>CM043726.1:26006857-27420331 GCA_023969325.1 Oryzias curvinotus
GGACGATGGGAAATCACAGCCGCGGTTACATGGGCAAAATATCTTGATGAGGTCATTGGTCGGGTTAAAATTAAACCGTGCACATGGGCACAGAAAACCTTTTTCCGATTAGAACAAACGTTAATAAATCATTTGGGGAAGCAAAGTAGTGTTGAAAATACCGGAATAGGAAATGAATCCTGTTGTAAACAAACAGAGTTGCCATATACGTTTATGCAGCAGCTCGGTAATTTATGAGACGATCTTCCAAACGTGCTTTTATTAATGTTATGAATAATGAATAATATTATGAGGTGCCTGTTTGCTCATCGTTTTATTTAATCTGTGTGGTCAGTGCTTTTTTTGTGGAAGAACGGAGTTGGAAGAAGCCAGGGTTAGGAGAGGCTAACATGTGCTAACAACATTAGCTTTTGTCAAACTTTGTTTGATGAACATAAATCCATGCGGGAAACACTGCAATCTGCATCCTGGCTGCATGTACGTAAATATGTGGGAATAACATCAGCCATTATTTTGTCGGGACACAACTGGAAACACAAATCCACATGATTGTTTGAACAGTTACACCGCCTCAAAGCCGCTGTGTGAGCTGGCGGTCCGAGCTCTGCTCGCACACGGTTCTCCTGAGTCCTGCAGCCGCTAACCCAGAGCGGCGGGACGGATCACAGTCCGAATTCTCCCACACAAAACAAAACAACAAAACGCACACGTAACAAAGCATCCTCCCCTCCCTCACACACACATTAATAAATCCGGCTGCTGTTCGCTCGGTCCCCCGGCACCCGAACCCGGACCACGCAGGGTCCAGACGTCACGGGGCAAGAAGCGCTCCTCCCCGGCATCCCCCTCGTGAGGGGTGTAGGAGAGGGGAGAGGTGAAGAGCCAGCGGGGCGAGAGCGGAGCGGCAATTTGCACGAGGCGTCTGCAGACCAGCTGATCGGTCCCGTATGCGCTCCAAAGCTTTCTCTCAGTGAAACACCATCTATGCGTGACGTAAACCAGAGCAGTAAGTGACACACGATCGGAATGAACTGTTTACATGCACAATGATCGAATAAACAATCGGTATAACCCACCTGTTTTGATCGGAAAGAAATTTTGATCCGAACGAGTTGGATCGGGGCGGAGCATTCCGAATGGCGTGATTACATGACGCATTTTCCTTCCCATCAGGCGTTCTTTCCGATTACTTTTGCCCTTGTAAACGCAGCTAGTGAAGGCTTGCTCCCTCCATTCTAATAGCACGGCCCACAACTCAGAGGCAAATTTCGAATGAACTACTGCCCCTTTGCAGAAACTATGTCCTAGAAAATGTCAAAGTTTTTTGATTTTGGATAAAAACCGCATAATCAAAATTAAAAGACCACAGAGAGCGCTCTTAAATTAGATCAAAAGATGTTCGGAGTTGGACTTTCAAACGCTTCACATTTGACTGTCAGTTGGGGTTGTAGGCATTACTGTGCCGGGTTTGAAAAATATAATTTAGGTCAATCTTCATCAACAAGACTCTGTAACAAATAAAGCTGATTGGTTCTCTTTTACAGCAGTTTGCTTCTATGTTCAGGGTGAAAATTTTGATTTTTGTTTTAATACTTTCTTAGCTTATAGTTCATATTTCTGTTAGTAAAATGTCCAACTTAAGTAATGTAAAAGACTGTTTTGCAATTTAAATTGAAAATATCATTTCGTTTATGCCTAAAAGTGAGTCTTTAAAAATAGCTAGAATGATGCCTGTGTGACTTTTTCACTGGAGAGCCTGGGGAGCTTACAGCTACAGGTTGACTCCGGGCTCTGCTTCATCACATATAATGATATAAATATCTGTACATTTTGATTGGTTTCCTGCAGCTGGATGTTAAGTCGAGCATTTCTATCTGCGGTGTTTTATGAACACAAGGCAGCTAAATGCATGACTTACGACAGGGTTAAGTGCCAACTGGCCCAGACAAAACTCTACTAGGGACAAATAAAAATCGGAGAATAAAACCGTCCGTTAGCTTTTTCTATTTGATTTGTGATTTGGAGGTTGAAGCTGTTGTGTGAGCTTTTGGGCCGCACACTAAACTCGCTCACTCCGTTTAAGATGCTTCAAGGGTTGTTGAGTGTTAATTGTCTCCAACCTTCTTTTGCAATGGATGACAATACTTCAACTGAAGAATTAAACAAGAGGATCACTTTAACATAAACAAATGAGGAAAAAGGTGTAAAGACAATTAGAAACAGAGTGGTTTAACTACACGTGTAATCGATATTTCATCAAGAACTATGAATGTGAAAAGAAGCATATGCTCTTTGTGTTTGCAAATGTGTAGACAATAAAAGGCTTCATGCACTTAAGAATTATTTCTAATTTTTATTTTTACCTCCACCGGCCTTCCAGTTAATTAGAATTTTTTAACTAATACTGGACTTCTTCAATGACTACTTAACATTTTCTGTTTTCATACTTTAATGACCACCTAATGTGTCTCCTTCAAGGTCAGATAGGAGCAGTTAAGAAAAAAAAGTGATGCAGTGTTTTGAGAGTGTTTAGTTTTTGCTTCACTCTCATTTCTTGACATGATGGAAGGAAAGGTTTACATATGGCGGAAGTCGGAGTGTTTAAAGGGGATTGGAATAAAAAAAAGATGACGAGAATCCACGCAATCACTCCACCCTCTGGTGCAAGAACTAAATCCCTGAAGGAAACTCCTCATAAACATTCAATTTTTTCCAAGGCCACTCAGACTCTTCAGATTCTCATTTATTGTACCTTTGCTGCATATCTGAAGGAGAGCCCCAGCAGCGTGTCGGCCAGTCAAATTACCTGGAAACGGGGTTTGCTGCCTCTGCCATGGCTAAAATTGCCTTCCCTCCGACAGGTCTTCCAATTCCATTCCATTTAGATAAATTCCACATTAGATTAATTATGGATTAATTCCGTGGGATTTAACTTTAATAAATGACTAGATTTATTTGTTTGGACTGTCAGGAGGGTTCAAGGCTGGGATGAAGTAGTCAATGCTGCATGGTTAGGTTTGATTTTTCTTACTAAAAGGAAGGTAAAAGAGTAACAGAAGCAATGTAAATGCTTCATCACCTCATGTAAGTCAGGATGTAATGGAATTTTGGATGTCATTTTTCCCCATACAGGAGGGGTTTTCAAGAAAAGCAATACTCAAAAGAACACATTTGCCTCCACGGACTGCATGAAATTCAATCCTGGATTTGGTAACAAAGGTTAAAGCTTTGAAAAGCTGCACATACGTCTCAGTGAAGCCTTTGCAGATGCTTCTCCTTTAAATTTTATTTATAATCATCTTTGAAAATAGCCTTGATGGAACTGTGGATTAATAACCAAGGTTAAAATATCTAGAGTGATTGTTAGCATCTTTCTTCTTTTTTCTAGGTTAAATGTGGTGTCCTTGTTGCAGACAGACCACAAGTAGAATTAAAATGAGGGTGCGCTGGATGGGAAGAATTGCATCATGTTCTGTTCTTGAGACTGTGCAAGTTAATGGAAAGTTTAAAAATGCAAATCCTTATTTTAGTTTTGCAGCCTCTCTCTTGGTCTTTATTTTGGTTGCAGCTTAAGCACATTGCACATGATTGTATCTTTGGACGTTTGAGATATTCCACTGTTTGCAAAACCTAATTGATGCATTTCTTGTTTACCGGCTGGAGTAGAGGATTGACCAGATGAAGAAGAAGCTGAGCTGGGTCTCTCATAGTTATGACTCTGGGGTCAATACAGTAAACAGTCTTTTGGCTCAAATACAAACAGTTTTGATCCCTGTGGTTCCACTCAGGCAAACATTTACTTATTCAAATTTACATCCAGCGATGGCCTGAAAGGACAAAGATGGCTTTTTTCTCCGGTCTTGATAGATGTTTTGAATGATTGATGTCTTGGTATTTGGCATGCAGTGGCTGTCTGTCAGCTGGTTCTTTGATTGTGTTTTACTGCTCTCATTATGTGTTACTGACTCAAACTTAGCATGCAGGTGAGTGCTGGGACCAGCCTTACCTATAATGAGCCTTGAAACAGCATCACACGAGTACTGCAGTTTCTTACTTAAAAAATGGACCATTATCCCACATAGAGGTCACAGGATGTTTGCAAATTGATTTCCCCGTAATGTTCTCGTGTTCTTTTTTTTTACTTTTTCCTCTCATTACAAGCTTCAAGATATAAGTGCACACTCAAATTTTATTGGATCACCACTGACTTTGATTGTGGAACAAGTTGGCACTGAAAAAAAAAAGTCGTATGATGTTCTTTCTTGTAAAAAAAAAAAATTAATAAAACGTTCATAAGGATTTTTTTTCTTCTTGCACTTGTCAGAAAGACACCTGTGGTTGCCTTTTCTCTATCCAAAGGTTATCAATAGTGAAGTGGATACTGCAGTGACCAACTCCTAGCAGCAAATTATGTTTAATGGATATTTTGATATTCAGTACAGCGCACGTTTGACCCCTAAAGTCCAAATTATTTTTAAGTCTTCTTAAAGACGAAGGCCAAAGCACAGTGGGGCAGACTTTGTATCATCTTGCTGTTGCCTCTAAACATACAACAGCACAGTGTTTTAGAGCTGTAGTGTGAAAATGACGCCACAACTTCCATCGAACTCTAAACAGCATTGTGTAGAACAGAACAACAAATGCAAATAGAAACATACAAATAATTAGCTCTAATGTAGAGCCCTGCGCGGGACTATTTTCTTCATCCCGCTCCCGCCCGCACCCGCCGAATTTCTGACCAATCCCGCCCGCTCCCGCAACGTATGCGTTACACTCCCGCCCGCTCCCGCAATATGTATGTCCACTCCCGCCCGCACCCGTAAAACTCATAGAATTTAGTCCCGCACAGTAATAGAGATGCATTGATTTTGTATCGTCTCCCGTCCCGCAGGAAAAAAAAACACGTATTTGTATTGATACTGTTACAGAGATTCGTGTCCTCCTCCAACCTCATCTTTTCATGCATTCCTCTTTGTGTAATGTGCAACTTAATTATTAAATATATTTTCACAAATCCTGTTCGGTTAAAATTGTGCGTGTTTGCGCGCGCAGACAGACGGCCTGAAGCGCGCTGAACCAGCTGGTAAAGATGCAGGTCAAAGTCATTTGAATTTATGGAGAAGGAAAAACATTAATTGTTCAACAGAGCTGAAAATCTATGAATTAATTTTTTCCTGACGGAAAAATACTTTTTTTTTTAGCTTCAGCCTTTTCCCGTTTTTGCTGTTTTGCGCCTCAGTTGGCCTTCAGCACGCGGATCTGAACACCATGCGTGTCTCACGATGAACCTCGTTTGTGGTTCTTTTCTGCTTTATCCATTGACATCATGTCCCTGCTAGGTAACCTGCTCCTTATCCCGCGCAGTGTTGCCAGATAGATTGACAGCTCTTTCATCCTTCTGCTGCGCTAGAGCGTCCTGACTAACGTGTTATGCTATGATCGTGTTTTGCGCTTTCTGTGTAGAATACTCTGGGAGCGCGGGGAAAAAAAACAACTCAGCTACAGAGGATGTGAACAGGTGAACAGGTAGAGAGGAAAAGCAGGTAAAGATGCGGGGGAGGGGCTTTGGCTTCAGACTCTGTCAGAGAGATGGAAACACGGGCGTCAGATTCAGACGCAGCTTTCACTGCAGGAGTTGAACCAGAGACTTTCTCTGGGATAATATTATGAACTCAAACATGGAAACATGATTACCAAGCAGAACTCTTCAAAATAATAAACCTGATCTCTCCACATTCTTTGGGTCTACCATGCATTGATGCACACATTGCTCCATGCAGCGATCAGACCATAACTTTAGCTCGTAGCTCCGCCCATACACGACCGCGGTGTCAGGCTTTAAAGAGCATAATTTCTAAGAGGCGGGGCGCACCCCCAACAACAGGTTAGATGACAGAGGCGATTGGGCGTCTCTACCTGGTGCGTTCACGGAGATTCAGTACATAAGACTCCAACAGCCGCACAGCCTAACGTAGTCCGCTAATATATATTCATGAGATATTCATGGCAGCACTGGTCCCGCTGAGTTTTTTTTTTGCCGCCCGCTCCCGCCCGCAGTACAATTCAAACCGCCCAATCCCGCGAGATTTGGGTTGGGTCCCGCGGGACCCGGCGGGACCCAATTCCAATGCAGCCCTCTACTCTAATGCTTGTTCTCTACCCCAAATTACATCCTGGTAACAAAAGCACAAGCAATTTTCCTGGTTGTTCCTATTCATTAGCAGATGGTAACCAACACAGGGCCATCAATTCTGTTGATGTGTGTTGAACACCCATGTGAGCGCATGTCAGTCAGGCCGGAGAACTATTATGCTCAGGCACTCTTTAAGGCAACCGTGTCTAGAATGAGTGCACCTCAAGACTCCCTGAGGCGCCCCTTTACGATTTAAACACAATGAACTCTACAGATAAAGAAATAACAGATGATGAATAAACAATAAATGAATCATGGACCAAGTTCATGTTCTTTCATGCCTGCCTTTGTTCACGTGTTGATATACATCTGTTTCTGCTTATCAGACACACCACAGAAATGTTTTGACAATGAAAAATTTAAGGCCAGAAGTAAGAAAAATAAATAAATGAACAAAAAATATTTTATTTCTAACAACAGTTGATTGCAAATAGGATTTTGTACAAAAGCAATATCCCGGAAAGTCATTGAAGGGCAAAGACTGCCTGAGGATAGCATGCAACATGCATGAACTCTGATCTCTCATGCATGGCTGAATTCAGAGCTACTTTTGATCTACAGCTCATGTAAACCATAGAGCAAGGCAGTGGTAGAGGGGGAAAAATAAGAAATCAAAACATTAAAAATGTTACCCCTTTAAATCACTTAAGTTGAGCAACCCTAAAACTAATGTCTAGATTTGGAGGAATCTGAGATGGACCATGATACATGTTGTTCTACAAACCACAAAAAACAATCTGCCGCATGTCTCAAAAACACAAACACCCAAACTCTTCTGTTATTTTTTTAAAACTCCAAAAGCAAGGCTGTGTGGAAGTTTGGAGCTGAGTCAGTGACCACGGTTAAAAAGAAGGTTACTTCCACCTCTTTGATGAGTGTTTATGCAAAGAAGTTTAAAGCAGCATATCCTGCCTTCGTGATGACATAATTTTCAGGGAGTCCACCATATTCTTCAGCAAGCATGTACTTCAAAGGTAGGGAGGGCATAGCAGAAACCTGTAGTCCTGACCTGTCTGCAATTGATAATTAGCATGCATATTTAACACAAAAAACTACTGCATTGGCAAATATTTGTAGACGTGCTAGCATTGCATAAATGTATATAACTAACTGGTTTATACTCTTTTAGATTGGATAAAAGTCTAACTAAATGGAAAAAAGTATGTTCTTTCCCACTTCATGGAGATTAAATAATCTTTTTATAGTGGTTTGATGCTGCAGGGTCACTGATTTAGTAGAAAAAAATAAAAGAAAAACGGGCACTATTTTTTTCAGAACTTACTAATTTTGGACTTCTTGGTGTCCCATCAGCTATGTTCTTTGATAAGCTCTGAATAATAACTCTTAAGAAAATTTAAAGTGACAATCAACTGTCTCTTTTTGGAAAGCAAGCGTCACGTCTTGTCTGTATTTCTTGAAGCAGACGACCTGTGTTACTTAGTGTTGATTGAAGGGGGCGCTATAACAACACTTCATGTGTCAGTGACACCAAGAGTCATTTTGGCATCAAGGTAGGAATCCATGATCCCCAAAGAAAAAAGGCGCATCTCTGAACTTCTATTTTCAGAGCACCCAGGCTTTTTGTCACCATCAGTGTAACACAAAAAGACAGAAGTATTTAGAAATTCTTCTTAATGGAGTGTTTTACTCTTTAATGTCAGCAAGCACTGGCCATTTTTTTCCCTCTGGGGCAGTAAAAGCTGATCATTTATGTTGTCAGTCAGATAAGAAACATGTTTCTTGTGGAGAACTAATATTGAAGTGGTCGTTTGGGAGCATTCCCAGTGGATCCTTTAACATTTGGGCTGGTGTTACAGTCAGGAAGAAAGGGCTTATGTTCAGACAGAATTTTTCTTCAAACCAGCACCTTTAAAGAAAGAAATCCTCCCACTGAAGCTGCAGAAGATAGCACACACTGTTTGGAGTGAAATAGTAGTTTGCCTTAAATAAGGTCTGCTACTAGAATATACAAGTTGGTACCAACTGAACTGTTTGATGTATTCAATTTCCATATTAAAAAGAAATGGGCTGGTCGCGGGATGAAAATCTGTCGCACTCTGGCCCTGTGGAAAACTGATGCACAAAAGGCATTTCCATCTACCAAAGTTCAACTGTTCGTTGGCACAGGTGAAAAACACCTGGAGGGAGTAAGTTAAAAAAAAAAAAAAAGAAAGATCAGTTTGCTTTTTTCCTCACAGAATTTTGCTGTTTTTTCATGAAACTTTTGTAATGTTCAGTTTAAAAACCTTTGAAGGAAACACAGCTCATGTTAGCAGAAGCCACGCTCTCTGGCCTTTTGCACAGCAAATGTGGCTGCAGAGACAACTGACTATTTTAGTGTAAAATACAGAGGGTTTTGAAATAAAACTTCAATACAGATACAAAACATGTATAAAATGTTAACAATTTCAATAATAAAAGGATTTCTGAATATTACGGAAAGGTTTGTGTAAGCCAATATGTTTTAACATGGTAAAACAGGACTTTGCTATGTATTTTTAAAGTGAATAATGCTTTTAAGGTTAGATCTAAGACAGAAATTAAAATTAAGTTGTTCTGAAAGGACAATCAGAAACTACAATGGCCCTGAAGTGAACAAATTACTTGAGGCAAAAACAAATTAATATACATAACAACAATAAAAAAAAAGCAAATATAAAAAAATACATTTTAGAAACTTAAAACAGGACTAAAACAAAATTTTAAAAACACCAAAAGGAATTAAAAATGAAACATTTCAAAAGCAAAAGTAGGTTCAAGAAATCAAAATGAAATATTAAAAAACTGAAACACATAAAGAAACCAGAAAAGGTAGGTACCATGGGTCATCACTGGTTGGATAACGACGTTTGATTATTAGGGTTAGGTTTTTTTTTTCAAATCCTTCTTCAATCTCTGCATACTAATAACAGTTTTATGATAAGTACGGATTATATTCAGTATTACTTCATGCCAAATAACTTTCAGTTGAAATGATGGAACAATATCGTCATGCAATAAGCGATGTCCCATAGTACCTACCTTTTCTGGTTTCTTTTTGAGTTTTTGAATGTTTCATTTTGATTTATGGAAATGACTTTTGTTTTCTAAAACATTTCATTTTTATTTTTGTTTAACTTTTTTTAATTTTGTTTTGGTTTGCGGAGTTTTATTTTGATTTCTAAAATAACATGTTATTTTGTCAAGGCAGCTGTGGTGCAGAGGACAGGGGGTTGTCCTCTGATTGGAAGATCGCAGGTTCGGTTCCTCAGGATATTGCTTCACGTTCACCTTTTCATTTGCTTTTTTTTTTTGTTTTTGTTTCAAAGTGTAATTGGGCGAGACACTGAACCTTAAATTGCCTCTAGTGGCTGCAGGTTGGCACCAGTGTGTGAATGGGACTGTGACTGTAAAGTGGTTAGGGCCTTCAAGGAAGGTATAAAAAGCGCTATAAAATTATTTACCATTTTGATTATGTGTTCTGTTTTTTTAACTGTCGTCTTGATCTTTAATATGTTTTTGTGTTGAGTGGTTTGTTGGTGTAAATGCAGAAATCTCATAGAATTGTAAAATAAAACAGCTATTACTGACTCATTTCTTTTGCCAGAATAATCAGTTTTACTCTGATACCTTTATTTTTTTTTTTTACATTTTCTTACTAATCTTAATTTGTTTTCATGGTCTATTTTCTGTAGTACAATTTATTCAAGCTATAAACTGGTCAATCAAAAATCTCAATAAAAGTATGTGGTCTCACATTGAATGTTTGACAGTTTGATTGACAGATTCTCCTGAGTCCGGTTAAAGTGGAAGGGGTGTGGCCTTCTTACATGCTGACATCTGATTGGAGAGAGTGGTTGGCATAGAAATGTAGACTGACATGGCTCCATCACGGCTCACTGAGGACTCCTGGTTCCAACAGAGCGACGGACATCTACGGAAAAATGGCGACTGAAATTGAGAAGTAAGACAATTTCCAAGGGTGACGTCTCACTTGCCTTGTCCCAGTTCTCTATATTCAGTCAATTGGGCCACCATAAGAAAGACCCATTTGTCTCCAATAGTTTGGTATTGGGAAATGCTGTGAACATAAACAGGCTGCGGAGGAAACATTTAGTATTTTTGAGTAGATGAATGCAAAACAAGGCACGAGCTGAAAATTGAGGATCTCCCTGTGGGTTGTATTAATCCACTCAACTGTCATGGCACCTTGTCATGCTATTTTATTTTTATCACAATGCCATCCCACTCTATTTACATATTTTCTGCAGCTTTAAAAACATTTTTCAACCTTCAGAGCTGACTGTTTTCTCCGGTCGGTTCTGGTCTGACATCATTTCTGGCGCATCCATCGTGCAAAAATAAATGCACTGTGCATGTGAAGCCCAGCACTATAGGACAGCCATGTCCTGTCTGTGAGCTTCACAGTTTTGTTTTGTGTCTGATGAATGCCTTTTGTGAGACTCTATCATCAAGCAGCTGCCAGGGAAAATGAAAGGAGTGACGAACTCATCAATACGTGTACATAAATTCTACGGTCTAGTGTGTCACGAGATTACACATAATCATGGATTTCACAAAAATGTGAGCTTCTGCAGTAACAATGATTGTTACCGTGTGTTTATCTGAGACGATAAACCCCCTGTAAGGGCTGAGTCAGGGGCAATTGTTCTCCATGGAAAATCTCTTACACAAACTACTTTTTGGCTTGATGTGTGAAACAGTGATCAGTGTCCTATGAAGGTTTATATAGACAAATGCTATCTCTTATTTCATTACAAGAAGCTTGACTTGCTGCAATATTTACCCAATGTGCATAGTGTTATGGTTAACCTACTTTGTTGGTTCAACGGGGGAAGGGTTTCTGGCACCTTCCCTTCACAGTTTAATGCCAGAGGACTCATCTATCCGTGGGTGCATGCGACTCATGATGCGGATGGGTTCAGATTTTCTTCACTTGTCAGATCTTTCACCAAAGGCTATCAAAGGTGCACAAAAAGAAAAAAAAAAAAGCTCATGTGGTTTAACTTTTCAGAAAAAAGAGTTTAGATGTATTCAAAAACAAAAGTGCTCTCAGTATTTCAGATGCTTCAATAAGGGAAAGTATTACCGCTAGAGTTCTTTTGTAAGAATAAGGTTTTATTGTCTTTGGTCGGCAATAAAAAACCTTAACGTATCATGATGCACTAAAAGATGGATTACCAAAAAAGAAAACAAATCTATTGAGTATTATGGCTGAAAAATGTCAGATCAAAATGGCAATCGCCCCAAAATCTATTGTGCAGCTAGAAAGGATGAACGTATTAAAGAGACTACTGGTGCAAATGTCTTCTTAGGGGGGTAGAGTTGACTACCATTGAAAAAATTGAAATTCTTAAATATCAAACTAAATTTTTTGCCATATTTGTATTAATGTATATTTAATATCTACTAAAGATTAAAATTGTTGTTTTTGGTGTAAAGTTTGATTTTGTCGCAGTTGCTGGCCTCGCTCTCCTAAAAAGGCTCTGTTTTATTTGGAGGTTGTTGGTAAATTTCCTAATGTCCATAAATCTCTAAAATTCATTAGTCAGTTTGGAAGAAATAATACCACGACCTCTTGAATTTATAAAGATTGCAGTGAGGCGTCTTTATATGTGAGACAGATGACAGCAATGTTTCTTGTTCTAAAAGGATATTTATCCCGTGCAGCAGTGGATGCAGTTTGTTATTGACAGTAAAATGCTGTAACACAAATCTAATCTTTTTTAAAGCTGCTTTGTAGGCCTAAACTAAATGAGAAAAATTAAATAAAAAAATTGAGTATTAGCAGTAGCCTGTTTGTAACAGATTTGTAACTACATGGAATGAAATTAATCTGATGTGAGATACTGTTTCAACATTTAATTTGAAGTAAAAAACATGTATAATTATTTGTTACAGGAGCTGCAGTGTAGATGTCTTTAGCTTAAAGACCCACTACAATCGTCATCCATTTTACAAGCGTTCCCAGTGGAATTTTTATTATGATTTTGCCATTCTTAGGCAAAATCAAAAACCCGTGTCGTTTTCTAGAACATAGTTTCTGCAGTCGTTCATTAGACATCCTCCCATCATATTTTCTATTTGAATAAAAATGGTCAAAGAGTCACTAGAACAGCATGTTAAAAACACCCAAAACAATTTTGATTGGAGTGGGTCTTTAAATTTCTACCAATAGTCTCAGTCCTGTCTATTTATAAACGTATTGAAACCTGACTGTGTTTCTGTGAATGCCAGAAGGTAACTCTCATATAAAAAAATAGGCTAATTAAAAGACAGCCTGCTCTAAGTGTGACACTTGGTTGTGAATTCGTTAAATAAATCAACCAATCTGAAACCTGGACTCAAAACATATGTGGCATCATTCAGAGCTGCTCCTATTGGGCAGGGATTGACAAAAGAAAGAAAAAAACAATCTGTTTACAATATGAGCTTTTTGAACAAATGGCAAAAATAATGTTATTGGTAGTACTGTTGTCATGAATTATCATAATATGGCCTCTTTAATTTTGTTTTTTACACCCAGCCTTCAAAGAAAGTGGCGATTGATGGGTAATTGATCTGTGTGACAAAGACTGGGGACAGAATAACATAAGGTGTAGGCAGACTCTTTTGCAGTTATGGTGACGTATCATCTGCTTTAATGGGTAGAGATTGAGCAGTAATTACATGGGGTCTCCAAACTCGGTGTACTAATAATCACAAAGGTGTAAACTGACTGACTCCACAGATACAGAAAAGCTGACAGGAGACTGAGAGGGATGTTAGTTGAGCACTCATCTGTACGCACCCACTCAGTCCTCAGGGGAGGTTTAATCAGCTAAACACATGAAAACATCTGTGTGGGTGGATCATGGGTGTTTAAGGGCTTCAATCCTAATAAAACTACTGCTAAACACTAAACTTTTTTTTTAATGCAGCTCTGCTCTATCAAACGCTCATGACTGCTTATCTTCATAAATATTGCACAGTGCAGATCACTGAAATCATGGGTGGGATAGGCATATAAAATACACTGAAGATGTTTATGATCCCGAGGACAGAAATGTGAAAACATCTGAGGAACTTGTAACAACATCCTCTGTGAGCACATACTCTATTTACTTCTGCATATTGGAACACATTTTAAAACAAATGCTGCCAGAGATAAAAAAAAAAAAAAAAAAAAAAAAAACCCTCAAACAAAGACACTCAGTGGGAAGTAGAAATCTACATACTTTGTCGGTGGTAATGCAATGTAAACATATGCAAACCTTTAAAAAAATATGAACTTACTCAAACCGAAACCACCTCCAGCCAATGTGGCTGCATCATTAACTGCAGAGCTAACTTACAGAGAATGCTAATGAGACTTCTGCTCTTTAACAGCGATAAAAGGAAAACGGTGAAGCTTAACATTCAGTGAAGCCTTGTGACATCCCCGCCGTTTCTTCAACAATGTCACCGAGCTGAACCGGGGAAAGACTCGCTCAAAGATGCAACACCTACTCCTGCATGTCACTTAATCGGCCATCTTATTCACCATCTGGCACTTTTGTCTGACAGGCAGGTTTTGCGCTACACTAAACCGTGTATTGATTCAATAAACTGTCTATTGATTCCAAAAGGTTGGGCCTTTTTTCTATACAATGCGTGGCTTTGTGTGGTGCTTTTTTCTTTCTTTCTCGCCTTATTTATGATGGCAGACAAAGCACTTAAAGAGCAAAGCTTTTTAGACTCGGGACTCCTGAGCATTTGACAGAGCGAATTAGTTTTTCCACTTTATGCAGATATTGGCCCACTTTGTCACTAAAAAGGCATATAGATGACTATTTTTGCCCAATCCAAAGTGAGGAAAGTGTGTCATGACCCACTAACATGAAGGGAAACCTGTGTGAAGTCCTGCCAGATCCTTCCTCGTGCTCTATCGTTTTTTGCAGTGTTGAACATTAACAGTGATTGACAGATGGGTGTGTGTTTGAACTCCTCCCCAGAGGAGAAGGCTGTTGGTAACACCTTTTTAGCAAGCTCTCAAAAAGGAGACTGCTGTGTAGCTGGGACTTATCTGTCAGTTGGGGCTGTAAAGGGGGTGCTAATTCCTCAGGTTCTAAATGAAAGCAAAATGTGTCTTTTAGGAAGTGGGGGAGGGGTGACACAGTAAGCCTCCCAGAATGCCCTGAAAAACTCCACCTGATTTTAAAAATGTGTTATAAAAGTGCCACAGAGCCCTGAATTAAAAGCAACTCAAGTAAATCATTAATTAAAATGAAAATCAAGGATGCACAATTATTTTCACGTCATTTGATTTTTGAGAATTAAGCAACACATTAATTAATCTTTTTTTCTTGCTGTTTTAAATAATCACAGAGAGAATGCAAAAACTAAGTTTAAAAAAAAAAATAATAGCATTACAATTTTTTTTTTTCCAAACGTATCCAGTTATTTAATTTTTTAGAGGCAACCTTCAAAAACCAACTCCAATAAAAATTGTGTTTTTGGTGTTTTTAATATGTTCTTGTAGCTTTTTTTTTTGATGATGGAGAACATACAAAAAAAATGTAACTTAAAATTTAATTTCTGAGTATTTCCTTATTCAAATTGTTGTGAAACTGGAGTAGATGACAATATACAGTTTGAAAAAGAGTGTATTTGGGGGTCGCAGGCTCTCTGCTTCGCTCCACTTTGATGCCTCCACTTGCCTCCACGACAATCCATGTGGATCTTTGTTTTTCTAATCCAATCTGTCTTAAAACTGCACACCTGGATAGCTCCAATGCTGCTCACCATTTTTGTTGCACTGGTAATGTTAGGTTTGAGGTGTGATTAGTAGGCACCAGGCTTGTGTGGTGCATTCAAAAATGTGCTGAACATGGGTTTTTGAACATGCTTTACCATGGTGTTCACAAAGGTCTGTTGCTACACGATATTAGTGCAACTGTTAATATTTCCTTCATGATCGATATTCAAACGAACGGTACTTCTGTGCTTTGAAAATGACACTACCCACACATCACTACAAAAGCTGGGTCCTTGATTGGTCAACTGGCTTAACTTCCAGCGCAGGTTCAATTGCTGCACGTTTTGTACATGGAGCCCGAAAATAAAGTTAAAAACCTGCACACTGATGCATGAGCACAAGAGTTTTGAATGTGGAGGACCGAAATACGCACGTACACACATTTACATAGACTTTCTATTTGAAGCTGTTGCACAAATGTGCATTTCCGAGCCAGTTGTGTACAAAGCATAAAGAGGATTCCTCCTTCATGTGGACATCTTTGAGGTTTCTTCTTATTTTTACGCGGAATCCATTTTTTTAAGGAGTTTTTCCTTACTAAGAAAGGGAGTCTAAGGGAAGGGATGCCCAGTTTATATTAGTATGTTTAGTTTAACAATTACCTGTTGTATTTTAGGATGGATTTGATGTTATTATACAATTACCGGTCTGAAACCTGTTGAGACAACTATTGTTTTAATATTGGGCTATATAGATAAAATTTAATTTAATTTAATTGAATAGCATAAGGGACTGTAAGCTAGTGGGAGAACATGTAAACAGAGATCCCTTAGTTATATGGATGACGGGAAAGGGAGGAAGGGTAGCTCTGCACCTACGGTCCCTCCCACAAGTCAGAGGCAAATTTCTAATAAACTCTTGCTGCTGTGCAGAAACTATGGCCTAACAAAAGTTGGTATTTTATTTTGTTTTTAGCACAAAAACATCACTAAAAGACTACTGGGAACGCTTTTAAAATAGCTCAGAAGATGATCAGATGGGTTTTTGAGGAGAGTCAGAGGCAACTCTTTGGTGATTACCTAAATCAAGAACTATATGGATGCGCAGAGTCTAAGCACATGTTCTTAAAAAAGAAAAAGAAAATACTTACACAGTAATTTAATTGCGATTCCCATTTTTTGTTCAGTCCTTTTTGGTGTTTTGTTTTCCTTTTCAATTCAGGTGCCTGTTTCATTGACAGCATCATTGAGAACGAAAACCAGGTGCTCACCATTTAAGTCCAACTTGCACATGGGTTGCAAGAAATTCAAGTGGTAAATAGCTGCTGTGTTTGGATCGGCACAAACTACTAGACAGAAAAAACCTTTTCAGTTTTACTTTGAAAATAACAAAATCAAGGAAAGCAAGGGAAGCGCTAAAAGGAAAAAAGAAAATTGTTGCTCAACATCCTAAAATATACCTTGATTATATCTATGCCTGCCCTGTTATTAGTGCTTTTATTTTTTTACATTCCAAAATGATTATTTTGTCCTTTTTGGTCAGATGACTGGTTGAAGATAGAACATGCTTTTTACCAATAGTCTAAATTAATGTTGGGGTGCTTCTTTGGTGCTATTTCTAAAGCATGCTGGTCCATTCATTCATCTTCTAAACCCACTTTATTCCTTGTCGTGGTCATGGCGATGCAGGAGCCTATCAAGCTACTAAATGGTAAAGGTGGGATCCACCCTGGACAATTTTACAGGACAATACAGAGACAAACAAGCACACACTTACACCTAAGGGACAATTTAGAGTCACCAATTTACCTATCGAGCATGTTTTTTGGGCTGGGGGAGAAAGCTGGAATGCTTGAAGAAAACTCACGCATGCAAACTCCCTGACAAAGTCAGGATTCAAACTACGGCCTTCTTGCTCTGTGCAGCTCTACATTTTGGTCTAAAATGTGACATTTTTTCTAGAAGTTAAAGAATAAAACAGTATATATTTTTATTTTGAAAGTAGTAAACAGTCATGGCTTCCTGCTGTGTGAACATTACTACCTCTATCATCTTAACCCTTGTGTTATCTTAGATGACCCCACCCTTACATTGACGTGGTCTCCCTACCATGACAAAGGTGGATAAAGGGTGAAAAAATTTCATGTAATCCATTGAACCAGTGAAGATCACATATTATTGGGAAAAAAAAAGGTTCAGCGCACTGTCTAGTGGGTCTAGATGACCCAAATTCCCAACGGTAAAGTGCCTAGGATAGCACAAGGGTTACAGCTACAGCAAACAGCCAGTTAATTTAGCTAAAAGACTGAAACACATGGATTAGCTAACCTCTAACCCTCAGGAAACCTGCAGTATGTCTCTTCCTCACTTTTGTAATGAGATCAAGGCATCATGTGTGAATTTCTGGTCTCTGGAGGGGATGGCAAACGAAATTTACCCTCCAAGTGAGAGCCAAGCTTGCTGCTACCCCTTTGCTTACTGTCATGCGTTGGGAGCTAAGCTAATTGGCTTGGAGCTATAGTGTCACATTTGCCATGCATACATGAGACTGATGCATTTTTCATCAAAACTGACTCCTCGTAAGAAGACAATTTCTCGAGGATATATTTTTAATCCATGTTTAAATTCATGAAAACAACTAAACTGCAGGAAACATTTTAGTCCTGTCATGCCACATGAATTCTTGTCTGCCTCTCGTTATTTTTTTTTTTTTCTAAAAAGGGGAAAAGTTCACAATATTAAGTATTTCTAGAAGACTTTAAACGGATTTTATTAAAAATGAATGCAGCCATTAATAAAATACAGTATGAGCTCAATATGTTTTACATAAAGTAACTTAAAGGAGCATTAACATCTGAAGAGGCATTGACTTTCCTTCAGCTATTTCAATTAAATTCCAACATTTGAGATGAACGTTTGAATAAATATGTGAGCAGGCACTTTCAAAGTCGCCCCAAAGGCACGCTGACATCTCCCAGTTAAATGAAAACTACACTCTCAATATTGTTTATGTTTTGTGTTCACTGTTGTTTCCCCACCAACAGTTTTCAGCCAAGTGGAACCATCTCCCATAGAATTAAGTGGAGGTGGAAGACAAGCTCTTAATCGCCTGTGTTATTGAATTATTGAATTAAAAGCTTAAGTACTCCGGGTGAGCATGTCAATTTTTCACAACTGAATGGTACAGTGCTCATTCCATTTTCATCTGAATGGATCATTTGTGTATGTAAAATGTAGAAGAATGGAGGTATTACACAGATCAGTTTTATTGTCTGTAATTCCTTTTTGCTGTGGCTGTAATCATTCTGAGAGACAAGTCATATTCATCCAACAGCCCATGTGAGTGCTTAATCTGTATTCAGATCCCCTCAGCAACGCTGTACTTTTTTGTCAAGCAGCTGTGCTATAGACCAATGTTAATTAAGAAAGGGGTTTGCTTCAAGAAGGTTTTGTATAATTGTAGCACAAGTAGGAGTTTAACCTGCTTTTCCCCTAAGTGATGCTGCTGGAAATAGTCAGAGGAGCAAGTGTCAAAGCAAATGGTTCAGCCCCCATCCACTTGACATTCTGCTCACCTGTTTTCATCCCCCCCATGTTCTGAAACCCTGAGACTGATAAAGATAAAATAATGCGATGTTTCTGTCTGGATTTGAATGGGATGGGTTGCTGTGACCCACGCAATCTCCTTCTCAAAGAGTATTTCAACTTATGCAGATGAGCTCATCAGAGCAGCCTGCTGAGATGAGACGTTCTAGGTCTGGAATTGTGTCAATACCAGCACCAAAACAAATGCAAATCAAAATCCAAATTAATGTGTTTTCCCTGAGGAGAATCGGAGTCGTACTTATAGTCGGCTCTCAGTAGATGACAGGATTCTGTTATCCAAAGCCCATAAAAAAAACAATGCATTTCCAATCTGCTCACTGTGCCAGAGCACGAAAAGTCAGAGGAGGAAGAACCTAAACTCAGTTTAAAGAAATATTTGACTAATGTGGTTAAAAAAGCATTTTTTAAAGCGTTTTTTTTCTTCTGATTTCCTAGTTTAGTGATCTTAGATGGCATCGACAAATTTCATTGAGAAAAGACGATGTAGTGAATATGCTGTAGGTTTTCTAAACAATATTACTCTGGTCACACAAGTGTGTCTTCTTCTGGAATGAACAAGTAGCCCCGTGTTTGGAAAGCAGGTTAGGTTTAGATAGAAATGAGCAATCGGGGGATTGCTGCAGTCTCGCCTAATATGCCTACAGAGCATGGCCTGTCTGTCACCACATCTACCTTATTTGCATTTGACTGAATGGTAAACAGTGCATAATGCATACAACCGGCAAATTCACAGACGCAGGTTTGCAAATCTAATGAGGCTCACTGCAAATGATAGACATCTTAGACACATTAAAGAGGCAGTGTTGAAAAACTTTTTGTATTTTTATTTCTTCTTTTTTTTACACATACTGTACTCGTCATACTTTTAAATTTACTGTTACCTTAATTCATGGCTGCTTCAAGGATTTTACTCCATGACATCTCTCTCCCGTTTTTTTGAAGTTTATGCTATCAAAGAATTAATTGCAAAAGACCTTGCCTGTGAATTCTCATTGAAGCAGCAGGTTGAGCATTTTTTTTTTCTTTTTCTGTTCAGATTCATGTCTCAATATTTGTCAGATGCATTGACATTAATACAAACCTTCAGGAATACGGACATTTGAAAACACCACAAATGTATTCATGGCAATGATGTATACTTTGAGTGAAAGCTTTGTGCAGAGGAAGTCAACTCATCATCCGTTGAGTGCACTAATCCACAGTGCTTGTTTTTATTTGACTTTATTCAATATAAATAGCCGTGTAAAATGTTGGTTTCTGATTTTCTTGAGAAGAAGTCGCTTTAACTAGCATGGTAAATGGCATGTGTGGGCACACAGTGTACAACTAAGGGATGGCACATTTGCAGAGTCGCTAGTGCTATCTTTCTTGAACACATAAAAGCACCTTTTGCAAAGGAATGCACTTCTTTCACACAGAACAGACAGCTTCAGAAGTTGTCACCAGTCGAAAATAACCCCCTCCCATGCACACAGTGTATACAAATTTAATAAAGTACACAACAAGTACAGTAGCCCACATTCACGTGTAAACCCAGCTTGTTTTCACATAAACTGCAGAGAGGACAACGACTAGAGTTACAAATACATTCTTAAAAAATTGTTTTCAAATGGTGTTGGTCTTTTTTTTTATGAAAAGGGACATTCCCTGTTGCACCACCATAAACAGTTCATAAGACACTTCACTTTTGAATGTAACTTTACTGATATGTATTTCAGTTGCTTGTGATATTCAGAGAGAGGATCCTTATACACTAAATGGAGACAGAAAGCTTCACCGTACAAAAGCAGACAGGACTCAATAGCGCAACAGTAGCAATTTGTTCAACAGCCTCACAAAATTGGAGTTGGAAATGTGTAAAATACAGACATCTAAATTGACAGGTACAGTACACCATGAAAACACTTGAAGTCAGAAAGTCCCACCCCAACCCCCCTACCCCCCAAATCTTCACAGGAGTCAAGGACACATATTTCACCTAAACACAAGTCACGAAATAAAAACAAAAAATAATAATAATAATAAAGGAAAAACATATAAAGCAGATGGTTTTTGGTTATACGATGTGTGTCTGAACACGTCTGTGGGTCAAAAATAAATCACCCCTTGGTCATTACCTGTAATGTCCTCATCACACCCCCTGGCAGGTGAGGGGAGCACGATCGCCTCACCTGTCAGTTCCCAGAGTCCCTTGGGTTGAGAGTGCGATCCGACCCCCCGCACTCCTGGCTGATGACAGAGCTGTGAATGAGGCTGCTTGACAGAGACTTAGGCCTGAGCTCACAGGTCAGGTAGGAGGGCTCCTCCAGCTCAGTGTGCTGTGGGGAGCACTGGCCATCTGGAGGGCCATAGGCACTGCTGTCTGATCCACGGTCCCTCTCCTCTTTAGACTCTTGGTTGGCCAAGTCCATGGGCGTGCTACTCTTGGTGGGACTGCTGGATGCAGATGGACTCTCTTGTAGCGGTGGGCTTAGCGCACGCTGTGATTTTAAGTAAGGTTTGACATTGGCCACAAGGATAGTACTGTCCCGCTGCTCCTTTCCAAACGTGCTGAGGGTTTTTCTGCTGTTGCAGCTGATGGTGCCATAAATCTCTGTCTCTACCATGGCATCCATTCCCACAGGGATGAAAAGGTTGGTGCGATTATCTGCGCTGTCTGCTTGGCTTCCTACCCGTAACTTTGGCATCCAGCATCTGTCAGAATGTCCCAGTGCACGACATTCATCGGTGCAGTGGACTGATTTGTCTTGCTCTGCAAAAACAGTTAAACATTTTTTATTGGAGCCTGCTGGGGTATGAGTATGAACAACCTAGAGGAAAATGTAGATGACATTTTGAAGGATGTGCAGCAATACAAAACTGTAGCAAACAAACACAAATTCTAACATTTTGCATATAACACCTACCAACAACTTCAGCTGCTTTTCCTGACACATGGTTTTGTATGTGTCATAGAAACTCTTAGTGTAAAATGGCAACTTCTGCAAAGCTCAAATGTAACTGTTCTTTTAAACGTGCACTTTAGAGTACTAACAAAATAAACAGAAAAAACCACCAACCTCTCTTATTTTGCTAAATATAGAAAATTAATGATTTTTCTACTTAAGAGACACATTTTCCTGCTGTATTATCAAAGTTGTGTAGGTGTTTCCTGAAAAAAAAAAAATAATCGGGTGCAGAGGAAGTGATGTACTCCATTTGCATTTCCATCAGAAGCAAGAGGCGCAAAAGAAAAAAGAAAACTATTCAGAAATTTACATGAGAGTTTTTCAGCATTTCTAAACCGGAGGCAAGATGTTTTTCATTAAATGTTGTTCACACTCAAGAGTAATCATTTTGTCACAGTTTTAGGCTGCAGACTTTCTTATTGACTTACTGGTACACTGATTCTACAAAACAGAGGCCTGCAAAAATACTTCTGTGTCCCTTCAATTCCTAAAGAGGAGAAAAACTGACCTTTTATGTTAACCTCAATTGGTACCTTTTGGTCTGTTGGTTTTGTTGTTGATATTATCTTGTTAAAAAACAGTTACTTCCTGTATAGAAAATACGTTCATCCTTCCAGATGTAACATGTTACATGTTTCACTTCCTTTTTATCCTATATAACCATTTCTAATATTTGATAGGCACATTTCTGAGCCCACCATTTTATTAGCATGATACCAACTTTCCTTACAACCCCATTGTATATAATTGGGTCCACGTTTTCTACCCTGTAGTTCACCAACCCTTCCACTAGAGGCAGTAGAAGGACTTTTCCTGCTCATTTTAAAATAGCTGCTTCCATGAAAACCACAAAAAACTTTAGGTGTGAAAAGTTTTGTTCATTTTTAAAAACTTTATCAACTTTAACAACCTCAAAGTGGTATTTTTTTGCTCCATTCCTGCATCACTGAATATTCGTCTAAAAACCTGCTCTCTAAGCACCAACCCCTCCCAATCCTCCCAAAACTACCAGCTTCTCACATTGTGAGGTAGATAAGTGAGGAACAGCCCCTTCCAGGAAGAGTTTGAGCTGCCAGCACCGACCCCAGGCTAACACACAAACACCCACTTTCTCCACAGAGCTGGCGGTGATCTGCAAAAAAACACTTTCCTTTTATAAGCACAATATGGACATCCATCTTTGTAAAAGTTTGGATGTTATTTGCTTTTGTGGGCGAAACACGCCGCCGAGGCCGGCTCTAAATTGACGTCATGAAATGGGCGGTACCCACAAGGAGTGAAAGGGGGTGCCTCAGAGATTGAGTTTTAATTCTAGATAGGAAGATAATCTCCCAAAAATAACCCGTATTTTATTTAAAAAATGTATGTTCTTTATTGTGCCAAAGGTAATATATTATCATATGGATATAGTTTATTGTGAACGGTATAAGAAAAGCAAGATATAGGTCCTTTAACTTAGCTGTTGTGAGCAAAAACTTACCAAATCACCCAGCACATCCAAATTGATAATCTATTTATATAATAGAAAAATGCTATTTTTTGTGAAATCTGAATTTCCAGTCAATTCCTTGAAGTAGTGGACTTTACAGGGTTAACTGGGCTTAACTCTGTTTGCTCCTGGATATTTTCCTGTCACTTAAGTCCCCGTGATTATTTTTTTTAAGCCTGATTTAGTCTAGTCGCGTGCTGTTTTTCAACCTGTTGTCCTTATCATGCATTTTGATTGCTATATGAACTGCCAAATTATCATCCATCCATCCTCCATACCCGTTTTATCTCTTAGGGTCGTGGGATGTTGGAATCTTTCCCAGCCGACATATGGTGAGTGGCAGGGTACACCCTGATAATGATGCCAGACTAATAAAATATCCAATTAAAATTAGGCTTTAAAAACATCTCCTCCCCTAAAAAACTAAAACACATTAAAGTTTTACCAGTTTTCTAATTATTTTAAGAATGCTGTATGTACAAGTTAATCTTTAAAAATGTTGGATTTTGATCCAGTTTCAAGCCTGTTGATTTTATGATGTTAGATATAAAAGATGTAAAATGAAAATATAAAATAATAGTAAAAAAGTATTTTTGTCCTTCTGCTTCATTGCAGCTTTGTATTGTTTTCACCTAAATGTCAAAGTCAACACAAACAGAGGAGAAACAAAAAAAAAAAAAGACAATTTTCATTTTGCTGTGATGTAGCGGGTGTCAGATTTTTTATTTATTTATTTTTTTTTTCTGGGGCTATTTTCACTAGGCTATCAAATTTAATGTGACAATAATGTACTGAGGTATTTTGCATGTAAAGGCATGAAGCAAAATGTCAAAAATGTCTGCAAATTGGTGGAAAATAATAGATTTCCTTCATTTGTTCCACATGAAAATGAAACGGTAATTTCATCCTTCTGTTGCTCTGTCTTCTGATTTAGCTTTACTCTAATAAATTAGTTTTCTTTGCTCTGATTTCCATGAGAGAGCGACAACTTTTTGGTAAATAAACACATTTACGATAATCAATAAATATATTCAAATTTTAGCTACGCTTTTTTTTTTACTTTGTGTTGGCATATCAGGAAAGTGACTAAATAAAAACTGTTTTTTTTAATGGATGCATCTTTCAGCAGGGAGAAAATGTTAGCTGAGTATAATCACAACAGAAAATGCAAATTTTCTCACATCTAACTGACATTTTGAAGTCACTTGACTCTCATGAATCTACATTGCCTTCTGACAAGAAATACATGCAGTCATTTTAATGGAAATAAGCATCATAATTAATTCATCACTTCATAAATCTGATCAGCTCATCTCTGTTTTGCTCTCATGTTATGCCATGATATTAGTGCATGAACGCTGAAGGGATATTGAAACCTGGCTCAGATGACAAGTGTGTCTAGTATTTATAGGAGGCTACAAATGACGACTCTCGCTAGAAAAAGTGGATAAATTATTCCAGCTGGCAAAGCTTTCCTTATCCTTGACCAGTATGCAAGAGGAAATATAAAACCAAGAACAAACAGATGCCCTCCCGGTGCCACAGTTCCCAGGGGACGTGGAAATCAGAACCACAATACATGCAATGCAAGCTCATTTGCAAGGTACATGCAACAGCTACTCTATACTTATGCTAGTCTATTAACACCCACACAAAAGCTCCCACTCTTGCCACAGGATATGATAAAACTGTTAATTATGCTATGACTGGACAGAGCTAAATCGCATTGTTAATTTTACATAAGAACTGTTAGTGCTTAGCAATTTTTTTTTAATGGGAAATACATTCCCCCTTTCCTCTAAAAAATATTAATGCATCAGATGGGTTAAAGTTGTGCCTTAAGGACATTGTCTCATTTATCTATAGACTTTATGTACATTATAGCTTAATGAGTCTTAGTTGCCATCCCATTATCTCCACTATACTGGATAAAACCTTCTTTTTTTTTTGTAAATACAAACCTTTTTGCTTAATGTGATCGATTTTTATTCTGACAAAAATTCAAAAGATCTTGAAATTTGTCAGATACAGAAAAAAAATTATTTCATATGCACAGGATGTATTTTCTGCATCTGTGTACAACGAAAACAACACACTGACTAGTGTTGGTTTTCCATCCATAATGTGTAATTGTGCTGAATGTCCTTGATCTAAATACAGGTGTCTCCTGCTTCATCTTTGGATGCTTTGAAAGGAAAGTGAAGAGTTTGAAGAGGTTATATCACTTATCACATCAATCTTGTGATCTTTTCTTAAACCTAATTAATAAGGTTGGGTGTTAAACCCTCCAGGTGTCAAAGCTTCAAATGAAAGCAATTTTTAGATAGTGGCCTTATTCTTGATTGGCCTTATTCTAAATTTTAGAAGAAAAAATCACAGATTTGAAACCCAGTTATTTTACCCAAAAAATAATTTTGAAATCCAAAGTAAAATAAAACTACACTCATAAAATTCCATTTTCATGCAAATGTTTCCTCCTTTTGTATTTTGGCAACTAAGATAAGGTGGTCTTCCAACCAGAAACCTTTAAGTATTCCAGAAACCTGCATTAAGACTAGAGGAGATCTGTCATTTCAAGCCGTTGCTCCTCATCTTTGGAACTCCCTTCCACTGTCGTTGAGTCAGATCGAGTGTTTTAAATCTCAGGACAAGACGTTTTTATTCAGGAGAGCTTTTAGTTGATTCTATGACTTGTTTTACTGTTTTTTGTTTTATTATTATTATTATTATTGTATTTTATTACCTTTTTTGTGTTTTGATATGATTTTATGCTCTTCTTGTAAAGCACCTTGTGACTCGTTCTGGGAAAAGTGCTATAGAAATAAAGATATTCTAATCTATTCTATTCTATTCTATTCTATGTGTTGTTGACATATTCTTGTGTGATTTATCTAATGGTAGAGGACATGAATAAAGGAAATTAAGCTCAAAATTGTGTTTCTTAGTGTTTGTTGTTTTCAAATTGTTATATATTAGGAGCAGATGAAAAGATGCAGTTGGGTAAAGCTTGCAACAGTGACATAGATACTACAATCTGCGAGCCACAAGCTCCCTACTCTGGTCCATTCTGATGTATCCACTTGTAGTCAAATAGATCCATCAACGTCTTCCTTTCCCTCGTCTTTGCTGGCAACTGGCTCAAAACTGTATTTACCAATATTGCTTGCAATTTTTGTTGCTCTGGTAATGTTAGGTTGGGGTTGTATGGGGTCGTGAGCTAGTAGCAGATTGTTTTAACAGATGGATGATGAGAATTGAGGCGGGCCTACTCAGTACCAGCAGTCTCACCCAGAACTCAGATGAATTTCTCATGAACTCCTGTTGCTCTGCAGAAACTATGTCCTAGATTTTTTGTTCTTTAGAGTTTTAATCACAATTTGTCTTCTGATTTTAATTATAATTAAAAGACCACTGGAAATGCTTTTACAATAAATAAATAAATCACACATAATGTGTGTACTATATAACAGACTGAAAAATAAGGTGATTTTGAATAGCTTGTTGATCCACAAAACCTTCCTTTTTTAAAATTAAAGTATATTGTGGATCCTGGATTTTGCTGCCCAGGAAGGCTATAATTCAATGAAAACTTGACAAAGAATGTGAAACTCCATCATGAATGATTCAAGCAGGAATTATACAGTTAAAGACATAGAGAAAGAGGGGAAAAGGCATTTTATGGGAGCTGCAATCCAGAGCCAATGTTTAAGTCACAGCTCACAAAGGGCAACACTTAGACCTACATGAACTGTAGATTATCATTAGAGCTCGCTTCATATTCTCACTTGATACATGGCCTTAGCAGAACCTTTTCCATTTTAGATGATAGTTTTAGTTGCTGGTTTCAGGTTATCTTTGGTCAGACTAATTATTCATGTTTAATAAATAGCTGTTAAAAAATGTATGCACAACACTTTAAAGGCCACGGCAACCTTTTACGTTTGACAGTGTGTCTTTAATTTCTTCAAATTATACACATTACTACTAATAAAGCAATTCAGGTCACTTTGATGGGTTTTTTAATGGCTCCATTAGTAAAAAAAATAACCCATAGTTTCTATTTATTAGGGTAACTTACTTAATAGGCTATTAAAATGTCTAGTATCTCTCTTTTTTTTCTTTTTTGGAATATTTAGTTAGTCACGAAGATACCCATGAAGTATTATTGTAACTTGTTTGTCAATGATTTCCTCTGATCAGTACTATTAGGTTATCAGATATGTCAATCATTAGGGACCCAGGTCGTTATTGTCTCTAAATGAAGAGAACTTTAATCTTAGATTAGCAATAACAATAACATTTATTTAATGATGAAATAAATACTTGCTGTCGTGTTAAATACTAGCTCACAGAGTATCTCGCTGTAATTCAGTATTAATTATTCTGACAATATCTGGGTTTGTGCTTAAGGGAGCATTAGCCTAAATGGTAGCTAGATTTGGCAGAACCACAACACTAATTCTGTGCTTCACTGTGCGCTACACGCATTCATGTTCACCCATATTTCTTCTTGGGGAATTGTGAAAAGCATTTTTAAGCATAGATGCACAAGGCAGGAAGAATAAGCATAAGGAAGGAGAAGTGGGCAGATGCTGAATTCATTTCCATGGTTCCTGTCTGTGGAGGAGCTGGCAGATGACTAATGCAAAGGGATGTGTGTCCAAGGTACAGAATACAGGTAGGTTTTTCTCTTGTCTTTGGAGCACATGTCCCACCACATAGGTAGAATGCCAAAAATGCTTTCATAAATCACGGAAAATACATTAAATGCTTATTAAAAATCTGTTCTTTATGAAAAAAAAAAGTTTTTCCTGTACAAAAAACATGATGTCTGCTAGGGCTCCACGATATGAGGAAAACTTGCGATATGCGATATTAGTGATCAATATTGCTATGACGATATAACTTGCAGTATATGAACAAATAGCAAAACAACCAAAAACATAATTTCCATTTCACTGAAACAGATTAAAAATTAAACTCCAAATAACTTTCATCTACATAGGAGGCAAGCATCAAACATACAAGGCCTAAATCCGATTGGTCAACAACGTGAAGGGGTGCATCTGATTGGTCAAATGCATAAATGGAATTATTTGATCCGTTAAATAATTCAAGCTGTCATAATATTGTTTTAGCACATTTAAGGTAACAATTTATTGCAATTTTCACCCTCTTTTGCGATTTGTTTATTGCACAGCTTGATCTCGTGATAACGATAAATTTGCGATATATTGTGCAGGCCGAATGTCTGCACAACAAAGCTACAGCAAAACTGAGGTTTAGACAGCTCTGTTAAAACTTTCAAATGTTGCAAATAGATTTTAGCCTCCCATCTGTAACCCACTGCGACCCTGTCATATCTTCATATTTTCTGATAGAAACTGCTCCCATAAGCTATTGCTCAGATGTACTGACTTAGAAAAATAAATCTATCAGTTAGTAGCTGCTGAATTTGTATTAATAAAAAATAAAAGCCTCTAAAAGACGTACGAGGGAGAGAGAGCGCTTACATCTGTTCTGCTTGTCACTGCCGCTCCAGCACCATTTTACATTTCATCACAGCATTTTTTTCTTTTTCTTTTAATTTTAAATATTATTAACCTAAATTTCCGGAATGTGACTAACGGGGATTTTCCTAACTTTACAATAAAAAAAAAACATTGTTAGCAAAAAAAAAAAAAAATACAAAGTCTGACTGCTCATTATAAATAGAATCAGAGAAAGCCTAGCAACATACCCACCATGCATCTGGTGTCTGTGAGAGTGAATAAATATTCAGAGTGCATGATAGTGGAAGCTGCACAGGTGCATATATTACCTGTATCAAAGCAGCCAAGAGACTAGAGGGATGGTAAAGGTAAAGACATAAAAGCAATGCTACTTAACCCGCAAGCTTTTGTGATGCTGCATTGGAACAAAAATTCTGCGGTGTCTCCATTTTGGATAATAGTGCTATCTTGTCTAAATCTGCAAAACAGCAGCTTTGTTGTTCAATAAATGTACCTGTATTTGTGTGTGTGTGCAGATAGGGGACTAAAGCCCTGTGTGGGTTGGTGGCTGATGTTGTTTGTGTGATCAAGTCTTGGGCGTAATGCATAATGCGGTGGTTCCATCTTTCCGTCAGCAGACACTGACACCATTTAATGTCCAGCTGACCAACCCCAGCAGAGAAAGCCAATTTCATCCCACTGAGACTCTGGATCCTAGGTCCATTTCTCACGCAAAAACAGAGAAAGGCATTAGCAAAACACACTGATATTAAAAGCGACGCCTCACTTGATTTTATTAATCTTATCTTAGAAGAGCAGGTCTATAAATTAACTGACACTGCAGCCGTGTAAGCGTCAGGGCTGAACTGGTAAATATTCCCTTCCTTGCCGACTAAACAAATCTTTCGGTATTTCTTCAAGTGACTGGCCTTAGAACCTGGGTTGAATCAGATTTTGAAATGTACTGAAAAAAAAAAGTGTGATTGAATTTACACCTCCCACAGAGTCAAGTTTGGTCTGCCATAATTCCTGAAAGCACACACACAAACACGCATTCACACATACATAAAAGTGAGACAGATAGAGGGAGATTTGCAGATACTTCTGGCACCCACAAGAGTGTTTCCATCTCTGCTCTCCTGAGCATGCCGCAAACAAACAGTTCATAGCAATGTAAATGGTGTGGAAAGTGCCGCAGAGGGACATGATGACCACAGTCATTCCCTTGCAAGGCACAGACAAGGAAATGAAAAACATAACCCCTTCACTAGAGTCCCACATTATTTTTTATCTTCTCGGTGAGAATTGCTTTCATATTTTGAGTCCATATCCACAACAGCTAAATATATCGGTCTCTTTCAGGTTAGTCAGGTTGAAACAGATTGACAGTCATCAGTGATTAGACTCCTGGCTCTGTGGATGGTTTCAGAATTGTGAAATATAATTTAACAAGTCTATTTTCAGTTTTTAAGAAAGCAAAACCAATAGCTGGGAAAATGGTTCCAAGTAAAAAAAAAAAAAAGAAACTCACTGTCATGTTGCACCAGAAATATCTGTCATTTTGCACTTGAAGGTGTCATGCTTTCTTGTCTCGGTCATGTTTTTTAAGACATGCATGGGATGAATCAAATGATCAAAAGAGATACAGACTCAGGTAAGTTTTTACCATGCATTCGAGTCTGTTTGATGCTTAAATCAGTCAGAAGATGTTAGATTTTTTTTTTTTTTTTTTTTTTTTTTTTTACCTGCAGAGCCAATAGCCTCTTTAATCCCTTTAAACTACCATCTACCCTTCACTCTGGTGCCTCCATGCTGTCTTTGAAACACAGCTCAAGCTGTTTGCAATGTAAAGATGAGCAAAGTAGTCTGCTGCTGCAGCAGCAGCAACAGAGGCAGCAGCAGATTCTAATAATGTTGATGGAAGTGTCTGCATTGACTGTTCCCAGAAACTGGTAGACTTTCACTTAAACTCTAGCGAGTGGCGGACACGTTCTTGCTGCATTAAATACAAACAATGTCTGGTATAAGAGTCAGTTAGGCATCTTGAAGGTGTCCACTCACCCTTGTCAAAAGGCTGGCCATTAACTGCCACCGCTTTCATCTTGAGGGCCTCCTTGGCAGATGTGTCGCAGTGTGAGCCTTTATTAGTATCCTGGTCACTATCAGCCTGGTCACTATCACCATGGCCACTGTCTCTGAGGCTTGCTCGTTCTGCATCCTTAAATGTTGAACTGCAGCCGAATGGAAGGAGGGAGAAATCAAACATAACGTGCCATTAGTTCTGTGTGAGAACTTCCTTCTTTGAAAGCAGGAGTTAGTGGGCTTCCTATATGTACTGGTCAGGAGGTATTTGGACCCTGCCCTTACCTTTGAACAAATGGCTGCCTGCTGCCAGAATAATTGGGCTCTGAGGAGAAATTTTCAGTCTAGAAATGAAAGTGAAAACAGTATTATGCAGCGGGACCACATTAAAATTCATGACAAAAGCAAAACACAACACAAGATTCAGAAAAGAAAAGAAAAGAAATGCCCTCATCTGAATCTGATACCTTAAAAATGCATGCGGATCACTTAGATGTTATTAAAAATATCACAGGGCACCTGTCAGTAATGGCAGCAAGATAAAGTGCTGACCTACACTGCGACCATTGGACCATTTCCTTGGCAAAGCATATGGTCCAAACATTAACCACTGTCATCAGCATCCTTTTGCCTCTCTTTTGAAAGTAATGTGTTTGTGTTGATCACACCCACATACACTAGTGACTGGTGACAGTGCCAGGCCTTGTCATCTGTGTTAGTGTCTCCAAATGAGACTGTTTGCGAGACTGTCCTAGATATTTACTTCATTTACAACAGATAATTCTGTTGTGCTAAACACTACTACACACCCATGTTGTCCAATTTGCATGTTAGCTGGCTCATGTGCTCAACCCTGCCATCTCTACAAGGCAAGGCTGGAGCCTATTAATGGCCCCATCGTGCCAATTTTGGATGCGGATGGTTGGATCTGGCACATATTTGTGGAGGGGGGGAAGCAAAAAATACGATTGTAAGGTTATGCTGTGTGCATCTTGCTGTCTGGTGCACATTGGTTCAGTAATGTGATCGGACAAGCTGCTCAAACACCTGTCCAATTCCACGTTTCAGGCGAGGTTTTCCTTTTTTTTTCTTCTTTCACTCTAAAGCTGTGAATCTGGCAGGGTCACTGCAGCCTTGTTCAAGACTCACACTGTTTTCATGTCTAACTCAGAGGACTTTCAGGTTATGAAGAGCAACTGTGCCGTTTTTGCAGGAGAAGACTGAGAATGAAAGAAAAATTGAAACTTTTTTTAAAATAGATGAATGCATTTCAGCACAGGGTTACTGTATTGTGCTTTATATTCAGAGAATGTATAATAAGAATAGTAATAAGTGAATTCCAGTCCTCCCTTTTTTGCAATTCCTTTTCTTTTGTCAGATTTTCATGTCAAAGCAGCATGTGCAGATAAGTGAGAATAATGCTCACATGATGAATATAAAGGAGCATCCCCTTACCTGTATCACTGACATCCTGTTTCCTGAAGTGTCGGAGCTCAGCCCGGCAAAGCTGGAGTGGCACCCTGACCTAGGGACGGTCAGGCTGTTGGAGGTGGTTTTCAGGTACATGACCTCTGACCTGGGCAGCGTGAGCGGCAGAGGGCTCTGGTAGTCGAAACATATTGGTGAAGTGATGAGAGACGGACTGCTCACCACATTCATCCGACTGGCAGAATCTCTCTCCTCCATCTCACTCTGCACCAGCATGATGTCACTCTTGTTGATCCTTTTCTTTTTTCCCTTCCCCACTGGAGTGTTGGAGTACTCAGCCATGCGGCAGTTATAATTCCCACTCTCCTTATCGTGATGCTTGGACTTGACAGCGATGGCGGTCATGACGGCTAAGAGCATGACAGAGATAATGCAGAGGATAACAATAAGGGGCAGGGACACATCCCAGTGCTGTTTTTCCCCACTCGCGCTGGAACCCCCTCCTGCCGCTGTCTCTGTGTTCACTTTAATGATGAGCTTAGCCACGGCAGATAAGGGGGGCTTGCCATGGTCAGTTACCCTCACCACCAGCTCAACTACTGGAGCAATCTCCTCCCAAAGAGCATGGGCTGTTCTGACCTCTCCTCCCACTGGATCTATCTCGAACAGGTGGTCGTCATTTCCCTCTGTGATTTCATAGGTTAAATGGCCACTATCTCCATGGTCATGGTCCACTGCTTTCACTGTAGCTACAATGTACCCAATCCCCACGTTTCTAGGCACTGGGATTTCAGCTGTGTCATTTTGCAGAAGCGGTAAAATAATAACAGGGAGATTGTCATTCACGTCAAGAACATTGACTCTGACTGTGGAAGTACTTTCCATATGAGGGGAGCCGCCATCTTTAGCCTGAACTTTGAACTCGAATGATTTGGTTTGCTCATAATTAAAGGAGCGGGACGCATATATGGCTCCATTGGTGGGATTAACAGACACATAAGTGTACACTGATACATCTCCTATGTGTGACGGCAGTATGGAGTAGGTCACTGTTCCGTTTCGACCTACATCTGGATCGTGGGCCAAAATAGAGCCCAAGTACTCCCCTGGGATATTGTTCTCAGGCACCTGCAACACGTACAATGACTTTGTAAAACGTGGGGCATTGTCATTCTCATCCAAAATTTTTACAGTGAATGACCTAGTATTATTCAAAGAGGGGATACCATTGTCTCTCGCCACAATTGTCACATTGTATTCGTCTCTCATCTCCCTGTCTAGAGGTCTATCTGTGAGCAGAGTGTAGAAGTTATCGTTGTTCTCCTGCAGTCTGAAAGGTACATTTCCCAGAACCCTGCACTGAAGTTGACCATTACGGCCAGAGTCTTTATCAGTCACTCTGACAAGCGCTATGACAGAGTCTGGGGGGGCCGCCTCACTGATGGCCCCCTGCCGGACAGAAACAAAACTTATAACTGGCGAGTTATCGTTTTTGTCCTGAACTTTGACGGTAATCTTGCAGTGGCCTGGTATCGGGTTGGGCCCCAGATCCTTAGCCTGCACATCAAACTCAATGATTGGATTCTCCTCAAAGTCAATCTCTCCCTGGACCTTGATGACGCCAGTGTTGGGATCTATTGAGAACAAATCTTGTATTCGCTCAGATGCATATCCAGTAAAGGAATAGACAACCTGCCCGTTGCTTCCCTCATCTTGATCGGTGGCGTTCAGATCTATAAGTATTTTTCCTGGGGGTAAATTCTCTGGGATCTCTATCACATACGAGGATTTTTCAAAAACTGGACTGTTGTCATTCGAATCAGTCACTCTGACGTTGATCTGCATAGACCCTGATCTCGGATACTCCCCACCATCAATTGCAGTGAGAAGAAGGGTGTGATGACTCTGATCCTCTCTATCCAGAGGTCTCTGAACCACCAACTCTGGATAAATTGTCCCATCACCCCTCACTTTTAAATCCAAAGAGAAAGTGTTGTAATCATCTCTTGTAACTTGATAGGTCTTTATCCCATTTTCCCCAGAATCTAAGTCATGTGCAATGGTCAGAGGAAAGCGGGTTCCAGCAGCCGCATTTTCCGAAATATCAATATTAACATGATCTGAGGGAAAACTGGGTGAGTTGTCATTTATGTCCTGTATATCAATCTTGATCATGCAGATTTCCTTGTCGTTGGCAAACACCTCCATAGAGAGCTGGCACTTTGGGTTGCGCCTGCATAATGTCTCTCTGTCAATCCTTTGTTTGGTAAAAATTAGTCCACTCTCGGGGTCAACATCCACAAGATGAGGTGCCGAATTCTCCAGCACTCGGAAGTTGGATTTCTTCCCTCTTTCAATAGTTCCATATCCAGCATCTTTTGCTATATTACCTATCACAGTTCCAGGTCCCTGCTCCTCTGGGACAGAATAATTGAGATTTTTTAGAGTGAGGGCTTTAACCCACAAAAGGAAAAAAATGGGTACAGAGAGACGCATCCCTTCTACACGGCAGAGGCAGACAGAAAAAGAGGGGAGAGAAAAAAAAAATCCTCGTTGACTTTCAACCTGTTGATTATGGCAAACCTAGAGAACTAAACCCACAACAGGCGTGTGGTTGACGCTGATCTCCTTCTAATTAGGCATTAAACCCATTCCTTGTCTCATTTCAATCGTCTCTTAACCTCTTTCACGTGATGAACTCTTTCTGTAAACAAAGATGACCGCCCAACGACACCTGATGTATGAATTAAACATCAAATCCAGCACAGCGCTCCATGTATCCTCCTTTTTCTCTCCTTTCCAAAATAAAAGACTTAATTAATAATCGATGAGAATAAAGTATTATTATTCCATAGTGCTTCCAAGGTTAAAGCGTTTGGATCTCTGTGGTGAAGGTTAGACCGCGGCTTACAAAAGCGCATTGCCCTCATGCGACATCTACACCTACTGCAAACACTGACATGGCTATTCAAAATGCAGCATTGCCCCCGATGTTACCATTCACAGCGCATCTACTTTTTTTCCCCCCCTCTGTGCAGCACACTGTTGCATATGCGTTCCGTCCGCGTCGCACGCGCAGCCCGTCGGCGCCACAAAGTGGAATAAAAGCAGGATATGGAGCTGATCCTCCCGTCCGAGCGTTTTCTCCCTCCCCGTCATTCAAGAGCATCAACCGCACGGATGCGACTTTTGCCCGATGATTGTCCTAGAACCAGTCCAATAATCCCATAATCCAGTCCAATTGGATCCGGTGCTCCTGCATCCTTCCTTCGGACAACACTCCAGGAAAAAAAACAATGTCGAAAAAGATGCGTCTTTTCTTTTCTTTCTTTCTTTTTTTGCTGGAAGATTTCAGATAATCTAAATCAATCGCTCCTCCTGCGCTCAGTTCTCTCCGCGTCAACTGTTGAAACCTGCTCCTCTCACAGTGAGCCGATCTGACCGGAAACCCCTCGACGCCCTCAGAACAGACTCCTGTGCATCTCTCGCAGCATTTAACATAGTTTCTGATCGTCTTCCAGCAAATGAGTGAACGGTGACAGATCTAGCCTCCGGGGGGTTTCTCCAGCACGTCTGGCAAGATCGCATGAAGAAAGGCTGTTCTAGTGCTACGTGATTCATTTACTGATGTGCGCGCAGCGCGCAGCAGCATCACAGACAGCGTGCTGCTGCTGCTGCTGCTGCTGGATGTTGCACCTAATACATGTGGATGGGGACGAGAGATTATATAGAGAGATTGATGAAATGTGCCGGGCAGGGATTTAGAAGAAGTAGAAAGGACTTGACAAGTGGTCATTTTAAGGGAAAAGTGGAACAGATGGCCAACGCAGTGTGGAAAATGTAATATTAAAGCTGACAAAACATTTTGTCAGCTTTGGAGAGTAACTGAGAGCTCTGTGTTCTCAGTATCTTTGAAGCCAAGCATCATGAAATAAATGTTCTGTTCTATTACTGAAAACAGTAGGCTCACACCTGTCTCTTTTTCTGCTCTTTGTTGGTTTTGAGGAAATTCAATCATAAGATTAAAAAGGAAGACAGACTGTTGGTGTTTTTTCAAGATAATCTCTGTAAAGGACATAAGAAGGCTGCTTATAGAGAGGGGGGTAAAAACAGGTTTATTTCACAGCTCAAATATCACAGCTGTGTGTACAACCTGCCTTATGAAGCTATCACATTCCCCTCCAATGCCTTATCCGCATCAATCTCATATCTTGCACTGAAAAAGATGGACTGACATTTAGTGCGCTCAGTACTTCAACAATATGATATTTGCATTTTTGCTCTCTTGACCACGTCTCAGTGAGGCGTAGAGGCCTCCTCGGTGATGCAGGCACCCTATGAGAGCAATTCTGCCAGGAAGCTGTGTCAACATCGGGGTAAGATCACTGTGGCCTGCCTTCCCGTTTAATTTCTTGCTGCCCAGGATCTAAATCAACCTTGAGTTTCTCCTGAGTTCATTTTCATTGTCTGAAAACATGGCTGCTTTCCTCCTCTGGGGAGCATCCACTTTGGCTGGTCGGGGTGCAGCCTGCATAAATTGCCCATTTCTGCAGGTAAGAGATAAGGACAACAAAGGGAAACTAATTATCATTCAGTCTAAGTTAAAACCTCAGGAAAGAGCTGCTATTGACAATTGTGTCCGCATTGTCACAGTCATACCATTTAATATGATCTGAATTCTGAATGCAATGGAGGCTCATATCCCTAATAAATGGGACAAATCTTAATGTGAAGCTCAGGCTGCTTTGTTCTCCTCAAAGCTGATGACTTTTTACCTCATAAGTCTTTCTAATGAGACCAGAGCCTGACGTGGCGAGAACTACATCCATTAGCACATCTTAGACTGGAAATGCAGTGTTTTGCAACAGATTGTTGTTTGCATTTAAGTACACCTCACTCGTGCTGCAAAAGCACACCTGTTATTGGTCCAGGTGGAAATGGCGAACCGTGGCAACAGTCTGCTCTATTTGGACACATTTTTTACATCTTGACATCTCACTCATGTGATTCACTTACCTCTCTGCACTGGCATGATTAAAGGTGAGATTAAATTGTTTATCATTCTGTTTTTGCCCCTGTCTCTGGTTGCGGCTCACTTCAAGCTGCACACCGGAATACTGATGGTGGGGAGTGGAAATGATGATCAACACAAGCCACAGAGTCTCTGTGAAATAAATGCATAAATGCAGGAACAAGTTGTTCTTGGAACAAATCTCCCCACCAGACATTTCGTAAACATGTTAATTACCTGATTGAAATAGAGGGAGAAGGCAGTTATAAAGGAGACACAACTGCACTGCAAAACCTCAGATGGTTAATAATTTACGCATGACAACAAAAACGAAGCAGCAAAAAAAAATAAAAAAAAAAAAAAGAGGGAAGAGTCAGTCCACTAGCAAATTATTGGAATGAAGTGAAAAGTCATTATATATCTGCACTGGCTTTTGTAGTCCACCACAGTCTGATTTCTATCTCGTAATAATGATCCATTTCTCTGCATATTCCATGTCATGACTCCTCTGGGGGTACAAGTTTTAAAGGGACAGTTCATTAAATCTACTATTAAAAAGAGAACTTTCTGCTTTACTTGTAACTGTCTAAGCAGATTTCATTTTTTTTTAAATACAATTCAAGGTGTTGATAAGTTTTCTAAAAGTTTTGCTCTTCTTCAGCTAGCACAATGCAATTAAACTAGGATAATAGTGCCCTGCTTCTATTAACAGTCTGGGTTGTACAATCTTTGCATGTAAGGGACTAATCAGATAACTTTGTGGAGCATTCTTTCTTTCTTTGGTTTTTTAAGGATAACATTTTAGATAGAGTTTCTCATCTAAAACGAAGTTAACAACAACATTCACAGTATTTACAAGTGCTGTTTGAAAAAGTCTAAGTGAATTAGTAGCCTGATTTGGGCAATACAGTTTACCAACAGTGTGGTGTGGTGCAGGCAGATGACTCCTGTGAGATTTCCTTGTTCAACCTGCGGTAACACCGACAACAAACAGCTTTTATAAGGTTACAAAAAGGCTTTGGTCTTATTTGAAGACCTAAGCCCAATTCATTATATTGTTTCAACTTTTTATTTAAACAAGCTAAAAATAACTTTATTTCTTTATGTCAACAATGTGCTGTAATGCACTAGCAACAATTTTGTAGATATCACACTCTAGTGATATCTACTCTAGATATTTAAAGAACCACTCCAATGAAAATTGTGTTTTTTGGTGTTTTCAACATGTTCTTGTGGCATTTTTCTCATCATGGAGGACATATTTGAAAAAAAAAATTAGGCATTAAACATTTTTGTGAGCCCAGAACAGAGGAAAAAATGTTGTTGGAAGAAGCTTGTAGCTGTGACATAGGTGCTACGGTCAGCAGGCCACAAGCTCCTGCTCTGCTCCATTCTGATCCATCCACTTGTAAACGACCAGATCCGTGTACATCTTCCTTTTCCTTGTCTGAGCTGGCATCTGGCTCAAAACTATATGACCGGATAACTTTGATATTGCTCGTCATTTTTCTTGCACCGCTAATGTTAGGTTGGGGTTGTGAGGGGCTGTAAGTTAGCAGGAGAGAGTGTGTGCAGATATATGATGGGCATTGAGGGAAGGTTTACTCTGCGTCATCAGAATCACAACTCTGAGAAAAATTTCTGATGAACTCCTGCAGCTCTGCAGAAACTATGTCCTTTAGTCTAAAAACAGCATGATCATAATTAAAAGACCACTGGGAACACTTTTTACAACAGATCAAGAGATTATTGGAGTAGGACTTTAAGTAAAATGCTCAATAGAAACTGAATTAAACCTGCTAAATGCTGTACTCAAACACATTTTTAATCAGTACTTTGAAAAAAAAAAGAATCCATGGGGTTTTATACTGCCTTAAAAAAACATATTCACACTGGCAAATTTGTTGTGTATTAATGGAATTTCAGATGAGACGAGGCTGACACTGTTGCTCTGGATGGCACGCTGCTTCATTAAGATGAACATGGGAGCTGTTGTTTATTTTTAGTCAATCCCACATACACCACCCTGCTGTCATAATTCGCTGGCATACCAAATGTGCATTAATCTGCAGCTGAAAATAGTCCTCAAGAAATGCCCTATTTAACAACAAGTCCTTCAAACTGAACACCCAAATGGGTCATTTGTACCAGCCCTCTGAAACCGGCCATAAAAGCATATCAGCTATACAGTTGACAGGCCACAGATAAACTGCAGAGAGTAGACGACAGTGTTGTGGTAAAGGTTTGTTTGTTTTGGGGATAAGACTTTTTTTTTTATTCTTTGACTCTTTGAAATACGACTTTGGAGTTAAAATGGTGCTGCCATCATTTTCCAAAGAAGTGCAGAGATAAGTGAGCATCTACAGAGATCTTTGCACCCTGTTGAATATGTATGATTTTCCAATTCAGAGAACAATATTTTGGAAGAGTTTCATTTGAGCAAATCACCAAACCAAACGTCTAAACCATGGAGGATTCGGTTTGCTCAGAATTTGACCATAATTTACAGCTGCAACAGAGCATATCTTGAAGTTTGAGCATGATGAAGCTGCATGGGTCTGCAAAAGGGGATGAAAATAATGTCTGCTGCAAAAACGAAAAAAGCACCAACAAAAAAAGAAGAAAATAAAGCTTAAAATGTTATTTCTGTGTATTTCTCCACCTGATCAGCTCATAAGATATATATATATATATATATATATATATATATATATATATATATGAAAATCAACATCAATGGGGGACCTTTCTATGTGGAGTTTGCATGTTCTCCCCGTGCATGCATGGGTTTTCTCCGGGGTCTCCGGCTTCCTCCCACTGTCCAAAAACATGCTTCATAGGTTAATTGGCAATTCTAAATTGTCCCTAGGTGTGAGTGTGAGATGTGTGATTGTTGAAATTCTTCCCTGCAACAGACTAGCGACCTGTTCAGGGTGTCCCCTGCCTTCGCTCATGAGTGGCCGGGATAGGCTCCAGCAGCCCCGTGACCCCGAAAGGGAAAAAACGGAAGAAAATGAATGAATGAATGAATATATATATATATATATATATATATATATATATATATATATATATATATATATATATATATATATACACTAATGAACTACTGAACAGAAAGAATGTCCTAAACTAGGGGTTTTTTTTTTTTTGGCATAATCATAATTAAAAGGCCACTAAGAACACTTTGAAAGTATTGCAAAAGATCATCGGAGTGGGACTTTAATCATTTAAAGTTTGTTTATAATAGTTTCTTTATGTTGGGGTAAATTAATACAGGAGTGGATTAATATTTTTGCTAAAAGAAATTTACAGTTTACAAGTGTAATGTTTTATTCTTGGGTGTAAGTGTAAATTGATGGTAATGTTTTCAAAAATGACTGTATCCCCACATGTCCTCAGTGCCAAGAATAATAGCCACAAGCCTAAAGCATATCTCTGCCATGGTCAATGCACTGACAGTTAAGTAAGTCCAAAAGTTTTTCCTTGTCATCGTTAGGGCATACGCTAGACTTTAATTACTTCCTCACTCATGCATGTTGTCTAATACTGAATCATTAAAAACAATATTTACTTTGAGTGCAGTCAAATCAAAAGACGGAGGTCTAGCATTGTTCACAGACGAGTTCATTTAACTAAACAGATCTAAGAATAGGTCTGGTAATAAAGTTCATGCTTATATGTTCTGCTGTGTAGCAACATCAAACCAGCCGCATCTGTATCACTGGTCAATTGCAGACTGTTCATTATCAACATGTCTGTCTGTTTGTGGCTCTAAGCTAATTTGAGCTGCTCCTGCTAGACAGCTTCAGTCATTATTGGAATGAGATGGTGACGCCTGCGTATGGAGATCAGCTCGGATTTTCGAGTCTCACTCACAGAAAAATTCACTTCCATCACCGATGATAAATATTTTTCGCCACATCTAATTTGCACTGCTTAGTGAGTCTGAGCTATAATCCTCCCAGATCATGATCACCAAGGATCATGGTTTGAGAGTGAATAAGGTTTACATAAACCTTAGAGGATTTTTTGTTATCAATTAGTAGCAAACAGCTTGTTTCCCTTTTCCATTGTCAGAAGATTTTGAAGTTCGGGTTCAAAAGAAAATTCATCTCGCCAGGGTTCAGCTTATACACTTTTGGCTGAAGCTCAGTCATTTGGAGCAGTCAGTATTCTGGCAGCCGCATTCAGCTTCCAGGTGTAAAGAAAATTGACCATACTTGTGCACATACAAGCTATTTTCTAGTGCATCTATCAGTATCTTGAGAGAAAAAGAGGTTTCTTGTGCTTCATAGTGATGGAAAACTTTTCATAATATCTTTTCTATCTGTTCATTTATCTAAAAATCTGGTCTTTTTTGAGGTTTTTATTTAAACCATTAAAGCATGAAATGGTTCTGGGTTTATGGAAACAAAATCTAATCATGCGACAAATGAATGCACAAATTTAAGACTGAATGGTTTCAGTGTTAATGAAAAAAAAGGCTCAATTTACATTTCCCACTGTGCTTTTTTATTGGTAAGCTTTTATCACATTAATATTTACAAATAATTTTCCTCCATGTGAGGTTTGACCATTGCTCCTTTAATTACGTGATCTTGTTGCACTCTTTGTCTGCAGTTCTGCCAAGGGAATTGGCATCATTTTCATCTTTTACTTAAGTTATCTTTTTATTATTAGTAAGATACAAAAGTGATTTAATTTTCCTCCACATATTTTCCATACGCTGACTTCAAATTTACAATATAAACTACTTTAATGAAGTGGTCCTTGAACAGGTGAGTGTTCGCTGTAGTACTGTAGAGTTTATTTCTACTAATGGAGAAAGATAAATAACAATAATGAGTTAAATGTGCTTCTACTCCTTTCTATAGTGACTTCAGGATGGGTTTTATTAGCCAACTGGATGCGCTGTCAGTGGTTCATTGATCTGATGTATTGAGTAAAGTTCAGCCATGATAGACAGATGTTTGATCCAGTCACCTTTCATATGTCTTTTGAAACTGCCTGCCCTTTTCCACATAATGTTTCCACAGACATCCTCCAGAACAGTTCATTAACAAACCTCAAGGCGTTTCAGGTTTATGGAAAGGTCGTTGTCAAAAGAAAGAATGTTGACTTGATCAGATTAAAAAGGCAAATAAATTGACTTCTTCCTTCTTCTTAATGTCCGGTGTTTAGACAAAGAATCCATTTACCTGGTGCTGCTTGGAATAACATGAAAGGGTTTGCATTTGAGGAATTGAGCTAATTCAGGTTTCAAGTAGATACACCACATTCTTAATCGTTTATATACAAAAGACAAGCTTCTGACTTCTAGATTGAAGTTAATTTAAAATGATACAAAGGGAAGTCAAGTGTAGTTCACTAAATGACCACTAGGGGCTTCCTTCAGAAGGAATTAAGCTGCTGTTGTACTAATGTAATACAATTTAAGATTGTGCTCTTTTAATTTACATATTAATCTTTAATTTTTGCTCCACAGAACTATTACTAGATCCATTAGGCTTGTTTGTGCAATTTATTAACAGATTTTCCAAAAGGTCAGTGTTTGACGACGTGTTGACGACAAAAACTGGATCCAAATTAGTCCAATTCAGACAAATAGATCACCATATCTAATATCTGTCTTCTTTACATAGTGCACTATCTAGGGCGTGCGCCCTTTTGTAGTGATGTCAGAATCAAAAATTCTAAAATCTAGAACCCTAGAAATTTCCCAGAAGTCTCTGCGAAAAACCAATGTGTATCGATGTTCACTAGATTGGGGAATATTGACCACAATGTGTTTGAACAATATTTGAGAAAAAATATTTAAATGTTTTTTTTTTTTTAATAAACCATCAGCCATCACCATATCTAATATTCTACAATGTTTAACCACACATTTCTAGTGTTTTGTTTAAAAAAATCTTGATAAGAAAAGCTTATTTGGCTTCATCAATATGCAGTAAAGAGATTATCTACAAGTTAATATATTATTTCTTTGTCTAAGCATCCATCTATTTCTACTCTTGCTTTAAAATATTTAGGATTGCCTGGGGCTGGTGTGCATTACAGTCACCAATCAGTCAAGAGTCCAAAGACATCCATGCTTTCATCATCCACTGGTAATCACTAATTACCATGCGTGTTTTGCAACAGAAGAATACTGATTTGTATTTACATGTGTTGTTTGTTCCTGGGTTCAGACTTAAACGTATACATTTCATTATTTGCTGTTTTTGCTGCTAACTGACAAGACATTCGAGAGGTTTTGCTTTAAAAATGACTGAATTGCTTGTACCTTAAATGTAAGAATATTTATTCTTTGCTGTATCCTTTAGGTGTAAAAATTATGTTAAGAAAAATCATGTTTTTTTAATTCCCTGATATGGAGTTAAAAAACAACAACATTTGAATTGTTAAAATTCAAAGCACACGCAGTAAACAGAGCTTTGTTGCATGCCATTGTGCTTGTTTCTCTCCATTGTTCAGGTGCACCTGTATAATAAACACAAACAAGTTAAACAGAATTAAATAATTTATGGATACAATTCCTCTTCCGTTATTCATTTAAAAAAAAAGAGCAGATTAAAATCTTTCACTGGTTATAGTTAGTCTTCCATTTCTGTAGCTTGACAGTAGGCGTGCAGAATTTGTAAATACACCTAAAAGGCAGAGCTGCTGCTGCTTTGCCTGTTGTTGTGCAAGAAAAGCTGCCTCACACATCTCACAAGCCTTGTTATCACGATACATGTCGAATAAATTATTTTTGTTACAGAGCAGCTGCATGTAAATGCAAATCCTCCAGAGTCGATGTGCCAGTTTCCCAACATTTTTTTATTTTATTTTGGTAGAAGAACTCAAGCTTTCCTCACTAGAGTGCAAGGGTTAAGGAGTTGATGTTTTTCCACTTCAGAATTAAAAAAAAAACGACTCCTTTGAGACTCAGAAGTTCAGACCAACCTCTGCCAAATTTTCAAAACTTAAAACTTGACTTGAAAGCATTTTGAATTCTGCATAATAATCAATGCAGCTTCTGCTGGTGGTCTCCTTAACAAATTGTGCAAAAACAAAACAATGTATTATTTAATAATATTTAGCTAAATATAATAATTAAAGAATTGTTCATCAATCTGATGAACAAAAAAACACACAGACTTTACGAGCGTCAGACTTGAGTAGTATTGTATATATATTTATATATATAAATATATATATATATCACAGAACATTTGTCGGGTGCATGCATTTATTTATTTATTACTCCTTTTTTTGTTTATTTTTAAAAAACAAAACGCATTTTCAATTTTCAGGTGATTTATAAATGAGATGGTAATGTATTGTGTGTTGTTGGTGCGACTAAGCACTCGCACAATGTATACATACCAGTAAATCCATACTATTTATCATTTAATCATTACTGTTTAATAAAGAGTCTTGCGTTCAGTACAACAAATTGGTGGTTTAATTGTAAATTGCCCGAGTTGCAGAGACTATACAGTAGTGCAAGCAAAAAGAGGAATTACTCCTGGACTAAATATATATTGATTATTCATTTCAGCAATGACCTCGTGTCCTAGCCTGTTAGACCTCAGCACTTTCAAATCCACCACATAGACTCCAGTTACTGCTCAAATTTCTGAACAAGCTCAGAACACATGTTTGCAATCTTTGGCGATCAAACAAATATCATTTAGTTTTGGAATGTTTGATTTAGGCTTTCACATCGATTTGGCAGGTGTACAGAAAGCCACGTTTTCCCTCTGATAATTCAAGTCATGGCAGCTTCCCTGAAGCATTCAAGATTTAAAAACTCTTCACCTGACTTTCATTGAAATTCAAGCCCCCCCTTTCCAAAAAAAAAAAAAAAAAAAATCAGAGGACACTCCCAGAGTTGGATATTGAAGTGATACTTCAATTTCATGACACAGCTCTGTGGGAACATTGTGTTGTTGCAATTGTGAGGACAGAGGACAAAAGACTGAATGAACAAGAGGAGCAGATAAAATCGGCCGTCTGTCGACACAAGATCAAAATCGGAGCGGGATAAAGGTCATCACCCAGGAGTCAGGAGATAGCCGGAGAAAGATGAATGAGGCTGTACACATCTCGTGCTATATGTTACACTCTTTGGTCGTATGGCAAAATGAACCAATATCATAACAACCGAAAAAACATACACAGTGACTACATGAGCAGCACGGTTTAAATAACACCAGCACAAAATTCTGATGAATCGTCCCAATTGGTCTCTAATCTGCAAAATTAGACTGCGTTATAATTCCAGTGTCAATTTTACTCAAAAAAAATCATAAAACTATATATATCACCAATCGTGATGTATTTATATAAATGCTCATAACCATGCCCAATTGTAAAATGGACATATAAAATCTGCAATAGCTCATCCTTATGTACATATTTATTTATGTGTATGTATATATGCTTATCCATACTTCTGTCCACTTAAGTATCTACCCGGCATTAACACTCTACCTCATTGCTACCTTTTGCACATCTGACATGTTTGCACACAATTTTGTACGCAATTTTCCGTACAAATTCGGGACATTTCTTTATTGCAGTTTATATTTGTACACTTGTACATGTTGTACATACTGATATATTTTAGATTTTATTTTGTTATTTTTGTGCTTCAATTTCATTGTACAATGGACAATGACAATAAAAGCATATTATCTATCTATCTATCTATCTATCTATCTATCTATCTATCTATCTATCTATCTATCTATCTATCTATCTATCTATCTATCTATCTATCTATCTATCTATCTATCTATCTATCTATCTATCTATCTATCTATCTATCTATCTATCTATCTATCTATCTATCTATCTATCTATCTATCTATCTATCTATCTATCTATCTATCTATCTATCTATCTATCTATCTATCTATCCTATAATATATATATAGTGCTTGGGTGGTTGATGACAAATTCTGATCTTTGATTTAATTTGTTTGTAACTCTGTCTTTTCAAGGTGATTTTGTTCGCCTTTGAAGACTGACTCCCATTAAATTTGTGTTTTTGGTGTTTTACAGTAACACGTTCTTGTCTGATGATAGAGGACATATTTAAAGAAAAATAAGCTAAAAATTGCATTTTTACTTGTCTTTTTCCAGATTATTGTGGATACGGAGCTGACAATAAAAATACAATTTAAAAAAAGATGGTATTGGGACATAGAAAATATGCTGGGCGGAGGGAAAGAGGGGCTTGGTTGCTTTACGCCAACAGTCCTGCCCACAACTCAGAGGGGAATTTCTAAGAAACTACTGTCGCTCTGCAGAAACTGTGTCCTAGAAAACAACACAGTTTTTAATTAGGCTAAAAATTGCATAATATTAAAAGACCACAGGAAATGCTTTTAAAATACACAAAAAAAGAGTGGAGTGGTTCTGAAATTATCCTGTTTAGATTTATTATTTTACATCTTGAACTTGTGCATTAATTTGGTTCAGTTTCTCTGCCCTCTTTGTTTACTTCTTTCTGTTAATTGTTCCCACCTGGCCTCTGTTTCCTCAGTTTCGCTGCACCTGCTGCCTGTTTTACCCTAACCTCATTCAGCATTTAATCGGATCGTTTTCAGTTTGTCTGCCACTTCCTTGTGTCTGGGTTTTTGATTGTGTTGCCTGGTCATGCTGTGTTATGATTTTTTCAGCTTTTAGTTTGCGTTTTGCCTTAGTTCCTTTGGTGTACCTCATCTTACTCCGTAAATTAATTAATTTACCACCTGCCTGCCTTCAGTCTCCTGAATTGTGGGTCCTCCAGTAACCCAAAACAAGCCACTCTCATTTTAAATATCTACTTTGTAAGTCGCCTGAGTGTCTCTGGTAAAATTCAAATTTTTTTATTGGTTTGAAAATAACAGAATAAACAGAAAACTCTGGCTCATTTCTATAATTTATACCAATAAAAATAGTCTTTAGTAAAATGGTGAAGACTGTAGCACCTCTCTAATTTAGACAAACCTTTCCTAATCTGGAGCAGTGTGATAACTGTAATATTAATTTAATTTGCTAAATAACACTTTACATCAACTAAGCAGAATAAGCACAACACATTCTTTTTTGTTGTCACTGAGTGCCAATGTGTTCCCCTGGCGATAAGAAGCAAATCATTTCTTGGCTTTTTTTTAAACTATTTGTGTCTTTTAGAAATAACACAAATACGTTAATTAGTGATGGTGCTACTCAGGGTTTTGTGTTCAGAGGTACACTATTTACTTTTTATTATCAAGAAGTAAATACAACATTTCCAATGATAGTTGGTGTTTTTTTTTTTTTTAACATGTTCTCATGGCATTTTTCTCATCATGGAGGACATATTTACAAACATTTAAGCTTGACTTTGGGTGAATCAGAAGCAGACAAAAAATTTATGTTGGAAAAGTGTGGCAGTGATGTAGGTACTACAATCTCCCTGCTCCGATCCTTTCTGATGCATCCACTTACAGACAGATAGATCTGTGTACGTCTTTGTTTTCCTCATCTGAGGTGATATCTGGTTCAAAACCGAGCTGAATAGCTCCAATATTGCTCACCATTGTAAGCCAATGGGAGAACTTGTAAATAAAGGGACGATGATAAATGGGGCTTCTTAACTCAGAAGCATATTCATAATGAACTCCTGCTGCTCCGTAGAAACTATGTCCAATTTTTGCCTAAAATTGCATCATCATAATTATAAGACTACTGGGAAATCTTTAAAAGTAGGTTAAAAGATGATTGGAGTGGGACCTTATGAAAAAGCTTTTTGGTCACATAAAGCAAAAATGCTGTACCCTGATAGTCCATGTCTTTGGATTGGTCCATTTAGGCATTCGCCTTTGGTCGCAGCCCAAATCATACAGCACTTGCACCTCATGGACCTTCCTATTGTTGGTGGGTTTGTAGGAAGGTGATTCCACTGAAACTGACATGCCTTAGCAGTCAGGGACAGCTTCTTGGGACTGGCAGACCTGGGTGATTCTTTTCTCATTTTGAAAAAGCGGGACCAAAGGGAGCACTCGAACTATAGGGTGATCACTTGGACTCCCTGGTACTCTTCAGTACTCCAAGGTCCTGGAGAGATTGATTAGTCCATTGGTCAAACCTCCAACTCATTGGAACAATGTAGTTCTTGGTTCTGGTCGTACTCGGCAGTTCATTTTAGTTTATTCATCCAATTCACTTGTTCTTTTGTGTATTTGAAAGTGTTCAGTCTTGACCTTCCCAGTATTCTCTGGAGGGTGCAATAGAAATATGGGGAACGATGACAGACCGATAGGTGCTGCAGTGATGCTGTCATATTAAAGAAGGATCTGACCCAAAAGGCAAAACTCTACATTTACCGGTTAATATGTTCCAATCCTCACATATGGGTATGAGCTTTGGGTCATAACCAAAAGGATGGAATCCAATCCACAAGCTGAAGTGGGCTTGCACTCTCTTAGAGATAGAGTATAGCAGCTTGGTCAAACAGAAGTGGCTTGGAGAAGAGCTGCTGCTATTCCATCTAAATCTTAGCCATCCGAGGTGCATCGAGAATCCTAGGATGCCTTCTGGACACCCTTTTTGTTTGGGACATGTCCCAGAAGGTATCCTGCATGCGCTGGAGGATCCATGTTTCTGGTGGTAGAGCCTTGGAGCTCCTCGGCAGAACTGGCGGACGAGGTGTGGGTATCTTTGCTAAAACTTTTGACACTGCCACCCGGCTCTGGATAAGCAGGAAATGGATGGACGGATAGAAAGATAAACAAAAATGTTGTTTTTAAATCCAAGAACCACATAGATGAGCAAAAGAGAAAATCTAATGATTTTTTTACTGCATCATAAAAATTTGTTTTCCACCAAGAGTTGACATTTTAGATAAATGTAAGGTTAGTTTATTAACTTCCCTCTCACTCACCAATTATTTTTTATAATATGCACAAATTAGACTGACTAGTTTTATAACTCTTAGAAAATAAGTATTCAGAATTTTTTCTCCTTCCATTCATTTTTTTATTAGCTCATAGAGTGCACCATTTACAATTTACATTTGCTACATAAATATAATTTCATTGAATTTTTTTCAGAACCAAAAGACTCAACACAGAATTAAAAACTATCACAAACATTAAAATTTATATCAGTAAAATAAATATGAGGAGTTGAAAAGTAATTTCTTTTTCGAGGGCTGATTCTTTTATAACTTGCCAATGAGTTTAAATTGTAAAATGAGAAAAAAGCCATCAAACATAATCACATTCATGAAATCACATTAGCACACTTCCTGGTTGAATAGTTAAAGATCATACAAGTCAGTTAAATCAAAATTTACCACTGTGTTGTTATCTTTCAGGGAGGAGATGGGTTCCAACCAATGTTCATGACATGTGAAGACATTTTTGATTGGTATCAATTAAAAAAAATGATGGTTTTTAGAAATACCTAACATTTTACCCCTGATTTTTCATTTGTTGCTTAAAAAATTAATATTTTTTATTCATTGACATAGCCAGAATGTATGTACTGTAGTAAAGTTAGAATATTTGATTTATTATGGAGTATTAAAACACAAAGTTGTGACTATTATTTGGCATGAACACAGTTCAGTTCACACTTTACAATCTCAACAATTATTTTAAGAACGGTAGAGAGAAGGACAGTAAAATGATCAAGAGACGTGATGTAAAAATGAAATATGTTCTTTGGGCAGAACGTTGGATTTTTCTTTTATATCATTTATTCGTTGTAGGTTTTCTTGCTCTTCCTGCTTCTTTTGAGGAAGTGTAGTGAGCTGACTTAAAAAAAAAACAACTTTGAATAAAAAGAAAAATAACATGTTAGATCCATTGGCTTTGGTTATCCTTTCAAAGCACAGGGAAAGGTTCCAAAAAATATTCCATTAGAGCTCTTAGAATGTTTTACCACAATTACATGAGCACAAAGGTTCAAAACAACATTTTTACATTCAGATTTCTTCGTTTTCTTAAAGTGAACATTTTTATCTTTTACGAGTAAGTCTGATATATAAATCAGTAAGAAAAATATGACAAAAAATTGAAGAAATACCAGGGACTCCGGTAAGAAGGAGAATGTGACAACGGTGTTTGTGGTATTTGGAGGACTCGGTGCAGTTACCCCCAAACTGGAGGAGTGGGTAGCAGATCACATCTCAGTCCAGGAATGTGCATTGAGGACAGCAAAGATACTAGAAGTACCCTCAGGCTCCCAGGGCTCTGATAGAGGACCCAAGTTTGTGTAAGAAACTACCCACAACGATTATTTCCCCAAAACTTTGGTTTGTGGGTCATGATTTTGCTTTGGTTCTATTTATGATTTGTGTACAGTGCCACAGCCAAAGCTGGAATAATGTATAGGATCGTGTGCAGAATATGAACTTGAAACCCCAAGGTCAAATTGGGAAACACCTCAGAAAGTGGTAGAGAATGAAAGGACAAAGGTCCTGTGGGACTTCCAGATCCAAACTGACAGGATGGTAATGGCGAACCAACCAGACATTGTAGTGGTGGATAAAGAACAAAAGAAAGCCGTTGTGGTGGATGTGGCAGTGCCAAGCGATAGAAACATCAAGAAGAGGGAACATGAGAAACTGGAGAAACCAGGGACTCGGAGAAGAACTGGAGAAAGCCTGGAAAGTGAAGGGGACAGTGGTGCCTGAGGTAATTAGAGCACTTAACCCCCAAAGCTAGAGGAGTGGCTACAACAGATCCCTGGAAAGTCCTCCGACCTCTTAGTCCAGAAACAGCTAAGATACTGCGCAGGATCCTCAAGCTCCCAGGCCTCCGGTGGAGCATGGGTGATAAACCACCCGCCGAAAGGTGAGAGGGGCGTTTATGTAAAAAAAAAATAAATAAATAAATATATATATACAGATGTTTGTGTGTGTGTGTCTGCCTCCTTTTATCCAGTAACGGTTCATTGTTTTTCGGCTACTTAGTCAGAGATTGCTATGCACAGTTTTACCTAAAGCTCGCATCGGCTCATTCTTTGCTCAAGTGTCCCACATACAGTGTAAGAGAATTGCTGGATACGCTGCTCTTACGGCTAGTAGAGAAGCAGCAGGTTAGAAAAAAAAAAAAAAACTCTTCCCAGGAGAAATGATTCAAGGCATTACAGAGCCAGAAAGGCATACAAAGTGAGTGCAGTTTCAAAGTGAAAATAATGGAGGTCATGTCGTTTGATGCACCAAAACCAGTCATGAAAATAACTGGGTTGATGATGGAATCAATCACACATCCATGGCAGTGAATATTAATATAGATGTGTTTAGCTGTTTCTTGAATAAACAGTGCTAACATCAAGCTTTAGCCATCCACAGCTCCAATCAAGAACGAGGTGAAAGAAAGCTTTCTGCAGCCACACCTGGGTGATATCAGCTGCAATAACGTTTGAGATGTGACGGATGTTGATTTTTTTCTGTCTGTTTTTTGCCGCTGTGCTTCTTTTGTGTTTTTGTTGTGACGAGTGAACGGGAGGTCGAAACGGAGTTTGTCCTCTGATATCACCTGCCAGTCCGAACACGGGAATTGTTCACTCAAGGTGACATTACTTTGGTGTCTGTATTCAGCAAGCAACAACATCTTTGATTTTTTTTTTTTTTCCTGTGAGCTAAAATTTACAACAATATGCTTTGACAGGAGTCGTAAACATAACTAAAATGACCCAGGCTGTCATCTTCAAAGTAAACAAAGAAAGGCCAAGAGATGAATAATAAAATAAACAATAAACCTCTGTTGTTTTTTTGTTTTTATTATTCAGAGCTTAAAGCTTTTAAAAAATGACATGAGCCTGCATTCTTACATAAATTGATAGTGTGTATTTTTGTACAATGTGGGGGATTACCAGAAAGCAAAAGCCAGGGAAGGCACTGCACTTCAAAAAATTATGTACAGAAAAAGGATAACAGTTATTTACAATACCAGCATGATTTTGGGAGCGCTCATGTCATTTCCTTATTCATTCCGAAACTGCACTTTATCTCTGGCCTGGAAAGTTATTTAGTATGCAATGGATCAATCACCATCCTCAAAAAGTCATTTAAATTAACTTCTAGGCTAGATATCTATCCAGCAAAGTGGTCCAGAGAGGCAAAGGACTATCAGAAAATTAAAAAGGACACGTCATTTATAAACGAAACTGAAATATGATAGAAGTGAACAAAGACGCACAAAACTGTCCAGATTAACCCTGAAGTACTCTTTACTTAAACGTTGTGGAGTTTTTCCTCCCAAACTTGAATTGGCAACACACTCTCTAAACAGGAACAGGATGATATCTTAACATGCTGCTAATCCCGCATTTATCAACAAATATGTCAGCTACATTCATTATTTATTAAAATGATGCTGAAATTATCAATACTTATCAAAAAGTATGATTATTTCTCATGCATAGAGTGAGCCCTGGGTTCTGATTTGAACAGCAAAACCTTTGTGAGGCTTGTCTAATCGCAGGTGAAGCATCATTCAAATGAAAACAAAACTGGGGGGGAAATGGATGCTGGTTGGAGATGCTGCAGTGCGGAGTCAAAGTGTTTGAATTTATGTTTGAGATTTTTGCCATTTTTATGGAGAGTGTAATTTGTGCAGCAGCATTACCGGAGCAACAGCATGTTATTAGTTTTGACAATTTTCAGTCATGTTAATCTTGGGGAGGAAGGAAGCCTGCATGCCACCTCGTGGGATGTGAATAACCCACATATCTCGCCACCAATTAGCATGAGGCTGTACTGTAAAGTGACAGGAAACTAATTCATAAATACTGTAGCAACATGATAGAGGAGGGAAGCCATCCACGGAAGAAAAATAAACTGTCAGTCCCGTACAGATAGGAGAACATCAACAGAGCCTTTCCAATTACTTCAAGGTTAACTGTGAAGCACTAATAACTTTAGGGAGCTGAAGAAACAAAACATTGCTAGCTAATTACATAAGCAAGTCATTTAGACTGATTGATGCAACATATTACTCTGTCCTCCCTCTCTGTTGCTTTCTTTTAATGTCTCTTTTCCTAATTTGTTCTTCCATATAGCAAAGAAAAGGACAAACGCTGTGTGGGTTTTTTTTTTCTGCTTTGGCTGCTCTTTTCCTTCCAGGATGGCCCACACTGACACAATGAAATGCTCTCCCTGCTCAGCTGTAAACCACAATCAACTGGAGAAGAACTGGTGCAGATTTATCATCATCAGCTGAGGACCAAAGCTTCTGTGTGGGAACTGACACTGCGGGCGAGGAGCTGCAGCCAGGGGAGTGTCGGTTCAGTTTGAGACCGGGGTCAGCCGCTCCGGTTGCAGAGGTGGAGCTCATGCATGCATGAATACGGCAGCAGATTCATTTCATAGTTGTTAGCCGGCGCGAGGTGAAGCCTCTGTCAGTGTGTGAAGTTGGAAGACAGATCATTTGTGTCCATTTAGCTGTTTCTCTGGCGTTTTCTCCTATTGGTCATTCAACAGATATTGTTTGCTGAAAGGTGGATAGTAAAAACTCGTCATACAATTCCAGTGGAGATGCAGAACTTCTTATAGATTGTAATAAATGAACCCACTGAGAATTTGAAATAGATTACCCATCGATCTTTTTTTACCTGCACATGACTTAACGTTTTAACGACTACAGTGGCCCTGAAGTGCAAATCACCAACATATCACTCAACAGAAATATAGTATAACAGAAACACGACAATTAAAAAAGTAGAACATAAATAAACAACACTGTTGAAATCAAAACAAAATTTTAAAAAAATCAAAACACAATAAAAACGAAATGAAAATATATATATATATATATATATTATATATATATATATATATATATATATATATATATAAAACAAAAGTAAATTTAAAAAATAAAAAGTAAAAAAAATCAAACGAAAGGAGAAATCGGAAAAAGTAGGCACCAAAGGACATTGTTGATCAGATGAGATGTTTGAATTTTGTTGGAAACTGGTGGTGTAGGAGCCAAAATGCAGGAATCCAGGCTTGGTGGCATAAACTAAAACATTTAAAAAATTAATCGAAATGTGAAAAAGCAGAACAGAACCAATAACCTGACGGGGAGGAACTGCAAACCAGACACTTAAATAGATTGAGGGTAATCAACTGAAATGAAGACAGCTGTGCATCATGCAAACCTGAAACTGGTGTGACTGACGGAAGATTCAAAACAGAACACGAGCAACAACCATAACATAACTTACAAAAAAAACAAACCAAAAATCACAATCCTCATTATGTTCAAGTATTTCCAAATGCATCTCCAATGTCGGCATAGTAATATAGGTTTTAGGATAAGTATGGAGCATGTCCAGTATTGCTTCATGCCAAATAACTTTCGGTTGAAACGATGGACAAACAGCATCATCCTATGAGCGATCTCCCATAGTACCGGTACCTACCTTTTCTGATTTTTTTATTTAATTTTTTAACATTGGATTTTTATATTTTGGAAAATGTGTTTGCTTTCATTGCTCTTTTTACAGAAACAGGAAAAGGTAGGTAGACAGGTAGGTAGAAAACTCTCAAACATTATCATCCAACAAGTGATATCCGATAGTACTGACCTTTTCCGTTTTTTGTTTTGTTTTGCTATAATGCCAATTTTGGCCAAAAAAAAAAAATAACCTGTGATGTTTTATAGTTCCTGCAGAGCAGCAGTAGTTTAAGGGACCATTGGCACCCCCCCTTCCCCTCCCTGTTTCTGAGAGCTCTCTGTTCATGCGCTCTCCTTCTAGCTTACACTTTTTAGGTAAAAAAATAATTCTTAACATTTAGCTGAATCACAACAATTGGAAAAAATAAATCTGCAACAATGCCATTTCAAGCTTAGTTTTGTCTATATAGGTGTCCTCCATCTTTAGAAAAATACAAAAAGAGTTAAAAACATTTGAGTGGGTCTTTAAAGGCAGAAAAGAAAGAATATCAGCTTCATTCCATTTCCTATGCGAGTTTGGTTCTTGGTTGGGCTCCAGATAAAGATGAAACAGCAGTATATGGAAGTGGTTTCACAGGATTACTAGCAGATGCGCTTCAGAAGAAAATGAGCACTCCATGATCTGATTGCTGAACCCTCTCAAGATGTGCCCGTCCTTTGTTTGTTCATCAGCCTTGAATGTAGCACATCCCGAGCCTTTCAGATGAAGCCGCGCCAGATGAGGAGGGTTTTGAATCATCGCACACTCCTTTAACAACACAGCGTAAACAGGACAATAGCACTGTTTGATGAACTTGTCACCAAAAGCCCCAGCCCATGCAACGAAGAAACACATCTGAAATGGCAGTGAAAATGTGAAAGTGCTGATATATTATTTCCACCCTGCGTGATGCTGCCGCTGAACACAAGCTTCCTGTGAAACTTAGTGGAACTCTATCAGAAACTGAGGTTTTGTTAAAGCCCAGCAAGAGCTCATGAATAACAGTGGCCTGCCTTTGCAGGGAAAAATCCTCCTGTTTTCAATATGCCAGTCACTGCAGCACCACATTAAATGTGCTATTTATTTGATCAAATTATAGTTTTTATTTGATCTGAGCCAGATTGATGCATGTAAAGCTCATGTCTGCAAGCATAAATGGTATTAATATGGGCTTTAATTTCTCCATGTTCCATAGCATAATGTTTCCCCCTAGTGGTATTGTGCTGGCATGAGCTGCAGACAGGCCTGTATATAAAGATTAATTACATATGAATGTTTTCTAAGAGCAACAGGAAGTTTGTGAGACGGGTTTTAAAGCCAAGTCTAAAGCTATAACATAAAAGAAAAAAGAACATGAGCAGATTTATTTTGATTTGATTGCGTCTATAACTTGATAAAACCTCATTAGAAAAGATTTTTGAACCCCATACAGTGTTTTATTCAATTGACATAACTGTGTGCATATGAAAAAAACAACCAGTCAAGCAGTACTTCAGAGTGGATCTTTACCATGTGAGGCGATATTCATGGAAATAAATAAGAGTGATGACAAAACCCTCGCAGTGACATCCTATAATTAAATGTGGAAGAAATTGTTGCTTTTTCACATGCCCACAACATGTCCCGTGTTTTAGGCAGCAAGCATGATCGCGGGGGGAAACTTGGTTTGATAAAAGTTATAAATGCGCCTGACATTTTAATGGTAAATGAATGGAAGCAGAGCGCAGCATCTAGACAAACTGTCAAGGGGAAAACAAATGGTGTTATTTTTCCACACCAGCTCCACAATTCAAAGCAGCCAAAAGTCAATACTCGCACTTGACAGTTTAGACTAACATGAAGACGAGTTGCAAGAAGTACAAAACATTGCATTATGGAGCGGGCCTAAAGGGGCACACGCCATCAGTCCGGAAAAAGTCCATCTTTGCTTGCCGTTGTCATCAGGGGATTTGGGTCTCAAACTTTAGATGCTAAGAGGCAATTACATGATAATTACAGTCATACAGTTAGCTGTTTGTTAAAAATAAACCCAACACCACAGGTGCAGAGGCTAGAAATGATGTGAGCAGATCTGACTCATTTGTGAGTGGACTGCTGATGAGCTGAAAAACAGCTCTGCAATGTTTGCCTTTCTATTACCAGGGGAGGTTTCAAAGGTGCTGCAAGAGCTGCTGCAGGACATTAATTCAAGTCCATTTGGATATAAATGAACATTTTGACCGTCAACAAAAGCAGACAGGCATTTTACTCGAAATATTTAGTAGCGTAACGTGACAGGTCAGTGCACAAAGTATTTGACTTACAAGGAAAATATAAAGCCATGGCAGAGGGACCCATATTGTATTGATTGATAAATGCATTTCCCTCTGTTTACAATTGGCTATCTGTCAGAGCCATGAACTTCACTGAGAGCACAAATATGACCTTCTTTCTTATTGCTTCCCTTTTGTACTCCATGGCCTTGAATCCTCAAGTTAATATCTTGGTCATTTTCAAATTGTTGCGGCTTTACAGAAAAGAAGTATTAAATAAAAAGAGGTGGACAGGACAGCTTAGATATGGAATTAGTTTTATTCATGAGGCATATTGTAGTATTATGTGAGAACTCTGTTTAGTGCTTTGCGCTTACGCAAAAGGTGTCTAATCCACTCTATTCTAGCTTTTATCACAGCTATCAAAAGCTAAAAAAGCATGTATTTATGATCATGCAAATGAGCAGTGCTCTTAGCCTCCATTTCCTGCAGATGAACAGAAAACTGGAAATGAAAAGTAAAGGCTCGCTCTGCCATCAGATTCCTCTGCTCTTTCCCTGCCACACTTTTGGAAATGATTTATTTTCTCTTGAGGTTGGTTCCTTACCTGGCTTTTGTATAATTTGCAGCAGCCCTCGACTCTTGTCTCATTTGTTCTCATAAATCAAACACTAATTCAAACTGACCTTAAAATTAATGAGGACAGAACACTGTGACAAACCTGTGCGCCAACAGATGAAAGTCAGCGGGAATGTAAAAATTGTTTAAAGTTGTGACTTTCTTCTCATGCTATGCGCCACACAAGTCCACTGATGTTGATAGAACAAACATAAAGCGGAAATTCACATTTGAAGCTGTTCATAGAAAACGTGAAAACATGCATTTCCCCGTGGACATGTCCCCTTGATTAAAAGATAGATTCATCTGATGCTTTTCCTTGCACCATTTATTTGCAGACTTTGAGGGATTTTTAGACTAAAATGCTCTAAATTTGCTTTCATACATCATGGCTCAATCATGAGGTTTTGAACACACAAGAGCTGTTTGTTAAAATTCCCCCCCAAAAGAATTACATTAAGATGGTAAATAATCTAAATGTTGGTTAGTTGGGCGGCCGCTCATTGTTTTATGGCCTCATCTGAGAGTGCTGTTTGTCACCAGTGTGGGATTTAAAACTCATCAGTGTCTCATCAATAAATCATTTCAGATGAGAAACAGTTTGCACATGCTCAGTTTGTTCATACGCCAAATTAAACTCCAAAACAGCACAACTGCAAATGTGAAAATTAAAGCTGTGCAATCGGTTGTCATAAACGTCAGGGCGTTGAGAAAAAGAAAGAAAAACAATGTTTCAGTTTACATTATTATCTTACTTTCTATGCTAGGCAGAGAGATTCATTAAAGTCTGAGCATTTGCTAGTCAAAGTGATGACTGACAGGCAGAAATTAGCACAGCAGTCTCATGCATTGTGCTGTATTGTGCAGTTAGGAAGAGAATTTTAAGCAGCAAATTTCAATTTGACAGCAGCCTGGATGATTTTTGAAGATAAGGGTTTACTTTTTTGGGAAATATTATAAAGCACTTTGCAAGAAACTGAGCTGCCGTGAAGTCTTCAAAGGGGCAGCCAATTTTACATCTTCTGACTGACATAAAAGGAGGTTACTTATTTACCTTATTCAAATCGAAAACAAATATATATGAGTTTTTTATTTTTAAATCTGGTGAGATTTTAATGAAGAAAAGACAAGTAAGCATCACAATACACAAAACTAAAATTCAAGTATAAAAATGTTACTAAACAAATATTTACACTTCTGTAATCTCATATTCTGAGATGCTGGAGTCATTTACATCCTACAGATACATCTCAAACAGCTCATCAGCTTTTTCAAATGTTCTAAAAAATAGTTGCAACTTCTAACTCTGTCGCCACAGTCACTATATTAGGACCCTGCTTGTGTGCAGGAGCCCCCGCCACTGCAGCTTCATGCTGCTGCTGATTGAAGTAGGACGGAAGGGTCCCAGACTTCGAGAACGTCTGCATGCTGCTTCGTGATTTCGGCTGATTTGTCCCATAACCACAGTCATTCCTGTTGCCGTGATGATTGTTGAAGACGGGCGCTGGAGAGAAGCCCATTGTGTATGCTTGATCCCTGGAAGCTCGGAGGCTCTGCAGCGCGATTGCACAATAGGTGCCTTGGCAGTCTCCCGAAATGCTGTTTGCAGCACCTGAAACGAAAGTGAAATTCAAAAAGATAACTGCTGATGCTGATCTTGCGATGCCACTGATCAATTGTAAATTTGAAAAGTTTCGTGTAGTCGTGTTTGGTTTTAGGATTTAGGAGAAAGCTTACTTTTTAGTCTCGGCTGGAAGGTACTGAAGTTCTTCTTGCCCCCATCCCCGCTGATGTCAGAGTCACTGTCGTTGAAGTCGCTGTCCCCTTTCCCGCTGTCCTTCACGCTCAGCTGGTCATTATTGTTGATGCCACTGTAATCAACAAATACAGTATGAACCACATCAACTAGGTTATTGATGTCCACTATTTTTTTTTTTCAAATGTAGGGCTCGACTTGCCCATCTAACCTCATTCTACAGTCATGCCACAAGCAACAAACTGAGTGCTTTTGAAGGACACTTTCTGTAAAGTGTTACATATCTGAGAAAAAAAGGTTTTTCTTACCTCACTTGCAGGCAGTATCTATCACCTTGCCACATGGATGCGGGCTGAAAATGCTTGGAGGGCAGGAAGATCTAAAAGGAAAACACAGTGACCTTAGTTTCTGGCAGATACATCAAAACATGACACAGAAAACCTTCAGAGCGACTTACTTTTGTGTCTGAGTCTCCACTCCTTTCCTCGTACAGGCAGGAATCGTCCAGCGACAGAGACGTCCCCTCGTGGAAAAATCCCCGCTGGCCTGTGTAAATGTTTGGCTCTGCTAAACTGAGCATGGGCAGAGGCCTCCTATCAAACAGGTTCACTTCCCTCTTGCTGCCATGGCTTCTCCTCCCACGACTCAGTTTGCATGTGACAGTCACAGCTATTATTGCAATTAACAACAATGCACAACCCCCACTGAGCATGATAATAATAATTAGCGGCCCATCAAAGCTGAAGCCGTCCTCATCACTTGACCGCAGCACAAGGATGACTTGGTCTTCGGCAGGTTCTGCGTCTGAGATGACAAACCTAATCGTGGCGCTGCTGGAGAGTGGAGACCTGCCGCCGTCACTCACTGTGATTTTTATTTCCAGCACGTCCCCATTTTCAGCTGTCAGCCTTTGTTTTAGAGCAATCTCTCCCGTGTCTTCGTTTATCGTAAACAGCTTAGGGTCACCTTGTACAATATGGTAGGCGAGCTTGCCGTTCACTCCTTCGTCCTCATCTTCAGCTGATACTTGAAGGGCAAGATAACCAGAGGGTGCGTTGTAGGGCAGAGATATATCAGCCGAGTTATTCAGGAGGACAGGGAAGGTGAAGTATGGATAGTTGTCATTCTGATCTACAACTCTGATCTGGATTGTTGATGTGCTGGAAAGCGGTGGGGAGCCTCTGTCCTCTGCTTGGATGACCACCTCAATTTGCTGCAGCGTTTCGAAATCAAACGACCTCAAAGAATACAAAGATCCTGAGTGAGAGTCCACAGAAACATAAGTGGAGACTGGAGATCCTCCTTCCACCTCTGAGTCTATGAGTTTGTAGGAAACTTTGGCATTTTTTCCAGTGTCAGGATCACTCGCAACAACCGTGGTTAAATATGAGCCTGGAATATTATTTTCAAGGACTGAAACCTCATATATGGGCTTGCCGAAGAGTGGGGGGTTGTCATTCTCATCAGTCACGCTGATGGTGTACTGCCTGACAGTTTTAAAAGGAGGCTGTCCCAAGTCCTCTGCTACCACGGTCAGGTTATACTCTGGGATGTTTTCTCTGTCTAAAGTTTGAGTGGTGACAATCATGAACGTGTCTCCATACGCCTGCTGGAGGCTGAAGTGCTCGTGCCCGAGCAGGCTGACGCGCACGTAGCCGTTGGAGCCAGAGTCTCTGTCCGAGGTGCTGATGAGAGCCACAAAGCTCTCCGCGGCCGCAGCCTCGGTGATGTACGCCACCCCGTCGCTGCTGGAGGTCATGGGTTTGATACTGATCTCCGGCGCGTTGTCGTTCACGTCCACGACTTCTATCAGAACTTTACAGATGGACGGAACCGAGTTCTCACCTGAATCAGAGGCTCTGATGTTCAGCTCGTAGGACCTCCTCTTCTCAAAGTCAACGCGCGCCTTTAAAGTTACATCCCCGGAGTGAGAGTCGACGTGGAAAATGCGCGCAGCCTCCGAGGACACGCCGGTGCCGAGCGCGTACACAACTTCCCCGTTGACGCCGTCATCCGGGTCGAAGGCGTGCACCCTGAGGACCCGGTGTCCCACCGGAGCGTCCTCGTTCAGCTCAACGTTCAGAGAGCTGTGCTCGAAGACCGGGCTGTTGTCGTTGAAGTCCAGAACTCTGATGTGCACGGTCATGGAGCCGGACTTTGGAGGCTCTCCTCCATCTGACGCAGTCACTTGGATTGTGTAGGAATCCTCAACTTCCCTGTCGAGCTCACTCACCAGCACCAGCTCCGCAAACTTTCCCCCGTCTTCCCCTTCACGCACTTCCACGGAGAAGTGTCCGCAGGGGGAGATGGTGTAGCTCTGGATGTAGTTTTCACCCACATCCTCATCCACTGCGATCTGCAGGGGGAATCTGGAGCCAAGGGGCACATTTTCTATGATCTCCAGACTCGTCTCGTTGAGTGGGAAGCGAGGAGAGTGGTCATTGATGTCTTTCACCTCTATCTCCACGTGGATGAGCTGAAACTTTTCCTTGGAGAGGGCCACGATGTCGAAGGTGATGAGGCAGCGGGGGGACCTGGGGCATAGCTGCTCTCGATCAATGGGTTCTGCCACACTCAGGAGTCCGTCAGACTCCCTCATCTCAACCACGGAGGAATTACTCTCCTGCATGAAGCGGAAGGACGTGTCCGGGTCATCTCCAGGATCAATTTTTAAATCCTGGGACAAATTTCCAATCTCTGTCCCGGGTGCATCCTCTTCAAAAGTGAAATACCTTGTAGTTGTGCAACCAACGGAGTGTGAAAATACAGCGAGCAGCAGAAAAAGGCCAACTATTGCAGCTGCGCAGTCAAATCCCATGATGAGGAAGGAGCAGCCGAAAAACGCACTTAAATGGTGCCAAATGGGGGTAACACGTCTCCCGGGCCAGAGTCAGCACTGGGTTGTCAGACTTAGCTGGGACTCTATAAGCTCCAGTGTATGCAAATGGCCTGACCAGCTGACCAATGGCCTTCCAGGAGTGCGCCAAAAGCCAAACGTTTGAGCATCAACTCACCGTTGGGGCGCAAATGGCTCATCAGATAAACTGATTGTGGCCCTTCAATCCACATGATGGTATTGTTGCATAAATTAAACGGCAACTAATCAATTAACTTAATTACCTAAGTGACTGTCAATTAGGTTTGCATGCAAAAGGAAGTTCAGGTGCTGGAACCTTCAACAACAATTATCTGCGTTATGTTCGTCCTGTTTGAACAATACAATAGGCTGCTCATGCCTAATATTATATGTTTCTGCATAAAAATATAAGTGTGCAATGTTATGTAAAACAGCTAAGACAAATACTTTCTTCTATAATGTAAACACATAACAATGATACAAACTTATATTAGTGGAGTTTATGTCCCAGCATTTTTTCCAGACTTAATAAAGCAGAAAAAACAAATATGTTAGAAAGAAAAATATATAGTTTGAAAATAATTGGAGCAAAGTGCTAAAAAAAAAGTTAAAGACAAAAGGATATTTACCAAGAGAAAGACTTAATGGAATTAGAGTCATCTCTGTATAGGAACAAAAGGCAACAAAACAAACACTGAATGGAACAAGTCCTCTGGCAGAACAGCATTTAAAACAACACTGATTCATTATTAATGCACAAAGCAGCAACAGCAGAAGGAGAGCACACTGGTTTGAGTACTTCGGTCTTTAAAAAGGAAACTTTGTAGGATGTCAGTGACTAAAAGGCAGAAACTCCACAGCTTATACTGAAGCATAGATGAAAGTCTCACTGTACTTGCAATGTTTCCAAAAGCTATGAAATAATGATAGAAGCTGCTTTATGGCATTTGTGATGGGAAAAAATGTGTCTTTTCTGTGAATGAAAAAAAACAAAATTCTGCTAAGCAAAAATGAAGAAACATTTAAAAATAACAGGAATGACTTTTATATTAAATAACTTGTTTAAAACTCTTTTCTGGTTTCATCTCCTCTTTTCCACACTCTACATTTTTTGTGTGTGTATGTAATTTAAAGGCCCACTCAAATGAAAATTGTGTTTTGGATGTTTTTAACAAGTTCTTGTGGCATCTCTCTCACAATGTAAAATTCAAATGAATGAGAAGGTGTGTCCAAACCTTTGGCTTGTACTGTATATAAAGAACACTAAGTCTAAAATGACATTTTTGAGTATTTCTTTATTCAACTTTTTGTGAAAATCCAGTTGGAAAAAGTTTGTAGTTTTGACATATGGTTCCCTGCTCCGCTCTATTCTGATGAATTCCCCTGTAGACGTAGATCCATGTACATCTGTTATCGTCTGAGCTGGCATTCAACTATAAACTCTAACTATTGGATAACTCCAATGTTTCTTGACTTTTTTGCAGCACTTCTAACGATAGGTCGGGGGTATGAGGGGATGTAAGCTAGCAGAACAGAGTGTAAACAGAGGGATGATGGGAAGTGGAAGTGCTTACTCTTCGCCAAAAGTTTCGCCCAAACCTCACAGGCAAATTTCTAATGAACTACTACCACTGTGTAGAAACTATACCCAAAGAAAATGACAGATTTTTTTATTTTGCCTAAAAATAGCATAATCACAATCAAATGACCACTGGGAATGCTTTACAATAGATCATAAATAGAGTGGGACTTTAGGTTTATATTTGCATTAATTCACAGTGTTACTTCCTGGCTGCCACACACCACTCATTGGTTTCCGCAGCATATTTCTTTTGTTTGTTGCCCAGTTTTGTCATTGTTTGATGCGTGTTTTATAGCTGTTTTTCCACTTAAAATTGACTCTTAAAGTGGTTTATTCATGCCTTGCTTGTCTTTTGGTGCTTATTATATCCCACACCAGTAATTATTTGAGTTCTTCCTCCTGTTTTTGTCTGAAACCTTTATTTGACTCCTCACTTATGGTGACCGTCAAGTGCAAAGCACATCAACAAATCTCTCAACGCAAACACATTTGAAAAAAATCACAACTATTAAAAAAGCAACACTTAAAAAAAACAAAAAAATACATTGTTACATTTTAGAAATCAAAACAAAATTCCAGAAGCAAAAACAAAATTCCAAAGAAATGAATCAAAATGAAAAGAAAAATCAAAATAAAATGTAAAAAAAAAAGAAAGACAAGAAAGTACTCTCTGTGACATCACTGATTGGATGATGACGTTTGTTAACTTTTTCAACCGAAAGTTATTTGGCATGGCAATATTTTCCAACAGAAGATATTTCTTTATACGGCCTAAATCATGCTATTCTTAACCCTTTCAAAGTAAACTATGATAATATATTATCTTTGATACACTGAGTAATGATTTTTAAATGGAAAATGAGTTATTTTCACAGCTCATTTTCCTACCTGGAAGTAAGACGACTCAATCTCTGAGGCTCCGCCTTTCGCTCCTTGTGGGTGCCGCCCATTTGGTCATCAATCTACATTCGGCCTCGGCAGCGTGTCCGCATTTTGCCCACGAAAACAAACAGCATCTGAACTTTTGCAAAGATGGATGTGCACATTGTGCTTATAAAAGAAAAGCATTTTACCGATCACCGCTAGCTCCACGGGCAAAAATATGTGTGTTAGCCTGGCAGCGAAAACCCCTCCAGGAAGGGCTGTTCCCCATGTTGTTTTCGTGGGTTGGGAGGGGCTTCTGCTTAAAAATGAAGGTTTTTAGAGGAATGCTCAAAAATGTGTAAATGGCACAAAATAACAAATTGGGATTGCTTTTTGTTAGGAATTAACATTATAATGCACTTAAAAGTTAAAAAAGTGTCCTAGCTCTTTCAGCTTCTGGCTACACCCACTGCAAAAGTTGGGTATTTGCTCAATCCACTCTTTACCACAGTTCAGGCAAAGAATCATCATACAATCAATGAGGGCCAATAATTCCTACCTTTTTCCTGTTTCTTATTTTGCTAGATTTTTTTTTACATTTAATTTTGATTTCTGGAACTGACTTTTGTTTTCCAAAAGTTTCTTTTTTACGTTTTTGTTTCTGGAATAGATTTCTAAAATGTAATGTTCTTTTGCTTTTTAATAGCTGCTGTGGTCTTTAATATGTTTTTTTCGTTGAGTGATCTGTTGTAGGTGTCTACTTTTCTTTTTCTCTTTTTTTCATTTTTCAAAACAGCTGTACCTGCTGTTTCATCTGTGAGAAAGCAGGAGGTGTAGAAAGCCAACAAAACCAGACACCAACAGTTTGATTAGTGTTGTGCTTTGAAACCCTACAGTGTTAATTGTGCATAGAATATCAAGGAAACTGTGGAACCTGTCGGTATAATCAAGGTTGTCTGCTGTGTAATAAACACCCAGTTGCACTTAATTTGCCCCTTTTGAACTGCAGTTTTGTAACAGAAGCCTTGAAATTTGGAAAAGAGTGCCCTGACTGCCACTCCCACCTCACAGACTCAAAATACACACCGGTGAACCAGCATCCGCCTGATAGCAACAACAAAAGAGCTTGAGTCAACCAGACCTTTGGTCAGCCACATGGCTGATTAGCTTCTGCTGATTAAAAGGTGCCTATATGGTCCTTCAAAAGGCTCTTGACACCTCACAAAAGTTTGGGTTAAATCTGTCTGAGCCCCCCAAGAGTGCGCATACAGGGAGGTGTAAAAAAACACGCGGCAAAACCCCAGAGAGACCAGAGACACTTGACAGTGCGAGAGGTGATAAGAAGCTCTGTGCTCCCATATTTAGAGTGTTACACAAGCTCAATTTCACTCATACACTAAATGTGAAAATTGATTCTCTCTGTCAAATAATAGCGCCTGGTGTTCTTGGCAGGACTACCGGGCAAAATTAGGGGGGGAAATATAGAGGGAATAACAAAACCCCTGAAATGCTAGAGAGAACCAGTTCACCAGCAAGCTCCTGAAAGCTGTGGCATATCCATATTTAACTTGCTTCAGTCAGATCGTATTAAAGCAGAAGTGGCTGAGCTGGTTCTCAAATCAACAGGGCACCGAGTCAACAAGTGGTTTTCATATATGTTGAGACCTATATTGTGCCACAAGTCATCACATCAAGTGGTTTTCAAGGCTGTGCGCCTCGGCAGACCGATGCAAAATTCAGCTCAAAATCCTAGCTCATATACAGAGGCAGCCTCTCTTCTGCCACTTAGCAAACCTTTCAAACAAATGCTGAAATATTAAACCCAAATCTACTATTGATGTCTTAGAATACTGGTCCTTTATTTGCATGTGTCCTCTAACCTTTTCCCTGTTTCACTCCTTTATTAAAAACCTGATCATGCTGAGCTTGTGAGGAGGAAGCCACCAGGGGATCAAACATGAGACACTTTTTTTTCCATTAGCAGACACACAAAGCCTTCAGCACAATAGTCGCATGCTGGCTGGGTGTTGAAATCCAGGATTTTCAGGCAATGAGGAGTCAGAAGGTGATGTAGAATTATTTGCCAAATTAGATGTTTGCACAAAGAGGATTATGGTTTAATCTTATCAAAATGTCTTAAACTTCCCATTCTGAGCCTGTAACAGTTTCAGAGTAACAGCTGGTGTGAAAATGTGTTTGTCTGGTACACATATAACGGTTAATAGACCAACTATGCTGGCAGGGATGACCTGTTCAGTGGTGTGTTTCTTTTTTATTTGATAGATCTGGCTACTTTAGCATCAAATCTTATCCACATATGGGTTTGTTATAGAAATATGTCATTATAAGGTCAGCAGGGGTTGAGCCTCAAACAAAGCGAGGCTAACACAGGAGTGATACTTGTTTGTCACTTAAGTCAGGTGCTTATTGCAGATCACGGGCTGATTAAGACCTGTGCGGTGGCAGTAAGAGCCTCACAGCAGATTAATGGCTTATACCATCTGTTCTCTTACTGTGCTGATTTTAATTAATGTTAAGAATATTGCTAATCTTGCTTTGGCAATCAGCATCACAGTGCCATATTATAAAGTCCAGAAGTCAATCTGATGTCTGCCGTGCTTTTGACAACACTTTGAAGGCCATTTGAAAGTTGCACATCCCTCGCCTGTCGCCTCACACACCACCAGGCACTGAGACAGAAAAGGCATTTGGCAACAGTTGGAGCAGTAATCCTGGCATATGTCATAAGGAACAAATGTCTCAAAAGCCCACCTTTTGAACTGCAGCCCCCACGTCACCCACGCTACAAAATCCCCCCAGTTTTCTGTCACAGATTCAAGTTAGGTCTTACATAAATATGTTTTAAAAATTGGGAATAAATTATAATTTGCACTTGTTTTTTTTCTCTCTCTCTCTCTCTTGCATGGATTTTGCCTCATGTTCTCTAAAACCTGTAATGGGAAACATGAAACACAGCTATAAATACCAAACATCTGCATAAATATATCAAATCAGAGTTATTGGAAGACTCATAAACTGCGACAAAACTCACAATTTGTATGAAAACTGTGAACACATTGGAAACGAGATAATTAAAGAGTAAAAAATCAAAAAAACAACCCTTGCTTCTCACAATGATATCTATTTCTAAATTTATCACATTGTGTGGTGTTTTACATCAAGGCTGAATTCTCCAGTTAAGTAATCTTTTATATTTTCTGTTATTTGGATCTTTGAGTGTTCGGTCACAAAACTATTAAGTTTTCAGATCCCATTAGAATAATCTCTCCACAAATAATCTTTAATCCTTCAGAGTTCAAACGGTACAAGGAAAAGCAAGGGGTTTTTAACTTTGCGTCTTTTTTACTTCCATTTATTTCATTCTTATTTTGTGGCCAGCAACACTTTAAATAAGAAATTGGTGCGTTTAAGTTTTTTTTGCAGGTTTGTAAACTTGCCAATCCTTTTGACAAAACGTAAAAGGTATTCTGGTATTAAGGGGTGCCAGGTGACAAAGTGTTTGAGGCGTTCAGTTTTTTTCTTCTTTTTGCTGCAATTGTGCCTTTACCCACACTGGCTTGGTGCCCAGAGCAACACACACACATTTACACACACAGTCATATTTCCAGGGCATTTGACCAACGAGAATGCTATTTTTATTACAGAACGCTGTCGAACACAATGTCAGAATCAGGAATCTGAAATAAAGTAGAGGTTTCACCCTCAGTTTCTTCTGTAGCACAAGAAAAAAAGAGGGAAAATCTTTCCCAAAGTGTCCAGAATTGTTTCAAATCAGTTGTGAACGACCCCCCAGGTCATAACAGATTAAAGTCTCCAATCATGTGGGGTCAGTGTTGAGACAGTTTTCAGTTCAGAATTCTCCCCACATTTTCTGTTGATTACGTGTGATTACGGCAGGCAGCCAGCCCGAGACCTGTTCCTTCCTCTGTCACTTTTGTAATGTGAGCCGAATGTGATTATGCCTTGATTTGTTGAAAAATGGGTTGTTCTGAAGGCAGCATAAGTTTCACTAAAATCTCAATGATTTTCGGTAATACTACCATTATCAGGTGTGAATTACTTTTTCAAGAGGGCCTGACATACAACACCATCACAGAGCTGAATTTTGGGCTTGCTGACATCAGATTGGAAGATCTTCCTGGTCCAAAACCACTTGAAGGCCTTTCTACTCAAAAGTCTCTGGAACTGACTTCCTTGACCACAATACAAACAATTTAAAGTCTTTTTCTGTGCAGTGGTGCCCAACGGTGCTGACATTTCACATCTAATCCAATGTAAAAAAAAATGATAGCTGGTAGTGCAAGGTCTTATAAATGTTGTACTCATAACTGTCTATATTGTTTAGTAATACAATTTTAAAGGGGCCAATATCATGCAAAATTAACTTATTTGAGCCTTTAAGTATATTATAATGTAAATTCCTCATGAAAAACAAAACCAAAACAGTATTTTGCTCCTTTCATGCGGAGTATTCTTTTGAAAACCTGCAATCTGAGCACCAGCCCTCCCAATCCACAAAAACAAGTGGGTTCTCCTATTGTGATGTAGGATAAGTGAGAACAGCCCCTTCCAGGAAGAGTCTACCCTGCCAGCACCGCCCCCAGGCTCACACACTTTCTCTGCAAAGCTAGTGGTGATCGGCTGGGGCAAAAGTTTCAGGCTCCACCACATGCACATCCAAAGGTTTTTGCAAAAATTCAAGTCGTCTTACTTCCGGGTTGGAAAATGAGCTGCGAAAATAACTCACATTTCATAAAAAAAAGTTGTTCTTTACTGTGCCAAAGGTAATAATTATCATATATAAGTGTATAATTTACTCTAAAAGGCTTAAGAAAAGCACAATATAGGCCCTTTAAAATATGTGTTATTTTTACAAAATGTATTATTTTCACAAATTTGATGTTGTTGTAAAATAGGTTTAATAGTGCCAATAATTTACTTTTTAGAAATTTAGAAGTTAAAATGTTTTTTTTATAAAGAACCACACCAACAAAAATGGTGTTTTTGGTGTTTTAAACATCTTTCTGACAGCAAATTTCTCCTGATGGAGGGAATAAATAAAGACAATGAAATTGCTATTTGAGTGTTTCTGTATCTCTGATTTCTGTATTATGAATCATTCATTCATTCAATAATGTTAGGCTGGGGTTGTGAGAGGCTGTAAGCTAGCGGAGAGAGTGCGTCGTCTCTGTCTTCTCCCATCATCCCTTTGATCAAACAAAGGGATGATGGGAGATGAAGGAAGGATCACTTCACACCAACAGTCTCACCCACAACTACTGCCGCTCTAACTATACCCTTGAAAACAAGGCATTTTCTTTGAGTTGACTTAAAAACTCCATAATTGTAATTATAAGACCACTGGGAACACTTTTACAATGGATCAAAAGATGATTGAAGTGAGACTTAAAAATGCTGTTTTCTCATTAGAAAGTTATATGTATCTCATTTCAATTTGTTATTTGTTGGCAAAAACAATACATCTTTATGACGTAAAGATTACATGGCAATTTTTGGTATTTTTGTAAAAAATAACAAAAAAAAAAGAACTTTATAGTTTGCATTATTTGAGTTTCATACTGTATGTGAAAAACACAGCAAATGTTGAAAAAGGTTGTGAAACAGCAGTTTATTTCAAGGTGACAGCCAAAGGCGAGCTTTTTTTCAGTCAATGGGATGAAAACCAGCCTCACAGCACACTCCTGTAAGTGGATTTAGACATGAACAAAGGTGATTTCAAGGCTAGTTTTCCGGGCTGGCCTCACAAAAGCACGTGGTATGTGATGGAGGCCCGTAATGTGGGGCTGTGCTCATTTCACGTTTGTCCGTCATGCCAACCTGCTTGGTTTCCAGGGTTACGAGTCCCGCCCCAGGCATCGGTGACAGCAGCAAAGCCTCTTTGAAATGAAAAACCTGGACATTTATTTTATGAGACAAACAGAAGGAGGTTCTTGCATCATTTTCCAGGCATTGTCAGCCTACCTTGATTATGCATTGCTGTGAAAAGGGAAAACGCCTTTGGTGTTTTTTAAAGCTTCAGAAAGTCAGCTAAATACAAAGTTTTTGATTCTTAAACAAAAATACACAAGATAATCAGAGGTTTCTGATTGTCAGAAGACTCTAATATGGTGGATTATTTTTGTTTTTGCAAGTTCTTAAAAATGTGTTTAAAAAATTTAGCTTAGATTTTTTTTCAGCATGTATATACAAGTTAATTGCAAAAGATTTTTTTTTTTTTTCTGGGCTATGGTTGTAAATAAACAAACAAACAAAAAACATTGTGAATATCAGGAATAAAAAAAAAAACATGAAAAAAAAACTTACATTTCAGAATCGGTTTTAAGTCTGGGAAAAATTGTGGCGGTAGTTTCATGGTTTATCAGCATGAAATGCTTGATATTGGATCTAAAATTAAGATTTTATAGTTTTTGAAATGCTATATCCCATTAAAATACATGTTTTTACGTCTTTCAGAGAGTCAAACCTCTCAGATAAAAGTGTGACTATAGGCAACCTTATGCTTTAGTAAAAGCCTATACTTGAATATATGAGATATAATCTGTCCTAGGATGATTAGTTTAAGTTTTAGTTCTTTGTAAACAAAATTGTCAGTTCAATTCTTACTTCAACATCAATGTTCTTCTATGAGTTACAAAGATGTTTTAAACTGAGAAACTTGTTGAGGTTTAGGTTTGTTTTCCATCATATATCTAAAAAGACAGAAACTTTTAACCTCTAATGTTCTTTCAAACTCATGAATGACATTTAGAAGCTGCATAAACTCGTCTTAGTTCTTCAAATTAAAATTAAAATCCAAAAACCAACGAGCTCCATGCCTGAGAACTGTAATTTCGTCACATGCTGTTTTGTGGTATGCTTAACCACTGATAAACATCCTGCCTGCTTGTTTGAAACAGTTTTCTTGCTGCTAAATGTCTCAGCGGGTTCTTGACTGATTTGTATTCATGATGCAGCTTTTTTTAAATTTAGATAGGCACAGCCTTTTTTTTTTTTTTCTCCATGGCTGGAGAGTTATCAAGTCATTGCAGGCTAACACCTTATCAGTTTCCTCATCTCACTTTAACCTTAGGCGCACTAATAAACTGGGGGTATACATGTCAGTACCCTGGCCTTGAGGGTCAGGTGGAAGGTTTAATCTCTGCCATTTGGGCTGTCTGAGAGGCAGATAAAACAAGATTATCCTGTGATTGGTGCTGGTCCTTGGTGAGATGAGAGGGTGGAAGCATGTGAGCAGCAGCTGTGAAGGTGCCAGATACTCAGACTGGCTAGTGTTCTCTGTTGCTTTTGGCACCTCCTGTGGCGTCACAGGAACAGAGACCCCCCTTCCCAATGCAGCCCATCCCCATAACTCTCCAATTGGCCAAATGTTTGACTTACAGTCCCTAATTATGCTTCACAATATGCCTTTACAAAGCGTTCAGGGCCGTATAAATCCCGTAAGAACACGTGGCCTTGGTCCCACATAAGTACTCCTCCTGTCTTTTGAAGTGCATCAAACTTAAGTATTCAGATCGTTTTCTTGAGGGATGAAATCTCTTTTGCTCCACTCCCAACATTCAGGCCATGTGAGGGGCAACTTAAAAAGATAGATTTGTAAAACAAAGATCAATTATGGAAATAAATGCATAAAATTAGAAAATCTAAGAGAAATCTTCACAATTTCACCATTAAATTAATTAGTCTAATAGGGCAAGGCATGAATAATAAAAGGTTTCCTTCTAATTTGATCTCGGTGGACTCCACGTTTTAAACAAATCCAGAACATTAATATGGATGCCGTGTAAACATGTTTCCAGGATTTCTTCATGTTGGCCACAAAAGGCTGAGACTATTAAGAAATTTGGAAAGACAGATTTTGTTGTTTAAATCTCCTAAAAGCCAAAGCAGATCAAAAGAGGCATTAGTATGCAGAGACAAATCATGTTTGGCTGAGGTTCTTTTACCCCCACTCAATTCCAGTCATTCCCTTCTGTGTTGTAACTAATGCTCGCTGCCCTGCTAAAACTGGAACAACAGTTGCAAGCCTGCCTTTTTATTATGCATTTCTGAGAAATAATTGAACATATTTTTTTTTAAAGATTAACAAAATAAACAGAAATGAGGCGGCGAAATTGCTGCTCAAAGCAGCACGCGAATTTATAAAGAGAAAATGAGAGGGGAATCATTATATTCTGTCTCACTGTCCTTGATAAAAATGTATCCAGCAAAGGATCATCATGACAAAGAAAACAAAGCAGGCTCTGGAATTGAGGGCAGTTGTTTCAAAACAGGGAGTCACCCTGCATATTTGGCTTGAAAGCAGGTGTGAGAGTGCCATCTACAGGCTGAGGCGCTGGCACCCTCACATTTCAGCACTTCTGTCTTCTAAGAATTACAAGAATGAAGCTCTTTAATTGGCAACTTAATCAAGAATTGCACTTTTTACATTTCTGAATGGGAAAAAAAAAGGATTTTACTTGTAAACCCTTTGTGTTTGTATGCAGTGTGGGCTTTCTTGCTTGTTTTAGACTTTTCTCAATAAAGCCTCCCTTATGAATTTTTACTTAATTATGTCACCACTTCACATTTCATGCCTCATATTGAATTTCACTGCCATAGGCGACATGGGGGAGGTTCCCAAAGATCAGCTTGCTTGTATATGATCCTTCAGGGACATTCTGCACATGATGACTGTATGATCCAATTTGATGCAGGGTGTTCTTTTCAAACTTTCAGCCTGATTTCTATTTTCTTCAATGCAGCTTGAGTGGTCATCTGCTCTGGAATTGCATTGTTACATTGCATCTCGAGCATATATGCTGTATATACACCTGCAATGCATTTTACCATGACTTGTTGGCGTATCTGATAAGCTAAATAAGAATTTCCTCTGCAGGCCAGGCTCTGAATAAATTTCATTTCCCAGTATGGTTATATTATTCAAAGGAGGGAAGATAAAGTATAGCCTCTTTGCCTGTTGGTTTGTCCATGATTGCATTTATATGTGCCTCGGTGTATCACTGCTAATTTGTGCCTTTTTAAGGACTAGGTCCCTGTCCTGCTGCTTGAATGGATTTCTCTTCGCCATGTTGCCATCCTAGAATGTCAGCTCCTCAAAGCAATTTCCTCTCAGCCATTATCTGATGGGTGAGAATGCTTTCCTACTGGCAGTTACAGATCATACTCAGGTTGAGCTGGAGCTGGCTGTTAAACACAGGACTGGCTCCTTACCATGCTTCAGTCTGCCTGGCTCTGACAGTCCCCACAAGGCTGGCCACTGGGGGCGGACTGTTGGGCCAACTGGCCTCTAAGGGGTGTAATCACTCCATGTGACATATTTGCTGTAGGTATCCATTTGCTCCACAGCAAAGCAGAGGAATTGCACTGCTTTGTCAAGTTAGTCCAGAAGATGGCAACCTTGAGGTGGGAGAAAAAAACATTTGAAACACTTCATTACTTAAACCCTACACCGCTTAGTGCTGTAAAGAAAGAATGGGAGGACAAAACCATGGTAGATTAGAGGAAAAAAGATTACCAAAAGCTTATTTTGTCTTAGTGATCATTATCATATGTCCTTGTTGTTTGATTATATATTTATATCTATATTTTCCTCACCAGCAGACCAAAATAACCAGAAATATTGGTGACACCCAACACCCCCTTGACAAATTGAGCATGGGGTTTTGTTTTAGCATGAATTTTTAAATATTCATAAACAAGCAAGCCCTGTGAGCAGAAGAAATGTTTAAAGATTCTTCATGGAGACAATAAGCTCTTTTTTTTAGTCTCAATTAGGAATGCAAAAGCCGCGGCTAAGGCTCTGAAGAGGATGCCTACAGTGTGTGCATGTGTGCTAGTGGAGCACAGAGATAGATTATTGCTGAGGAGCATCAGCTTAGGATGCTTTGTTTCCCCGCTGTGGGCTGAGAGCATAGGGGAGTTAAAGGATTCCAATCTGGTCTTGGAGTCTTGCAGTGCAAAGGGTGTTTGGAGTACGCTTGGTGATAGCCGACTCCATAGCAGGGCGGATTCTCAGGGTAGTCTGCCATTGTGTTGGCAAGCGAGGAGGTTAATCAGATCTCAGATATATTGGGACCAGTTGGTACTTCCATGGGGCCCTATGAAAAGAAAAAAAAACTTAAGCTCTCCTAGAAAGCATCCAGGCTATTTCCAGACTTGATAGCAATCTGCGATGGTGTACATCTGAAGTGACTCGACATCCTTCAGAGCAAAATCCAACTTTTTTTTTTTTTTTTATTAAAGGTCTGACAATTAATTATCTGAGATTAGGAAATTCTCTTCGAGGACTGCAGGCACATTTCCATGTCTGCTTTGTTTGCTGAAAAGGGCAGATTAGCTTAATTGACTTTTTTAAAGTATTAAATCAATTAGTAGACATTGTGTGAAGATGGGATCAGTCGGCATAAAGCAGATTGTTCGTTATCATTCTCTCCTGAAGATCCTCTCCGACGAATATTGTGTTTTAACATGTTCTTGCAGCATTTTTTTGATGATGGAGGGCATATATAAAGAAAATTAAGCTCAATATTGCATTTCTGAGTATTTCTTTATCCAAATCGCTGTGAATGAGGAGTAGACATAAAAGGTAGGTTGAAAAAGAGCTGGGCTGACCCATTGGTTGTGGAAGAGAACTGAACAGAGTAACCCCTCCCCACTCACGTTCCAAATATGAAATACTGTTTGGCTTCAAGAAGCCAAAATCCCATATACTTCTTTTGAGAAATAAGCAGCTATTACTCAGTCATATTTGTCAGAATAGCCATTCTTGCTCTGCTGTAACATCTTCTTGCTAATCCTATTGTTCATTCATTCATTTTCTAAACCTGTTTTGTCCCTTTAGAGGGCCACTTATGGGCGAAGGCTGGGGATATCCTGGACAGGTCGCCGGTCTGTCGCAGGGTCACAAATCACACACCCACATTCACACTATGGACAATTTAGTGTGACCAATGAACCTATGAAGCATGTTTTTGGACGGTGGAAGGAAGTCGGAGTCCCCAGAGAAAACCCAAGCATGCAAGGGGGGAACATGCAAACTCCACACATAAAGGTCTCATTGATGTTCTGTTTTTTCGGTACCCCAGCTGGAACTTGAACTGGGGGCCTTCTTGCTGTTAGGCAAGAGCACTAACCCTTGTTCCTCCATGCAGCATAATCCTATTGTTTTAGATAATATTGTTTCTTTATAGCAAGTAATAAATAGACCAATCAGATGCCTCAATAAAAGTACCTGCTGGCCCCCACCTCAAATATTTGAACTGTTTTATCCACAGATTCTCCCGAGCCTGCTCTCAGTGTGGACTTCCAACAAGCTCAATTCTGATTGTCACAGTGATTGCCATAGAAACGTTTATTCAGATTGACTCGAACGACTGCTTACTGTCATCATGTGACTCCAAATGACAGTGTCCATATCCAATCTGCAGAAACTGGCCTAGAAAAGGACACCGTATTTTTATTTTGGCTAAAAACGGCATTCTCACAATAAATGACCATTGTAAACTTCTATTTAAAATTCTACGAAAGCTAAAAAGATTATTGGAGTGGGACTTTAATAAATAATGAAAATTTGCAAAGGAGTATTTGGACTATTCTTTACTATAGATTGAAATTTTCACTTTTGCACAACCTCCACAGTGTCTCAACAGCTTATTGCTTTGCAAAGATGGGACTGCAAAGTAAAGGAAAAGTAAAGACCCATTTTTTACTTTTGACATGTAAGTAATACAAGTCACTAAGAATAAGATGCTGATTCTTCCTGGCTTTCTATGTTCCCTTCTTAAGTGATACTTTCAGATATGCATAAGTTTGGTATCATTTGTAAAATTAATTCAAACAACCACCTTGAAGCTGATGAGCCTGGATGAGACTCCACCTAATGTCCTGCATGCTACATTTCACAAGTATCAACTATTGATGACATCCCTAGATAACGACACCGGCATCAGACTGATGAATATTTAACACTGTAAAAAAAATTCCGTAGTTTTTACAGAAAAAAACTGGCAGCTGTGGTTGCCAGAATAAACTTGTAAAAAATACATCGACTATGTAAACAACTTTACAGGCTCACCGTAAATATTACATACTTTAATGTTTTAATTTAAGTAAATAACCTGTAATTTAAAAATTATTTTCTAATAAAACCTACAGGTAATTTTTTTAAATTTGCTGGTCTATACTGTAATTCTAACAGTCATATTTTATAGAAAATACTGAATTTTAAGGTTATTTTGACCAATATTATGGGTAAAAATTACGGCAATAAACATTTGTTTTACGTAAAATAATGTCTTAATTACAACAACCTGATGTTTCACAGTCTGGGATGTGTTGTTGTATTTACAAGATTATGACATTAAATTTATACAGTGTTTTGTAAAGTTGTTTACATTTTTACCGTATTTTCTACATTTTTATTCTGGCAACCACTGCTGCCAATTTGTTTTCGTAAAAATAACAAAATTTTCCTTTTTTTCCATGCAAAATGCGATCACAGTAACATACTCTTGTGTTTAATTCCTTTTTTGAAACCAAGATACTTTTTACAAATAGAGAATATAAAATGTAATTTGGAAATTTGAATTTACGTGTTTCCTAATCTTACTGATGAATTTAAAGCATTGCTCAACAATCCTGATAAACAAAATATTTGCACATTTTACTTTTTTGTTGAAATCTATTACATTTGGTCATTAGATTTGCTAAGACTTAAAAAGAAGCAAAATGTACTGAAAATGTAACCCAGTTTCAAAATATCTGCTAACTGTGAAGCGAAATTCAAAGTGAAGAATCACTCCAATACAAAGACGTCTTTACATACATTTATTTTACCCAACCTTTTGCCTCTAAACACAGCAAATGTTTATCATTTGTAGATAATAAAACATTATTAAAAAATATAGCACATAAAACAGAAAACTATGTAATCACTTTTTTTGCAAAAGATTAACAAAGAACAAAGAAACCTTAAAACTAAACTGCTTGCAATGTTGCTTACAGTGTTTACACGCCTCTCCATTTAAAATCTGACCGTTGCTGAGGTTAGGACTCTTGGGTTCAAGATGAGACGAGATTTGCCCTCCTTGTCCACTCTGGTCCCTCTCTCTGGGTTGATGGAGAAAAAGCATCTTCAGAAAGAGAGAAAAAAAAAGGGTCAAAGTTAGAAAGTAATGTGCAAGTCATTACTAATACACACTCGATGAAAGGGCTCACTTTAGATAAATATTAAGTTTGCGGTTCCAGTATTCTAGAGCAGGGGTGCTCATTACGTCAATCATTTTACCCAATAAACCGCGGGACATCAAAACTAAATACTCAAAAAAATACAAATATATTACATTTAAAACATTGCCGTCAGGGAATAATCCTCCTCACCATGATGTCACTTGATTGACATTAACAATGGCCAGTCAAACATCCTCTGATACATGTCACTGCACATGCGTGTTCAACTACACTGAGTGCCAGATGTGTGATCGACTGGCAAATTGTGGCTGACATGGGAGAGAGCCTCTATTGGCCCAGCTGTGTGACAGGTCCCAGCAGAGGGTCAGTACGACCCGCAGGAGTGTTTATTCATCCTTAATTGGAAGCGAGACAGAGATGCCCCGTTTGATCAAGCCGTCCTGTCATGGCGACTGCTGGGAAGTCCGCAGTTCCTGCCCAAGGGATCCGAGCCCGCTCAGGCAGCACCGTCGTCCAGAAGCATGTGCTTCTCAAGCCCTACCCAAGGACCGGGGCCCATGCTGGGCTGCACGGCGTGTACTCTGTCGCCACCACTTCTCGCCGCCAGCCCCGCCACCCATTACAAAGCCTGAGTGAGCGACAGTGACCCCCCCCCCCACCGCCTTCCCATACGGTCTGGCTTCTGGGGGACACCTGGTTGATCCTACCAATAGCATATGCTTGTCTCAAAGTTAAAAGTAAAAAAATGAGCGCGAAATGTAGAGTTTCTTTTTCCCGTCTTAAGAAAGGTGTGAATGTTCAGTGTCAGACTCCTAACCGTAGATGTAGCTGTTAATGCGCTTTATTTAGTCTAGACAGGCCTGGGGTCAGTCACTCAAAAAAGGGAAAAAAAAAAAAAGAACTAGAACAGAACACACACAGAAGCTGAGCGGAGCCGCTGACATGATACGATTCAACAAGTTGTCAAAGGGAAATTGCTGGAAACTTTTTATCATGTTGTTATCTTACATGTTAATCTAAATGTATCCATTCAATTTTAAATCTGATGTTCACGATTAGTATGTGTCTTTAAGCACATAAATGATAATTTTAATTTTATAAATATAGATCTTTTGTAGCTTGTAGTGTCAAACGTAATTCGTATGCTGACAAAGTGTGAGTCTAGAGCAATCAAAATCTGTAAAATTATATGGTAAATGGCGTATACTTATATAGCGCCTTTCTTCCTACAAGGACAAAGCGCTTTACAGTCACAGACCCATTCACCCAGTCACACACACATTCACTCACACATTCACACACTGGTGTTGGCTCCGCTGCCAAACACAGGCGCCTGCCTACCACCAGAGGCAAGGTGGGGTTCAGTGTCTTGACCAAGGACACTTCGACTCATGGGCGTGCAAGGCGGGAATCGAACCTGCAACCTTACGATCATGGGTCGACCGCCCTACCGCTGCACCACGGCCGCCCCTATAACTTGAAGTTAAAAAGACAAACCTCTGTAAAAACTCCAAAGTTGATGTCAGCTCCGGTGGATAGTGGATGTTGAAGCTCTAGTAGTTTGCGAAGAAGATCATGCATGGCAGAGAAATGTGGGAAGCAATGCTGGCCTGCACAAGGTTTCCATCCAGACATAGCATGAACTTTCTTGCAGAAAGGCAGGAATGCCCTAAAAATGAGGAAGAGTAGAAAAAAAAGGTTAGGTTTATGTAATTTTAAAAACCCAAGGCTTGATTTAATACACCTGTGGCCAGACCAAGTGATTCAGATACCTGATTCTGGATTCTGGGTGGGTTAGCAAATACTTTTAGGTTTGGATACACTGATATAGTGTATCCAAGCATTCCTTTGTTTAAACTGCCTCTCGCTAGCTTACAGCTCCCCACAACCACAAGCTAACATTAGCATAGCAAAAAAAAGTGGAAACAATATTGGAGCTATCCATTGGTACAGTTTTGAGCCAGATTAAATTTTGTCAGAGCAGGGAGACTTTGGCTCGCCCATTGCAGTTGCCGTGTCACAAACACAAGCTTTTTTAAACTGCTCCACGAAGGAGCAAGAACAAGATTTTCCAATGGAGTGGGTCTTTCAAGACCCCCCTTTTTTGGTGTTTTTAACAGGTTCTTGTAGCCTTTTTCTCATGATGAAGAATATATATAAAATAGTTTAAGATTAAATTTTGGCTTCTGAGTATTTCTTAATTAAAATTGTGTTGGATGAGGAGCAGATAAAAACACGGTGTTTGAAAAAGCGATGGGTGGGTAAAAGTCTTCCATTCAAATTCTGAATTCTCCACTTACAGAAAAAAAGATCCATGTTGGTCTTCATTTTTCTCATCTCAGCTGTCATTTGGATCAAAACTGTACGGCTCCATTGCTCCAATGTTGTTTACCATTTTTTGCTAAACTAATGTTAGTTTTGGCTTATAGTTTAAACAAAGGGTTGAGGGAAATTAGTGAAAGGCTAACTTTCATGCAAACAGTTTGAGCCTCAACTCAGAAGCAAATTTCTAATGAGCTACAGCTTCTCTGCAGAACATGTGTCTTAACAAACCACAAAGCCTTAAGTTATTTTATTAAAAGCAAGAAAAGCCATTTTAATGAGACTTTAATGGAAGGAATTACTTCTCAAGAAAAATACGACCTATGTATTTCTATATACATTTTGTGAGTTTCCCTACTAAAACTGCATATTGGTTTATCTCTATTCACAGGTTGATCAAACAGATTGGAGATACAACTAGTGAAAAATATTCACACACGTAATAAGAAGTCATGACTACCATCATCAATTATTTGCACCTGCCAGTATAAAAAAATTAAAATTGATTACTTACAGCATACTACAACAATTAGGAGTCAAATTCACGTCATCTGTCTTTACTTCTTCTGGAAGGCTGACATCATCTACATGGCAAAACATTGCATCTTCCTTTTCATCCAAGTCGGGCAGCAGCAGATCACTGCATAAGTGACATCAGAAAGCTTAGTAACTGTTTTATTGAACACTACACACATATTTTCCAATCATTGTAAATATTCTATTTTTCCTGGACATAAGCAGTAAATACATCACATTAAATGTGTTTTTAAAACCAGTCACTGGACATGATACAAAGCAACCCTCCCTTATGAGGTCTTTAAAATTACAAGCTCTTTGACAGTATGAAGTTGACACAGGTCAAAAACCCATTTTAAATTTATGCCAACACAAGAAGAATTAGCTTTAGTGTGGAAAAACTGTGAACCTGATAAAAATGGGCCTTAAAAGCAGCATAAGTAGTACATGTTCGCTTACAGTTTGGGGCATGGCGCTTAAAAAAACACTATTAGGTTAATTTCTGTCAACATTACAATACAATGCAAATCCCCTTAATGTTGCTTATATTCAACTGCAAAACTGACATGTAATCATATTTACCAACTATAGTCCTTCAGGAAAGGCCCAATAACTGCACCTGAAAAGCCAAAACAAGAGAGAGAAAAAATTAACAATTAATAACATGCAGAACTGTACAAAGACAAAATTGTTTAAGAGAAATTGACATATTTATTGTCAGAACATTCCCCTGTGCTAACTTCCTGAATTTTCTATAAATTCTTGGTGTGTCCTGGATAACAACCCTTCAATTTGAAGCAGAAAAAATACAATAAATACATCTTAATTTAGTCAGTCAAATAAAAAATTTAAATATGTAGATTTTAGACTTTTCTATAAAATCTCAGTCATTTGACAACTCTCAGAGCCCAATATTTAAAAATAAAACTTTTCTCAGCACTAATGCATATTTATGAACTTCACCTCTCTACTACAAAAAAAAACAAAAAAAAAATCATAAATACTATTACAGAATATCATTACGTTTTTTTTCTCAGCTAAAAAGAAGAACGTGTCATAAATCCCACATATCTGTGGAGTTTTCTACGAAGCTTCTCTCTGTGAGGCTGAAACAAACGTTAGCGCCACATTTAGCATGACTGCATGTTAAGCTAACATCGACGGTCTGCAGCAGAACAGTACACGTAAACGATCACAAACCTGTTAGCATCGTATCTATTAGCTAAAGTAGCGTCAGTCCACAGCATTAGAAAAACAAACACATCAGATTAACCTCAGCAAAATATCATAATATTAGCGTTTTATAGAGTTTGGAAGGAACAGAAAAACTTACCGCACGCAGATCTCTTCTGGTGTGGCTGTCAATCACGTATGGAAAGTTCCAGCAGGAGGGCGGACTGTGCGCTCTTGTTGGTCCAATCAGCAAGCAGATGCAAACTAAGCTGCACAGCGATAGGGGGAGCTGAGGCGCCTAAAATTTGAAATTAGACACTAACCCCGTTTTCTGGAGGGAATGTTGCATTGTAATTCCTAAGTTAAGGTAACGACTAATCGATCCCATATGTAAAAAACAAAGGAACTATTGCATTTAAATAAGCAAAAGTGACAAATTAATATTTCACTACAGTAAAAAAAACAGTTTTTGAAAATTACAATTGTTTTTTGTTTGTTTGTTTGTTTTTACTCTCTGCATTCATTTCTATGTTTAATGAAAAATGCCAAATGTTATTTAGAGCAAAGATAAAGTAACTATTAATAATTGCCATTTGTAACGACAAATTAATGTTACACTACATTAAAGAAACAGTTCTGTTTAATATAGGATTTTTGTTTGCTTGTTTGTTTTTATCCTTTTTATTAATTTCCTTTTTTTTTATAAAAATGCCAAATCATGTTATTCAGACAGGCCATGTTTATTTTAGGTAAACATGTTTAATGAGAACTAGTTAACAGCCACATCTTTATGACTAAAAATTAACTCGAAGTCTGCATTTTTTTGGCCAATTCTGATCCACCCACCCATCTATCCATCAATCTTCTGCTCATCTGGGGACCAGGTTGCAGAGGCAGCAGTCTAAGCAAAGATGCTCAGACTTCCCTCTCCCCAGCCACTTCCTCCAGCTCGTAGAGGGGGACCACACGGTGTTCCCATTCCAATTGAGAGACATAGTCTCTCCATTGCGTTCTGGGTCTTCCCTGGGGCCTTTGCCCATGCCTGGAAAACCTCCATAGGAAGGTGTCTGGAAGGTATCCAGACCAGATGCCTGAGCCACCTCAATTGGCTCCTCTTGATGTGGAGGAGCAGCGACTCAACTCCGAGATCTCTGGGTGACCAAGCTTCTCACCCCATCTCTAAGGAAGTGCCCAGCCACCCTGTGGAGGAAGCTCATTTCAGCTGCTTGTATTCAGAACCTTGTTCTTTTGGTCATGTCCCAGAGCTCATGATCATGTAGATGAGTATAGGAATGAAGATTGACTGTTAATTTAAGAACTTTGTTTTCTGGCTTAGCTCAGTCTTCACCACAACGGATCAGTATACTGACTGCTTAACGGCGGATGCCACTCCATTCTGCCTATAGATCTCATGCTCCGATCCTCCCTTACTTGTGAACAAGACATCAAGATATTTAAACTACTCCACCTGGGGCAGAAGCACTCCACCCATCCAGAGAGGGCAAACTACCTTTCGCCGATCAAGAACCATGGCCCCAGATTTAGCTGTAAAGCGGTCTCAGACTTAGCACCACTATGTCTAAGAACCTCATACCAGCTGCTTCACACTCTGCTGCAAACCGCTCCAATGCATCCTGAAGGCCCTGTCTTGATGAACCCAACAGGACAACATCATCTGCAAAGGGCAGAGAAGAAATCCTGTGGTCCCTGAACTAGATCGCCTTCTGACCCTGGCTACGCCTGAAAATTCTGTCCATAAAGACTATGAACAGAACCAGTGATAAAGGGCAGCCCTTTCTCACCAATAAAGAGCTTTTTGCCCTTTATCTGACCTGTTCCACCGGACAGGTCAGATAAAGGGCAAAAGCTGTGGCCCCGGCTGTTGAGGATGCAAAAGCCCAGGCCACAGCTCGCTTGGACTGCCGGCATCCCTTACTTCTCATCCCTTACTTTTGGTGTCCACCACCGGGTTCGGAGGTTGCCACCACAAGTGGCCCCAGAGTCATTGCGACCACAGCTCCAAACAGCAACAGAGACAGTGGAGGTTGAAAAATTGGTCCACTTGCACAAACTCATGTTCCTTCCCGTCCATAGAGGTGACATTCCATGGCCCTAAAGTCAAGCTCCATGACCGGGGTTTGGGCCGCTGAGGCACCCGCATCCAACTGCCACCCAAACTACATTGCCCGGCCCCTTTTGAGCTCTCCTTTTTATCCCTTCTTCATGCGGGCACCCCTGAGGTTTCTTCGTTTTTTCCGGAATCCGGTTTTTTAGGAGTTTTTCCTTACCGCGAAGGGGGTCTAAGGGCAGGGATGCCAATATAGCTTAGTCAGTTCATTAGTTTATTTTACTATTTAAGCCCATCAAGACGACTGTTGTTGTGATTTTGGGCTACACAAATAAAAATTCAATTGAATTGAATTGAATCCTGCAGGTGGATGGGCCACTGGAGAGTAATCCCGAATCGTTTTTTCGGGATGGACTTGATCGGGTCCATGAGAGAAGCCTCTAAACCCCAGGCAACAAAGGGGACTTTGGTTTAAAGCAAGTTACAGTCATGAATTTTTAGATTTTATAGCAAATCAGTGCCTATTTATCTTGTTTAAAGTGCAAAAATTACTATTTGTGAAAATCTATGTAGTGCAACAGCCGTCCACCCTGTTTATCTAACACTTTCCTCCTGCTAAAAGCATTTCGGTTCCTTATTAGGGGATCCTAATGAGCTGACTATTCCAGGTACATTTCCTGTAGATTACTCCGCTACCCTCAAAAACAAATAACAAAAACGAAAAACAAAAAAAAAAGGAACCCTGGCAGGACAAAGGGAAATGGGAAACTTTGTTGGGTTCATCCAAAATCCACCACCAACAAAAAATGCTTAGTTTTGACTGAGCTTTAATAAAATCTAAACACTGACTTAAAACAAAACAAAAAAATTGAAGAAGGGGCTTAGCCTGCCCCAGTAAACTAGGTAATTGGGAATTGGTTTTGCCCAAATGCAGAGGTATAGGTAAATGTTTAGTGTATAAAGACAATGATTAAAAAAATGTATTAACAACTAATCACTAATATACTTATAAAAGTGTGGTCTCACGAAAACAAAAAATACATTAGCAACGAAAAACATTTACACACAGTAATGTTTTTTCTTAACAAAGGACAAATGTATTTTTCACATATTTATGCTGTTGGTGGCATGAGATTATATTGTTTTCCAAATGACAAATCAACTGTGTTTATTTTATGGTGACCCGTTTATTTTACAAGGAAATATCTACATATTTAACATGTTTTTATTGTTAAAATAACAAGGATATTTACTTATTTTAAATGCTACATATGCACGTAAAAAATACACAATTTTGTTTTTTTCTCAATTACAGTAAAATTATGTTGGTATTTTACAAAATTGTACTGTAAATTTTACGGACTTTTTTTACAGTGATGCTTTTACGTCTGCATTAATTTGAATTTGCCCAATCTTTCTTTCTTAACGCGATTGTGTTCTCATCGACGTGCTTCTAAATGCAGTCGGAAAAAGTTTCAGAAAAAGTCAAATTCTTGCAGTCTCAGAATATGCTTTTGGGATTGAGCTAAAAATGTGGTACAACTGAGAAGGACAATGAACAGAGTAGACATGACTTTTGGGATAACAGCCTCAAGCAGGACATTCAACAGTCTGCCATCAAGGCAACATACATTAACAGTGATGGAGCGAGCAATCAGAGGATGCCTAGTAGGCCGGCTCAGATTTCACACAATTTGAAGAAAATCTAATTTCTTTGTGAAGCCTCAGAAACTGAAATTTAAACCATACTTTGTGGAACAACAGAGCCCTTATCTATTAGGAAACGTGCTAACAGGCCAGACAGTGCTATTCTCAGGAAAGAATTATTTAAGTATGAAAGATGAAGTGAGATGGAAAATCTCATTTCCATAACACAACAGGAAAAACAGTCTTGCAGAAGGTGTTCTTTTTTTATTTTTTTCCCTCTGTTGAATTGTCAAAGCAATCATGGCCAAGCCAAAGCCAGGCCACAGGCTGCAAGGAGTGGGGGGGGGGAGTTGTCTCCCCAAACACATACAAATGAACTTGAGAAATCTTCATGCCTGCACAGCACACACACACACACACACACACAGCCAGCAGTAACTGTGTCTAGATGCAGGGATGCACAAACATTGCTTAGTCTCAGAGGAGCAGACAGGGAGCACATTATGCAAACACAGTTTTTGTGTGTACGCTGCCGAACGTGCCTGTGTGTCGGAGAGAAAAATTAGACTGATTAAAAATCAGGAAAAGAATCATAAACTGTTAGATGAATCTCCTAGGGGCTAATTAGGATGTCGGATCTTCAACCCCTAAAAAACAGAAAAAGAAATTTAAAAAAAACAACAAATTTTGAATTGTAGGCTAAAATTATAATATGTTATCTGATGTGAACTCTGGACGTGTTTATTGAAAAAGTATCTGCATTAGCACACTGGGTGGCTCATGGGTTTCTCTGAATTCACAAGAAAATGGTTGGAAGTAAAGTGGAGGGTGGAGGTCAGTCTTTCATGGAAAGCAGGTAACAGTGGAGTACATTTTTGTACCTCACAAGCACCTGATGAAACGCTGCCATGCAGGTTCTTTGCTCGGAAATATGAAAAGAAAATGACAAAATAGGCGCAACACTGAAATTGTCCTTCCCACAAAGCAGAATAAATACTTCATTAATCCACAGAGTAGATCATCAGTGAATGTTTTGACTTAATGATCAATAAAGATAGCGGGGGAGTTCAAGGAAAGACCCTTCAGCTATTACAGTTATCAAAGAAAGGCTTCTCCTTTGTCTCAAATCTATCATTTAGAAACTTTTGATTTCAATGCACTTTCTACCCGCCTGAAAACTAACAATATCACACAGAAACAGTGAAGAGAGGAGCGTATTTTTATGTTTTGAGCAAAATGGTGCATTCACATCTAATTTTTTCCTTATAAGACCAAAACAAAGGCGGAATGAAGAGATAATCAACAACACAGACATATCAGCATTCATAAAAAGGCTATATTCTGATTTATTTATCCACTGCTGTAAGCACGAAATGGCATGCACATATGGTAAAGGCTTTTAATATTCATTTATTCGGGTTTTGCTGCACGCACTGTGTAAATTTTATTGCGAGTTGAGCAAACTGCAACATGCATGAGCGAATGAAAGTTGTATTTCGAAGCCTCCGTTATGCCATTGCACTTGGAAAATGGCTATATTTCTAGTGAAATTCAGGTGTTTTCAAAGAGTCATTTCACCTGCTGCCTCAATCTTTTCTGGGAAGACGGTGTCTCAGGGTAAAGCTTTATAGCACAACAGAGCACGGACCGAGCTTCAGAAAGAGCCACAAGCAATCCAGCGGGTCAGCAAAGCACACCTCAGCCTAATTAACCTTTGCGTGATTGTGTGTCTGCTTCTGTGTGTGTGTGAGACGGCACATTAGCAAACCCGACTTGTGTGGCAGCACGCAGCAGAGCCATTAAAAAGACTCTTTAAATGTGCTGCACAGAAGACTTTGCTGAAAGGGAGTTTATTTTTGAGCTGATATCTCTGCATCTGAAGCACCCATCAATCAATAAAGGGGAATTGAAAGCACCAGCTGTAATGTTGTTCCAAACAATGTCATTCATTAGATGATAAGGCAAATCTTTAGCTGCTACAGTGTCACAGGACTGGCAGGAGGTGTACAGCTAAAATTCCAAACCCTTGTTCAATATGACCCAAATGTACCGCCGCACAGCTCTGCTCAGTAATTGCCTTGTGCAACGCATAAATGAAATCTGTCTGTGGTGCACCCACGGTCTGCCACCAGGAAACCCAACAGAAGAACCAGCTGTAAAATATTAAAAACCCACAGTGCTAAAATACAATCTAGCAGATAACGATCTGCGCTTGACTGGAAATAAAAGGCACTGACAGTTAGACAGGAGTACAGCACAAAAGTAAATTATTTCACATGCCCCCAGGCTTATACATACTGCCTGTTTCACAGATATTCACCAGGCTTAGGTAGCCACTGGTCTGAACACCCGAGGCACCCTCCGGTCTGCACAAATCACTACAAAAAAAACAACAAAGCAAACAGCAACACATGCTTGATTTTAGCAACATGCTTCCACACATTAAGCATGACAAAACTACTGACCTGTTTAGCTTTATGTCACTGATTTGACATTGTTGCTCTTAGTTACTTAATATTAACTGTAATAATCTGTGCAATGAAGCAAAACACAAGGCCATGATGTACCAAAATCTTAAAAGAATTGAAAACTAAACAATTACCCACCTCCTTTATGCGATTTTAAACAACAGATTCTGTTAAAGACTTGGGTCGAATCCAAAAGTCTTCCCTTACCCCTACGGCTTCTCTCTACCAGTACAGTTGGTCCTCCAAGCGGAGACTCATGGAAAAACAGGGTCTTATGGAAAAACAGGGTCTTATGGAAAAACAGGGTCTTCAAATTCAGACAACAATACCCCTCGATGACGTAATGGATAGTTACGAGTAAGATGTGCTAGCTGTGTAGCTGCCAGCGCTTGAAAAAAACATAAAATCGGTTTTATAGCTTTAAGAAATCATGAAAAAACAAAGTAATTACTTACATTTAAATGTAAATTTCTGTGGTTCAGAGCAAGTTTGGACACCACTATAGCTTCAAATTCCCCTACAATTGGGAGAAGGGAGAAGAATTCGGATTTGGCCTTACTCTAATCTTCTTTTGATCTATTTTCAAAGCATTTCCAGTTGTCTTTTATTTATCATTATTTTTAGCCAACATTTAAAAAAAACTATTTTTTTCTAGGAAATATTCATTTCTGCAGAGGACTTCATCAGAGACTCACCTCTGAGTTATGGGCCACATTGTATGTAGGCTGCCCTTATTTTCCCTCCCCGTTGCTTAAAGCTCTCTGTTTACACTCTCTCCCACTAGCTTATGGCCCGTCACTATCCTAACCTAACATAACAGGAACAACAAAAAATGGAAAGCAACTTTGAAACTATCCAACCATACAGTATTGAGCCAGATGCCAGCTCAGATTAGGAAAATTAAGACACATAGGCTACTACATCACAAATATGATATCTTTCCAACTACATTTTTTTCCCTCTTCCTCGTTATCCAGAACGATTTGAATAAAGAAAGACTCAGAGATGCAATTTAAGCTTAATTTTCTTCATCTATGTCCTTCGTCATCAGAAATCTGCTACAAGAACATGTTAAAAACACTAAAAACATGACTTTCATCGGAGTGGGTCTTTAACTGAAATAGCTTTGGTTGGTCTGAACAGTTTGGGGAAACTAAGTGCAAAATGCACCACATAAAAAGGACTATTTGTAACCATTGTTCAGTGAAAGCAAATGCCTGATAAGAAATCTCAACACAATCTGTGTCAATGTTGCCATTTAGAATCTGGAGATAAACCCGGAGGAAAATCTTTTGCTGTGAATTCGAAAAACAATAACAAAATGTGCTATTCATAAGAAAGGCCGACTGTAGCGTTATTGACACAATTTGTCTTTGAACAACAAGAGAAGAACCAATTTTTCAAAAATTGCTCTCATTTCTTTCTAATCACAATCTCTTCTGCCCAGTTACTGATTTAAACAGATTAGTACAGTGAAATCTGAACCCCGTCTAGCCAGATAAAGATTTCCTTTCTTGTGCTAATTGCTGCAATATCAATAGCCAGTGGTTTCTTTGTTGGTGTTGTGTAGAGATCAAATGTCAGTCAATATCATGGTCGTGCTCTGAACTCTGAGCATGTAATAGCTTCCATTGTTCCTGCAGCAGTGAATTTCTTTCTCATGGCAGTTTTTAGAACTGCTTTGTCTCATTAGAATCTATTTTAAGGGTTTAGTAAGGGGTAAGGTTGATGGGGAACTTTATAGTGTTCAAAGGTTTCCCATGAGATAGCCACAATTAATGTTTCAAATTACAATTCCCAACAAAGTTGTGAACATTTTTGTCTGCATTGGTTTTCATTTTTCTCATGAGAACTACAAAGCTTTGCAGTCACGGTCAATGTCACAGTCTTGAATCCATCTCAAAATGTTCAGAAATTGATTATCAAGATTCAGGAAGTGTATAAAAAGGGATTTATCCATGTTAGAGACTAGCAATTTACAAAACAAAAGTTTGCTAATTAAAAAAAAAATGTTCTTGCGACATTTTTCTGAAGATGGAAGACATGTATAAAGAAAGACATATTAAAGTGTGGATGCCATGCTTTGAACAACTTTGTCAAATAAAAAAGCCCTTTAAACGCTGATTCTATTGATACCAATAGTTCGCGTCGAAAAAAATCCGAAGCATATGAATAATAGACATCTTTCGAAGGAATCAGAGATTTGAATTTGCCGCTAAGAGCGCAGGCTGGAAGTGACCCCGATATGACCTGTGACGTCACGAAAGGCATTGACTTCCGTAGTTCCGCTTCGGACAGCATGTAAACAAAGCAGGTAGTCTTCGTTTCTCTCGTTAATCATCGTTAATTCGTTAATTCTCTGTTAATCATCAACATGCCAAGTCGTTGTGTGGCAGCTGGATGTAGCAATACATCTAGTGAAAGTGTACCTGTGTATAAATTCCCAAAACAAGAAACGCTGCTGAAACAATGGACAAAACAAGTTCAGCGCACGTCCGAAAAACAGAAACGCCCAGTACCAGCACTGGCAGGAGCCAGTACAAAAAGAGAAAATCTGTGACCGAAAAGCTGGCACAAAAGAGAGTGAGTTTAACGTTTATTACATAATGTATTTATTACAAAAGAGAGTGAGTTTAACGTTCAGTGATGAAAGTCTTCCGGGAATTCCCGGAAATCCGGGTTTTTGAGCAAACCGAACGTACTTTCCTGGAAATGAAGACCTGATCTCTATGGACAAATCGCTTTCCGGATGAAAAAATTGTCTTAAATCGGCGAATTTTAGCTTTATTTTCTATATTTCTCTGCGGATCGCTTCCTCTTGGTCGCGGCTATCTCTCGTCTACCCGGCCTAATTGACCAATGACGGGACGTTTTAGTTGCTTTCGGATGCGTCGACGGCTCTGATTGGCTCTGTCTGTACCACGTGGTCAGCGTGACGGATCCCCTAGAGACCAAAACTGGGGACACACGCTAAACTTTCACAAACAAATCTGAAGAGTTTGCGATCAATAATGCGGGCATCGTCATTATTGAGCGTGGTCACGACCTCAGTTGTGAGAAGACGATAAAAAAAACAAATTTAAGTGGTCTTGGCTGGAAGACGGTAGCATCACTCTGTGCTTCGCTATCGGTGCTAGCCATGTTGTCTGCCTTTCGTTACGTCACAAACAGGGCGGCGCGAATTCGGCGGAATGCGTGAAGCCGGCGGCCGTCCTCGTTGTTTATATCGCGTTTTTCGTTATTTATTCTTTTTCGAAAAATATTAAAAACAATCGCAACATGAAATAGAGACTATTTACTATATATTGGCTTATTAAAATAGGCCATGTCACCCACACTTTAAGCTTAAAAATGCACTTCTGTGTATTTCTTCCTTCAAATTGTTGTGAACCAGAAGCAGACAAAAAGAGTGCATTTGTCATGTGGAAAATGCGCTGAACATGCCACAAGCTCCCTGCCCTGCTCCAATCTGATGCTGTTACGACTCCTTCGAGCTAGCATCTGGCTCAAAACTCTACAGTTGGATAGCTCCATTGCTTTGCGCTAACGGTCCACCCAAAACTTAAAGGAATTTCTGTCCTTGAAAACCAAACAGGTTTTTTGGTTTTGCCTAAAACTGCAATATCATAATAAAAAGGACCACACGGGAACACTTTGAAATTGATCAAAAGACGAGTAGAGTGGGTCTTTAATAGAAGTATAATGGTGAGAGGTTGAGCTAAACCGACAAGATATTTTAAGTTTTCCTTTTTATTTTTCGTCCTGACTGTCTTATGTTTTTATTTTTATTTTTTTTTGACAAAACCACAGAAAATGAATAGTCTGCTTGATGCCACATATTTGGTCTGGTGTGAAGAGTGTCATGAGAGTAGTTCAAACCAAATGAAGGTGATAACTGTTTTAGGAATACTCACCCACTGAAGCTAAGTTTACTAGACTATCTCAGTGTAAAAGAAGTCAATTGAATAAAAAAAATAATAAATAAGAATTAAGATAAAAAATAAGCAAATATTAAAAAGGACACATCCTCAATGATTACAATTTTGGAGTGGTTTATTTCTATGTAAATAAACAAACATTTGACATTCAAAAAATATAAATGATGGCCAGAGAAAAACCCAGCTATAAAAAACCCAGCTTTTTTGTTTGAAAAGGACGCATGCCATTGAGAAACTGATATGTGTACACGCTTCTTTATTAATGTTTTTCTCCTGCTGTCATCAGTGCTAAGAGCTCCAGACATGATTGTGTTGCTTTGTCTTTTCATGCAAACTAGTGGCAAAAGAAAAACAAAAAAGAAAAAAAACAAACACAGGGCTTTTATAGTGTTGTAAGAAAAGATAACCCTACAAAGAACCAAAAGCCTCTCAGCAAGATGGAGTTTAAGCAAATTTCTTCCACTTTTTTCTAACCTGTACTCCCAGAGTGCCATCACAGTCTGTCACCATAAAAACCAACCAGAGAACTCTCTGTCAAACTAAATCTCTTTCTCCCATTCTCCCTCATGTTCCAGGTCCCTTCTTCTACTCTCTTGGTTGCATGTTTCTATACAAACTGCTGTGCGCAGCTAGATGTCGTGGAAACTGTGGAGCCGATTGGACTGGGTGTCTTAAGGGATGAGCAGAATCAAACTGACAGTTTGGATATGGAAGGAAAACACCCCAAGATCTTGTGGATAAAAGGTTGATCATCTTTGGTTGAAGTTGGTGTGAATATTGATGAAATGTGAAAAGCAGGGTTGCGCAAACAGCCTTCTAAGCTCATGCTTGTGTTCTCTTCAGTGTTTTTACTCGTAATTTTTTCAGGAGCCAGCAAATCTTCTCAACACCCTAAGACATTTCAAATAAATTCTTCATTGGACTGTCAAATTCCTTTTCCTCTCCCATCAACACCAGCAAGAGATTGCTGTGATCTGCTCTGAAATGGCCTCATTGTGCGGGGCATCAAAGATTCTACGGCTACATCTCCGGCTGTGCTCTGAACTGTGAATTTCAGATTCAGACAGCCTCAGGCCCAAGGCCATGCGCCGCCAGTACCTCTAAAGCACTCTGTTGCTTCACACATTTGGAATTGACTGACATGTTTAAATTTGCCGTACCTTTGCTCAATCTTTGTGCAATTGCTCTGAGGAGGCCCAGCCGAGGCAAGTGACTCCAGACCTACATGTGTCAGGCCAATGAAGAACTCCCTTCTCTAATTTTAGTCTGCAGTTCCTGAACTGCCATGTGCGCATATTTTGATGAGATTTGGGGAGTACACAGATGGGCTATTAGACACATCAGCATGTAAGGTGGTAATCTGGGCCAGAGCGTCTTTCATTCAGTCATATGATCCCGCAGTGGTGTAATCCTTTAATATTTTTCCAATAACTATTAAGGTTTAATGTCACTTGTGGTCTGCTGTGCCTTTGCTTGGTTTGCTCTGAGTTTTCCTGGAGTCACTGGTGACTGACAGAGCCCAGAAAATCTTTAAAGTCTCTTATCGTGGGTCACAGAATCAGGACAGGGATTTTAGATCTGGTATAAAAGTGAGGGTCCACTTTTAGTCATAAATGTTAAGACGATTTATTTCCTTTATTTTGGTCAAACACGAAAAAGCTGAAACAAAATGATCCCCCTGTTTTCTTTTAAAGACCCACTTCAATCATCTTTTGATCTATTTTAAAAGCGTTCCCAGTGGTCTTTTAATTATGATTATTTATCAAAAAACCTGTGTTGTTTTCCAAGATAGCTTCTGCAGAGGGGCAATAGTTCATTTGAAATTTGTCCCTCAATTGTGGACAGGACTGTTGCCTAGGTGTAACCTGTCCCTACTAGGTCAGACGAGGAAAATGAAGACGTTCATTGATCTAGCTGTCTACAAGTGGATGCATCAGAATGGAGACCCGCCCAGCGTGTTTTCTACAAAGAAATGCAGTTCTTTTTTAAACTGCATTTTTGCATCTGCTCCCGATTCACACCAATTTGAATGAAGAAAAACTCAGAAATAAAATTTTAATTTTGTTCCCCATCATGAGAAAAATGCCACAAAACACCAAAATTATGTTTTTCATTGGAGTGGTCTTTAATATGTTTTTATAATCATAAATTAAGTGCATGTCTGGCAACTTCTCTATAATATCAGCCAGTCAGTGTGAAAAATGTAGATCACACTTGCAGAGAGGGATGGAAAAAGTCCACATTTTAGAGCACTGCCCAGTTAATTTTTCATGACCGTACCTCTTAAGAGACTCGTAAGTTGGATTTAATGTTTGCCTGACAGTTTTTGGCTTTTGGTGTTTACGTCTTATCACCAAACTAGAGAGGCCAATTTATACTCTGAATGCACAGGAACCCACATCAAAAATATACATCTTGACACCCTGGAAACACACAAATGCCTCCTGTAATGCCACTCTGGGCATAATTGGTTGGTCTTTTTTTGTGTTTGGAGGGCAGAAGGCTTGTTAAATCCAGTATTTGTTCACCACTCAGCATTTAAAATTGCAAACTGACCTTTTTTTCATATTCGCATTTGCAACATCACTTAATCACTGGGCTTGTGGACAATTTTCCTCTGAATGATGGAGTTCGGCACGGATGCTTTTGTTTATTGTTTTGCGCCGATTCCCAGAATAGAATTTTACTCTGTCCGGTTAGAATTTTCAAGATAAACAACCGAGCTGCAGCGAGCGCTCACTGACACTTATTCTGGCACATTTATTCTTTAAAAGGGAGCTTACAGTGGAGAAGTTGTCTCAAATGGTTCAAAGGATTTGAAGTGGAAGAAGAGAGGATTGATGTTTGCGCTGCAAGCCCCTGAGTAGAACTGGCCCAGGGTCTAATCAGAGACCAACAACACACCCCTCCCCGGTGCCCCCTCCTTCCACACCGCCACTGGATTTTCTCTCACTATTCAGGGCTGATAGATGAGCCTCTCTTTGTATTTCAGCCGTACACTTTCTTAAACCTGAAAAGCCAATTCATCTTGGGCAAATGCAGAAAAGAGGATGGAGTATAGAAAACTTCAAAACGCCGTATTTTTGTATTATTTTTTACTCTTTGCAGACACTTAAATGTCATTCTCTGCGTACCTTTTCTCCTTCATTAATTGTATTACTGTCTCACACTTGTCTTGGCTACACCTAAAGAAGCTGGGGAGATTGCGTCTTGGCTCTTCCCTTCCGTCTTGTATGGTTTGCCCTGAGGTGCACAACACCATTCAACAAAGCAACACAAAAAAATATGACACATGTCAACATTTCAGTAAACAGCAAAACAGAAAACACAGCACTGCTGTCACAGCTGCTCTACAGGCTGGACCCAAAAGTAGACAACAAAAATGATGAATGGTTTAAAGGAGGTTTATTGACATCTTGCAAACAGTTATGATGTATGGTGCAGACAGAGTGATCGAGGGAGTGAAGGGCTGGTGAGCAGGCAGAGATTGACTGATGAGCTGGCAGGGAAGAAGCCATAGAGTCTAAGGAGAACCCAAAGCACAGGAGAAAATATTATTACAAGACTTATAGGAACAAGATTAACAAGTATACCTGACTAGATACTTGCACCAGACCTGTTTTACCCAGCTGGCTGGAAACAACATCCTGACAATGAGTGGTGAGAAGGCTGGAGCTGATGGACTAAACTGTGTCCAGATAAACTGATGGGTTGCAGCCAGGGCAAGTAATTGACAGGGAGTCAGGATGCCACGCCCACAGCTGCAGGAGCAGAAAAACCCCACACAGAAACAGAAAACAGATAACCTCACACAGACAAGAAAATAAAGTGGGAGACAAAAAGGAAAGACAGATCTGAAGCCTGCAGTGTTCATGACACCAGTAAGATATTGCATTTTAGCTGATCCAATGAGATTCTGTTACATATATATATATATATATCATATGTATATATATATATATATATATATATATATATATATATATATATATATATATATATATATATATATATATGAGCGGCTGGGTAGCTCAGTTGGTAAGGTGCAGGACTGTCATGAACCAGGGTTCAATTCCCTGGAATGAACGATAAAATGGCAATTACCATAACAATGGAAATGGGGCAATAAACATCACCCAGTGGGGGTCCTTCGGCAACACCCTTTACGCTACTGCCTACCTCACAACATGAACCACATGTCATGCCGGCGCAGACGGTGCCCAGCAGGGTTACATGCAGAGAATGTGGGAATAAACAAACAACTGGTAGCCCAACATCCACAAGTGGCAACTCAACTTGAGATTAAAGCAATGGCAATGGCAATACCATGGGAGAGCCAGAACAACAGGTCAGAGAGGAGGCTATACCACACTTCCACTCTGAGGTACACAGCCCCAACAACCACAATTACGCTAAGCGAGGCAGCAACTGACCTGAAAAACAAGATCATGTCTAGAATGAACACTAGGCAACCCCAACACCAGCTACAAAGGTTAAGTGATGTACCACCTGAAAGTCTACTGGAAACTGTGAATGAAGCATTGAGGGCAATTTCTACAACAACCATCACAGAAACCATTGAACTGGTTTACACTTCAGCAGCAGAGATGCTTGACAATAAGAGTAACCATGGGAGAAAACAATACCCACCATGGAAGCAACGGTTAGAGGCCAAAATCAAGGCAACTCGGAAGGATGTGAGTAAGCTGACAGAGGCTCAAAGAGGTACAATGAGAAAGCAAGTACCTAAGAGATACAGCCAGATGCCCATACCTGAAGCACTGGAAACTGCCAAACAAAGGCTCCTAGCCTTGAGCTGCCGCCTAAAGAGGTACACAAGAGAAAATGAAGCCAGACGGATAAACAGGCTGTTCGCAACTCAACCTGTGAAAGTGTACGCCCAGTGGCAGGGTCAAAACAGCAGACCCACCAAGGCTAGAAACTGAACAGTACTGGAAAAGTACATGGGAGAAAGAGACAGCACATAACAGCAATGCCCAGTGGCTGGTCTCTCTGAGAAAAAAACATAGCAACCTCCCTGAACAGAATCCAGTAACCATCACAGTGGCAGACATCCAAGAAAGAATCTCAGGTATGAAGAACTGGACAGCACCGGGCCCTGACATGATACATGCCTACTGGCTAAAGAAGCTTACCGCACTCCACGAGCGCCTGGCAGCACAAATGAACCAGCTGCTTAGAGATGGGACTCACCCCGAATGGCTAACGGAAGGGCGAACGATCCTGATCCAGAAGGATCCCTCAAAGGGTGCAGTCCGATCCAACTACCAACCAATAACCTGTCTCTCCACAACATGGAAGCTCATGTCAGGCATCATTGCAACCAAGATAAATAGGCACATGGATCAATACATGAGCAACGCACAGAAGGGCATTGGTAGAGTCTCCAGAGGAGCCAAACACCAACTCCTGGTTGACAGAACAGTCGCTCAAGACTGCAAGTCATGACACGCAAACCTGTGCACAGCCTGGATTGATTACAAGAAAGCCTATGACTCAGTGCCACACATGTGGATCACTGAATGCTTGGAGCTGTACAACACAGGAAATTCGATGAAGCTGTGGAAAACCACCCTTGAAGCCAATGGAAAGCCACTTGCACAAGTGTCCATCAAATGTGGGATATACCAAGGTGATGCTCTTTCCCCACTGCTGTTCTGCATAGGTCTGAACCCCCTCAGCCAAATAATCAACAAGACTGGCTATGGATACCAACTCAGAAATGGGGCCAACATCAGTCACCTCCTCTACATGGATGACATCAAGCTATATGCTAAGAGCGAGCGTGACATTGACACCCTGATCCACACCACCAGGATCTACAGTACTGACATTGGGATGTCATTCGGGCTCGAGAAATGCAGCCGGTTGGTGATAAAGAGAGGAAAGAGTGTACACTTAGGAGGGGTCTCACTCCTAGAAGGAACAATAGCAGACATTGAGGACAGTTATAAGTACCTTGGAATTCTGCGGGCAAATGGCAACCTGGAGCAGGCAACAAGGAAAGCTGCAACAGCTAAATACCTCCAACGGGTAAGGCAAGTCCTGAGAAGCCAGCTCAATGGCAAAAATAAGACCCGGGCAATAAACAGTTACGCACTGCCAGTTATCAGATACTCTGCAGGAATAATAAGATGGCCAAAGGAAGAGATACAGACCACGGATGTTAAAACACGAAAGCTCCTCACCATGCATGGAGGGTTCCATCCCAAATCCAGCACCCTGAGACTGTATGCTAGCCGCAAGGAAGGAGGCCGAGGACTAGTGAGCGTAGAAGCCACTATCCAGGATGAAACATCCAAGATGCATGAGTACATCAAGCTCAAGGCACCAACTGACAGTGTGCTCAGTGAATGCCTCAGGCAATGGAGAGCAGAGGATGCAGTGCTGGAGGACAGATCCTCGTGGGAGGACAAACCCCTGCATGGGATGTACCACCGGACCATAACTGAAGTGGTTGATATCAAGAAGTCCTACCGATGGCTAGAAAGGGCTGGCCTACAGGACAGCACTGAAGTGCTCATCCTGGCAGCTCAGGAACAAGTCCTGAGCACCAGAGCGATAGAGGCTCAGATCTACCACACCAGACACGACCCAAGGTGTAGGCTGTGCAAAGAGGCGCCTGAAACAATCCAGCACATAACTGCAGGGTGTAAGATGCTGGCAGGTAAAGCATACATGGAGCGCCACAATCAAGTGGCTGGAATAATATACAGGAACATGTGTGCAGAATATGAACTGGCAACCCCAAGGTCAAAATGGGAAACACCTCCGAAGGTGGTGGAGAATGAAAGGGCAAAGATCCTGAGGGACTTCCAGATCCAGACTGATAGGATGGTAATGGCAAACCAACCAGACATTGTAGTGATGGATAAAGAACAGAGGAAAGCCGTTGTGGTGGATGTGGCAGTGCCACGCGATGGAAACATCAGGAAGAAGGAACATGAGACACTGGAGAAGTACCAGGGACTCAGAGAAGAACTGGAGAAAGCCTGGAAAGTGAAGGTGACAGTGGTGCCTGTGGTAATTGGAGCACTCGGGGCAGTAACCCCCAAGCTGGAGAAGTTTGGAGGTTGCTATGCATCAAGCGTACGTCCACATGGATTCACTTTATATCAGAAGGACATTACCCTAAGCATTTTACTTCCATGAGGCTTTGCTCCCTTTTTGTAGTGCACCTTGGTCCAACTGCCATAAAGTTGATCCTGGCCATTATTCCTCAGTATTCTTGATTTGGACCACTTTTTGGTAGATAAGGACCACTGAACAACAAACAAGTAACATTTCTAAGTAATTTGACTTTTTCTTTTTTTTTTTTTAAACTAGCTTAGATTATTTCATTTTCTTCTTTTTCCTGATTTTAACATGTCTGCTGTGTGTCATAAATCACATCATAAAAGAACACTTGTGAAAAAATAACTAATGGTATCCCATCAATGTTTATGCTGCCAGATGGTAAAAATGTTTTTTTTTAAGCTCCCAGAAAACTTGGATGAATGGACAATTGGGGGTTGGAGGCTGAACACATACATACCTTGGTTAAGCCTTCATTGCACAAAATCAGCTATAATTGTTTCATTCTGGACAATAGTCCTGAATTACTCATCAGTTGTTTTTTGCTTTTACATCGAGTAGATACAGCTTCGATACACAAAGGTTTGGGTAAAACCAACCATTGATGGTCAGATCTTAGCATTATGTCAGCTGAATGTCTCCATTTTACCTGTTTTAAAATGTGTTTCTTGTAGTATTTTCTAGTTTTACTGCTCCTGGAGTTGAATTACATCATTGAAAAAATCTACCAGAAAATCAAGTCACTGTCAGTAATTTCAATTTGAAGAAAAACAAAAAAAAAATACCACAACTTTACTGCAGCATCATTTGTCTCTAGAGTCACGCAGATGGTACCCAGTTTTGTCTCATCCTTTTTTAAGCAACAACTGCTACCTCAAATTCACCTCTGAGACTAACTTCAGACGCAGGTCAGAGACTGAATGATATATTACATTATTGGAGATGAGTCATTTCAAGCAGCACAGTATGGTTCAGAGTTACATATAGACGGACTGGATCAGCTGCAGGTAAGGGGTAAAAAACTAAAGAATCTTATAACTTTTATGGGAGAACAAACCCCTTCGTGGTTGGGAAACCCTTCCAAAAGATTGAAATGCCTGGGCAGTAGGACATTACAGAGTATTGATCTTGGCTGCACAGGAATAGGTCCTTAGTACAAACTCAACAGGGAATGGGATCTACCACACCATGCAGGAAAAGAGCAAGTTGTGGAAAAGGACAAAACAGCACTAAAAACCTAACAGTTCAAAAAATGCCACAATCATTAGTCTGATATTGTTAAAAAATGAAAGTTGCTAGCAGTGTGGTATGGCCCGCAGTTGGGTCCTCCCCCTCTAGGTCTGCTGCTGTTTAGCAACTGCAGCTCTGAAAGGAAACCTGCATTGCTGCTTTGCTGTGGTGGTTCTTGCCTGCAATGCCGCACTTCGCTTGCTATGTGACTATCCACGGAAGGTGAGGTCCCAACTATTAGTGTTTCCACCAGCTAACTTTTTTCCATGCTCAGCCTGTTTCCCAATGTCTATCTACAATGGTTTTGGGGGTTGGAGGTTTTGTGTGTTGGTTGTGTAGGGGGGTCATTTTTTATATTATTGTGCTTTGTTATATGCTGTTTATCTAGGTGTACAACACTGTGTGTTACCTTTTGTATGTAGAGTGCTAAATATTGCTATATAAATAAAGATTAATTTAACTTGATTACCTGCTCCCTACCTCGCCAAACCCTTTTGGCTTCAGCTTCAGTGTCTGAGTGGCTCCCCTCACTCTCCTCCTCTGCTCCCGCCACCCTGCTGAGACCTGCATGTGGCAAATAAAAAAATATATACTTATTTTCAAAATGTCGGCTTTTATGTTGGTATTATCTCCAAAGAAACCATTTTATGTTCGGTTGCCTGGGGGTGATGAACAGGTCTATGATATTTTTAGAAGAATCAGCATAAGTAAACTTTTGGATTTTCTTAGCAATAGACGTTATTTTTTTTTTTTTTGACTGTTTCTCCTGTTATGATGTCATCATCTTTTTTATGTTAAGGGAGTGGGGCTTTGTCATTGACTCTGCCCAGATGTTTTAGGACAAATTGCTAAAGCAATTTAGTCCTTGCCATCCAGCACTAGTGCAGGCCATAAAAAAACACAACTTCTTTGTTGCCCGAGGACTAGAAATCCCAAAGTCATGGTAGAACGCTCCCCCCTTGGTGGTGGAAAACGACTGCACTACAATCCTGTGGGACTTCCAGAAACAAACCGATGAGATGATGATGCTACCAACCAGGCATAATAACAGTGCACAAACCCCAGAAGAAGATGATCGCTGTAGCAATCTCAAACGATGGGAACATCAGAAGAAGAAACACAAGAGATATCGAGGGGCTTTTAGAGAAGCTACAAAAGCTGCAAGAGATAAAAGCAAAGGTGATCTCTGTGGTAAAAGTAGCACGCTATAACCCCTTCAAGCTAGAAGACTGGCTCCAGAACCTAAATTCCCAGGTCTTTGGCAGAGGCAGGGATGGATGAATACATGCACATATAAAAAAAGGACATATATATATATATATATATATATATATATATATATATATATATATATATATATATATATATATATATATATATATATATATACACATATACATGTATATATATATGTTATTTGTGTATTTCTTATCTTGTTGTTTTCCTTTCCATTTGACTTTTTGCTGATAATTTCACAGTGAATAATGAATAATGGTGAGGCAAAAGCATGATGCAGAAAAGTTGAAAATGTCCCTTTGCCTGGCAGTAGAGACTGGATTAATCTCTCCTTTTCAGGTACGGCGCTTTTTCAGGCATCGAAGCAGAGCAGTTTATCTATGCTTGCTGTCAAATAGAAGCCAAGCGTTTGGTTGGGCAGACAAATAATCAGTGTAATAAATCATCCATTTTTCTGTGTAGTCGAGCATCAGAGAAGCTATAGCACCGACAAGCTGCTTGAAGTTTAGGCACTTTCATTACACACATGTCAACAACACGCCCAAAGTTTAATGGTCATGCTGTAAACTCCGGGGCAAATTTTTTCACACTTCACGTAGCAAAATGAAAGGCTTTTTTTTCCCTAAGAAGATTATTTTCCAGCCAGCAATGCAACATACATCACTTCATTTTTCTGTAATCTAGAACGTCTTCACTGTGCCCATGTGTTTGGGGGAGAAAGGGTGTCGCGTCTAATTAGCAAAATCTCACTGCAAACGTGGACACCTTGTTGACACATCCATTCCGCATGAGCTGCTGCTGATTTTTTTAAAATGCAATTTACATAATTATACCTCATTCAGCCCTGTGAAGCGCATGCCTCGAACATCATGTTGCTCACAGCAAAGCAACACGAGAAAATGCAACAATCATAATGCTAACGACGAGCAAATTCTACGTGTTAAAGCTGCTTCTTCCATCTGCCCCATAGGAGACATAAGGGGCGAGCTGCAACACAAATAACATGCACTCTCAAATATGGGCTAACACATGCAATAACAACACTTTGCTGTGAAATAAAGAGTCTCACTGCCTGTGAAAGATGACCTACATTTCCAAAAATGCTTTGCAATTTCTGTACACATTTTTGCAAAATCTAATTTCATAATGCTAAACCCGTAATGAACTACTTCGTTCCAAAATCTAAATCTTCATTTATATGCACGACATTGGCCTGTTACCAGTGCGTAAAGTCAAGCTGCAGCTATTTTCCCCATAGAACAATAAAGCATGACAGCCTGAATTGCCAGAACATCCTGTCAGAGGGCTTTTCCAAAGCTCCCAGTACTGAATTTCCACCTGAATCATGCCTTGTTCATCTAATAACTTTGTTTATGTCTGCAGTGGGACACGTCTGGAGAGACGCCACGAACATCCGGATACAGCTCTCATTCCAAACATAAAGAATAGAGTGGAGTTTTCAACTTCATTGTCTCCAGACCCAAGGAGAAGAATCAATAAAATATAACATTCGCTTCTTTTCTGAATTTAAGACTTCCAGAGGGGTTTGAAGCCCTTGTGTGACGTTGCTGGCTTTCTTCTCGTTTATGAAAAAAACACCCGAGCTTTGGTTTGATGCTTGAATTAATCAGCAGAGACCATCTCCAGAACAAAAAGATCTGATGTTGCCTGTGGGAATCTGCAGCCGTTTGAGATTTCACAGCCTGCATTTAAAATCTTGTTTTGAGGAATGCATCTCAACGGCTCGTAATAAGCTTCGACAATCCATAGCGCCTTTCATTTGGGGTTCGCAAAACACAAACCGTCTTTTTTTTTTTGCTGTTGTTGTCTTCTTTTCCCCACAAATTCTCAATGTCTTCATCAATGCCCTGATTGAGTCAAACTGATTGGCTTCAAAGACTTGTTGAAAATTCTCGTTGACTCAAATAACCTTGCTGCATTGTGTTTAAAACACCACTTGCATGTGGGGCTTAAAATTCTTCTGATGTGTGTCACATCTTGCAACACAATGGGGCAATTACACCCAACAAGGTCAACATGTAGACACTGATGGAATACAAAGGATCCAGATAAATGGAGAGACTGTGACCTCATTACCACTTCATCTCAGAGGTAATAGGAATCCTCAAAAACAGAAAAGAAAGGTTATTGCCTGGTACTCTTTTATTTCTTGTAGAAGGCTCTGATAATTGTAACTTTATACTCATTTTGGGATATTTTCACAGAACACAGTGAAAAAAATGTATTTATTAATTCTTTCTGTGCAGTGGCGGTGCTTTTACATGTTCTATGGGGGCAGGAGGGGGCCAGAAGACTTTGGAAGGGTGGCAAATGAGAAAAGACGCCCATTACAAATGAAAAGATCAAAAGTATATGTTTCAAACTGTTTTATTATTGTTACTAATATTAAAACAGATGTTTTTGTAGCCGAAGTATAATGGTCACAGAAGCTTGTATCGATGATTTCTTAATTTTTGTCAATAATTATTCAAAAATTGCCCCCCCTGTAGCTCTGCCTCTGTTCATGTGGACAAAAAAAATGTGAAAAATGCCATCAGCGAGTGTGTAGATGGATTTTGTTTAGGCACTAAAAATATTTTCTGTGTTTACCTTGACAGTGTTGTGCAATAGCAAGCTAAGTGGAAGTTGACAGCTGAACAGAAAGAGTCATTTCTTTAAGAAGGGAATCAGATTGACACCCTCCCTCCTCCCGAAACAGTGGGGGGGCGCAGAGACACATCCAGAGAGGGGGAACAAAGTCTGTCTTCTGAAACACACAGAGTTCTTAAAGCGAATAATACAAAGCTCTACTGAGCTCCGCTACATTTTAATTCCCCCCTTATTTCTCATCTTTGCAAAAGTATGCAAAGCTAAATGTCTTGCACAAATTCCGACTACCAGTGCATTTCTGCAGCCACATTGTAGACCGGGGTGATTATAGAACTTAAAATGCAAAGACATCCCTTGAAACTGAATGCATTTACAATCCCATTAAATATGGAATTGTGTCTGTGGGCCAACGGTAAATTTGAAATATCTTTCCCTGCCACAATTTCTTTTCTCATACATTTTCTGTTTGCCGCCCGCTTCCCTTACTTTCTCGGGGAATGTGTTTGAGGCTGTGAATAATTTGCCCGTAACTTTAATGGAAGTAGCTCCGGCTGGCATAATTATATAACATTAATCACAAAATGCGGACATTTGTTGGGGCCGATAAGTCTGACAGTTGATAGCTTTTACTGTGAAAGAAAATAGTTTTAAATTGCCATGTGCCGAGATTTAAAATCAGGCATCAAAATAATGTGGATCTGCAACTCCTAGCTTTCTCCTGAATGGGAGGCGACCTTGAACTAAAGTGTAAAAAATATAATTTGCAAATATATACCTACATAAATTAAAAACTGTAATAAAATGCTCTCCACATTGAAAAAAACCCACCATATCAACAACCTTTCTTGGACATTTCTATAATCTAAAGTCACACTAACTTCTCCGTGTCCCAGTTCAAACTCACGCTGCTTTGTTGTATCATAATCCATCTATCAAAACCGTCATTTGACCTGGTTTAATGTAACCCAAGGAGAGTCGCCCACGCTGAATCTGCGAATACCTTTGTTCTCATTAAAGTAAAACTCAGCCTGCAGAGCATGCAGCTTGGCTCTGAAATGAAAAGAAATTATATGTGTGCCAGCAAGCGCAAAGAATTATTTTTTATTATTATTTCTTGCTTTATTTTCAACACAAGGTGTTTTTTTTACAGTTTAATGTTTTCACCCACATAACATGATTAAACTTTAGCTTTTTTTTTGCTGAAAGAGTAAAGAAGTATGTCAATATTTACTCTTGCAAGTATATATAAAAAAAAAAAAAACTAGGTTAATTAAGTATCTGCATTAAAAACAACATTTCCAAACTATAATACTGAGTTTCCTTTGGCTGCACAAAGAAGGAAAAAAATCAAAATAAACGCCCCATAGGACTGTGAAAAAAACATTTGCAAATGTAGGATTCTTTAAAATGCAGAAAAACTTTGCTCGCAAAAGTTTGTATATTGATTTGTATAAATCTCATGAAAATCCACCTAACATCCACAAGGTTTTATTAAGCACTTCATTATAAATATTAAAGCTATTTAAAGAAGAGAACTACTGCCTTCATCCCAAAAATCGAGAGCATGTGGGCAACTGTGGTTGAGGAGTCTGAGGGATCATCTGCCAGCTGGAAGGTCACAGATTTGAACCGCGACTTCCTCAGCCCAAAGTTGTCCTTGGCCACGACACTGAAGCCCTCATCCTCAGTGATGCATCCATCAGTCGGTGTATAATAAAAAGAAGACTGTGTGCACAAAGCTGTACATAGTTTGGAATGGCTGAATGGGACTTGTTGTATAAGCCACCTTGAGTAAATAGGACTCTGTGTTCTAAATACATCTTTTAAGAATTTTGAAAAAAAAATTCCTGGGCTTTCATGTTGTTTGAGTGCCTTATCACAAGCCTTTGACTGAAAAAAGATGGTTTCCTACATTTATAAATAAAACTCAAATGAAAACTTAGTGGGTTAAAGGGAATATGGATATACCATGGAAAATCATGTATGGAGACAAAAAAATAGGTTTTCACTCTTTACCCTTTAAAGTTCTGATGAAAACTTCTTAACACCACTGTACAGTTTTCACACATTATCTAAATGAGTAACATAACAAAGCGCGGTGACTTCCCACAAAACAACCTTTGTAAAGTTCATTACAACAATTGGTCTTTGAAAAAAAAATGATGTGCAAATCAAAGAAATAAAAAATCAAAGCAGAGTTTGAAATACAGTCCAACACATTTTGAAAAAGTTGGGAAAAAAATAAATTCAGAGAAAAAAAAATGGGACTAAATAATAACTTGAAATGACTAAACTGCTGCAGGAAAATATCAGTTAGCACACAAAGTATCTTCACAATTCAACCTGAGTCTTTTAACTAGGGGTGTAACGATCTGTCAGAGTCAGAATTTAATCGAATCGACCTATACCAAAAATACCATTAAAAATCATTTTAAAATGAGATAAATCGATAATCGAATTGATATTGGAAAATATCATTTAGAATGAGACATTGTAGGTTTTTTTAATATATGATCCAACAGAGCAATATGTCTGAGGCAAGTTGTCAATCAAATCAACCTTCTCTATTCTACAATTGTTTCAAAATGAAAAGGAAATCCAATCAATCTTGGAAAATACAATTTAGATTGAAACACTGTCTTTTTATTTTACTATAACATAAATATGATCATGTGTCATCCCAGCGGACAACACACGTGATGGCAGCAAAAAATATTGATCAAGCCATCGTTCCAGTCCAATGTGTAAAAAGACTTTGAATTTGCAAAGACATGTGACCAGACAGTGTGCTAGAATGTTCCAGTAATGTTACCATTATGTGGAATAACAGCAGTGGACTCAACTTTAGGAAAATAAAACGTGAGTGGATTTGCCAACAATTCTTGTTTACTTGTTTGTACACATATTTAGTTTACTCTTGATTATCTTGCAGAAATATTGCCCAACAAATCATTGAACACCTCAACAATACATCTTTTTCTCTTCATCCAATGCAGTTTGGTTTTAGAGCGCTGCCCTCAACAGAGACAGCCAACTGCTTTTTCACAGAAAACATAAAACAGCTGCTGGATAAGGGGGGTGTAGTTGGGGCTGTGTTTCTTGATCTAAAAAAAAAGCACTTGATTCTATAAATCATAAAAAGCTACTGACTAAACTAACCAAATTCAATTTCTCCTTTAGTACCATGAAATGGATAGAATCATATTTTTCAAATAGATCCCAGTCAGTTAGGATAAATCACTATCATTCCTCACCTCTCCCTATCTCTACAGGTATCCTGCAAGGTTCTATTCTAGGGCATTTACTTTTTTCACTCTACATCAATGATCTGCCCTCTGTTTGTTCAAATGTCTTCACTCAGATGTATGCTGATGATACTGTCATTTATTCACATGGCAATAACACATCCGAGGTGGCAGAGAAGCTCACTGAAATGATGGGACATGTGGCAAAACGGTTGGAGCAGTCAAGTCTATATCTCAATGTAAACAAAACAGTTGCAATGTTCTTTTCCAAAACAAACCGTAAAAATATTCTGGCTGATGTTTTTGTGGCTGGAAAGAAAATAGAAATAGTTGAAAAGTTTGAATAACTTGGGATTTTAATTGATACAACATTCAATTTTAAATCACAAATTCAAAATTTTGTAACCGTATGAGGTCTAACCTGTCCAATTTTGGATTTATTAGGGCAAATTTGTCACTGCAAGCTGCCACAATGTTCATGCATGCAATGATTTTATCACACATGACATACTGTTTTACTACATGGTCACAGGCAAACAAATCAGCATTAAAACCTCTGGAGTCACTTTACAAACAAACAATTAAAGTACTGGATAGAAAACCAATAAGACATCATCACTGTGACATTTTACAAAAACACAAACTGTTAAGCTGGGAGAATTTCATCAAGTATACAAAACTATGCCTATTCTATAAAATCATTAACGGTCTGTCATCCCCTCCACTCAGTCAGTTTGTCAAAATAAGATCCTCCCAAAGAGTGACTCGAGGGTCGGGTCAACAAGACTGTATAGTTCCTCTGAGGAGAAGTGCCTTCAGCCAGAGCACCTTCTCCGTAACAGCAGCACAAGAATGGAACTCTGTCCCTCACATCATAAGACACATCACCACATACACTCTGTTTAAAAAGAACCTAAAAAACTGGCTCATATCACAGCAAACATATTCACATTGAACTAGATTAACACCTGCCCTTCATCCTTCCCTCTATCACCTTTGTGTCTTTTATACTTGTTTTTTATGTTTTCACTATGTGCATGTTTTTATTAGTATATGTATTTTTGATGAATTTAATTGTAAATGTATATTTTTAATTAATGTATTTAATTGTTTTTTTAAAGTTTATTTGGTTGACAATTTTTAACACCTGTCCAGGGGCTAAAAATATGAAAAATAAGATGAAAAATAGCCTTTGGGCTAATTCTGGCGCATTGCAGTGATGCTTTTAATGTGCACTGTGTCATGGCTACAGAACAATAGAGACTCAGATGCTGGAACCCGGAAGAAGACTCGGGGAAGCACTGGCGTAGGAAGCGAATGGATTTAATAAAGAACAGCAATTAAGGCAGCAGGCTCCGGAGTTTCCACAGCAGGGTGAAGGGATCCTGTGGCGTCACTGGAGGAGACGTCCGTGGAGCGATAGAGATGGTAGCAGCTCTTGTAGGGAGGAGAAGCGGCAGAGGCTTGCGGCGTACCCAGAGGAAGGAGAAAGGTAGGCGTCCAGAATGCAGCAGTACAGGCGACCACTCGAGACAGAAGGAACCTGGAGACAGGTAAGAGACTTGTTAGGTTCTGACGTGCTGATTCAGAGAACTTGACATAAACAAGCGTGAAGACCAAAAAAGCACCATCAGGGGCAACGGACTGGCGTTGAATGAAGATCCTGGAGCTCCTTAAGAAGGCAGGTGTGGCGATGAGATGAGTGGAACCAGCTGGGGATAATCAGGAACCAAGCGGAGAGGAGAGGGGGGAGGAGGCTGACAGAGGCACCATGACAGTACCCCCCCCCACAACGACCGCCTCCAGGCGGTCAAGGGCGGTGATCTGGGTGGGCCCGGTAGAAATCCTCAATGAGCGAGGGGTCCAAAATGAGAGAGCGGGAGATCCAGGAGAGCTCCTCCGGCCCGTAGCCCACCCAGTCGACCAGGAACTGGAATCCGCGACCCCGACGGCGAACATCCAGGATTCGGCTGACCGTATAGGCCGGGGCGCCGTCGATGATACGGGCGGGCGGTGGGGAAGCGCACGGCGGGCACAGAGGACTGTCCAGAACTGGCTTGATCTGAGAAACATGAAAGGAAGGATGTACCGTCAGGGCCTTAGGTAGACGGAGACGGACGCAGGTGGGATTGATGAGTTTTTCGATGATGTAGGGTCCGATAAACCGGGGAGTCAGTTTCTTGGATGTAGCTTGAATCGGGATGTTACGGGTGGAGAGCCAGACCCTTTGACCCGGTTCATAGCTGGGTCCCACCACCCTGCGGCGATTGGCTATGCGGCAGTTGCTCTCCTTGGTGCGGAGGAGAGCAGCCTTAGTTTGAGTCCAAATGCGTTGGCAACGGCGGAGGTGATGTTGCACGGAAGGCACAGCCAAGTCCAGTTCCTGAGACGGAAACAGGGGTGGTGAGTACCCAAAGGTTGCCTCAAAAGGAGAGATCCCGGTAGCAGATGAGGGATGGGTATTATGCGCATACTCGATCCAGACAAGGAATTGGGACCAGTCCTGTTGGTTCTGTGCCGCCAGACAGCGAAGAGCTGCCTCCAGTTCCTGGTTCGCTCTCTCCGCCTGGCCGTTGGACTGTGGGTGATAACCAGAAGTCAGGCTGACCGTGGCCCCCATGGCTGTGCAAAACGCCTTCCAGACCTGGGAAATAAACTGGGGGCCACGGTCGGAGACAATGTCCACAGGGATGCCATGATGACGGAAGATGTGGTTGACCATAATATTGGCAGTTTCAGAGGCAGTGGGGAGTTGGGGAAGAGGAATGAAATGAGCCATCTTAGAAAATCTGTCGATGACCGTGAGGACGACAGTGTTACCTTGGGACGGCGGTAACCCAGTGACGAAATCAATGGCCAGGTGGGACCAGGGGCGATTGGTTGTGGTAAGGGGCTGGAGTAGTCCTGCAGGAGCTGAGGATGACGTCTTCGAACGTGCACAGGTGGTGCAAGCAGAGATGTACTCACGTACATCCTTGTCCATTGCCGGCCAGAAGAACCTCCTGCGAAGGAGACTTAGGGTCCGGTGTACCCCTCCATGACACGCCAGGCGTGAGGAATGGCCCCAGGATATGACCTCGGAACAGAGCGCAGGTGGCACAAACAAAGTGCCCTTAGGAGCAGGAGGGTGGTTGGAGTCCGCATCTTGAGCTTGGAGTACCTTGGTCTCTATGTCCCAAGTAAAGTTTCCAATGATACAGGTAGGCGGCAAGACAGTGGTGGTGGTACGTTCGGTTGGGCTATATTTCCGGGATAGGGCGTCCGGTTTGATGTTGCGGGAGCCTGGCCTGTAGGTGATCGTGAATTGAAAGCGGTCAAAAAAGAGGCACCAGCGAGCTTGCCTGGAGTTGAGTCTTTTGGCGGAGCGGAGGTAGGCGAGGTTTTTGTGATCCGTCCACACGATGAAAGGCTGTTCGGCTCCCTCCAACCAGTGACGCCACTCTTTCAACGCCAACTTGATGGCTAGGAGTTCCCGGTTTCCAACATCATAATTCTGTTCTGTGGGCGAGAGCTTACGAGAAAAAAACGCACAGGGTTTCTATTTGCCGGTACTTTCTTCTTTCTGGGAAAAGACAGCTCCAACACCAGAGTCTGAGGCATCCACCTCCACTATAAATTGACGTGACGGGTTGGATTGGATGAGGATGGGGGCCGATACAAAGAGCCCTTTAAGTTTGTCGAAAGCCTGTTGAGCCTCGGTGGACCAAACGAAAGGACGATTGACGGAGGTGAGACATGTAAGCGGGGCGGCAATACTGCTGTAGTTCCTAATAAATCGTCTGTAAAAGTTAGCGAAGCCCAAAAACTGCTGGAGCTTCTTACGACAGTCCGGAGGCTCCCACTTAGTGACGGCTTCAATCTTGGTGGGGTCAGGGCGTATACAGCCGGCCTCTATGATATACCCTAGGAACTGTACAGAGGAGACGTGGAACTCACATTTCTCGTGTTTCACAAAGAGCTGGTTTTCTAGAAGCCTTTCCAGGACTAAGCGGACGTGGTGTTCATGCTGGGCTTGATTGTGGGAGTAAATGAGGATGTCGTCTAAATAAATGAAGACGAAACGATTTAAGAAATCGCGAAGAACATCGTTCACCATCCTCTGGAAAACTGCCGGGGCATTAGTAAGGCCGAAAGGCATGACCGAATACTCATAATGACCCAAGGGGGTGTTAAAGGCAGTTTTCCACTCGTCCCCGGCTTTAATATGGACGAGATGGTAGGCATTCCTTAAATCAAGCTTAGTGAAAATGCAAGCTTTTTGTACGGAGTCAAAAACAGAAGTGATCAGAGGTAAGGAATATTTATCTTTGACGGTGATTTGGTTTAGTTCCCTGTAGTCAATACATGGCCTAAGGGTCTTATCTTTTTTTTCAACAAAAAAGAACCCAGCCCCCACGGGGGAGGAGGACGGCCTAATGTGACCTAGAGACAGAGCTTCTTGAACATACTCTTCCATGGACGCCCTCTCAGGACCTGATAAATTAAACAATCGCCCCTTAGGAAGAGAGGCGCCAGGTAACAAATTTATGGCGCAATCATATGGTCGATGGGGTGGAAGAGCACTAGCTTTAGTCTTGCAGAAAACCGTTTTCAGATCATGATAGCAATGAGGTATTTTGGACAGATCTACTTGGCTAGAGTGTTCAGCGCAGGAAACAGATACGGCAGGGATAGCAGACAATAAACAGTTGGCGAGGCAATAAGAGCTCCATTTAGTGACGGTACTCTGTGACCAATTGAACTGGGGGTTATGCAATTTGAGCCAGGAGAACCCTAAAACTATAGGTGTATGAGGAGATTTAGTGATAAGTAATTGGATGGATTCCCTATGGTTACCTGAAGACACAAGCAGGATGGGTTTGGTGCGATGCGTGATGCGAGATAAATGTTGTCCCCCCAGGCCGGAAGCTTCAATGGCAGTGTCCAAAGGTTCTGTAGGAATTGAGAGTTGGTTAACCAGATGTTGATCAATTAGGCTCTGTTCAGCCCCGGAATCAACGAGAGCGTGGGAATCATGAATATGAAGGTCGAGACAAAGCTTGACAGGAATAAATTAAAAATTCTTTACCAGAGCTGATGGTAGTGGGTCCCCCCCGCGGCCTGTCGCTTAGCGGGGGGTTCGGTAGTTTAAACGGCGTGGACAGGATGAGACCAAGTGACCTTGCGCACCACAGTAAAAACATGCTCCTTCTTCTCGCCGTTTTCGGCGTTCATCTTCGGTTAGCTTTGAATGACCGATCTGCATGGGTTCATCTGGAGGCTTGTTAGAGACTGGCGGCTCGCAGCGGGTAGCGGGTTCGGCGGCGAAAGGGCTAAAAACATTAGCAGTAGAACGGTGCGGGCGTTCCTTTTGACGTTCACGTAGCCTGACATCGGAGCGAAGGGCAGCAGAAACTAGTTCCTCAAATGAGCGTGCTTCAGGTTGCGAACAAAGGTGGTCTTTGATGTGTTCGTTTAGGGATTGGTAAAAAATTCCCTTTAGAGCTACGTCGGGCCATCCAACTTCGACCGCCAGAATCCGGAAATCAATAACGTGGTCGCTGACCAGGCGATTACGCTGTTTGAGTTCCAGTAATCGCCGGGTTGGTTCCTCTCGTTTGCGGGGCTGATCGAAAATGAGGCGAAATTCGCTGAGGAAGCGATCATACATGAGGTGAGTTATGGGGTTAGCAGACAGGAACGCTTGGGCCCAATGGAGAGCTCGGTTACGTAAAGAATTAATGATTAGAGTAATCTTACTGTGGTCGGTCTGGTAATAGCGAGGCGCTTGCTGGAAGATTAGCTGGCACTGTAACAGAAATCCTCCGCAGGTTTCCACGTCCCCGAGGAACGGTTCGGGTTGGAGTCGGATGTTTTCGGAAGTGGAGGATGGCCCGGAAGCGGAAGGAGTTGGGTGGGCCGTAGCCAGGGGTGTAGCGGCTGCAGCATGGGAAACTTGACCAGTAAGTCCATGTAATGTCTTGGTTATATTGTCCAGGCGGTGAAATAACTCCTGCTGGGCGGCTGACATTTGCGAGAGAGCGTCCGCTTGATGTCCAAGCATAATGCCCTGCTGTGAGACAGCTAGTCTGAGTCCTTCAGGGTCAGCTGAGTCAGGAAGTGGGCCAGTCCGTTCTGTCATGGCTACAGAACAATAGAGACTCAGATGCTGGAACCCGGAAGAAGACTCGGGGAAGCACTGGCGTAGGAAGCGAATGGATTTAATAAAGAACAGCAATTAAGGCAGCAGGCTCCGGAGTTTCCACAGCAGGGTGAAGGGATCCTGTGGCGTCACTGGAGGAGACGTCCGTGGAGCGATAGAGATGGTAGCAGCTCTTGTAGGGAGGAGAAGCGGCAGAGGCTTGCGGCGTACCCAGAGGAAGGAGAAAGGTAGGCGTCCAGAATGCAGCAGGACAGGCGACCACTCGAGACAGAAGGAACCTGGAGACAGGTAAGAGACTTGTTAGGTTCTGACGTGCGATTCAGAGAACTTGACATAAACAAGCGTGAAGACCAAAAAAGCACCATCAGGGGCAACGGACTGGCGTTGAATGAAGATCCTGGAGCTCCTTAAGAAGGCAGGTGTGGCGATGAGATGAGTGGAACCAGCTGGGGATAATCAGGAACCAAGCGGAGAGGAGAGGGGGGAGGAGGCTGACAGAGGCACCATGACACACTGTCCCTGTTAAATAAACGAACGAATAAATAAATAAATAAATACAAGAAATCTGGTAAACTGTACAATACCCAGGAATTTATCTCTGAATCACACTGGTTGAAGTTTTGGCTAAGGAGGTCATGGATCGACTTTAGGTCGGTGAATCGGATCGTTCAAAATGAACTACTATCAACTATAAATTAGACCTGCAACCACGAATTATTATATAAATGGAATTGTTGTTAAAATAAATTGTTACACTCCTACTTTATACCATGCAGAATGCTTTTTTTGCATGTATTTTCCCTGTAATTTGTTTCATTACATCAAAAATGACTGGAAATTTGATTTTAGCTCTTAAAAATCTCACCACAGATTCATACTGTTTTACTTACAGACCTTTGCTGTCAAATTATCTGGTCATATGGTCATTTAGAATAAAAAACAGAATTAGGTAGAGAGTGACAATTTTACTGTGGAAATAATGTATTATTGTCTTCTTTTTAAAAAAAAAAACTGTAAAATGACGGGTGATTAAGTGATCCACAGAAAGAGCTCTATTGCTTACCAAGTATACTCGTCTAATTTCTCTGCAGATCAACTTATTAAACCAAATTAAAGACACAAAGACGTAATTGGTGTGTATGACTTCGTTTTATTTAAAACATTCTAAATCTAACAATGTTTCATTTGCTAAATTAATAGATTTAATTGCATCTAACAGTTTTCTGGTTTTGTTTTATGGGCAGATGTTGTTTCTCTCAATTACAAGTGGCAAAATGAGAAACAAAATAAGCCAAAACGGAGATGGAGCTTTTACAATGAATGTGTTGTGTTTATCTGAAAATATTACAAAAGATGAAACTCATGGACACATAAATGTTGAGAAAGGAAAAGCTCATTAAGATGAACTCAAAACTCTCCTCATTTCTACCGCTATATCTGGCAGTTTTGGAGTTGTTAAGTGCTGAAGCTCCAGCTGAACCCAGATTTGCTCTATTTTTTATCCCTGATTTGTGTGAACTAATTAATTGTGACTGTGTGTTTACAGAGCTTCCAAAATCATTTTATGGAGATGTGTATGTACGAGTAATGTATGTGTGTGTACCAAAGGACACACAACAGAACAACAAGCGTTGTTGAATTGTGTAAATTGTGATTATATTCCAGATTAACTGTATTTATACTTAACAAAATTTCCAAGTTATCGAACACCATATTACATTATTCTAGCTTGTGTTATACTTCTGCAAAGATGATTCAATGTAACGGTCATTTTACTGTTGTTATTTTGTTGTGTTAATGATTGTTTGGTGTTTTTTCTATAAATGCACATTTCTAAATAAAAGAATGGGTGCATTGGAATGTGTTAGTGGAATAAATGTAAACATGTAGGGTTTTTTATGGAGACATAAAAGTATCTCTGGATTTGTGTCTGCTTAATTCTTGATTTGTAACTCAGTACATTTGGTGTGTAACACTCGAATATAAAAAAATATAAAACACAATTTATGTATACGCACAACTTGAAAATGCAACAGCTTAAAATTAAGTATGAATAAAAAGTGGCTCCCACGCATACAGATCCCTAAATAGTACGCACCAACCACCTGATACACACGCACAAAATTGCATGTACAAGCTACTTTCACATCTACAAATTTGTGTTTAAGTGATGCGTTCAAATGCTGATAAAATGCTGGGTCATCAGAGTTTTCTCATCAGCCGCTTTGAATTTAGATTGTGAAAAATATTTAGTAAAAACTGACATTGTTTCCACTTTCCTAAACAGATAAAAAAAAACAATAAAAATCTAAAAATGTGCTTTGAAAACACTCATCACAAATCAGGAATTACGCAAACATAAATCCGGTGAGACTATTTTCTCTCCCTATTTTATATATATATATATATATATATACATGGGTCTACATGCTAGGAAATGTTTCAAGTTGTACCCTTGTGGTTAAATATAAGTAACTGTTTACTTGTTTTCATATTTTGTGGCCAACAGGTAGAAATCTGGGATGTTTAATGCCTCTCTGTGGTAAAAATGTAGGGTGTTAGATCTGATCGGAAGATTGCAGGTTAGATTCCTGCCTTGGCCACCCGTGTATCGAAGTGTCCTTGGCCAATATACCGAACCCCAACTTGTCTCTGGAGGTTTTAGGTTGGCATTGATGTTCGACAGCGGAGCAGCCATCAGTGTGTGAATGTGTGTGTGCACGGGTGAACGAGACTGAGACTTTGTGCCTTTGAGGAAGGTAAAGGTCTACAAGTATCATCATTTTATCATTCCAATTACCCCTTTTACATAAAAAATAAACATTAATAAAGAAAGAAAACAATTAAACGTGTTCAGATACAGACTGGTTCTCACAACATGAGTTTACTCCCCAATAAGATCTTACAAAAAATAAAAACCCTGTAACAGGTGGCTTTTTTATCCCAGAAAGCCAGCTGTTGTCCTTCCTTTAGCTTTCTCTTACAGTAAGTCTCTTTGGACTCTTTGACTTCTTAAATGATGATCACTGCTGTAGCTTCATCAGAGTATTCTTTTATATTAGGTGCTTTTCTTGCACTAAGCTTTGACTGTTTGGCCAACTAATTAATTATCATCAGAGTGAAGCAACAGAGAACTTGGCTCCGAAAGTCAGGAATAAACTGTTTGTTGCCTTTGATCCAAATGCTGAGAAAAAATAAAACAAATCGCAGTTTCAGACTGTGCTTTCTTAGACATCCTCCAGCAGGAGAACAAAGACGAATGAAAACATATTCAGATGGGGAGGAGGGAGGGGAGATTTTAATTAGAAACACGAGGAATTTGACAGAAACAAATAATCCACACACAATTAATAGAAACTAAACCAAGCCCTAAGAGAAATTCTGAAGCTTTGTTTTCTTTATTAATGAATTAAAGAAAAAGCATTTCACAAAGCAACTAAATGAAGCTTGACAGGTGTGCTAATGGTTTTACAGAGTCAATAGAACTGGAAAAGTTTTTAGTCCTGCAATAAATCTACTAACAAATAATGTGATTGTTGCAACTCTGTTAGTTAGAAAAAAGGACATGACCGGGAAAAATATAATTGGACTTTTTAAAACTTTGAAGCCTCTATAAAGGAAGGCCTTGTCCTTTGATGCAGACATATAAGCTCCACTTTTATTGTCTTTTGATCTCTTGTCAAAGCGTTCCCAGTGGTCTTTCAATGATGATTATGCCGTTTTAAGCCAAAAGTAAGAAATCCTGTGTTGTTTTCTAGAACAGAGTTTCTGCAGATCGGCAGTAGTTCAGTAGAAATTCCCCTCTGTAATGTGGGCGAGACCCTCTTCCTCTCTCCGTTGCTAAGATATCTCTGTTTATATGCTCTCCTGCTATCTTACTACCCACTCAAACCACTAACACTACTGGTGCAACAAATATGGCGAGCAATATTGTTGCTATCCCCGTATAGTATTGAGCCAGATGTCAGCTCAGACGAGGAAAACGAAGACGTACATGGATCTAGTCATCTACAAGTGGATGAATCAGATTGGTGTGAAGCAGGGAGCTTGTTGCCCACCCTGTGTATTTTCTACATCACAAATACACTGTTTCGAAAACAGCAATTTTTTGTCTGCTCTTGATTCACAAGATTTTCAAAAAAGAAATACTTAAAAATGCAATTTTAAGCCTAATAATGTCTTTCAGTTTTTCTGGAGGAATTTTGAAAAAAAGATAATAAATGGCTTGTGGTTAAACAGAGGACTGTGCTCCCATTTAGCATCACAGTCTTCAATGAGGTCAAACACTGATGTGAGTGATTAGGTCTGCGTCACACTGGACTTTCCAAATTTAACCCAAAGCTGGTGGAACCAGCAGTGATCTGTGCTGGTCAGTCAAGCTCCTGTCACCATAAAGACATATTTTCCAAATCAAATCAGATTTTTCATGCTAAAAAAAAGAAACGATCTTTTTTAGACCATTGCGATAGAGCCGGGTGCATCCTGAACCAACTATTTAACATGATACAGCCATGGATACAAATTAAAGGATTTAAAAACACAGATAAAGTTTTAAAGAATGTTTTTTCGATAAATGATTCAATAAATGAAAAAATGTTAAAACGTCTTCCTTTCCTTTCAGTTTTCAGTCATATTAAGACACAAAGCAGCTATGTATGGCTAATCAAATCCACTAAGCAAAATGAAAATCAGCAAACATGAGCACTACAGGAGGTTGTTTAGTAGTTTGCTTGATCTATTTTATCCCTCCTGACAGCCAGAGGCGGTGCTTTAAGCACTCAATGATCCTTCTTGCGCATGCATAGTTTGAGAGTTAACCAACAACAGTCACCTGTGGCCACCAGGTGACCCACGTGAGGCTATAAAGTCATGTGGTACCAGGAGCGCGGCCCCAAAGACTTCTCGCAACAACGCATTGAACCCCATGGACGGGGAACTCTGGTAGTTAATCGGGATTCAAAAAACCGTAGTTATAAACGTAACTGTCTTTTAACTGTCCCACTTGTGTTGAGACAACAGATAGATACAACAAGCAGCAGTTGACTAAATACTGTTGTTGTCCAGTGATTAGAAATGTTTATCAGCCCATTTTCTAATATATTATAGTTTATCATTCTGAAATTGGATTTGGATTTGGCAATGGTTAATTTCAAACAATCAAAAAAAAAATTAAAACTAGACAAGACAAGATATATATATTTATATACAGAGAGATATGAAATTTGGGATTATTAGTCATGCGATTGATTAGAAAATACAAAAAATATACATACATCCACATTGAATTATCACTCTTAATTATAAATAAAATAATATATATAAAATAAAACCACAACGTAAAAAAAGATTTAAAGTACCAGACATCCCAGAGACAGACATCATTCATTGTGTAATTCAAGGTCAGATTTTTGAGTGCTCTGGAAAAGGAATTTTTTAATTAAAAAAAAAGAAGAAGAAAAAGGGCAAAGGTTGAATGCTACATTTTCAGAAAATTTGATTTTTTTTTTTGAACGGTTACAAAGAGAAAACATATTTTCTATCAAACGTTTGCAGAGATTGCATTTGAAACAAGACAAAAAAAAAATCTACAATAGCTTTTTGAACACATAGAAAATCTTTTGCTGATGTTAAAAAATAATAATTTGGGCTTTGACAAATATAAAGCTGTCACAAGAGTTGATTCCCCACTTTCAGCATGGGTGTGGATGTCTAATGATTTGTAGCTGAAACAAAAGCACCAGCACTGGGTTAATCATAATTATTCTATTTTTATTGAATTCACAGATAAATATATCTTTGCACAAACTACAATTAAAGACCCACTCTAATAAAACATTTTGTGTGTTTTAGCATGCTCTGGAGTGGGTCTTTAAAGACAGAAGACAAATCCAAAATAGACTAATTTCCATTTGGGGATTTATCCGATAATAAACTGAGGGTAAGGACTGGTTTGAAATCTTCTGAAGCATCATAAACGATTAAAGCATTAAAGTCCTATTTATCTTTTGATCTATTTAAAAACACTCGCAGTGGTCTTTTAATTTTGACTATGCCGTTTTTAGTCAAAATTAATAACCTACATCATTTCTTGGACATATTTTCTTCAGAGTGGCAGTACTTCATTGGAAATTCAAATCTAAGTTGTAGACAGAACTGTTAACTGGAGTAAGTCCACCCTAACTTCCCATCATCCATCTGTTTACACTTTCTCCCGCTAGCATACAGTCCCTCACAACCCCAACCTAACATTTAACGGTGCTACAAAAATGGCGAGCAATATTGAAGCTATCCAGCCGTACAGTTTTGATTCCAGCTTGGAAGTAAAAAATGAAGTCTTTAATGGATGCATCAGAATGGAGTAGATCGGGAAGCTTGGGTTGCCAATTGTAGCTTTTACGTCACACCTTCAGACTTTTTTTCATTGCCACTTTATCGTAGGCTTCTGATTCACAATGATTTGAAATTAGAAATACTCAGAAAAACACATAAAATCTTTTTTATATATGTCCTCTATCATGAGGATAATGCTACAAGAACATGTCAAAAACAACAAAAACACGATTTCCATCAGAGTTCTTTAAAGTTTCAAGTTCCACGTTTTTTACTTTTAAAACAATCCAAATACTAAAATAAAAACAACAAGTAAGCAGTGTTTTTGAAATGCAATTCCATCACCTAATTTTAGAAGCATGAAATCCGTGAATGGGATTAAGAGTCTGAACTGCTGCCATGAAATGAGGATGTCCTTTTAATGCATTTGCAGCAGTTTGTTTGAATAATAACCGTTTAGTTATTTTCTCTACACAACAAAATGTTCCACAAATATTTCCCTCTTTCCAACTTCAAAGGGAATGTTCCCGCGCAGATAGTATTCCCAGGTTAACAACGCCCACAAGAGACATTTGCTCTGCAGCTCTGTGACTGAAGCGGTCTCGGGAATTAATGCGCAGCACGTCCATCCACGCGCACGCATCCGTACCTATAGGTTGACAGTAAACAGACAAAAAAAAATATCAAAGAAATGATCTTTTGTTCAATAAAACTGCAACTTGGAAATGGCTATAACAAGAAAATAAAGCCTTTATATGCCTCTTTTTCTGTCTCTTTCTCTCTTTGTGCCTTTCTCTCCCTCTCCCTCTATCTTTAAAAAGGCTTCAGACGTTTTGTTTTATTAATTTAAGGTTGTATTTTAAATTCTAAAGCAGGGATTGGTCACAGATCATCTCATTAGCATGAGAAGCTGTGAGGGAAAAAAAAAGAGAAGCAGAAGTGAGAGCCGAGAGGAAGGCGAGGCAACAAGCGCGTCTGACTGGATGCGCGCATGGAGCAACTTTCACTTCACAACAGTTCAGTTCATAAAAGGGGGAGCTGCGCCGGGAGCCTGCAGCAGATGTGAAGGCTTGTTTGGCGCACAAAGAGGCTGCTCGCCGGGGAAAGATTAGCAGAAAGATGACAAAGGGCGCACTTCTAACTTGTTGGGTTTTTATTTTCTCCCTCCATCAGTTTTTATTCACCTCATGGGCGCGTTCGGAGGGTAATACTGTGAGGTTGCAGACCCGAGAAGAGGAGCCACCAGGAACGGTCATCGGAAACCTTGCCAAGGACATGTCCTTGAGTCTGTCACATTCCTCCAAGAGCAATTTCAGGATGATGAAACAATTCAACGACTCGTTCATTAGGGTGAGAGAAAGCGACGGAGAACTCTCTGTCGGGGAGCGGATCGACAGAGAAAGAATCTGCAGGCACACTCCACAGTGCCTGATTACTTTTGATGTGGTTAATTTCTCCAAAGATCGCTACAAATTGATTCACGTTGAGGTGGAAATAAAAGACATTAATGACAACTCCCCGGAGTTCCCCAGCAAGGAATACATGGTGGAGATCTCTGAGAACGCAGCACTTGGATCCCGTATCCCATTAGACCCAGCCGTGGACGCTGATGTGGGGTCAAACTACATTCAAAGCTATCAGATTTCTGTGAACAGTCACTTTACCATAGATGTGCTCCTGAGAGCGGATGGGGTTAAATATGCGGAATTGGTTCTCATGAAAGAGCTTGACAGAGAGACTCAGTCGTTTTATAATGTGGAGCTGGTCGCCACAGACGGAGGGAACCCGTACAGATCCGGGTCCACAAAGATCACCGTCAAAGTGACGGACTTTAATGACAACAGTCCCGTGTTTGACCAGAACAGTTTCTCCGTCAGTTTGCCGGAGGACGCGCCGCCTGGCACAGTTATCCTGGACTTGAACGCAGTTGACGCTGACGAGGGTTTGAACGGAGAGGTGGTTTACGGCTTTGGAAAGCAGGTTTCTCATGAGATCCGAGAACTTTTCCAAGTGGATAGTAAATCGGGTCACCTGACGCTGCGCAGCCCCGTGGATTTTGAGGACAAAAGCACGTACGAGGTGGACGTGCAAGCGACTGATCTGGGACCGAACCCGACCCCCTCAGTGTGCAAAATCATCATTCACGTGACAGACGTCAACGACAATGCCCCAGAAATCAGTATCACCCCCATGACCTCCATCACGACAGGTGTGGCGCACATCAGTGAGGCGGCCGACAGGGACAGTCTGGTGGCGCTGATCAGCACCATGGACAGAGACTCAGGCATTAACAGCCAGGTTCACTGCACGCTGTATGGCCACGACCACTTCAAACTCCGGCAGGCTCACGAAGACAGCTACATGATCGTGACAGCTGCCGCTCTGGACAGGGAAAGGATAAGGGAGTACAACTTGACGGTCATGGCTGAGGATTTCGGCTCCCCCCCGCTGAGAAAAATCACCCAATTCACCATTAGACTAAACGATGAGAATGACAACGCCCCCCACTTTGCCAAAGCCGTCTATGAAGTCCCAGTGGTGGAAAACAACGCCCCGGGCGCCTACATAACCACAGTTGAGGCCAGCGACGCTGATCTGGGCAACAATGGGAAAATCACTTACAGGCTTGTGGAGGGTGTGATCATGGGGTCCCCAGTTAATACCTTTGTGTCTCTCAATTCAATGTCTGGCTCCATATATGCACTGAGGAGCTTCAATTATGAGGTGATGAAACAGCTGGATATACATGTTCAAGCAAGTGATGGCGGGTCGCCACAGCTGCAGAGCACAGCCATCATCAGATTAAAAATAGTTGATCAGAATGACAACCAGCCTGCTATCATAGAGCCCCCCCTCTTCAAGGGTTCTGCTGAGGTTTTCCTGCCCAAAGACGCTCCCGCGGGTTACGTCGTAACCCAAATAAAAGCCACAGATGCTGACGAAGGCACCAACGCACAGCTGTCCTATAAAATCGCCGAGGGGGGGCACCTGGGTTTCTCCATCCACAAAGACACAGGGAAGGTGCATGTCAGTCGACAACTGGCGTATGATCCTACAGACATGGTCAAAATAATCATTTCCGTCAGTGATCATGGATCCCCCTCACTGACCTCCACAGCTGCACTTATTTTGAGTTTTATTGAAGGTACCATACCAAGTTTGCCTTCATTGGCTGAGGAAGGCAACGAGGAGGGGTTTGAATGGGACACATCCGTGGCCATAATTATAGTCCTGGCAGGGAGCTGCTCCCTGCTCCTGCTGGCCATCATTCTCATCACAACCATTTGCAGCCGCCGCAAGAAAGAGGCCAAGGAGGGGAGGTTTGATGAAAAAGAAAATGCAGCAAATGTGGAAAAAGTGGAAAGCGGACATATTGATTCACTGATTGCCAACCACAAAGGCAAGGCGTTTGATAGCCATCAATTTTCAGAGGACCCTTCGCTAGCCAACAGCAACACAGCAGGGTCAGCCTGTGAAGATGACAAGCAGACATCTGGCATGTTTGAGCCGAACAACAGAATGGAGGGGAAACTAAAGGTATGCAGATAATTTGGTATGTTTTAAAATGATTTTGCTGTGGTTTTGCTTAATAATGTGACATTTTTTTACTTGACTTCATCACGTCTTTGTTTCTTTTCAGGGCTATTCCACACTGCCTGGATATGGAAAAGAAACTGTTAGGCCAATAACAATATGGAAAGGAAATTCATTCACAACAATCTCAGCAAGAGAGCCCCATTTTAGTGGCAAGGACAGTGGAAAAGGGGACAGCGACTTTAACGACAGCGACTCAGACATCAGCGGAGATGTGCACAAAAAAGAGTCACCACCAATAAACAGTGAGTCTCCACCCAATATAATCAAATTACAGACTCTGTAAGATGAACTGCTTGTTATACTCACTTTATCCTGAAATCCCTGCTGTACTCCACAGGTCTTTGGGCGTGCACAAACGAATGCAAAGTACTGGGACACTCAGACCGATGCTGGAGCCCGTCCGCTACAAGGCCCAACACCAGCATGGCCTGTGGACCTCATCTGTCAACATTTTCAAAGACAGCAACACTTCCCCGGGATGCCAGGAGAGAAAACTACTATCCTGCCCTCCTACCCAAAACCAACGGTCTACAAAGTGTGTATGAAAAGGTGCAACACCAGGAGTTTGATTATATCCTTGTTGGTCCACCAACGCCAGCTAGAATACAGGAAACGGATGAAATATCAATCCCAGAGTATACAAACTCTTAGAAAACATACAAAATCTAAATAAAAAGACATTTTAATGTACAGTATTTCTCTGTCATGTGATTCTGTGGTGGATATTGTTGTGTTTTGTAGTGTGTCATGTGGCCCATGTAAGACTGTTCAGTGTATCCTGTGTAATATGCAAGATTTTCTACATTAATAATATATTTTTCATATCGATTCATTGTAAAAAGGAATTTTATTATGACTTTTTAAGAGCATGTGTTGCTATTTATAGGCATGACCTATGAACATTCAGGCCCAAATTGGCCTTTCTGCTGTGAAAAACAATCAATATGGAAGATTTACATGTGTGTGATAGATTTTATCACTTTGTTGCACAAATAAACAATTAAAAGCTACAATACGTTTGCTCTCAGTAGCCGTGGCCATCAGGACATAACAGCAATCCTATCAACTCACCATCCCGGGGATATATTTATAAAACATCCAGAATAACCTCAATTAACCAACCGAATGTATTTCATTTGCCTCAAAGGCCTTTAAGCTGCAGTAAATAAAATGTGACCACCACAGCTAAACTGATAAGAGGCCAGCACCATTGTCGTTGTCTTTTAATTCTGCACAATGTTGTTACTGTGCCGGCACAATTTGCATGCAAATATTGCTCTGCTGATCAAATTGTCTTACAATTACATATTTTTCAAAGGTCAAAAAAATCCCCCCACCCCCCAGCACCTTCTGTGATTGCCTTCCAGCTTACCAATTATCCACAAAAAAAAAAGATTGAATCAGTTTCCAAGCAACAGTAGCTGAACATTTGAATCTTTTCTAGCGTTTCATCTGTCTTTAATTATGACAGGGACCAAGCAATCTAAAAAAACGAAAAAAATGATCTTCTAATGTATAATTAAGCAAAGTTTATGAGTGAGGTTTTGAAAGCCTGTGAAGCACACTTTTCATACAGAAAACTTTTTTTCTCTAGTTTGATTCTGTATACAGAAAAAGCAAAGAAGTTAAAACAGCATAAAGCGCACACTAATAACACTTTGGGTACCATTCCTGATTGTGTTTTAAAGGGCTATAGAAATAAAGAACATGATTGTACAAGAATATGATTGAAATTAATTGATGTCATAATCTGACTCGAAACAGATCTCCATCCCCCCCAACATGTTTGGTGTGATTCTGGTCATTTAAAAGACATTGCTTGATCATAAAAGGCTAAAGCTAGAAAAAATTACATAAAAGACCAAACACAAGCATAATATACCCATTATTTTGAGCTCTTAACAAATATTAAAGGTATGTTTACAGGATTTTCATCAATATTCACAAGGAAACTAATCATAGCGTTTACTTTTACATCTTCGTCGACTGTGGATTTCAACCCACTGGTTTGCAACCTTGTGTCCTATGTTTTTACTTTTAAAGTCATATCAGCCCTTTCTCTCTCAGTTACCTGGGTTAAAGTGAGTCCCTCAGCTCTCAGGTCTGAGGCTCTGTGTACTGACTCAGACAAGAAATGCCTCAGAAAAAAAAGCGTCAGTAAAAAGTGAATATCAATGTAGTCTATTGGGAAAACCCTTTTGTTTCGTTAAAAATAAGATGTTTTTGATATAGCAAAATTGTGTTAAATGTTGTTTTTTAATGAAGTCTCCAAATCAACCCAACCCAGAAACATTTTACTTTGTGTCTCAAGGTAGGACACAAAGGCTTACAGAATGTTTTTTATATATTTGTCAAGAGCAAAACACATTTTGTAGCTTTGAGTAATGAAATCCCCATAGCCTAAATCCCATACAGCAGAACTAGGAAAGTACACTGAGTAAATAAAAATACAAACTGCCTGTGTGACATTCAGTGCTTGAGTTATTTAAGTAGTCTGTTTCAGCACTGTACAAAACTGCAGTAAGAAAATCATTGCTCATTTACAAATATATTTGCTCTCTTTCTCCATAAAGTTTTGCTGTTGCAAAGTCAACGTCCTGACCTTTCAAGAGAATACCTCAAGACTAAACTGCATCGACCCATTAGAGAAACTGATAACTCAATGCAACTCTAAGAGGGGTGAGAGGAAATCAAGACAAAAGTAGCATTGTGGCCAATAAAGAATAAAATACAACAAAACATTTCAGCTGGGAAATCAAAATAATTTGAATTTATATATATGAAGTGTTCCAAGTGGTCTTTTAATTATGATGCTGTTTTTAGCCCCCAAAAAGTGTTGTTTTCTAGGTCACACTTTCTGTAGGGCAGCAGTTGTTAGAAATAAGTCTGTGAGTTGTGGGCAGGACTGTTAGCACGGAGCAACCCCGGCCCCCTTCCCCTTCCCGTTGCTGAGAGCTCTGTGTTTTCATTCTCTCCCACTGGCTTACTACCTCTTATACCCCTATTCTAACATTATCGTTTAAAACAAATAAATAAATAAAAAAATAAGGCGAGCGATATCAGAGCTATCCAGCTGCGCAGTTTTGAGCTAGATGCCAGATCAGAGAAGGAGAACAAAGACGTACATGGATCTAGTCATCTGCAAGTAATACTAAGAAATGCAATTTTAAGCTCAAATATCTTTATATATGTCCTCCATCATTGTTAAGACGTCACAAGTACATGTTGAAAATATACCTAAAACATAATATTCCTGGAAGTGGGCCTTTAAATAGATGCATTAAGAGTGAAGATGTTGTAATTTTTGGAAAGAGGTAAAGGATGTGGCAAGAGCAGTATAAATGAAGTATTCTCCTATTCAGCAGCAGTAGAGCTGGAAAGAATTAGTCACCCCTTCACAGTCCCATAAAAAGGCTTTGTAAACCTGAGAAGAAATGTTCTGGGACAATTGTTCAGCGAACGTACCACAGTCACCAAAGTTAAAGCTGCAGAAAAATCTCTTATTCTTTCATGCATTGGTGCCAGACTCATTAATAACTACTTACATGTTTACTTGAAGTTGGAAAATGTGCTTTATTAGTTAATTGCATTTAAAAAAAAAAAAAATCTAGAAAAATGTAATAATACAGATAAAACCATGATTCACAAGCTTAAAACAAAAATGAAAAACAGCAATTGAACAACATGAGACAGATTCTGGAAAGTATAACATTATTTAAGTCATTGTTATTATTGCTTTTGAGACAAAATACAGCTAATAACCATCTCACCAGTATTTTATGCCATGTACAGGAGGTCTATAGAATGAAAAATATATGGTCTGTGAAAGCTAAATTTCCTTTCTAGGAGTTACAGATGGAGAGGTCACACAGCACTCAGTGCATCAGCTCCTGCAACACATGACATCAGCCCGTCTCTCTTGGGTTCTGAGCTGCTTCAAACGTGGGTTTTTTGTTTGGCTCCACAGGGTGGCCACTTTGCTTTGGGCGATTTACAGCCACAGGTAACATTCAGATGTTGAATTTTGCAATTTAATATCAACTTTACATCATTCACAGTTGCTTGTAAAATAGCCTCCTGGTGAATAGCTCTGCTCTCCAAAGAGATTCAACATAATAAGGGAGTTATGGACACAGAGAAAGAGATGGACAAAGTGAAAAATGCAACTGATGCATTCTGCAGGTCTCTGGTAAGAAATCTTTGTATTTTGTGAATTTTAACTGACATTTGTGTGATAAAACTGTAAAATCAGTTACTTTTGAGGATTAAGAGCAAGATTGAGATTGGTCTCCTTCTCTTTTGCTGTTTCTTGCATGTCTTTTTTTTCTTTTTGTGCTGTGGATTTTAAGGGACAAAGAACTTCCTGCAAGGCAACAATCAGTAATATGCTGGGATGTGGAGCTGTGCTTCTTTTCCTTGGTGCAGTGCTCTTCTTGTGTGCTTGTGTGACTGCTCCTTACCTGTGGAAACTCCAAGATAAGAACGTGAGTGTTAACAAAACAATGCTCCAAACTGAATCTGGCTTAGCATACGCTGAAAGTAGGAACCAGGCATTATTTTTGAGAATGTTAACAGACAGAACACCGTGCCGTTTTTTTGAGACTGTAATGAGACGATCGTATCGATGTCTTGCTGCCAGAGTTTCATCACATCTTTGCTTCTGTTTTCCACACAAATAGATTGCATGAATTGATCTTGGAGCTCGTTTTCATTTTCATAAGAAACAGTGTAATGTTTATTTGTGTTCTAATGAGCTCACATGTTGTGCAAACCTCCTCATCAAGGTCTGGCATCTCCCAGCGTGCTTTACTCAAATTCTCAGCGTGGTAAAACTACAGAGGATTTCCTTCAACAAAAATATCTGTGAGGGGGAATAACATCACAAAGCACCAAGCTTGTTTTCTGCACGGATCTCTGCTATTGTGTTTGCCACTCTGTGATTTACATAACTTGACTAATCAGTCATTTTAGCATCTCCCTTTGAATGCTGCCAGGTTTATAATGTTCGCTACAGCTTGAACATCAACGGGGAGGTGAGGGAGGGCTCCATGGAAATTGATTCTGACAACAATCTGGAGAGATTTAAAACTGGGAGCGGAGCTGAGGAAGCTGTGGAGATTCATGACTTTCAAATTGTGAGTGAGTTTGTCCTTGTTTTCTCTTGCTGAGCTCAGTTGAGACCTTCTGTGCGCTGAGCAAAGTAACAAAGCTGTGAGGGTAAACATGGCATCTCTGTGATTTGGTGCAGGGAATAACTGGAATCCGCTTCTTTGGAGGAGACAAATGCTACATAAAATCCCAAATCAAAGCAAACCTTCCGCTCCTGGGAGCTCACAACAAAGAGACGCTGATGTTTGACCTGGTACATGCACACTGTTTGACATCAATGCTGACAACTGGAAGGGAAAAAACACATCTTTAATTGGAGTTATTCAGAGATTTTCTTTACTTTTTCGTGTCAGACAGACGAATTATTGCCTGCGACGTTTGGTGAGGAGTCCCTGGTATGGATTGCAGCAGAGCAGCCACTGAAGGACACCACATTTCTGAGCAACAAAATTCTGGATCTTTGTGGCGAATTTCCCATTTTCTGGCTCCAGCCTGTTGTTTTTAAAGGTTGTTTTTCTTTTTCTTTCTGTCTATCCTGCTCTGCCGAAAAGGAGAGCTGTTCTTCCATAGTCTGTTCGAAGAGATCTCTTGTACATTTTTCATATCTTATTAAAGTCTAAGCTGTGATTGCTCATCTTATTGTAAAATTTACAGCCCCCACTCAGAAGTTAGTGAAACACTTGAACATCTTGAAGAGTACACTAAATTTAGAGTATAAAAAAAAGACTAACAAAGTCTTACATTAAAAAAGAATGAACTGAAAATATGCAACCCTGCTTGATATCACTGCTGCTAATTTAATTATTCAGGACGTCTGAGACGACTTCAGCTATGTAGAATTGAGCTCTGAGGATATGTATGGCATCTTGTGGATGTTGACCCAGTACTCTCGCCTCTTGTGGATGCTGCAACAGATGGGGAGAGGAAAAAACCAGGCGTGCGGCGAGCCAAACGGCAGTTAAACATGGAGGAGATGAAGGCAGCTGCTGAGGCGAGGGACCCGGTCAGTCGCACTGAGCATGACGCCTCAGAAACTCCGGACAGAGGGGAGTCGGGCGCTGGGTCAGCATACAACCCCGAAAACCCTTACCATGTGAGCAACAGGATTTAATCAACAACTCTCTATGATTAACAATGCTCCTGAGTGAATTTTTGATTAGGAGAAACACACTAGGCCCTAAAGCAACTTTTAACAGAACAGTTTGCATTAATTTTTTACAGTTTCATCAACTCTTTAGCGAATTAGTTCAGAGCTGCAGCTGTAAATGCAATCCCTGCTAAAAACACGTTTTTCATCAGAGGAGAGCGGTGTTAACCTGGAATCATTCATTCCGGTTTGTGCCAAATACGGTACCTCAATGGTGCCTTTAATTACAGGTCACCAGAGAAAGAAAAACTGAAGTTTTCAAATTAAAAGTCCCACCGGCCACAAAAAGCTCTTGTTGCCATTGAGAACTAAATGGATGCCAGACAGATTGAATCGCAAATAGAGTTAAAAAGAATGGCCCGTTGAAAGATAGAAGAGAAGTCATTGCTTGTGTTAACTGGTGTTGCTTTTTCCTGAATTTGGTTTATATAAATGCAGCGCAGCGGAGGAGCCAGAGACGAGAGCACCGTGACCTTTGACACCATGTTGGAGCACCAGGGAATCTGCTGCTCAGAATGCCGCCGCAGCTACACTCAGTGCCAGAGAGTGTGCCACCCTCTGAGAGGCTACTGGCCCTGGCCCTACCACCACAGAGGCTGCCAGGTAGCGTGTCGGGTCATCATGCCTTGTCGCTGGTGGGTGGCACGGATTTTAGGCGTTGTGTAAATTCTACACACCGAAAGGGGTTTTTCCTGAAAGGATCTTCAATCTCTGACCTTTTATGTTAATTCTCTGAGATTTCTAGGAAATGTTGCAAAAAGCTTTGACAAATGAGCAGATTGTGAAATGTGATTACTGGCACTATATCTGTGACAGTTATTATATGGATGTACTCGAATATACAGTAAAAGAGGAATGCAGAGATGTCACATTCTTACTTCCACCAATAGATTTACAGACGAGCACCTCAGTTTTTTCTATCTGAGGCTTAACGCACTGTACTGTTGAAGGCTTGGGAATGGATCCAAAGACCTCAGCAGATCATGTACTTTTTCTGACTGAACAGCCTTCAATATGTTCTAATTACAGTAACTGGCTTTGATGTTGATGTTTTTGGTGTCACATGGTGTTTCCATGGTTCCATCGGCTGCTCTGCTGATTAAACTGAAGTGACAGCAACAGTTGCCATAACTTCCATTCACAGCTCTAAATCAGTTGGAGGGCAACTCAATTTGCACACATTGACATCTGCATTGATGTGAACTAATGCGAGATGAGTGTTGTGGGAATGATGGAACATATTAGCATAAAGGTGACATATTTTTTAAATATTTAATGTTTTTCTTTTAAGAAGAGAGTATAAATGATGTGCTCACAGCATAATCTTGAGGAGGGGGGGGGCACTGGCCATTTTTTTTCTTTTTTAATTATTTATTGCACAGATGCTTGTGGTGTCGGCTAGTCTAAATAACTTACAATAAAAAAAAATCAGATTAGTATCTCTAAAGCCATATGCCAACTCTCGGAATAATTGAAAGGAGCCATGTTGTGATTAAGTCAATTTCACAGAGGGTGATCCAGGCACATCAAATTACAACAGATGTGAAATTGCACCATATCTGCCACAAAGCTGCATTGAAACTCTGGAGCACTGCGAGGAGGCAACACAAAGAGATGCTTGTCTTTTTTGCTTGGAGATTTCTTTTCTGGTTTTCATGGGGGTAGAGGTGCTTATCACATCTGCAGTGCTGATAAGACGGCCTCCGTGCTTCCTCGGGCTATATAATATTAATCCCTCTCCCACGTCCGCAGATACACTTAAAGGAAGGTGACAAGCATGACATATCCAGGACCTCCTGATGGCTCGTGCTCTGGAGAGCAGCCGCTAAAAGAACCCCAAGTACCCTCAAGTGATGTAAATTTGCAGGGGGAGTCCAATTTCCATCACAGGGCTGTCACTGCCATGGTCATTAAACTAAATCATCCTGCTGTGTGTCACACAGCTCCCACTTTAGAGTCCCCTCAATAATGGAGTTATACTTGGACTGCAGATTGCAGCACAACACTGCACGTATGACCTGACAGCCACTGTAGAAGTAGCTTGGAACATTGCTTTAATGCTCAGAAATAACACAGAGGTAGCAGGTATGAGGTATAACTTGAAATTATCAATCAGCTGGGAAAGCGGTTCTTTATATGCCTGCTGTTGCAATCAAAAAGATGCTAATAATATACATAACACAATGAAACTGTTTTTGTTTTTCCTTTCTTAGACTGTGTTGGCTGCACAAGAGCAGGAGAGCCAAGTTTACACAAAAAGAGAAGGCAAAAAGGCCAACCTGCATCACAACAAGTAGCTACTCAAAACGGCGTTTAAGCCCAGAAAAAAATACATAGCTCAGGAGAACAGCCGTTTTGTTATCCTGAGGCCCTGTATCTACAGAACTCGTCCTCTTTTGCTATTCCTCGAGGTTCTGAAAAGAAAATCCGCCCCTGTTGAGTAGTAAAGATGAATGCGTTGTAGATCAGCTTCAGTGTGTGAGACAGTGGTGCCTTTTTGTTTGTCTCCCCTTTGGAGCTGAGCTTACCCTGGGAGCCCTGCGGGCCAGGGAACAAACAGAGCTTTGTGCGTGCCGACCCACTGTGCCCAGCAGCCAGACTGTAAACCTCCACTCCTGTGTTAATAAGAAGCCACAGATGAGGAATCCGCACAGACGATGAGGGAGGGGAGCTTTCCCGCATCCACCTGTGCTTTCATCATTTCCCATCAAAACAAGCATGGGCAGGCGGGGGCTGTGAAAGCTTTTTTTTTTTTATTTTTTTCAGTCGCTATCCTCCTGGCACCAAAACTTAACTCATCGCATTTGGAAAACCTTACCTGGTGATTTTTTTTTTTTTTTTTTTTAGAATAATTTTATACTAATCAATCCAATGCACTCACTAGAGCTCCCTGTAAATATAGCAGCAGTCTGTCATAAATTTATTTCTGTTGCCTAAGAGGCATTAAAAGTGTGAACAAGAGTGTGAAGTGAAGCACTCTAGTTGACATGTCCTACATTTGATTGCATGTTTTCCATTACATCAAGCCATGAATGCAATAAACAGTAGTGACAGCCCATTTTGCACCCTAACAGTGAACACAGAAACCCTTTTAGGCTGGCTCATTATGTTTGTTGCAAGAACGCACTGAAATACATTTATAACTGTTGGCACTGGAGAACCTGTTACACACAGTTTTGCACCAGCCGTAACAAACCGAATGAATGGTCAGAAATGTGAAGCTGGAAGAAGGGTTGTTCTGGTGCAAGGCTTAAATGCTTTTTAATCCCATGGTTGAGTGACTGCTAGCAGTCTTGCCCAGCACTCTGCCTGCCTTTGTAGGTCTGCGTGAAGTTCCCCCTGCTGCTGGCTGAAGCGCCTTCTTCCCTCTCTTCGTCTCTCTTGGCGTTTTCTCCTGCTTTGTATGCAAGCCCCAAATGACTGTTAATCAAATTCCAGTGAGGACGGCAAAAAGAAGTGTGACTTGTTTATTTCACAGAGTTAAACCCCCCAAATACTGGCTTCAGATATGCCTGCATTCAGTAAATTATTTTAACTGTTCTGAAACATCACAGCAATTACTCTGAACACACTGCAGAGAGTCGTTTGCCTTCTTCTGTGTATTGCACTTGGTTGCATGGTGTCCTTGTTATACTTAAAAAGAGAACCTGTAGAGCGATGTGGGTGTAAATTGGACACAGTGCTGGAATTTGCACCACTGCTTTCCTAAGGACATACTGCCTGCGTGACAGCAAGTGTGGCAGAGGCACCCAACCTGAAGTGGATGTCATAAATTCCAAAGAAAGGGTGAGCAGTTATCTTCAAATCGCAACATGTATGAGCCCTCTGAGAGAAGCCCACTCTCCACAACACATTCTATTTGGCCAGACCAGTCAACCAAAATGTGTGCTTTCCTTTTTGCCCTGAGCAGAATTCAGAAATGGGTACCCAAAGGATCAATATGAAAGAGCTTTTCTATCAAAAATGTGTCATTTGTGCTAACTTTTGTTTTTAAGGAGAAGTTCCCTAGAATTTGCCGATGCTTAAGAAGAGCTATAGATAGCTCAAAGCAGAATCAAACCAGGGCTCCACATATACAGACTGTGAGAAAATAACAGCTCCTCCTCAAAGCAATGTCAAGAGGCTTTTCACATAAAAGCCAAAGTTGTCTTTAGGAGTTGTAAAAAGAACTGGCAAAGTTTATGAAGTTAAAAGCAAATGTGTTTTTAATCCTCAGCTGCAACAATGAGGGAGCCTGCACACTTAGATATGTCACCCCGGGGGCAAGCTCTATACTTAAGGCTTACAACAGCCTCATTATCTCCCTCAACTCACATCCGATCCTAGCAGCAGTTTGTCACAGGCAGGCTCCTATCTGCCACTAGGCATCAGACCAATTCTCCTGCAACACCACTGTACATAATTGCCATATGGCCAGCATTTTGAGCCAGACTGAAGACTAAAAAGCCCTGTAGGGTGATTCCCCAGATAACTAAATGAATATTTTATCTCATTTCCATCTAATTTGCACTGCATTATTATACAGAACGAAATTTTTTAATTAATTGATTGAACAGATCAAACACAGGTTTATACTTTGATTTGAGGAGGGCTGTTATTTTGCTAATTTGCATGACTTTTTTTTTCCTATTCCAACCTTCTTAACCTCACACAAGTTCAGTTCCTCATCATGGAAGCATTCAAATAAAACATACAGCAAATTAATAACTGTCGTTGCACATGAAACGCCTTGTTTTGGTTGTGTGAGCAGTTCCAGTGAGAAGTCTTTATACCTGCCACCCCACTGATTAATTAATTTCACACTGCTTAATTAAATCCACAGTCTGGGGAGCATGGGCAGCACCGTGGGGAGCTGGATTGAGCCTTGTGTGCATACAGATTACTAAAGAGGGTCTGAGACTCCTGCTCCCTTGCCGATGTTGACACTGACATCACCTTCCTCTGGATAACCGATTGTGTCATTTTGCAGTTGTGAGCTCTAACTGCAGCAGACATGATAGCATGGTGTCATTATCTGACTTAGTGATACAATTTCCACTAAAGATGCCAAAATAGAAAGCATGGTTAAGATATGATAGGTTCAAAAAAAGGGAAAGTAATTAAAGCTCTAAGAAAATAAATTGTGGAAAAAAAAGAGCATAAACTATATTTTAGATCAAACCTGCAATATATTGGCCTTGACGTAACTGAGCAAATGAAACCTGTGTCCGTGGTTCAGGGCTGTTGCCTCCAACGGTCAAAGCCTCGGACACACTGTTCCTTTCATGTAAGAACAGAGAAGTGCCTCAATGTTTGAGCAGCAAATATCACTGTGTGGTCACAAAAAAAAAAAAGCATATGTTGCTTGTTGTGTTCTCTTGAGGCATAAACACATGCTGATTAAGATGCTTCAGTTTTATCTTTACTGAGCAGCTTGAAAACATGGTGGCATTTAGAGGCGGTATGGTGGATTCAATAACTCCTGAAACCAGAATGTGTGCTGCATGTATTAAGTGCACTCAGTCACAACGTCAAGGTAAACCACATCTTTATTCTTCCATTTGTCTAATAAAAGGAAAATATGGCTACATGTGGACAACAAAAAGAACTCTTCCGTCTTTTTTCCATCTTTCAACTCAATAATTCACTACTACAACTATACTTTAGTGTTTTTAATGGAGCTATGGTAACAAGGTAATTTCCCCTTTATTTGATCAATAAAGTTCTATTCTATTCTATTCTATTCTATTCTATTCTGTTCTATTCTAGATGTGTGATGAAGTTCATTACTCCTATACTTAACAGGAAATGAAAATACTTGAAATGAAAAAAAAAAACCTTGGAAATTAGAGGAATTTCTGACCTAGAAAAGGGCTTAAAGAAAATCAAAGTCCTTCAGTACCAGCATTTTCTATCGCTGCAACCTGCTTGGACCGTCCTGAAATGATACAAGGTGTCAAATGCTCAAAGACAAGGAAAAAGAGAAGCATGACCGACAGCAGCCAGGTTCTGCCAAGAGGAGCCGACAGACAGATTTTTTTTAAAGGTTTTACGGACAGATGTAATGAGAGTGACTCGACGGAACAGATGGACCGACCCGTGCTGAATCACTAATGGACAAATGGCACAATTTAGAGTCAGGCACCGTGCAGAGGGATGGGAATGGGCTGCTATCATTACAGATAAGCTACTTGGACCTTTTCAGGTAAAAAAAAAAAAAAAAAAAAAAGACAGGAGGCCTGCACCCAAACCTACACACACTTTTAGGAACATGTTTTCTTTAATCGATGAAGAGCTCTGCAGCATTCAAGCACAATTAACTGACCACCAAAGTTGAACAGAGGGCAAAAACCATCCAGTCCAATTTCTTTAAATAAATTCTGCTTTTGAACTTCTGACACTTTGTCTTTAAAAGACACTAAACGAAATGTTGCAGCAAATAGCTCAAGAAAACTGCATGAACACACTGATCCAATGATAAAAAAAAAATGTTGCAGGAAAAAAATAGTTTTCATTGAGCAATTTTAGAAATCACTTGATTCAACAGCAACTTTCCCTCTGAGATCTGCAGTTTGCAGACACGATTAAAATCAATAATTTTTCATTGATCTATATTAAAAAGCTAAATATTAAGGATAAAGTTATTTTACAAGATAATGGTTTATTTTTATGCTAATACCTGTTAACCTTGTGTCAATTGGTAACCTACCATTTTAGACAAAAACATTATGGAGTTCCCCAAGGCTCTGTCTTGGGGTTACTTTAGTTTAACAACTTCATGATCCCACTGACCTAGGTTATAAAGGTTGTGTCACACATTTTGACATTCAAAGCATGAGCAGATATCACGTCGCATCAGCACTAAGGTCAGAAGGCTATTGGAATGTTTTCTTTTTTTAATTAAACAGTTGGATTCCCCTGATCTTCACTAGTCTTAAGTGTTGGCCGTGTCGTGTCACACTGCGACTACGTACAATCTATGCATTTTACATATAAGAAATTTTGGTCTTCCGTGATACGTGCTGATATACATGAGCATGATACGAGATTACGTGATATATGTAATTCATAAGTGTTTCTTGCTTTTGTCATTCGTCAATGTAATTCTACAACATTAATGACTGGATGTGCAACAAGTTACTTAGGCTACATCAGCTGTCCTTGGGCTAAAGAGAAACGGTTGAAGGGTTGCTTCAGAGCTTTAATCCATTAATCTAAAAAACCTCAACCAGGCCAGAAGTGTGGGTGTGGATACAGACCTGAATTATGATAAACACATTTATCCTTGAACACCCAAGAAATTTCCTTTTTTTTCTTTTCTTTGTTCATTTTTGGTAGCAAGAATTGACAGCTACTTCAAAAATATTTTAAAGTAAAAACAAAGAAAATAAAGAATTGAAAAACTTTTAAAAAATGCAGGCCAAATTTGACCCCATGAGTTCTTCAGGGTTAAGGCAGTCACAAAATCAGCCCATTATCATCTTTAAAAATTCAAGGATTAAAGATCTGATATCTAAAATGGGATCTTGAATGACAAGGTCATGCATTCATCTTCAGTTGACATAACTACTGTAACAGTGTTTTTACTGGACAGGAACTGCAACATATTTAAATCTCTGCTGCTTGGGTCTTCCGCAACAATAGACTACATCAGTCCAGTTCTAAGGTCTTTACACTGGTTGCCTGTCTTACTGGTTTATAAAGCTTTGAATTGTTTTAGCACCAAAATATATGATAGACCTCCTGACCCAGTATGTACCAGCCAGACATCTCCCGTCATCTCGATCAGGTCTCAGAGTCAAAATCAAACATGGAGAGGCTGCATTCAGCTTTTATGTTCCACAGATCTGAAACAGACTTCCAAAAAGCCTGAGATCAGCTGAAACACTCAGTCTATGTACCACCAGGTTAAAGACTCACCTGTTCTCCGCTGCATTTGATACGTTTTTTTTTTAAAGTTTACATCTGCACTGTTACTTTAAGTGTACTTTTAAATTAAGTCATTTTTAACTTTTTTTTATTCTAATGATCAATTATTTAATATTTATCTTGAATGTTTCCTTTAATGTTCTATGTAAAGTCTTTAAATTGTATTTGTACACAAAACTTGTCACAGTACAAAAAACTTGCCTAAAAAATGTAAAAAGGAAAAGCGTTGTAATCCCTTCAATGTTACTAACAAAGTCCTTTAAGTAGGGTTTTCTGTGTGACAGTTATATTATATTTGTGTGTTGTTTGTATTTATTGTGTTTTCATTTGGTCACTTTGAAACACTCAAGCTGAAACTTTTATTAGTTTTTTAGAAAACACCTTCAAGTCATGTTCCTATTTAGTATGAAGGAGCATCCCACACATCTTACAAAAAAGTCACACTCTTTTATTTCAACAACTTTGTTCCAACAAACAACTTCACTTCACTCAGACAAGATAAACTTTTAATAGGCGTTCCGCCACACAAGCAGCCAGACAGTTTTTCAGGCTGATACAGCATTAGCTGGGAGGACTGTGCTTCATTTGTGCTTGCCTTGTCCTGTAACGGGAAGACCTATCAGGTGCCACCAGCATCCCCTCCACCCCAACACCCCCCGTGCCTCTCTCCTCCTGACCTCATTCTGTCATCTTCGTTTCCCTTCTTTCCCACTCTCAGGTCTTTTATAAAGTGTCTCCATGCATTACACATTTAACAATGCATTAAAAATAGGCCACCATCAATCAGTTCATTCAGTGTTGAGGACAGGATTTACTTGTGGCACCAATTTGATATGTTTTTCAGGGAAAGAACAACTATAAATGTGAATAATGCCACATTCAGGGCATGCATGGAACTGAAACAAAAATAATATAAGTGCTAATAATTCACTCTTCCCAGAGAGTCCCTCTGGAGTCTTTTTGAATTTGCATTTCCATGATATCCTATGGCATAGCGTTGTACTACAGCCCAGCAGTGACATTATATGCAGGTCTTCAGACTTGACAGGATATACTTCAGCACAGAGTCAAAAACAGTGATTTAAGAACTGTGATGCATGATAGAGCAAAGGCACCAGGTGAGATCTGATGTAACTGTTGGAAGGGAGTCATGCGCCCAGGAGCAAACAATGGTCTAAACAGTCTGATTGGAGGTTGCTCCTGCCAAAACAGCTGTTTAACTGACGGCAGCATTACAGAAGAAGGCGCTCCGTTGTTATTCAAAGGTGATCTGGTGTTATTGGGACTGGTTGCTGAGCAACCAGAGATTTTCTGGCATTTATTTTTTTAACTGTCCATTTAATATAGTTATATTGACAAAAGCACAAATTTACAAGTGCATGTGAGTTTTGTTAACAAGGTAAATTGTTAACAGGTAGGGGTGTGGAAGTCTCTCCGCGAGCTTTGATGTTGCAGCTCTGCTCTGAGCCTTGATCCTGCATTCTGGACTTCAAAACAGCCTGCGCCTCGTCGTGGGTATCAGCTTGAAAAGGCAGACGCCAACTGCACATACACGCCTGAAGGAGCACACAACAAAAATGACTAGAGAGCAAGACATATTCCTCAACTTCACAGGGAGAAAATGTTATTTGTGTTGTATTTCATTCAGCGAAGATCCACGGAGCGATTCAGAGAGGATACTGGGGGAGAGGTTTGGGGAGATATGGCTCTTTTGTTTATCTGATAAATTCTTTTCATTGATACAATTGAGGTAATATAAACCAAACAGAACAAACATTTATGCTAAATAATTTTCCACATGTCCTGTGGCCCTGATGTTTTGTCAAAATAAAAGAGTTGTTTTAATATGTTCCTCTGAGCTCGTAATGCAATAAACGTTTTTACATTTCTTACTTTAAAAATTGCCCCGCAGCTATGTTTTCCTTTTTGCACATAACACGTCACTGTGATTCACTCTTTGGTCGACTACCAAGTGTCTGTTTCTGATGATGTTTTTCCAGACCATTTTCACTTATTACACCCTCAGGTGCACTCTGTGCTGTTGGGCAGCAGCTTTCACAGACATGACTCCATTATGTGCTTGATGACACACACAGACCCACACACACACACTCCAGCTCATCCAATGTGGACCACACTGTTTTCAAAATATTTCAGCCTTTCTCTCCATTTAAGGTGAGATCACAAAGACCTTTTACCTTGAAGCATGTCTTGAATCTTTTGCTGACTATATACAGCGCAATTGGGTTGATGCATGAGTTCAGCGATGCCATGTTTATGCCAAAATAGTCCAGGACAAGAAAAATGCTGAAAAAGAGCATATTAATTGTATTAAAATAAGTCAAAGTTCAAGGGATGCAAAAATAAAAATAGATGCTCACCTCAGTAAACGGCACCTATCAGGGTCTTTCTCATCATACATGGTTAATTTCAAGATTCTGCTGAGATATAGAGGCAGCCAGCAGAGTGCAAACACCAACACCAAGCAGAAGACAGTTTTTGCAACTTCCCACCTCTTTGAAACAACAAAAAAGAGGGTGTTAAAATCCTATTTGTTGGAAAAGAGGGCAAATTGTGGTTCAAAAATAAAAAGAGTCATTTCTAACCTGCTTGATGTGATCGCTCAAAGTGTTTTCTGTATTTCTTAGCATTTTCTGGGTCATAAGTGTGTAGAAAACTGCAGTCCAGGCCAGTGGCATGCAGAAGTAGAAGCCAAACAGCCACCAGTCTTTCCCTGCTTTATACATCTAAGTTAGAAGAGAAAGTGTTAAATAGTTTGTCAATGCTGCGGGTGGTATGAAGTTCACTGGTTGCTATGATACCAAATCCATCTAGCAGTATTTGACACATACATATCTAGCCTAACAAGGACATCGATAAGCATGACTTCTGACTTCTGGCTTCTGCTTAAATGAGTACAAAAAAAATCAGTCATCACAAATTTAATTCCCTCTTAGAAATAACTCTCAATGTGTTTATTTCATACTGTTGTGCTCTAGGTGCACATGGCTTTTCATTACCTGCATGAACTGGCTGGTTTGCATGGGGTGAAGAAGACATATTCTCAGATGTTTCTCTTTGTAGTCCATCGTTATCATATCAAAGCCGACAGCTTCAGGAACAGCCAGCAGGATTGAAATAACCCATATCAGGGTTATTTCAATTGCTGTCCACACAGGAACCCAGATGCCTTTGATTTGATGCCAGGATATCACAGCTCGGTATCTTCAAAATCAGTCAGAAAATGTTATGGCTTGGAGATCTTTGTTTGTAACAATGGAGCAATTTATTCATTTTTTTCTTTCTTTCTTTCTTTCTTTCTTTCTGTTCAATTGAAGTGCAATTCAAGGACTAATGCTAAACCAATGTGTCTCTTTGCTGAAACACAGACAGTAGCAACAAAACACTTCTCTTTGAAGGCATGGACTAGTTCAGCTTATCTCCTCACCTGTCAACGCTCAAAGCACATAAACTCAACACGGTAATCCCAACAGAAGTTTTCTGGATGAAGGGGACAAGTTTGCATAGAACTAAACCGAAGGGCCAATCTTCTGCCATGAGCTGCAATAAAAGAAAGGATTCTCTGAAAACAAAACTACTGCATTCAAAAATCAATAGGCAGATATAAAGGATATTGTTGTGGTATTTCTGCATATGTCAGAAAAACTCACCCTGTATGAGTTGATTGGAATGTCTATCACAATGTGGATCAAATCCCCCAAAGCGAGACTGGCAATGACGATGTTCGGTCCACTTCTCATGTTTTTATTTACATATATGACTTTAAGTAAGGCAGAATTCCCCACAATCCCGACAACAAATACAAGCAGAGAGGCCAGTAGGTTGATGTATTTGAAGGTGTCTCTGATCCGAACTGACTGGGAGCACATGGGATGTTGGGGTGTTTTTCCCCCATTTTCCTCTGGTGGATGAAATGAGCTGTTGGAGCTCTGTTTGTCTGGCATTAAAAGACTAGGGGAGGCTGTTTCAGAGCGCTCAATTAAAGGGAGCCGTCCTGAATGCTGATCACTTGCCTGTAATCCGGTGAGAATATTTCCAAAACACAGAATGAACGCCCAGGTCCACATTGTTAATGATCTTCACAAAAGGCGCTAAAGTGTTTTTATTTTTTTTTCCAAATCAGAACTAAAAAATGAAAGGTGAAAAAAAAAACATGTTAGCCTTTTGAGTCACATCAAAGTATGGAGCTGATGGGAAAAAGAAATTTAATTTTCTATTCAAAAGGCAAGAAGAAATCGACAAAGCGCAACAATACAGAGAGACGCAGAGAATTATTCCAGCTTACCTTCAGATGTGCATAAACACTGGGAAGCACGTCTCTGCAAAACCTAAGAAAAAGCCTGTCTGTTAAACACAATAGATCAGTCTTTGTTGGTGCGCCTGCTGTAAATGTTTGAATTTAGCGATAGGAAATCGGGGTTTTATAGACCAAGGTATTGTTACTCATCGATCTGTCAGTAGTGACTGTAATTACTTTTCCAGATGCCTCACCTGAAATGAAAGCGTGCAGTCGTCTGTTATCTCATAGTGAGATCATTTTATGAGCTTCGGATATATAGTCCTTTTTTCCATCATCGTGTCTGAAAAACAATGTTGTTGCACAAAATTTATGTTTGCAATTAAATCTCTTTCTTTATACATTTACCAACAAAAGATTCACCACTGTATGAAGCCATAACTAATTTTAAGCATGCCAGAAAAATCCTTTCCACTATACTGCCAAGAAACTGCACGTGAATTATAACAAATATGACAGGAAAGGGCTCAGTGTTAGGTGAGTTTTCTTTTTTTTTTTTTCCTAATTTGACATACCACCTTTTAAAAACATGAGTCTCACCACATCCTACCTGGAATACGGCGCCTCTGCTTCCCCCCAGAGTCCTAAGAAGGTGACTTCTCCCCTTGACAGTGTTTTGACAGCCTGAAGAGCCTGGAGGAGCATTGGGACATGTTACAACTAGAAGAGATCCCATTGTTAAAAGTGCACCCAATAAATACTCCACATCTCCTCACATCTGTGCTTCTCTGGTGACAGATGACCTTGAGGAAGTTTGCTCCTGCATTCCTCTCAAAGAACAGACAAAAGTGAGTTGAAAATGAATATGAAAAATGCTCACAGCATGACTTTCTGTACAGTACTCAGCGTGAATGCAACATTTGATTGGAATTAATTCAAGAAAATTTAAAAAAGTAAAGATCCTAAAGGACCCTTGAAAGAATCTGAAAGAAACTGTAGTTTACAAAATCAGTCTAAAAAGCTACAGACATTTTTAATTGTTGGTTTCCTCTTTGCATCTTTACTTTTTGCCAACATTTGAGTTAAAAACTCCTTACTTGGCACCGAAGTGTTGCAGAAGCTTTTCATACTGCAAACTGAAAATAAACGTTGCCATTGCCACTAGATTTGTGTTGCTAAAGCTACCATAACTGTTTGCTATAAACAGATGTGGATGTAGAATATCTGCATGAATTGGAAAAATAGTAATGATTGGAAGGTTTGGAACGACTCCCTCTGATAGATAAGGTGTAATGTGAAATGTTGTCAGTGTTTTAGTAAAAGCAGAACATCAGCTCAATATGACTGTGAACATTTTTACCTGCACACAAAAGGCATTGTTAAGGAGACCCTAAAGAGCCATTGAAGGAAAAAAAAACTAAACAATTGAAGTAAAAAAGGGAAAAAAACTAAACAAATACCAAATGGCTTCAGTTTGTTGTAAGATTCCAAATGCCAAATACCATTCTGACCCTTTGCAAAGTAACTGTGGCGATGCAGACATCTGGCTCTTCAGAGTTCAACACCCTGTGGGTCAAGTTCTTGTAGAATGAGACGGACATGTTCTTTCCTTATGTGCAGCCCATTTTGAACACACTTTGCATGCATCCACTGATATTAATGGAGTTTACTGAATGATCTTCATTCTTCCTGAATAAAAGGGATAACCTGATCTAAACTGGTGTAATCCCTGCGTCGAAACAAACTACATGATTTAAAAACTCGTTTAAGATGACGTTCAGAGATGATATAATTGTGAAGGTGAGCAAGCAAAGCTGCAATCTCCTTGTAGAGTAGTCCGAAACCAAAGTAGAACTCAATTAGCTCAAGTAGTGCCATTTCCAGGTAACTTGGGAAAATGTCTCTGTGCGCAAATGATCACAAATGCCCAGATAATAACTGGTATTTTGTGTGCACCCGTTACTAACAGATGAGCACCCGTTACCAAGTGGTGTGCACCCGTTACTAAGTGGTGTGCACCCGTTACTAAGTGGACTAAGTGGTGTGTACCCGTTTCTAGCAGGTGAGCAACCGTTACTTATAGATGCACACTTGTTAGAAACTGGTGCTTACCAGTTAGTTTTTTTTTTTTTTTTTTTTTTTTAACAATGTTATAAAACAATAAATCCTTAAATATGACACGGAAATACCCTTCTTTGACCTTGGTAGATGCTAAAATAATAGAATGACAACCTCCTCCATATGGTTTTGATTATTTGTAGTGTTTTAGTTTAGCTTCCCTTCCTTCCTGTTACATTTAAACAGCCTCACTCCTGTTGATCTGATAGCCCTTCACCTGCGTTCCACACGTGTTGTATACTCTTCGGTATTCCTTGTTCCGTTCCCTATTCTGTCTTGTTTTGACAGGTTGCTTTAGGTTTCTGCTTTAGTGGGTGTTCTACAATTCCTTTTGACGTGTTTGTTAACTTGCTTGCTGGTCTGCTGCTACCAAACCAGCAATTTTGCTCTGAACCTCCTTCTGCATGGTTCAGTGGAAGGCTCCAATACAGATATTATTTTCACAAATTATTGCAAATGTCACCATCAGGAAGTTAAACACAGAGTGGGCTTTTTATTGTTTTAGTTTCTAATCAGGGATGAGAAATGATAAATATGACATGCATAGCTGTTAGGAGTTGGTGATTAGGTTGTATTTTGAGTAGAATGAAACCTAACCAAACTTTTTAAATGAGAATGTGAAGTTTTGTTTATTATCCAAATCACTTTAAGACAATACGCACAGCCAATTCAAGCGCATTGGAAGTTAAACCGTTTGAACTTTGAGCACTCGGGGATTCCGATTTCGTATGGATGCTGTCCCATTTAATTCATGGAAATGCCAGCAGTTTGAACATAATCATGGAGGAAAAATAATTACAGTTTATGCCTGGTCATAACTACGTGACACCACGTCTTGCATATATCGGAATAGAGCTGTGAAAGAAAAAGCCTGGAACAAGATTTATTAGGTTTGCACTGCTTCAACATCAACTTGTTCAACGTGATGAAACTATACAAAAATTCTCTTGTAACCTCATTTGTCTATTGTTTTGTTTATTAAAATTAGCCCCTCCTTCAGTGTTTTTATTTATTCACTTTGCAGAGTTCATGAAATCTTTTGTATTCTCTTATTTTGCATTTTTACCCACTTGGGACACATACTGTTTCGTTATAAATAAGCTTGCATAATAATAAATCACAGGAAAATTCATATTGGAAAATACTATGGTAGCAATCTGCAAACAAAAGCATAATACAGATGCAGAATTAGGTTGTTGGTTTGAAGTGGGCTTTGGTTCGACAGCAATATTTATGCTCGAGTGTTTCCACGAGGAGGTAATATTTATGGGTAGAACATTCAGGTTTAAATATAGATACATACACATGAATGATATGTACATTTATTTCCATGAAACACGTTTGATGTTGTTTCATTTTAGCAGAAAAATGACGAGCTGTCACAGGATCTGGGTTCCCCTCGTCTCCCAGGATACAGACCAAAGCCAAAACCATCTCCTAATACTGAGTTGGTGTCGACTGAGTCCAGGGTCTGGAAAAAGACAGCTATGGCCTTTTTTTTTTCATTTTCCCATGGTAATAACCGCAAGTAGAGGCTGTAATATCAGAGGTGGAGAGGTGATTGTGAATCTGTTTTTTTGCTGCAGGTAGCAGAGGATGAATCTACAAAGAATGTTCATCTTTCTCACTGTGGCTATACTGCCAGCAGCTCTGTCAGCCCTTCATGCACAGTGACCTACTGGAAAATTAGATCCACTCTGAGACGGTGAGAGCAGTTTGTTTTACTGATCAGCAGGTCATTAGAAATAATGACTGCTTGGATAACCTTTACAGGAGAACAGAATCACCCCTATTTGTGGTTGAAGAAAAGGTTCAAAGCTGAGGAGCGGTGGAAGTGAAAAGAAATTTTTACATCTGATTTTCTTTTATTTGGCTCCTCTGTTGAGAGCACGGCAGGCAAATGAGAGCTTATCCTGAAAAAGGGAAAAGACGAGGAAGAATGAGGGTGATTGAAAGATTGATGTGAACCTTCATCAAGACTGATGGGAGAAAAGCCGCTAACAAAGAGACAAAAGAGAGGCGGGTTATGTCCTCTTTTTATTCGCCTTCATCTAGCATCTTCTCCACTGAGCAGTTAGATATAAAGCCTTATAATGGCATTCATTGTACTATATGGCATGCAATAAAGTTGCTTCACTTTTTATGTATTAATAACCACGAAAGGAACTAAAGTCTGAAAGGGGGGGTTGTCTTCCACAATTTCAGGTTTCTATTTTTTCTTTCTTACAAAAATATATAACTGTCTCGACTGATTTAAGGTAAGCTGCTTCATGTTTAACTCCAGGGAAAACCAGGAAAAGATAAGACTGCGCGAAAACCTTGAATGCAACCTTGAGCCTTGTCAAGTCGAAGCAGCAAAACTAATAAGCATGCTACCATTCATGCCACTTACTAAGAAGGTGTGAATAAACGTACATCTTCCCGCTTTCATTTCCTGCCAAGATTAAATAAGAAGCTGTCGGAGGAGTTCAGAGGTTAGCCACTTGATCATCAGATATCAAACAAACTACTGGCATGTTTACACAAAAAGAGTCAAACGGTGAAGAATAATTAGGTTTGTGCTTTTGTTATGAATTTATCCATGTGTCACACTCAGTGTTTAGTTATCTGTCACAATTTGAGGCTAAAAGGTAAAAAAAAGGAGCCAATCAGAAGAATGTTTTTAGACAGATTTACTAGAAATATAGGCCATGAAAAAACAAAAAAATGTCTTTCATCAAATTAAAAGGCTTTAAAAATATGAGAAAGTGACCTGATTTGCAGATGAAACAGGTAATGTTATGTATCCATTTTGTCCCTACAGACTAAATCGATTCTCTTTGATGAAAGCTTTGCACATGATTAATAATCCTTAATAAACAAATGTATTCTACTGGGAAAACAGCTATAATACTACCCTCAGAACAAAGTGCTTGCTTTTTTTTTTTTTTTTTTATAATCTTCCAGGACAAGGACTTTGCCTCCAGCATTAGAGACTTTTCAAAATAAAAGTGGTTCCCATGAAGACAATACTATATTGTTAAAATTGAATTAATAAATGATCCATAGTTAATGTTTTTTTTTATTATTCGGAAATTCGTTTGGCAATGATCAACTACCGGTAGCTTAGTAAATAAGTAGAGTTGAGGTAGAAAGGAGGAATATAAGCCCAGCAACTGTTAATCCACAGTTGGACGTGTCAAAAAAAAATCATGCTGGAAATAGAAGGATTTTTAGGTGATGGTTTTTATTAATGTACACATGTTTCAGGCAGGAGGTTTGAGAAGAACCTATTGGCTGTATAAGAGAACTGGACTAAGTAATCGCTCCCCCTTGCATTCCAAATAGAAAGTCTCAAAAGCCGAAATCCCATAGGGTTCTATTGGGAAATAAACAACTATTACTTTATATTTGTCAGAATAACCATTCTTGCACTGCCACCTTTTTTCAAGATTTTTTTGGTAATCCATTTATTTTTCAAGATATCTGTGCTGTAGTGCCAGTTTTTCAAGTTATGACTGTCCAATCAGATGTCTCAATATAAGTAGGGGGTCTCACCTTGAGCGTGCAAAGCATTTCATTGACAAAGTTTTCTAATCTGGCTTTCAGTGGAAGGGATGACGTCTTCTACATGCCTATTCCTGATTGGAGAGAGTGGTTGCCATAGAAACGTAGATCTGGACTGACTGACCTTTATTTTCTTACCCTGGGTTGTTATTAAGGTATGAGAGTTGCACTGACCACGAAGCGCTTTTAAATTCATTCTACCTGTGGCAATGACAAATAAAGCTATCTATCAATCAATTACGGCTTACTGAGGACGTCTGGTTCCAACATGGTGACAGCCGTATTGCGAAAAACGGTTACTGAATTGACTTCATTTCATTGGAATCGGAAGCAAGCCATTTTCTATGGGTGACATCAAACTCAATCCGTCCAATTCTCTCATAGTCAGTGGTAGAACCTGAACACAGGAGCCTGTGGGCAATATGAAGGAAAGCGAGTAAAATATTTAACAAAAGATAAAGCATGATTACTGAACCTTAATGTTACAAAACTAAAATAAAATGTATCCACAAAAACATCCAAAATAAAAAGTATTTTAAAAAAAATCAAAGAAGACAAGAAGAACTAAAGCCGAGATGTTTGTCTTCACGAAACGTCTCCCAGATATTTCAAAGCTTTTTGTTCTTTAATGTTTTTGTGATTTTGTACAAGTAAAACTTCAATGTAAAATCAAATCAATCACAAATTACTTCTTAGTAATGAGTTATTGGTCAATTCCTTATTTGTTTCGTTTGGGAAACTAGTGAAAGTAAACAAAAGAGAAACTAGACCACCAGTAATGTTTTAAAAAAATCAAACTGCACATTTCTGAAGCAAAACATCTGGTTCTTGTTAAAGTGGTAAATGTTTGGAGATATTTACTGATAAATATAAGACTAATTTATCCATTAAATGGGTGTTGAGGAGTAAAGATTGGAACTTTTCCTAATTGATTTTTGACTCTTGTAACCAATAGACTAAAGCTTGGTACAAATAAAAAAACTTCACCAGGTAAATAATTGTCAACAATATTAATGCAAATGGATGAATACAGAATACTAACACAGAAAATTACAATATCTTATGGATCTATGTTAGGTTCTTGGTGTCTATTTTTGAAAGAATGTCATCAGTAGTAAATCAAACCTTTTACCTCGTGCAGTGAACACTGCTGCTGTGTTTTGTTGTTTTTGTTGTTGTTTTTTTTCATTGTTAGACGGTTAAATCCATCACCCAGGCTGTGGAACAGTGAGCATTGTACTGCATTTGCAATGAGCAGGTTGCAGATTTGAGCCAAGGCTCAGTCACAGTCTGCTTGCTTCAGAAGGAGCATTTATATTAAAACTACTCAGTTTTAGTTTGACACGTACTCTGTTTGGTAAAAATGTTGACACGGAGCTACATTTTCATCATCTAAAAAGGGGTGAAAGAACAACAACAGAAAGGTTGTTATTATTGAATACATTTATATTCCAGGATGTTTCTTAAGTCAAGATCTATAAATGAATATCGCCCAACTTCATGTCTTTTAATTGCCTTTACGTTATCATGTTCTCTAAATACATTGTCTTCATTACTAAACTAATGGGTAACAATTGACTACCAGGCAGTTGCTTGTTTGTTCCAAATCACTTGTGCAACTTTTTGAGTAAGGGTTAATTAAATGAAATGGGAAACATCAGAAAAATTAATCAGTTCATGATCTGTTTTTGTAGCAATTAATTGCTGTTATTAAAACCAGGCTAGGTCTATATAGTGTGAAAATGAAGTATACCCAGACATGTATGGTTTTACCTTGTGCACATATGAGTTCTTCCTTCCACAGTAAACACATGTTTTATAGATTACCTGGAAAGTCATAAGTTTACTTTAGAACAGTGGTCTGTAACCTGAGGCTCCCCATCAACTCACCTAGCTCTTAGGCCTTGAGGAAAAATGCAACCGATTTTAAAATGTAGTTTATTTTTAGTTAACATGTTTTCTCATTGAAAACATGGTGAAATGTTGAATCTGTTAAATATTATTCATATATTCCTCTTTTCTACCTCAATTCTACTTATTTACTAATCTAGTTGATAATTGCATGTTAATTAAACATGCTGTTTGTTTGGTTTATTATTAGAATTACTTTAAAGCATATTCTTATCTTCTGCTGCACAACAGTGTCCACTTAAATGGTAAATGGTGTATACTTATATATCGCTTTCTACCCTCTTTCGAAGGCCCAAAGCGGTTTACAGTCACAGTCCCATTCATCCATGCACACACACATTACACACTGGTGGTGTTAATGTTCAGAGGCAAAGTTCTTAAGGGCCTACATCATGCTTTTCTTAAACCTTTCGGAGTTAACTGTATATGACAATATATCTGCTTTGGCCCACTAAAGAACAATTTTTAATGAAATATGAGTTAATTTTTCAAGCTTCTTTTCCTACCACGAACTAAGACGACTCGATCTCTGAGGCTCCGCTTTTCGTTCGTTTTGGGGGTGTCGCTCCTTTCATGACGTCAACCAAGAGCCGGCCATGGCAGCGTGTCTGCGTTTTACCCATGAAAACAAATAACATCTGAACTTTTGAAAAGATGGATAAATATATGGAGCAAGATTTATAAGGATGGATGAATCAAAGCGAATTTGACGATCACCTCTAGCCCTGTATAAATGGGTGTTAGCCTGGGGTCGGAGCTGGCAGCGCAGATTCCTCCTGGAAGAGGAGTCTTCCTTGTCTTCCTTCAATCTTCCTTGTGGAAGAGGCTGTTCCCCTCAATGTGACATCACAAGGGTTTTAGAGCAGGGTTTTCTTCCCATGCATGAATGGATTAAAATACCGCTTTGGGGTTGTTTTTGTGAGGATTTAACATTATAATACACTTAAAAGCTCATAAAGTTTATTTTGTACAATATAGGTCCTTTAATTCAAGTAAATCTGTTGCAGCAGATTTGTCACAGGTTGTACTTTATTTTGAAAGGGATTGGTATCCGCTGCTGGCAAAAGTAAAAGAAATTAAAATTGTTATAGAAAAAACATTAATATAAATCTACCACTGTAAATATTTCAAAGCCACATTTCATAAATCAAAGTGGAATCAATTTTCATTTTCATTTATAAAAACAATAAAAAACAAAACCTAGTCGGCATTTATATGCTTTGCTGATGCAATGTCCACTTCCCTAACATAAGCCTCAATTTGACGTTGAAATCTTATTACAGCTTCTATTGTTTCTCTCACAGATCTAACATCCCTTCTGGGTTCCTCCTGTGATTTTATAACCATCTGCATCACATCTGACTGGGGTGTATTGTAAAGGTTGAATCTGACCCCCGTGGAGGTATCTGCACCTGGAGGCGTTGGGATTGGTTCTGTTTTACCCCACATGAGCCTGACCTTCTTTCGGAGCTTCCCACCTTCACCCTGGGGCAGCACATCTGTGTGCATATAGACTTACAGGAGCACATATGCGAGCCACGGGCATCGTCTGCTTAAATATGGAATAAATACATGCAAGGTAGGTCAGGACAGATGTGAAACAAACAATGCGCAAAACAACTTCACTTTTTTTTTAATGAAATCCAAGAAATTTAGTATTACCAATGTATTTATAGAATTAAAATTGAAAAATAGCTAAAAATAGCTTTATTTTTCTTCAGTTTTTCTTGTAGAGAATCATGACAAGTCTTTCCAATGCTTTGTGGAGTAACACACCCACATGAAGAACACAGAAGAACACAATCTGCTTGGCCAAATGCAGACCTGCATGCCTCACCCTTTTGCAAATTTGCGGGATATTACGCCACATTACAGTTTCATTGCCCTGAAGCAGCAACTTAGCAAGCAAATGGAAAAAGGAGAAGTCACCCGAAAAGATAAAGGCCCATGCAAATTAAGGGAGAAATGCGTAAATGGCATATCATTTATGACTGTGCCTGAGTTTACAGAATTACATTATGTAAACTCACTGAAGAACCTTGTTCTTGTACTTCTCTGCAACTTAAACAGGCAAGCCACAAAAACTGAAAGCAGTTACAGAACATAATAAATACATTCAACCTTGAAACTGGAAATGATTTTGTCCTTGATGCATCCTCCCTATTCTGAGATGGTTTAGGCAGATAAATCATGACACTTTGCTTCACATGTTTATAAAACATGAGAACAAAAGTTGCATCTTGTTTGTACTTACCGTTTTTAAATGCCTCAATTTCTTTTCAAGACATTTTCACCAAAGACGCTTTGTTGAAATTACTGGAATCATGTTTATGGCTTTTATAACAGTTTAAAAGCATTTCTTCGCATTTGCCAAATTAATTGAAAATGTAACAGCAGAGCATTTTAAGGCTGTAAAGCTAAACAAACTAATTCCCTCACCTATTTTGAACAGATTTTCAAATCCTGAATGATTACGTTTAGTCAATGTTTAGTTTTGTTTGTTGCTTAATTTTTCATCCTTTTTCTTATGGCAAGCCAAAAAAGACTAATTGTTTAATTGATCAGCTGAGAAAAATAAAACAAATGTGAAAAAGATCTGTTGTTTAAAACAACACACTGCAATGATTTAATCTATTTTAATTAATTATGAATATGCCGTTTTTAGGCTAAATAAAAAAACATGTCGTTTTCTGGGACGTAGGCCAAATCTGTATTCTTCCCCTACCCCTACAGCTTCTCCCTATCCCTCCACTTGTAGGGGCATTTCGAGGGATTGGATTGTCCGAAATAGTTTTTGTAAGGGTTAAAACCTGGCAGCAGAGTGATGCTGAGCCCTCCAGCAGGAGTGTGTTCCATATCACGCTGTGCCGTGGAGGAGAATCACTTTTCTTCATGTGGGTGCACAAAAGCACAGAAGTGTACATGTAAATGTAAGTTATGACTTTTTGTTTTAGCGTGACCTTTTTAGAGTTATAAATCCGATGTTGTTATGTATTTTCTGAGCGCTAGCAGCACCGCGCTAACGTAGCTCACCAGTGACTAGTGATGACATCGAGTAAAGAGTAACGTTCAAATTTAAAGACACTATTTTTCCATAACTCTCCATTTGGAGGGCTAAATGTAGGGGTAGAAGGGGTAGGGGAAGAAGCTGTAGGGGTTGAAAGGAGCTGTAGGGGTAGGGTAGTGGCAGTAGTTTATTAGAAATTTGCCTCTGGCGGGAGGAAACCGGAAGAATGTGTGTGTGTGGGAGTACATGGGTGGGCAAAGGCCTGGGGGCTGCCTCACTGGGGCCTGCTGAGGCTCCCAACTGCAGGGTGTGGAGGGCACTGGGGTCAGATACGGGAGGAACTTTGCTTTTGAGTTGTAGGTGTAGGACTGTTGGAGTGGAGCGCCCCCCCCCCCCCCCACACACACACACACACAATTTAATAATAATAATAATAATAATAATAATAATAATAATAATAATAATAATAAATAATAATAAATAATAATAATAATAATAATAATAATAATAATAATAATAATAATAATAATAATAATAAATAATAATAAATAATAATAATAATAATAATAATAATAATAATAATAATAATAATAATAATAATAATAATGGAACAGTCTCCCTGAAGAGATCAGGCTCGCTGGGTCCCTACCAGTATTTAAATCTCTTTTAAAAACTTACCTCTACAGGTGTGCTTTTAATGATTTTACTGGGTCTTAAATCTAAACATTTGATTTTATTGATTTTATCGATTTCATTGTTTTTTCTTGATTTTAATGATTTTACTGATTTATCGATTTTATTGATTCTAACCACTATCACCATTTTATATGTGTGCTGGGTTTTATTTCTCCATACTGGAAACTGTTATTAATTCTGATTTTGTCTCATATTAACCTCTACAGCACTTTGTAATCTGGATTTCGAAAAGTGCTATATAAATAAAGTTTATTATTATTATTATTATTATTCTTGCTCTGATGCCTTTTTTCTCGCTGCTTTAATTTTTTTAAAAATATTTTTTCTGTATCGCAAGTTATTCCAGATATAAACAGGTCAATCAGATGCCTCAGTAAAAGCATGTGGTGTCCGCTGCCCCACACATCAAAAGTTTGATTGGCAGATTCTCCTGAGACGCTTTCAGTGAAAAGGGTGTGGACTGTCACCAATCAGCTTACTCATGATTGGCGACAGTAGCTGCTCTAGAAATGTGGCTCAGACCAACTGGGACCAATCACTGTCGACTGGCTCCAAATGGTGGTGCCTGTATCGCCAAAAGATGGCAATTGAATTGACTTAATTTAGCTGTAGCCTGAGGTATGGCCTTTTTTTATGGATGACATTACGCCGGTTTTGTCCAATGAAAAGTACGGTCTATGGGTGGAGCGGAGCAGGAAGCTTGTAATCTGCCCATTGTATTTTCTACAGCAAAAATAAGCTCTTTTCCCAAAGAAAATTTCCCCCTGCTCCTGATTCACAACAAATTAAATAAAGAAATACTCTGAATTGTAATTTAAAGCTTACTTTCCCTTACATATATCCTCAATAATCAGAAAAATGACACAAGAACATGTTAATAACACCAAAAAACAAAATTTTCACTACAGTGGTTCTTATTTGGTACTTGCCTTGTTTTTAAGATTGAATTCCTGCTTAATGTAATTACATTAGTGTGGTCCAGTTTGCCCTTAAGGGTTAACACGTTGCCATGTCTAAAACTTTCAGTGACATTAATGATATTACTGTTTAAAGTAGCAAAAGAAGATAGCATTATTATATATATATGGTTATTTTAAGACATTAAGATATATTATTGAGAATTTAAACAAGTCAATTGCAGTTTTTAGATAAATATTTTATTTTCTAACATATACTGTATATTTACATTAATGCTGTTCATTGCAACATGTAAAAGGACCTTCTGCTAGCTAGTTCAGGTGTGGTGGTTCAGACACGAAAGTGCCAATTTTTGTTTTTTTTCCTTTAAACAAATTGCAAAACTTGCTGCAGTCCTGCCAGCATTCCTAGTTTTCCATTGGCTTTTGCTAAAATTAGCATTTTTTAATTTCTTGGCTTAAAGGCAGAGATAAGTTTTCCTCCTTTCAGCTTAGTCAGCTCACCTGATATTTTACAATTATTAGGTTGTCAGATAATTCTTTTTAGGCCAGCTGGAAGCAATAATTCCTTTGTGCTGAATTATGAATGTTTATTCTAAAGTTCACATCTGGCAAATTACAGTTTCTAATCATGAAGGCATTAATCTTGAAAGGATAAGAATAGGAAATATTACATACAGGTCGGTATTTGTTTAAAAACTGGAACATTGTAGAATGTAATGTTACGTAAAGCCAGAAATTTCACTAAATTGACTCTTCACGCTTTCAGTGCATTAAACAAACCCTGAACAACTACACTTGCATGTTGCTCCAACAATGCAGATGCTCAAAACTGATGTTTTCATTTTCACAGAGGAGTTGAAACCTCGTTGTAAGTCATCAGAAGCACAAATAACTTTCTGAAACCGTTTTTTTCTGTTCTTTTTGAAACTGAACACAGTTATTTATTTTTCCATCTCACTAGCTGCATTTCCATCACACATATCCGCCACAAAACTTTATTGAAATTCTAGAAAAACACAATTTCGCAATTACACTGTTTCCAAAAACATAATCATGCAAATAAACACAAACCAAATCACGTGATAAGTCATTCAAAAACATGGCGACGGATGTGATTTTACAGAGGAGTTGTGGATCCAATAATTCCCCATGACACACTCAACTTTTGATCATACTGTGGGACCACTTGTGGCGCCCGCGGTGCCGTGCCCGAGGCAGCCAGTTCCTACCAAGAAGCAAATTGCCATCCGGTTGTTTGTCAGGTGACTTACAAAATTCCACTTTATTAGAAAAAGTGTTTCCATTGCAGTTTTGTGAAATATGTCAGTTTCAATACGCCTCACAATCCCCCTCCTCCAAGCACAAAAACGTGTTTGCAATTTATGCAGTTTTTTTTTTTTTTTTTAATCGTTGTGTTTCAATATAGGCGAATTTATTATCGCAAATCCAATTTGAGCAATTTCATAGACAATGGAAACGCAGCTAATGACCAATCCCTGCTGTATACATCCTGGAGAAAGCAACACTCTGTGTGGATGTGTGTTTTCTTACTGAAGCAGGCTGGACCAAAAGAGACCACCATTTATAAGGTTAATGGATCGATGCTCAATTCTCCTTCTTCATGTCAAACTGTCTCTGGCTGAGACACTGAACTGTCCCTCGAGTGTTCCTCACCCACAAGCAGCTTTGGATAAGTGTCCGCTAATTTAATAAATTGAAATGAAATACCACAAGAATAAAACTTACTTCCGAGCTTAATCCGTGAAGAAATCAGACGGCCAGAGGGATGTGAGATCATGGCATAAATGCAGAAAAAGTAATTTGATTCCATAGAAATTCTATTAACATTTCTGGGAAAAGGGTATTTTTAACAAATGCAATTTAACAAAAAATAAATGAATGGGTCAAAATGTTATTGTTAACAACTGTAATATAATCTCTGGTCATCAAAAAAGCCTCATTTTTTCTTTTGTGTTTTAGTCAGAGAGAGGAAACCTTTACCAGTGTGTGAAATCAATCAGCCACCCCAAACAGCAACACCCTGACATTAAAACACATTTCTCTGACAAACTCTGCCATTCAGCTGAATGTGTTCACAGTAGCATGAAACGGGACCAAAGCTCTGTTTGTTTTCAAGGAGACGGTTTCTCTAAACCGAGCAGTTTAATTTCTGTGCATACATGTAGACCGTTAACACTCCAGCATGCTTCACACAGATTAAACCACATGCATGCATTAGCAACACCGATCCAGTTCTAGATAGAAAGTCTGTCTGGAATTGATTTTCGCTGGAGCCCATTCTCCAGTCTCCTGCAATTTCTTTCATGTTGCCATAAAATTTCAGGCTTCACTTTCATAAATAACTAATTCACTCTGTTTGCTCAACAAGTTAAATGCATGAGGTTTTTTTTTTTTTCTCTCTCTCTCTTTTTACCCGCCATAGTTGTGGTATTTTAGGTTACTTTTATAGGGTAGTGGTTGCATTTTCCTGCCTCGTATTGAATTATAATGAAATGCCAGGATTTTTTCCACACAGAAACCATGTTTTTAACAGGCTAAGATTGTATGAAACAAGCAAATCATTGAATGTGTCACAGAAGCGTCTTGCTTTCAGTAAATATTAATGTCGTGTGTCAAAATAAGCACATGTGAAATGAGAAAATCCAGTTTTTGAAACATTCTGTTAAGAATTCGTGTCAGAATGTTTCTTATTCACTTATGTTAGATTTCCTTCAATGTAATGCATTATTTCAGTCAGAAACAAGCTTCTGACTTATTTGTATTTACAGTTTTCAGAAAAAAATAGACTTTTTTTTCCACACACAGGCACAAAAAATACATCTTAATGTTTTGCCTCTTAAACCTATAATATTCTTATCATATTTAATCCAAACTTTCTTTAAAACCCCACTGTATGTAACTTGGTCCATGTTTCTGCCTTGTAGTTTATCATTATTCCACTAAAAGCAGTAGAGGAGCTTCTTCTCCTAATTTCAAAATGGCCGCTTCCTTAAAATCTCAAAGGTTTGGGTAATTTTAAAACATGTATGGGGAGAGTAACTAATATAATGTTATCCATTTTTAAATGAATACTTGCTCTATTGAAAGAATACCAAATGTGTTGATCATTATTCTTTATAGTACAGTTTCATCATGTTAAAAATATGTGAAGGCCATGAAACTTGAGCCAGCGGTTAATGAGATGCTTTTTTCTCTGAAGACTAATCTTAAACTAACATTGTTGTAAAAATGTATTCAATCTCAATCCCAATGTAACATAATTGATCAAATCTATTTCTCACAACAAAATTATATTGCTTTTTTTGTGGATTTCATCAGGGATTCAGAAAAACATCTCAATTCCAAAAAAACTGAGTTTTCTGTCAAATATTTGATGAAGTGGGCTTTACATGGTTAATAAATCAAATACAATGACTATAAATATACATACCTGTGCCTTAAAGTACCACTCCAGTCATCTTTAGATCTATTTTATAATCACTCCGAATGGTCTTTTAATTATAGTTATTCTGTTTTTAGGCAAAATCGACAATCCAGTGTCATTTTCTAGTTTCTGCAGAGCGGCAGTGGTCTATTAGAAATTTGCCTCTGAGTTGTAGGCCCGCCCCCACTTCCCATCATCCAATTGTTTAAATGCTCTACCTTTGACTTACACCCTCTCACAACCCCGACCTAACATCACCAGTTCAACAAAAATGGCAAGAAATATTGGAGGTTAGGAAGAAAATAGAAAAGATATTTGAAGTTTCGGGTTTATTTCCTCGTTAAAGAAAGAAGTCATTAAAGCAAATTCATCAAAATATTGTAAATGAAGTCTTTGTAGGAACCATCAAATTAATTAGCTAATTATTATTCTACGTCTGAAATTAAATGAGATTACAAAAAATAGTATATTTGAGTTAAAAAAGGATTTTAACAGTAAAATGAAATATGTACATTTGAAATGTAGCATTAATAAGATATTTTCTTGAAATATGGTTTGATTGAAAGGAGTCTGAGTCTCTAGTAGTGCTGTATCTTTGTTTGTCTGTGAAGCCTGCAGTGAAAATATGTCCAAACAGGATGAGATAAGATTGAAAGTTTGCTAGTTTGTTGTTATTCTACAGTAGCTGTGTTACTCCGGGGCCAAAACATGCAGCTTCCATTAGAACACTGTGTAGATGACGCAACTGTTTGTGGCGCTTTGCTCAGGCCGGCTTCATAAAGATGATGCAAAGACGTGACTCGCCCAGCTAATCAGCTGTAAACGAATGCAGAAACAGATCCTGGACCAGTAAACAAGCACCACTTTGTAAAGAAATGCTAGGGATTTATCAACATCAGTTATAGTTTGATGTATGTTGGAATGACTACTTAGCAAAAACCTCAATCACCAAAAAAAGTGAATAAAAAGAATTCTGTATCTTCAGCCTCAGTCACTGGAGAAAAATATATTTAACCAACACATTGCAGGAATCTAAACAAAAACTAACAAATATTTTCAGCACTGGGCAATAATTACTGATAGGATTTTGAGAAAGTGGCTGCAATGTCACTCATGAGCTTCACTATCCAAATATTTGAAGGCACCGGAATCAAAAGCGTCACGATTGTTCAGTGAAGAACCTCCTTCCTCAATGATTGTACGCATCCAATTATTCTTTTTCCATGTGGAAAGTGTAAACAAGCAAACAAAGGAGCTGGCACAGGGGAATGTGACAGTGGAGGAGACAAGCTTGTTGAGAGAAAGTTTGAAACAAGCTCTAGATGAGGAACCCAGGCTTGTAACAGACTTTAGTCTGGAACTGCAGAAATGAGCCACCTCGTCAGAGATTTGCCTGAAGACCTTGAGCAGAAGAGATTTCTCTGCTCTTCTCTTATTAAACTCACATTTTGAAATGTTTGTAGAGAGCCCCCTAGAAAGTGGTGATAAAGTGGCCGTGCATGCAGTGGGAAAGAAGTCTTTGTGTTGCAGAGATGTTTTCTCTTTTAATAAAATCCGAGTACGAGTCTTCACAGTCATGTCACAGAGCAAGTTTTATCTTGTGAAAGACGATATGACAAGGTATCCAGAGATATTCAGAGCTTCCAGCTTTTGATTTATTCATGAAGCACGAGTTAAAGAGCTCAAAAAAATTAATAAATTATGAAGTGTCTTTGTTTGTTCTCTTCAGTGTTCTTAAAAAACACAGAGTTTGAGCTGGAGAGATCCCTAGATAATGAAATGTTGAATTTTGCTCAACAAGGAAACTCCCCAAACTCCAGCAGCCTGCCAAGGAGGAACTGAAGACACTTTAACTAATCCTGACAAGGTATGGAAGAAAATGTCACTTACAAACTGCTCATTTTCTTCTCGGGTATCATCATAAATTCATTTCTCTGACATGCCTTTGCTTTGTTTTTTCTTTTCATCCAAAGCCGCCTGAAAGAGCGGCTGCATCTGAAATGTCACCATTTTAATCTTGAACTTTGAACATCCTCTGTAATGCACATCCCTACTGACCAGTGTTCAGGCAGCCAGCGATGCTGACCCAAAGCAAAGTGTAAAGCCTCTCGCCAATATTCTGTAATGTTAAACTAAATGTGTGCAGGAAACGGCTTTATTTTAAAGACCCACTTCTATGTTTTTGGTGTGTGGCATTGTTCTGATGGTGGAGGACACATATAAAGAAATTTAGGCTCAAATTTTATTATTATAAAAATACATTTTTAATAATTTATTTATTCAAATTGTATCAGCATAGTGTCTGTCCTCAAAGGGCCATACATAACTAGTACATGTGACTAAATACAATGGAAAATAAATGTAACTACTCTTTAATGTTAAATAACTCATTATTTATTTATTATAATTATAATAATTATTATTATTTTTAAAGTGACAATTACAGTTTGCTTGTTAAATTTGATTCTGTCAGGTTAGGTTACATAGACAGTGTTTAAGTCCTAATGTATAGTTGCCCAATCGGATATTTCTAGTCCAATTCCCCTAGATATGAATAAATGCACACCAATTTTTATTTTAAGAAATGAAAAGCTTTGATGCATGTCATAAAATGACATGGAGGGCCACATTTGGCCCCCGGGCCTTGAGTTTGACACATGTGATCTAGATTATCTAGGTATGCTGGGTTCCTACATCACTCACTCTGCACGTCATTCATCAATAGGCTTTCACTCTACTCCAATAGCTAAATTCTCTGCCTTTTGGGCGTTTCTCTCTCTAATCTAGATGGTTTTGCCGGCCCTCCTCTGCCCTATTCTCCACCTGGACTGGCCTCAACCACCATCAGCATCCAGGCTTTGCGGTTTATCCATCTATCCGAGCTTATCCCACCAGAATAAAGACATCATCTACCCAGAGCCTAACCACCAAAAGACTATGGATTGTTTCGTGCATATTTTTGGATCACAAATAAATCTTTTTTTATTTGCATTCCTAATATCTCTCCTTGTTGAAATCATAATTAAAAGATCACTAAGAACGCTTTCAAAATAAATCAAAAGATGGAGTGGGTCTTTAAGAAGACACTATGTAGCAAAAAAAAAAAAACAACAACACCTGGTGAAACCTTGACATAACTTACCAAAAATGAACATCTCTTGTACAAGCTATTACAGTCTGTGCAGATTTTTGGTAGTGAAATTCAAAACCTTCAATTATTTTGTCCATGCTTCCACCATTGCCTCGGGGGAAGGTAATGTCAAGCTAGTCAATCCCATGGCTCCAGTTCACCAGAGGACAAATTTAACTGACTTTGAAGATCCCCCTGTCACCCCTAATGGAGCCATCACCAGGCTGACATTTAGCATGTATAATAAAATGTCCTAATTATAGAATGGACTGCCTTGAAATGTTTTCAGCTTTCCATGCGGTGCAGACTAAAAAGGACTTAACTTGGGTGACCTCTTGCCTTTTCCTCGATCAGGTTCTAACAGTTTGTCTCAAACGTAACTTTGACCATGAGAAGTTGATATGTTCACGTCACATTTAGTCAGCAGAAATCAGTTGACAACTAAATTATGAAAGAGCATTAGAACTGGTTTTAGGTGACGTTCAGACATAACTGTGATGCTGGACAAGCAAAGCTACAAGGGGTGTGTTTTTATTGCATTAATCCTGGCCTCCTTGTTCTGGTCTGCAATGCAGAGAGCGGAAATCCCGAGGACCTTGAACTCCTCATAGATGCAATTGCAGAACAGGCAACAGGTGAGGACCTGGCATTGATCGGCTTTTATGAGATACCAGGGACAAAAACAGGGAGAGCACAGAATATAAAAGCAGGACGGAGAGGACTGGGTTACCTGCCTCTCGGATCTGTGCCACACCAAGATAGGGGTGTGCGCAGTATACTCCGGAACAGTTAAAGACGGGAATGACCCTCTTCTGGATCCAACATGGCAGCATTTGCATTGTGAATAAATGAAGCCTGAATTAATTTTATTTAGCTGGAGATGGAAGTAAGCCATTTTCTATAGGTGATGTCATAGTCAGTCTAATTCTCATATACAATAATGGTCTCACTTGTGTGAAATTGTTAGGGACTAAACAATTTAAGGAGGAACTTCAAATGAACATATATAAAAATTCAATGACATAGTTCTGTCAATATGATTCACGTTTTCCCTCTTAGTAATTAGAATAAATATGAGTATGTTACTAATGAATGAAACATTTGCTTGCAACGTTAAAATAAGACACTAACACTTTGAATGTGACATGAACAAATAGCTCATTATTTATGTGTTCACCACTAGTTTACCACTACCATCAGTTCAGCATCAGCATTAGTTTGTTTTTAGCAGCTAAAAAGGTGTAAATGACAGCCGACTTTCAGAAAACATAACACAGTTTTAACAGGAGATGAAAGGTCAGTTTTACTTGCCGCTTTACTGGCTTCAGCATTTATTTTTCCAAATTACATTTCTGCTCAATCTCTGATGTGCAATTTTCCATTTCCCAGTAAAGCAAGGATTCAAAGTGTCCAACCTCTAAAGCCTTCTTTATACACAATGTGGCTCAGAGACATCACAAATGTCCCCTTTCATCCCTTTTCTAGTTGCACACTATAAAAACCTTCAACTACATTAAAGGACATAAGCATATGCCATCCCACATTATTGACTCTCTAATGATGCTTCTGCTGCCAAAATGGAGGCTTTGTTCCCAGAAATGGAAATGATGGACTGTGCTTTCACTGTAAAAGGTGCTGGACTAAAAGGTGGTATTAAAGTTGCATTTCTAAAAACCAATTTCCAACCCAAGAAGAGCTAATATAGAACTCGTAGAGATGTTCAGTGCAATCTTTCTTGATAAAATAGGGGATTTTCAGTAAAATGAGTGCAAATAGTTTCTGAACATTTTTATTGCTTGTTGGTCACAAAATCCATAGAATTGATCAAATAAGAAAAGCATCTTTGAGTCAAACTACCATCATTTGAGTTATTTTTCAAAGCATTCCTAGTGGTCTTTTAATTACAATTGTGCTGGGTTTTTTTTAGCCTAAAATACAAATAAATAAATAAAAACTGTCGTTTTCTAGGACAGTTTCTACTGAGCGGCAGTATGGAGCAACCCCCTTCACATCACCAATATCTGAGAGTTTTCCGTTTACACACCAGTCCACTAGCTTACAGCCCCTCACACTCTCAACCAAACATTACCGGTGCAAAAAAAAAAATAAATGGTGAGCAATTGGAGCTATCAAGTCATACACTTTTGAGCCAGATTCCAGACGTAAATGGATCTAGTCGTCCATAGTGGATGCATCAGCTGGGAGGATGTGGCCCGCCCAGTGTATATTATGCACAACAAATAGAATCTTTTCAAATGATATTTATCCATCTGCGCCTAATTCACGACAATTTTAAATAAAGAAATACGTTGTAAAGCCTAATCTTAATATGTCTATCATCAGATAAATGTCACAAGAGCATGTAAAAACATCACATTTTCATTGGCATGTGTTTTTAGAACTGAGAGTTAACTTCATATCACTTAGGGTTAAGGTTCATTTATTGCTTTATTTTTGTGTGCAAATTTAGAATATAATCATGGATATGGTAAAAGGGGAAGCTCACAAACGACATTAAGCCAGGTTGGGAGAAGTCTTCTCAAACTACTCTTTTCTGTGAACAAAACAAAAGGCAAAAAAAAAAAAGGGGGGGGTGGTTCTGTTTTGACATATAAAATATGATGCAACATTTGAAGTGGTGAAGAGCGCACATTATGTTTGTGACTCCAGACTGTCAAAAACGTTGGCGTCACTTTCAACCCTGATAATTGTGATGTGCAGTTAAACCTTAGAGTGGAGCTCTAAGGTGAGTCTTTATGGTTTATGTTTATTATATGAGCATGTGCAGATGGGGGGGGGTTGAGGGGCAAATCTGTGCAACTGTTATACACTCTAAGTGTGCCGTGGGAGATGGTCAAGTGTGCCGTGGGGAATTGCCCTCATTAACTGATCTAAAAACATTTTCCATCTCCAGGATTTCAGCTCTCTGTTCATCCAAACAGGACTTGATAAAACACTGAGGAGTTAGGAATATAAAAGATCGTAAAATACTTTTTCTTTGCGTTTATTTTATTTTATTAAAGACATTTTGATAAGAATGACGTACCGCGATTCAGCTGCAGCCCCGGCTGTATTTTGTAAAAGTCCCGCCCCTTTAATTGTCTCCACCAATCATTCTTGAAGGCTTAATCACATGTCATCAGTCTGACCAATCAGAAGTGGTTAAAGTCTTCACTTCCTTGTCCTGATTTAGCTCGTAAAATCGCTCAGTTCTAACAAAAATACCACCTAAAGCTCGTCTTTAGCGGTGTAGCTTTCCACAGAATCCGGTGTCAGACCGTGGAACAAGAGAACAAAACAATGAAGCTCAGAGACGCGATCTCCACCGGCCGTTTAAAACGACCAAACATAGAAGAAAAACAGCAAAAATGAGAGATCAATTTCCTCCTTCAGAACTTCCAGTTACTTAAGACATACCAAAAGGGCATCATCCCATGGAAGGCCAATCTCGGCCAAAGCTCATTTCACAGATGGAAAGATGGCAGCTGCCAGTGAAACAGCAACCCGGTGCCAAGAAGAGCCACTAAAGCCGACGATGTCCTTCAACCCGAAGTCTGTCATTTGTGTAAAGCAACTGGAACAGCAGTGTGCCCTGAATTTAAACCACTAAGTGCTTTTCAGAAATAAGGCCAAAGAACATGATTAACCTTTTTAATTAGAACATCCATAAATAAAATACCTTTACAACACTAAAGCATAGGTTATACCAATAATGTCCTGTTTCTTTTGTTATTTTGTGAGGACTATACACTTGGTGGATTATGTACAGAGCCGGTCCATTACTTTTTTTTTAATCAATCTTTTTTTTTTTTTTTTAAGAAAAACTTAAGTATAAAATGTAATAGTATCTCATTTTTGCAATAGTAAAACAAAACACTCAGATGGGTTGAATGGAAAGATTTCAGACAGTCACCTGTAACACAGGTCACCAGCATCATTTTAGTGTGTTACGGAGACTGTTAAAATAAAGCGCTAAAATGTTTTTCTGCAGTTTTCCATCCTGTTCTTCCAAAATAGGAATAATTACTGAGGAATGAGAACTTCAGCTGTCGACCGTTAGCTTTATAGCTTCTCCATTCCTCATCCCACCTACGTGAGGAGTGCAACGACTTTTATTTCAAACATTCTGGTGTTGAGACACATGAAAATAAGGTGAAAAAATACATCTTGTAAGCATTTCTCCCACATGTAACGACCCCCAACACCAGTTTTAATTTCACTTAAACAAAATGATTGGTTCAGTACCCCAAGGTCCAACCCTCAAGTGACTGTTATACATCTTCACCAGAATCCCATTGGTTTTTTTTGGGGGGGGCTGTGGTGTCAGTTCAGCGATCCGATTTTAGAAAGGAGCAGATGCAGATGCAGTTCTTCTGGTCATCTCGCCTACTCTGCCTCAGTTTCAGGTCAAGGCTGGAGCTGCAGCCTCATGCAGCAATCCCGCCGGTGTTCACCAGCATCTCTTCACCAAACATTACTTATTGACAGAAAGCAGCAGGTTAATCTGAAAAAGAGCCATGAAAAAGGTTGAATGTTTGCTCTGCTTGAACTAATCAATCTCTCTGAATGTGTTGAAGAAGTATCTTTATTATTTAAAAGATGCCTTAAAGCTTGTTAATCCCACAGTAATGTACCTGCTCCATAGATGGACAAGCAATGATTTGAAGGTCTTCTCCACTGTATTCCTCCTGTAGCAAAGCATGCAGCCTTTGAAACACCTGCTGGATGTTATTCTGTTTAAAAAAAGAGAGAAAAAAAAAAAGTCATCCTATTACCGAGTGCTGGAAGGAAATTAAACCACATTTCCATCTGGCCTCTGTCCCCTGACTACCTTGTTTCCATGTCAACCAGTGAGTTTTTGCTTTTTGTCTCATTCAGCCTCACCTGGCACCTTGCGGAACAGTACACATGGAGCACACCGATTTCTCTATTAGAGTTCATGCTGACAAGTTATGGCTCAGGGCACAACCTCAATAGTACATTTAAAAATACTCAACAAAGTAGACTTGTAGCGCGGAAAAAAGAATGCCATTTACATGTTCAAAGTGTAGTGGACGGCCTCTTAGCTTTGTATTTAACCTCACTTAGTAAATGGATTAACAGAGTGTCATGGATGAGTTCAGACATTTTAAGAGGTTTGTTTACATGGCAGGAGAGTGCTCACCGCAATGAGCTATAACATCAGTATCTACAACAAAAGACGAAACACTCAGTTCAGCTTTCCAGCAAAATGCACAAAGGAAAATTGACAAGGACAAAGAAAACGATACGAGTGCAGTATGCAAATACAGTTTTCTGTAAAGGGATTTGAGGATTTATTTTAGCTTTCACGATGACTGAAAAAGAAGCTGAGTCACGCAGTACATGTTATACCCCATCTTTCATGCCACCCACCCTGACAGGCTTGAAAAGGATGAACTCTGTGTCTCTATTGGCCAAGTACAAGGACAAGCTCTGTAAAGTGCTTGGCAGCTTGCTCTTCATCACCCGGTAGGTGGCCATCACTATGTCGTTGATCTTTGCTGAAAAGAGAGGAGAAGAAAAATGAAGCAGCCGCCTGAAAAAACACTGACTCTGCCCTCTGGCGCTTGCTGCACAGGTTTGGAGGAATTGATTTCTGACCCTCGTGGCTTTCCCTGACACACATCTTACCAGGCTGAGCCCAGGGTTGCTGGGAAAGATTGTAAGTGGGTCCGCCTTCTGTTGCCATCTTCTTAAGAGCTGCAACCTGCAACAAAACAGAACAGATTGACCAAAAAGATTCTGTGATGCGGCGATAGTTAATTGAATTACACTAAACATACAAGTGTTTACACAAATCGTAAAGAAACATTTGTTTGCAAACAAAAAAAACAATGAAAAGCACGAATTATCACAATAAACCTGCAGCTGAATGAGATGTCCTGAATGAAACACATCCCTTTGTCCTACCTTGCCATATAAATACAGAGCCCTTCAGTTAACAGTGATAAGAGATCACTTTTAAATAAAGCTTTGCAATAAATAACATTTGAAGGTCAGGACGAGCCGTCTCCGCCTGAGGCTGAGTCTGCCTTCGCTCCAGCAGTTACCTTGGTGAGAAACTCTTCAAGGTTCCCCACAAAGATCCGAGTCTGCTGCTGGATAAACTGTTCACAGCTGAACTTCAGGTGCCGGTCCACATCCTTCTTTGAATCAATGTAGTGCTCTTTTATCTCTGGTGTTCCCTGAGGAACCGCACAGAAAAAGACTTTAGCGCGATCAAGTGCTGCTTCCCTTGAGCAGGGGGAAATCAAAAGTTCAGAAAACGAACAGCCTCTTTGGAGAACCACAGGGAAGACATATAAATTATATACACTATACCTCCAACAGGAATTCAAGTATGGCATTGTGACTGTTAAGGCGAAAGAATTTGGGAACAGCCTTCGGGTTCAGGATTTTGAAGGCAGCATCTGAACACAAAGCAGAGATTAAATCTGGGTTGGAGCAGAATGAGAGTGCCCTCTAGTGCTTCCAACTGCAACACGTTATTAACCAAGAGGAGGCTGATGGAGCGACTTTGTCTGCCCTGTGAGCCAACGGTTAATGTACATTATGGTGTCAGATTACAATTTCCACATTAATTGTTGCCACCGGAGCATGTGATAGTCACAAGTTGCTTAATGAGCATGAAAATGTAATGACTGGCTTTGTCAAGCTGAAAACCAATGTTCCCCCAGCCTTTAATTATCTTACCTCTTGTTTTTTTCAGGTCCAGTGAGATTTCCTTGATGGCAAAATCGGTGTGAAATGGGGCAATCTGTTCACGCATTATCAGCAGGTGCTTGATCAGGAAAAGTTGCCCATCTACCTGTGTCTGCAGTGAGAGGAAAGTGCAGTTAGAACCACTGCCAACACAAAAGGGCATCTGTCGGATACCCCAAGCCTAAAGTGCTGGTTGAGCCTAAAAAAGAAAGAAATAAAACAAATGGAAAAAAAACCCAAAGAGCTGCTGCCACAAACATGATAGTACTGCTTGACCAAAAAACACATAAAAAGGGGGGGGAAACAGACAAAAGGGAACATATCTCCTGTGAGCTATGCCGTTTAAATTTGGACTGCCGAAAAGTCACTTAGCACTAGATATTAATAGCAAATATGGAGTGAGTGAAGTCGATAAAACCCCCATGTGGAGGGTAATTATCCTGCTGCAGAAGCCATCTTCTTTATACTCATCTGGTTTCATAAATAAAAAAACAGGAAATTCTGAAAACACAATATGCCTGATCCTGCCCCCTGCTGAGCGACAGGGCGCATTTTCTAGAGACATAACTCTAGCACGGTCTAAAAGCTCTAATATGTATATATTTTTTATTCAAACTTAATATTTTTTTTTTTACCATCAGGTTTCTAATATTTAATTTTGTAGACAAAGGAAACAGATTTCTTTTGACAGGATCTCCACAAAGAGGATTTTTGTGCCAGTTTCAGTGAAAAATACAATCAAAGTCCTCTCCTCTGCAAGCAAACCTGTAATTAGATCTCCCGTAACGTGTCCTTCCTAACCGTTTCTCCATAATTTCTTCATCAAACTGATGCAAACCTAAAAAAAAACACTTTGTCTTTTCCGCTTGCAGCTCCTTAATGAGCAGCACTGCTTGTAACTTCAAAGTAGTAACCAGGTTGTTCACAAAGACTGAAAATTCTCTGAATATCTTTAAAAGCTATGAACTAAATGTTGCCTCTTTTTTCCTAAAAACAAACGTTTTGATCTGAAATGTGCTAATTTTACTGATAAAAAAACCGTGTGTCTGTCATAACAATCAGAAATAAAAAAGTTCACAATGCACTTCTTCATGCCAACCTTGTTTTTGATGATGATTTCAGAGGCTTTAAGCAGAGACTGAATGCAGGCAGATAAGGCTTCTTGAGATAACCCCTGAAACACTGCTCTCTGGAAGAAAAAGAAAAAAAAAACGTGAATAAAAGATTAAATAACAGATTTTACTGAATTTTTTTATGTTTTTTTTTTCAACCATTCTAAAAATTTGGAGCTCACATCTATGCATCTGTAGAGTTTGGACAAACAGACCAACGTTCTCCTGACAGTGGGATACCACATGCCGTGCAGATCCGCAGGAGAAACGGACGTTTGAAGGCGAGACACTTCTAAACTGCCTGGATTCAGTTAACGAACGAGAAGAAAGCAACAACAAAACAAATCATTCTCACCTCAATGCTATCAAACACACATAATCAGCATCAGGAGAAGCGTACCAGCACTGTTGTTTCTTCTCACGCCGCCATCTTCTAGCTGCACATCAGAAAACGATGACTCCTGTGACATCTGCTTCATCTGTTCTTCCTTCAAACTCTGAGAGATTTTCTAGTATTTATAAAAAGGAAAACATATATTACTGCTATGTCTGTTCAAAAACAGAGGGAGGAAAATGGAAATCTAAAAATCTGCGCATGAGACCAAAGCAGAATTATGGCATGAAGGTCATTAAAACCTTTAGGAATTCAGAAAACGGTATAAAATAAACCGTTTTAAAAACCCTTTAGCACCAGAGATGCTCTTCGGCATCTTTGACATCAGTGGTCCCCAACCTCCTGGCAGCGGACCAGTACCGCTAAGTAGGAAAGTTGGTAGCGGGCCGCAAAGACAAAAAAAAAACATGACCTACTTTTTTGTTTTGTTTTGTTTATAATTTGATTCTGAAGGAAGTTTTATCTTGAAAAACGACTGGATTCTCCCCAACACATTCGACTCATTTCTGACAAGTCGCTTGGTCCCGTGTCGCAAAAACATCCACCACTTACCTAAAGCGGCTGCGCCGACAGCTAAATTGAACCCCCCAAGCTAGAAAAGTCAACACAAAAAAGAAGTTTCTTTTCAAAGTTGTTGAGGAAACAGAAGATGAGCCTTCAGAAAGCTGCATTTAATAGTAAAAAAAAAAGCGGCTATTGTCACTGCAATTATAGATTTATTCCAACAGTTGTTCCCACACATTAATATAATTATGCATAATATTCAGCAACCGGCTGTCTAATGAATGCTGCTAATTAAGTTGCTCAAACAGTGGATTCACGCTTATTACTGTTTAAAAAAAGTTTTAGTATTGTTTTCTTTTTGTATTCAACTGTCTCACCTTAAACGTTGGATGAGGCTGAAGTTGGCGTCTGTTTTTTTTGTTTCCACTTCGACAGTTATGGATTAAGGAATAATCTATATTATATTTTAATGGTTCCTACACAAAATCTAGAGTATAAATAAAGTTTAAAGCAGATATTTTTTACAGAACATGGAGATAGACCTTACCCTCAAAAGTTAAGAGAATACTGTCCAACATGAAACTGTTCCGTGGCCTGAAACGAGGTTGGAGACCACTGCTGTAACTCTTCCATCATTTGCACGATCATCGTGAATCAGCTGATTCGGACGTGGAGGAAATGTTCATATCGACTTGGCACTGATATGCAATACCTTACTAAAATCAGACAGAATCAGCTGATTTATGTGGATTGTTTAAGCCCGTAACTACTAAAAAACGTGTTGCATATAAGTGCAAGTCTCACTTTAGAGTTTAAGTCCCTTTAGTTGTCATACAGCTGGGTGTGTGAAATTTGTTCTCTGCATTCCTGCATCCCCTGGGGAAGCAGTAAGCTGCAGATACAGACAAACTTGTGAAGCATATTGTGGCTTAACCCCCCCCCCCAATGCAACCCCTTAATGCTGAGCGTCAAGCAGGAAGGCATTGGGTCCCTATTTTTATTTTTATTTAAATGACTTGAAATGTATTTCAGGTCTTTAGAACACTGACTTATGCATTTTGAAGTGTCAAAAATGAAATAATTTCCAGCAACAATAGTGAAGATTAAACAAAAACAGTCATTTACAGAAATGTTTATGGTTTAGGATTTGTTGTTCTACCCATCATGTTAACGAACAGCCCCAAATCTAGTCTTGTCACTTTTCTGAACACAAAGCTCTTACCTCCATCATTTCCAGTTTTTCAGGATAAGCGAGATCACCTGGGGCTGGGTTGTAACCTACGATGTCAGTCTGTATGTAAATGTGAGTCCTGTAGACCAGCCTCTCCTGAACATCCTCCAGCATCTGTTTCACCACAGCATCAAAGGCGCCCAGCTGGGAAGCTACACATGAAAGCAAACGGGGCTCAGTTCACACCACAATCAATGAACTTAACATAAAACCACTTCAGTGGCGGAATCATCAAGATGCAGACATGGACACACACACACCCCTTTCCAAAAAACATTGTCATAGCGCAACTTTTTAAAAGATAATGACATCTCAATCAGAAAGAGGTCAACACATATCCATGAGTTTTCCTAACCCAGTTGAAACCCTTTTGGAGTCAGGGGGTTGCTGGAGCCTATCCCAGCCACTGTTGGGTAAAGGCACAATACACCCTGAGCGATTAGCCACTCCACCGCTGATTAATTTATTTTGTTGTCTTTTGGGTTCCTAGTACATTCGTTGGACCTGTTTTTGTTGTTAAAATCAATGTTAAACTTTTTTCTATCGTAGTGAGTGAATAAGAATTTATAAATAGTTTTTAAAATGCGTTTGATTATTATCTTATGACTAAGAGCAAGCATTTATTCATCAATAATTTCTAAAGCCTTTTCAACAACAAAAATTTCAATTACCTTGTCATTTAATACAATTTTTATTTAATTTTCTCATATAAAGAGCCTACATCATGCTTTTCTTAAGCCTTTCAGAGTAAACTATATCTATACATATATTATAATAAATTACCTTTGGCACACTAAAGTTAAATTACGAGTTTATTTTGCTACCCGGAAGTAAAATAACTTGATCTCTGAGGCCCCGCCTTTCTTTACGTGTGGTTACCGCCCATTTCATGACGTCAACCTATACCCGGCCTCTGCAGTGTATCTGCATTTCGCCCACGAAAAACAAACAAACATTTGAACTTTTACAAAGATGGATGTGCATGTTGTTCATATAAAAGGAAAGCGTTTTGCCGATCCCCGCCAGCTCCACAGAGACGGTGGGTGTTTGTGTTAGCCTGGGGGCGGTGCTGGAAGTGCAGACTCTTCCTGGAGGGGGTGGTTCCTCACTTATTTACATCACAATGTGAGAACCCACCAGTTTTTGTGGATTGGGAGCGGGTGGTACTCAGTGAGCAGGTTTTTAGAGGGATACTCAGAATGCTTGAATGTATCAAAATACCGCTTTGGGGTTGAAATGAACATTATAATACACTACAAAGCTCAAAAATGTTATGATAAAGGCCCCCTCAAGAGGCATAAAATGTGGCTATAACAATCTCAATGAACATGTCATATGTGTGATCACATATGACCAGGAATTAGAACTTTCTATGGATAAACGGAAATTGATTTAAAAATGCCTTATACTGTATTTCTATTTTGATGTTGTCTTATATACTTAAGTGCAGTTTTTCCTCCAAAAATTTGTTTTATGTCTTCAATAACATCGACCTGCCAGGGGACTGCAGATGGAAATGAGCCTACAGGTAAACATGTACTTTTTAATGTCCCTTTCTAAATAAATAAATGTTTAAATAATCATGTTGTTTTAACTATTTTAAATGTTTTAACAATTAAATGTGCTGACCTGAAATAAAACATATCTATTTTTGCTTAATGATGCAAATCAGACCAAGTTCGACAATGTCAAGAGTAAAACTGCCTAAACATAAGTTCTATAATATCATACTGCATGTGTTGATAGACAAAGGGGATGCAGACAGCACCCCAAAACAAACTCCCCGCACCAGAGTGTTCCACTGCTGAGAACATGAGCTGCTTCTTCGAGAACACATCCAGCCAATCATGTGCTTTGATGCCCTTGTTCCATCTCTTTCATTTGAAGTTTTGTCATTAGCATTTGTATAAATAAATAAAAAGTTATTAATCCTGCAGCACTAATGGCTAAGCAACCATCTTAGATGTGGCAATATTTAAGTACAGATCTAGCATTACAATTTATTTCTTTTCCTCTGAAAGGCACCACCTGTTCTTTTCTTTGAATGAGCCACCTTTGTAATCGAAAACAGTTCCGAACAAGAAAGATATGTTTTGTAAGGCAAAACTCTTTTTACAATTTCCTCACTCTCAAGACAACATTTCTGGTCTTTTAATGCACTGTTAGCTTTAGCCCAGAAGCTCCAATTCTACAGATGTTTAACTTCAGGATTTAGTAGCCACCTCATTTCCCACAAACCTCTTTGTTTTTGTAGAACAATTTAAGTAAACAGGAAGAGACCCACAGAAAATTTCTACCATGCATGTTCTTAATCGTGTCTACCATGTTTAACAGATTAGAAGAAGGTAGGTTCACCAAAAGCAGAACATTTAGGACAAATAATAGGTTGTTGCTGTTATGTTTTGTCCCAAACTGTATGTTAAACAACTATTTAATTATGATTATACCAAATTTACAGTCTGGTTTTTCAAAGATTTTTATGATAGGAAAACCTGTCCAACACAAAAGGCCTTCAGCTCTAATCTGTTTGCTCAGCTGTTGAACAGAACAAGTTAAAAAAAATAAAATTAAAAAAATATATATATATCTATATCTATATAGATATAGATATATATATGATTATACCATTTTTAGGCAAAATAAAAAAACCTGTTAGTTTCTAGGACATAGTTTCTGCAGAGTTCATTAGAAATTTGCCTCCAAGTTGTAGGGAAACTGTTGCTGTGGAAAAATTCTAGTCCACTTCCCTTCCCTGTTGCTGAAAGGTCTCTGGTTCCCATGCTGTCCCTCAAGCTTACAGCACCTGGGGAGCTGCCTAGTGTGTGGCCCAGCCAACATAATTTCTAAATCACAAATCCCCTCTTTTTTAAAACGGCATTTTTCATCTACTCCTGATTCACGATTCATTTAGAAACATAATTTTGGACTTAATTTTCTTCATATGTGTCCTCGATCATCAGAAAATGCCAGTATAACAAGTTAAAAAGACCAAAAACACAATTTCTATTGGAGTGAGTCTTCAAATTAACTTAAAATAACCCAGTATCAGAACAGCTGCACATGCTTCTAATACAGTTTGTATTTATTTTGATAGAAAAAATACTCAAAAAGAACATATAAACTGCAAGAGTAGGACAAGCTGCAACCCACCATTGTTACGAACATGGTCTTCAAGCATCTCGTTCTTAAGGATGCCGCAGAGCTCTGATAGGGTTTCCAAGTGGACGATGTGGATTATGAGTGGCCGGAGGACATCATACAGGGATAGACACAGCTTTTCTAACAGCTCACTGTCAAAGAAATAAATAGGAAAAGCTCAAAACTTAAAGATGGTTAAAATTCAAAAACAAGTCTAAGTACCGGTAATAAGGTGATAAATAACGCGAGACTTAGACTCTTTACACTAGTCGTGGTACTCTCAGAACGATCCGCCTTATGCAAACAGGAATAATTTGTCTGTGTGATTCCAGACAATGGCCTCTTTGTGTTAAGTAAACACGTTTTCCGTCTGTTGAGTGCTGCTTACTCGAGTTTGGATGTTGGCTTAGAGAAAAAGTCGTTGTACAGCTGGTGTTCATCCTGGCACACATGGACCATAAAGGCGCAGCCACTACGGACCTGCACAAAGACACAATCCACACATTATAATCAAAGAGTGGACATTTTATGAACTCCTTATAGCATTTTGTAAATGATAAAACTCACACACATACTTTACTTAAATAAAAGGGAAAAAAGGAAGAGGAAAAGAGTTGAAAAAAAAACAACAACAGCAAACGAACCCAGTGGGGGGAATACATACATAAAATAATATGTGTAATAATCCTAATATACCCACAATAAAAAAAAGGGGGGGGGGGGGGGTCCCAGAAAATGACATAGCCTGATTTTTAAGAAATTTATTTGCAAATTATGGTGGAAAATAAGCATTTGGTCAAGCAAGATTTCTGGCTCACACAGACCTGTAACGTCTTCTGTAAGAGGATCCTCTGTCTTCCACTCGTTACCTGTATTAATGGTCCCTGTTTTGACTGGTTATCTACGGTATTCCCCCCATATTCACAGGGGTTAGCGACCAGAGACCCCTGCAAATATGCCAAATACGCAAATATGGAGAGCCAAACCCCAACCCTGCGACCAAAGAATGCCCATCACAGATCCTTACTCATCAAAAACCCTTCTGATGCCTTTCTGATGCTCTGTAAAACATTTATTAAAGAAAATTCGGATACTGCTCAACATAGTTTTATTTTTTCAGAGCAATATACTTTACCGTAGCGTACTTTATAACACACATTAGGACTGTCTCTCGGTCACTCTGTGCCTTAAAACCAGGAGCCCGTGCTTCCTCCTTCTTCACTGAAGTGCGAGAGGGGATCTTCTTCCAGAAGAGGCCTGTTTCATCAATATTAAACATCTGCTCCGAACGATATTTATTCTTCGTGATCATCTTCCTCAGCGTTGCAGGATATTTTCCGGCCGCTTCTGAGTCAGTTGATGCCATTTCTCCATTTAGGGACATAAACTTCAGTTATAGTTATTGAGGAACCGGTTGAAATGGCTGAAATATTTCTTAGCAGCCGGCAAAGAAGCCGAAGGGCTGGCGTGCTCTTCGTCACCGCTCCCTTCGTCCCCCGCAGCACCTCCTTCAGAAGCAAAAGTCTCATACAAGCGGTTTGAGCTCAGTTTTTTGTGCTGAATCGGAAGAGTCTCATGACTGAAAATAAATCAGCGAATAGATGAAGCCCTGAATAGTGAAATGTGAATACGCGGAGGAACACTGTATATAAAAGACACCTGTTCACAACCTCAAACAGTCACTCTCCAAACTCCACTATGGCCAAGACCAAAGAGCTGTCTAAGGACACTAGAAACAAAATGGTTGACCTGCACCAGGCTGGGAAGACTGAATCTGCAACAGGTAAGCAGCTTGGTCTGAAGATGAAACCATAATAGAACCTTTTAATAAGAACTCGCTGTGTTTGGAGGAGAAAGAATGCTGAGTTGCATCCAAAGAACACCTTACCTACTGTAAAGCATGGGGGTGGAAACATCATGCTTAGTTCCTGTTTTTCAGCAAAGGGACCAGGACGACTGAACCGTGTAAAGGACAGAATGAATGGGGCCATGTATTGTCAGATTTTGAATGAAAATCTCCTTCCATCATCAAGGGCATTGAAGATGAAACATGACGGGGTCTTTCAGCATGAGAACTATCCCAAACACACTGCCCGTGTAATGAAAGAGTGGCTTCGTAAGAAGCATTTCAAGGTCCTGGAGTGGCCCAGCCAGTCTCCAGATCTCAAAACAATAGAAAATCTTTGGAGGTAGTTGAAAGTCCGTGTTGTCCAGCGACAGCCCCAAAACATTACTGCTCTAGAGAAGATCTGCATGGAGGAATGGGCCAAAATACCAGCAACAGTTTGTGAAAACCTTGTGAAGACTTACAGAAAACATTTGATTGTGATCATCACCAACAAAGGATATATAAGAAAGTATTGAGTTTAACTTTTGTTATTGACCAAATACTTATTTTCCACAATAATTTACAAACAGGTTTAGTAAAAATCAGATAATGGGATTTTCTGGATATCTTTTTCTCATTTTTTCTCTCATAGTTGAGGTATTCCTATGATGAAAATTGCAGCCCTCTCATCTTTTTAAGTGGGAGACCTTGCACAATTGGTGGCTAAATAATTACTGTTCTGCCCCACTGTATATACGCTTTCATTTATTGAGCTCAAATTTTTGTATGTTTCTAAAATATTGTTTAAAAGACCACAGAAGGATCATGCGTCTATTCAAAACCATTTAAAAAGGTCACCTTGCTCAATCTAGATGACAGCTCCTGCTTTGAGAAACGAGGCTTACCAGTGCACAGTGGTCTTTGCTGTTTTGGTTGGTCAAGTCTGTAATGGTGGATGTGATGCAGGGACTGAGTAGCTGCTCCCTCTGGGTGAGATAGCACTGATGGATTTCATCTAGAAGCTGCCCATATCTGCTCAGATCATGAGATCAACAATTCAGATTAAAAGCTCGGAAAAACGTTTATGGCATGGATGGGATTACTGTGGTTCTGTTCTAAAGGAAAATGATGATACTTACTCAGTAATCTTCTCTGATCGCTGCTCGACCTGTTCAATGAGTGACTGGGAGAAAGGAATGTTAGGAAAAAAGTGGTATAAGATCTAAGAAACATTTGCAACATGAATGTTAATGTTCCAAACAAATGTACTCACTCTAACTTTAGGAGCAGCAGCTCTAAACTTAACATAGTAAAGTGTAAAGGCATTGTCAGCATTAGTTAAGCCCATTGGATCCTGGAGGAACAAAAAACACAATTAAATTTAGTCAATGGAAAAATATGTCAACAAAGCAATCGTATGTAAAAACATAAAACAAAAAATTGCCTAAAGGCAATACGAGGATGTACAAGAAGCTATATTGTAGAAAAGCAACTGCAGATGTATTTAAATCTAAACAATAAGTAACAAAACACTTTTGATAGTCATATAATCTAGTGTCAAAGATTGATAAAATAAAACAAAAACACGCTTTCAAAAGCTTATGGTGAAATACATATTTTGTTACAGTAAAGTGAGGGAAAGCACAAACACAGTTAAAACATTTCTTACCCTTTTTGTTAACTGGCTGGTAAGAGACTGCATAGTGTTTACAATGTAGACCTTAATTAAGTGCATAGCTTTAGACAAACATTGTTTAAACTTGGCCAAATAAACTGCATAATCCTTAAAACTGGGCTGTAATAAATAGAAAAAACAAGTATTAGTCCTTTCAAACAAACTGTGTACAGCATAAAGTTAGCATCATTCTAATTGTGAATAAAACACACAAAATCATGTATAAAATTAATTTCTTTCTTTCTTTCTTTCTTTCTTTCTTTCTTTCTTTCTTTAACGTAGAATTATGTGAACCCATGGCTAGAAAAGTTCATAAATTATGAAGCAAATTTAATGGATTAAACAGGAATAAAGAACACTTTCTTATGACAAAACAGACATTTAATTCTGAGTGATTTCTGTGTTCCAGATCTTTAATAACGATAAACACAAAATGTACTTATGCTGAAATTACATTTCTATTTTGTCATTTGCTTTTATACTTGGATCGTTTAAATTTACAAATTCTCTCTCAAAATAATCATTGCTGGTATATCAAACTATTGTTCGTTTCATTGTCAACTAAAAGTTAAACTAATTTGTGTTTCAAAACAAACCCTATGAATTATTACAGATGCAAAAAACTGTATATCTGAAATCATTTTACTTAAACATAAGCAACTTAAATGTTTTCTGTCAATTCTTAAGTACTATACTAGTAAAAAAATATGGAAAATGCAGGTTACTTACGTGAGAGGAAACATATTCAATGCAGTCATCTAATTTGGACAACATTGGTATAAAACCTTCACTATTTACAGATAAAGTTGGTGAATTCAGTTTCTGTAAATGTAGCAAAGAAAAGATCATATTTACAGCCATATCAAACATCAAGTTAACAATTGTATTTTTAATTCAATGCATTTTTGCTGATTAATTAAAGGCCTGATCACGTTTTGTTATCTTTTTGTATCTGTTGTTCCAACTTAAACTTCAATCCACATTTTTTTTAATATTGCATTTCTACAAGCTTAATCGTTTTGAGCGGCATCTAAAGCTTAAATTAAAGCAAATAAGTAACAGTACATGTTTGAAAGCAAAGGAAAAAGCCCGGCTTACCGTGTTTATGTTTTCTAGCTCATTAAAATATGACAGTTTCTGCTGAATATTCTCTGCCAGCTCAACAAGCTCCGACTGTAAAAGAGAAAGCATGTTCATATATGCCTGTACATATATCTTAAGAAGTACTAGCTTTTATTAACAAAAAACACAAAAACACTTAAATTAAATATATATATATATATATATATATATATATATATATATATATATATATATATATATATATATATATATATATATATATATTTATAACTTTTCCTAAATATAGTTAGTAGTGTTAAGGTTTCCCACAAATGTTGATGTTTTTAATGTTCATACTGTTTTGTTAAAGGAGGCTCTTTAATATTTCAGTAAGCATGCTGTTTCTGTCCCACCTGTTCTTTCAGGAGCTGCTCACAGGCTTCATGTAAGGCACCGGTCTTATTGGACACAAACAAGTACTGTTTCTGAAGGGAGTCCAAGTATTCAAGAGCTTCGTTGACATCCTTCAAAATAGCATCACAGTGTTCCTGGTAGCAGTTTAGTTCGTCTCTGGTTTTCCTAGAGGAAACGGAGACATGCATTGACTTTGTATATTGGATATGAGGGTTCCCTAAAACAACAATAGCATTATAATAAAGATTTGCCTTTTACTTTTGCAGGAAACATGCGATTGATGATGAAAAACATTATTTTAACATGTTTTTGGAGCATTTTTCAGACGACTGAGGCCATAGATAAAAAAAAACTGAGCTTAAAATTGAGTATTTCTTTGTAGAAATTGCTCTGAATCAGAAGCAGTCAAAAAAAAAAAATGACAGCTGGCATCTGGCACTAAACTGCTTAACTAGATAGCTCCAGTATTGCTCGCCTTTCTTTTTTTTGCACTGGTAATGATAGGTTGGGGTTGTGGGGGTTTAAGCTAGCGCGAGAGCATGTAAGCAGAGCGAAAGCGAGCCCACACTTCCATGAACCGGGATGAGGGGGCCTTCCTGCTTTCTCACACCAGGAGCAACATCCTCCTGCAGCAAATGGACATCAAGGGGCGGAGTCACCTGTCAAAGTTTGACAGGTGACTCCGCCTCAGTCACAATCAACTGTTTTTATATATGTCACATCACTACCACCTGATGAGGACTCTGACAAAGACAGAAGACATCCGTCGAAACATATAAGGTATGTGAAAAAACACAGCCATGTCTGATGATAGCAGAACCTAAGATCTGCTATAGTTTCAGCAGAAACTATGGTCTTAAAAAACATCACAGGTCTTTTATTTGGGCTGATAGACCACTGGGAAAGCTTTGACAATAGATCAAAAGATGATCAGAGTGGATCTTTAAGTGAAATAGGGATGCACTACAGATAGATTAATAACTTTACATTTTAGCTTGAAAATGTAATAAAGCACTAGCATAATTTTTGATTACTTGGTCATATTACTTTTTTTCTTTTTTTAGTAAATATGCACTCCACTGTTTCCTAGTTAAGAATATGTACTCTTTACATATGACAAATACTAAACTCCATAACTGCACTGCTAGAAACCATACTTGTGGACAGACACAGCATGACATCAAGGAGTAGGAGACGCACCTGTATTTTGCGCTCTCATCCTGGTCCATGTTAGCCTGTAACTTGGCAAACCAGGCAAAAAACTGCAAAAAGGGAGGAAATAAGATTTGAAGTCTTCTAACACAAAATCCACACCTGCATGTGCTTTTTGCTGTATTAACAACACCAACAAAAACTCACCTGCTGAGCTGTTTCTATCCTGTCATTTTCCATCTCCAGCATCTGAAATCCTTTGAGGAGAACGTCCTCTGTTGACGCGGGGACGGGGGCTGTGAACGGGGACTGTAAGGACCGAGACGACAGGCTGCCCAGGTCCTCGATGGGCAGCTGCAAAGTAACGCAACAGCTTGTTTAGTTCTGCAAACAGCAACCCTTCACCTGAAGCTAAGAACTTCACAGGGAAGAGCACAAACTCAAGCGATTCATGCTGTCGAGTATTATACGCTGAAATATTGTAAATATTGTGTTTAATATTTGTTATCAGAATAAAACAAATAAATGCTGCTCATAGTGTCTAAATCTACTCAAACTGATTCTCCTTTGCCTTTACAAAGTAAGTTAGCATCCCTGTTAGTAAGCTAGGCTAACGAGGCTAAAGAGTCCCATCTCACCTCTGAGGGGACAGGAAGAGTTTCCGCGGCGGTTCGGATCTCCAGAACAGAGTCCATTTGCTTCTCCGTCAGGGGGGCGGTGGGGTCCGTGCGACGGTCCCATAAGGAGAGTTTCTCTCGGGTCTCCTTGTCTGTTAGATCCAGAAGAGACTGATCTGTGGACGCCATCGTCACTTCACAGCCTCAACGTCAGCAGAAGCAGGTTCTTCCTGTTCCGGTAGCAGGGGCGGGGCTTGGTGAACAGGATGGACCAATGGCAGCAAAGCCAAGCTCTTTTGATGGACGGAGGGACGTCAGTGTTCAGAGAAGTTAACGCAGTAACGCAGTAGGAACCATCCTAGTAACACAATGTGTAAAACAAATTAAAAATACTCAAAAGAAGAAGAAAAACGAGACAATTTCTATGGCTTTTAATAAAATTCACAAGATAAACAAACTTTGGAAGAACTTTAGGATAAAGTTTTATGTTTGAACTTAAATATAACTTGAACTTAACTCATGGTAACTTGAGTTCATTCATTAAGATGCTGTTTTGATGTAGAGGTGCTGAAAGTTACTTAGATCTGCCATGGCTTACATTTTCAAAATAAACAATTGAGCAAATTTAGTAAAAGCTGTGGCCTATAGTATTACAGTAAATAAACAAAGAGTACAGTTACAGAGTACTGTACAGTTTGAATAAGATGGAAAAAATATTTTATTTTTTATATTATTTTTTAAACACGCTATTTGTTGGTTAATGAATGCTTATAAATTTCATAAGATAGGGAACAAGACAGAAGAGAAGCTTGCAGCTTGCAAGCTCTTACAGCTTGCAGCTATTACATCCTAATACCTTTTTAATTAGGAAAACTGAATGACAGCAAGTAAATGTTATATAAACTATGTAAATAGTTTTTACCTTGTTTGCACTTCAACACCGTGCACCAGGAATATGTCAGAATATGTCTCCTGTTAATATTGATTTTTTTTTTTTTTTTTATGAATTTCAAAGTTCCTAATCAAAAGTCTATATTATCCTAATCATTTTTGGGATTGAACGTGTAATAATGTTTTATTAATCCTTTCTGAGTGTCTCTGTTCGCCACAAGCTAAATTCACTCTTAAGCCTATGATGTCATTTTCACAAATAATGTCACAAAACAAACACCTCAAGACAAACCGACCAGTATGTCACGTTTACGTCTTGGTTGGGAAAGCTACGTCATGTACTTACTTATTTATATATAACACACACAAATATACACATACAAACACACACACGCTTCCACACAAAGAAATCCAGTAGGTGGAGCACTGAGAAAATTTTGTCACACTTGAAATCACATTTCCAAGTCTTTTCATTCTGCAAATCAACCTTGGATCTTGCATTTACACCTAAAGCATTATCTAACATCTGACTGTTGCAATGTTTTTGTTCAGTCATGCTGATTTCATCAAAGTCAAATTAATTATTAAATAGGAGTCAGTTGCAGATAAATACGTTATAAGGATTTATTGTAAATAAAAACTGTTGGTTAACACAATCCTAAGCACAACATTTTGCGTTGTTGTTTCCTATATATATATATATATATATATATATATATATATATATATATATATATATATATATATATATATATATATAATTTTTGTTCTTAATTCTCTAGCAAATTCCTAATTTATGCAGAGTTAAAAGCAGCAGCCTTTATTCTCAATAAAAGGGTTTTCAAATCAAGTACTGAAAGCATTACATGAAAAAGGAGGTGGTGCTTGGGTATTACAGCTTTGTCTGCAGGGTGTCTCTTGGGGAGGTCATGGAGAGTTCAGCTTTTTTTTTTTTTAACCCTTGTCTTCTTTGTTTGAAACGAGACGCTACAGAATTCAAGGCATATTACGCCAGTACAAAAAGAGATGCCAGAGTGAATCTGTCAGGGGTGGCATTTTGGCTTAGTTCAGGTCAGACAGAGTCCCATGCAGCCAGAAATGTTGACATTTCTCTTCATGTTCCTAACGTTTTCTTAGCACAGTGTTGTATAAAACCTCTGCAAATCCACCTGAGAAATTAAAAGTAAGTGTGTAAATATCGAGAGGTGGTAAAAGCTCTTGTTTTCTGTACGATTTTATGATTTATGCAAAATGAATTTTTATCTGCAGTGTAAGTGTTAGCTGGTTACATCACAAGAGGTTTTCTTTAATTGGATTTTGTCAAAAAGAAAAAGAAAAGAAAATTGGTGGTCAAGCTTCATAGGTTTAATAGTCGTGAGATGACTTATTTCACAGTTCTAAACTGTGGAAACACATTTGCAAATAATAAATACAATAAAACATTAGGTTGAAGGAGGGTAAAACTTGTGAAAGGAATTTCTTTTATTGCTTTCTTAATAACTAATTTCATTCTGAGTGCATTTTCCAGGGCACAGACATCAGCAATGATGGAAGAATTGGTTCACATTTCATGGTGGTAATTTTTGTCTTCAAAGTGCATCATTTAAAATTTTCAAACGCTTAAAAACCTAAGAATTAAAGTAGTCCAATACACAAATATAACAAAACAAAATCGAAAAACATCTCTTATGGTTCATCATATTAGAACGTGAGTAAAACGGGGGAATCATATTAAAGTCAGAGTTTCAAAATACCAAAATACTAGTAAAAATTATTATTTGGAATCCATTTACAAATATCTAGATTTAAAAAAATATAAGAATAGCATTAAAACACCCAGCAAATACCTATTGTGCAAAGCAAAACAAAACATAAAAATGACAAGTGCATATTACTGTTGCCTTAAATAACTCCAATGAGTATCATTTTAGTACACTCCTTCACCCTCACTTCCGTCCTTCAGGTGTCCTCAGTGACTGTAGTCCGTCCCCTCTAAGTGATCAGGCACAGGCAGCCCACTGAGGATGGTCAGACATCTGTTCCACACGTTGAAGACGGGGCACACCGGCTGGGCAAAGTTGATTTCAAATGTATGCAAATGCTGAGAGGCAACGGCGTCGTAAAAGGACAGAGATCCAGAGTCATAGTCCAACAGCACCCCGAGCCGCCGCAGGTGTGGCGAAGGCTCCACGGGGATCTCTCTGCTGTTGTGACGGACAACCCATGAGTTGTTGCAGCGAGCCAGAACCCAGGAGGCTGAGTTTTTCCCAATCCACTCGTGCTTTGGTGCCGACTTGTACACAATCCCCACAGCAAACCTGCAAGAGTCCATGCAACTAAGTATGAGATTTAAAAAAAAAAGCTGGGGACAAAAATGCCTCAGTGTGCTGTAAAGTGCTTCTCTGAGCTGATGAGGCTTTTTTACCAGGTGCTTCCTCCGATCAGAGCCTCCCAGTAATGACGGCCGCTGTCAATATAGACATTTCCTGTGACTCCGTAACTGTTATGGCTGGAAAATCTCTCTTGATTGTGGCTCTTCTTGGACGAAGTCTCATCCCTCTCAACTGTTAGGTTATCATGAGACACTCTAAGCTTTCGATGAGCAGACTTTGGATCCAATTTAAACGGCTGACCTTAAAAAGCAAAGTGGACATTTCTCAATTTGGATCAGAAAGTTATGTTTGATTATTTTTCAGAAATATAGATACTGTTATAGGCGTACTGTTGGTTTTGAGTTTCCCTGGTTCGCTGCTGCGATGTCCAGCCTGGTTTATGGCCTTCACAACAAAAACATACTTGGTCCCACACTGGAGTCCATGAACAGTGTAATGGTTCTGCTTGATGTTTGGAACAATCATCCAGCTATCAATGGAGTTACACAAACCTGAAGCCCCAACACACACACGGAGTCAATGACACACACTTTCTCTGCCTGAGTATCACTAGTCTTGCAACCTATGACATCTATTTATGATTTATAAAACATAACCTGATAACTGTTTAAGCAGACAGAATAAAATCCAGATAAGAAATTGGAAAATAAAGCTGGAGGCTGAGAAAATCAAAATGCCAGTTAATGTCTTTTTGTTGCTGAAAAATCAATAATAAAATATAAAATCTCTGATAGCTTCAAATAGCCAGAAGACAACTGCCTGCTCCTCCTGTTTTAACACAATAAAATACGCAGGCATTGCAACAATGAAGCAAATTTTAAGGCCTCCATAAAAAAGGAAAGAATCCTTATATCAGAGGCTCATTCTCTACCAGAGTTAATAAACTGCACTCTAATTACCAAGATAAATTATGGACTTACTGACAACATTAGACTGGTTAGTGAAGATGGTGTACTGAAGTTCATATGATACAACCGAGAATTCATCATCTGATGTCCAGTGAACCGTGATTGTGTCATATGAGGCTGTACACAGCTCTTCCCGGATTACTGGTGGTTCTGGTGCTGCAAAATAAAAAAAAAAGAACATTTAATAAGAGCTGAGTAGATTTAATTCTGCATTTAAAAAAACCTAAGTGACAAACCAAAATAAAAAAAAGAATGATGCAGAGAGGTGCACTGGATAAACGGCACCATTCTTTTGTGTCTGACAAGTGTAATTAATCTACACTGGAGCTCCTCCAGCTATTACAGCTACAGCCTCCATGCAGAGTTAAACCCTCTCTGCACAACAGGAGCCGAAAAAAAATAATCAAACCCTTTTCATTTTGAAGAAAACATTGTTGCCTAGATTTGCAAGCCTTTTGTTTTTCACCCACACAACAGACATAAACCAACTGCTTCCACCCTTTTAGAGCCTTCAGAAGCAAGCTTTCCTAAAAATGAGGTGTGCATCATTCCCATCAGATGCTTTCTGTATGAATCATGCAGAGAAGAAAAAAAGTTTCTAAAAATCTACAATGCAAATTCAAACTAAATACATGGAAACAATACAAGCAAGCAATAATGTGTTTTTGGCTTAGCATTACAATAAAAAACTATAATGTGGAAAAAATTCCAAAAATACAAGAATAAAGATAAAGTGGAGAAATCACACATTTATGCAAATATTTGATTCTGCAAATGAGAACATTTGCATACCCTTTTCAAGTTTGATCTAATGGATTTTTTTAACTTTGGCAGAATTGATGTACTAATTAATTTGATGTAAACAAAATATATATATATATATATATATATATATATATATATATATAATTTTCTACTATGATTGTAGGAGACAGAATAGCTATGTAATAAATATGGAGCTGTGAAACGTTTGCTAAATATCAATATTATTGACACACATAGCCAAACATTTACCTGTCAGATAATCCAAGCTTTCTAATGTTTTCTTTTCCCTTGAGAAGTCCAAAGTGAACGTATCAAAAGCATCCTTCAGGTTAATTTCTGGTAACAGGATTTGAGAGGAGGCTGTTGCCATAGACACTCTGTAATAAAAAAAAAGGACACCACTAAGGACATGGCAACTGTTTTATCTGCTGCATCTATAGGGTTTCAAGGTGTTGGCTTTAACTATTTTCTTGCCTCTCGCAGATGCTTTTAGCCGTCTGAAGGAAGGAAGCGTGGTCGCTCTCTTTGAGGGTTTGGTCAGCCTGAGAGATGAGGGAGGATGACCTCTCGATGCACTGCTTGCAGCTGCCTATTTGTTGCGCTAGCTTTCTCAGCCTCATAGCCTGAGGAGAAACATGATATGGAGGTAGAAAATGAGCAGGCAGTTCTGAAACCATAAACTTATATATGTTCTAAAGTGCTGTTATCAGGAACAGGGTTTTTGTTGTCAGATTTTTCCTTCCTTTGATGTAAAAGAAATCCAATTTGCAGTTTCAACATGGTTGGTTTTACCAAAAAAAAGTTTGAGGTGAAACTCTTTTTTTTGGTGCAAAACATTTGTAAAATAGCTGTGAGAAAACCTGTCACAGCGGTGAAAGAGTGCTCTTGTTTTTGTCAGCAGGCCATGGGGCAACAGAAGAGAACTAGATCAAGTGGAATCTACACAAAACTAAAAAGAAGACACTTTCAGGACGAATGTTTGATACTTACAATGACAATAAACAATAAACTGAATACCAGTCCAAGCAGACCACAAAAATGTTCAACCATCTGTATGAAAATGCAGTTTTCTCTACTTTAAACTAAAAGTCAAAATTTTACTTTGCCCTGAAAGTTCTCTATTCTTATTCTTGTCTTTTTTTTTTAAATTAAATATGGGTCATTTTAGTTTTAGCCCAAATCTTTCCTTTTGTCAGAATTTAAATTCATGTCTAACTTTATTTAAAGAGCAATTTTCCTGTTACAAAACACCACAAAGTGCTTTACAAAAAAACAATATGTGAAATCTATTCTACTTATCTGGTAATCTTAAACAAAAAAAAAAAAGCCAAACATAAATATGCAGAGTAAAAAAAATGAGAAAGACGGTTCATAAAATCATGTAAAAACATATTTTAAGCTAAGCTAAAAAGATGAATTTTAGCTTTTTTTCTCTTAAAACCTCCAAAGTGGATGACGCCTCAACATCCTCAGGCAGGCGGTTCCACAGGTGAGGACCACAGTGCTGGAATGTGGCCTAAATGTGGGTTTTTATTCTGACCATGGGGACCACTAGCAAGACCTGCACCTGAGGACCTGAGGACTCCAATTAGGACATTTTAACCAAATAAAACAAAATTAAAATTGATTCTAAAGCTGACTGAAGACAGACAGACAGACCAGACAGAAATAAGATTAAAAAATGGAGAAATGTGCTCCTTCTTATTGGTCTTGGTAAAAGGATAAGGAGGTTTTGTAATCAACCAAACAATACAAACTATGATTGATCAATATGCCACCTAACTCATGGGTCGGAACCACAAGAGAGGACAAAATAAAAGTTTAGATTTTTCTGTGTTGTGAATCAAAGTAACAAATACACACAATTATGTCTCACAGCTCTTTTCTCTGGTATATCTTTACAGTCATGTCACATTATATTGAAGACATGCTAAATATCTTTGAAACCCACGACATGTGTGGAAACACATTCACCGGCTTAGGTTCCTAAGAAAGTTTTTTATTTTTTATTTGACTAGATTAACAAATAATACCACTCCAAAATAAGAAAAAAGCAAGTTGCTGAACCAGGGGTATTTGTTTGAAAAATTACAGAGTGCTTTTGTATGATATAGTTGTTATTAGCTATAAAGACCAATCAGTTGTGTAGTGCCACTCCAGTTAATAATAAAATTATCTAAACATTGCATTAAAGTATAAAGGACCAGGAGCAAAAAAACAAACCAAACATACCAAACCCTTAAGAGAAACACACCGACAACGTTGTAAAATTTGTGCATGTTTAGTGGATTTCACAAACTAAATTGCTTAAACATTAACATTTGGCAGCCTGACTGAAAGCAGTTGAGACCTTAACAATAAACTGCACATTTTTCTCCAACTGAGAAATGCTTTTCATGTTGAAACACAATACAAGGCTTTCTTATGATTGTAGTAAACATTTGCATCATACTTTCTGTTAAACTGGCTCCAAAATAAAAAGTCACATCTGTTCAGAGCACACAAAAACTAAAAGAAAACCTTTAGATACTGTCAAATAGATATATTATTCTTAAAAGGTTATGTCAGTTTGTTTGGATCTAAAGATTTAGATCAACATACTTATCTTTTGGGGTCAAAGCAACAAACAGCATGAAGTTAGAAGAAAACTGATCAGAAAGTACCTTTCCCTCTTTTATTTTAGCTGCAATGATTTGCCTCCGCTGTTGTATGATGTTAACCAGCAGGTCACACTCCTCCTGAAGCTTTTTCTCTTGCTTTGATGCATTCACCTGGACACATCAAAATTCAAGATATTAAGGTGACAGAAAACTCTTATTGACTCTTCACATATTTTACTTTAAAGGCTTAGAGCAGTAGAATCAATATTGTGTTAGTTAGCAAAAAATCAAAAAATACCAGAAACTTTGAAATGAAAATCTCATTTAAAGACATAACAAACGGTGTTTGGACGATTCTGTCTGGATTTTTTTTAACAGTTTTATGCACAAACCTAAATTTTACATACCTCAGTCAATTCATTGTTTAATTTTTACAATTCAACAAGTTAAAGTTTGGGGCAAAATGACTAAAATCATCTGTTCATAGTCTTTACATAAAACCTTAAATGATGTGTAACAAGTTTTTACTAATATATATTAAATTAATCCAGTCAATCTTTATGTGTAAAGGTTTGTAGAATTGAAGCACTAAAGTGTTTTAAAAAAGAAAAAAAAAGATGAAAGAACACAATAGAAGGAAAATTTTAACTTTAAAATCATTAAAACAAATCTTTAAAAATGCTATTATCATTTCAAGTAGAAAAACAACAAAACAAACCTGTTATTTTAACTTTTTTTTTTATTCTTGTGTTAAATTATGTTTTGCGACCATTGACCTTAAATCTGAGTTCAGGAAGACATTTTGACTTTTTGACCCATCAGTCAGGCATCAATCCTCGTTCTAAATGCTCATCCTGAAGCAGACACATTCCCTGAAAACTCCCCTGAGATCTAAATGTTTTGGAACAAAGCATGCCACAATTCTGCATGGTTTAAGAGCTGAAAAAAGGAACCCAAGTGAGTTTCTGGGCACTCGGACACTAATTGCTATTTTCATACAACAATCATGTCATATTGGGACAAAATAGGGTGTCTGTCAGGGTCATAAAATCTCCTTTGTTCACATTTAAATAAAATAGCAGATAAAGTAACAAATTGCTTGAGCTGCTCGGGCCAGAGGCCACCAAATGCTAGAATTTAGTGAAAAAAAAAAAACGTCATTAGACACTGACCACTTATTAGATTATTATCCATAAAAACTTGTATAACATTAAATCATTTTGAACAAGTGGATTCTAGTTGATATGGTCATAAAATCATTATTCAAAGACCATGACTGAATATCCAGCAAAATTTATTTAATTTACTAAATGAAAATATTTTATCAGTTTCAAGCGATAGGTTTGTAAAACTTCTCTTTTTTTCATTTTATTGGAAAGAAAAATTGTATAAATAAAATTTGGAGGTTTACAAAATCTGACGATATAAATCCTGTCATTCTCATACATCCAGCCAAAACATGATGTTCTTGTTGTTTGGTTCCAACAATATGTGGCAGACACATTTAAGGAATTTCAGGTGTGTCTCCCTCTGGGCACTCAGTGTTGTTGACATGATAAAATGCAGCTTGTACATGCAGTAATTCATCATGCTCTTAATAATTTAAGGAGTAGCTGTTGCCAAATGCTTCAGAGAGCAAGAATTTCCTCCTGAAAAGAGGCCGACAAACAACCTCACCTCCACTTGCTGGCATGTTTGGATAAGTTTGCCCATCAAGTTTTCCAGCTCACTGGTCCTCTTGATTAGATTACTGAGGTTGGAATCCAAGGTTTTCTACAAAACAGAAAAAAAATAACTTATTACATAACGATTACTACCAAAGTATGATCAACCAAATGAAGCTTTGTTTGAGTATGGAAACATTCGGTAACAACATATTTTTGGTCAAGTGTTTTTTTAGCACTGGCTAACAATGAAATCCGATTAGTGTGAACCACCCCCAGAGCCCTCCCTGTGGTGTGCCAAAGATCCCATCAAAATGCCTGCTGAAGCCACGACGCTTAGCAGAGCATCTGCCAGCGATTTGGACAACTAAACCCTGGCCATGGTAATCTCCAACTGAGATCAAGGGCTTACAGTGCTAACTTAATCTATTACTGTAATTGGGTGTAGCACCAGCATTGAGTTTAAAAGTCTGTATTATTTTAAAAAATAAAAGGTCAATGCTAACTATCATAGATCAATTATTGTCAGTATAAATAAATGTTACCAAATAAAAATCCTAAAACAAGATATTATAACATAAAAACCCTCTATTCCATTATTTCAAATTCATAATACAGTTCATTTACAAGCAAGTGGAACGCAGTGGGAATTTTAAATAAAACATTTAACTAATGTTTATTACAAAAACAGTCATGTGCAGTACAAGGCCAGGACAGTTAATGCTAAAGAAGATGTGTCTTATTTACCTCTTTTATGTAGTTTAACATCAGTTTGACAAGGATGTGTGTGAACATGAACGTTGTGGAATAATTACATTTTTTCAGATGATAGTGAATTCTATTTTTGTTAACGACCTGCGATGCGTAGTGTTTACTGAAATGATGTAAAAGTATTTTCTGATATTTTTCAATAAGCTAATGATTTTCTTTACTTGATCAGCAATGTGTATGCTGAATGATGTCTGTATCAATGTGATGATGTATTCTGATGGTAATCCATGAGTACCACAAATCTGATCCATGTCAAGGTTAGTGGAAATTATGCTACATTACTTTTAGAGGATAATCAATAGACACTCCATTTTACTTGACAAATAATTTGCACTTGATCAAAAAGAACCAGATTATGACAACTATGTAAATATATAAATAAAAAGAACACAATAGGGGTGGGATTATACAAGTGTGCTTTTTTCCTCTCCCTTTAGCTATCTGTTTTTTTTATATAATAAATTCTGATAAATCAAATCAAGAAATCCAGTAACAATTGTAAGAATTTGTAACTGTGTTTTTCAAAAGAGAAAATACATATTTTCATACTTTTTTCCAAGAAAATGTGTCAAAGTGGTTACTGGACTATGAAAATGCATTTTACTTCAACACCCTTATTTATTTTTTTCCCAAAATTTGATTGCTGAAATGTCTGTAAATTAATTTATGCTTTTTTTTTTTTTACTGACCGTCTGTTTGATTGCTAACAGAAGGGTTGCATAGACTCAAAGCTTTAAGAAAACAGTGAAGGGACCACTTTCACGTTCGGCTGTTAGGTGTGTCACATTGTGATTTCATAAGGAGTGTGCGTCACTGTGTTCAAAAATAGCAGAATTCATTTTACTGCTTTGGTGAATATGATTTATTCATACCAAAAAGAAAGTGATGAAAGCCATTTCAGATGCAGGTAAAGGCAAGTCTAGAGTTCAACATTTCTGAAGTGGTCTATGGACCATAACATATTCATCTTTAGGACTTCAAACAGAGCCAAATGGATGGGCTTTAAAGTTTTCAAATGGTTTGTTGTTATTTATGGGACGTGACTAATAAATAAAGCCATAAAGAGCAGATGGATATGAGAGAAAGAATGAAATACAGCTCTTCCAACCCCATTTATCTTTCTGCACAGTCACACATTTTCCTCTAATGGACGTCTCTTTCCTGAAGTCATTTGAACCTGATGAGAGGAAAGAATAGCAGTTTCCTTTTGAATGGGAATGCCTCTGGTGCCACACCTTTGCATCCTAACAGGTTGATTCCAGGATCTAAAATTGTATCCTGTGGCGGCGTTACGCTTCTTGTTCAGCTTTAACATTGTTCTTTAAGCGGCACAAGTCCAGTTTGGCATCTACGTTTGGAGCATTGACTGTATATGAGAACTGGACTGAGTGACCCCTCCCCCTTGCATTCCACATAGGAAGTACCCGCTGGTCCAAGAAAGCCATAATCCCATGGACCTCTATCGAGAAATAAACTGCTATTACTCAGTAATTATATTTGTCAGAATAATCATTCTTGCTCTGATGGCTTTGATATCTCTTTTGAACATGTTCTTGATAATCCTTATTTTTTACATAATATGTTTTCTTTATTGCATGTTGTTTAAGTTATAAACCAGCCAATCAGAACATTGAACATTTGAAACATTTGATTGACATATTCTCCAGAGCCTGCTTTCAGTGGAAGGGGAGTGGCTTTCCAAGTTCACTGTAGCGAGAGTGATTGCCATAGAAATGTTGACTCAGACCGACTTGGACTAATCCCCGCTTACTATTGTTGCTTGGTTCCAACATGGGGACGTCCGTATTGCAGAAAATGGTGATTCTGTTGGCGACGTTACACTCTCTCCAGTTCTTATACACTCAATGGGTTGGAGTTTAGCATGACTTAGATACATTATGGTACTTTTTTTGTTAGTTTTGTTCTAAATTACTTTCTTTTTGGCTTTTTGGTGTTTCAATTTTTGCCTTATTTCGCATAACTTGTGCTGTCTGTTCATGTAGGAGATTATTTAAGAAGCAACACATAATTACCTCATTTCTGATGCAATAACCCTTCCAGATAGAAGGAGAAAAATAGGCAAACCACAAAAAAACTCCCGAGTAACAGCCTAACAAGACTCTTTAAAGCTCAAAACACCAACCTAACTCGAGTCCCAATTTATGAATCTGACAGAGCTTCAGTGGATTTCACTAAAACAAATCCAGTAAGGCAACCCAATTAAATTCACTAACACCGAAGTCACGTCAAAGAAGACCACAGGGGTTCCCGCCTGCAGTTCATGTTATTACACTGCTTCTATATATTACATCAAGACAGCAATGTGATTGAGGTTACCACAGTCATCTCATTATAGAAGGAATATAAGGTCTTTATTACTTTGCTTTATTTGCGTTCATTTGAACTCCGTGGGCTCTCTCATGCTGTTCAAATAGGTTTCATTTAAATTTAGTTCAAAGTGTTTGTTCCCAATTTTACATTCAATGTGTAAAAGTAGAGATGTGATTAAAAAACCATTACTGTCACAATGAAATAAAAAAACAGGATTGTGTCGCCTACAGGTTAAAAAAAATACAGTTCCACTTCAGACTTTGAGAGAAAATGTATGCGTTTTCTTTTAAATAATGTTAGAAAAGTAAAATAGGAGGAGAATTTTGCACTCAGCAGGCCACTGTGATCGTATCAAGTTCAAATAAATTCTCCCCAGAATAAAAACAGCTACTTCCTCTTTAGCTTCGGGTGTTTAACAGTAAAAAATAGTTTAATTAACTATATAATGAATAAAAAATGAAAATAAATGGGGTCATAATAAAAACACCGGCTTCATTTCAAGGGCACTAAGAAAGTGGAAAGTAGGCTGTTGATGTTAGGCAACAATCTACAAGAAGGAAGACGGGACTCTGCTCCACTTCCTCCCCCTTGAATCTTGTATCATTAATCATCTGAGGGATGTTATTAAGTAATGCTTCAGCTGACATTAATTAGTAGCTAAAATAATCAAATCACTCCCACAACAATGAAATCTTTAACTCGTAGATTAATAACAACAAAGGTCACATTACCATGTTTCATTAGGGACTTTGGTTCAAATGATATTTCAATTTAACTTGACTGCTTGCGTTTGTTCAGGCAGATGACTGCGACTGATCGTTCCATTAAAGAAATGATGCTGATCACCTGGTCTGCCTCCTGCTGTGAGCGATCAGGCCCCATGCAGAGAGAGCGGTGGGGGGGTTTCTGTACAATGACAGCACGATCAGACAAAAGAAGAGAAGTTAAGACCGTTCCTCAGACAAAACCGACCCCAAAGTGTCCCCAAAATTCCACTGTGACCGGCAAGCACTGAGAAAGAAAAACCACAAAAGGGTTCAGAGTGTTCAGCGTGATACATCAAACCACTCATTGTGGGGTCATGCGTGGAGACAGTGAGAGGGGAAGGAGGACACAGCTTTTTGTGCAGTCTAATGCAATGCAGATGGCTGAGGAAGCTTGTTAAAGAAATATTGTGATTCCAGTTCTATTTTTATTCAACAAATGTTACAAAAACTCATGTTTAGAGTTAACCTGATGCTCCCAGGTTTATAAAGCTCTTTGGCAGAAGTGCTTTGCGCATGACTATGAAATGATCAGTGATTTTGCAAGTTTTTGATCTTTCTTTAGAAAGCAGATTGTTGTAAACCCATAATCTGATCCCTCTTTTTATGCTTTAGCAGGCGGCGTGCTTCCATACTTTATTGATGCCGTCTCAGCTTCCCAAATTGAGCATAAAAACAGTCTTTGACTATTATGCGGGTCTATTTTTGAACAGACAGCTTTTAACTCAGACACTAAATATTATATTCTGGGTCAGAAAAACACAAATTAATATTATGAATCAGTTTTGTTCAAACTGTTGAGGCCAGAAAGCAAAATGCAATTAATAATGCTTACAAATAACCCTTGCTTCTCTGACAATTGGCAACAAAAGAATATTCTCAAGCAGCACTTTTCTTAAGTCCTCCATTTCTCAGCAAGATGTGAGGACTTTCACAGATTTCTGAAGAGCATTTATGTGTAAAGTAAAACATGAAGTGGGGTAGCAAATCTTTTCTTAAGGATATTCTTTTCATTTTTTTTTCTGGAGTTTTTTTTAACACCAGCTCTTAAAAGCCACTGCTCCACTTCCACTGCACATGAAAGGCAACATAAAACTTTTATACAACGTTGGCTATAACAGTTCCTTTTGTTAGTTAGGTTGTGCAGATGATGATATAAAAGAGCAGGATTTTTACAGCTGCTGTATGATATTGTGTATCATATAATAGGGAGATGCTTTATTGGATATTTTTAAAATATAAAAAAAATATTGAATTCTAAAGGGGGATTGCAGTGATGGGAATGTTTGCTTTCCAAAAGTATTCCTTAAATACAAAAAAATATATATTTTCTCACCTTGAGTTTCTCATAGCGATCAGTGAGAGCTGCCACTTGGTGATCTCGATGCCGGCCGACAAGTTTGCACAATGAACAGATCAGCTGCTCATCCGTCACACAGTACATGTTGACCTTCTCATCCTCGTGCTCCAGACACATGATCCCTTTGAGGTGGGAATCCTGCAACGGCTCGATCAGCCGGTGGCCTGTGAAAGGCTTCTTGTTTGGGTGGGTGGCCTTGAGACACTCCTCGCAGTAGGACACCTCACAGGTCACGCATGTCTTCACTGCATTCTGCGGAGGGTCCTGCTCACAGAACTGACACTGAACCTGGTCAGCGGGGGACGACATGGCTTTTTGTTCAGGGCCGGCTCGCTCACGGCGAGTCTCGCTGGGGGAGTTGGGTCCACTCAAGGAGGCTTTCTGGTAGCGGTCGATGATGTTCTGCAGGGTCACGTTGCGTTTGAGTCCCTCTAGGCCTCTCTGGTTGAGGGAGATGACATAGCGACACGTCGGACACTGAAATGCGCTGATGGATTGAATTGGTTCACTGGGGGTGCAGTGGGAGACCAGGATTCGGTGGGCACAGTTGAAACAAAGGCTGTGAGCGCAGGGTAAGAGCAGCGGGTCCTCAAAAAGCTCTAGACAGATTGGACAGGTCAGCTCTGACTCCAGTGTTTCCATTTTCAGGAAAAACAAGGCAGGAATGTCGGCGAAATCCAGGGAAGCTGATCAGCTATCTGTAAAAAATGACAATGACATTAACTTAGACAACAATAATGGCCAGAGTGTATGTGATGTGAATCTGTGAATGTGAAGACTGCCATCTTGAAAACACATAACATTTATTATCAAATCTTTAGGTTGCAACAATGTTTTACACACTAAAAACCTCATAGTTAAAAAGAACCCAAATCAGAGATTAAAAAGGGATTAGATTTTGTTATTTTACAAAAAATAACACATAAATTGTGTTAAAATGAACCGTAATAAGCCAAAAAGTTAGATTTGCTTCAAAAAGTAGCCCCAAAAGACATTCCAACACGGATAATCCAAGAATTGGGTTGGAGAAATAGCCCAAGTGTTTTAAGAGTGTAATTTAACACCACTTCAGGGTTGTGCGTCCATGTGAAAAAAGGAAATTGATTTATTTTCAATTTACAATTTAAGAAATTTGAGATTCACAATATCTTATTATTTTCCTCAACTTATTTCTTTGTGAAAAACAGATATTTCAACTAAACACAGGTGGGACGTTAAATAAAAAAATGAATTTTTACATCAAACTCTAACAGAAAATCAAGGTTTTACCTGTAAATAATAATAAAAAAAAACACATTAAACAATATTCTGTCTATGTAGAGATGACTTGAGTTTCCCAGGCTGTAGATTTGTCTATTAAGCATTCTCACAACAGGTCCTAAACAGAGTGTTTGCAATTTCTTATACAAATGTTAATGTACATTGATTTTTTGGAATAACTTTTTTAATATACTATTAAAATCAAAGAAATTAGAAGCATGCATGGAGCCAATGAGGTAAAATCCTGTGTACTAAAAATAGATGCACTGTGTCAGTTTGGAAAAGCTCAAAGTTTGTAGCAGTGGCTCATCTGGAGTAGTCTGCATGTGTTCTGCTCTATGTTGGGTCGTTGCAGCTCACGGGTGAGCGGGCCGGTTGGGACTGACAACTCAGCCAAGCAGAAGTGTATTGGATTGCTTGCTGATGGCTGGGGCTCCACAGCATCTCACACACTAAGTCTTTGTTCCTGGCCACTCAGACACCCCAGCTGCAAGTGGACTCACTGTGTTCACAGCGCCTCTCTATGTGAACTCTCTACTTTCACTCATTATGTGTGAAGAGGGCAAATGCTCATTATCAGGACAGTCGGGCACAAGCAGCCTTTTGATGTTGCGAGGATCCAGCAATTACCTCTCGGGAAAAGACCTGGGTTTGTTCTTTCCTTTCTTTTCAAAGATAGAAACTTGCAACTATTCTGCCATTCTGTTACAAGAAAAGAATTGATTTTCTCTGGGAATGTAATGCAGTTATTGGCTTTTGTTTTTGCTCTTTTGTACTTTGCATATTCAGAAACAGATTTGTCCAAGAAATTTTTCAGAAAATCAAAGATAGCCTCTTCACTTAAGTCTTAAATAACTTACATGACACGTTGATATTTTTAATCTATAAAATATGAGCCAAAAGTAAACGCTAAAATATGAGAGTACACAGTTCAAGCCGAGCCACAAAATAAAAGCTGCTTTTGTCAGTTGGTTTAAATGCATTTCTTGAATTTAAAAAAACGTTTTCAAAAGCTTAGTTTACTCAGCACAAAGAAAAGAGGAAAACCCCTTTCAGCCAGTGGCCATAAAATGAATATCATGTAGTCTACTCACAAAAAGCTTGTACAATAAGACTGTGGCGAGATGCCACTGCAAACAGTAACATTACACATTCCTGAAAGCTCTCCCATTCATACACAGTTTACTTTACCCACCGATGGATTTCGCCCAACATAGCACTGCCGAGACATTTTTGCTGCAGGAAAACTTCAGACCTGAGTCATAAAAACATGCCTACAACGAATGCAACAGCACAAAACTCCGACATTCTGTAGAGAAATGCATCCGAGTGGCACAAGTCTTCCCAATCACAAGAATCCTGCAGCTGAGCTGTCAAGTAGGCAAAAGATTGAGCAAGAGGTAGCATGCACAACAGGAAAAGTTGCCCGACAATTCCAGGAAAGCCAGCTCCACCTATGCAGCAGGAGCTCTGGCCAGTACTGGAAGAAGAGGGGAGGCAGACAACAGCAAGCTGCAGAGGGCGAGTCAAAATCAGCAAATTAGTGGAGGGACGAGATTGTGCAGAGCCCACATCCTCACACGCAGGTCAGTGTCCTCCCTGTCCTGTCCATTCAGAAACTCTACGCATTCAGGATCAGTTTCAGGCTTCCTCGTCTCCCTGTCCCACTGATCACAATGCCATGAAATGATACTTTTTCTGGCACTTTCATCAGGTATTCAAAGATAAAAAAAAAATGACAATAAAATCTTGTGTTACACCTGAGAAAAAGAAAGTTCTAGGTCAGACACCGATCTGCTTTATCTTCCTCCTTTTAACAGCAGAATACAGAAAAGCTCCTGTCAGCAACTCAAGGTATAGATTCCACGTTATCACTTTACTGACTCTGAAGAAACTTTACTGTCTGACACTGAGCTTCTGGTCTAAGACCACATATGGAACCAGAACCAACAGAATCATCTGCAGCATCCATGTCTATCCCAGCTGGCACCATTAAGGGAGCCACGAGGTGCCATCTGCTTACCGTGTGCTTCTATTCGTAGATACATTCCTGCTGCGCTCCCTTTCGATTCCCGTGTCATTCAAGGAGTCCCCAGAGAGACTATCCAGCATCCGACACAGATAGACACTGTAAATATTAAAGCATGCTAAAGTTCAGAGAAACCTGTGGGTACAAGCTGCAGAACGTGGCAGACAGATGTGACTGCCATTGCCTGGGAGCTTCTTTTATCATCTCCCGGATGCAATTTAGTCTGCTTTTTCAGTGAGTATGCTTATCAATTTCAGCTGTTGGAAAACCCTCCAAAAATACTTCTGTATTATGAGAGGAAAAAGAAAGATGATGCTGAAAAAGATTTATGGAAGAACTTTAGAATAAACTTCCAATTTCTCTTCACAGTTTTACTGAAAGACTTTACATGTGTATCAAATCTGACTTGGCAAATGACTTCCTGCTGGTGGCTCATGGGAATAAGGAATTTTTTACTGTGTACACAGCATCAAACCTCACATTCAGAGTTTTGTGGTGTTCTCTTAATAAAGTTTGATTATCTGTCAGACCATTGTGAGTCATATCAGCGGTCCAAACATTTTCGAGAACATCACTCATCATAGGAAAACGTGGCCAGTCGGATTCCCTGCAAATATTGAGCACTGAAAAGATAAACAGACACAAATGATTTTCTAAGCCAGTTTCTGAAAAAAATGTGGGATTTTTTTTTACAATAAACTAAAAAAAAAGCCCCAAAAACCTTTTTACCCCTGACAACCAGTTTATTTTAACAAGTCTGCTTTATTTTATAAGAATAAGTATATTGGTTCATTTTGAAGGATCTGATTCAATCAGACTCAGAGATAAATGCCTGGGTAAGGTAATGTAAAGTGAAGGTGAAGTTTTCAGATTCATTGTATTTTTTTGCAATATAATCAAGTATATTTCAAATATGTATACCACCAAACAAACAAGTAAAAAAGAATTAATGGCAAATCCATTCACATTATAGTTTCATAAAGTCCAGCCCATTGCTGTTTTTCCACATCAAAATAATACAAACAGAACATCAGTAGAACGTTGACTGGTGGTCTTTGCTAAATTCAAAGTGTTTCTACACATGACAGTAATGATAATTTCATCTTTTTTTTTTTGCTGCCATCACATGTGTTGTCTGCTGTGATGGAAATCTGTCGTCTTTATGTTACTCCTACTGTGCCTCAATCCAAACAGTATTTTCCTCTATCAATTATAAATGGATTCATTTCATTTTGAATAGATTTTAGAATGGCATAGATTGATTCAACCAACACTTTGCCTCAGACAGATCGATCTGGCTGGATCATAGGAATATAAATCAACAAAATGATTACGTTGATTAGTCATTACAAGCCTTCTACAGACCTAGTGTAGGAAGTATACTTACTGAATACTTCTTCAGGCTAAATTGGAACATTTCAAGTTTAAGAGATAGTATATAAAAAGTAAACTTCAATTATATGTCTCAATTTAAGCATGGACCAAGTATGCTTGTAGTATACTTAAGTAGACTACTTTCTGCTCAGGGTGAGACCTATTTGAAGTTAAATATCACACTATATGATTGTTTGAATAAATACCCAAATGCTCTTTTTCTGTCCATCAAATTTAAAAGCTTAAATGTTGGACAGCTGATAAAATGTGAGGGGTGGTCAGTGTCTAACATGAGCAGTTGTGTTAACATAAGTTACATAAAGTTAACTGTCCCGCTCTCAAAAGACAAACTTGGTAACTAACTTAACATTCAGATCTTGACGAGGAAGTAATAGGTAATTTAGACATGAAACAATTACAGTGCCTCAGATATGAAGGCAATTTCCTGCACAAGCACTCTCTAATCCTTTTGGTTATGGTCTTTTATCATCCTTAATAATAGCTCTGAACCATGTTGGCTTTTGAGAGTCTGAAAGAGTGTGATTGCTCTTTGTCTTCTTTCCTGCGGCTGACACCTAACATATTTATCTGTAATCCGGTCTTGACTGCATAGCTGTGACCAAAGCGTGGCTGGTCACAGCTTCCTGCAGCAGGCAGCTCTGCACAGCCCACTCAGGCCTAATGTGATTTACAGCTGCAGAGGCTCCAGCCAGCTGATTAGACTGACAAATCCACCTGATCTGCAGCTGCGCACATTACCCAGATTAGCCTAATGGAGCCTGGCCCTGAATAAAACAGCCACCAATGCTGCTGTATAAATTATTATGGAGGACAAGTTAATTACCAACCTAAACATCTTGGCGACTGAATTAAAAACACATCTGTCAAATATGATGACATGGAGGCGAGAAACGGAATCAGAAGTTGCTGGGGCTTTAATTAAAGCCTGGCTTAAGTATCCTTTCAGACAGAAACAAAAATGTGTTTTTATTGTTTTTAATGGACTCATTTCCCGACTTCCTCAAGTTATTTTCCCCTAACTTTCATTGCTCGTACTGTCTGTGCCTCACAGGTCATCCTGGTCTGCATCACCAGTTGCAATAAACTCTCATTTCCTCCCCACAGCTTGGCAGGAGACATCAACGGGAAAGCACCGTATCCTTTCCACAACCACAGGAACTTCACAGAATGTGACTTTCCAAACATGCAGCTCTAACCTGAAGTCCAAACAGAGGAGGTCTATCTCTAAACTAAAAACTGTTAAAATGCACAAATTTGATCTCAACTTGCTTCTACTTTTACCAAATGTTGTTGAAACTGTGCAGATTCTGCAGAAGCGTGCCTTGCTGCAACTAAAGACACTCAAAGAGTGACACCGTGTGGCAGCTTCATGAAACAACGCAGAGGAAACTTTGCCTCCGAAACTCAAGTTTCCTGTTTTTACTGATGAAGTGAGCATGCTTCCAAAAGCAGTATTCATTTAATCACTCACACAAATGCGTCTGCTCCCATATTCCTTCTGATCCTTCACTTAAACAAAAGTGGTGGTTTACTCAGTGTTGTAAAGGACTCCATATGTGTTGCCATGGTGACAACTTGATATTTATTAGTCACACCAGTGATCAGAGCCAGTGCACCGGTGGGAGGATATCTAACATTCCTTCTCACAAGGAGGAGTTACTAATTAATAAGTAAAACCTTAGTTTCTGCTTTTTTTCTCCATTTCTGCGGCAGAAAAACTGATTATTTGTGAGCATTTTTATTCCGATTTGTCAATATGAAAAGGAAAGGCTTTCAAGAACAAGGTTGAAACGTTTTTTTTTTTTTTCTTTAACAAAGGGGGAAACTTGTGCTTTTAAAGATGTAACAAAGCTACTTCTTAGACTCTGGAAAATCCACTCTCTTCTGTGCTTGATGATTAAAAAAAAAACGACACCCTTAGTCTTTTTTTTTAAGTCATTTAATCCCTCAAGAATTATTCCCAGTTCAAAACATTAGGAAAAACCCTAACATCCAATGAGCTGACTAACAGATCCCCGCCTGGAAACGCATAATGACTCACTGTTTAGTAGAAAACACAGATATGCAGGAACATGATATTCTTAGGATCTGACTTACCTGCCTCATTGTTCCAGTCAAACAGAAGGAAAAGATCTCTGTTATAGTCACCCAGTTTAAGTTCTGTAAAGATGATCCAATGCAACTTTATGTACTCCTTTGTCTCCTCTAGCTAACTTTAGTTTCTGAGTCCTAAGCCTGCAGGAGGGTCAAAACTTAAACTGTCCTGATAAATGCAGTAGGCTGTAAACTGCTCTGTAATCCAATGGTGTGAAAGGGGCTGAACTTTTGCTCGTTGGGTCCATCACTCAGGGGCTATCAGAGCATAACGTGCTGCCATAACTTTGAACAAAGCTCCGTTGTCGGGCTCGGAGGGCTAAACCGCAAAGAACCACTGAGTGTGACCATATTTAGGCACAAGTTGAACTGCTTGTCACTGTCCTCAGCTAACTTTTGGATTTGGAAACCTTTCTAAGCTTAAGGGAAAATTCAATAAAGTCAAATCAAACATGGGATTTCTGTGAATCTCTGGAGAGTATAATAGTGATCCACTGTCAATAGAGTGGTGGAAATTCCACCACGGCTAAACTAACAGTCAATTGTTTTTGACGTTCAACAGTAATGACAAGTGACATGCTTAAAAAAATGGCTTTAGGCAGATAACTGTCAATAATTTTTTTTTTTTCTCTGAGCAATCACATGCTCTCAGTGTGGATTCAATCACTGAAATGGAAAGGAATGTATAGAGTTTGTGATGCCTGACTCAAAAAGTGTTGAAAGTTGTCTCAGATTGTTGTCATCTGCTCACCAGTCCACAGCTGCGCTGAGATTACACCAAACACAAATAAGCACAGACTGACACACAGCTGGCAGCCCAACAAAAGACTCTTTATGTGACGTCTGATCAGTTTCTCACCTCACTCTTAAACCAGTGCCATCATCTCATTATCCACAATTTCACTCATGAGTTTTTGCATAAATATATCTTTTTGAAAGGCAAATGCCTCCGCTGTGCACAGCACATAAGACGTGGCTTCATTTCAGATCAAAAGTAAGCTAAAGCTCCCTGAGTTTCAGTTTGGCCTGCGGCCTTCAAAAGAGTTGGAAAAGAAATCTGAGAGAAAGAAAAACAAACAAAAAAAGAGATTGTAAGGTGTGGTTTGACAGATAACATAACCATGCTAATTTCTTGCAGAGGAGCCAATGCTCATGCAGCTGTGAGGCCAGCATGATTACAGCATGAAAACTCCTGCAGCAATGCATGAAAATGCGTCAATTGCAGTGAAAATAAAAGGAGGATATTTGTGTAACTGTGTGCGCATTAATTTGAAGTAAGTGAGAGAAAATGCTCCTATGTTGTCTCATAGTTTAGAAAAAATAAATTAAAAAAGTCCAAAAAAGAACATTTCAGCAGGTTTTCTAAGCGATTCAGAGTTTGCCTTACCTCAAAGTCTGTGAGTCCACAGCCAGAGTGAAGAAGAGAGATTTCATAAAAACGTACCAGCTATCTTCATAAGCCTTCTTTTACCTCTTACTTTCTGTCTGGGTTCTGTTGCTTCATCTGCCTTCCTGCTATCTCTAAAATTCTCCTCGTGCAGCCTCCTCTTCTCTAATCCTCTCAAAAGGAAGCAGAAAGTGTTCCAAATGGTTCGACCAGGCGTTGACTTCTCATGCCTTTCCCTCTTTGTATTATTTTTTTGGCCAGGATCATTAACTTAGTCCCATGAGAAAATGAGGAGGTAAATAGCCCCTTTTTGTTGTGTGTGTGTGTGTGTGTATGGGGGGACTGTCAGTCACATTTGATGATGAGGTGAGGGGGCTGCTTAAGGAAGACCTCCTGATTGGTCACCAAGGACCAGAGGTGCCCCGTTCTGGGACGGATTGCGTTTCGGAGCCATGCAAGGGTTACATGCACATTTATAATAGGCTTTTATACAGTTTACTAATTCACATTTACTTAAAAAATATACCAACAAAGCAGTAATCAGATTACAGCAAATGTCAGTTTTATTCAAACACATTTAAGAATAAGGTATCATTGCTGAGAATGTGCAACCCTATAAATGCCGTGGTCAGCTTGAGTGATCTCTAAATGACTCTTTGGAACAATCTGGACCCTCAGCGGGGGGACTGTGAAGAAAGCATAAAGCTTTCGTTGCCATGGCGCTGTGGCACGAGCAGTGATGCATTTTGGAGCTTGAGCCAAATGCCACTCTAATCTTTTCACTGGCAAACCCTCAGCTCTCTCTTCACAGCTTGTTTGTTTCTCAGTCAAGCCTACTGCCTTCTCTCACAACACACTTCCTTCCAAACGGCCAGTGCCAGTCTAGAGGCTTCTGCCTTTCGCAAGAAAATGCGAGGAGACACTGCGAGCTCGACAGCCTGAAAGAGATCCCTTGCCTTTGCTTTGAGCACAACAAAACACTTTGACTGAGAAGACATGAGAACAAACTGCAGAATCAAACGCCCATGCTTTGGTTCAACCTGCACTCATTAGCACCGCACTAATGGATTTGTGAACAGCAAAGCCCACATCCATTTTGCGTGTAAAGCACACAGACAGCAAAGCTGCATGATTCTCCCATCAGTCCTTAAAATGCACACCTCCTTCCTTGTCATTTTCATCAGCAGGAAAATCAAAAGAGAATTGCTGCAGCCTGTGCCCAAGGCCATTTAACATCCATAAATTGTCTGCCTCGGTGTATTGCTCTTACTCAGAGATTCATTTCACTGCAATAGGATGTCATAAAACTTACATTTACATGGACTCTATAGAGTCACTCTGGCGCAAGAAGCCAATGAAAAGAGTGTGGCGCTCTTAGGTCAAACCAAAGTCACGCCCTTCCTTGAACTTTAATAAACATGGGATGGGAAAAAAACTGTCTGCTTCTGTTTTTATCATCTATAAAACACTATTTGTCTGGGTTGTGGTTTTAGCTACTCTCCCCACCTCGTCTCCTGGAAACTGAATTTTAACCTGGATTAGAATTGCAAAAAGGATTGGGTTTTTGAAACCTTGAAATTCTGTGTATAACTATATTTTGCATTTAACTAGTTCCTCAAAATGTTTTGTTTTTGTTTTGCTTCTTTTACATTGATCATTTTGTCATAAAAAAAACACAAACAGACTGTAGATCTGAGAAAATCGGCTCCACTACACGTAACAAAGGATTTTCATGTTTTTGTGTTAGTGGCAGTGATAATGCTGATATTTGTGGTGTAATTCTCATAGAATGACCTCAAGGCAAAACATTGCATTATACTGTACATCCCAGAATCCTCCCTTATCAATAAATAACAGCACTGTCACAACAATTATTCCAGACAAATGAATATTCATTCCCATTAAATAAGGCCGCACGCTGCCTGAGGCAGTTCTTTTGGTGACGGCTGGGACATCAAGCTGCATTAGTTGGAGGAAAGGCCTGAAAGGGGCCAGGCACGCCCTGCTGGAAGAAGCTGCAGCAAAACAGACTCAATAGAATGTTATGTAATTTGACTGAGAAAGAAAATGTACTTTTTTTGAAGAAGAAACTAAACAGCTTTACCCTGTATCTTCTTAATTGTGGCTCAAGGTAGGATTTTGGTTTTATGCTTGGCGTTTGTCTAAATGGAGACAAGCAACATTCCAAAGTTTACAAAGAAATTCCAAAATCCTGTCCATACAAATCAGACATTGCACTTTTGGCAAAGAACGCCTACAAGACTGAAGGATTGCTGAAGAACAAGCTGCATCACAACAACCAGAGGTAAACAATTGGATGTCACTAGTAGAAAAAACAATAATAAATTGACTTACATGGTCAAATCCAAAGGGGTCTTCTGAACCATAGGTCCAAATGTCACTTTTATTGACAGCTGAGCCCTCTGCTCCACATGGACGAGAGAACAAACAAAACATACAGTAGCATCCTAGCTGGTCTCTTTTCACACACCCACCCTCGCTGCTAAAGCTCCCCACCCAACCGCACACTCATGCGAGCATAAATCATGCCCAAGCAGCATCACTTCCACTGGGCCATTTCATGAAGACGGTTTCCATTAAGCCTTGGACCCATCATTCTCCCCCTTCTGGGGTTGAGGTAACCCCTGACTCCCCACCCTCTCAGCGATAAGACAAAGGGGTAACAAATGGAGAGACAAAGGGGGGGGGTGCATAAACCTCAGGGACCACATTTTGATGAGTTTCTAACTACACGGGCAGGCCTCAAACAGATGGGACCAGTCTCCAGGGCAATGGTGCATTGTCACATTTTATATACAGCTCTGTGCATTCTTTCTTTATCCCTTCACTCCATCTGTGATACAAAGCAGATCACAGATCATTAACAAATCAAAATGTAAAAGTGTGAGCTTAATTGAGTTATATGAGCGTGCTTTAGGATTTACTTTTTTTCAGAGGTTATAATTTTCGTCACCTGGATTGTCCAAAGTCTTCCTGACTTTAACAACAGCAGGATGAAAGTGATGTCTGCAAACTAAGATTGGAATCAAGTTAAAAAAAAAAATTCTAATTACAATCGCTTTTTTAAATCCATTTTAAGTAACGCTATCAATCCACAGATCAGTCAGATGAATGAGCACAACAAATGAACACACACTGCCATTTATCTACTCGATTTAAGAGAGAGCTGCTTTTTAGCACAGGCAGAAGAATCCATCCGTCTTCATTGTTGGAGCGTTTTATCACATTCTGCAGACATCAGCCAGTGTCTGCATGTATTCACTGTGCCTCATGATTAGCTGGCACAGCCTGCAGAACTGTTGTGGGCAGTGACCTGACATTGATTCCTTTCCTCTAGTAATGATGTGTCCTGGTTCTGCTACCAGCAGAATCAGCTGTCACTGCTGTTCTCTACTGTTTGGTCTGTCCCACTGACCCCTTTGGAGTTCAGAGTTTAAGTAGAATTCAACTTAAGATACTGATGAACACAGTGGTAAAGACACACTTTGATTATCTTTTGAGCTATTTTTAAAAGCATTCATAGTGGGGGTTTTTTTTATAAGATTGTGCTATTTTTAGCTAAAATAAAAGTAAACCTGTCTCATTTTAGTTTCTACAGAGCAGCAGCAATTCAATGAAAATTCACCTCTTAGTTGTGGGCAGGACCGTTGGCATGGAGCATCCCTACCCCCCCTACCCATTACTGAGAGCTCTCTGTTACATGCTCTTTCACTATCCTACATCCCTCACACCTCCAACCTAACATTGTAAGAGGGAAGAAAATCAAATTGGCAATATATCGCCGAATTGATCAAATATTCATTTGACCATATTTATTTAACTATTTATGAGCGCCCCCTCAGTGTCTGACTCTTGTTTTCCACTTAAACCCCCAGTTGGCAGCACACTGAGCTTCTTTTAGCAGCACTAAACTGCACTAAACAACAAGACGTAGAGAGAATCAGTTCAGTCAGAATCTCATTTTTTGTTGCTATGAGACATGTACTACTTTGCTTGGGATGGGTACTGAACCGAAACTCGGTGCCACGTTGCTGCCAGTACCATATGAAAAGCGGATTGTGGTACTTTATAGTGGGCTCCAGATAAGAACGAGTGACCCTTGAGGTGCATTGCGATACATATTGTATCGTGAGACGTATATCGCGAAACAAATAATATTGTCAGACTCTTGCCAATACACATCCCTAATAGTGGTGCAACAAAAATGGTGGGCATTACCGGAGCAATCCAGCCATACAGTTTTGATTGTGATGCCAGCTCAGACGAGAAAAACAAAGATATACATGGATGTAATTTTCTAAAAGTGGATGCATCGAAATGGACCAAATCAGGGAGCTTGTGGTCAACCCAGCATATTTTTTACATAACAAATGATCTCTTTTTCAATATTTTCGTCGGCTGCTGATTCACGATTTACTTAAACGAAGAAATTCTCAGAAATGCAAATTAAAGCTTAATTTTCCAATTTATCAAAACCACTATTTTCATCAAAGTTGGTCTTTTGTTAAATGCCAGAAAGCCATTAAAAAAAGAAGGATGCACAGGAGTTTTCAAAATATATGTCATTTTATAAGGTCATGAAGTTTTAACGAGAATGGCCACATGTCCTTATCATTTACAAATACAGATAGGTTATAGTTGAAAACAACAGTCTGAAACACTTCACTGTGTTTTGCATTTTCACTGAGACAAATCCTTGAAGGAGTTTGAAATAAAAAAAGAAGTCATATGTTGTGTTTGGTCCATACCACATCTGCATTGCCTGACTGCAGTGTTCTTTCCTTTTTTCTTTTATGAGGAATAGAAGGGAAGAAAAAAAGATGTATCCCAGAGAAGTGGAGAGGGGTGAACTCCTTCTGCATTCTTTTGCTGCTTGGAGGAGTCTGTAATTGCTTCCAGCTTCTACAGGAAGTGCTGCAGAAGCGCAGTGTCATATTCACTACGAATGATCAGATCTTATCATAGATGAGGGTGATGAAGCCCTAACCCTCTTTGTCCAGTCTGACAGCTAGCTCCTAACCCTTAAACTAAACTGATGCTGAACCTGGCCTAGCTGGATTAAATGTGCCACGTATCCAGAGCAGTTCCAATTTTTCAACAACGATGTTTCATATATTCATGTTCTTTCTTCTTTGACTTGAGAGTGCTTCCAAATTCTCAGATCTCAACAAGATTGTGGAGACTGAAACATCCACTGTAGTGGGCTGTTTCCACATGTCCAGGGAGACTGGGGAAGCCAAAGGCAGAAGCCCAGATGTTTGAATCTGGGTCATCAGTGTGCAGGCGAAAGGCTTATATGTGTAAACAAGCTCAGTCCAAGGCATTTTTAATGCTGCTGTTAATGCAGACCATCTTATTAGAACACACAAAGGTCCTTCTGTTTTAATGATAATCCTGCAAGATAAAAACAAAACCAGTGTTTCACATATTTTGTCGTGAATTTTTGACCCAGTGTGGAATAGTTAAATACTCATCCCCCCATCGCGGCATTCCTTCAGTACCGCTTGGACACATTCCACAAATCTGGGACATTCTCAGGATACAAATGAAACATTTGTAGAGGCAACCCTCCATAAATAACAGTTAAGCAGTTTTCTAAACACAAGCAGACACACGTGGTCACTCACGTACTTGAATAACCAAAATCTTTCATTGCATTAATAGTATTTAGTTTTAGTCTACATTTGGTAAACATACCTTCAGAATTACACTGTAGATGTACAAACACAACCTCAAAAGACCTCATTTTCATGTTTGGACAATCCAGAGTCGACTTGCAGCTTGTCAAAATACCCAAACCTGGAGAACTCACATCTGCTGAAGGAGCAGTTCATCAAGAGACAACATGTTTTCAATTAGTCAAAATGACTCCTAAAGAAAAAAGGAGCTAAATATCAACAGGGAGGTGAGGTTACCTTCAAACAACAAATCAAAGATGAATTCCCAAAAAGTTCTCTGGGCATTTCTCTTCACAATGAAAGTCTTTTTCCAAAAAGTATGTTCTTAACGCTCACAAAAAGAGAGAAGCAAATGAGTTACCCAGAGCCCCAGTTTTCTCCGGGACATTACTTTCCCACCACAGCAAAGGAATGCTTCTCATTTAAAACCATAAACAATTGTTTCTCAGATACACAAAACGGAGCATTTTATTATACTTTGAGAAAGTTGTGGTAACTGTTTGCCAGATGAATAACTCAGTCTGCAGCTGTTTTATGGGGAGTCTGATGGAACAGAGCTGTACTCAGCTGTCAGCAGATGTCATGCATGTGCAAACAAGAGGGTGTGTGTTACAAAGACAATATGCATGGCTCCACTATTAACATGGGCTTTAAAAAAGAGCGACAAAGGTACATTCTAGTACTTTGTCTTCACTTTTTATACTTGTTTGCCCAGTTGTTTGTGCATGCTATATTAAATAGATTGAGCGGTTTACCATCATGAATCTCCATTTTTAGATGCATATGTCCTTGATCAGCCTGAATAGTAGCCGGGCAAAAATGCCTGAACTGATCTTACCTTCTTCTCCATGGCTGTGAAGGTTTCTGGTTCTCTCTGCTGAAAAAAAAAAAAAAAGACTAAAACAGAGAACCACTTTCAGACAGCTTATTATTCCCTGGAGGTAGGACAGACAGGAGACGGAGAACTGAAGGTGTTCTGTATGTACACACCTCTTTAGTGAAGTTCACTATCACACACACACACAGCCCTGACACACACTGCTCCTTCATCTGCTTTACAGGTTTATACAGGAGAATGAGAGCAGGAACTAATCCTGCCGTAAGCTGTCACTGAAAGGAAGTAGGAAGCTGTTTGTCATCCACAGAGGTTAATACTAAAATCTGCCCAAAAAAAGAAGGTATTCCACCTGTTTTCGTTCGTCTTAGGCAGTGTCAATATGAGGTAATCTTGTCACATTCAGAAAAAGTCTGAATTTAACCCTTATAATCCAGGACCTACAACTTTGATTTTATGATTTAGCTTTAAAACAGTTTTTTACAACAATGCTTCAAATCCATCTTAGTAGTACAATCACAGCTCCTTTGATTATAGATATTTTTTTCTATATATTTCGTAATAATTCCAAAATTGACCTGAATCTGGACAAAAAAACAACATTCCAAGTGGTAAATTTAGTATTTTTACTGCAAAAAATCACAAAAAATAAGATCAAACTAGGTTTTTATTTTTATATCAAAGTTAAAAAGACATAATAAATGTATAGATCCAAAATAAAGGGCAAAGACAAGGTCAAAAAATCATGAAAAAAATTTAAAACTTTTTAAAAATCATTTTAAAAATTACAAAGATCTATTTTAAGGGGAATCACAATGTTGTGTCAGAATTATTCTATTTAAACCAAATATTTCAAAGCAAACACTTTTTGAAACCTTCCTGTTGAATTTAAAAAGAAAACTTTGCTTATTCTACACAATCAATGTGATTGGCCAATGGTAGAAATATCTTCTTTCTCTTTCGGCTTTTCCCCATCAGGGGTTGCCACAGCGAACGAGGCGCATGGAAAACTTGGCAATGTTTTATGCCGGATGCCCTTCCTGACGCAACCCTCTCAAAGCAACCGGGCCTGGGGCTGGCACAGAGGTGGAGAAGGGAACAGGGAGCAGCCCGGATTCGAACCCTGGTTTCACGGACAGAAAGTGCCGCAAACCAGCTGGTAGAAATACATTTTTATTTTTTATTTTACATTTTTCTTAACTTGTCCTGTCTAACAGCTGAGCAGACAGATGAGAGCTGAAAGCCTCTTGTGTTGGACATATTTTACTTTTACAACATGGGTTATGAATCTTTTGACACACTAGGTGTATATTTGAATTTACCCCTTTTGTAATTTAGGCTAAACTTTATTCATTTCGCTTGTATTTTAAACAATCTTTTGTTGGAGCGGACGGAAAAGAAAAGGAGGGAAGAAGAGAGAGGGATGTTGGGGGGGAGGGGGGTTGTTGTATTAATACAGACTAAGAATGTTTGAGACTCACAGCAGTCAGACAAAAAAAGTGAAGGTTAGGTTAAAAAAATGATTAGGCAGAAGAGAATTGGTTTTCTCCACCCTTATGAGTATTCATCCCACAAGATAGATGAGTCAGTCGGAAAACAATTCTCCACTTGTTATAACGAGATCATATCTGAGAAATTGGGTGTGTATCCCTCAAGTAAAAAAAGGAAGATGTTTGAGCCAAGTAGGACCTTTTTTATTCCTAGATAAATTATTGAATATTAATATATGTGAAAAACATCCAGAAGCGTTAGGGAAATGTGCCCCAGGAGAACAAGAGTCCTAAAACCAACGGCGACAAACCCATTTTACAATGACTCCAATTATACCCTGCAGTTTTGTCTGCAAACAAGTTTTAGAAACAGGCTTGTGACACTTGTTGTGAAACGTCCCAAACCCTGCCTGCAGGTTGTTTTGAACGCAGAAACGAAGAACCCAACTGATGAAGCTAAAAACCATTTTATTACTAAATAATAGTACAAGAGGCAGTAAATTAGGTTATGCATCATGAGCAAAACCTCTTGAGGACAGTTAATTATGAAAACTAGACATCTGTCTAAAGCAGATGTCACCTGGATGTCATCTTGAGTTTGGATGCTCTGTTAATCCATGAAAACAAGCGGCTGCAGAGCTCCTTCTCTCGACTGCCTCAGACAACATTCCTTCCTGCCATTGTTTGCCGACCTCTGGGAGTTGGATGAAAAAGCTGCTGGAGGGGGGCATACGACATTTGAACATCCAAAACTCTGATCTAATTTCAGCTCAAAATCAAAGGCAAACATGTTTGGTTTTAATAAAGTATGAAGTGAAGCAGTTACAAAGATTTTAAACTGAAATCCACCGTGGATGAAGCCCACATTTCATGTAGAGATACACAAAGCAACCTGTTTCAACATTTTAGAAGATTTCCCTCATTGTAGGAGTTACTACGCACAAAAAAACTGTACAAATAAATAAACAAAAGTGATGAAAATGACCTTCATGAATTTAAAACAATGTAGATTTTCTCCTAAATATAGTCTTTATTATTAAAAAATTTACATTTACATATCTTTTATTTGTTTCTACTCTGCATGAGAGGACATAGCAGTTAAAGTTTGAACTAGTTTTGAACCCAAGTCTTGTTCAGTCTTGCCTGATGTTAAATTATTTTAAATACAGACTCCCAGCTAACTGTTCAAAACTAAATGTGGGATCATTATTTTAAATTGAGATTGTTAGACATTTGAATGAATTTAACTTGTTAGAAACAGTAAAGTTGTTTACACTGAATCGGTACAAAAGATTTTACTATAACCAAGTGGAAAAGTAGTTTTGTAGAGATAAACGAAAAAAAGGTGAGGATCTGTTCATCTGCTTTCTCATCTGTTTTTCCAATACGCTCTTTCCATGTGGGGAAAAAAAGAAGTGTGGTTTGATAAGAGGGGACTTTCACACCTGTTAAGGCGGGATGATTATACCTTTGTGCCTCCTCTGGGCATGACGAGTTGCTTGACTTCAGCAAATTTCCAGCAGGCCATCTCTGTACAAGCTTGTGAGGAAACTTTAAAGCCGTTAAAGCAGATGTGTTGAAGCGGAGTGGTGAGGGCATAAGGAAGAACCTAATTTAGAGGTGCTGATCATCTGAACTAAAAAATTCCACCTCATGGACAAAAATATCCCACAAAACTCTAAAGCACATTCTAATCTAAATGCTTGTTTTTTACCCTCCTCCTTTGAGTGTTTAACCTTTTTGCTCTGCTTTATAGAGAAAGAAGATGAATTTGACAGGATAATAGCTAAAGAAGATGTTTGTCACAAGACCAAGCTGACGGATGGTTCCAAATGCAGCAGGTTTATCAGCCTAGCTTAAAGTTCACAAAACTAAATCGGGGTCAGGGAGGTAGGGGTCAATAACCAGCATGTGAGCATCAGAGAAGTAACAGGGGTAGTCAGGATCCAAGCGAGATTCAGGGCAGGCAGCAGGCAAACAGTCAGAAACAGGTTCAGGAAACAGAAGATCAGGTTCAAATGTAACGCTCGGTGATGCAGGCAAAGTGGCACAAACGATACATCGCTTGGAGCCCTGGACATGAGAATAAAAAAATAAAAATGTTCCCTCAAATAGGCATTTTGTGTGCACAAATTGCTAACTTGTGTGCAGAGGATGTTGGCATTTTGTGTGCACAAGTTAGCATTTTGTGTGCACAAGTTAGTAATTGTACACACAAGTTAGTGTTTTGCACGCACAAGTTGGCATTTTGTGTGCACAAGTTAGTATTTGTACACACAAGTTAGTGTTTTGCACGCAAAAGATGGCATTTTGTGTGCACAAGTTAGTATATTGTACACACAAGTTACTATTTTGTGGTCACAAATTATATTTTGTGTGGTAGTTTGTAGATACAAATTATAATTTTATTAGCATCTCTTGCACACAGGTTAGCATTTTGTGTGCACAAATACTATCTTGTGCACACAAAATGCTCACTGGCTCACATAAAATGCTAACTTCTGCACAAAGAATGCTAAATTATGTGTTCAGTATACTAACTTGCGAACATAAAATAGTAATTTGTGTGCACAAAATTCTTATTTGAGGGAACAATGTGTTGTTTTTTATGTCATATCCAGAGCACTATATATTTAATCTGCAGCAAACATCAGTTTTTCTGTAATCAGAGTAAAACAGACTGTTAACAAAGCCACTCTACAAAATGTCTATTGTAAATAAAAAAGGATAAAAACTCAAAACAAACTTGTTTCTGATAGGTCTTCCATGAAAAAATGTAAAAACTGCCACAGTGTTGGTGGAACTCCGCACTTGTGGCACATTCCTTTTTAAAACCATATGTCTGTCTGTCACACATATCTTCACATAACATATGCTGTGAAATATCAGCTCTCCAAGCATATGCCTGGTGATTTTTCAGTGGAACAAAGTCTGTACTAAGAATTAAAAGGAATCTGAGTGTGCACAGGTTTTTGTGACAAGACGGATAAAAAAAAAAAAAAAAAACAGCTGGTGGCTGTGAGTCCTGATGTTGTGGTTGAGTCATTTTTCAGCCACATGTTTTCCTGTGTGTTGCACAAGTTTGAAGAATGAGCAAAGCTGCCTGTTGAAAGCTGCCTGTTAGTGTACTGAAATGTCCTTCCAAGGTAATTTGAACCAGAATTTTTTCATTGCCTGGACTTGCCAAAAAAACTGACATAACGAGGCTGACTTCACTTGACCTACTATGCTGTTGCTTACTCTCCTGTTTGTTCTGCATGCATCTTTAACCTGATAAACCACTTTAAAAAAATTGTTTTACTTTGCAAAAATGATTAAAAATGCTCTAAACTGAGACTTTGCATCTAAAAACACCTAAACATCTTAAACATTTGGACAAATACCACATTTAAGGAGTTTTCTACCTGTTTAGCATGGTGTCTCAATAAATATAACACAAAAAAACAATGTTTATCCAATTTATACCTTCTGTAGCATGAGACGGAGCAGATGGCACCAGTGTGAGGACTTTTGGGGGTCTGCGACAGAAGAATTCCTGCGTGGCTCCTTGCAGATTGTAGAAGACGTGACCAAATTAACATGATCAAAATCAATTGATTCAGCATATGGTGGAATAGAATTGAAAGAGGAAAAGTTAAACTGCAATGACTGACTTGGAGCTTTACTTCCAAAGGGATCATCTTTAGAAGGAACAATGCATTTTCAAAATACACTAAACAGCTTCAACCTCTTTTTATTTCATTTTATATTTGTTTTGTTCTAATACTTATATATTATGAAATCATATAATATTAGAATATAATATTTTTTTAAATCAGCTTTTTGATCAATTTATGACTCTGTCTCTCTAAACATTCTCATATTGACTTTTGAATCTGACCACCTACTTCATTCATATTTCTGCTGCTGATGTCTTTGAGCATCTTTTCATCAGCGTATTGATTTCCTCTGTCTTCAATATTTTGTGGCAGTGCTGCTTGAAGGCAAAGAAATTCTTGTTCAGACTTCAAATAGAAAACAAAAGCAGAATTTTATGCTACACATATTTTGCTACTTATGGGTCATAAATATGATCACATCTATTTGATTTGTTTGGCTGAGCGACCTTCAATTAAAAGGGTAAGAATTACAATCCTCCTTATGATTTCAATGATATCCCTATTTTTTTATTTTATTTTATTTACCAAATTTCTTCCAACTTCAATGATCTCTACCTAGAATTCTTATTTTAAGATAAAAAACATCTCGTCACTAAAACAAGTTTTCTCAAGCTAAGATTATTTTACTTTTGAAAAACTTTCTTGATAAGACTATTTTCTTGCAAGATATTTATAGATATTATATCTAGATGTTCTTTTTTATGTTCTTTTTTATGGTCTTGAGATTCAGTTTTTGCAGTGTTGACAGTCAAAGCATGCTCATAACTCTCGAATCTGCCTAAAACTGACCCAAACCATCATTTGTTGCATCAATTTTTTACCATAGGTTGATAAGTGTTATGGTTAGTTAAGAAACTAACAAAACATTTCATGCAACAACACAACTGCTAACCAAGTTAAACCGCTCTGTTCGGGGGATACCATTTAGAATAAAAAAAAAAAAAAAACTATCCTGTGATGCCAGAGTAAGGATGCCAACAGTTTTTGACCTTTTAGATCAAAGGTAATACATCTACAAGGACCTTCCAAATCTTAAATCCAGCTGCCTGTGATTTAAATGTTTTGGATTAAAGCAGAAGACCTCCTAAAATTCCTATTTTACATTACAGCTCAAGGTATTTGTTAGGGATTGTGATGGAAAAGCCTAATCCAGTATGTTGTTTTGGAGCCGCACCAGACTGAAAAGCCAAAGGAGTCGAGCATTCAAAGAAAATGCTGTGGAAAATTCCTAAATGAAACAGTCACATCAACCAACATGGTGGGGGGTTTATTATGATATGGGGCCCCTTTGCATTAATACTTGCTTAAGCCCAATGTTTCTGTTTTTTTTTATGTTCAAATGAAAAATAGAAAAAAGCTGGATAGTCTCAAAGTTTCTGCCAGGATGTCCTGACCTAAATCCCCCAGCCTCCCACCCCCAAAAATAACATGTAGACAGAGGTCGAATCTTGAATTGCTAAAAGAATTAGTGGGAACTGAACAGCTTGACCAACAGCTTTCACGAGATGACAGAAAATCCACAGACGCCCTACACAGATGTAAAAAAAGAACAAAAAAACGGAAAATTCTGAAACCATAAGAAGTATTTTTAATTCTGGGAAGATCCTGATAGATTTTGAAAAAAACTTTTTTAAAAATTAGATTAAGGCCTCTCAACTTGGCTGTTAATGAAATCAAAATTTCAGTCTCAGGGGTTTCTAAAGTTAAAAATGCACCGTGCTGCTGCAGCATTTTAAGTAGTCCAGATTTAGAGCCTGGAATGACAGCCAAAGGACTGAAGCTTTGTAACATTTTATTTGAAAGTAATAGCGGATGACTAACACTTTTAATGAGCTCCACTGTGCTCTGTTACCTCCGTAGAAAACTCTGTGTCAATCTTGTCCTTGAAACTGCAGGAACAGTGCTTCTCATTTTAGGAGCAACCTTCCTCTGTCCTCCATGTAGCTGCTGCAACTTTTAAGGAGTGGACTCTGGACAAAAACAGTTCTCTATAGCTGCAGATGATGATTACTAGAGAAAAAAAATGTATGTGTATCTGAAATGAGAGAACTTTGTATATTTCACATCTCAATCATAGATCTGACAGTCTGCACTGACTTCAAAGGATTTAACTATTATATTCTTTATTAATAAATCAAATAAAAAATGAAGAAAAACCTACAGTAAGGCAGATTTTCTTTTCTGAGACACAATATTACAGCCATTTTCATGTTATAGGTTATAAATGTGGAATTTGGCTCCAAAAACTGTGCTTCTTTAAACGTTTAAATTCCATAAAAACTTAAGATATGAGGGGTTATTACCTTTGGCATGTTGTCAGTTAATTAATTTTATGATAAACTGCCCTTAAACATTTAAAACATTATAAATATACTGTAATGCTTACTGTCTGCAGTAATATAAATTTTCCTAAGTTTACTGAAAAACTTGTCTCTTCTTTAAAAACAAAGTGCACATAAAATATTAATAATTGCATTCCCACGTGCAAAAAACAAACTATTAAATACTTTGATCCTATAACTTCTTTTGTATCAAAAAGATCTGTTAAAAATAAGCAACATATTTCACCTTTATTGAAGTGTTAAAGTTCACTAGATCTACATCAGCACCTGAATAATCTTAGGGGGGGAAAACAAAAATACAACAGTTTGCTGGTCTTATGCTGCCCTCTGGCGGCCAGTTTGGGTAGTGACCTGATTCTTAACTTAAAAAAAAGAACTTTTTGCTATGAATCATCATGCATGTAACTTACAAATTCATAAATATATCTTGGTGTGTGTTGAGAATATAATTCTTCAAAGAATAAATATCAAAACACAGAAAGAATAAAAAAAGAGGGAAATATGTTTCCATACTATAATGGCATTTATTAAAATATTGCACAAAGATATCACAATTATTGTGCCTTACCATCCTTCCACCCTGCTGGGATGGTTTTTATTATAATACAATCTTTAGGAACGGGCAAATTAAACCTAAACTGATACGGTGTTGCAGATACTTGGCCTATTCTGGGTTGGGCGGTTTATCCGCACTGGCTGCATCGCAGTGTGAGCAGTGAGTGATGCCTGCCCTTTTGCCATCCACACAAAGGTCAAGTCAGTGTGTGGTGCTGGCTGCCTAACAAATGAACTCCCTATACAGCAATCGGGATCAAAGAAAAGGGAGGAGATGCTCAGAGCCAGCTCCAACACGGCAGAGAAGCATTGATTCAAAGCTAAAGCTGAAAATTACAGCTCCACAGCAACACATCCAGTTCCAAAGTTTCATCCTCCTGACATTGCAGCTCAGATGTCAGTTTAGTCTAAGAAGGGACATATTACACAAGGAATGCTAAAATAAAAACATGAAAGACTGACTTGACTCTAAAATATTTTTTACAATTGATCAATCTTCCTTTTTTATTAAATGGCAGTAAAAGTAGAAGTGGAAAACATGATTTTATTAAATACTGTAATTATACAAAAATATATATCTATAAGTATATCCATCTCTACAAACTTAAAGGAATAGTTCACTGTAACACCAAAAAGTGTAGATATGTGTGAAATAAGTGTTTGATAGTGAATTGCATCCAAACAAAGGATCCAGTTTTAATATTATGGAGGAGAAAAAAAAAGAAAAATGGATAAACGGCATCTGTTACAACGATGTGCCTACAACAAACTCATTTATAATGTTACATTTTATAAGATAGTGAGAAGCTGTATTATTACATTCAGCATTATAAAAAAAATATTCAAGTCTATTTTTGACATTCAAGTTTAAATAAAGTTTTTTAAGGCTGTGTGGCAAATAATCTCTATTTTTAAAACCTAAGACAATTAAGACTTGTTACTATAAAATATATAAACAACTGACAATTAATGCAAAATCTTTCTTAGGATAAATGATCAGAGGCCATATTACAAACAATGCCAGCATGGGGATTCAACAGGAGAGGGCCTTGTCCTGTCAGGGAAGGCTGCATCAAACTAAAGTTTCAGGCACAGGTTCTTGGCCTTCAGAAGGCAGCTTCTGCCAAACATGCCACTTCACTGTCGGACAGTTCGAGGTATCTGCGCCCTTTTCCCCTCCAGACCGAGAGTCGTCTGTCTTATCTGCAGTCCGGAGAGAGGGGCTCTGCTGGGGCGGTGGTGAGATTTGGAGGTCAGGGTGATGGGTGGGAACAAAGGGGATGGTGGGAGAAATGGAAGTTTCTCTTGCGGGTCTGAAACTGGGAAGTGGGGAACAACTATCCATCCTGTTCATTGGAAAAGGACATGCAGGGCATCCTGTCCTTTGTGTTAAGTTGTCTGAGCTAATAGCGCCCGATTGGCTGCAGTGGGAGTGATGTAAGGATGAGTCTTGCTGTCTCTGCTCTCTCTGGTCATGAGGACCGCTGCTGCTGCGAGACACAGGGAGGTGGGGCCTGCACTCCAAAACACCCAATGACGTTTGCGTTGGTCTGACGGGAAGCTTGTTGTTACCTTGGTGACAGCTCAGCCCCTCCGATGATCCAAATGAGTCACATTCTGATGCATCTTCAAGGGAGCCTGAGAAAAGTCATTTATTAAAGCCCAGCATTAATTTCACTTCTCAGGGCCATCTGGAACAACATTTTTTATTTTTAAAGGGTTCAGTTACCAGAAATGTGATGGCCGGTAAAATCCTTCCCACAAAATTCCTGCCAGGTTTCCCAGAAAGAGTCCGTTAAAGCTTCTGGGGGGGTGGAAAGAGAAAAAGAGCTAAGAGGATTGGATTCTTTGGTTTAATACGTGATCATATGATGAAAGTACAACAGAAGCAAAGTCATGCCTCTCTTTTGAAGCTGACTTTTCTTTCCCTTTAGCCCCCCTAGCAATAATTCAATCACATAAGTATTACAACGTTTTCCATCTGCAAAGCTCAGAAATTCTGATACTCAAATATTTTCATAATGTGCATCTTTTAACTATGGGATTTGAAAATCACTTCTATTTATTTGCTTCCAATAGATGGCAGGAGAGCTATAACATGGTTTAAAGTTTGAAATAATTGTCAGAAAAGATTTTTCTATTCATTATTATTTAAATGTTGGATTTTCTTCCTGTCATTGCCTGCTTTTTCCACTAGGTGTCCTAAGTGATCCTTGGCTCATCCCTTCAGTGTTTTTCTGAAACTCTTAAGTCCAGCACATCCTTGGTTTTGCTGCTCTTTGTCACTGAGTCCACTGATACTCAACAGAGTATCACCCCCATTGTCCTGCTGCTGTATCGGCTTACCCAGTTTCGTCACTTCAGACTTTCTTTTCATTCGTGCTAGAAATTTTACAAGTGACGTGTTCCTCCTGCACCTTTGTTGTCTTATTAACGGTCAGACTCAAACCCGCCCGCCTGTCTGTCTCAGACCTCCGGGCACTTGCTCTAAAAAAGTTTATAAATCTAAAACTCAGCTTTTTGCTGCTTTAGTGTGGGATGATTTGGTTATGAGGTCAAAACAAACAATAGTCATAACTGACCTGCACTTGTTTAAGTCAGATGTCAAATTTAAGGACCTTAGAGAACTTTAAAAGGATTACAAAGGAATGCAAACCAAGACTTAAAATCATGCATCATTTTAAAGGTTTTGTTGTTGCAGCAACAGTTAAAAGTTGAAAAAAAAAAAAAAAAGAATTGACTACTTCAACACTCAGAATAGTAAGTAGACAAAACAGTGGAATGACGTGAATCAAAATGAGAATCCCCTGAAAATCCGGTGCAGCTTTGTACCATTGACTGTATTTGAGAGCTGAACTGAGTGACCCCTCTCCCCTGGTGTTCCAAACAGGAATTACCAGCTGGCTCCAAGAATCCAAAATCCCTTAGACTTCTATGGAGAAATAAACAGTTATTACTCAGTCCTTCTATTTGTCAGAATCACTATTCTCTGCTATTTTTTTAAACAAGTTACTCAAGTTACAAACTGGCCAATCAGGTGTCCCATTGGGGCCTGCTGGCCCCAACACAGAATGCTTGAAACGTTTGATTGACAGATTCCCCGGAGCCCATTTTCCTGATTGGTGACAGTAGTTGCCATAGAAACATTGCCTCAGACAAACTCGGACCAATCACTGCTTACTAATGTCGTCTGGATCCAAATGGCAGCGTCCGTATCACAGAAAAATGGCGAGTGAATTGACTTCATTTGTTTGGAGCTGGAAGTAAACCATTTTCCATGACGTCACACTTACTCAGTCCAGTTCTCACATACAGTCAATGGTTTGAACTCAGCCGCCCAGTTTGAATTAAAGAAGTTCATTAAATCCAGTCTTCAGTGTGCACCCCACTTTATCCATCATTTTCCTCTTCTAAGTGAAAAAGATCTCAAATTAGCTCAGCGTTATACTCCACATTCCAGCAGACTATAATAAAAGTAACTTATATTACATTTTTTATGTATTTATTTAATCATGTAGTTTAATATTTAATCCATATATATGATTCCCTTGCTTTGGGAAGTTTCTTGTAGTTACATTTTCACCCTATTCCTGTCACTTTTCCTGTAGTTTCTTGTGTTTAATCCTGTTTTTAATAAAGTTTTTTCTTTTTTTTTAATTTAGTTTAAGTATTTTGCGGCTTGTCCAACAGCTTTTGTTTAGTCCTCTTCATTTAATAATTCATTGTGACCTGCCGGTCCCCAGTCTCCTGCACTCAGGTTGACTGCCCTGACCTGATCCTCACATGTGTTCTACATAAACCCTTACAGTTTCGGTTTGTTTATTTTAGTATTTCTATTATGGCTTACTGGCTGTGGAGAAAAACTGAATTTAATGTCTCAGATTCTTTGCTTTATGCCACAGAATGTGAAGAACATGAATGTATCAGAAATGCACTTGTGTTCAGGCGTTTAAAATAAGGCTGCAACTACGAATGTTTCAGGAAAAACCTTAAAACTTCTTTCTTTCAATCTTTTTACATTTTACCACCATCCATCTGTAAGTTTCAATATCAAGCTTTCATATGTGAATTTAAATATTTAAGCTTTTATAATGTTGAACCAAAATGAGCTCACCTTTATCGATAGAAAAAGCGGGAGAGGAGCTTCCAGATCCATCTTTTGAATGAGCGCTAACTTTGGAGTCTCTGGAATGTGTGCTGTCCCCTGAGTATTTACACAGCAGTCGATCTGATAGCACAGGGGAGTTATTGTCATAAGGAGATACCTCTCCGCTGGATGCTTTTGAGGAGTCATTGGAAAAACATCTTTCAGTAAGAGGCAGAGGGTCCTCTGGTCTAAGATGCTGGGGCTCTCTGCAGAAACAAATTAAACACACTGTAAAAATCACTTTTTAAGCATTTAAACGTGAACGTTTGATGAAAAATCTCTCATTTTAAGTACAATTCAAGACAATTGCAAAGTAAACTCACGAGCACTGAGAGGCTCTCCTCCGCAGCAGGTAGTCCACAACGTCAGGATCTGTTTCAAGTAGACTCATCAGGACCTCGTTCTGCAGGTCGGCAGGAATCTAACAAAAAAAGAAAAAAATCACCATACTAAGTATTTATGAACAGATTGTCAGTAAATAATCAATAAGAAGGCATAAGAAGAATATGATGAAACACTTATTCAATGCAAACATTCAACATTCAATCATCTTTTGATCTAATGTTAAAGTGTTCCCAGTGGTCTTTTACTTATGATTATGTTTTCTAGGATATAGTTTCTACAGAGCAGTCTCTAGTCATTAGAATTTGGCCTCTGATTTGTGAGGAGGACTGTTGATGCAGAGTAAGCCTGCCTTCATTTCCCACCATCCTTTTGTTTCCATTCTCTCCTGCTAGCTTACGGCCCGATACAACATAACATTACTGGTGCAAAAAACTGGCGCTATCCAGCCGAAGAGTTTTCAGCCAGATGCCAGCTCAGACGAGGAAAACAAAGACGTACATGGATCTAATCATCTACAAGAGGGTGGATCAGAATCAAGTGGAGCAGTGAGCTTGTGGCCCGCCGACTGTGGCATCTATGTCACAGCTACAGGCTTTTATCAACTGCATTTTTTCGTCTGCTCCTGGTTCACAATGATTTCAATGTAGAAATACAAAGAAATGCAATTTTAATCTTATTTTTTTTAAATATGTCCTCCGTCATCAGAAAAATCCCAAAAGGAAAAGTTACAAATCAAAAAAATATATAAAAAATAAAAAAATAAATCATTTTTATTGGAGTGGGTCCTACGCGTTTTCTTTATTGAAAGATAGTTAAAAGAAAAGTACAACTGGAGTGCTACATTCATTTATTGTAAAGAGCAGACGCATCATGGCGAGTAATTAGCAGGAATGTCGTAATAAAGACAAAATGACATGTCTTAATAAAGAAATCTCTGCTGTAATGATTCATGAGTAAAGTAAATGTCTGGTGTCCTGTGTTGAATGTTTCCCTAGGACATAATTTCCTCTGGTGAAAGGCAGAAAAGGTAATGAAGAGGTGAATGTTGTTTTCCATAAACAAAGCTGAGGCAGGAAAAAACACTAATAGACCCCTGCAGCGAGGCTTCTCATTTGGTAACACAGCAAGCAGCGTTCATGCAACTTAATTTTATGAGGTTTCTGTCTTAAAAGACTTAGAAAAACCTTCTTAAAGGTGAAGTTTAAATTCATTAGGTGGTTTCCCTTGTTTTTTGTTAAAAGGCCAATTAAAAAAAAGCAGGGATTGTTTCATATAAAACCTGGGAACAGCTCATTAACTCTTTGCCTTTAATTGGTGCTGTGCTCTCTGGTTTGACTTGAGCAGGACTTACCATAAACAGCATCTCGTACGAATCAATCATCCTTTGGACCACACTGATGACAGCTGAGCTCTCCTCGGCACGAGCAAAGCTCTCCACCGCAAACTCTTTGTCTGAGTTTTTTTGCTTGTGCAGCAGGTTGGGTCCAAAGATGGTGGCTAAATTCAGCGACGTCATTTTGTTCCCAGGGATCTAAAACGAAAACAAGATATACAATTTGAATAAAACAATTCAACCAACTGAAAAGTTTATTTATTACAAAAAAATAGGACTAAGCACGTTTTGAGTTTTCAAAAAATACTTGGGAATGTTTGTCCTTGGTGTCCCTATTGCTTTAGGACCAGAGGGAAGAATGAACATATTTGGAGGAAGCACAATTTCAAATCCATCAAATAATACAAAAAAGTAAAATAAAAAAATAAAATAAAATTACTTTTGTGCAGAAATATCCCCAGTTGAATCCAGAACGTGTCCAATGCAGTATCACTACAGTACATTTTCTTCTCTAAGTATCAACTGTAAAATTAAAATTACATCTGTGGCTAACAGGGTGCCAAGACATATATATAAATAGATGTGGGCTGTTTATAAAATGTGCACACTCGATTGTCATGTGTTTACATGCCCTGTGCTGTTTAACAGCTTCAGTATAAACACATTTTGACAATATATACACTTATTTCCACAGAGGAACATTGTGTGCTTCAGCTGCAGCAATGACAGAGATCTTTAACTATATTTTTAGGAAAATCTTAGGAGATCATCATGTATCATGTTTATGCTACAACGTCTTATTCTTTCCTTTAGGGGTCACCACAGCAAATCATGTCTCCATCTCCTCTCCTCTACATCCCTCTGATTCTCATCAACAAATCTTACGTCCTTCTTAAATTTGAACCTCCTCTTTGTCTTCCTCTAGACCTCCTTCAGCATCCTTTTTAACTAACATTCATTCCTGATACTATCCATCCTCATCACTCCGAAAGAGAACCTCAGTAACTTCATCTAGGCTACCTCCAGCTCTGCTTCCTGTCTCTAAGCCAACTACATGGGTGCTCTCACCATAGTCTTTTACACCTTTCCTTTCATTCTTGCTGACACTCTTTGGTCACACATCACACCTGAAACTGTCCTCCACCCGTTCAATCCTGCTTACATGCGCCAATTTACAACTTTCCCACATTCTCTCTTTTGCTCTGGACTGTTGACCATAGGTTCTAAAAGTTATCAACCCTCTTCACCTTTGCTCTCTGTAACCTCATCATTCCTCTTGAGTTCTTCTCATTTACACATCCTCAGTCTTGCTGCAGCTGACCTTCATTCCTCTCCTTTCCAGAACAAATTTTCACCTCCCTACATGTTCCTCCACCAGCTCCCTGCTCTCACTACAGAGCACAGTGTCATCTGCAAACATCATGATCCACATAGAGTCCTGTCTAACCTCATCTATCAGCCTGTTCATCACCACAGCCAAAAAAAGACGCTCAAATGATCCTTGGTGCAGTTCCACCTTCAACTAATTTATCACATCTCACCAATGTCTAACAGCTCTCATTCATCTTCTCACACATACTTCTCTGCCTTCCTACAAAGCCCTTCTCTTTGCATCCTGTCATAGACATTCTATAGATCTTCAAAGACACAATGCAACTCCGTCTGATCGTCCTCATCTGGGTTTCTCTTCCTTTACACAAAACCATACTGGTGGTCGCAAATGTTCACCTCTGACTTCAGTCGAGCCTTCACTACCTTTTCCCATAGCTTCATTGTGTAACTCATCAGCTCTAATCCTCTGTATTTTCCACAACTCTGAATGTCTCCCTTCCTACAATGGGCACCAGAACCGTTCTCCTCCATTCCTCAGCCATCCTCTGACACTTTAGGATCTTGATAAACATTATAATCAGAAACTCTACTTCCACCTGTCCTAGACACTTCCATACCGCCACATGTGTGTTGCCAGCATCAACTGTTTTTCCACTCTTCATCATCTTCAGTGTCTTCCTCACTTCTAATCTTTGCTACTTCCTCTGTGCTGTCAAACACTTTCCTCATTCATTAACTCTTCGAAATTCTCCTCACCTCTAAACGCTTTTCCATCTCTTTCCTTTATTATCCTAACATGCTGCACATCCTCTGTTTCTCTGCATCAACTGTACAGATCCACCTCTTCTTCCTTTGTGTCCAACCTGTTCTTTAAGTCCTCATGATAAAACAGCTTGAATCTGCTCCCAATCTGCTTTCCATATGGTCTCTTGAACACACAGAATATCCATCTTTCCATCAGATTTCTAGTTTCCCTTGACAAAATTCCAACTCTAAGTCCTACATTACTGCCATTCCTTTTTTTCTCTGCTTATTAACACGCCTTCCTCTTCTCCTTCTTCCACCAACAGTCATCCAATTCCCATCAGCACCCTGTAACAGCTCCTGAGAGGGTTGTTGTTAACCTGGGCTACAGCTAATGTAGTATAAAGTTGTGATTTCTGTGATTGACTTTGGTTGTCCTTCCTGATACAACCCTATGCATTTACCCAGACTTGGGACTCGCACAACCAACAGTTAGATTCCGCCCTTTTTGTGGTTACATTACTGTGTTTCTTTTACACTATTTAATAATAAATTAGAGATGAGACATCTGTAAAATTACCAAATTCACCATATATGGCAGTTCTTGTTTTGTGTTTTTTGGGGAAAGTTTTTAAGAATGATCTTTTTTAGTTTAATCACCAAGATAATCAAAAATGGGGTTAAGTACGATGGAGTAAAGATTTTTCTGAGTAAAACAAAAAAACTTTTTTCCTTCATATTCTATCCCAGTTACTCTTACCTCCTTTCCGTCACTGTCAAGGCTGTCGTCTGCATGTGTGCACACAGTAGACAACAAGCAGAGGAGGCGCTGTAGTGTGTCGCTGTTACAAGGAGGAAGCATGAAAATCAGGAGCTGAATCGCACTCTGTTGGTCTGAGTCATCCAACACTGCGGGGAAAAAAAATATTTTGACAGGTTTTTTTTGGCTTATAAAATGAAAAATCAGAACAACATGAACTGTTTGCAACAGTATGCACGTCTGCTCCTCACATATTGTGTTGATGAAGGCTGTGTAGAGCTCTCTCGTCAGAAGTGGATCAGGCAGGTCTCTGAGGAATTCTTTCAGCAGAGCCGCAACATCGTGAACACTGTGCTCCTCATCCATGACTACCTCCCAGCCTTGATCAAACTCCTCTCGCAGCTGCATGGAATATTGTAAAATTTAAATGTTTATTCAGTACAAGCAACTTATCAGTGAGAGGAGCTGCTTCAATGTGCGCAGATTCTTACCTGCCGCACTCTCTTCTTGGAACTCCCAACACGGAAAATTCCAACTGTTTGCAAGCCTAAACAAAGACAGAGAACCCCATTGGTGCAAACATGGTGAGTAATGTTCAGCAGCACATCATCAATCATTGCACACAGCTGCAACTTATTGTCTGCTCTTATAAATCTGTACCATATTTCTCCAGATGTTGGCAGCAGAGGTCAACCACCCTCGGCACCTGTCTGTAAATGGGATTAAGGCTGAGCTTTTTGTCCTGCTGCTTCTTTTTGTTGGTGGTTGCGTCATCTGGGAGAGACAGCTGAAGGGCCTCCAAAAGCCGAGACTGGCTATCATCAAGGTCTGTGATGCAATCCACAGACACTCCGCCCTGGCCAACAGATGGAGGACAACCATGCAGTGACTGGAGAAGCAAGTGATCCTGCAATGCTTTAGGGACCCACTAAAATTAAAATGGTGTTTTAAACGTGTTCTTGTAGCATTGTTCTCATGATGGAGGACAAATATAAAGAGAGTTGAACTTAAAATTGCATTTGTGAGTATATTTAAATCTTTGTGAATCAAGAGCAGAAGAAAAAAAATGCAGTTAGATAAAGCTAGTAGCTTTGACGTAGGGGCTAAAATCAGAGGGCCACTAGGTCTCTGCTCTGCTTCATCCTAATGCAACCACTTGCAGACAAATAGATCCATTTACGTCTTAATTTTCCTCGTCTGAGCCGTAATCTGGATCAAAACTGTAGGGATTGATAGCTCCGATATTGTTCAGTAGGGGTTGTGAGGGGCTGTAATCTCCCTGATTCGAGCTCTCAGCTCGGAAGGGGTGGCGGGATTCGCCTGCGCAATAGGCCTGCCCACAACTCAGAGGCAAATTTCTAATGAACTCCTGCAGCTCTGCAGAAACTATGTCCTTGAAAACAACCCAGGTTTTTTTTTTTTGGCTAAAAACAACATAATAATAATTAAAAAGATCACTGGGAACGCTTTTAAAACAGATCAAAGGATCAAAGAATCAAAGAAATCCCACAAAAGTCTAGCACGGCCGTAATTTGACAGTTGCTCTATATTTGTGTGTCCGAGTTGCTGACAGAGAAGCCTACCCTCCTGCACGTCCTCGGGGCTGTGTCTGGTGTGCTCTGCAGAGGCGATTCACTTGGGGTCTCTGATGTGGAGCTGAGCGATGAGTTGCTGCTGGACTGTTCCCTGATAACCCTTTTCAGGCTAGAGGACAGGTGAGGGAGGGATAGCATCAATTCATTGGGGTTACTGTGCTCCTCTCTTGGGTGATCGTGCCGCAGCTTGTGCTTGCGGTCGTTGGATATGACATGAGACAACGGTATGCCAAACGCCTGTGGCGCAGTCTCTGTATGAGGAGGGGGAAAAGCAAAAGAGGGAGACTTAAAGTTCACATGCTTCAGTTTTTATCTTTGTGTCATCAGAGATCCTCTAATTGACCCTTTTCTCTTTTACTCTCTTCAAACCAATTTTCCATTGGAAGCAACTAAAACCAGGCAGTTGCAAATTCTCTCCGACTTCAGCGTTTAAATAAATCCTGCTCAAAATTAAAACAATGCAGGAGGCACAGCAAGAGCGGCCGTTCTGCCGTGTGTACTTGATACACAGAGTGCACATACTTTAACAAGTGCCTCTGTAAACAAAAGGGGAAAAAAAGGAAAGAGGGGGGTGGGCATGCTGAAGGATAGGCCACAGCGAAAGAGCCGCCACTCAAGATTGTTTTGGTTATTTCCCTCGACTGCCACTATTCGTAAGAGAAGATCGTTTTCTTGCAACATTGCTGGGAAGGGTGGGGCTGTGTGCAGCCTGGATATCACAGTTTCCTCTACATTGTACTATTCTGATCAGTCAAAGCCCCTTGAGCGCCAAATTTCTGTATTACCAGAGCCAGTAGAAAACTTGAAAAAAGACTGTTTTAACGTCAGCATCACCTTTGTCTTTTGCCTTTTCTTTAGATAGTGAATCCAACTTCTTCCTAAGAGACTTCTTGTGCTTGTGACCATCTGAAAAGTAAAAGACAAAAAACATCTGGTTTATGTAATCGCTGGTCATGCTTACTTTGCTTTTTTTTGGGGGGCTGATTGAAAAGACGATAAAGCAATCCAAACGGCTAAATAGTGCAGAAAATGTCAAACAACATAAATTCCAATCCATCTTTATACGTCACAGTGAAGAAAGCAGCTGTGAATGCAAAACTTTGAGGAGCCAATGTACATTTTGGTATGGTGATGTGGCAGCCCGGATCGTGGCACTGAAGCAGGCGTCTGAAAGCAACATCCTGGAGTCGAACCCGCTCCAACTCCGACAGGCTCTGCAGGGGGACGGCCTTCAGGGAAACGTTATATCCTAACGCACTGTTCCAGGTGAAATCACCCTGAAAACAAATGCGGGCGGGCATTAATACAAAAATTCAGACTGAAACACACAACTAAAAACTGTCATTGCTAATTCATACTTGCTGTTGAAAAAATAAAAAAAATGACTTTTCCTTTTTTGTGTGATCAAAAGGTTAAAATTCTCACATAAAGGGGATTTTTAAATCTTAATTTCAGCCACAACCATCATCGATAGTAGTTGCATTAATTTTGTTAAAAGAGAAGACAAAATGTTGGAATCATTTTACTATTCAAGATAGATTTTTAAATTGACGCCAACCCTTAATTAGTGAGTTTAATCTTTTATCATTCCTGTGATGCATATGTCTTGCACTGTGTAGTAAAATAAACTGTAAAACATTTCACAGATATTTTAAGGATTTGGAGCTATGGAAATAATGAGGCAAATAATCTGATCTGAAATTCTCAACCTTTGAGCATCACTGCGCTGGAGATTACAGAGCTTTGATCCACCACTGTTGAGCCAATCATATGAGCCATGTTTTAAAGAGGCTTAGTGACTCATTATTGGGATAAGGCTTACACCGAAGTGCCTCACTTCCATCAAATAAAGGTATTAGTTCTGTGCTACAGTGGCACGCACCATCTAAAATACATAAGATGCGACCCAGCGTGGCACAAAACGCACTGCGTGATCGAGGAAGTATCTGTCACAGCTCTTTGTGCAGCATTACAACAATCCAAGCGCGCACGAAGGAGAAGTACAACTCTGTGCAAGAATGTCAGGCCCACACAAAGTCATAATCTAAACTTCATCACTCCAATCTGGGATTAAAAAAAACAGACACGAGCATCTGAGATGGGTGAATTCCCCTGGGGAACTGAGACAAACTCTCCAGGTGGGTAGAATAACACACTTTATGAGAGAATACAACAATTTTTTCAAAACTTTATAGAGCTAAATAAAACACTAAAAATTGCTTTCCTTATGTTTATTTTTGTGCTAATTTTTCGATATACAAAGTATGACAAACAAAAGGCCTCATGTTTACTAGACAAAGGTGGTGGTGGGGGGGAGTCACTAATAGTTTGTATTTTGGTAACTAAGAAGAGAAACATGAGCTTTGCTTAAATGAAAACATCTGTCTACTCGCATCAGAAAACAGATTTTATGGCCTTAAGTTGAGTCAGAGGTTTACAGTGCATTAAGAGACAGTTTATTCAAGAATGCTTTCAGTTGATTAGAGTTTCCAAATTATTTAAAATTTTCTATTTCACAATGTTGATTTTATTTACATCATTTAACCCCTTCATGCCGGAATTTATTTCCAATTTTACCACCAAATTGGTTTCCTTGTTCTTGTACATGGGATCACATTTCTGCCATTAAGTGAAAGGGCGTAAAGACAACTGAGCGGGCGTATTGCAGAAATGTGATCCCATACTTGTATTTCTAAATTTCTGCAGTAGTCCTGGAATAAATGGTACAAGTAGTTTACAGCGTGAAGGGGTTAACCTCCTGGATTCTTAAATAAGTAATTTTGTCATTTTAATCTGTAAAAGTTGCCAGAGACATAAAGCTTTTAACTTAGTTAAGGAGTCTTTTTCTGGAGAAATTAAAATACAAAAGCACTTGTATCTTTTATAATAAATAATAGCACTTCAATAATTCAATATGTACTATTTGTAATAAATAACATCTTTTAGTTTACTAACAATGAATTTGAGGCTTTCTCTTTATTGTAAAAATTATTAAATTGATAGTTTATTAATATTTTACAGTATTCGGAAGTAGAATATAATTACCGGTAAGGGTCCTACAATCTTAGCTCTTTACTTGTCTATAAGGAAGAGTTAACTATTCCCTTTAAGAAACCTTAACCATTATTTAAAGAAACTGAACTAACATATGTACTTGTATATGTCTTTTAAGAGACTTATTCCTAAAATATACTGCTGATGCTGCAGAAAGTCCTATTGATTCTATAGAAACAGAATATAGAGTAGCACCGCTTGCATAACAAGTTTGTCTATTCTTTTGGTTTTTTTTTGTTTTTTTCTGGCTTTTTCCACAGGAAAAAAAAGACTAATAAGAATTGGCAATCTGCAGTCCAAAAAAAAGCGAAAAGCCTGTGTTGTTTATGCCACGGATAACAGGAAATGCTGTGAGCGAGTCATGCTCGGTGTTATCTACCCATTTCATTTGGACATTCCTCTTGTGTGACTATAAGGGAGTGGAAACTTTCTCCATATTTGATGTGATCGTGAGCCGAGTTCCCACAGATTTGCTCTGTCAGCGAAGTGGCATCTTCAAATAAAAACTAAGTGCTCTCTGTGTGGAACTCCAAGTTCCAAGCTCCTTCCCCCCTCCCGGGCAGGTAAGATTTTCTTTGCCCCGACATGTCATTAGTACAGATTTTAGTCTATACTTTTACATTGACAAAGGGATCATAAAAGGGAAATTTTTCCCGAAGAATCAAAGACATAAGCTGAGTTATATTTGGCTCAAAAAAAAAAAAACAAAAAAAAAAACTGCACTTAAGTTGCTTAATTTGACCCTCAACATTGCTTCATTCCATTCACTAACTTAAATTAGTCTCTAGCCTAACTAGTATGAACAAAATTTAAGAAAACAGAGTTTTCTTAGAATACCAATAGTTTAGTCAAGCCTCCCATTGAAATGTATGAAAGGGTATGACATGCAAGCCCTATCCCCTTTCACCAAACACAATTCCTAAATACAGGTGCACTCGACTGTGCACTAATTTTAATTCACAGACTTGTTCAAACACACGCGCTTCCTAGAATACAATGAGAGGAAACTTACAGGGTAGCTCATACAATATGGCAAGATGCAAAGTTCAGATTACACCGATCAAGACCACTTAAACGAGATCCAGCGAGGTAATGAATATTCTTCTGTGCTCCAAAAGCCATTGAGTGCCACAGTACAAAAGGAGTTTTCCACAGGAACCCTCCCACTTTTGTCCATGTTGTTTTACTTCAGAGTTCACAGTTAATTATACTTTAGAAGTGGAAAAAATGCATTCATTTGCAAAAATAACACAGCTGGTACTACTTTTATTCTATGCAACACAAAGAAAACATCTGGAACTCCCCCAGTTGCTTAAGCTGGCAGATCTATTTAAAAGAGAATGCAAAAAAAAAAAACACAATACTAAAGTCTTTCTGGTCCAAAAACTGCCCACAACTGCTGTTTCCTCTTTGAATTTTAAAAAGTTTTTACGTAAAACTGAAGAATTCTTGTATCATCAGAGGATGCTTGGAGCACTAAAGCAACAAAAAACACAACACAAAAGTTTTTTACTGTCCAAAAACTGTTCACGACTGCTGTAATCTCTCTGGAAATTAAAAATTGTTACATAAAGATTAGAAATTCGTTATCATCAGAGGATGCTTGGAGCGCTAAAGCAACAAGGCGCCGCTGTCAGAGCCACTTGTAGGAATCACTACACAATAACACACACAGGTTTTGGTAAAATGAGACACATTAGTGAGAAAAATGTGAAGATTTTAAACCTTTCATTCCATTTTAAGCTTTTTGTCACATCTAATTTCTAGTAGTTGTTTCAATTAGACAGTCTGTTACTCACGAGATGATTGACAAAAGGATCCTGCATCTCCGCTCTGCTCTACAGTCCACAAACATGGAGAAGCCTTTCACCTGGGCTTACTTCCAAATGAATAGAGTCAGCGTCATCTCCACATTAGACACTTCACATTTTCCTAGCTTGAGGACAGCCATCAGGTGTCGCTGCATGCAATGAAATATGAGGGGAAGTTGAGACCTGTTCACATTATCCCCTGATGCGTAAATCCAGATTTGGGGAGGAGCTGGCAGGAGGAGTTTAGTGCCTTCAACACATAAAGAGAAGCAGCTATGAAGCAGAGGTTAAGGCCTTTAAATAATCATTTTTAAAACTTTATTATCTGTAATAAAGGAGGTAAAGACTCAAACACTGAATTGACTGTTTTCTAATGTGTTTTATTTATTTATTTATTTATTTATTTTAGATTTTGGGCTAAATTTTAGGTAAACGTTTCACACAATTTTACCCTAAGTTAGAAAAATACACTAATTTCGTAATGTTTGGCAACAGAATCAAACATAATACTGGAGAATTCACAGTATTTGTAACATCTAAAAAAGTTGATAATGGAACAATAATATAAGATAAAGTACTTAGCTATTGTGCAAACCCAAGATGTCTCTGTTTCCAATTTATTGTTTGTTTTGAAAAAATAGAAATCATAACTCTTGACTAACAGTAACAAGCTTTTATTGAATGTATTATCTGTCTAAAAGCAACAAAATCAGAATCAAATCCCACAACATATACTCATTTAAAGAAGATTCGCAGGAAGAATTCAGCCCAAGTAGAGTCAGTAGAAATTAGAAAGAAGGACCAAAAGAGATTAAAAGACCCACATGAAAGTCCTGTTTTTGTTGTTTTTAGCATGTTCTTGTAGCATTTTTCTGATGATAGAAGACATATATAAAATATTTGAAGATTATTTGTATTTATGAGTTTTTCTATGTTCGAACCGTGATGGATCAGGAGCAGATGAAAAACACGCCACTCTGAAAAGCTCATGTTTGGATGCAGCAACTGAAATGGGTGGGGCAAAGTCTCCCTGCTCCGCTCCGTTTTGATGCATCCACTTGCAGACAAATAGATCCATGTACGTTTTCATTTTCCTCGTCTGAGCTGGAATCTGTACGGCTGAATTGCTCCAATATTGCTCACTCATTTTTGTTGCACCGATAACTTTAGCTTGGGGTTGTGAGGGGCTGTAAGCTAAGGAGAGTGTAAATAAGGGAATCCCGCGGCAACTTTCCCCCCCAAAACTCAGAGGCGAATTTCCGCTGTTCTGCAGAAACTATGTCAAATAAAACTACATCGTTTTTTGTTTTTTTACTTGCCAAAAACTGCATGTAAAGACCACTGGAATGCTTCCAAAATAGACCAAAATATAGTAGTAGTGGGACTTAAAGAACATTTAAGCAGATTTAAGTCTGTCTATAAGTGCTAGACAGGTTGGTCTGTATATTTCATACACTGATGACTAACAAAAATGTTTTAGCAAATCTTCACAAAAAAATCATTAAAAACTAGAAAATAATAATATTTAGACACATATTTGTGGACAAACATGAGTGCATGAACACGTTTGGTCCTCAATTAAATTATTTTTTTAAATATGGAGCTAATAATGAATGCTCAAATGTCAGTTAGGACCACACAAAAAAGCCTGATCACTCACAAATGCACCCTGGAGCAGTTCACCTACTGTGTGAATCAAATAAAGTTAGTGACGCAAGCTTCGTGCCTTAAAGATATATTTAAAAAAAAGCAAAGAAACCAAAAAAACCTTGACAGCTCATATCATAAAATGTTGAAATTTGGCTTATGGATGACCAGTGTAATGAGGCGGTGAGGGTTTTTGTTACTATGTAATAGCTAGAGGAGGAGGAGAAGTAGACAGTTTTGATTTTTAGATAAAGATCATTTTAGGCGTTTTATCGCCTCTGTTATCTTTTTATGATCAAGTCAGCATTTCAGGTTTAAACAGCAAAAATAGGATCCCGCCCTGTACCATCTCACTCAACTATCTAACTTTTTACTATTTTAGTGTTTGTTGAAACTTCTATGCTCTACAGTGATAAAAAGAAAATGAAAAATCATATTTTATACAGAAAACCTTGTTTCGTTTGTTATGGGATATTTTTAAGTCTATTATTGCACCCACTGAAGGCAAATCTGAACAAAAAAGGCATTCCCACAATGACAATGATGAATGGAATTTAGATTATAATATATTCAATTGTGTGAAAAGACATTTTATTATTTAGAATTTCAAAAAAGACAAATCCTGCTTTGTATCACACAGCAGCAAAAGGAAACACGATGCTTTAGCAGCCTCTCATTTGTTGAGTTGATCACAGTTAACTTCTATGTGTTGACTGTAAAAGCAATAGAATTATGGCGAGATTTAAAGTCTATTAAAAACACTATAGTTTTGTCAATATTAGGGCATTCTAAAAGATAAAGTTCATGAGTATTTTTTACTAAATTTACTCATTTAAATTTAGAACCATTTGTAATTATAATATTTAGAATTGTTATTTGTACATAATTTTCAAGAATTCTTTTTTTTTAGTTTCCATTCAAAGCCATTACATTGTTTAACTGGATAAACACTTTAAAGAAACAATAAATATAAACTAAACAAAGGCTGAAAGTTTATATAAAAAAAGCATCAACTCTGACATTAACAACTAACAGAAGGCAGTTTTTGCCGGAGTTTGCATGTTCTCCCGGTGTATGCGTGGGTTTTCTCTAGAGACTCCGGCTTCCTCCCACCGTCCAAAAACATGCTTCATAGGTTAATCCAGGGGTGTCAAACTCATTTTCACTGAGGGCCACATCAGCATAGTGGTTGTCCTCAAAGGGCCAGATATAATTTATACATGAAATTAAATGTAAGGAAAAATAAATGTAACTACTCCTTAATGTTAAATAACTCATTTATTTATTTATTAGAATGTTTTAAAGTGACAATTACAGTTGCATAGAAAACATATGTTTGCTTGTTACTCTAGCATAAATCCTTTTAAATTTGATTCTGTCAAGTTAGGTTATATGGACAGTGTTTAAGTCCTAATGTTTAGTTGCCCAATCCAATATTTCAAGTCCAATTCCCCCTAGATATGAATAAAACCAATTTTTATCTTTTATTTTAAGACGTTAAAAACTTTTATGCTCTAGCGGGCCACATAAAATGACATGGAGGGCCACATTTGGCCCCCGGGCCTTGAGTTTGACACCTGTGGGTTAAGCGGTTACTCAAAATTGTCCTTAGGTGTGAATGTGAGTGTGAATGAGTGTGCGACAGACTAGTGACCTGTCCAGAATGTCCCCTGTCTTCGCCCAATCGTGGGCGAAGGCAGGCGGGTTAAGCTCCGGCAGCCCCGTGACCCCAAAAGGGACCAAAAAAAGGAAAAGGAAAAAAAAGAAAAAAAAAGAACCAATTCGTTTTTGCCTGAGAAAAAAAAATACTTTAAAGCAAAATCAGTTAAAGATCAATCAATTATCTAACAAGAAATCTATTTGTAATTGATCTATTAATTTTCACAAGTCAGTCCATCAAAACTAAATCACTGTTAGAATATTTCTACAAAAAGCAGCATTTTTGGGGATCAGAAGCATGTCAGATTCCAGAAGCCCAACACAACTCTATGGAACATCATACTACAAAAAGCACTTGTTCTTCTGACAATGTTTAGTTTTAAACCCTTCCAATGAAGAATTATAGTTAGTTTACACAGATATAAACTAAAGCAATCAGTCAGTAATTCATAAATAAGCAAAAGGAACATAAATCTTTTCTAAATTAAGGGAGTCTGATCCACACAGACAAGCACACAACTGCCTGTCTCTTGCAAGTCTTTATTTGTTTTATTATGGCTTTCATATTTCCTCTCAAGGTTACAACAGGACTACAATTGGTTCCTCTAAAAAAACTTATATTTGGCTCTTTACAGCATCCTGCACAGCTACTCTTTCACTAATGCATCTATAATCACTGTCCTGCCTACAAATGGCTTTCATGAGGAAATTAGAATCGAAAAAAAAAGAAGCTGACATAATTAAAATGATTTTTGCATCAAAAATTCAACTTCTAAGGTTTCCTTGTTTCTCACAAAGCCATAAGGCTTACCCAGCCACAAAGCAAAACCAAAGCAGACGTGTCTTGAAGGAACTGTGGATCTTTGCATGATTGCAAACAATATTAAGCATGTTAGAAGATCAGATGGGATTATTGTCACATTAAAAAGGAATTGACTTGTAGGCCAAAAGGCACAGTGGTGACTATTGCAGAATCTCCAAGATGCCATGAGATGAGAGTTTCTGTGCAATTTGGTAAGATGTGCAACTAAAATCAGTGCAAATCAAGTTAGGGCAAGTGTTTGACTGCTGCTTTGTCTCTCACAGCCCTCTCTGACACCTCCATGACTCAGTTTCGCCTTTCTGCATTCTAACAGAACGCATCTTGTACTTTGGCTGAGAAAACCCTGTACCTCAACCAACTCTGTCTGTTATGTAAACTGGGAAAGACATCATTCAAGTGTCATTTTGGATGAACTGCAGCTAAACAGTAATTATGGCCCGCAGCAGTCACAACTGCAAGGACCATATTGTAACTGCTACGAGGGTCGAACACTCAAAAAGCCCCAAAACGTCAAAAAAACGCGTCAAAACGCCAAAAAATGGGGTCAAAAGTCGCCCAAAGCACAAAACAAGTCGACAATTGTGTAACGCAACAAAAAAAAACACACACGCACAACACCAACGCACAAACGACAAAATTGTAGTCGCAAAAATGACGACAAAAACACGAAAAAGCCCCAAAAAGCCCTCAAAGGACGGGTTTAAAGCCAAAAAGACATGCCCAGCCTATAGTAAAAGACAGGCTGCATTGAAATACATAGGAAGCACCCTGGGGAAAAAACTTCTTATTGTTTTTCGAATGTTTATTATTATTATTATTATTATTATTATTATTATTCTTGTTTCTAACGGATCCGTTGAGCTCAAATTTGACCCCCGCCACATACCCGAAAACTCACCAAAATTGGCACACACCTAGGATAAATGTGAAATGAATTTTCGGCAAAGAGAACGTCACCCCTCCCACGATGATGACATCATGGCGAGCATTCCCGTAAAAAAAATGAATGGGCCGAAAATCGCTTATGGGGCCAAAAAAAAATATTTCAAAGTAGAGCTATGAAACTAAAACACACTTGTTGGAGATATCCCAAAGAAGTTATGAAATCATTATGGGATGGCCACACGACCTACGGCTTGGCGGCCATTTTGTGGCAAACTCTGAGAAATGGCGATTTTCGTGTTTTTTGACAATATGGGAAAACGACACTTTTGTTTGAGCGATTTTCATGAAATCGGATACAGATGCCAACAGCTTGATTCTACAAATACCAGAGAAGTTTCGTTGACCTTTGACCTTGGGAAGGGGCGGCCATCTTGAATTTTACGAAAAAAGCACCTTTAGTAATGGATACAAACGAAAACTCGTCCTAGGGATTTTTTTCGATTGTCTTGAAACTTCTCGGGCATCAATGGCAACCTACTGTGGACAAAATGTTGGAATTAGAAGTTGTAGATTTTGAACGGCGTGCGCGTGGCGAATTCGCAACCGTCGCCATTTTAGCTAGCTCGCACATATTTTATCGGAATGTTGTGAAAATGAAATATACGATTCCCTAGCTGACACTGAACAAAACGGTGTCACTTACGACAAAATCGATAAAGGAATGTGGCCGTGGTAAGCAAAAAACGATCGCAAAAAAAAGTGCTGACTCGGCAAAAAAAAAAAAAATTTCGGATTTTATTTTTAAGAATCGGCTAACGAAACCCAGATAACTTTGTCGGGTATATCCAAACAAACTTTTGAAATCATTACATGATGGCAACACGACCTACGGTTTGGCGGCCATTTTGTGCCAAAATCGGCCATTTTGAGTTTTTCGCGTTTTTACACAATATGGAAAAATGAACTTTTTTTCAAGCGTTTTTTACGAAATTTGACTGACATGTCCCTAGCGTAAGTCTACAGTCACCTCTGGAGTTTCGTCAACCTTTGACCTCGGGAAAAGGCGGCCATCTTGAATTTTCTATAAAAAACCCCTTTACCACCAGATTCAAACGTAAACTTGTCGTTGGAATTTTCAACGATCATCTCGAAACTTTTTGCGCATCAATGGCAAGCTACTGTGGAAAAAATGTTGGAATTAGAAGTTGTAGATTTTGAACGGCGTGCGCGTGGCGAGCTAGCAAAGTGGCGCACTGTTATAACTCCAATGCCTTTCAATACAATACAGTGAAAATTGAATGCTTGCATTTATGCCTGGATCTGAATACATTGAAAAACACTGGACAAGGACATATAAGGAATGTGGGCGTGGTTAGCATAAAACCACTGTTGCTAAGGACAACAAAAAGTTTACTTTACCCGATTTGTCCGAAACTGACGTTAATCCGTTTGTCCTCCCGAGGCAAACAAAACATAAAATGGTTGCTATGGAGATAAAATCAACAGAAAAGCCGCCATTTTGAAAAAAAGTGGGTTTTTTGTCAACTCATGACATGTAGCTTTCACCAATGGAGCAATGTGTTTTTCTGAGTAAGTTAATGATGCTGATCGCTATGCTAGCAGTTTTAGCCATGTTAGCATAGCTAGCATAGTTAGCATAATTAGCATCTTAAACAATGTGTTTTTCTGAGTCAGTTGATGATGCTGATCGCTATGCTAGCAATTTCAGCCACATTAGCATAGCTAGCATAGTTAGCATAATTAGCATTTTAGGTAATGTGTTTTTCCGAGCCAGTTGATGATGCTGATCGCAATGCTAGCAATTTTAGCCACATTAGCATAGCTAGCATAGTTAGCATAATTAGCATTTTAGGTAATGTGTTTTTCCGAGCCAGTTGATGATGCTGATCGCAATGCTAGCACTTTTAGCCACATTAGCATAGCTAGCATAGTTAGCATAATTAGCATTTTAGGTAATGTGTTTTTCCGAGACAGTTGATGATGCTGATCGCTATGCTAGCACTTTTAGCCACATTAGCATAGCTAGCATAGTTAGCATAATTAGCATTTTAGGTAATGTGTTTTTCCGAGCCAGTTGATGATGCTGATCGCAATGCTAGCAATTTTAGCCACATTAGCATAGCTAGCATAGTTAGCATAATTAGCATTTTAGGTAATGTGTTTTTCCGAGCCAGTTGATGATGCTGATCGCAATGCTAGCACTTTTAGCCACATTAGCATAGCTAGCATAGTTAGCATAATTAGCATTTTAGGTAATGTGTTTTTCCGAGACAGTTGATGATGCTGATCGCTATGCTAGCACTTTTAGCCACATTAGCATAGCTAGCATAGTTAGCATAATTAGCATTTTAGGTAATGTGTTTTTCCGAACGAGTTGATGGTGCTGATCGCTAAGCTAGCATTTTTAGCCAAATTAGCATAGCTAGCATGATTAGCATAGTTAGCATTATTACCTTATGCCGCTTTTACTATCCCTCATCAAAGGTGGGTGGTGAGGGCGGTGAGGGCGGTGAGGGCGGTGGTGGTGCGTAGAGTTGGGCGTGAAAGGCGGGTTGCGTCTGCGGGCCATACAACGCCGCTTGCGGCTTTAATTTTACACTTGTGTTTACAACCAACATGCTTTTCCATTTTTCTGACACATACTTGATTTTAGGGTGCAGCAGCTGCAAATCAGCAAACTTGACCCCCATGTCATGCAAACGGACAGTCTCTGGTGGATAGAAATATGTGCCTGCAGGGACTGTAGCCAAGGATCAGGTCAGGCTGCTGTACTGTGAGAAATAAGAGTTGAGGCTTTATTCATGTAAACCAGATGTCTCTGCTTTCCATCTCGGCTCAGACTGCAGAGACTGTGTTGGAGCTCTTAATAAAGAACAGTGATGGAACATATAAAGTACATTATAACATAGATCAAACATACCATTTGGGCACGCCTTATTTTAATGTTCTGATGTCAGTCTGTGATAAAAGCTTCAGCACAGGAATACATTAGCATCCCACTGCAACATGTTCAATCAATTACCTGACACACCTTCAGCAAAGTCTTTGGTAATTATTCTTAATTACATAGTGACAGAAAGTAGGACCGATTTTTGTTTTTCAAAGAGTGTGATGAAAAAGCTGCATGTCTCATGAATTGGGAATTTTTCTGCGTCCTGGGATCCTATTTTGGAAGTCTTGTGTGGAAAAGGGGACTCTGATTTCACTGCTGTTGTTCACTGGTTTCTTGGATACTATTGTGGATCAATAAAGCACAGCTTGAATAATTTATGTGCTTGCCCACGAAATCTGACTTTGATTAGTGACTTGGAGGAAGGTTTGCATACAAAGGCGCTTACTAGCTTTAAGCTGACAGCACGGTCATGTGAGGCTCCAGGAAGGATCTCAGGCCTCCGAGTTCAGCTGCAGTTCCCCTCTGTTTGAAAATGTAACTGTAAATAAAGGCACCACCACAACAACGTCCACAAACTCAATATTTCTCCCTGATATCCTGTGTTTTTGTCATTTATTTCTACAGTGCTGGCTCAAGTCCAGTGCGTCCTTTCTGAGTTGGAAGCCTGCATCAAGTCCTGCAGGGACATGCACAGATTCAGATGGCATGAACGCAAAGAGATGACCTCATAATCTATACCAAACCAACAGGTTGCAGACTGGACAGGCTTCTTCACAACTAAAGAGCAGCCCCACATGCAGATTTCTCCTTAAGGTCAGGCGTGCAAGTCTAAGCACTCTTTTTTTTTGCACAAAATAGGGCTGCAGATGCAATCTACTTCAAAAGGAATGCAATAAACCATTTTAAGTGACACTAATACACCAGCACCAAAATCACACAGCGATTCATAGTAGTCACTAACTTGATTTTATTGCAAGACTGATTTGAAACTTTTTCCAGGACACTTTTAAGGTTTCATTCAATATAAGGAGGGAAAAACACTTAATCCAACTCGACTACATCATCCACTGGGAATTCAAGCCACAGCCGGAAATGAGAACAAGTAAATAAGATAGTTACCCGATGAGTTTGTGGTTCTAAGCGGTACTTTGTGAGATGATGAAAGAAAACTCGTGCGTAAAAAAACACTTTTTGTACACTTCTTGCAGCACAATATTCTACACATTTCCAATACAAATCCTAAATCCAACAACCTGTTTAATGAATGACCACACAACAGTTTTGGGGGAGTTTGGAATTGAAAGCTGCCCACCTCGTAAGACGTTTCGTCCGCTTCTGTGCCGCAGTTCCGCGTCAAAGCAGAGTCCAGGCTCCTGGTCTGAGTCAGTCTCCGCTTGGAAATACTTTTGGGGCTCAGTGAGCACGAAAAAACACTGCTAAGCAGTCCATGAGCGGACATGGCTCATGTACTCTCCACGTATTCAACAAAGAAGTGGAAAAGGCACGTTCACATCTCTGCCATGAGTCCAATCCGAACTTGCTTGCGCTCCACAGATGGTCTCCAAAACGCCCAGCGCGCACGGTCCCAGGCAGCCAGGATTATGAAATACGCGCCTGTCTCCTCAGATCGCCTCCTCCACCTCCCTGCAGTTCTGACTCACAGCTTCCTGCTTTCAACATCTCAAAAAACTATTTAAAGATGGATGTTAACACCCAGCAAAACGCTAAAAACAAACAGAACACGGCGGGATTAGAGCGACTCTTTGATTTATGTGGGAATGGTGTGAGCGCCTGCAGCCCAATCATTTCACTTAATCCACTTCAAATGAACAGATTTGTAATTATTATTTGCTTAGTGAAACTCAAAAGTATTTTTTTTCTTTTTTTTTTTTTTTTTCAAGTTTTGACGCACCTTTTGCAAAAAACGATTAATGAAAATGATTGGTGCGTTAATTAGTTGCGATAGTTAGTTGGAACTGTGTTAGAAGTTACAAACACTGACTCACCAGCTCAAAACGAGAAATTAGAGATGTTTTACTCTTCATTTATTAACATTTAAAAAAGGTTACCATCTGTATTGAATTAGGCAAACATGCAAGACCCTCCCATTGGAAAAGTACCGCAGTGATTGATGTGTTTCAGCTGCCAACAAGTTATTCAGTCTTTGCTGAAGGAGTGAGCAGCTTTAGATTCCTTTAAATGTCCTGCTGGTCTGCTTTACAATGCCATTTAGGTGCAAATTCTTAGACTAATAATATAAGTTTTTGGTGGAAGTATTATGATAAGGAGTTGCATGAATAAGATCTGGGATCGACAAAAAATAAAATCGCTGAAAGACTTTAAACACCAATCCAGGTTTCCCACAGAAAAAAAAAATCTAACAAAGCTGAAGAGCCAGTCTTTTATTTCTTCTCCCATTCTTCCTAACAGGTGAGTCAATCATTTGAGCCTTTTTGCTTGCACATGCCTTTCTGCTGACGGCAGAGTTTGGTGATGGGCATGTCTTCAGTATGTTTTAAGGTTCTTTGCGTTAGAGGTACTTTTCATGTCATCATCTGTTTCTTTTTACCCTCTCTTTCAGCAGAGCAGCCCCACATTATGGTACTGTCACTGCCATGCTTCACAAATGCTTGAAAGTGTTCCCTTCTTCTTCCAAGCTGGCAGCCATCTTTCAACTCTTCCAGGTCAAATTTAGGTTCAGTAGACCAACATGCATCTCTCTAAAAACATAGATCATTTGTACCCATGAAGGACTTCAGAATATTTTATTGTAGATGTTTTGAAACTGATACTTTTTCCCAGCTGTAAGGCCATTCATTGTGTTTTTAAAATGCAGTGAAACTGTGGATTTGATCACATTTACCACCTAAAATGAATCCGTTGAAAATTTTTGTTGTCACTCTGATGATTTTTTTTTAGAGCTAATGAAGGAAAAGCTCAGAATGTGCCCTCTGTGTGGCTGAGAAGACCCCAACAGACGGTAAAGGGAGGGGAGGCCTCCCTTTTTTTAAAAGGTATTTTGATTTATGATCACTTTTAGCCAGGTTATCTTGTCTTTATCTATTTTGGCACTTAATGTTGGAGGTTTTGGTGTTTTTGGTTATATTATTATTATCTACCATAAGTTTTTTGCCTTTCAATCATTCTCCTGCATTTGGGTCTTTCACATCATCCACTTTAAGCTCCGATATTTTTATAGATTATTGTCTTCCGGCATCTACCAATACACAAAGCCTAAATTTGCTACTAAAGCTCTTAAAATTATAGATTTTTTTACTTTGTTTGTTTCAAGAATGTCTAGAAAATTTTAAATAAACCTCAAATCAGCACTCAAAGAATCTAAAGTAAATTATTTTAAAAAGTTTAAGCTAAAATTCAACTTCAATGTCCTGTTATATTCCTGACACTAAGGAAAAAATAAAAACTTTTTATCATCAGACACATTAATATGTTTGTATTAATAATGTGCCAGATGTGAGAGTGTGGGTTGTTGTGGAATGTTTGCATGAACCAGCATGTATGTCATGTATGACATATAATTCAGTGCTGATTACCGGTAAACTCTGCAACCTCTGGGAACCGTATGCTGCTCATTGCAAAAGTACATATATATATTTAATCAAACAGAATGAAACCCGAACCTTCCAAATCAGCAATCACATGCCCAAGACATGATGACAAAAATGCTGCCCAGAGTTTGCCTGAAGTCCCTGCCCTTACTTTGTCACACTGCATTATTTTCTCTTCATTTTAAGGTAGTTGAGAAACATGGCATGCAATGCCCTCTGAACAGACCCTTCCTGTGGGAGCCCTGGGGAAGAGACCAATGTGATAACAAGACATGTGAACCAGCACTGTATGGCCTCGATAAGGATTTATCAGATACCAGAGTCCACCAAACAGACAGGGGAAGTAGTGATAACTGGGCGGCTGTATGTTTGATCCACTTATTTGGTGGGGGGTGAGGTTTGGAGGGCAGATTCCTGTAAGACTTCCTGTTTTGTCGTGTCTCACATGGATAGGTGCAGGTTACACATCCACTCACCCCGTCAGGATGACAGAAATACTGCTCCCGTGACCCCGTGACGCTTACATCATCAAATGAAAATGATGAAAACTCTGATAAATGGCTTAGTGCAGAGTTACAGTAAAGATAAAAATGAGTAACAGTTGCTGACAAAGAGATGTCTCACACCAAACAGGTTTCAAAAGACTTGGAAAGCAATCTTTGTAGTTGATTTGTTGGCTTAAAACATTAGACGTGCAACTGTTGTGTTATTAAAATTTAATTTAACATGTAGAGGGCATTTAGGTCAATGAAAGACATTAAAGAATATGCCTTGTCACTTGAGTCTGAGTCAGCGCGGGTGTAACCAGTACCCACTCACTCAGAAAGAGGTCTATTTTTATTAAAAAGCCACTAGGTGGCATTAGTACATTCACTTTACTCCAACAGAGAGGCGCGGTTGCAGTGCAAACAATTCATTCAGAGCATTTATCAAACCTTTCTTCTGGAGCAGCTCTTTAATTGTCCATATAGTCTTCTGTTCGGTGTCATTCTGCTATAGCATTTCTCATGGCCTTGTAATCTGACTGAACAAAAGTGATACGCTTGATAAGCATCAACATCATTATCTCAGTCACTCTTCACTGAAAGTGTTTTCAAAATATTAAACCAGGAGTCAGGCTAACCCTGTCATATCAATAGAAAGTTTGCTTTGGCAATAACTAACTGCGATGTAAATTGTGTTTTTAAAGTTTTTAATGTGTTCTTGTGACATTTTTCTCATGATGGAGGGCATACAGTATATGAAGAAAATTAAACTTAAATTAGTATTTCTGAGTATTTCTTTATTCAGATTGTTGTGAATATAAAGCAGACAAAAAATGCTGTTGGAAAAAGCTTGTAGATGTGACGTCAAAGCGCTGCGGCATGCTTTGTAGACAAATAGATCCATTTACGTCTTTATTTTCCTCAGCTGAGCTGGTAGCTGGCTCAAAACTGTACGGCTGGATAGCTCCAATATTGCTCACCATTCTAATTGCAGGATGGGGGTGTGAGGGGCTGTAAGCTAGCGGAAGAGTGTGTAAACAGATGATGGATGATGGGAAAATGGGAAGGCCTTACTCCTCGCCAACAGTTTCTCCTAACACTCAGAGTCCTAGAAGACACAGATCTTTTGAGTTTGGCTAAAAATGGCATAATCCTGACGACGGTAACTAGCCGCTGGCAGCGCTTTTGAAATCAAAAGTTGATTGGAGTGGGACTTAAACGAAATGAAACTTTGAATTCATTTAAAACCAAACCCAATGCATTTTACTTAAACGTGAAAAAAGTACATTTTTCTAACAAAAAACAACTTTTTAAAAACATTTTCAAAGAATTACGTGATGCTCTTTTTTTTTTCTTCTTTTTTTCTTATTTTATTTTGGATACGTCCATCTGGTTATATTTTGGTCAATGTTTTGTCTAAATACAATCTTAAATATTTCCTAATAAGCCACAAACAAAAGAAGTGTTTAAAAATAACGCTTGTTTTAAAAACCAAGAACATGTATGTGTCACCTCTATGTCAAATGTGTTGCATAGTAAAGTAGCTGAAGTTAAAAAGAGTCTTTTGTAAGGTATGACTAAGTTAACTATCTAAAGATCTTGAGTTGCTGGGTTGGTTGGGCTATTTCCTTGATTCCAGTATTTTGTTTATTAGGTAGCAGATCACAAACGACAAACAGCGGATGTTTACTTTTCTGTCATGACTGCTGTGTTTACCACAGACTTCTGTCAGATGTGGTTAAAAATGTAGATGTCAAAAGTCTTGGTAACTTGCTTGAACATCTAAGGACCCAGATCTTGTTGAAATGAAGGTTTAACATACAGGAGGGGACGTGTGGATGACTGAAATTGGGAATTCTGTTCTCTGGACTTTGGGAATGGTTGTGGTAGATTTGCTTTATTTATTTATTATTGCAGGATGAAACCTGTTTACTCACTAAATGTGCTGTTTTTCCTGTTATTTTTTATTTTATTCTTTTGATTGAGAGACTACATGGGAGTCTTTAGATGCTTCACTTTAGCCGTTTTTCAAGAACTATTTCTGCTGAAACATGACTAATTAACATTCGGCTAACTCTGTAAGACCTAGAAAACATGATTAAATCGAGAATTTTCTTAACTTTGTCCAAACCTTCTGCAGTGTCTCTTTTCTGTCACTTGTCTGTGCTGTCAAGCAAGCCAAACATTACGAACCTGTAATGACTGTCTAATAGGGCCACTGCGGGCGGTGACACAGACTTTTTTGAAATGTCGCCCTACTTTTTGCTGTTTTTCTTAAAGTGTTGTATCACAAAGTGACTATTTGCAAAGCTCTGACATTGGGTAAACCTCCGATTACATAGGCAAACAGTGGGATCTGCAGATTTGAACCATTTCATCCTTGCAGATACTTAGATTGTATGCTTTTAAGAGTCGCGCGCACGTGAGCCTTGTGCCGATGCACTTAGAGCAAAACTGAAACGGAGCGCACTTGTCTTCTGTAAACGGAGAAGCAAAAACAAAACACCACTTTCAATCCTCCAAGAAAAGTGTCTCCATACGAGATTCGTGGGTGCCATTATTACTCAGATCAACACATCTCACATTTGATAGCCCATCTTCTCTGCAGTGAAGGAGGAAAATAGGAGTAATGGTGAGAAGAAAATGCAATCTAGATGTCAGACAAGCACTTGATTAACCACTTATAGACACAGTCTGTGCGTTAGGGCTAAGCTATGGCTTCTCACTCCCCTTCCCCAGCCTGATTTTTTAAGTATTACTGGCCACAGGGTATTGATTTCCCTTTCTTCTAAATATCCCCTTGCAGTTAATAGAATTTACAGCAGATATTCCCTGTTTAAAGTAGGCCTCCCCTCCCTTTACCGTCTGTTGGGATCTTCTCAGCCACACAGAGGGCACATTCTGAGCTTTTCCTTCATTAGCTCTAGTTGTGAGAGCCCACCAAAGAGAAAGGACATGGCTCTTGATGGCAGAAGAAAAAATGAAATTTGTCTTACCAGCTGTTTGGATAAGGAGGAGCCAGGGTGAGTTCATAGCTCTCTTATTTATTCCAATTTAGCCATCCAAGAATAACTACTTTATCTAATCAATATCTATAGTTTCCTGCATTGGATTCTACCCAATATAATCTATTCCCTTGCTATCATAACAGGGGAACTTAGCCTTTAAAGAGTGTAGTCTTTAAATATAAGTTAAGAGAGTGTGACTGCAACAACAAAAAGATTTTAATCACATGTTTTATCGAAAGTTAAAAAAAAAGTGACTTAACTAAATAACATGTGAAAAGATATTGAACGCATACAGTAACAAATAAAACATTAACAGCCAAATGAAATCAAGTGTGAAAAGATTTTAATGTGATACTTCAGTTTCATTAATGGATGACTAAAATCATTTTCCATTCTAACATGATCGCGATGTGAAAAGCAATTATCTTCCATATTGTTAGGCTAATAATCTGCGTAATCCATGCAATTAGGAGGGATGCGTGATCTCCATTTGAGCCTTGGAGCCCAGCCTGAAGCTCAGCAACACGCTGCCTCTGATTCAAGTGACAGTGTCGACTTGGTGACCTTAGCAGCTTTCCATGGGCACATTGATTTTTCTCCAGCATTACAGATAATTGCTGGATGCAGTGAATCCTATCCTCCCCAGGCTGCAGGGAGGGGCGTCTGTTGTCTGTTGACACAAGAGGCAGCTATCTGATTTGAAGAATGTAAAAACTCTGGGATCTCATTGACTGCAGCTGAATTTAGTGTAGCATGAGGGCGTATTTTAACTGATGCGTTTTGGGAAAGTGCAGTCTGTGCTATTAAATGTAAAGATGAATCGTACCCTACGACAGTCTGACATGTTTTATTAAACAGGATTAATTACAAATATGGGACATTTCTGAAATCAAGAGCAGAGATGATCATTTTTTTGTATGTTTAAGCAAACAGCATTAATAGCCATGTTGGAGAAAACACTGCTTTTACAAACACATTAGTAAGCTTCTGTATTGGCCAAGCAGCAGCTCATATTATATTAATCCGCGTTTTCTGTTCTGCATGGAGTGACTCTCATCACTTTATGCAAATGACTGCATTTCCTGTTTGCTGTGCTCTATAAAGTAATGAAAAAGTCTCTTGGAGGGATATGATGTGAGGCTCCTACCGCCTTTAATGGAGTGAAGATCGTTTTGGATCTCATTCCATTATTTCTTGAAGAAGGAGGCAGTTTTTGCTCTGGTCATTTGCTGTTCTGTGATGTTCTTTTTTCGCGTGCCCTTAAGTGCATTTCACTTATTAATCTGAAAGTCAAAACTGTATTGACGTCAAATAAGCTGAGGAATTTTCCATGAATCTTAACGGTGTTCCAAGGAAGCAAATGAGCCATACAACCACTCAGAGCAAAAGAGACATCAGATGAGAACAGGAACGCAGATGCCTTATCATGACCATCTTAAATCAGCGCTGTTGTAATCCCAGCACAACAAGCTTAATGTGATTTGTGGTTGCATACACAGTGCGTGTTTTGCTTGTCTCCACTCTGAGCGCTGCGACCTGTGTGACTCAGAAAACCAGGCCACTGATGCAGTGCTCTCTGGCCCAGGGGCGAGCATCGGGCCACATGATTGGATGGCTTCATGTGCAGCTTTATCTCAGAGAAAGGTTTGCTTGAACATCACACAACATCTCATTGTGGCCATATGGCCGTGCTTAGCCACTGGACAAATAAACAGAAACTCTTTACATAATTAGTGCAGCTTTGAAATGAGAGCAGCTTCATCAAGGTGTAGCGGCTTTTGGTGAAACAAAGTGCTCTTTTCAGAGCTCTTCTGCTTTCTTTTCTGTCATAAACCAAGCTGAACTTGATTTGTCATACTCTGCTCTTTGTGCACGGCATGGGATGTGTTACACAAGCAACTCCATTTGCTTGCAAAGGCAGCCACGTGCCTCAGTTCATAACTAATGGAAGACTGTGTATGCCATTCATGCATGAGAGAATCGCATGCAATAATCCAGTGTGAACTACCGTGATGTTAAAATAGCACTGCTTTGGGAAAATGCACTGAAAAAAAAGTGCAAAAAACAAATAGACTGGAGTGGAGCAGAAGCTCAGTATGACAATCTGATGTTTGCAAACAAAGAATGAAGGAGAATAGAGAAGCAAAGTAAAAATAATACCTGGTGCTGCTGTGTAATATTAAAGTTAAGACCTAATTCTGTGGTTTATATAGGATTTAGTTTGAGCCCTGTTAGGGGTGACAGTTGGCAGGCAGACAGTGATAGAGTCGAGATTACGGTGAAGGCTTAATTTTTAAGCTTTCATGGATGATAAAACACATGGCATTTCCAAACATTTGTTCAGTGTTTATGTGAAATACTCAAGGAAATGACATTTTCTGGGATGAAATATTGCAAATAAAACACAATCAACATAAATGTCGTATGGATGAACACAAATGCTCTAACCTTTTTGAAAGCTTTCATGTAGGGAAGCTGCAGCATTTCAGGCAAACACTATTTTTATAAACGCTCTGCAAAGTGGGGATAGCTTGAACCAGAACAGCAATTCATTGACATCCAGCTGTTCAACATCGATCTCTGTGTTTTCTAATGCACTGGCCTGGAATGTGATGCTATTTCATTACTGAGGCTGAAACAACAAGCTCAGTCCCCCCCACCATCCTCAGGGCACTGACCACTCACTGGGACACAGGCACTGTATGTAATAATAACTGAACAGCCAAGTGAGACAAACTCAGTTGATGACTGAGTCAAAATTAAGCGGCAAGAAAGTTTGGAGTGAGACAGAAGGACAGAGTAACTCATCTGTGAAAAACGCTTGAAGAGGTCTGGAAAAGGAAAAAGAAAAAACGATAACAAGTTTGGCGTCAAGTCTGATTACACTTTTCACCAACAATGGACCCAGATGACAACAATCTTGGCATCTTTACTGTGATACAGTGAGTAGATCTCTGCTTCTTTATGTGCAGTGTCTTCTTACAAAGCAGTTTTTTAGACTTATTCTATGAGTTAGAGGTTCTGCATCAGTCTTACAGGGTGAAACGCTCTTTCATTATTGCGGTTAAAAAACAAAGAATTGATTATGCTGCTTTGAAAAAAGTTGGATCTTCTGTGATTGTGTTTGACTGATCACTTATGTAAATTCCACTTTTGAAAGACAATTTTGCAAAGCAGTATGTAAAGATTTGTACATAGACATATATGTGTTGTATTTAAAATTATGGTTTAGCTTCGAAAACCTTGTGGAGAAATAAAGCAATAAAGTAATTGAAGGACCAAACCTTGTTTAATTTGGTGGAAAATGAAAGCAAAAAAATCTGTATGAATGATTTGCCCTCGTTAGGTTTGATTTCTCCTCACATTTCACTTTTGAGGGTGGAGCATCTGTCACAAAACAGGCAGACGCCTGGTTCCAATTGCAGCGGGTTTATTAGCACTGCGAAAAGTCCACAAATCTAAATCAGGATCAGGAAGGCAGAGGAGTATCAGAAGAAAGAGGAGTAGTCAGGATCCAGACGAGATTCAGGGCAGGCGGCAGGCAAATGGAGTCAGAGACAAAACAGGGTCAGGAAATCAGAAGATCAGGTCCAGATATAACGCTCAGTAATGCAGGCAGAGTGGCACAATCAATACTTCGCACTGAGTGAAGCTCAGTGCAGTGCTTACGTATACTATGAGTGGTTGTAAATGAAAGTCAGGTGTGTGGCATCCAGAACCTGTTCGCTAGGGTTGCTGGGAGATGCAGTGGGTCTAGAACTCTGGTGAGCAGAGGGGAAGACAGTCATGCAGTAAAAGCTGCTTGTTAGGTATGATAATTGCTTTTATTGTATTACTTGTTTTTTTTATGTTTTATTGTTTTTTTTGTTCAGTATACCGTCAAAGGGTTCCCAGTGGTCTTTTATTTATGATTATGCCGTTTTTAGCCCAAATTTAAAAAAATGGGATACTTTCTAGAACATAGTTTCTGCAGAGCATGAGTATACTGTAAAAACAGGCCCCCTGGAAATAGGTCAAAAATCTTAAAAGCGGCAAAACTAAATAGATAAAAATTAGCTAATGGGAAAAGATAAATGGCTTCACTTTGAATTCAGTGAAACATTTTTTACTAAAAATTAATTTAAAATAAAGTCATTTTGCTATTGAAAAACCCATGATAAGATTACTTTTCTTGCAAGACAAAAAATAAGACAATTTCCCTTGAAACAAGGATGATTTCAATTTCTTAAGATTCCGTTTTTGCTGTGTAGTCCATTAGAAATTAGCTTTGGGTTTGTGGGCAGGAGTCAGGACCATTGGCGCAGAGCAACCCCGGCCCCCTCCCCGCCCTGTTACTGAAAGCTCTCTGTTTACACTCTCTCCCGCCATCTTACAGCCCCCAAAATCCCAACGTAACATTAATGGTGAAACAAAAATGGTGACCAATAATGGAGCTATCCAGCAATACAGTTTTGAACCAGATTCCAGCTCAGACAAAGAAAATGAAGACATACATTTGTTTCCAACTGGATGCATCTGAATGGAGCGTAGCAGGGGGCTTCCGGTCCGCCCTGCATTTTTGTACGTAACATATACAATCTTTTTCAAACTGCATTTTTTTGTCTGTTCCCGATTCACAATAATTTGAATAAAGAAACACTCAGAAATGCAATTTTTAAGTTATTTTCCTTATATATACTGTATGACCTCCACCATCAGAAAGATGCAACAAGAACATGTTAAAAAAACCAAAAACATCATTCTCATCAAACTGGGTGTTTTCTATTTTAAATTTAGCAGATTCCCCCACAAAAAACCAAAGAACAAACACAAACACTTAGCTGTTTGATGGAGTGGGGAATCCCTCCCAAAACGGCGTACTTTCATTTGATTCTTCTTTTTTTTTTTTCAATGCACTGCACTCTCAAAATCAGAGCAGGGACAGGAGTGGACCAAATACCCAGGTAGGATCACAGTCACAGATGAAAGATTTTCCAGAACCAAAACAGAGCAATGAGAAATAGAATAGCTGGTACAGTATGTACAATGAATATCGCACATAGATTTGTGTTCAGCTTCCCTGTACTCCACAATAAATAAGAATAGTTCCTCAATTCTAACCTAATTCAGGCGCTACATGGTGAGCTTTTTCTTTTTTCTCTCTGAACGTAAGACGTGTGTCACCTACATTCCCGTCTCTACATAATCCTTTTTGTTGTGCTGAGATGTCTGTGTACATTTGTAATGTTGTGATGTGGGTTGACTTGCAAGTTAACAGAGACCAGCGCAGTATGAGAGCGCTGTAACTCAAAATGAAGCAGCCTAAATTTATTAAGCATCGATGTGCTTGGATGGTTAAGGTTATCTAATGTAGCTTTAATAAAGGTTACTGACATAGCCGTTGCAATTTATGTCATAACATAGTGCTATGTTACATTTGGATACAAACAGTAAGATTAACTTTGTCAAAGAGTTTCTCATGAAGTATATCTTAAGGGACTTGTTTTTTTTTTATCATGACAGGCAAAATATTTAATTTTTTAAAATAAAAACATGGACAGTTGACATCTCAATTTTGTCACTCACAATTGTGTTTTTGTTGTTTCAGAGGTGTCAGAGACATAATGTCTTTTTATGCTGTATGCAATGCCCCTTGGGAGGAAAATTGGCTCAGTTAAGCAGAAACACTCTGTCCTGAAAGGCTTCTTTGCAAAGATGAATTACCAGCAATAAAAATAACAGATTACATTTTTTTTTTTTTGCATGAACAGAGACCCTATTTACTCTGGTGTACAGAGTGCAGAATTTGAAAAAAAAAAAAAAAAAAAACCTGCAGTACACACTGTTTATTTTACTGATTTAAGTTGGAAAGCAAGTGCATTGCTCAGAAATTAATAGCGGTGTTTGCTAAACTGGCCTGCACAAATTCCAGACATGTAATAGACTGAAAAAATAATTTTTTAACGTACCAACACATGAAAAGTAGACCAATATGATAAAATAGTGCAAGAAAATGTAATGAAAAAGCAACTAGAGGCAAATACAAAAAGGGCCTATATCATGCTATTCTTAAACCTTTTATAGTAAACTGTAGTCATGTACATAATAACATATTCCCTTTGGCGCACACAAAAAAAATCTGTTTATCGGATATGAGTTATTTTCTTTCAGCCCAGAAGTAAGACTACTCAATCTCTGAGGCACCGACTTTCGCTCCTAATTGGTGCCGCCCATTTCATGACGTCAACTTAAGGTCAGCCTCAACAGCCTCGCCCACGAAAACAAAAAACATCCAAACTTTTGCAAAGAGAGATGTGCATATTTGGCACAAAATGAAAAGCGTTTTTGCAGATCCCCGCTACCTCATCGGAGAAAATGGCTGTTTGTGTGTTAGCCTGGATGCGATGCTGGCAGTGCAGACTCTACCTGGAAGGAGCGGTTCTCACTTATCTTTGTCACAATGTGAGAACCCGCTCTTTTTCATGGGTTTGGAGGGGCTGATGCTCGGAGCGCAGGTTTTTTGAGGAATACTCAGAGATGCATGAATGGATCAAAATACCGCGTCGGGGTTGTTGTTTTTTTTGTGAGGAATGAACATTTTAATACAATTGAGTGGTATAGACCAGGGGTGTCCAAATCCAGGCCTCAAGGGCCGGCAACCTGCTGGTTTTCCAGAAACGCTGCCTCATAGCTGTTGATTACCTGGATCAGGTGTGTTTAGCCAATAAGGAGCTTCAACGGCAGGTTGATTGGAAAACATATAGGACACCAGCCCTTGAGGCCTGGAATTAGACACCCCTGGTATAGACCCTTTAAAGTCTATATTCAATCAATAAAATACTTTATTGTCCTGTGAGGGAAATTTGTCATGGCTAAGGAGCCCACAGCTACAACATAAAGAACACAACAGAATAGTTCTGGTCCCTGTCCCTGAGTGCTGGCCCTCGCCAAATTTCCAACAGTGGACGAGCCTGGTCAGGCCACGTTAACAACACTTCTTGTGGACCCCCTCTTCCCCTGGGTAGCCTCCTCCTGGGCAGGGACGGCTGGCCCCTGCTTTGCTCTTTCCTGGACCAACCGTGTGCCGGGTGGGTGGCTTCCTGGAGCGCAGGGCCGCTGCTGCTGCGGCGGGGGTCTTAGTGTGGGGATGACTGGGCACTCTCCCTCCTTCTTTTCACCTTCCATCATCCATTTTAGAGGTCATGAACACTCACTTGAGCACAGGTGTCAGCTCATCTTCGCACTAATATTTAGCGTGATTGAATGAAATATTTCACACTGGTTGGTTTGAAGGCATAAATATGCAGTGTGTGAACAATATTTGTATTGTGTACATTTTTACATGGGAACATTTTTTGGAGCCAACAGATATGTTTGTGACATTTAAATGACACCGCTGTATTACATCTGAAACTCACTGTAATGACTATAACACTCCAGAAACGTGTTGCTTTATGCTGCTTTATAGTTTTAACACAGGTGGGAAGCCTGAGGTTGTTACCTGGAGCCATTGTAGGCAGTGAGTGATGCAGAATCATGACAACTAAACACTTGAAAGTCCGGTATATATTGCCCTGAAATATACTTGGATGAATACATAAACAAGCCCATCATACACTCATTTAAAAAGGTAATCCCACACAGTTACTTGTGTGTGTCTAATGTCTTCTGAGGGCAGTTAACAGTGTCCTCAAAGTCCTATTTGCTCCATCTGAAATGAACTTCAGTCTCTCAGTATTACTAGGGAACATTAATTAGCTAGTGTAATAAAGCCTGAAAACCAATTTGATAATCTTCTTAAAGCCAAGCCTACTACATCTCAGCCAGGTAACACGTCACTTTGCATCCCAATTAGTCACACCATTGAATATTCATGACAAAGCAGTATTCAGAACTTTAAACTCCTAAAAGCTGTTTAATTCGCTGAATAAATCAGCTGCAGCCTCTACATAATCAGTGTCACACAGAGTTTGGGAACGGGATGTGTGGAGGTGGCTCACAGGCAGATGCAGGTTCACAAATGTGCAGAAGAAGCCAAAACTCTGCAAAGCGGTCCGTTTAGATTTTCATCCAAATATGGATTACAAAGTACTTTTGTGTGCATGAAGCTTAATGTGCTCTTTGTGCTCTCTATAGCATTTAGTATCCAAATGTCATATGAACCAAATGTTTCATTAGGTTTGCACATCTCAAACATAAAAAATGCATTTATTATCTGAAAAAAAACCACATAGTTAAAGATCCATATTAACAAGAAACTAAAAGTAGAACTTGGATTGATTGCACAAGATAGTATTTACATACATAAATGGCATTATACATATAGAAATGACAACATTTAAAGGTAAAATTATACTTTAAAAATGGCAACTTTCCTTAAGTTTATCTGACCAAATGACAGGTGAGACAGATGGCAGCCCTTCGCCTTTCACAATCCTGAATCAGTTAATCAGTCAGACGGGTTTCAGTCTGACGGATTCATTCATTTATAATCATTAATAGGGCCATAAATTGAGGTGATGTAGGCTCTTTTGGTCTGGACTAAGACATGTTAGTATGTCTTGCAAGAGTTTTTTTTTTTTAAACTGTAATTCATGTGTAGGTTATTGATGTACAGATAAAGAGAAAGGGCATGATTACAGTGTATTTTTAAATGATACAATAAGTCTAAGTTAGATGTTTAAGTTTACATGAAAATACCAAACTGCATTAAATATTACTCTGACATCTCTTAAGCAGTTATAAAGGAGTCTAGTTGGTCAAAGTGGGTAATGTTTTTTTTCTTCAAATATCCTTTCAGTACATATTTAATGGCAACTTCCCAAATTGCTTCGTATTTTTTTTTCTTCAAGTCAAATAAAATATTCAAATCTGCAGAACTGAAGCCTTGCTGACTTTCAAATGTGTTTGCAAATGGCTCCAAAATGACTAAAATCGACTGTTTTGAAATGGACTCAGAGCAAAGAGAGAGGAGGATTAGCAGATCAGCCTGGTTTAAACGACAAAAGCTTCAGCCACATTTGCTTTTGGATCACATCTCTATCTAACCCTGTATCCTTTGCCTCTCACGCTGGTCTCTGAGACAAAAATCCTAACACATAATAGTACAGGCTCAGAGTACATCACGTATTGAGGTTTGCCTCCAACAGGACACCATAGTTTCTAGTATGATCTTACTATTTGGTGCATTTTTCACACCTCTATGTATACTTCTTAAAAAATATTGGTGCCTCAGATTATGTATAACATATTGATTTACCTCAACATCAAAACAAATGAGTGAATCAGCTCATTTTAGATTCAGACCCTCAACTTGCGTCTTTTTGTGCACCAACAAATTTAAGCCTGACCCCAAGCGGAAGTGACAACACCCCTGATTGTGTGTATCACTCACAGCAAAGGCACATTGACTCACTCTACAGAGCTTCACATGCTGTGACATTTCCACAAACTAGTGGCTGCTTAGTAGTGAAAACACAAATTAGGGTTTGGATTTTTTCAAAAATTCATCCAGTACGATGTCTTTCTTTCTTCATTCATTTTCGTTTTTCCATTTGTTGACTGGATTGATTTATATTTTTATAGTCTACAAGCTGAGGTCAAACTGAATGTTTATGCATTTTTATGTTTTCATAAAATAATTCCATTAACACGATTATGTGCACAGCATATAAGAATGTGTTTGATGTTAGTATTTCCTTGTGCTTCACTGAGCAGGAAATCAGAGCGACACTGTTGGAATGGCCTGTGAAGCTCCTTTTTATCTAAACTCTGTGAGACCAGATGAAAATATTACACCACCCTTCAAAAGAGATGAGGTCAATTGGCTCCTGATCACCTTTGACAGTAGGGTCACATGTGATTTATGGAAGGTGATTCCTGGACCTTAGAACTCAGGTCATTCCTCCTCCTGGGAATGAACTAAATTTTTTTATTTTGCCAGAAACTGATACATCTAGGGAAAAAAATATTCATCAACCACTTTAGGCACACCTGTCCAACTGCTGGTTAACGTAATTTTCTAATCAGCCAATCACATGGCAGGAACTCAATGAATTTAGACATGCAGACATGGTTAAGCGATCTGCTGCAGGTCAAGCCGAGCAATCGGATGGGGAAGAAAGCTGGAATGGTTGCTGGTGCCAAAAGTAGTAGTCTGAGTATTTCAGAAACAGGTGATCTACTGGGATTGTCACCCACAAGTATCTCTAGGGTTTAGAGAATGGTCAAATAATGGTCTATCAGGTTCCACCTGATAGAAAGGCAACAACTCAAATAACCACTGGTTACAACCGAGGTCCATATAGGAGCATCTCTGAGCATGTCCACCCTTCAGGCAGATGGGCTACAACAGCAGAAGACCACACAGAGTGCCACTTCTGTCAGCTAAGAAGAAGGCTGAGGCTACAATTCACACAGGCTCACCAAAACTGGACTGACTGAAAGACTAGAAAAACGTTGCCTTGTCTGATGAGTCTGGATTTTTGCTGCAACATTTGGATGGTAGGGTCAAAATTTGGCGTCAATAAGATGAAAGCATGGATCCCTCCTGCCTTGTATTAACGGTTCAGGCTGGTGGTGGTAGTGTCATGGTGTGGGGGATGTTTCCTTGGCACACTTTGGGCCCCTTAGTACCAATTAAGCATGGTTACAACGCCATAACCTACTATTGTTGTTGACCATGTCCATCCCTGTATGACCACAGTGTAGCATCTTCTGCTGGCTACTTCCAGCAGGATAAGGCTACATGTCATAAAGCTGGAATCATCTCAGACTGGTTTATTTAACATAGCGATAAGTTCACTGGACTTAAATGGGCTCCACAGTCACCAGATCTCAACCCAATAGATCACCTTTGGGATGCAGTGGAACGAGCATGGCATCATGGATGTGCAGCCGACAATTCTGCAGCAACTGTGTGATGCTGTCATGTCAATATGGACCAATCTCTCTGAGTTTCCAGTACCTTGTTGAATCTATGCCACCAAGAATAAAGGCAGTTCTGCAGGCAAAAGGGAGTCAAACCTGGTACTAGCAAGGTGTACCTACTAAAGTGAGAGCATGTTGAGTGGGACTTTTATCTCAAAAAAGAAATTGTACCATGCACAAAAAAAGAAAAAAAAAACATGTGTTTCAATTTTTTCATGTCAAATTTAAACCACTTTGGGGTGGGTTCATGAAATGTTTGTAGGCCTCTCATGAATGCCATCATTGAGATAGAGTATGCAGCATTTGAACTGCTCTGAAAGGTCAGCATAAATGCACTGCACAGTTTGGGTATCCAAACATGCAGCTGTGAGCCAGAGAGCTCAGCTGGAGAGGAGACACATCAGGTCCTCCTATCGCTCCAGCTGCTTTTGTTGCTCCTCTGTTGCCTTTGCAGTCACATTTGCATCTGTCATATCCTCCCTTGTGCTTCTGTCTGTTCCTGGAAAAAAGTGCACAAGTTTGAGGATGGATCAGAGATTTTTTTTGGGGGGGGGGGCATTCCTCTAGGGTGGCAGCTTTGTCACTTGCTTGTTTATAATTACGGTGCCTTCCTATATAGTCTGATGCACATCTCCCACCAGCATCGCCACCCCTGTTCCTCCCTCCCTTTCGCTTGTTCTCCCTTCTGCCTCTCTCCAAAGCCGTTGTTACTGTGCGGCTCCTGCACATCATTCCAGAGCGTTAGAAATTAAATGAAGGTGGCTTAACGCAGCTAACATAGGCATGCTTTGAAGGATGTAACCAGGGGGAAGCTGCACTGCCAGATCCTTTTCTATGGGCTGTGGATTTGTGCTGCTGAGGCGCGGACACAGCAATCACTCAGCCATGCAGAGGCTCAGACAACAGGACTAATCTCTCCACCTGACTTGTGGAAGCTCCACTTTTTTTTCCCCCTGAATTATCTATTCCCTGTTGCCTAATACAGTGTGCGACAATGGAATCGGAGTGAAGGAAAATTTGTGTAGCTTTGCCTGTAGTCTGCAGCACACATGGATGTGTTCAGCTTTGTAAAGATGCCGAAGCTGTCAGGGTGAGTCCAACAAATGCTGCTATGTGCTTATCTTTGGCTGTGTGTGCATGTTCGGTGAATGGTGGCGTTTTGCATGTTCAAAGGACGATTTGCAGAGTGACATGACGCTCACGTGTGGAGCCGTGGGAACAAATATGCTACTGATCGTTCAAGGAAGCAAGTTGTGCAGTCATGTATGATGTGGAATGAATGAGCAAGTAAGATGCATAGAAGTGGGGGTGGATGCAATAGCTAAAGCTATTCATCCATCTAAACTCTGTCTAAGTTCATACATGTGTAATGTGCTGCAGAAAGTGTCTTTATACTGAATTACTGTCAAATTTATATAAACATGCCTTTTAAAAGATGAACTAAATTATGTAACGCATTTTTTCCATTAACTGTGATGTTTACTAACCATGATAACACTGTGTGAGAACATCACACAAACTAATTCTGAAATAATGCTTTTATTTTATGTCTGAAAGCCCACTTTATGCAAACTGTAGGTCTGCTGGTAAAAATTAATCCTGCCAGGAGATTTATTGTCACCAAAACCTTCATTGTGCAGGAGGAACATCTGATCATAAACAGTCAAGTGTATCAATATTTCTTATGAGTCATTAAAGCTGCATCAAAATGTCATAGTCTGTCCGATTCCTAGCCAAAAAAGGACTCTGACTTTTCAATGTGATAAAACTATTCTTGCAGGGAATCTAAACAGGTGGCAGTAATTTTCCATTATATAACACAAACTACTTTCATTGTTTAGCCTGCCTTCATAGCAGTATGTGGATCAAAACTGCATCCTATCACCTTGAGGGATCTTCTATAATAATGTCTCTGATTGTGTGTCAGCACCTCTGTTATATTGTTTGTGTACTTTTTTTTTTTTTACCTTTCTGTTTGTTGGCATACATTTAATTGAGAAATCTTTAAACACAACAATTTTTTACTGTTTCTGTTTAGTAGAATGTTTTTTATTTCTTACTAGAGTTTATTTCCTCAGAATGTTACCTTTTATTTGTCAAAAGTTTAAGCCCGCCTGAAAATAATGCGGATCAAACAAACAAACTTTGCTGTCAGTAAAAAAGTTGCTAGTTTGTTTGAAAGTGAACCATGGGGTAGTTTACGTCAGCATCAATCCACATGAACTTTCCAACCAGGCAAAGAGTGAAAACGAAACTAAAGAAACGTTAGTAAATACTAACACAACCAAAATGCAAATCAAAACAGCCAATGCCGTTTCATTGAGCTTGGTGTGATGAGTAGGTGAAGCCAAGAGGGCTAGCGGGACTGGCAAGTTTTCCTCTTGGTGCATTTTTTGTTGTTGATTGGTTTATTCAAATCAATACAACATACAGATTCATAAATTGATTCTAAAACAAATAAACAAAAAAAAGACTTTTTGTGGTCGGAGTATGTTTTGGTCATCACTTATCCAAAACAAGCAGCTCATGTAGTTGTGTGACATTTCTAGGCATTTCCTTGAAACCAAGGAAAAGAGTCAACATTGCTGGTGTTCCCTGTCTATGCAAGACAAATCTATGGATATTAGCCTAACAGTGTAAACATATAGTTATATTTTTATTTCAAGACATTCAGTATGAACCCAAAACGATTTCAAAATATATAGAAAAAGTTTTGCTTTTCAGGATGTAGAAAGTTGACTGTTTTTATCCCACATAACTACGTAAGTTCTTTCATGACACCAATAAAAAAATAAAATGTTTTTTAAGACCTAGTTGATCTCATTTTTCTTGCAGACATTTCCCATATAATAAAGCATCATTGGTCAAATTGTGATTTTTCAATTTGTGAGGAATTTCATTTCAAAGAAAAAAATCACCCTGACCCATTCTCAAACTTGTGAGGGTCAGACAGTATTGGCAATCTTTCTAAATAAATCCATTCAGGAGCTTAAGTTTATTCTTTATTTATTTATTTATTAACCCATTTGAATCATTCCATGCTTAGTTTAATAAAAATCAAACATGCACATCCAAGCACACTTGTCTTTGCCCAAAAAAATGGTCCTTCAAAGTTGCATCACAGCCCCAAAAAGTTGATGTCAGCACAGATTAAGCATGAGTAAAATGTTAAGTCATGTACATTTTGAGAGGTACTTCTTAATGTAATGCTCTATCATAGTTCCTGACATGCCGTAGGTTTTACAAAGCTTTTCCTTTTGTAATACATTACATGATCAGTGACTGTTTTTGCAATGACTGATGCTCATGATTTCAAAGCTTGTTGATGCTCTTTTAATATTTAGCTTTATCACTCTTGCATCTTCACTTTGACCTATTCTTCTTCATTTAGAATTATTTCAGTTTTAGTTTTGGAAGATATTTAAGTTGCTTTAACTCCAAAAATGTTGTTGTTGTTTTCAACGATTCGGCTTTTCCCTAAAAGCATGTTAACTCTTTCTTTTTTATGACATGAAACTTTAAGGTGTCAAACAAACATTCACTTTTACAACAGCACTAAACTTAAACATGCTTTATTATGAGGTTTCCATTCCAGAGTTAAGTACTTCATAGTAACTCTAACAGTTAGGTTCACACATTCCTTTTAATTGGGAAGCAAAATACATTTTAGGATCCGCTCATTTTGGTTAATTTGTCATTCTTTCCGTTTGATGTAACATATTTATAATATTAGATTTTTTTTGTTTAAAATTTCAACAAAATATAAAATACTTTAGCTTAATGTCTTATCTCTTCTAAATTCTGAACAATTTGATAAGCGTTAGATCAAAATCAAATTCAGCGTAAACAGAAAAACAATCTTACGAGCTCAGTTAAGCCAAACCAAAACACACAACCCTACAGTTCTGTATTAGTCAGCTGAAAATAATTGCATGTCAGCTCAACATTTGCTAAACAATTTGCATAACTCTGCATGACATTAATGAGACTACATGTTTACTATGTGCACAAATGTGGTTTAACAACAGCAGAGAAGTGGTGAGCGTGTATGCAACACTTCCTGTAAGCTCGCAGTGTAATGGCACACTACTATATTTTCATTTTGACACTTGTAAGTTCATTTGCAAAAAAACTTAATGTGATTTCTTTCTAGCAGCTGTAATTATTTAGTATTGCATTTCAGTTATCTCTGTGGAGCAGAAAAATATTAATGAACTAAAATGTAATTCAAATTGAATTTACAATAAATATTGAGGATTTCTATTTCTAGAAATGCATGTGAGGTTTAGCTGTTGGAGTAATATTGAAGTAATATTGTTAAGCATGAGCAGTACAGAAATACCACTTTAAGTTTGTGAGGCAAACTAAACATTTTCTTAAATTGTTGTATAACTTCTTTAGCGTCAGTGACACCTCAGATCAATGACCCCTTTAGCTCTCCTGTTGCAGACTCCATTGTCTGCTCCTGTGTCTCTTGCGCACTTAGCTCAGTAACATGCATGTAGAAGCGCGGAGCACCTTTACTGTTCGCTTTCATAAATTTAGCAGGGGGCGACAGCAGCGGCACTAAGGTGAGAGTGGTAGTTAACTTTACATAACCGTGTCATTTACAGGAATTTACTGACATTTAGCTACAAGGTTTACCTGGTTTCATATAGTTTTATTTAAATAAATCATCAAAACCATCTAAAAGATGGTTGACTGAAGACTGACCCAAAGAGAGCTCTGTTTGAGTAAAAAACAGTTTTTTTTTAAAACATTTTCTTAATTTTCTTTTTTTTAGAAATCTTGTAGACGCACTCCGATTAAAATAACATTTTTGGTGTTTGTATCATGTTTTTGTGGCATTTTTCTGATGATAAAGGACATTAATAAAGGAAATTAATTTTAAAATTACATTTCTGACTATGTATATATTCAAACTGTGCAGCAGACACCAAAATGTTGTTGGAAAAAGCTGGTAGGTGGGACTAACAATAGCAAGCCACAAGCTCCCTGCTCTGCTCCATTCTGATGCATACACTTGGAGGATAATAGATCCATGTATGTCTTTGTTTTTCTTGTCTGAGCTGGCATCTGGCTCAAAACTGTACTGCTGGATGACATCAATATTACTTGCACCGGTGATCTTAGATTGGGGTTGTGAGGGGCTGTAAGCTAGCAGGAGAGTGTCCACAACTCAGTTAAATTTCTAATTATTTCTAAGAAACTCTTGCAGCTCTGCAGAAACGATGTCCTAGAAAAACTACTTTAAAAAAATATTTTGGCTAAAAACAGCAGTATCATAACTTAAAAAACACTTAGCACTTTTAAAATACATTAAAAGATGATGGTAGTGGGACTTTCAAAAATATTTGCTTATAACTGTAAGTTTAAGTAGTTCTAAATAGGACTGGGATCAAATTTGTGACTTTTGCTGTCTTCTACAAACTTTCTTCAGCTCACAAAAAAGAAAAATCCATTGTTTAATCCATTGTTCAAAATGTTTTTGCACAGGAAATCACTTGTCTGGACAGAAATTGATTAGCCTAAATGTTCATCAGAGTCCACGCAGACCAACAGATCTGTCATACTTAGCTGCTGAAATCAGAAGCTTTCAGGGAGAAGCAGATCAGAAACGGCTGTGGGTCAGAAACGTGAGCCAGCTGGCTGGTGGATGAGGTCACAGGCATTAATCTTTTTCTGTCCTTTAGAGCTTTTAGCATGAAAGCAGTGAGTAGCACAAAGAGGTGCAGGAGACCCAGGGTCTCATTTGTAGCCTCCAGGCTCCGTTCATCACTACATTTGCTTAACATTTTGTAAAGTAAAGTACGCTGCAGAACGGTCCGAGGGAAAATGCACTTTAATAATGACATGAACAGAAACACACATCTCCTGATTCAGATTTGCATTTTTTTATTTTAATTTAACAATTCATTAATAATCAAAAGGATAAATTTCTACCACTGAGGTAATAAGATGGCTCTGTCCATGCAATCAGAATTAATTTTCTAATCTGATACAGATTTACTTTGTGTTTACTCAGTAAAGAAAAAAAAAGAAAGAAATCCATGTTCCAAGCGTTTAGCCTTTTTAAAAAAAACAAGATGTAATGTTTGCAATGTAAATATGGAGGATAATAAGGCTCCCAAGCTAACCGTAAAACAGCAGGAGAATCATTGTGGGCGGGCTGCTTCCCAGATGCTGTTTTATTTCCACACAGAATAGATAAACTAACCAAAAAACCTTTATATAGAGAGAGGCAACAGAGAGCTGCTCAGGATAGCATGGTTGCCCATGGCAACAATATCAGTGCTTACAAAGACAAACACAGAAATACAATATGTGGTTGAAATAATGGGGAAAGCTGACTCTCTAATTTGGAGGGAAATGTTGCCGTGCAGAAAATTTCAGGTTTTCTGACTTTAAACGGGGAAATGTTCTCATCCCTCTGTCCTCTGTCTGGGTTGATGCCAAATGAGGAAGAAAAAACATGTTTTTCCTCTAATCATAAAGTGGGAATGCTTTACGTGAGAGCATGCACAAAGCAGATGGTGCAGACTTTACACTTGCACCTTGACATTTAAAGGCTCAAATGTTGTGATGTGCTCCTCCATTGACCCAAGGCTCATGACCATGAGGAAAGTAGGGAGCAGATGCTGTTTAAACAGAAAGTAGTAGGTGTCTTCAACAGAATGAGGGATGCCTCTGGAAGAGGAGTGGAGGAAGAGGATCCTTTAATCAGGGTGCTTCCTCTCTGTCTGAGATGCTTAACTAGCATTTACCTCAACCTCCTCCCTGGAAATGCTCAAATTTCATATCCAAACAGAATGGCATCAGTGCTCTACATCTGCATTTGTCTGGTGAACTGAAAAACATTCAAAAAACAAGCATCACTTTGAATCTATATTTGAAGTCATATTTGCAACAATTTCTTTAGATTTTTGTCAGCTTTCTTTCTCTGGAAATTGGGTCGACAGAAGAATTGCTTTATTGTTTTGTTTTGTTTTTGTCCTGCAATTAAGGTTATGAGGATTGGAGAAAATAGTCACAACTTTTCTTATTCAAAATATTTTAGTACAGATGAGTTGTGAAAAAAAAAAACTCCTACCGAAAAATAGGATTTTTATAGCCGAGGATCCAAAGGAAGCATCAAGTATTGTTTTTTTGACCTAAGGAGATGTTGTCAATTTCTATAGAGCGTGCAGGGAATGCAGTGAGATCCTAAAAGCAAAGGCAGAGCCTGGACCTCTGGCGATCGGCACATAAAGTCACATGAACTGTACAGCCACTCTCTGAAGGGAGTCACTGATGCAAAACACTTGTCAAAGGAAATCATGTTATAAGTATATCATAAAAAAAAATACATCTTGTGTCCTCCATGTGTAATGGCAGACATGTGGTGTGGGAGTGTGGCTTTGTATGGCCAACCCTGGTGGAGATTGTCACTGTAAATTATTCAAGCTAACTAGAGTGTCTGTGCTGGAATGGACTCTTGTTAGTCATGGCCTTGTCTATGATGCTCACTTGCATGTACTCATAGAAACGGAAATAAAGTGTACTAAGATGATAAGGTAAGAATCATGCAAGACATGCAATTTTAATGTGGGACTGAAAGTGACCTTTTCACTGCTTCTCAACCGATAACTTTTATATTTGTTCATCTTACATGCATTAGCATGACTGATTTGTTTCAGAAAAACCACAAATGTCCACAAATTTCATGTTATTTCTGCTTTTTTTAAGTTGATGACCCAAAAAATGTGTTTTAGTTGCCGTACAAATTGCAGACAATTACTTATGCATCTTTTTGGTTTGTAATTTGCGTCTTCTACTTCGTCTAATTGTCGTACCCTGACTCTTGGATAACCTGTTCATGAATTGTGCAGCATTGGTTACCTACTTGGCACTTGATTATTTAGTCCGATGTGACTCTGCGGGGCATTACTTATTGATGCTGGATGAGGACTATCAGTTTCACTGTCCACCAGCGAGTGAACTCTTTCTGTCACACTGGAGTGCGAAGAGTCAGGAGCACGACGCACCTCCCATCTGCAGACAAAAGAAATCAAAGATCACAGTGTCCATGATTGTATTGCTAATGTAGAGGGGACACTGAAGCTGAAAGACAATGGACTTTTTGCAACAGTTTGTCTGCTCCAAAAAACATTTTTCAGGCGCTACATTTGATTATGTAAGTATCAATTGAACTCATTTGAAAAATGTCAAAGCTAAATTTAGTCAATTTGACATAATACCTAGTAAATATAGGAAGTAGAACTTTAATTTCTTGACTGAATGGGTGACATGCTTGCACTGACATGACTGTCGGTTCAGTGTTCTGGGAGGCTGGTGACTCCAGCTCTGTCCGACGGCATCGTTTGGGCTTTTCTAAATATACATCATCAAAGCCCAGACACATTTGATGCACTGTAGGTCAAATAAATCTATACCCGAGTGGAAACACTCACATCCCCAAACAAACTGTCACACTAGAGAGAAAATTAGCTTGATGTATTTAGAGACCTCAAAATGAGTGCAAGAGAGGAAGAAAAAGGCATTTTTCACAACAGAGCTTATTCTTTCTTGAATTAATGATGATTTAATCTAGTTAAAATAGACTAAAAGTGCTTTTTTATTAGTGTGATGAACTCTTAGTCCTTTATAGAACATATTTGTGTTGGCTCATATGCAGAGATGGCAGAGTTTTTCTCATGTGATAGACACATAAACCAATGCATGCACATTGGTTTATGTGGGAGACTTGAGACACTGAGACTTGTGTTTACACACAGGCGTGCAGTTTTTGTCACCGCTACAGTAACTGGAAGAACATTTTGAGGGAAAGAAAGAGGGGCTTTGAATAATGAATGCAAAGAGCCCCGTTACACAGCAGACAAGCCTTTGAAGTGACATGACTTAATGCCACGGCTTTCATGGCATCACCAGTGGGCAGACGGAAAGACAATGATAAAGAGAACAAATGGAGGTTGAGCAGGCAAAAAAAAGAAAGAGACAAAAAAGCTTCAACTAATCACGGTTTTTCTCTGCTCACTGCCAACTTGTAGCACCGTGAAAGGACGATTGCAGTGTGCTGATGGTAGGAGAGGATGAGATGACACAAAGATATGGTCCTTAATACTCCAAAAGTGTCAAATAAAACTGTAAGGAAGCATTTTGGTATTGATCAACCCATTTTAGTTTACTAGAAGAATATCACTGGGCTTCTTTAATGTGCTGACATAGAGAAGTAAACCAATTTCATGCCTCTCAAAGCGTGAGACTGAGGCACAGCAACTCAGCCTGTGTGGCTAGATTATGTAATTAATTTGATTTGAAATCAGTGACTGAACTGTGCTAATGGAACATTGTTTGTCACACTGGAGTCGGACAATCTCATATCGCTTGACCTATATACAGCCGTTTCATTATGATTTAATTATAAGAACTCTGAAAGATCTAAAGATGTTCATGATAAATATTATTTTGAACTTGATCTGGAACCGCTTTCATCTTTTGCGTTCCAAGTGGTCTTTTGATTATGATTATGCTGTTTCTAGCCAAAATCACAAAATCTGTGCAGTTTAGGACACAGTTTCAGGCAGAGCGGCAGGAGTTCACGAGTTGCTTCTGAGCTGTGGCCGGGATTGTTGCCACAGAGTAAGCTTCCCATCACTTCCCATCATCCATTTGTTTACACGCTCTCTCTATGGCTTACAGCCTCTCACAACATAATATTACTGGTGCAACAAGAATGGTGAGCAATATCCGTGCTTTCCAGCCAGACAGCTTTGGTCCAGATGCCAGCTCAGAAAATGAAGATGTACATGGATCTATTTGTCTGCAAGTGGATGTATCAAAATGGAGTGAAGCGGGGTGCTTGTGGCCAGTTGACTGCAGCACCTAAATCTCTGCTACAAGTTTCTTCCAATTCCTATTTGAGTTAAGAAATACTCAGAAATGCTGTTTTGAGCAGATTTTCCTCTCTGTATCTCCTCCATCATGAGAAAAATGAAACACGATTTTCATTGGAGTGGGTCTTCAAGTCAAAATTACGTTCGACAAAAATCTTATTTTTTTCCCTCTTTACAGCCACAGGACAAAATCCTCTGGTTGGCCACCCCCGTCAGGGACCTGGAGTTCTTCTCAGGGACCGCCAAATGGATGGGACATGGGGACCAGCAGAGAGGGGCGTGACTTCTACATCAAGTAAGTGCCCTGTGTTTAAGCAAACCGAGGGGGAGCTTTCCCCGTCCCAGATGTTTCAGATCTTTTGCCAACCTGTGATTATTCCGGCCACGTCACTGCCTCCACGTCGTCTCCATCGGTGCATTCAGAATACTGATTTTATGCTCCCTCTGCTGCTGCTGCGCACACTCTGCCCCTGCCAACGCTCACTCTCTCTCACCCTCTCATACTCCCACAACACTCCTCGAGCAGTCTACAAAATGCAGAAAGCGACTTTAGAGAGCATGAGTCTGCATGCTGCTGCGCAAGATGATGTTCACCTGCACAGGGGCTCATTTTGATCAAGAGGTCTTCATCCTCGGAGGATGCTGGATGACTGTGTCATCACAACCTTTTAGCTTAATTGATCCTTCGTAACTGGCACTTCCGGGAATTTCTGCTGGCAGGTACCGCTTGCTTCTTCACATGTTTGATGGTGCTGTATTGTAACAAGTGGGTGTTTGTTTTATCTGCTGCTTTGGCTCAGTTGCATGCCTGTTTATCAACATCATAGAGAAAATTGCTATTAGTGTATCCTTAAAATGCAGGTTGTTTTCAGTCACAAAATATTCAGCTGCCTTTTTTCTTGTAAAGCATTGCATCTGTATAATGTTGGACAAAAAGTAGAATTGGACAGAAAATTATAGTTTAGGCTTGCATGAGAAAATTAATATTGTCAGTTTTGTTGCATCTTTTTTGTCAAATAAAAAGAAAACTGCATACCTGATAATTGTAACAGAAGAGGAGTGGAGCACTTGTCACACATGGGTTATGACACGAGAAGCGTGATGTCAGCGGAGTTACATAAGACGTAAGGAACAGTGAGAGTGCTGGATGCAGAGCGTGTCTGCATGAAGCAGCTCCTAGAGGCTGCTGGGCTTCAGCTTTTCCTTTCTAAATTCGAGAAAGACTCATAAATAATCAAAGGCGTCTTCCTGAGACAGTCTGTGGCCATCTCGCTTCGTGTTGTTATGGTTCCAGAACGCTGACACTGAACTGCCTTGTGTCTCTGTGGGACACATCTGTAGCCCATGGGAGACGACCACATGAATAAAGTGTTCCACATTCAAAGACTGGCAGTCTTTGAATTCCACAAATCACCTACAAAGTTGAACAAAAAAAAATATCATCGTATGAATTAAAACTATAAGACTGCAGCATGTATACATCTTAGCCCAGCAGGATGGCATTGTCTCCCAAATAAAGTGAACATGAGCTCATTATCCAAACTGACTTTATTGAAGTATTTAAGAGATTTGAGACATTGAGATTAAGAGATTTGGGAGCTTTGGATGCTTGTTTCCCATGGGAGACACATATTACCCCCTCAGCGCCAACAAATTGTGAACCTCATCAAAGCAGGCTTTCAGGGAAGAGTAACAGGATATTGTTTTGCTAATAGGCTTACTACGCTTCATCCAAACATGCTGTAGGAAACAGTGGCAAATTCTCCCCATATAATGACTCTGGTCCAGGATCTCATGCTGTCTACTATAGCCGTCCTTGTTTGGCTTTTGGCATGAACATTGGATGTTGTGAGGCAAACGCTAGCGGTTAATGGTTTTGATTGGAGAGAATTACATGTACTGCTTCTTATACAGTGGGAATCTGGCCATATTTAGCAGGTGGCCATACAGGGGAACGGACAGCACTCTTCCTGAATGAATAACTCCATATGGTTGTCACTTGGACACAATCTGTTGACTTTGACATTTTAAGGCAAAAAATATTCCAGAAATTCAATCTAAGTGTTTTTTGTTCTAAAGTCTTAAAGGATACAGTAAACTGTGCACTAGTTGTATTTATACAAGTGCTGTTTATTTGATCAGAGGAATTATTCCTGTTTGTTTTATTGACAGTAATGGTCTAACTTTGACAATCAGGATTACCTATCAGATTTGTTTTCATGTACATAAGATTTTAGTCTGATGCTTTTAGGATAAACACTTTGTGATATTCCAAGTTTCTATCAAAATAGTGAAAGTCATAAAGTTTTGTAAAATACAAACTATTCTCAAAGTATGTGAAACTGACAAAACGCATACATTTTCAGAAATTCTATTGAGATAAAGAAGCCAGAAATTGGCTCAAATAAATATAAATGGACAGGTGTTTCTTCCACATAACATCTTTTAAATGTTGACGGGGGATTTAGTGACTGAATCTTCTGTATTAAAATACTATAAAAACATCCATCTTTTCAGTTTGTGACAACTTTAATTTAATACATATTTCTGTCTGTTCATTCAGGTTTTTGCTCTGTAGGGCAAATATATTGTTTAGCTTTCACTGACTGATGAAGTTGGAAACAGGATGTATAATTTTTCTGTTTGCCAGTGTTGCAGTATAACTTCAACATGACTAGAGGCATCCATATAATAATAAATATATAAGAAAAAGGTGTAACGTATCTATGTAAAAATGTAACACTGACGCATTCAGATCCACAAACGTTAGTAAAAACTAGTAAAAACAATTTAAAAGTCAAAATCTTCAAATTCAGAGTGCCTGAACACAAAAAACGCATTAAAACTATATAATTTTTTTTAAAAAGTCTTTTTTTTTTATTCAGTAGCAGCAAAACTCAAAATTAAATAGTTGGAATTTAAGTATCAAAAAGAAATTGCTTCTCATCAGGTTAATGAGACTTTCAAATCTTCCGGAAAGACAGCTTTTTTTTTTTTTTTTTATAAATCTGCAATAACTTACAACCTCCCAGTTAAAAACAATTTTAGAATTTCTTTTTGTACAATTTAGGAATAACTAGAATGCCATAAATTCATCTACAGTCAATTGCTAAATGAAAGGGATGAGAAATCTGAGGAAATCTCTGTATGCACAGGACAACATCAAAACTGTGGTGTTGATAGCATTGGGCCCCGAGGCAACACTGCAGTACAACCAGAAAAGAGCATCATTCTAATGACATTACTGACTTTAGAACAAGTAAGATGTGGGGAAAATATTCTTCCTTTCAGCATCAGCAGGGTCTACATCTTTTGATCGCAAACAATGCAGGGCAATGATTGATGCAATCCGTACAGTTTATTTCTTTAAAGCTGGCAAGATGAAGCCTATTTATCTACCTCCACTGCATGAAATGTTGCAAAAGAATGGCGCTTTGATCAAGCTTCCCTAATCCCTATTTAAGTCAAACAACTAATTGAAAACATGATATTTTTAAATGACAGCAAAACCTGTGAGTTTGCTTGCTGTTTCAAGTTTGTTGGTTTTAAATCAACCTAAAGGAGGAGAACATGTTTTATATACAGCATCTTAGATCATTAGATGTAGAATTTAAAGGATTTCTGTTTTGCATTTCTTAATCCCAATTTAAACAACTCTGCTGGATTTGATTTGAGTGATCGATACATTTATGTTTTGATGTTTAAATGCAGCTTTGTATTAATCATTAGGAATGTAAAAGAAATATGTATGAGGTAATAAAGATAGGAAATAATAAAGATAAAAGATTTTTAAAAAATTACTGCTAATTCTTCCTTAACTTTTTTTTTTAGTTTTTTTTTATTATCTTTTTATTCTTTCCTTCTTTTTGGAAACTTATTGCTCATTTTATATCACTAAAATACTTAAAATCTAATCTAAACTCTAATTTAGCCTGAGTATTTTCCATTTTACAGTACATCAGGAGGCCTTTTGTCTTCAAGGCTGGGGTTAAAGCTCTTTTTGGAATTATCAGCCAACAATTACTTAACATTTCTGAACTTGTTTTTTTTTTCATCCCTTTTTTTTATTTTACTGCAGATGCCAATGACAGATCTCAATGTGTCTTTGTGCCATGAAAGATTAATTGTTAGTATTTAGTGTTGAATAGAACGTGTGTCAAGAATAACTGTGAATTACACACTGCCCGCCCACGGCTTTAATTAACCAGCATTGTTGGCACCATATGGAGTTGCCTTTGCTGCTGCTTTTGCAGTCGAGGAGAGAAGACAGAGAAAGATCCAAAAAACCCAAAGCAATGCCTGCATGCAGTCTGTGCTTGTATTCTGAGCCCTGGATGATTACAGTGAAGTTTAATAAAGTAGAGAGAAAAGTTTTTATGCCATTTCTAGTTGCAATTGCTTAAGAAAATAGCTGACAAAAGACAAGACGTTCTGTTTTCCCAGTGTAAATCTGAAAAACAGATGAAAATAGTGTTTTTGGCACTTTTAACATTTATTTTTTAATGGTGGAGGGCATATATTAAGAAAATTAAACTGAAATTTTTATTTTCGAGTATTTCTTTATACAAATAGTTGTGAATCAGTTGCAGATGCAAAACTGCCATTTGAAAAAGATCTTATTTGTGATATAAAAAATCCGCTGAGCGGGCCAGCTCCCTCCTTCACTCCATTCTGATCGAGACGACTTGCAGATGACCAACTCCATGTACGTCTTAATTTCCCTCGTCCAAACTGGAATCTGACTCAAAACTATATGTCTCAATGGCTCCAATATTGCTCACCATTTTTGTTTCGCAGATAATGGTAGGTTGGAGGTGTGAGGGGCTGTAAGCCAGTATGAGAGCATGTAAACAGAGAGCTCTCAGTAACGGGTAGAGGAAGGGGGCAAGGTTGCTCTCGCCAATGGTCACACCCAAAGCTTAGACGTGAATTTCTAATGAACTGCTGCCGCTCTGCAGAAACATTATCCTAGAAAATTACACATTTTTTATTTTATGTTGGCTAAAAATGGCATAATCATAATTAAAGCGCCACTGGGAACGCTTTTACAACTGAAAAAAAAAGTTGATTGGAGAGGACTTTATAGATATGATTGGTCCACCAGTTTATTTTCATCTCAAACCCTTTTAGCATGTTTTATAATAGTGTCTTATCAGATGTCTAAATTAACAGTTGTCACTTTCTCATGGTCATAAATATCCTAATCCATGATTTTTAGTATTTTTTTAACTGTTCATTTTTACCTGCATGACTGACACTCCTGTGCAAGCAATTCATTTTTAATTTGACAGTTATTATATTTCAGAAATTTAAGAAAAAATCCCAATAAAGAATACAAGCTAACATATCTGTAAGTCAAGTTTTTTAAATGGTATCATTAAAGCTGTGTTGATTTAATAGACAGTTTAAATTATATGGTACTAACTTTTTGGTTATACTTTATAGTAAGGGGTCCCTTTATTAATGATAGTTACTGCTTTAAATAACTTTTAAATCCAATGTTAACATTTACTTTTACACATTACTTTACATTACTAAATGTATTATTTAATGCAGTGGTAAGAAGTTCACTAATGTTTATTTTTCAACCTTAATGTATTACAAAGTGTTACCAAAATGTCTATAACATAGGAGAGACAGGCAGTTATTTATATTTTGCTTATAAAGTTGATGACTTTGTTTAACTAATAATCCAAATAAACTAGAATCTTTGTGGTTTATAATGTGGTTTCTAACAAAACCATTTGTTAGAAACCCAATTTCTAACAAATGATCTCACTTCTGATGGAATTATGTTGCCCCAAACTAAATTCTGACATGAGAACAACACTAAATATTTATAATTTACCTGAATGAACAGTAAACATTTCTTCTATTATTCCGTCAGCCAACTATCCCAGAGCAACTCCCTGGAGGAAGTTCGCCTGGACGGAGACAGGTTTGTCCCACCGGCGCCCCGGAAAGTGGACATGCGGCGGGACCCCGTGCTTGGCTTTGGATTTGTTGCAGGCAGTGAAAAACCTGTGGTGGTCCGCTCAGTCACGCCAGGTAACGTGACGCGACTGCACAATCAGCTTTCCTATCACTGTGACTCATGCAATCCTGTACAGTATCAACATTAGATGAAAATCCTCCTGAAACTTAGCTGGGAGGAAAACCCACTAAGGCAGGAGTTTAAGCTGGTGATTCATGGATTTTAACAGCCCTCGATGAGTAAGCTCTCATTAAAGCTTTCAGCCACAAGAAAGAAGACTGAATCATGAAGAAATAAACAGAATCAAGCTAGTGCTGATGTTGTAATGTGGCCGCCTGAAGTCTTGTTTGCTGTTTGGGTAGGGGGTCCGTCAGAAGGCAAGTTGATCCCAGGAGACGAAATCATCATGATTAATGATGAGCAAGTCAGTTCAGCACCCAGGGAGAGGGTTATCGACCTCGTCAGGTAAGAATTTACACCTCATAAAATTAAACAAAACTATGAAACATGTTAAATTCTAGCTGATGTGAATTTGAACCTCCATAGGAAGCATTTAGTTAAATTTATTCTAAATATTTCAGCCGGAGCGAAAATAGGTAATTTCAGCCACCTGCACCATTAACTGTGATTTAGTCGAGGGCTGATGTTGATGTGTTTCCAAGCATCTCATTAGATTCATTTCGGTGACAGAGCTGGGTGGCTTATTGATCATGCCAGTGTGGAAAACTGTAAACAGTACAGGGAGAGGTGCCCATGTAGCCGCGCCTTAGTGACTCTTGTGGCCTTGAATGGTCTGTGTGCTGTAAATCCCAGCGGTTCGATGACAAAATGACACATTAGAATGCTTTTTTTCACCCCTGTCCCTTCTCTTACTCAAAACCAGTGACAGAGCTGCGGGAGGGCAAAAACCTTTGCTTCCCCCTTACCCCGCAATTTTTGATTCAATATTAATATTACTGCCAAAGACTAAGAAGTCATCAACACAAGCGTATTTAAATAGATGTACAAATAATGAAAGCAAGATTTTTAAATGAAATCTTGTGCATATTTTTTTACATTTGTTTAATCCTTTCATTTGTAATGGCCTTCTATTACTTGCCACCTAGTCTTCTGCTCCACTCCTACCCCCATATACAATGTTCTAGCTCTGCCACAGCATCAAACTAACCAATTAAATAAGAATAACTGTGTATTCTTGTTTTTTCTTTGCTCCAGGAGCTGCAAGGAGTCCATTTTGCTGACTGTTGTTCAGCCATACCCAGTAGGTTTCTCTTTTATGAATGAGATTATGGCATTTCAACGTGACTGATTATTTTGTTGACTCTCTGAAAGCAAATCACTAATCACATCCAATTAATGTGCTGATGAAGGATCAATTATGTGTCAGTCTGGCATTAGAGTGGCGTTCCTTCAGATCCCTTTCACCCTGAACCCTCAGATCCTCTCCAAACCACATACGAACCTGCCGCCGCACAAACATTTCCTCAAGTCACAGAGCACCAGATGGTGATGAAAACACACTGCCAAGAGCACACGCTCTATGACGTCTTTGTATGTAGTTCACAGAAGTGAAAACTGAATAATTCTTGCATTCTTGCTGAAAGTAGAACAAAACATCAGCACTGGCATTTCCAGAGTGGCTGGTAACTCATTTTCTCAGATATTAGTGTCTTATAAAACCATAAGCAATGAGAGATTAATAAAAGTTGAAGGAAAAATTCCTAAATATTCTGATAAGCAAGGGGGTGGAATTCCTCTGCAGACTTATGACGTTTATTTTAGAAACGTGTCTTCTTCCTATAGCAGGAGAGGAATAAAAGAATCTCAACCTTCAAGAGGGAAAAAGTGTCCTTCAATTGTATAATATAGTAAAAACATCATGACTCATCTCTGAAATAGCTCATTGTCCTCTACTTTTTTTCCTTTTATCACTTCGAAAGTCACCCAAGTCTGCATTCATCAGCGCAGCTAAAAAGGCCAAGCTAAAGACTAATCCTGTTAAAGTTCGCTTTGCTGAAGAGGTCATCATCAATGGACAGGTTCCAGTAAGTCACACTGAGCAAAGCTTTATCCTGTCCACGTCTAACGTGTGGAGACGACTCTTTAGGCTGGAAACCAGAAACGCCATGTCAAAGCACCAATAGTAAAGGGAGCGCACATCAGCACAACTATAACTGTGCCCGCCTTCAAAACACTCCATCACTAAAAACATGTTCTACATATAAATACGATTGACAGAAAAATGCTGAAGGAGTCACACAGACAGAACAATTAACAAATTTAAGCTAATATAGTTAAATAATTGGAAAGACTTTCACCACTACAGCTAAAAGTTCCACTCCGATCATCCTTTGAATTATTGTAAAAGCGTTCCCAGTGGTCTTTTAATTATTTTTTTGCCCTTTTTAGTCAAAATCAAACCTGTCATTTTCTAGGACATAGTTTCTGCAGAGAAGCAGGAGTTCATTAGAAATTCACCTCTAAACTTTGGATGGGACAGTTGGTGTGGAGCAACGCTGTCACCATTCCCATCACCTACGACAAAAAACTCTGTTTACCACTTCTCCCGCTAGCTTACAGCCCCTCACACCCCTAACCTAGCATTACCGGTGCAACAAAAATGGTGAGCAATATTGGAGCTATCCACCCAGATAGTTCTGTTTTTTGTCTACTCCTGATTCACAATGTCTTGAACATAGAATACTCAGAAATGCAATTTTAAGCTTAATTTTCTTTATATATGTCCTCAGCCATCAGAAAAATCCCACAAGAACGAGTTAAAAATGACAAAAGCACAGTTTTTATCGGAGTGGGCCTTTAAAATATGTTTGAAACTATAAAGACAGACAAAATGGTCAGTAAAAAGCTTGTCAGAGTAACATCACCTCCTATATTATTATTCATTTCAATAGCTTTCAATAGCACTTAGACTTAACCCATTCAATCACTAAACAGCTAATTACAACAATGACGCTTTTTCTCTTGTATGCTCTGTAAAAAATATATATATTCCTTTAAAGATTTTATTTAAATCATATTACGTGGTTTGCTTATTCAGAAACCTGGTGTGCCTAATTATTACTGTATAAATGAATGGATTTACATATTTCTAGGTAGTTAATATAAAATTATAATTAGGCTGTACATCTCAATCATAGTAGATTTGTGAAAATGTAATATGATTTATTTAAATGTACATTAATTATTTATTTTGCATATATCTTTTTATACTCAGAGCAAAAGTGACTTTCATTTTGTATGAAACATACAATAATGTAAAGAATGTTACTAAAGCAAGACAAAATGTTATTATTCTATTACTAGTGGGCAATAATGTACATTCACACAGAAAATGCTTACTTTGGTTTGAAAGTCAATGAAATAAATATGTTAATTTTGCCCAAAGAGAAGTATACCTTTATATAAATATGAGGGGAATATGACATCTTATGTCTGATGGTGATGTTTAATACAGCTGTTAAACTGGTTATCTCTTACCATAGCAAGCTTTGAAGTTTCTTGTTTCCAGTCTTTGTCAACTTCTGATGTACAAAATCGAGTTTACAAAAATCTTGTTAGAAAAGATGAGATTTGTTGCTTATATGATTCTCGTTGTGCACCTAGGAAACAGTGAAGGATAATTCTCTTCTTTTCATGCCAAACGTTCTGAAAGTATACCTGGAGAACGGACAAACTAAATCATTTAAATTTGACAGCACAACATCCATTAAGGTAGGTGCTGGGAAGAATCTTCTTTTCCTCAGAAATGTTGTTACGTAACCTTATGTAATGTCAGTTTAAAGTTAAATGTTATTCACAGTTGCACTGCACATGATGAAGCGCAACCATGCATCCATGAGGCACACTGAGAAACTCATGTCTGAACTAAAAATATTATCCTCAAACAAAAAATGTTGGAACATTTACAGTTATCTTCTTTATCTTGTAGTGAAGTTGCATGTTTTATCGTTAGTTTGAAAATGTCTTTATGAAGTGTTATGTAAAACTTGATTTATGTTTATGGCATTGAGCCGGGATGCTGCTGCTGCTGCTGCTGAATGTGGATTAACTTTGACATTGTCTGTGTGAAAGGATGTCATCTTGACCCTGCAAGAAAAGCTATCCATTAAGAGCATTGAGCATTTCTCTCTGATGCTGGAGCAAAGGTCTGAGGGATCTGCCAGCAAACTCATGCTTCTGCATGAGCAGGAGATGCTAACTCAGGTCAGAGTGCTCTCTTGGATGCTACAAAACACTAAACACTCATCTCCAAACTCATTCTGCAAAGTTAATCTAGTCTTTTTCTTTTTTTATTTTGTAAATTTCATTTCCGAAATGTGATTACTCATTATAGAGATTAGCTTTTATAGGCACATTTATTTTTATATGGACATAAATTTTTAAGGCGTAGCCAGTAGAAAACTTGGCAAACTTGGATGAAGCTAAAGGAAGTACTTTTTTGTGTGATTTAAGTGCAGTTGAACTAAACAAAATGTGAAGAAGTATGACTCACCCATGTCTCTGGCTTTTGCTTCAGGTGACGCAGAGACCTGGGTCCCACAAGATGAAGTGCTTTTTTCGCATCACCTTTGTCCCAAAGGACCCCGTGGACCTGCTGAGGAGAGATGCAGTAGCATTTGAGTATCTCTACGTTCAGGTGAATAAACATATAATATAGTGTTTGCAGCTATAAGTGACTTACTAAGCATTACCTCCTCTTGTTTTTTTTTATCTTTTTGGAACATTCAGAGCTGCAATGACGTGGTCCTGGAGAGATTTGGGTCTGAGTTGAAGTACGACATGGCCCTCCGCCTGGCTGCTCTGCAGATGTACATTCTAACCATCAATACCAAGCAGACCCAGAAGGTTTCCCTGAAGTACATCGAGTGAGTGGATTGGGTTTCATGGTCAAACTGTGTCTCTCCTCACAATGATGCCGGCAGTAGATATTGCTGAGCCCTGTTAAATGGAGAAGCACCTCAGCCGTGTTGTGTTTGCTCCAACAAAAAGATATTTTATTCTAAATAGGGGTGTAATAATTAATTTATTAATGGATGATCAATTTTTACTCTACGATCCAACCAGATCGATCTGTTTGAGGCAAGTTGTTAATTTAATCAACTTATACCATAAGAAATGTTTTTTAAAGGATTAAATTGATTATATTGATACTAGAGAATACCATTTGGATTGAAACGTGGTTGGTTTATTTTACCATAACGTATAACGACCAAGTGCATCACAGCAGACAACACACATGTGATAATCAGGTCATTATTCCAGTACAATGGGTGTAAACACTTTGAATTTAGCAAAGACATGTGACCACACAGTGTGCTAGAATGTTCTAATAATTTGTATCATTTTGATGTGGAAAAACAACAATAGGCTGAACTTTATGAAACTAAAATGTGAATGGATTTGCCATTAATTGTTGTGTACTTGTTTGTTTGTACACTTATTTAATTTACACTTGATTAGATCATCTGAAAAACTTCACCTACACTGGTTAGTACAATATTTATCTCTATGTCACACTAGTTGAATCTGTGGCTAAAGATGTACTGGATCGATTTTAGGTCAGTGAATTGGATCGTTTAATGTAAACTAGTATCAACTATTCATCGTATCGGCAACCAAAACTTAGTATAATATGAATGATATCAAATCATTACAACCTTGACTCTGAATAATGAAAGCATCAATTTCAGTGTTAAGTAAATTGGTTGCTGGTCAGATTCATAAAGAGCAATGTTTATTATTTGTGCCCCTGCAGGAAAGAGTGGGGTTTGGCTTTGTTTCTGCCTCCTGCTGTGCTGTCTAGCATGAAAGAGAAAAATATCAAAAAGGCACTTACCCACATTCTCAAGACCAACCAAAATCTTGTCCCACCTGGTAAAAAGGTAAATATCTAATGTTTTATGATACTTTCTGTGAATTAATTAATTTTGCTCAAAGCATTTTCAAGAAATCAGGCTAACATGTCAAAAATCAAATGCCTCACTAATGTTATTTTTAAGATTTAGGTGTATTTTTTGTTTTTACAATGAAGATCTTTAATCAATGCAACTAAAATTCATCTTAATTGTCTTTTACTTGTGCATTTCCTTTGCATTTTATACGTAAGGACTCATGTCTGCCACCTAGTGGAAAACCAAATTTGTGTTAATGACTGCATTCAAAAACAGTCTAGTGCAGGGGTCTGCAACCTAAGGCTCTGGAGGCACATGCAGCTTCTTTAACCCTTTGTTGTGGCTCTTTGGTTGAAGAAGTATGAAATGTTTTTAATTTTATAAAGAAATGCGTTTTGTGTGTTTATGTGTGAATGAGGTAAATTAAAATTGTACTTATGTTTGTTTTCTTCATAGTCTAAAAACAAAACAGTTAATTTATCTTTATCATAATAGTAAGAACATAAATTTAAAGCAGTGCCGTACTTCTCTAAAGGGGTCTAAAGACTTAGTGGTTCCTACTGGGTTGTGGTCAGTGAGAATTTGACCAAAATGGCTCTTAAATTTTTTGGTTGCAGCCTCCTTGTCTAGTGCTTTTGTTGTTATATTTTGGTAATTTTATAATGTTAATTTTGCCTCACTTGTCCTTCTGCCTTTCAGCTGACTGCCTTGCAGGCAAAGGTACATTACCTGAAGTATCTCAGTGACTTGAGGCTCTATGGAGGTCGTGTCTTTAAATCCACACTAGTTGTGAGTAAAGCCATTAAATGTGTGTAAAAACCATGTCACACAAACTCACATGCGTTTTCTTGTTCCCTTTCACAGCAAGGCGAAAAGCACACAGAAGTGACTTTGCTGGTGGGGCCCAAATATGGCATCAGTCATGTGATAAACACTAAAACAAACTTGGTGGCACTTCTTGCTGATTTCAGCCATGTCAACCGGATTGAAATGTATACAGAAGATGAGAGCAGGGTTAGAGTGGAACTGCACGTTCTGGATGTTAAGGTTAGTGAACTTTTTTCACTAAGACCATCAAAAAAAAAAAGTAAAAAAAATATAAAACACAAGATGTTTTTCCCTTGTTATAAGTGAAAAAAAAATCTATCTACATATCCCTTCGGGGTCGCCACCGCAAATCAGCTTTTACTGATTCACACAGGTGTTTAGGCTGAGATGCCCTTCCTGACACAACCCTGTATTTTATCTGGGCTGGGGGCCGGCACAGGGGGACCCAAACTTCAACCCTCTTGTGGCTACATAGTTAGGCATTAGCGCGAAGGGTCTTGCCCAAGGACCTACACTGGATGAAACTCTTTGGGCCCCCTGGGAATCAAACCCTTATTTCCCATTAATTGTTAAAAAAAAAAAGTATATATATAAAATATATATATCAATTGACTCTACAAGATTTATCATCTTAAAAGAAGTTGTTACTGGTACATTAGTTTAGTCTTTTATTGAGTGTAAACAGATGTTTAAACTAGATACCAGTCACAAATACTCGTCACATGATGATTTGTATCTTTTACAGCCCATAACTCTTCTAATGGAGTCTGTTGATGCAATGAATCTGGCCTGTTTAACAGCCGGCTACTACAGATTACTGGTGGACTCTCGGCGCTCAATCTTCAATGTGGCCAAAAATACAAACAGTAAGGAAACAACTTTTTTTATTCCTCAAACTGTCACATAATGACTAAGCGGAAAGTTCTCTGTCTAATTTTAATGCTTCCTCTTTTTTTTTTTTTTTGCAGGCCATGCAGCAAAAGTGAAGCAAAACTATCAGGCCATTGAGTGTACGTACAGCGTGCCCCATAAAGGGTGTGAAGACAGAAACAATCAGAGGTTCAGCCAAGATTATTCCGACCAGGAATGTGAATACCTCGACCACAGCAGGTGTGAAGGCCAACCCGTGTACATAACGGAGATCCACCACCCCCAGCACTCTGTTCACTCGATGGAGAGAGCGGAATGCTGCGGTGTGCCCTGCTCGCAAACTTATCTCAACATCCCCAGACCTAAAGCGCAGGAATCTTCCAGGAATGCGAAGGTCTCTTTCATATTTGGGGATCCTCCCTTGGACAGTGTGAATCCCCAAAATTTGGGTTACCAGAGACTGATGGATGAAGGCCCAGAGCTTGCAGACAATCACAGCTCGATGTACAGGCGCCTCGAGGAGGACTATAAGATGATGGATGCTATAGAGGAAGGGTATCAGTACTCCACCAAAATTTTTGGTCCTACTGAGTGCATCGAGGAGCCACTGCTTCATGATATTTGCTATGCAGAGACGACAGATGATGCAGAGGATGACGATGACGTAAGCTGTGAGGAAGACATGGTAGTGAGTGACATTGACAAGCCGACATTGCTCTCGCTCTCAGGTTCCAGCGACGACATTATCGACTTGACCTCACTCCCCCCACCTCCGGAAGCCAACGACGACGAGGACAACGACGTGCTGCTGCACTCCCTTAACATGGCCATTGCTGCTCCGCCTCCTGGTTTTAGGGACAGCTCTGATGAAGATGAGCAGCAGGGAGCCCGAGCTCAAGCCAAGGAGGGCTGCAACGATATCCCAGTGTCTCTAATAGATTCAGTGCCCACCCATGGAGCAGAGGCCCCCGGGCAGCCTCTGGACAATGCAGTGGTGTCAACCTTGCAAGCACTAGAGGCCCTCGCTGCTTCGGAGGAGCAGAGTCCAGCGCAGTCAGAGAGCAGCACAGGTTCTTCTTATGCTATTGTAACATTCATCCACTAACATTACACAATCCCCTGGCATTCATTTCAACTTTTATTTTTCTTGTTTGTTTTTTGTTTTTCAATAAAGCTCATGTTATTCCATGTTTCAAATTGTGAGTTTTGGTCATTTCATTTAAACATTTGTGTTCTTTTTTGTTTGTCATGTAGCTTTCACTCTTATTACGTTTATTACTTCGAACGATGCGGCTGATAAGATAAAACATTAATTTCTGTCTTACATTCTTTAATAATTTGGCCGTACTTTGCCAGTTCTTCCAAGTTTGATGGTTGCTTTTCTGCCTGTTTTAATTTTTTGTTGAGAGGACAACACTTCCCTTTGCCATATTTGTGCTGTTTAACTGACGGGAGAGCTCTAATCTGAGAAATCGCTCACAAGAATGTGAAAAAAATGATCAATATGCCTGAATGATTTGATTTTACATCCAGTTGAGTGTCGAGGCACCCTGTCCTCAATGCAGAGGCTCCCTGGAAGTCTCACAGAGGGAGATATCAGTCCGCAGGATTATTTTTTTATTTGTGAATCTTCTCGTTTTGCTTCACTTCAGATATCAGAGTCAGAGTGACATGTTGACATTCAAATGCCACTTTTTTTGTAATGCTCAGGAACTGAGGTTCTTTTTCCATGTGACCAATAATCAACTAAAGTAGCATAAAGGGTTTGATTACACACCAGGGACCCTGGATTTCCTGAGGACATTAGCAGTTGTGATCACAGGAACATCAAGCTGCTGAGTAGCGATTTTTTTTTCCAAATGCCTGCTATTTTCCTCTTTGTGTTTTCCTCACACACACTTCTTGGTTCTATTTCCTTCTTCACTGTACAGGAAAGAATTAGACAAAATGAAATTTTAAATGACTGCTTTTCTATTAAATGCAGCCGAATAGAAAAATGACTTTGATTGATTGTAGGTCTAAAAACTCTCAGTGAGAACTGAAGACAATTATCTGCCTGAAATATCATCACAAAACAGTGCTGTTTTCCGCAGACAAAACGGCTCATCTTTGTGTGTCATTCAGCTTTTCCCTCCTGTTAATTTCCCATCATCGTCATCAACTATAACTGACTTACTCTTTGGTTTTCTTGCTTTGGCTCAAAAATGTTAACGAGGTGTTTTTCTTTCTGTGGTACACAGGTGTAGAAATATCACGTGCATTTAGTCCAGATTCGTCAGATTCTGGCAATGAGACAAACTCCTCTGAGATGACAGAGAGCTCCGAACTGGCCACTGCTCAGAGGCATTCAGAGAACCACCTGAGAATCCATGTTGCAGAGGGATACCATGCCTGTGAGGAAAAGACAGCCGGGAGCACGCCAGATGACCATCGTCAGGAGGAGACTAAATCCTCTGCTGTCGGCTCCTCGCAGATATTTCCCTCTGATGGCGGTGAGATGGAGCCAGAAACGATGGAAATAAAGTCAGTCAGTGAGTTCCTCACTAAGATGCACATGGGCTCAGTAATGAGCAGGCAGAGAGGAAAACAAAGGGAGACGGAGAGCAGAATCCAAGGAGATGTGTGCGGTTCCTCCGATAAATCTCTCAAGTCCTCTCAAGACTCAGTAAAAGAGGAACCCCCTCACCTTGTAGGGAGGTACAACACCTTTACGGTGAGGGATTCTTTCTATGTGAACCAGCTTGATCTGGGGCGAATTCACTGTAAGGACAGACAGCAAAAATGGCAGCAGAGAGCTCCAGGAAACAAAATGGCAGAGAATCTTGCTCCAGAATGTGTGAATGACTCACAGGCTTCCCACGCAAACAGACTCACGGCAAAAGGAGAGAAACAAGACTTAGATGAAAGAAGTCAACAGTTAAATGCCCATTTCCTCAGCACAACCAAAAGGCCCATCCCTGCAGAGACTGATGCCACTTTACAGGATAATGAGCAGAAGCAGATAAAGCATCCACAGGCAGAGCAAGATGTAACACGGTTGTATGAATACCATGTAAACAAGCGCATGTCATCTATCCAAGGTGAGGGAGTTCATGTTCTCCAAAGCTCGCAATGCTCTTCCATAGATGCTGGGTGCAGCACTGGCAGCAGCAGTTGTGTCACCCCTATGGATTCCCCACTTTGCACAACAGACAACTTGCATGTACTCTCAGAGTCCTCCCTTAAGGGACTGAATTACATCACTGCTGATGAAAAGGCGTACGGTCCCACCATGCAGGGGAAATCTGGGCACCAAATGGACCCCACTTTGCTGCGGAAGATCCATGCAGCCACAAGTGCTGAGCCTGGGCATAGCAGCACAAGAGACAGCAGTCACAGGGTGCCCAAGATAAAAGAAACCACAGGTAAGACTAAACAGGACGGTGTTTGGGTTCATATTTTTGCATTAAATGTGATTGAAATGGATGTGTTACTGGATATAAGAAGAAATTTTCTAAATTTCCTTGGAAATTTTTTGTTTTAAGTATTAAAAATGTGTATGATTCCTAAATGCAGTCACTGGGAATAAATGGCATTTTTTGGATATCCAACAACAGTGTGCATACATAAAGAACAACAAGCTCAAAATGTCTTTATTTAAATCATTGTGGATCAGGAGAAGAGGAAAAAATTTCATTTGAAAAGAGTTAATTTGTGAAGTAGAAAATACACTAGATGGGACACAAACTCCCTTTTCCGAGCTCTCAGAAATGGGTAAAAGAAGGGGGGCGGGGTTGCTCCGAGCCAACAGTCCCGCCCACAACTTAGATTCAAATGTCTTATGATCTACAGCCACTATGTAGAAACCATGTCCATGAAAATGTTGTATGTTGTATGCACAGTTGTATTTTTTTTTTAGCTAAAAATGGCATAATCATAATTAAAAATAACTATTGGGAACGTTTTTAAAATAGATCAAAAAATTATCTGAGTGCATCTCTAAGTGTTTGTAACTGTGTTCTATTCTTCTTAAGAAAATCAGCTTTTCTTTAAAAATGTCTCAAATTTAGGACAATTCCTTTCAAATCTAAATTCTTTAAAGGCTCTGACAGTAAACCTCCCCTTAGCATGATAGTTCTGTCACCACGTTTCCCTGTAGGAAGGTGTTTTTGTCCAAGGTGGCCATTTTTGTGATGGCTAAGAGAACTTTCTTCCACTTGATTGTGAAGTCTTTAAATATTCAGATAGTGGAACCAGGTGGGTTTCAAGCTGGCTGTTAAACACTGAACCATCTCATAATCCTTTGTAGAGTTCAAGAAACAGTACAGTTTGCACATCTAATTTTAAAGTTTTTTGGATAAGACAAGTGAAATTAAGTGTGTTACTCAAGTTATCCTAGTTGGGGTCTGATTTGCAAATAATGGGTCCATAGTCCAAAACCAGCAGACCACTTTACTTTACAAAGAGAGCAGAAACATGGTTTGTAACTCCAGCAGTTAAATGGTTGCAGCTGGTTATAGTTGGACTTCACCAAGGATTCATTTTGTCGAAGGTTCAGTTCAAAACGTTTAAGGACCAAATTTTGTAGCACACCAAAGTGGCAGAAGGATTACTGGTTTGAAAGCCTAAGGTTACCATCGCTACTTTTACCATTGGTGTGGTCTCTTCATCAAGGCATGGTCTACAGCTCAGGCAAAAGTGGTTTGTAATTAAGATTTTAGTGACCAGGATGGAAAATACCTTTAAGTCTAATGATTAGGGTTGCCTGAAAAAAGTTGCAGTGCCCTCTTTTGGTTTGACAGAAATTTCTCTAACAAGTGGGGCAGTTTTTTAGCATGTTGTTTGCCTTCTGGTAAAGAATTCAAAGTGAAATTGGACCATAGATCAGTGCAGCTGCTCAGTAATGCAAACTCTGTACTGGTACATTGTGGTAAAAGAGAGCTGAGCAAAAGGCAAGCCTCTTGATGACAGATTTACCTGTCACCATCATCTGCTGTCTACACCCACAGCTGAGGGCCATGGGTGAAAGCAGCAAATAAAAGAAGCAGCTGAAATAAGCTGCCTTTGCAGGACAGCTGAACTATCCTAAAGAGACAAGACTTGAAACTCAGTGATTCAGTAAGAACTGTGACTAAAGTCAGTACTCCAGCACTTCAAGATAAGAAAGGTGAGGTGGTTTGGACATCTGATGAGAATGCCACCACCTGGACGGCTTTCTGACAAGGTGTTATCAGAGGCAGGTGGACTATCCAGAACTTTTACTATTTCTGGAGTAGCGTTACTTCAAAATAGCATCTTGAAGTGAAACTAAAAAGAATTTCATCCAAATAATGACTATTACAAAACTAAAAATCCATCTGGGGCAAAATTCAAAACAGTAACAGTTTGAACCCTGTTTTGTAGAAACATAGAGAATCAAGTTCTGCAGATATTGATCTTCCAGATTTAAAAAGCAGCAATATAAATAAAATCAAATATTACAGTATTTACAGTCATTTTGACAACAAAGTCACTGATGGATCACCTTTTTATGCCATTATCTGCTTGTACAATTGTGTCTCGTACATACTTAAAATAATTAAGACTAAAAGAAAAAATAAATATTAAAAGACCATTTATTCGTCTGCTACTGATTCACAGCAATTTGAAAAGAGAATTACTCAGAAATCCAACTTTAAGCTTAATTATTTTACCATATGTTCTCCACCATCCAAAAAATGCCACAAAACATGTTTAAAAAAAAACATAGAATCATATTTAACCTATAAGATCAGTGATGAATAAACGTTAAATGATCAAAAACATCAAATTTCTGTAAATAAGGATGTGTACTCCTTTTGTTTTATTCCTTTGTTTCATTTTCTGAACTTCATATCCTAAACTGTGGTGTTTCTGGCATTACTCTCCATGTATATTCAAAAGGTGTACGTTTTGCTAATGTCAGCAAAATGCTTAACGGTTCTCTTCATTCTCCTACTACCCCTAGTGTAGCTTGCACACAGCTGAAGAAGGCTGGGAAAGAGTCATCTTTAGCCATCTGTAACAAGACCAGTACCAGCACCACAAACATGTCACCTTTCTCATTACAACGTAGCACAGAAGCCTGCGGGCTAACACTGGTCAGTCCTGGGTCCGACCCACACGCCCTGGCTTCCCACTCAAGCGGATCTTCATACGACCCGACGACAGGTAACCTCAGGAAGCCACACAAGGTGCGTATGGTCAGGAGGAGCTGGAGCTCCCTCATGCCAGGTTCCCGGAGTTTAGAAGCACTGATAGAGAAGACCAAAGCCACACTTACGGGGAAGAATGATGATGTGAATTTGCAGTCACAAGATCTTCAGAAAATGCAATGGGTATTTTCAGCCAAAACCCTACCCAAGAGTGTGTCCCAGGGTTCAGTTGCCTCTGATTCACCTGGTGGATCAACAGGAGCCTCAGTGTTGCTACAGGAGACAACAGCACACAGGCTGGATGTGGGAACGTGGAAGTGCCGAGGGCCATTCAGTCACTGCTTCCTCAGGAGAAAGCCAAACACTCAAGGTGGCCATCAAGACAGAGAGATGCCTTCACATGCTCCGGTCTCTGAAAGCTCAGTTTCAGTCAGGGGAAAGGAAAATCCTGACTGTAAATCTGAAAAGAGCAACATGACCGTGCATATGGATAACATGAGCCTCAAAGAAAGGCTAGCTCACATACACTCCATGAAGGGAAAAACCTATAGTCTTCATACAGGTTTTGCAATTGCACGAAAGGATGCCTTAGAGATGATGGGCGTGTTTCACTACAGTGAGAACAAAAAATCCACATGTGATGTTCCAGAGGCGGCTGACACAGAAACATGTTCCCAACTGCTTTTTGCACAGGCCAAAGTACTGAGTGGAGCTTGCAGTAGAATGGCCACAGAGTACAGCAGCCCGGAGGAGCTGCTACTCACACTGACGCACAGCTTCCACTCACTCTGCTGCTTAATGCAAGCATGCATGTCACTCGTGGACAGCCTAAACACTGAAAGCGAAAAGCAAGAGGTGGTAGCCAAAGTGGACGAGGTCATCGTGAACTATGCGTGTCTGTTAAAAGCTGCCGAGGTGGCTGCAGCAGGTTCCCCCAGTGACCAAACTGTGAATGCATTGACACATTACTCTGCTACCATGTCTGTCGTTGTAAACACACTGTCTCACTCACTTGAAACATTGCTCAACAACAAACTGTTATTTTGATTTCAAAGCCATACATTTGAAACATGGGTTTAAAGACCAATGTGAACTGCTGTGAAGACAAAAAAAAACCTTGCCTTGTGAATACAGTATTTTATTATGTAAAGGAAATATAAAAAAATATATATGAATTAAAGTTTTAATAGATTATTTAAAGGCCTCTATCAAATTATCTAATATGAAATAGCAACAATTATTTATCATTTATTCATTATTTAGAAAGCTTATAAGAGCCTTGTTTATAAATTGTAAAAAATTATATATATATATACATATTATATAGGCCTCTAGACCCGAGCTTGAGTGAGAAACCACCCACGGAAGGGTGAAAGGGTTAAATTATATATATATATATATATATATATATATATATATATATATATATATATAATATATATATATATATACATATATGATTTTGGCCAAATATGTATGCTATATGAAGCTCTAGACAAATCATTTTCACAAGATGTCATTAAAATATGGTAATGCGTACATTTCTTTTTTTTTTTTTTTTCATTTTCTAAGTCACTTAATTTAATGAAAACTTTACACATGAATACTGAGTACTTTACTGTTATTTTTGTCACCACCAATAAAGATTTAAATAAAATCTCAAAAATGTTACAGAAAGGATTTTTGTCAGCTTCTTTTTTTTTCTCTTGAAAATTCTCCATTACCATAGCAACACCACACTTTTAGTGAAGCTATGAGTGGCACGTGCAAACCAGTTATTCAGCCATTTCCCAAATAAAATTGAATTTCAACCTTAGTGCTGTTGACACATGATGCATTTATTGAGAGCAGTGAAGCATGCGTTACTCTCTCTGTGATAGCTAAAAAGAACAACTGTGCAGGTAAGAGGGGAAGGCTGTTGACACACACCTGTCAAGGTTATTCACAGCATTAAATTCTAATTTTTCTGACCAAAAAGGCTAATAAGCTGATAGTTGACAGGCACAACTTTGTGAGAAAATAACTGAATACAAATTAATTTGTTGTCTTTTTCTTTAGCACATGATTAATGGCATGTGTGTTTACAGATACACACAAATAAACATATAAAAAAGTGTGTGGAAAACTAAGTAAACCATAGAACAACTACTGCAATAATAGCCTTGGTACCAGATTTACATAAAAATGTCCATATTTTTTGTTTGACAAATTGATTTCTGTAGCTGTGTTTTATGCTTTAGTCTTGCTGCATCTCCTAAAATTGCATCCGTTCATTCAACGGTGGTCTCTCATAAAAAGCAAAACCACAGAAGAGAAGGAGCTTTCCCTTAGAAGCTCTTCCAAAACAGCCACACTATTTTTCTATGTTTACATTGAATACAAAATCCTGTAACCCTTGTGCTATCCTAGGGACTTTACCGTTGGAAGTTGGGTCATCTAGACACACTAGATTGTGCTCTGAACCTTTTTTCTTCAATGATTTGTGATCTTCACTGGTTCAATGGATTACATGAAATTTTTCCACCTTCATCCACCTTTGTCATGGTAGGGAGAACACGTCAAAGTAAGGGTGGGGTCATCTAAGATAGCACAAGGGTTAAAATGCTAAATTTGTCACATGGACATTTGAGGTTCCTTTGGGTGTTGCACAGTTAGGCCTCAGATTGCGCAAATGTCTATTTCTAAATATGACTACAGTCATATTTAGAATTTAAATTGCTTGTAAGTAATTTATGCGGTGAATAACCCATCTAAAAAAAAACTAAAAAAAGACAACAATGGTCCTTAAAGTCTCAGCAAATGTGTTTTTACTCGTAACTGTTTCTATGATTCCCATAGGGATTCCAGAGCCTTAGTTTTAACACAAAGTGCAAAGAATTAGAGTCTATTGTAAGCATGACTATACTTTGTCATAATTAATTACATGAATATGTTTGTTTTGGATTCAATCAAATTTCTCACACATTATAGAACGGACCAGATGAAGGCTTTTTATCAACTTACCATGAAAACTAATTGGAAAACCAAAAGCAGAAAACCTAACGAAATGATAAAATCCAATCATTTTTAAAAGCTAAGATGTGTTTTATCTTTATTTGTAGCTAGCCTAAACGTGAAACATGAATATTTCCTGATGGGCTGCTTGCTGTCTAGTGTGCAGGGAGAGGGGAAGAAGAGACAGAATAGGATACATTTATTCTACAGTCAGAAATGTGTGGACGTCACTCCTCTAAGTGACACAAATCTCCACCTGTGAGAAAAGTTTTGCAGACATGAAGTTTGAAGGAGAGGCTGTGAAACCTCAAACCTCAAAGTCTTGGGGCTTCAGCACATCTCCTGACATGACAGTCTTAGTGAGGAGCATAAAAAACAGGAGCTACCTGACAGCTGTTTCTGAAATGTGGCATTTATTTCTGAGAGATTATGTCAAAACACTTAATCATACAATCAGCCACCACTTAAGTGTATTATTTTTTGATTTGCAGATCAAATGTTTTGCGGTGCACGGTCTAGGGAGCAAGTTAAAAAATAAAAGGATGTTGAACTTAACTTCTATTTGTCATTTATTCAAATAGCAGAGGTGTTACAGTTGACACTTTGCCATTACAGAGAGGAGGGACTGGTTTCATTTTCAGCCTGAGGCTTAAATTGATTATAAGCTGTCAAAATATCAGAAATTATAACATCTGTGGCATTATAAAAGAATGGGATGAGTGCTAAATTTACAACTGAAAAGACAGTTTCCAGTCATGACTTGTAAACCGTCTGCACAGGTCGTGTGTCAGAACATGTTTATTTGTTGTAGTTGCAGAGATGTCTGCTGTGCAAAGGAATGTTACTATGGCCAGAAGGGGTACTGCGATTAATCTACTTAATTGTTTAATCGATTTATGTGTTTAAGATCCAACCAGATGGGTCTGTCTGAGGCAAGTTTTTAATCAAATCGAATCGAACTATTCCATTCAAAAGTTGTTTCAAAGGGAAATACATTTTTGCTATCAATATTGGAAAATACCATTTAGATTGAGATATGGTAGGTTTATTTGACTAAAATGACAAAGTGCATCACAGTAGGCAACACACATGTGATGCACCAAAAAATGAACAAGCTATCATTACAAGCCAATGTTTGGAAACACTTTGAAAAGAAATGTGACCATACAATGTAGACTGTTCTAATAATTTGCACCATTTTGATGTGGAAACATAAATGTGAATGAATTTGACATTAATTATTGTTTACTTGTTTGTTTGTACACATATTTAATTTTATTCTTCATTATCTTGCAAGAAATACAAGGAAAGCTGGAAAACTTCATCTGCAATGTTCAGTACCAGGTATTTATCTCTGAGTCACACTGGTTGAAGTTTTAGCTAGAGATGTCAGGATTCGATTTTAGGTGAGGGAATCGAATCTTTCCAGATGAACCGATATAGACTAAAAATTATATCAGCAACCAAAAATTATGAAATGATATCAAATTGTTGTTTAAATGAATTAAAACAAATGAAATGTGGAAACAGAAATAAATAGGTTTCTTTACTGTCAAATGTCTTTTCCTCGATCTACAAAGGACAATTTCAATTTGGAGAACATTTGTTTTCATATTTGTATTCTCTTTATTGAGACATATTTTTTTCAAACAAGCAAATACATCAAACTAAAAATAAATAGTTTTATGTATAAAGCAAGTCAAAACACACAATAATAAATGTATCTATAGATACATTTGTATCTAGAACCCCACAAACAGCTCAATGGAAATGGAACTCAAATCTCACAACCAAAGAACACAAGTTACATAAAAAAGAAGATTTCTCCTTTGCAAACCTCATTCCCACAAGGTTTTACTTTCCCCAGCAGCTTAAAGAGAAATGAAACTCAGTGTTTATTGATAGTCTGAAAAGAATAACATGCCAGTATGAAATGTTCTGCTTTACTCTAGATCAGTATTTCCTGTATGAGGCTAAAGGAAGTAAACTCGGAGGTCATTTGAACATAAAATATCATTCTTAGGCCACCAATCAACCCGTACAGATATAACAAAAGATAGAAGCTTTGCATTTATGTGTTAAGACACTAAGAGGAAGTGATTCTGTGTAATTATACACACACAGAGCTAAGACAGCCATCTGTTACTTTCATGTCATCATCTAAGAACTGATTGTCAGCGTTACACCTCTTTATGTTCAACCTGACAGCAGAAGCAGGATCTCTTTCCACATTCCTTATAACAACAGAATGCCTTTCCATCTGGTGAGTAAAAGATACATTAATATGTCCATTTAGGAGAATCCTATGGAATATCTAAGTTAGCTGAAAATATTTAGCAATGATGCCTATTTGATGTGGATCTTGTGCCTTTTGATCGTCAGCTTTTTTTAATGCAGACACCTCTTGTATCTGTCTGTGCAGATGTTTTTGGCATTCCTGGGTCTGTGGTGTTGTGACATCTTACGGACAACAGGCCTTTCTTACCCAAAAGCTCTGCCGTGCGATGTCAGTGAGGCCAACAATGGCTCGGGGCTCAAGGTGGATTGCACGGAGAGAAACCTTAAGGAAATCCCCCCTGGCATCCCCAGGGACACCACCAACCTGACTCTCACCATCAACCACATTCCGACGTTGAACTCCACCTCTTTTTACAACCTGGACAACTTAACAGAGATTGACATGAGGTGCAATTGTGTGCCCATCAAAATCGGCCCCAAGGACCGCATGTGCATCAAGAGTTTGATGATTGAGGAGAACACCTTCATGGCACTGACGAAACTGCGAGCATTGTATTTGGATGGAAACCAGCTCAACGGTATCCCGAAAGGCTTACCCTCAAACCTGATTCTTCTGAGCTTGGAAGTGAATCACATTTTCTACATTTCCAAGGCCAACCTTTCTGAACTAAGAAACATTCAGGTGCTCTACCTCGGTCAAAACTGCTACTTCCGTAATCCCTGCAACGCTTCCTATGACATAGAAGATGGTGCCTTTCAACAATTTACCAACTTAACTTTATTGTCTCTAAAGTCAAACAATTTGTCTTTCATCCCACATAACCTGCCCAAAAGTTTAAAGGAGCTTTACCTGTACAACAACAACATTCAAGAAGTCACCGATGAAGATTTTAAGAACTTAACTAACCTTGAGATCCTTGACATTAGTGGAAACTGTCCTCGCTGTTACAATGCGCCTTTCCCTTGCACCCCGTGCCAAAATAATGCAGAGCTTCACATTAGCAAGTCAGCATTTGGGAAGCTGACAAAGCTTAAGATTCTACGTCTGCACAGTAACTCCCTGACACGTGTGGCATCGGAATGGTTTGTCACAACACAAGATCTCAGAGTTCTTGATTTGTCATCTAACTTTTTAGCTAGAGCAATTGGATTCACTGACTTCCCAGTGTTCCTGGGGAAACTGGAAGAGCTCGACTTGTCATTTAACTATGAGCTCCAGCGGTATCCTCAAATGCTGAGGCTGAGCTGCAGTTTTTCCAAGCTTGAGTCACTTAAAATCCTCAGACTGAAGGGCTATGTGTTTCAGCAGCTAAAGCCAGAGAGCATTGCTCCTTTGAAACATCTACCTAATCTGGAAGTCGTAGATCTTGGTACAAACTTCATTAAAATGGCAAACCTTAGCATTCTGATGGAACTAAAAAGTTTTAAAATAATCAGTCTATCTGACAACAAAATATCATCTCCGTCTGACATTCAAGAGGATATTGGCTTCACCGATGGAGAACCCTTGCTCTGGTCTCCAATGCCAAGTAGTGATCAGTACCGCAACAAAGAAGTGCGAGAGATACATTACTTCAGATACGACGAATATGCGCGCAGCTGCAAGTACAAAGATAAAGAACTTGGAGTTATCACATCTTTTGTTAAAGACGAATGCAGTAAATTTGGCAAAACCTTAGATGTGAGCAGGAACAACATTTTCTTCCTGCATTCGAGGTTTTTGAATCTCACGGATCTGAAATGTCTGAATCTTTCTGAGAATGCAATGAGCCAAAGCCTGAATGGATCAGAATTTACTCATCTAAAAAACCTACAGTACCTTGACTTCTCATCCAATCGCCTGGACCTTCTCTACTCTACTGCATTTCAAGAGCTTGAAAATCTGGTTGTCTTGGACATTAGTAAAAACAACCATTATTTTGAGTCGGAGGGCGTGACTCACATGCTTAACTTCACAAAAAATTTGACAAAACTCAAGACCCTGCTCATGAACCACAACAAAATCTCTACATCCACCAACACAGAGATGGAGAGCAAATCCCTGGAGAGGTTGGAGTTCAGGGATAATCGCTTAGATATGCTGTGGAGAGATGGAGACACTAGGTATGTTAATTATTTTAAGAACCTACTTAACCTGACTGTCCTCGATATCTCTCACAATAATCTCAATTTTATTCCACGTCAAGTCTTTGGTGGCATGCCAGACAAGTTATCTGAGCTCTACATCAGAGGAAACAAACTGAAATCCTTTGCATGGGGAGAATTACAGCTTCTGCACTCTTTAAAGGTCTTAGACCTCAGTGAAAACCATCTAACTTCTGTCCCACTTGTGCTGTCAAACTGTACCACATCACTTGAGAAATTTATACTACATAAAAACCAGATTGTAAGACTTACACCCCATTTTCTCATGGATGCCTTCAATTTAAAGTATCTGGATCTTAGTTTTAACCACATCCAGTACATTGAACATTCCAGCTTTCCAGATGATGTTGTTTCACAGATGGACATGCTGCTCCTTCACAAAAACAGATTTATGTGCACCTGCAACGCCACTTGGTTTGTGAAATGGCTCAATACCACCAACGTGACCATCCCTCAACTTGGCACCGACGTCACCTGTGTGGCTCCTGGTGCTCAGAGAGGTCATCCGGTGATCTCTGTGGACTTACTGGCTTGTCAACATCCCTTCCTGTCCATCATCCTCCACATCCTCATGACTTCTGCTGTCCTCAGCTTTTTGACGTTGTCCATCTCCAGCCATCTCTTCATGTGGGACGTGTGGTACATTTACCACTTCTGCAGGGCTAAGCTAAAAGGATACCGCCGGCTGCGTTCTCATGGTGCTATCTATGATGCATTTGTGATTTATGACAAAGAAGACCCAGCAGTGTCTGAGTGGGTGATGAAGGAGATGTGCCCTCAGCTGGAGCAGCGTGGAGACCGTGGCTTGACTCTGTGTCTGGAGGAAAGAGACTGGATCCCTGGATGCCCCTTGATTGATAACCTCTCCCAAAGCATCCACAAGAGCAAAAGGACCGTTTTTATTCTCACTAGAAAATACATCAAAGGGGGGAACTTCAGGACAGCCTTCTACATGGCCCACCAAAGACTAATGGATGAAAAAAACGATGTTATCGTACTGATTTTCCTGGAAAAAGTATCTTGCAACTCGAAGTATCTGCAATTACGAAAGCGGCTATATAGGCGCTCTGTCCTCGAGTGGCCAGCAAACCCTCAAGCACAGAAGTATTTCTGGTTTAGCTTAAGGAGTGTTTTAGCCACTGAAAGCCACAAACAATACAATAATCTCTTCAAAGAAACACTGTAAAAAAGAACAATATATGGCATAGTTCTCTGTGTCACTGTAGATAACAGCATGTTTAATGCCTTGTACGGATTAAAATATCAGAACTTGGAGGACGGATGCAGAAGTCTGTCTTTTTGGCTAATTCCCTCTTTGCCTCAATTACTAGAAAATGATTTGCACCCTTTGTTAGACCTCCCATATAATTCTAATGTTGCTGCTGATCAAGCTGCCAGCAAAACTCCAAACATGCCGAGAAAAAAGGAAATGAAACAAAAGTAAACAGCACTTCTGCAAATTACAAACAGCTTCTCTGCCACAGCGTTTTGCACAAACATGCTAGTTTCGGATTTCAGTCCCGCCACGGGGACTTTTGCTCTATAGCATGGGGCCGCATAGAACAAGGAAGCTCAGCAAGATTAGTTTGACCACAAATGGCGTAGATGTACATAAAGGCAGCTTTATATGTTCGGTCTTTGCATGTTTCCAGTAGTTCTAGTGCCTAAGAATCAACCGGTTAGGAACTGCCTTCAAATCTTACTAAGGACTCACATTTTCCATGCACAATGGTAAGTTTTGTTAACACAATACTATTGTGCACACAAGTAAAATTTATATAATCCAGTTCTCTGTGTTATGTTTGTGAATGAAAGTGAATTGGCATCTGCTTATTTAATTTTTTTCCTGTAATATGTTCATTTAAGTACAGTTTGTGCTTTTGGCTTTCTGTTTTGATGTTTTTTGGAACCTTTAAAGAATGTTTTGTTGTTCAAATACAAATACAACGTGTTCAGTCTGATTCCTGATGTTAATAAATTATGTCTCATTCATTGTTGAAGTTTGTAAGGATTTGCTTTTGACAGCTAATAGTGGTGTCAGTTTGATTCAACTAGATTAAGCTGTAAAACAAGTATCTAACAAATGTCGTATTACAAATTTTGTTGTCTTCCTGCAAATTTTCAGTATCTTCGCAGCAAAGCACAATACACTAATTCCACTACAGAAAGACATGTAATATGCGATAATTGAGCTAAATGAACTATACTGCAGTTTAAAACAAAACATGGCATTAAAAACACATTTTCAGTGTTTTGAAAATCCATAGTCTTTGACAATATTTTGCTATATTTAACAGTAAATACTAAAAGAAAGAACTAAATATGTACAGTTTTAAAGCATTGTTACAAAAAGCCAAAAAGAAATAGACATGTTGCAGTTTAGCTTATTTAGTTTATAATACTTTTCTTTTATAAACCTGGGACATAATTAAAACAGATTTCCTGTGACAGAACTGTCCGTGGCTCCTTTTGTTGCACGCTACTGACACCTGCTGGTTAAGTGGGGAACAACATTTTCTGACATTTCAAAAATGCGATTTAATGTTTACATTTTAAATAAAGGGGGGAAGGGTGCATTTTTTAAATAATATTGACGGAGCCGGCAGACAACTCTGACACTTTGTTTTACTAGAAGTGGCTGTCTACATGAACTGCCTGACGTAAAAATAGAAAAGGGAAGTCCCCTGAATGGATCCAAAAGATTGACTGCAGAAGCCATGACTTCAACACAAGTGTCTGATTTCCTTATTTGTCTGCAGACCCTCAGGTCTTGGAGTCACCTGTTTCTCCTGTTTCTGTTCTGCCATCATGAAGTCCATCGTGCTGCGTGCAAACCAAGGTGGATGTCGGCACAGTTCCCCTGCGATGTCACCGCCTATAATACCACAAAAGTCAAATTTGACTGCAGAGGCCGCCTTCTGACAGAAGTGCCAAGAGGAATAACGCATAATGTGACTGATCTTGACTTATCAGAAAACTTCATTGAGGCAATTAAGGGGAATGAATTTTCCAAGATGTCAAATCTGACTTGGCTGAAGCTTAGTTGGGCAAACAAGAACAAGAATATGACGATTGGTGAAGATTCTTTCAAAAACCTCACAAAGCTTAAGGAGCTTCAACTGACAGGTCTTTCTCTGAAAGAAATACCACCAAATCTCCCTGCTAGTTTGGAAACCCTGGAGCTGGACCACAACAAGATCTTGCTGCTGGATAAGAGGAGGCTTGCTAACTTAAAAAATCTCACGCAGCTGTTCTTGTCTCAAAACTGCTACATGTGGAGCCCGTGTGGACGTTCGGTTGAAATCAAAGATGATGCTTTTGCTGACTTTACCTCACTGCAAACTCTGGATTTATCTTTCAACAACTTAACTCAAGTTCCCAAAGGATTGGCAGAGTCATTGAAAAACCTGTCTGTTGCTTCTAATTATATACAGCAAATCCATAAAAATGATTTCCAAAACCTGACCAACTTAAAGGAACTTGAGCTACAGGGAAATTGCCCAAGATGCCAGAATGCTCCATATCCTTGTGTCACTTGCATTAACATTTCTCTCACCATCCACCCTGATGCATTTCAAAATTTAATAAATCTTGAAACTCTCAATCTGGGAGGAAACTCGTTAAAGTACCTAAAACCATCCTGGTTTGAGAAGCTCCACAATCTTAGAGAGCTGTTTCTTTCTTTTAATTTTTTAGTAAACGCAATCACCCAGGAGGCAGCGTTCCTCCGATACCTCCCCAGCCTTGTAAGAGTCGACTTGTCTTTTAACTACGCCTTGAAGAATTATCCAAGGACTCTGAATCTTTCTGAAGAGTTTTCAAACCTCACATCATTGAGAACTTTGCACCTGGAGGGCTTGGTCTTTCAGAACATTGAACAGAGCACTCTGAAATCTCTGTATGGGCTTAAAAACTTGTCTGCACTGAATTTGGGGACCAATTTTATTATTCACTCTGATTCCACTGTGTTTAGCAAATTCCAAAACCTGAAAATGATATACCTCGCAGAAAACCGACTTTATCCTGTTCCGGAGACACGCGCGCCAACCCCAAGAAACGGATTCAACCAGAGGTTCCCGCTTTCCTTCAAACCGTTAATGCAACATTCACCACCTACAGGTTATGAGATAACACATGGTTTTATCAAACAGCAGTGTTTTGACTCCGGAAAAGTTCTTGTCCTCAGCTCTAATAACCTGTTCTTTATTTCTCCAAAGCAGTTTGAAGGATATGGAGATATTGCATGTCTCAACCTCTCAGGAAATGGATTTTCAGCAGCTCTTAATGGAACAGAGTTCTCCTCACTGCCTAATCTGACATATTTAGACCTGTCCTTCAATAAGATTGATCTGGCATATGACAACGCCTTTAAAGAGTTAAAAAAACTAAAAGTGCTCGACCTCAGTTACAATCCACACTATTTTAAAGCATTTGGAATCACGCACAATCTGAATTTCTTAAAGAATCTTCCTGACCTACAGGTGCTGAACATGAGTCATAACTCCATTCACACTTTAACAACTAAGCAGCTGCACAGCAAATCGTTGACAGAACTTCAGTTTGCATATAATTCCCTTGGCGTTCTCTGGAAAGAAAAAGACGGTTCGTACACAAAACTTTTCACTTATCTTCACAATTTAACTGTTTTAGAAATATCGCACAACAGAATTGGTAAGATCCCCGACAATGTCTATGAATCTCTGCCTCGTAACCTCACCAAACTCAGCATTCATCATAACGTGCTGACAGATTTTTCTTGGGACAAACTGAAGTTTTTCCATCAACTTCAGATCTTAGATCTGAGCTACAATTCTTTGTCCTACATTGCAGGAATCAATTCAAGCATCACGCAGTCTTTGACTTTTCTTGATCTGAGTCACAACCACATTTTCCACCTGGAAGATGGATTGTTCAATGGTCCAAAAAGTCTCCAGACTCTGAGTCTGAGCTTTAACAAACTGACTATGGTTAACAGCTCAAGCTTCGGCGATGATAACAGCATCAAGACTTTGTTCTTGCACAAGAATCCACTCCAATGTATTTGTGATTCGTTAGATTTCATTTTATGGATTGAAAGCAGTCCCATCAAGATCCCGAGGTTGACAACTGCAGTGACCTGTGACACGCCAGAAAACCAAAAGGGAAAACCACTAGTTTACTTTGACATTAGGCAGTGTGCAAATGACGATCTAGCACTGAAGCTGTACATCGTCACAACATCTATAATTGTTGTTTTTATGCTTTTGGTAACAGCATTTCCTTTATTCTACTGGGATGTTTCATACATCACACACTATTTGAAAGCTAAACTGATGGGATACAAGTCCCTGAATCCCTCAGACAATGCTTATGATGTCTTTGTGACATATGACACTAAAGACTCACACGTATCTGAATGGGTGATGAGCAACCTGCGGGTTAAACTGGAAGAAGACGGAGAAAAGCATCTTCCTATGTGTCTGGAGGAGAGAGATTGGCCCCCAGGAGTCCCGCTGGTAGACAACCTCATGCAGAGCATCCAATACAGCCGCAAGACCCTGTTTGTTTTAACAGAGGGTTATGTTAAGACAGGAATCTTCAAGATGGCAATGTATCTAGCACACCAGAGACTGCTGGATGAAAATGTCGATGTGATTGTGCTGCTCATGCTAGAGCCCGTCCTGCAGCACTCTCATTTCCTGCGCCTGAGGAAGAGGCTCTGTGGGAAAAGTGTAGTGGAATGGCCACGGACAGCAGCTGCAGAGCCCTGGTTCTGGCAAAACCTCAAAACTGTCATTAGAAAAGATAATCAAGTGATGTACAACAAAACATATTCCAAATACTTTACCAATGAGTAAAGCAGATGATATATATATTTTTTTGTTCAATAAAACTGTTTTTTTTTCCCACTGTAAGCTGTTCTGCGATGTTTGTAGTTAAAATAAATTTAATAACTCATGTGAAAAATTAATTAATAAACATATATGTGTGTACAGAAATATATATATCGATGAATGGTTTACCTTTTTTCTTTTTAACACACGTTGCACTGAAATGTTTCGAATGGTCCTGCTGGGTTTGAATAAAACTGCAAATTGCATTTTACCTTATGGAGTGTGTTGTATTTATTTTTATGTGGACGTATATAATTATTTAACTTTTAAAAAGGAAAAACAATTATACCAAGTACTTCTGTTTTTTGTTGAAAGTTGAGATGCAAAATGTTTACAAGTGAACTAACAGTGTACTCCCACAAGATGGCACAAATGGCAAAGCCTGGAACTAGTTTACAGTTTTGTGTTGGTCAAGCCACCGCGTGTCAATTTAAATAAACTCACTCCATACATCCACATTATGCTAAATATTAAAGTTTAAAATACAATGAAAACCGCTTCCTCAAAAGTATAGGGCAGAATTAAAGCTTTTTTTTTAATTCTTTCTGTAAACCAGAAGGAAGCGGAAAAATGACTTGTCAATTTTTCGGTTCCGGATGTGACGTCACGAATGTATTAGCATACAGAATGGTATTTATTGAGCGATGGAGCGCCCGTTCAGCACTCCGCTCTTGTAGGAAAGGGTTGTGTGGTCTCGGCGGCTCTGTGAGCAAACTCCTGGTAGGTGAATGGGGTTACTTGTTTCATTTAAGCTCTTAGGTAGTTTGTAAAATTGTGATTGTTATATTTGTGACACATTAATTTACTTTGTTTTTCCCCAATAAAAATGTAACTGGTTACATGCTTAGATTTAGTATAGCAATAAATGAAATTGTTTTAGTTTATTTAAGTTAATTGTTTTAGCTGTACTTCATATAGTTTGGGGAGAAGGGTTAGGGGTTTTTTTTTTTTTTTTTAATTGTAATGTGACCTGATTTATTTTTATGGATTGCATTAAAATGCCCTGCATTCTGTTTTCTTAGATTCTCTGGAAACATGGCTGACAAACCTGACATCACTGAGGTGAGCCGGTTTGACAAAACCAAGCTGAAGAAAACTGAGACGCAAGAGAAAAACACACTGCCCTCCAAAGAAAGTAAGCTGCCCTCTTAAAATCTGCACAAACTGTCCCCTTTTCTTGGTCAACCTGCTCCTCATACTCATGTTTGCTCTCCTTGCAGCCATTGAACAGGAGAAGGCAGTGTCTACTTCATGAAGATCAAAGCTCCCAGTCACTCTTCAGCCACAGGATCAATCCATTCCAACTTTCAGCACTGAAACACTCAACTATAATGGCTCTACATCCATCATCTCCAGCTTCACTCCATGGTCTGCTGGCTTCACGTGGACATTGGAGCTTGGGTCACCTGTCGCTCGGGCCTTGTTTTCAGTGTGGCATTAAGAACCTGGCACAATGTGATCCTTCATATTTTCTAAAACCTCTGGCTGCCTTCGAATGCTCACTAAGGTGTCTATGTAAATTTGGAATTCACTCTTGGATATTAAAAATGAAATGGAATTAACTGTCTTGCAGTTTTGGTTTTATTTCCCTTTCTGTTCTATATAGATGGTAAAAGTTGAGCTTTTAATGGACTAAGAGAAAACTGCTACATGTAACCAATTGCATTAGCTTATTCAGGCTTTCATAAAGGAAGCTCTATGGACTTGTCTCAAATGACAAGGTTGTTCAGGTGTGCTTTTTAACTTTGGGTTATTCTAACATCCTTCTAATGTTGGACAGCTGGCAAAATCACTGACCAGTTGACTGACGGCTTGTGAAACGTGCACTCTTTGGGTGCTGTCCTGTGACTTTATAAAGACTTTGTGGGGGCATTGGTACAACAAAATGCTTACCACTACCACACAGGATGGTTATCAGCCATGTTTAGATCTGTGACATGACCTCTTTGTCACCATCGGCTGAGTAGTATTTTAGTGCTCCATAATGGTGTGGGTGCCTCATCAGCTGTACTGAGAATAGTTGCTAGAAAACATGAAGCTAATGGTCAGAATTGTGAACCATTCCAATGGCTGAAATGACAATAGTCCCTGATTGTGGTGTGGTCAGCATAAGACACAGCGACATTGTTTAGAGCGGCTGTGGTTCAGGCAACAAAGAAAAGACCTCTTCCACTGCATGCATGAAGCCAAGGCATGAGAAAACACTGACAACAGGCTATGAAGCTATTGCATTGTGAATGCAGTTGTTCCTCACAGGTCTGTTTAGCATCGCTTGTAGCTTCTGGCATCTTGATCAACCACCGTATTCTCTTAGGAGCTATAAAAAAGCTGTTTATTTATTTGAACAGTTGACTTCACATGCAAAAAGGAAGTGATGTTCACTCAGAATGACCAATGAACATTTCTTGGAGCATCCCTTTTGAGTTCTTGTCTCTTTTTCAGTTCTTAAACCACATTTTCTGATTTTCAGTCTAGTAAAGAAGCAGCTCTGGTTCTTTTAAGTCGGGGACAATTAAGCGATTTCTAGAAAAGTAAATATGTGCAATATTGCAGAGTTTTCCTAGTCTCTTTCTCCTTTGCCATTTTCTGTAAATTAGCTGGTGGTTTAGAAATTACCTAATTTTTTCTGAAGAGAAACATTTTGTTTTGTCTTTTTTTATATCTAGATCTGACTAGAGATGATCATACATGCTTTTATCTATTCTTGTTTAGTTTATTGTAATTCACTTCTTACCTAACAAAACCCCCTTAAAATGTCTGCAACTCGTCCGATAATTCTGCAGCGAGGCTTTTAACAGGAGCCACTAAATGAACTCATACAGCTCCTCCACTGTCCTCTTTACATCGGCTCCCAGTCAAAGTTAGAAATTAAAATCTTACTTCTAGTTTTTAGACCCCTGCACAAACAAACTCCCATATCCTTTTAACCCCTCACTCTTCAGGCTCGTCCTTTGAGGTCTACAAACCAAAAACGTTTAACTATCACTAAAACTTGCTAAAACATTGGAATTTCCTCCCTGTCATTAAGAGAGATCAACTCTGCCTAGTGTTTTAAAATACAGGTGAAGACGTTTTTGTTCAGAAGAGCTGTTTGCTGATTTTTATCTGTCCTTACTGTGACTAATTCAGTTTGTCCTCTGAATGTGATCATTGTTCTAACATCCTGTTTCTATATTTTCCTGGATTTTATCCTTCGCTTTAATTTTGTGAAGGGCTTTGTGATTTTGTCTGATAAAGGTGCCATATACTAACTTAACTGAATTTCAGCTGACAAGAAATTATTAAAAAAGTTGATTCCTCATTGAAGAAGAAGAGGTAAAATGAACACTTAACAGTTTCATACTTTTAAAAACTATAAAATATTTTTAAATATAACATTCTTTTATCAATTTTTATACTTTATACTATAACCATGTGATTTGTAGCACTGCTGTTGTTATTTATTTTACTTCCACACTCAAAAAGAACATTTTAAGACTTTTGTTTTTACTCCCACCCTTTGAAACAAAAGATTTTTTTTAAATTGCAACACAAGTCTGCATTAGTGAGCGCTTGCCTTTCGTCAAGATAATCCGACACAAAATGTACAGGCCTCAGAGAACCAGCCAGTATCTGATGTGATCACCCTTTACCTCATGCAGTGCAACACAATCTTTCCAGTTGTCTAATTTAAGTTCATACTCAGGTTCTTAAGGTGTGCAAAACTGACAAAAGAGGCTCATAATTCTACTTCTAAAAAGTACACACAAAAGTCCTCTGTTTTCTTTTTCATACCCACAGGAATAAGCTGTCACTGTGCAAAATAGGCACAAAAGCTGAGGGTGTGACTTAGCAGAACTGCAGCAGTCCTGTTGTTGCTGCAGGGCAGTCACTTGAGTCTTTAACGTTTAACCCGTTTTTCTACACAAAGAGTTGTGGGGGAAAAAAAACGAAAAACAAAGACAGTAGAATTCACATTATTTCATGAGATACCTTTTATTAATTTATTTATATTAGCTTGTTTTTTCTACTTTGGTGAAAATTAGAGCATCTATCTTTAAGGTTACAGGTGTCCACCTCACATTGTTTTTGTTGCTTTACTCCTTTTATGATAGTATGCACCCTTGCTGGATTCCCTAGGGCACGGCTGGCCAACCCTGGTCCTCAAGAGCCTGATTTCCGGCTCTCCTTGACCATCTTTCTGCTGATTGGCTGACTCAAGTGATTCCACATCCTGATTGACTGAACACACCTGGTTTAGGTAGTCAGCATCAAGAAGTCCAGAGAGAGCTGGAAACCAGGCAAGGTTGAGGCTTTTGGGGACCGGGGTTGTCCAACCCTGCCCCACAGGGAACGCATTTGACATGAACTAAATGAAAAAGGACAAATCAATAAATTAACTTTATTTATACACCACTATCAAACAACAATTAAACAAGAAAATACAATTTTGTTAAAAAGTTCACTGTTTTGAAAGTGAAAATTTATCACAAATGGTGAAGTTAGGCTGCCGCAATGCGAAAGCCTCATTAATAAGGAACAAACACCTGTCAGGAAAAAGGATTTCTGCTTTTCTAATCTCACTCTGCTTGAAGTTCAGGCATTACTTTTATCTTCTGTAAAAAATATACTACATAAAAAACACTAACTTCTTGCAGCATGTATTTAGCGCCACCTTCCAAAAAAAACATTAGATTTCTGATAAACTTTAGCAAAAATAGCCTATTTAAGTGTACTATAATTATACTTAGTCTATTCTAAAAGTGAGGCAGTTTAATTGTATTTTCCTTTTTAGATACTATATTGTAATCTAATAAAGTTCCCGTTTTTTTTTTTGAACAAGTATTCAGTTAGTATACTTCCTATACTACACTACACGGTCTATATACAGTCTACTGTACTTGCTATACTTATACTCAGATATAATTAATAAAATAAACTTCAAGTGTACTCTTTTTGTAAAGGGATGCTTTCCTTTCAAAATTACTATTCTAAAAGTGAATTAAGAGGTGGACTGGAAAACAATGGAAAATGCTTGCTTTTACACAGATGAGGTTACTTTAATGGGCCTATATCATGCACAAATAAACTTTAAATTTATTATAATGTTATTTCCTAACAAAAAAAAACCAAAACAAAGCAGTGTTTTTGATCCATTGGAGAATGTCTGAGTACTCCTCTAAAAAACATGTGCTCTGAGCAGAAGCACCCCCCCCAATCCACTACAACGAGCAGCTGGTTATCACATTCACACGTATGAAAGTGAGAACAGCCCCTTCTAGGAAGAGTCTGCGCTGCCAGCACCGCCCCCAGGCTAACACACACGGCCACTTTGTCCACGGAGCTAGCAGTGATCGGCAAAACACTTTTCATTTTTTATGCACCATATGCACATCCTTTTTTGCAAAAGTTCGGATGTTGTTTGTTTTCGTGGGAGAGACGCAGACGCTCTGCTGAGACCGGCTCTGGGTTGACGCCATGAAATGGGCGGCACCCACAAGGAGCGAAAGGCGGAGCCTCAGAGAGCAACTCCTCTTACTTCTGGGTTGGTAAACAGGCTGCAAAAATTACTTATATTTCATAAAACCTCTGTTCTTCTGTGTGCCAAATTTTATATATTATCATACATATGTAAAGTATCCTCTGAAAGGCTTAAGAAACGCATGACATAGGCCCTTTAGTTTTTTTATAAATGTTATTTGACCTCAGCATCTAAATACTGAGGTTGATGTCTTGGCGACATTTGAACTCTAGTAACAAAACGTGTTGGCCTGTAATTTTTCATATTTACTGGAAAACTTGTTAGTAGTCTTATTAGTTAGATGGACGTGTTTCTTTTTTGGACTGATAGGTAATTTAAAGTGACATGCTAGCTTGGTTTTAATTAGAAACATGTCAGCTGGGAGTTCAACTGCTAAAAAGTTTCCTTTAGCTCCTCGAACATTAAAAGACTACACCTGAAACATAGTTTTTTTTTCTAACCCCTACAACATCACACAGGCAAAGCACAGGGAACAAAGTGGCGGTTAGTTTTATAAGAGCAATCATTTGTAGGCTGTGATCATGTAGAACATAGGAGACAGGAAGTGAGAGACATGAGCATGAAGTGAGACGTTAGTTTGCCTAAATTAAAAGTCCAGACAGTTCAGAGGGCAGAAATTATGGGATGTGTGAGCAGAAACAGGATGAGAGAGTGGAATGAATACCTTTTGGCAGTATTTTTAGAAACACTTGTCTTACCCTATGAGCCTAATGCTCTGTGAAAGTCATACTTTTGGCCTGAAAGTTGCTGAGGGTCACATGCACTGCAAGAAACAACTGTATTTTTTTTAATAAACCACAGGGTTTGTATATGGTTCTCATACAAAAGTTAAGTCTGCAGTAGAGATCTCTGAACATTTTTCAAGAAAACCCGGCATAGAGATGGATTCAAAGAGCTTAAGTGCTTTACATGATATTTGGTAACTAAGTACTTTTATTTGTACAGATCATCTCCAGACAGTGCTCCATCCATTTTCTCATACACAGTCAGATGTTTCTTTAACTTGCAGTGCACTTTTCCAATGTGTTTCCCTAATGTACAGATGCCTGTTCCTACATTGCAGACACATTTTTAAGTTCAAATTAAAACAAAAAGAAAGAAAAGCCATGAATTCTTCAATCTGTCAAATCTGTTTCTCATTGCAATCAAGAACCGAATGACTGGATTTTTGACTAAATGTTTCAAAAGTGAGAAGGAGGATGTGGTTAGAGAGGTGCAGGTATAAGAACAACACTTGAATTTACAGATGGACTGTAAATAGATAACACGGATCCGGTTGTTCTTAGCAGCTCTTTTGTATCACATTATCAGAAGGTACTTGGGGCGTGTGTGGCAAATGCATGCTCTGTCACAAAGTCTTTCAGGGGTGCATGATGTGTTAGCAGAGGATATGAAATATGACAGCTTGAAAACTGTCTGAACAACCGATGCAGACAGATAGTATTGTGATGACACTAAACTCCAGTCTACGTCTTGCACTGACACGCTGCATTCCAAAGATAAATGCTGGATGCATGTAACTCTTCTGACAGTTGCAAATGGATCCTGTGGGCGGCATGCCTCAACAGGACTTACAAAACACATAAACTGCTTATTTGGGGAGAAATGTATGGGATAAATTTAGAGAAGTTTAAAAAAGCTTATTATGACACAATGCGATTATCCTGCATATAAAATACATATCTGGAATTGTACAGGAAGCAGAACTTCCTACTTCTGCTATTCATGACCTTTTATCACTTCCTTTTGCTGCTTCTACTTTTGTGCAATGCATTGGCAGCACATAGACCCTGCCTACAATTAATTTGAAATTTACAGAATATAATACATTCACATCAAATTTATCTGCAGCCACTTTGAAACTTTATGTCATGTCTGGATATTTATCATCCTTGGATTAGATGCTTCCTTCTTGCAGTAGAAACTGCACTTTATAGTTAAAAACAGGATATGAAACCTTATTGTTTTCATTTTCATTGGCTTTTGGTGATAACAAAACAGATATGTAATAACGTTATAGCAACCCTTAAATTAAGAGGCTTTATCCCTGACATAATGCAAGAACTACAATGTTTTTATGCTCAAACGAAGCAGTAGGTGAAAGGGATGCATGTCTCATTCTGTCAAACATGCAGTTTGCATCCTCCACTACAATGGATTATTAGACTCTTTAGAAACGAATGTGTAAAACTAAACCCTAACACAAACAAACCCCAGAAATCCCCAGGTGGATCAGGTAACAATCTGATTGTTGAGAAAAAATGTTCACAACAGATGAAAACATAGAAATGGTGGCAGGGTTTTAAAGCTGCCATAGTAGTGTTTCCATCCATTCATCTTCTAAACCGGCTTAATACCTGGAGCCTGTCCCGGCCACTGTTGGGCAAAGGCTGGGGACACCCTGGACACATCGCCAGTCTGTTGTAGTGCATCAGTGTTACCATATCAGACAAACAAGTATATAAAAATTAGAGCAGACATAGGCATTAGTAGGGCAGCATTACTGACAGTTTGAGTCACAAGCAGCTAACGCAAAAGAGAATATCCTGGTCAGAGTATTAGACATTAAAAGCAAAAAAAAAGAAAGTCTGAGAAATGCAAGCTTAAAAAAACTATCTGGTGTTTAGCTGTGAACATGTGCAGTGACGCTTTCATATAAACTGAACAATGCACTGCAATGTTTTTAAATCTCATAAATGTGTAATGAATGACCACATTAACTTTCTTCATTGTCTGAGAGCTTCCCATAAAACAACCCTGACAGAACCAACATAACTGCTCTTGATTTATTATTGAATGAAGACAAGACCTGAAGCCAAATCCTGCGTTTTGCTTTTTTTAGTAAGCAGAAAAAAGCTAGAACTTTAAATCTTTAAAGATAAGCATGTTTGATTCACTAACTTAATGAAAAGTAACAACAAAAGAAGTTTAAGTAACCTGGTTTGAATGTATTTGTGCCACCGGCTGCTCTGCATTTGTTTCAGTCACTTCTGTTTTTGCAAGAGGAACTGACAGCTCCCCTTCCTGAAACCATCACAACTTCCAAGTACATTTAAAACAAAGAGTGCATTGTCTGGCACTTCTGCTAAACGGGCCGATGAAGCGGATCTTCGAGTGGTGCACATCCTTCGAAGCTGAACAGAGTCATTTTAACAGCAAATGTTACATACATCTCTAAATGTCCGTGCTCATAACATTCTGTCAAACATTGCAACGGCCATTGCCAAAGCAGTCAGTGATGTCTGCAGTCTGTTCATGGTTGCATCTCCCTTTGAGGTCAGGATGTGGTTGTGCACATACATCACTTTCAAAATAACTCTCAAACAGCCTCATCTCCCTTTTATAGTAAAGACATTTGCTTGATGAACCACAATCCTCAGTCAGTGTCTGGATGGAAAAACCTTTGCAGCCCATGTTCACACACAGGACAGAGTTCTTTGATAAGAAAATACAGTCATGAAGGAGTACAGCAGACTATCAATAAGTATTATTATTACAAGCTAGTTGGGGGTGCAGAGAAGGGGTAGCCTTTTTAACTGCAGTCTCACATCTCTTGGCTCCAGATTTAGGAGACTAATGTCATTGTTGGCATGATGAATACCAATGTTTGAAGACAGCTGTTGAAACAGGAGATACTTTTTTTAGTCACTTTAGTTCAGGATGTGATGCGTCCTCTTCAGACCTTTCACAGGACAAGACAACAGAGACACCTGGTGACGGATAAAATAACTTAACAGTACAAGGTTTTTGGAAATATTTGCAAAGTTTAGAACACAAACATAAAAAGTTGATGTCAGACCTTAAACTTAGTATGCAAACAAAGAGTTTTTTTCAGACATTGTAAATAGTTTGTCAGGAACTGGAGGTGTAGGACCCTAAATGCAGGAGACTTGGCTTGGTGAGAGGGGGATTGCCAGGGCCATCCTTGAAGGTTCCTGTTTCTGTGGAGGGTCACCAGAGCTGCTCCTCTTCATGTGGCTGTTTCTGAGGAGGGTCATCAGGACCGCTCCCTTATGTTTCCTGTCCTGTTCCTGTGGAGGGTGCCAGGGCCGCTCCTCTTCATGTGACTGTTACTGTGGAGGGGGCCACACTTCATGTTTTCTGTCCCTGTGGATGGTCATCGATCATCCCCCTTGGTCATGCTCCCTGTTCCGTAGGAGGGTCACTAGGGCTGCTCCCCTTCATGTGTCCTGTCCCTTGAGAGAGTCGTCAGGACCCCTCCTCTTAATTTCTGTTTCTGAGGAGGGGTTCTTCATGTCATCCCTCACTTCTGCTAGGCTGCAGGAACCCAAACAAATATCTGGACTTTTGTTTTATTCCTCCAGGCCCCCTCCTGTCAGGTGTTCGGGAATCTGGGATCTGCCCTTTAGGGGAGGGGTACTGTGGTTTAGTTTGGTTTTTATGTTTTGGTCATGTTCTGTGCTTCACTTAGTCAGTCACACCAGTTTCAGGTTGATCATGGTCCACAGCTGCCTTCATTTGAGTTAAGTGCCCTCAGCCTATAGAAGTGTCTGGTTTTCAGTTTGTCAGTGTCAGGTCATCTGCTCTGCTCTTTTGTGTCACTCATCTTGGTTCTACATACTTTTTGGTCCTGTTCAGCTCAATTTATTACATGTTTAAGTCCTACACCGCCTATCCTTGACATAGTTGAAAGTCCGTACAGAAACTGGGGATCAAAAACACATTTTCACATAGATTTCCAACACAAGAAAGTTCACAGGTGGATTAGTTTTTATGTAAATGAATGTGGTAAATTATATACAGTATGAGGGATTGAAATTAAATTGTGAGACATCATCTGTATTTTATCATTTTTTCATTCTACAAATAATGCTGTAATGTATTTTATGAAAACCTTTTCGAAGGTCTAGATAACTGAAACGGGTTCACCGAAGCTTGGTCTGCAGGTTCAGGTTGTCTGCAGACCAGTGGAGGGAGCTGTAGTGACATCTACAGATTCAGTGTTGAATTTCAAATGGTGCCAGCCAGAAGCTTTTTCTCAGACTGTCAGGAGGACTCTTTGTAAAGTACTCTGTGCTGCAAACCAGATGGTCCTTTTAAAAAAAAAGTTTTGTTGGCAGTAAACATCTGATAACCCAAGGATTAAATTTGACCACTCATGTATTTTCCTTACACTTTTCATCATATTCAACAGGTTTACCTTAGACACTGTTGGGCAAAAATGCACCATACAAAAATCATCTATTCTTTTTGTGTCATCTTTTAACTGATCTTTCACAATACAGACTGTAAAATAAATGTCATGAACAATTGTATAAAATAAAATTTAATTTAAAATGCCCATGTGTCTGTGCTTTTTCCACAGCTCAGGCTACCTCGTCTAAAATTTATTGACAAGATTTTTATAGAAATAAACTACTTTTAAACATCAGAGAGCCTATTGACATCAAAAAGTGCAAGATTGCAGGTTGTTGGCTGCCTTCCACTATTTTTTTTCCCCCAAAATATATATATTTTAATGCATTAAATATCAAATTTATTACTCAAAAATGTATGTAGAAGCATAAAGATCTGTTGTGAATACTTTATGAAACAATGACCTAGAGAGCCAACTGCACCCAGGTGTTTATTTTTATTTATCACAATATAGTTATGATCTGTAAAAAATGTTTTTTTTTAACACTAAGTAATTCATCTTTTCTCAGCAGGGCAGCTTTTTTTACTCTGTATGATCACTTAAACAATATGTTTTCCACAGGCGACACTGAAACACGGAAATTAGTTATTAAGCTACAATCTGGTGCAAGTATCTTTACTTTTTAAGCTTCATGAATTTGTATACTGACCCAATAAATGAATAAACTAAACTAATTCAGAACCAAAAGCATACAAGCCAATGTGTGAAAGCTTTGAAAACGCATAATAATAATCATAATCATAAAAACTAAGCAAAGCCAAGTGGGCTTTCTTGCAATTTTAACTAAAATGTTATACAACAAGGAAAGAAAAGAAAAGTCCCATTTAACTAAACTGATACAAGTTATGGATTTGTTCTTGTTGTTCTTTTGACATTGTTGGCACCAACAATACTTTATTTGTATTTTTTTCCTATGGTTTGTTCATAATAAACAGATGTAGGCACAATATATCATAATTTTGACAAGATTTTTAATCTGTTTATCCATCTGTGTATCCATCAGTCTATTCATCCATCTATCTATTTATCTATCCATCTGTCATCAAGTAATCGATTTTACCCGTGCATCTTTTACACTATGTCTTATTTAAACTTTCACTGACTTTGATAAATATCTGGGGGGGGTTTTCCTGCCATAAATCAAAGCATCGATCAAAGCTTTATTTCTTCAAAAGAGCCGTCATCTCTCTGTGTATCAAACTGACTGACGTTTGACCACCTTTCAACAGCTGGAACTTTTCTCCTCCCAGACGAGAGCTGAAGGTCTGGCAGAATAATCACACACTCCCAAGATTCAACTACAGGGTCTGACCACAGACTTCCCTGTCATCCAAACTCTATTGCAATTGTCTGATCGTAGACATTCTGACTCTTTTCTTGCTATTCCACCGCACAGACACCACAAACTCCATGACAGAAACTGTCAATTCAAACAAAACCAACCAAAGCATTTTAACATAAAACATGCAAACTAACAAGCATGAAATGGTGTGGCTGCCCCGAAAGCACATTGGGGAAGACAAGCAAACAAGCCCAGATGTTTGAGCTGGCTTTGAAAATGTGCAAACTCATTAAGAACGTTTTAATGCCTGAGCCTGCAGTATACAAGCATGAGAGAGTAAATCTTTACAAGCTACCTGTGTGCATCAAAGAGGGCTGCAGCTTCTAATGACAGGCCTCGACGCGCCTCAGATCCACAATTAGCAAATACAACCACATTTGCATGTATAGAAAAACATAGAGAAAAGCAAAGCTAGTGGGTGGAACGCCACATGCATCTCAGGGTTTGGTTTTGAACTGAAAAACTCACAGTTAATACCTGGTGATTCTTTAACAAAAACAATTCTGCTGCTGTCCCCACAAAAGAGTGGAATTCAGTGAGGTTTACGTGAAGAAACAAGCTCCCTGAGTATGATCCCACCCTCCCCTAACAAACCCACCTCCAGGAGTTACCACCTATCCATCTCAGAGTCTAAGAGCAGTGTCATTTTAAAGCGTCAACCCACCTCTGGAATTTCAGAGGGGAAGAAGGAGAAGCAAATTATGGGACACGGACTTCAGCTGCAACACTGAAAAACAGACTGAAAAAGAAAAGTTTTATTTTGTAGTCTGGATTTACAGAAAGCCTAAAGGCTTTTTTTTTTTTTTTTTTTTTTTGCAATAACCCAACAGAGATCTGCTCCCATCTAGAAAGTTTTATGACCGTAAATCCTTTGGAGGAACAGGAAGAACATCCAGACCAAAGCCGTCTTTGTGGGAAACAAACTTCTTTCAAGGCTGTCAGTCATGCAGCCATTCACTTTGATCGGTGTGCTTTTTGTCCTGCTCCACATTTCAAGCAGCTCAAACGCTCACAGGTAAGTGGATCGATGAAGGAAAGTTTGGGGATGTTTTTTTTTTACTCAGCTAGGAGAAGAACTGGCCATTCTTTAAAAGAAGCTTTTATCTCAAGTCCGACACATTTTCCTGGTCACATAGCCTTTCCAATTGCAGAAAAAACATGAATTAAATCAGGAGGAGGAACCTGGCAACCCTTAAAAACTTTAGCTCAGTTTTTTTCTCACAATACTCAAAAATGTAAAAGTGTTTTCTAAACTTTTTTATGACAGAAAAGCAGTTGTTTTGATGGCATGCACATGCTGCCGCCCAGAGTGTGTGACAGCTAAAAGCGGCATGGCAACTGTAAATAACCCAAAGAGCACCTGTTGCACTTCAGAGTTTCCTCCTGCGTGGACTACTCTGGTGGATTTCCTATTAAGTCTCAAGATTCCTGCAGACCTGCTGGGACCAAAGATTAAGATTCTTAATATCAGAGATTGATATACAGCTGGATTATTAACAAGCCCCCCCCCTTGCATCCTTGGATTCACTCACTAAATCATTGCCACTTCAGAAATTAATCAACAGGCTGAAAACACACAGCTGCAACATCATCTCCAAAGAATAAAGTAATCCTGACAAATTAACCCCAACTCAGAATAACTACAAGAAGATTTTCACCTGATGGAAAGATCAAAGAAGCGCTGAAATAGGAGTGGTGTGTGGGGCTTCAATGTGTGACACAGGAAGTGTCTGATTAGTGTGTTTTTCTCCAGCTCCTCCTTCCTGTCAGCTGGTGGCTGCTCCACAGGGAGCACCACATCTATCACCAAACAAGGCTGCAATGAAACACTTTATATCAGATGTTTGCTTTGGGGGGCCATTTAAAAAGGGAGACTGGAAAGCCTGTGCAAACAAGAATTTGATGAATTTGTAAATCAAAGGAATACAAAAAGATGAACACTTGACAACAGGGAACAATTTTTGTTTCACCAGGTAATAGATGAGTGCACATTTTGGGGAATTTTGACTGTGTGGCCGGGGCAATATTCTTGCTAAAATTGCAAAACAAGAATTGTGAAAACAACAACATGGTGCTTGCAGTCCAGGACTGCTGTGGGACATAACAAGCCACATGTCTTACTTTCCACTGTTGACATCTTCTTCAAAGACACTACCGACAAGTCCTCACTGGAATCCAACCCGGAGTGTGTCGATACGGCAGGAGGCTGGAGTGTTGCTATGGCTGGAAAAAGAACACCAAAGGGCTGTGTGAGGGTAAGAAATGACCCTAAAGCCTGACTCTTCACCAACACTTTATGACTAGTTAGTTAACTTGTATTGACACTCCAGTTTTTAAGTCTGAAGGATTGTGTGGCATCCGAGCGCTTTTTCCACTGACGTTTAGGTCGGCTGTCTGGAGTTTTTTCCAAACATCAAAATGATGCCTCATGCTTCATGCATATAACTAAACCTTTAATCCAAGCACTGGCATTTTAAAAACTATTAGAAGGTCACTCAGGAATTCAGTTCATCAGAGGAAGTCAATTATGTTCTTAGGTTCCTCTCTCTCCACCAATTAAACATACTTAAGTTTTCACTGAAGGAATAACACTTTCTTTTCATGACCATAAAAGTGAGGAAGCAAAGTAGAAAGGGGGGGGGGGCAGTTTAAACCAAAAATGTGAGGTTTGACTGAAATCCATTCCTCGATGCCGCAGATATTCATGACTGTTTTTTTTCCTACATTTTAACTGTTTTACCAGCTCATTGTGAGCACGGCTGCAAGCACGGCGAGTGTGTTGGCCCAAACAAATGCAAGTGTTTCCCTGGATACACTGGAAAGACGTGTAATCAAGGTGGGTAAAATGAGGTCAGTCAAAGGGCGTCTGGAAAACCAGCTCCAAATAAACTAGTTTATGTCAACAAACACAAATCTTTTTTATCCTGTCCCTCTGATAGACAGAAATACAATGATTGCAAAAATGATCAGAATGTCTGATGGGCGATTGGAAAAAACTGAATATATTACATCTGCATCCAATAAAGTCTCTGTTTTAAGAGAATGGTTGAGTAGTGCTGCACACGTACAGATGGGAATTTGAGATTTGCCTCATTGTTGTCCTTTTTAAAACCCACTCCAATGAAACTTGTGTTTTTTGGGTTTTTAACATGTTCTTGTTGCATTTTTCTGATGATGGAGGATAAAGAAAACTGAGCTAAAAGTTGCATTTCTGAGTATATCTTTATTCCAATCCTTTTGAATCAGGAGCAGTCTTTTCCTTTAAGTCTCATCTTGTTTTTGTTGATATTATTTTTAGTTAGACCATTTTTTGCCTAATTCTGATTTAAGACTATTTTGGAAACGAGCTATAAAGACTGTCTTGTGTGAAAATGAACACTATAACACCATTTAATAATAAAATACCCATTACGGAATCCATAAATCAGTTGTACAAAAAATTACTGGTGGCATGCATTACCTTAAATACTGTAATATAGGGCAAAAAACAATAAAAGGAAATAAATGTGCATGTATTCAAATGTTTTTCTCTATTTTCTCTATTACTATTACTATTTAATGAAGTCATTAAATCTGCTAAATTTGGTGGTTTAAAACAATTCGGTCTGCTTTTAGATGAAGATAAAACTTCCAATCTTTCTTTTTCTTTCTAGATTCAAACGAGTGTGGTCTGAAACCTCGGCCTTGCGAGCATCGCTGCATGAACACCTACGGCAGTTACAAGTGCTACTGTCTCAATGGTTACACCTTGATGCCGGACGGCTCTTGCTCCAGTGAGTCCCTAGTTTGCATGGCAAAAAATAAAGCAGCAGCTGTCATGTGCGTGTCTGAAAATGTGCGTGTGCCGTGTTGATGTGTGCAGATTCCAGGACATGCTCTCTTGCTCACTGTCAGTACGGCTGCGAGGAAGTGGAAGGGGAGATCCGCTGCCTCTGTCCGTCTGCAGGCCTGCAGCTGGGACAAGATGAAAGGACATGTGTAGGTAAGCTGTCCCTCACAAATGTTTTCATGTGTTTCATGCAAGTAAAGCCTGAATGAATGGAATGCATGATTGGACACATGCCTCAACATTTAGGTCAATGTCAAAATGACTTTGTTGTAAAAAGAAAAGCATTTAAAATGAGGCTGACTTGGCTTCAGTGTTGTTTACATTCTAAGCATTTGGATTCTGGGGAAAAAATACTAAATTGGGGTTTATTTTACATACTTTTGCATAATTGGCTTGTAAATCATTGGTGTAATTAGGTTTTATATCTTCCCATAAAATTGCCTAGACTACAAAGGAGCCAAATTAACATGATCTCACAGGGGAAGTATTCTACCAGAGATATTCCCATTGATCTTACAGTTTTGAAAATAGACTTAAAGCAAAACAAGAACATGACTTTAAGTGCCAAACAGACTGCAAAAGAAAAGGCTAACTTTAATCAAATGAACACACTGACATTTTTATCAAACAGTTATTGCTACAGCCAAGTATTGAGTATGTTGTCTGCACCAGATAAAACATAGCTGACTACAAAGTCGTGCAGTTTTAAAATAGAGACATCTGAGGTCAAAAGTACCCCTAAAGCTAACTGAGGAAAAAAATTACTGAAACATATTTAAAAACAAGTTTTTAAATATTAAAAAGTACTTTACTTTAATGTGTTCTCAGAGTTGTAGGAGGAAACTAGTGAGGGAGACTAAAAGAATTAAAGCCCTGAGCAGTATTGTATGGCCCACAGGCACTACTCCTCCTTGCCCCACCACTGCCTCCATTTTTACCAGACCTCACTAGCTGAGCAGATGGGGGGAATGTAAAATTTGGGGAAAATTCAAGATGATGGTCTCTCCAAAGGTCGAAGGTCACCAAAACATTGATTGTGGTTGTAGACTTAACCTGGTGGCAGGGGTGTGAAATGTCATTATTGTTGTGGGAAAATGTGAAACATTGACAAATTTCTGATTTTGCCACAAAATGGTTGCAAAGCAATGGTCATCCCATAATATTTTCAAAACTTCCTTTAGATATCCCCAACGTGTGTCTTTGTGGTTCATTTATGGGTTTTAACTTTTTGTTTTTGAGCCCCATAAAATATTTTGGACCATGTTCATTTTTTATATCTGTTTTTCTTATTTACAACTCCAAAAATGTTTATTGAATGCGTACCAGGTGCATGCAAATTTTGGCGAGTTTTTGAGTATGACACATGACTTGAAAACAAGTCTTTTCTGTACTGGAAAAAACAAAGAAAACACAGAAGTGACATGAAATATCAAACACTTCAGGAAAGCTTTGATTACAAAAATGCATTTTTTACAGGCCAGTTTCATGCTACTTTCTTTACGTTTTCCAAAAGGACACTGAAAACACTGAAACCTTGGTAAACCTTATATGCACTTAGCATTGAAACAAGCCTACAGTTTGAAGAGAATTTTTACAAACAACAAAAAAGCTCAATTTAATTAACCTTGTTTTATGTTTTACTCTATTAGATATTGATGAATGCATAACTGGGAAGAACCTTTGTCCCTACAACAGACAATGTGTGAACACCTTTGGAAGCTACTATTGCAAGTGCCAGGATGGCTATGATTTGAAATACATGAATGGCAAATATGACTGTCTAGGTAAGAGCCATTAGGAAGTGTTATGAACAGGAAACATCTACAGTGGTTTCTACCTTTGACTGTAAAAACAGACGTCTTCCTCTTCCAGATCTAGATGAGTGTGCGTCCAGTACCCACAAGTGCAGCCTCCACGCCGTTTGTCTGAACACTCATGGTTCCTACAAGTGCAGGTGCAAGTCTGGCTTCCGAGGGAACGGCTTTGAATGCTCCGGTGAGATTAAGGATCTGCAACACTAATCAAAATCATTTTTTAAAAGATGCAAAATACATCGAAACACATGTTTAAGATCTTTTTCATAGGACAGAGTCAGTCAGACGGGTCTGAAGCAGTTTAACAGCTGCAGAATTTACTCAGACTCTTTAACCGTTAGAAAATACAAGTCCTGCCAAGACTGGTTTCCTGCTCTTTTACAGGCTTTACCATTAGATGAACACAAATTGAAAATGCAGTTGTGCAAATATCTAGCTCTCTGAGGGAAAGAAAAAAAAAGCTGGAGGAAGGACGGAGCAGGAGCAGGAGGAGCCAGATGTTTCCAAATGACATAAATTTCAGGTCAGGAGTTTTAGTGTAAATGCAGATGCCTTTATCTTTTTGTAGTTAAGCCATTTTATCAGAGACCGTGGGATGGAGACAAAGGCAGTGCAGATTATTCCCTCAATGGTGAGCCTTCAAAATCCCACTTCACTTTTCCACTTAGTGCCATGCAACCTCGTCTGTTCCCTTCCTCATTCCTACTTTTCCAAACACCTCCTTACTCTTCCTGTGTCTGGATGTGATGAATGCACACAGCATCTGTACCTTAAAGACCCACTCCGATCGTCTTTGGAGCTATTCTGAAAGCTTTTCCACAAGAATTTTAATTACGATAATGCCATTATTTTGCCAGAATCTAAAATCTTATGTCGTTGTTGTGTTTTTCAACAAGTGTGCACACTAGTGTTCCGTGTGAGATGATCATGCGTGCCGAAATGACCAATTACTCATTTTTACTGATCTAAAAACATTTGTTATCACATTTATCAAAAAAGGCGCAGGTTGCACACTCCACAGCTTTGTGGAGCTCTTTAAAATGAATGCGCCGGATCTCTCAGCATCTTCCGAGTCTTTCATAAGGGCGGGAAAAACGCTTGACGGTAGCTCCTCCCACATAAACACACTTTTGGACAAACATCCAGCAGGAACTTTGACGCGTGTTAAATCAAAGGCGGAGGACAGGAATTTGATGCGCAAATCGCGTTCAATGTAAACAGACAATTGATTTACATGAAGCGCACGGAGGGAGGGAGAAGGGAGGGGGTGCAATCAGTGGCAGATCTCTGTGCAGAATCGGGGCTAGTGATCCCTACGGATCCCCCCTACAACCCTAGTAGCTTCCGATGTCCAACTGTGTAAAAAGTAACTAAAATACTGAAGCTCAGAGACGTAAGTCTTTCCAGCATCAGTACCACTGCTTTTCCCTACAATTCCCATGATGCATTGCATTTTTGTGCCAGCTTCTCTTACTGCGCTGTTGTTAACTGTCATGAAGTACAACAAGCGCAAACATCTGTTCTAACAGTCTGCAGAGCTTCTTGATGAAATTAATAAACAGTTCAGTTCTCCTTCAAGGTTGTGTTGGAGAACTTTATAAAAGAAACAGCTGATTTCTGACCATGTCTATTTAAAGGAAACTCAATTTCAGACTTTAAGCACTTTTAAAAAACTTAAAGTTCGGTTCAAATATAAGTAATAACAAGATAAAAGAAACAGGATTAAGGTGAAGTGGGCAACAGACACATTTAACTAAAATGAAACAATGTCATTACCCAAAAATAAAAACAATATTTTTGTTAAAGTTACAGTTTTGATTTAGACAAAAGATAAACAAATTTAACTTCAACGTGAAGTAGTTCATTAAAAATTCCGCTCTGAGTTGTGGGCAGCACCGTTGACATGAAGTAACCCCGCCCCCCTTCCCCTCCCCGTTTCATGAGCCCAACATATTTTCAACATCACAAATAAGCTTTTATTCAAATGGCACTTTTTTTGCTGTACCAGAATTATCCATTTGAATAAAGAAATACTCAGAAATGCAATTTGAACTTATATTTCTTGATATATGTCGGTAAAAATGCCACAAGAACATTTTAAAAACGCCAAAAACTATTTTCATCAGAGTGGGTCTTTAATACAAAAGCATGACCGAGGGTGCATGTCTGTGCACTGAAAAGACTAATTTATCCTGAGGAATGCTTCCTCTGCATGCAGCCCTGAATGTTGCCATCAAATGTGCATCTTTAGGAGCACAGCTCATGTGGAAAAGTACTCAATCAACAAGCCGGTAAGTAACTGAAAGGATGTTAATAAGAGAATACAGCCGCACAGCAGACACAAACAACACAGCTGCTAAAACACTTTTGATGGAGGATCCATGTGTGTAATCTGATTCCTTTTTCCTGCCCGCAGCCATTCCAGACTCCCAAGTGAGGCCGGTGATTCTGGGAGGTGAGCTGAGCAAAGAGGACATCAAAAACGCCATACCTGAACCGGCTGCGACAACCCCTCCAAAGATCCCACAGCAGCCTTTTGACTACGATGGAGAGGTCTACGTTGGCAATCACATGGATAAAAAGGCAGAAGAGTTACCTCAAGAAGGAGAGGAGGAGGAGGAGGAGGAGGAAGAAGAGGTGGAAGACAACAAGCTCAATTCAAGGGGAGATGTTTTCAGTAAGTTACTGTTGTTTTGGGGGGAATGGATCCACAGTGGGTGGCCGAAAGACCGCTCAGTGACCAAACTGAGTTTGTTTTAACAGGGATTGTGTTCTCCTGCCTGCACAGCACCTGGAACATTAAGTAAACGCAGGTTTAACCTTTTGAACACAGAAAAATAGGACCTTTTACTTCAGGTTTCCCTCCAACTCTGAGCGGTTTCATTCATTCCGGCTGAAAAGTAGATCAAATCTGAAAAAAAAAAAAACCATCAATTTAACAGAAATAAAAACACAATTGAAAAAAGGAATAAATGACACACTCACATAGTAATTTATCTTTACTTGGAGTAAAACGTTAACTTTAATATGAACTAAAAGACCAGAAACAAAAATGGAGCAAGCATTAGATCTCAGCTAACAAGAGGAGACAGGTTCCAGGACATTCATCACCTCTGCACAGGAATCTCCCTCCTCTGACATGAGAAGACTCAAGGTTAAAATTCTTCTTTTTTTCTCTTTACTGGTTTACCGTCCCCCAAGAGGGGGCTGGGGGAGCGAGGGCAGGTTCAAAACCCTTTTATTATGCTTTTTTCAAAAACAGCTGTTGTGCTAACAGACTTGAGTCCCTGCGGGGATGTCTGTCATCAGGCCTCTAGACCCCTCTAACACCAGCCCACTTCAACTAAGCTGGTTCAATCACCCCAGCTGTCAATCAACTGTGTGCCAAAGGCTCTACGTCGACGGGTGATTTGCTGCAAAAGCTTTAAAAGTTTGGTAGGACTTGGATCTTAAAGTTATAGTTCCATTTAGGTCATTAGACTGAAGCAGGTCTACACATGACTGTTAAAAAAAAACCTACTCTAACCTTTACATCTACATAGAAATTGTTTAATGTGAAGCTTTTAATAAAGAAGATAAAGCTATTTTTAAAATTTGACTGGTAATGCACGATTATAAGCAACTCAGTTTAATAACCTACGAACAATAAGCAGCTGATGGTGGATTTATACAAAGAAGCAACAGCAGATAAAAGTATAACATTAAAAGCTTCCAAATGTTAATCATATTTTTTAATTTAAGATCAACAGACAACATTTAACCCCTTAATGCCTGAATTTATTTTAAACTAGGAAAAAAAGGCTTTCGTGTAAATGCTAAATTAACTTACGTTTGGAGCAGTAGCAGCATAACTGCATCAAACCACTTTACCTGATCATCAATTAAAGATAAAGTTAAATAATTACTAGGTAAACAAAATGCAAACATTGTACCTTATGTGTGATGAACATAAAGTAGTAAAATGTGGGCACACAAGTAAATATGTTGCTCCTACTGTTACACATAAGAGATGATAGACTTCTAGCACCTCTGTATTGTTAATACATTTCTTCAAAACTCAATGGCCTGTTCTAACAGATACTGCTTTTTTTGGTTCCATCATAAATGTACAGTTTCACAGGAGTTTGAGTCTGTGTTTGGCCCAGCCAAGGACATCAAGGAAATCCAAGTTGGACAAACTCAGGATGGTAATCCAACATGTTTTCGGAGTTGTAGATTGTTTACTGTGAGACGTTTTTCTCATTTTTTTGTTGTTGGTGTTACCTGCTGTGCACTGTAGAATATTTCTTAGACTGCAACTTTGATCAGGGAGGATGTGAATGGGTCCAAGACAAGACTGATGACATGGACTGGACTGTGGCATACCATAGTAATGGTAACAAAACAAGGACACTCACACGTTTTTCTCATGCATAGATACAGATATTTATGAGTATTGAACTCTCTCAGGTGGGTACTTCATGGCTTTGAGTGGGCTTGTTGGGGAGAAAGAGGATGTGGCCAGGTTAAAGCTGCTTCTCAGTGACCGGGTCCAGCAGGCCAGCTTCTGCCTCATGTTTGACTACCGCATACTGGGCCAAAATGTGGGAACATTAAAGGTGCTGCTGGAGAACAATGCTTATCCGGTTTGGGAGCAGAGTCAAAGCAAAGAAGAAGGTTGGCAGACAGAGCTCCTGTCTGTGGCCTGGAAAGAAAAGGCTCCTGCAGTCTGTGAGTTCCTGTTTTTTTTTTTTCTAACTTTATAAATACTAAGACAGCTTCTTTAACCAAAATAGCAAATGTGTAAGACATAAATGTTTCATCAAAAGCCCAAGTCTCATGACCACAAGTACTACTTTCAAAAATGACATTTTGGAAGTGTTTTCTAATTTAAATACTGTTTGGAATAGATCATCTTTGAAGCTCGGCGTGGAAAAGGTGTTGGAGGTGAAATAGGGCTGGATAATGTTGCGCTGACCTCAGGGCTCTGTCAAGAGGATGCCAGTCCAATCTTCTGACGATCTTCACATGAGATCATCTGCCAAAGAAGACACATCAAGGATTGAGTTTCCTTTCCCTATCAATTCTTCTTCTTAATGGAGTCGTTCAGAGTTCTCAAACAGTGCAGTCCCACTCTCAAAAAGAACATGTCCAGTCAGTGCAGCTGACTTTATTTGCCTGCTGCTATATCCCTCCGTTGGGCACAATAAATTTTCTGAACAGTAACATATAGGACATACTTCTCAGGAAAAAACTGGAGATACATTTAATATTGGCTTTAACACTATCGTGCACACACCTTGTTCACAACTGAACAAGGTGCCAGGTGGAATGTGAAATTAAGGGTGATTCAAAACTATAATCACAGAAAGTATTTTTGAAGGCTTTTTTGTTGTTGTAATATCAGGATAATCTGTGAATTAATTGCAAAAAATATGTGATGTATTCATTCATTAAACATTGTTTTCCGATCTTGCCAACCTTCCTTCTGTTCTCCTCTTTACTGGAATAATCTTCAATGCTTTTAAGATAATGTTATCTGGCAATAAAACAAAAGGGATCTGTTCTAACTCTGAAGCTAACATTAAAAATCAACAACCATTTTTTTTTAGAAATAGATATACAGAATATGTTAGAAAATAACCTGACAGACAGGATTTTACCGCAATTTACTCGCTACTGCTCACCTATTACGAAATATTATTGAAAACCACTTTAATTATTGCAAAATTCAAAAGAAAAAACACATGTATACAGTTTTGACAACAACAACAAACATGGTAAACTCAAACCACAGTACTGCTCAACAACCAATCCTAATGAGATCTAATTTGGGGAGAATTCCCAGAATCCCTCTCTCATCTTAGTTCTTTGCTTGGATTTGGAGTTTGTTTCTCTATTTATGTTTTCCGCTGTGTGTGCCTTACCTTACAGGCACTACATATGATTCACATGTTTTATTCAAGCTTGGTTTATTGGCTCATTTAAAGAGAGGATTGATTGGCGCCCTCTGGTGGATGAGATTGAAAGATGCAAATTTAAAATTATTTGACTTTGTAGTGTTAAAAACGTACTTAAAAAATAAAAACAAAACACGTGCTTTAACTTTTGTGTTTGCTGTTTTTTACAGTAAAAAATCTTTTAATTTTAAAGATTTGTGTCTGGACCCTGACTAGATCACGTGATCGGAAGCCACAGCCAAGCAGCTTGTTAGCTAGTTGTTAGCAGCTAGCTGCTTTAGCATAGGAGTTCAACAGGAAACGCTGGAAGCTGACGCTACAACAAGCTGTCAGTCGATGCATCCGCATTATTTCATTGGTTGTTTATTATTCAGACCCGACTCGACAGCAACTCGATCCTAACAATAAGGTACGTTAACAACGGTTAACCTTGTAAAATAAAATACACAACAAAATTGTTTGAGTAGCACAATGTAAGTTTGTATAGCTTTAGCTCAGCTGTTGCCTTGTTTTCTAACATCAAGCTAACAGCTAGTAGGCTAAAACACAACCATCTGCACATTTTAGTTTAAATTCATTAAAGAAATTTGAAATATCTGTCCACAACGCAGTTATTCGGTCAGAACAGCTGTATTTTATATGTATGTTTTTTCGAAAGGCATTGATAACGTTGATTAGACCGCTAATGTGTGTCTGTTATTTAGGACACTGTTTGTGTTGTCGAAGCTGGAGTACGGTTTCCTAAATCAACTTTTAACAAATTAGCATGTGACTTTGGACTGAGGCTTACAGCACATGATCTGGACAAGTGAGGGAAGTCGAAATCAATCCGGGGTGAGTTGAAAATGCACCACATCCACATACAAATTCTGTGTTCCAGTTACGGATGTTTCTCATTTCGTTCCAAATATCACTAATATTTTTTTTTCGCTCTTTCTTTTTTTTTTTTTAAGTTACTTTACTTTAGGAGTGGTGAAAAGCTTTCAAGAAGAGCCATGACAACAAAAACCTCCTTGCTAAAAGTCATCTTGCTGGGTGACGGTGGGGTGGGAAAGAGCTCCATTATGAATCGCTACGTCACCAACAAATTTGATGCCCACCTTTTCCACACCATCGGCGTCGAGTTCCTAAACAAAGACCTGGAGGTGGACAGCCGCCAGGTTACCCTGCAGATCTGGGACACTGCGGGTCAGGAGCGCTTCCGCAGCCTGAGGACTCCTTTCTATCGTGGCTCTGATTGCTGCCTACTCACCTTCAGTGTGGACGATCACCAGAGTTTCCTCAACTTGGGCAACTGGAAGAAAGAGTTCATTTATTATGCTGATGTCAAAGAGCCAGAAAAGTTCCCATTCGTTGTCTTGGGCAATAAGGTGGATGTGACAGAGCGGCAGGTCTCGACTGAGGAGGCCCGGCAGTGGTGCCAGGAGAATGGTGATTATCCTTATTACGAGACCAGTGCCAAAGATGCCACCAATGTAGCAGTAGCCTTTGAAGAAGCAGTGCGCAGAGTGCTGGCCGCGGAAGAAAGAACAGTTCACCTCATCCCTACGGACACAGTGAAGCTCCACCGAAAGCCCCGCTCTGCTGCTGCTTGCTGTTAAAGGAGCCACCGCTTCAAAATCCGTGAGAAGGAAAACATTGGCGTTCATTGCTGTATCTTGCGCAAACAAGGCTACTGACACTTTTTGATAAGCTAAAGGCAAAGACTTCTGCTGAAACTTCAGAAAAGAAACACTAAATCCATACATGTTCTTTTCACACATAACCTCAAAGCACTGATGCATGACTTCGGCTCTGCCACAGTCCCAAAGGCAAGCTTTACTAGAATAGGTGTTGAGATTGTTTGCTAAATCAAGAAAAATATGTATATCAGAAATTTCCTTGTTCTTAAATGGATTTTGCCTCATAAAAAAAAATGACTTGCTTCTCAAAAACCTGTTTAGATGGGTACTGTGTGGTACCTGCGTCTATTATAGGGTTCCTGAACTTGATTTATGGTGGTTTCATCACAAATATTTATATTTAAAATATACCTGCACATAAAAATCTCTAAACGTTGACGTTATGAAATAGCTGTTGCACTGCATTTTATGACTAATAAACGAAAGCTTAATATTTAAAAAACGAAGACCTGCTGTTAGTGCATCAGAACATTAGCTGTTGGAAGTTGAGAATGTTCTGTAAATGAAGCAAACATCAGCTTAAATAGATTGCATTTTGTTTTGAAAAACCTGAATATTTTTTAAGTTGCTTTTAACTCTAAAAAATAACCATTGGGAACCGCAGAATGAATTTACTGAAATCAAGTGGTGGTTATGATTATTGCTGTGTTCCTCATTTGAACTAGATGAAGCACTCTGAACTCTGTTTTATGCCGTAAAGTCTTTGTCAGAAACAGAAGATTAAACATGAACTAGTCTATTGGTTTAAATGTTTCTTGTTCAAATTAAGATATTCAGTTTTACTAGTATATTCTGAATGATCAATAAACACCCTTGAAAGTGTCTTGCATTCTTGCTTTATAGCCTGATGACTACTCATTATTCCAGTGATCAACCAGAGCCTTATCTTGGCAGCTCTTAGTCCAACACCTTAACCCTTGTTCTATCCTAGGCACTTTAACATTGGGAGTGGGGTCATCTAGACCCCACTAGACAGAGCGCTGAACCTTTTTTCTTCAATGATTTGTGATCTTCACTTGTGTCCATGGATTACATGAAATCCTCTTCACCTTTATCCACCATTGTCATGGTAGTGATAACACGTCAATGTAAGGATGGGGTCATAGGATAACACAAGGGTTAAACAAATCGGGTTTAATAATGTCAAAGAACAAGGTTGTTATTTTTTTCTCCCCCCTTTTTTAATGAGTGTTTTCTGTATAACAAGCATTAAGCTACCAATCAGATGTTTAGTGACAAGTTAAAGCTATCAGAACTTGCAAAGGATGACATTTTATACAAGCCAGCGTTTCTGTTGAATTCACACACTTGCAGGAACAGGAAAGTACAAAAATGAGTGTGATTGGTAGACTACACAACACTGCATTCCAATCATTGTAATGTGATTAACTCAGGAGATGTTTCTTTCCCAGAAATTGGACTTTCCTTTCAAAGGCTGTGGAGCGAATTGGTGCATTGATTTCGTAGAATGGATTCATAGCAAACTGCAAAAAATAAAGGAATAAGATTAGATCTAAAAATCACAAATCAAAAAAATGTGGTGCACTTTAACCACAAAGAACTTACCTTAATGTATAAATCATATACATCATTAAAAAAGTTTTTAATGCCATCTTCCTGTCGCACATCATGTAGCATGATGAATCGGATTTGTATGGAACAGTTAAAGAATGCAGTTTGTTTACATGTACCACAACTAAATACAAGGTTACAGCTTTGAGAAACAACTACAATAAATTAAAAATGTCCACAGATTAATGGAAATAAAGGATATGACCTGCTGTCACAAATGCTGAGACAAACCACTCGTTAAACTTGTCAACAGTTTTCAAGTACATGTTGTTGGAGAGCCACATGTTTTCATCCACCAAATCCAAGGCTGCGTGCGCAATGAACTGGTTCAGGTGACGGTGATCATCCTGTAAGATATTAGAACCATAGGAGTCAAACATGAAATAGGATAAAACAGTTTACCTATACCAGTGGGGAAAATTCAAATGTCCAGTATTTACACACACAAAAAATGGAGAAAAAGAGACAAATTATAAGTGTACACATGAAATATGAAGAACATATTACATATAACACAAAAGCAAAAATACCACACAGAAGCAAATGAGTTATAAAACCAGTCTAACTACTTAAATGAATTAATGTATGCAATAAAGACTAAGTTAAACTGGTTACAGTTTACACGAATACTATGTATTAATTTGGAAGTATGTTTACCTTAGATTCAGGTTTTCCAGTAGGCAGAAATTCCATTTCAAACACGGGATTGTCACGATGACCAACCATGACGAAGTAAAAACTTGCCGACATAGTTTTGTCTTCTTTATATCTCACCTGCAAACCCTCTGAAATCAATTTTCAAAAGCCAAAAACAAGGAGGAGAGGGGGTCAAGAGATTTAGTTTTCAATATCGCGGTAAGGACTGCAGTGGTTTTAGCTAACACAGGCTAATATTGATCCCTTATCAAATGGGCTGATTGAGTGGTTTTAAAACTTAAAATCGTTTTAAAAGTTATATAAAAAGAAATAATGATTACAGTCTTACGTATGTTTTTACGGCAACAAATAGACCTTTGTTGAAATTTGCTTCCTGGGAGTCAGACGGAAAACGCATAAATATGACGTAATGATCACGTGACATTTTCTATGTTGTCAATTGAAAAATATAAATGCATATATATGTCTACATTTTTATCATGAATAAGAAATTAAGTTTATTAAATTTTATAGTCATTAATATCTATACATCTATTATTTATGATTTTTTTGGTAGATTGTCTGTTTTGTGACGTCATAACATTGCGCCTGAATTGGAGTGGTCCGTTGATGGATTTAAATGGTTTCCCTGATTGTTTACAATCGCGCTAGTTTCTTGTTATTGTATGTTATTTTAAAAGTTTAAAAACTATATACTCCTCATTGAAAGGTCCTGAATTGTGTTTGGAAACAAGGATTCATTCATTTTTCACGCGTCGCTGTTATGTCAACGTCCAAAGAAGAGGCGTTTTCCTCAGAGGAACTTAGAAAAAGATTATACCAAACCTTCAAAAGCAAAGGCGTTCTTGATTCCCTCAAAGTAAGTTGCATATTTGTTGTTGTTACTTCGTTATGTTTTCTTTATATTTCAGCTGTCTCAGTGGTTTTTCTCCTGTTCAGGCGCAGCTGCGGAATCAGCTCATCCAGGAGTTAAAGCACCCGCCGTTACCGGGACAGGAACCGGTTCCCAGGCTGGTCCCCCTGAAGACCGATACTTTACTAGCTTCAGGCTGTAACAGCATCGTAGCGGATCACCTCCAGGCATCGGGCTATGAGTACACGCTTTCTGTCTTCTGTCCTGAAAGCGGTTTAAATAAAGACAAGGTACACGTGACTCATTTTTTTCCGCCTGTAAATGATGTGGTTGCCTTGGAAACATGAAGAACACATTTCTGATGCTCTTTGTCTTTGTTTAGGTTTTAAAGAAAGATGACCTCCTTCAAATTCTCAAGATTAACCCTGAGTCATCAATGTACAAATCTTTGGTAATTCCCACCTTTTAATAAAACATGATCTAGAATAAAGGTATGTGTACACGTTACTCATTCTATGATCTTTCTTACATCACAGGCATGTAAGGAAAACGACAATAAAGGTTTGTTAAATGTTCAGTTTGTTTTGCTCCACTTTCCAAACTTCTAGGTCTAACTCTATTATGTTTAACTCTATTCCACAGGCTTCCTGTTCAACCTTTTGATCCATCTGACATCCCATAATGCTCCCAGTCCCCGCCATGATGCAGATGCTCAGACAACCACAGCATCATACTATGGAGAATCTCTTGGTATGAAGATGCTTTGCTAATGTGAACACTAAAAGTGCTGCACAGGTTTTAAGATTTGCTTCTGTTTTTCATTTGCAGTAGAGAAGATGAAAACAATTGATAAGGAATACGAACATTTCAATAAGGACCAAATGTTTTCATTTCAATCAAAACTTGCTGCATATAAAAGAGAAATTGAGACACAGATGGAGGCTGCAATGAATGCCAAGGTTTTTATTCTTACACACGCTGACATGCATGCTTGTTTGGTTGTGTACACAAAGCGTTGTTTCTGATTTCATATTTGTTGCTCCGCCCATCCATCTGAATTGTATGTCTTTTTTTTCCCAAGCTGCTTCATTTTAAAGAAGTTGAAATAGCTAAGGTGAAGCTGGAAGAAAAGTCAAAGTTCCACAAAGAATTCGATAATCTGAAGCGAGAACTGGAAAGAAACTATGAAATGAAGGCAAAAGCACTGATGGAACGAGAGAAAAACGCCATTGAGGGCTTACAAAAGCACAAAGAGGTAAATATTTGCAAACATCTTTTTTTTTCTTTTTCATTTGTCTATTTTTGCCAATTGAATAGAAAAAAGATTTCTGCCCACTCTTAAAAGTTGCAAGATAAAAAGATGAATTGCTCCATTGTAGTCCTGCTGAAGACGGGATGGAATCTTTGTTTTTGATTTTAAAGGCAACATTGCTTCCTTTTGGACACACTCAGCCTTAACTAATGTGATGCTCATACGTTTTGTTTGATATACAAATATTTTCATTTTTGTTGTTGGTTTTTAGAATTGAGAGTATATATAATATATAATAATATTATAAAATGTAACAAGTTAGATTTTCAAAAATGCTCTTTTTTGGTGTTTGCAAGACGCTTTTGTGGCATTTTTCTAATGATGGAGGACATGTATTAAAAAACAAAAGCTTAAAACTGTATTTCTGAGTATTTCTTTATTTAAATCAATATGAATCAGGAGCAGACGAAGAAACGTTTGAAAAAGAGCTTATTTGTTTCATAGAAAACACGTCACGTATTTTTCTGAATGTACATATCTGAAAGCTGTAATTGCACATACTGCATACTCTGAAGTTGAAAAGTCTATTTGACTCTGTCAACTTTTATTTTCCCCTCTGGTAGATTGAAGAAAAAGACATGTACATGCAGAGACAGTCCACGCTGAAAGACATCGAAAGCCTTCGTAACCGAGAAAATGAACTGAGGATGAGAATGGAAGCTTTTGAAAAGTATGATCTCTCTGTTTTTCTACTTGACCTTTTCCCATTTTAAATGCTGACTTAAAGGCTGCACATTTCCTCCGTAGGACTTGTCAGATTCATGCAGAGAAAGTCAAGACAGCTGAAGAGTTAATGAGGAGGAGAGAACTGGCTGTGAAAACCATGGAGGACACATATGAGCAAAAGCTGAAAAATGAATTATCCAGGTAATTTTCATCATATATATAGTTTTTTAATGTATAAGAAAAAATAGTTCAGTTTAGCTCCACAGGATGGAGCTGTTGTGTTTAGCCAGAAGAACCATATTTGTTTTAATCAACATTAGGCACGTGTGGGAATGGTTTTATTTGTGCATAAATATTACAAAAAACAGAACGTCATATGCATGTCATTTTGTAAACAGAAGGAGTGTTGATACTAGATGGAAACTGAGACACTAATTTTCTTTTTCATTCAACTGTTGTTGATCAGTTATCAGCTCGAGCTGAAGGAAGAGTTCATCAAAAGAACAGAAAAACTCACCGAAAACGAGAACAGGAACAGAAGCAAGTATTTTTACTGCTTAACTAATAATGTATTACTGGTTTGTTCGTCCTGGTTTAATTTTTCACAATTTTATTTTTTCCCAGTTGAAACTGCTCGAATCCAGCAAGAATCCGCTGCCGTTAATGCCAGATCAGAAGAACACAGCAGGACATGTGCCAAACTGAAACAGCTGCAGGTAAACTATAGTTCACATTCTTAACGTTTTTTGGGGGGGAAGAAAGAACCGCTGCTACTGTTTATGAAATACCCAGTGTTATTTTGTCTTGTGTGGTTTGTTTAAGCTTCCTCGATGATGTTACTTGCTGTTTCATCGTACGTCCTCTCTGGTTTTTTTTAGGCTGACCTTGACACAGCCCAGCAGCAGATTTCCCTGCTGACTCAACAGAAAGAGTTGCTGAGGGAAAGACTGGAGAGCACCAGCGACTACCCCAGTTTGAGAAGAGAAAGAACGGAGCTGCAGGGGCAGATGCAGCTGCTGAAAAAGCAGCTGGAAGAAGTCAGAGAGGAGAACCGCCGTCTCCATGCAGGTGAAGGGGGGATGGCCTCCTTCAGGGATTACTTCTTTACATCCATTTGAAAAGAAGCTTCTAACTCTGTAAAAGTCTCACTCGGATCATCTTTTGATTTATTTTAAAAGCATTCCCAGTGTTCTGTGATTATGATATTTTTGCCCACATTTTAAAAAAAAGCCTGTGTCGACAGTTACTGCTGAGCGGCAGAGAGTTCATTTGAAATTTGCCTCTTAGTAAGGTGTGGAGCGAACCCGCCCACCCCTTACTCCTGTTGCTGAGAGCTCTCTGTTTACATGCTCTCCTGCTAGCTTACAGCATTCACAACAATTTGAACAAAGAAATACTCAGAAATGTAATTGCAAGCTTAACTTTCTTAATATATTTTTCATTCCAATGACAAATCTCATGAAGTATTCAGAGTCCCGGTCTTTCATGACTGGGAGGTTCAGTGTACTGTGCAGCATTCATGGTAATCTGCCCCCCCCCTGCCTCCGGCTGAGTCTTTGTGAGTGTGTCTTGCCTGTCAATGGGGGGCCTCTGTGCGGCGGTTGTAGCTCTGCATACAACCAGCTAAAGAAGTCTGTTGAGAAGTGGAATGAATGTGAGCAGGAACAGGAGCTCTCTATGGACGGCACATATAAGTCTCCCCTCTTTATGGGGTGCAGTATTCATTCTGCTGTTAAAGGATGAAATGGGTAAAAAAAGAAAAAAAGTCAGTCAGGTGAAGACAGAGGTGCAGCTTTGTAAAGATTCTTTCTTTATAAACCCGTGAAGTTTGGTTTTAGCCAAAAACTGTCCATTTCAGAAATGGCCACGCCATCGAAAGAGCAGCTGGCTCTGCAGGTGGAGCTGCAGCGCCTGCAGAATGCCCGCAGACTGGATGAGGAAGACTTTGACAACCAGAGGCAGGTGCTGCAGGCACAGCTTCAAAATGAGGTCAGTCCCTTCACATCAGTGAACTTACTGTGGGAAGCGACTTTTCTTTGGGGGTTTTTTTTTGCAGCTTTATTGTGTTCCCTGTTGCCAACGTTTGACCTGTACTTTGCACAGATCTTCCACTGTGTGTACATAATTAGTTGAAGATGTTTTTGTCTGATCTCTGCAGTCCGACCGCTGTGCTCAGCTCAAAGCTCAGCTCTTGGATCACCAGGAGAGAGCCCAGTGGATGAACAGCCACGTTGAAGAGCTGAAGATGAAGCTTCGGCACACTCAGCAAGGTAGCACGACGGGGCGTTCGGAGCACATTGTCTGAATTCAGTCACTATTTAGGGCGTTCGCCATTTTGTCAGGGTGTCCGCATCCACAATTCCAAAAAATCCAGTGGAAATTTCCCAGAACTCTTAGAATTAGCCTAAGCAATGTGAAGCTTAAAATCATAACCGTCTTAAACAAGCATCTTGGCACTTGTATCCTCTTACTTTTTCCCCCTCTCTCTTTTTCTTCTACCCCCCCCCCCCTTTTTTGTCTTTCTTTGTCACACTTTTCCTCTCTCTCTTCCCTCTGTAAAAAAAAAAAATACATTTTTAAAACATAAAATGTAATAAATAAAAACAAGCTAATACAAAAACAAAAAAGGGGGGTTTATACAAAAATACACCTTGGCTATCAAAAGATGCATAGCTCCTTATTGTATTACTAAAATCGGTCCAAGACAAAAGCTCTCATTTGTTAGCTCAGTTGTTGGACAGGATAAGCTAGAAAGACAGAAAAAAAGAAATTTCCCAGAACTTGCTGCAAAAAATCTGTGTGGATTGATGCTCACCAGCCTGTCTAATATAAACCACAATGCATTGTGTTTGAACAATTTAATTGAAAGAAAATTGATGTACAATTATTTTATGAAAATCATCCCAGTTTTCTTTATTGGAACACACTGAATTCTTAAATTGTCTTTGTAAACATTTAAAAATTAATTCGTTTTTGCTTCAAGCAGCGGCTGGATGGTTTAGTTGGCTGCATGTAGGGCTGGCACATGGGAAACCAGGGTTTGTTTCCCAGGGGGCGCGATGGGCTTCATCCAGCGAGAATCAAGGGTGGCAAGATCCTTTACACTCAGGTCTGGGTCTCCCTGTGCTGGTCCCCAGCCCGGATAAAATAGGGTTGTGTCAGGAAGGGCATCCGGCATAAAAATCACTGCCAAACCACCTGTTCAATCAGTGAAAGCTGATTCGCTGTGGCAACCCCTGAAGGGATATGCCAAAAGGTGAACCGCAACATTAGATTTTTACTTTACAATAAATGGGTGACGTCATAGTAACTTCAAAAATTAAGCTCAAAGTTGCATTTTTGAGTGATTCTTTATCAAAGTTGTTGTGAATCAGGAGCAGACGAAAAAATGCAATCTGTAAAAGAGAAAAAGTAGAAAATACGCTCAGTTGACCACGAGGTCCGTGCTGTCAGCCTTCAGAAATGAGGAAGTGGAAGAGGGGTGGGATTGCTCCATGCCCATGGTGTCATCCACAATTCAAAAGCAAATTCCTAATAAGCCACAGTTGCTCTGCTGAAACTATTTCCTAGAAAATATTTTTTATTGTGCCTAAAAACAGCATAATCATAATTAAAAAAAACCCACTGAGAACCGTCTCACAATAGCTCAAAAAAAGGCGAAAAGGGTTTTTTTTCCAATCTTTTTTTTGTTTGAAGTTGTGAGCAAGTTATGAGCATTGGATGAAAATCCAGAGCACTGGATAGACTTTTAGTAAATGAATTCAGACACAGCTCAACTCCCTGTAAACTGCATTAGTTTCTGTTGTGCATGGTCCTTGCATAGTGAACATATTTTCTGGCATAATGCTCCTAACTAGCATTAAAACTCAAGACTTTAGTTGTTCTTTAGTTTTATTGGTGGTCGGGTTTTCTCAGCATCCTTTTTTTGGTTTCTCTCCCCCCCCTCCCTCATTTTCTTCCGTGTGATTGAATCGATGCTGACAGCTCTTGAAAATGAAGTGCTGCGTAACCCCAAGCCGTCTCTTGTTGATCGCTCAGTGCTGGAGCTCAGCCCCGACAAGCTGGTTCCTCCTGACATCTATGTGGACAGGGGTCTGCTGGGGGCCAGGCCAGGCTATCATGATGATTGGAAAACAGCTGGGACCTCACAAGGACACAAGACGCCCTGGTATGATTCTCATGACCCCGACATGGAGCTGGTGGCTGAAGCCAAGACCCGGCTCCAAGAGCTGCAGAAGGAGGCCGAGAGCCTGGAGGAGGCATACAGGAACTACCAGCAGAGGGCAGTGCCCTCCATCTCACACAGACTCTCCCCAAAACCCTTTTTACTACAGCAGGCATGTCCCTCACATCACAACACCCCCCATAGAGGGCAACAAGACTCACACCATTCACACAAATCAAAGTCCCCATATACCCCACACTCTCCTCAAAGAGTCCAGTCCTCCATTTTGGTATTTGATGACCCAGGAAGCTCTGGACCCGCTGTACAGCCAAGATTGACTTCATTAGACGACTATAACCAGCTCCACGGAGCTTTTCCCAGGCACCAATCATTGGCTGAGCCCTTATTTATCAGAGCAGAACAACCTCAGGATGAAAGTGTGGTTTCATCAGAGCACTCATCCTGCAGATCACAGTCCTCCACCAAGAAGAAGCTTCACAGAAAAAGTGATGGAGGTATTGGAAAAAATTTTTTTGCATGTGTTCGTTTTTATGACTCATCGCTTCCAATCTATTCAAAACTCCACACACAGCTTAAGTGCTGTTCAATAAGTTCCTCAGTGTCAGAACAATGACTCTCCAGTGGCAGTGTTGTTTCCTAACAGAAGGCTGTTTCTCTGTCAGAGGCAGTCGCGTCTCCGGCTGTGTCCCCTCAGCTGCTCTGTGACGGATCATTCAAACGGGCCCCCGCCGCCACGGCCGCCGCCACGGCCGCCGCCACGGCCGCCGCCGACTTCTCTCCTGACATTAGCCCACCTCACAGTCCCCAGCTCAAGAGCACAGCACGAGACCAGTCCAGGTACCATCTGCCGTGACTTTGACAAGGACGCTGTGAAGCTGTGTGTCTGACTTTTATTCTGTAAAGGTGTAGCATATTAAGAGGCTCATGTTTCTTCCTGTTTCTTTTTCAGTCCTTTGGAGTCCAGGCCTGTGTTCTCCAGCTCAGAGTCTTCCCCACAGCCAGAGAGGATAAAACTTGAAGATCTTACAGAAGTTCTTGGTAAAAATTGCTAAACCCAAATAACAGAGAATTTTAAATGCATTTTATTTAGATAAACTATGGACCACATTAGCAGATGAAAAGCTTTTGTGGGTTTTGCATGCAGAAAAACACTAACTGTAATCCAGAAAACAAAGAAATAAGATGTGTAAATGCTCTACAGAGCTTTAATTTAACTAGATTTCTTCCCTTAGTTTTAATGAGTGAGTGCGAGACCGGCCTCCAAAGTGTCCTTTCAGCAGTCTGGCACAATGATGAAGATGAGGGGACAACTGATTATGAATTCTGTGCTGGTCCTCTGGCCCGGTTTCATTATGGTGCTGCATAAAAGACCTCTTTGTGCATGTCTCCCTTTAGAGTCCAGCCACATTCCAGAGCTTCTCCTGGACACTGCTGGTTCTCACTCGGAGAAGGCCCCCGATGGCCCCTCCACCGCCCACCCACAGGACCTCCCGGAGGACCCAGGCGACTCTGAGGCTCGAGAGGGTGAGTCCCTCCCAGTAATAACCCACATTTTGTTAACCTCAAATTATGGTTCATATTGCACTACATTTTCTTGTTGTGTCTGGATTTTCTTGCATCCGTGATGGAATTCAAGACCTTTTAGAGTCTAAAGACTGTAAATCTACTTGAAATTCAAAGGTTCCCCAAACATGCCACAGACATTGGGGGAATCCAGAGTCCAAGAGGAAGATGTTGAGGAGCAGAGGTGGGAAAAGGAACGCAAAGACAGACGAGAAAAACGAGAGAGGGAGCTGGAAGAAGCCAAGGAGCGAGAGCAGCAAGAACTGGAGAGGCTTGAGAAAGAGATGGTAAATGTCCGATAAAAAGGTGTTTTTAAGATGTTGTTGTGGCCTTTTTCTGATATATTAAGAAAGTGAGCTTAAAATCGCATTTCTGAGTATTTGTTTATTCAAATCTTGATGAATCAGCAACGTGAAAGCTGCCCCGCCCACAACTTTGAAGGCAAAAGTCTTATGAACTACTGCCACTGGGGGCGCATTGATTGTTGGAGTGGGTCTTTAATGAAAATGACAGGAACTTCTCAGAAAAAAGTTGTCAGCCTTAAATAAATGTTGAGATTTTTCTGCTCAAACCAGCTTTTGCAGAACGTTGAGCAACTAGAGAAGGAGGAAGAAAAAGAAAGTGAAGTGGACAAAGAAGAGGACGATGGGAAGAAAAAAGAGGCAGATCAAAAGAGGGAGGAGTCAAAAGTTGAAAATCCACTTGAGAAGTACATGAAAATGGTCCTGGAAGCAAGAGAGAAAAGGCGTGAAGAGGTGGGGAGCACCAAGTAGACTGAACCCTGGTGCCTTTTTTTTTTTTTTTTTTAAGATGTAGTTTCTAGTTTATGTATTGATCTGTTTTTTCTCTCTCTCTCTCTTTAGAGTCCTCAGAGAGAGGAGGCGGGACAAACAAGCCCAGAAAACATTAGTTTTAATGATGACACAGAACAAAGGTAACCTCAATCACAGATACTATACTGCTTAATTGATTTTAGATACAGAAAAACGCAATTATTGTTAAAAGTCACAATGTTTCTTTACCAGATGTACCTTTTTTTTATATATCTTTATAGATACAAGTTTTTATACATTTTCTAAATTATTATTCACCAACTTGGTTTCCTTTCAGTGCTGCATTACATTCATCCAAAGAAATGGAAGATGACTTCTGGTGAGAGGATCTTCAACAACAATTTTTCTTTCTACGTTATTTTTTTTTCTTTTTTTAATGTGTTGCTTTTTTTTAAATCAAATGTGTACATTTTCCTAAATTATAAAATAAAATATCAGCACAGAAAAAGTACAACCATTTGTTTTATTTCTTTCCATAAAAACAGTCATCAGGCCACTTGAGTCGTATCACAAAGGGGGTTTCCAGTCAGACGGTGCTCGGTGATTGATTGATGTCCTCCCGGTGATTGAGAAACATTACGTTTCTTTTTGGTTCAAACACAAGGGACAAAAAGATGACACTGAATTCCCATTATCTTTGTACAAGTCTTATTTCCCTGCCATACACCCAATAACACATTCTGTATCATAAGCATACTTTGGCTAAACTTTCCGTTTTTACTTTACACACATTTTTCAATGACTGGTGGTGTAATTTTCTCTTTGATGGTACATTACAATTAAAACGTAGAGGCGCTCAACATTCACACAGAGTGTGTATGCTATAATTCAAAATATAAAAAAAAAAAGTCTAATGAACTAAGACTTTACTATGAATCTACAGTGATGATATTGCTATAAAAGGAGTTAATTGGTAAGAATAAAGGGCAAAAGCTGCCTACTACTGATGTCAGAATATCTCACTGTACATCACGTTTCTGCAGAAACAGTCGTCTTCATGCAACAACAAAACATCAAGTTATCGCTGTAACTAAGAAAAAGATTACATAAGTAATTCTTACATATTACAATTGCACATTAAAAAATGCAATTATAGAAAATCAAAAGACATAGAAATTTAGTCATTAAAAAACAGAAATTAATCACTGTTGAACCTGCTGTTCCATATATAGGGGATGGCTTTTTATTTCTTAGAATCAGAATGGTTTGAATCACATTGTACAGAAATGACCATTTACAACCACTATCAGTGTTATGAACTCAGCAGTGTTTTTTATTTAGATCTTAACTTTTGATTCCTTTTTTTAACATGTTTTTTATATTGCCAATAAATGCAGCAGCATTCACAAGTAAATTGCAATATTTTTGCATGTGGAGGTTTTTTTCCTCGTTTGTCCCAAATTTGAGATATATTTTTTTCAAATAACCCTTTTTAATGAAAAAAATTTGGCTAATATTCTGAATCACTTTAGTATCTGTGAAACAGAGTTGGATTACAGACCCATCCTTAACATTAGAACATTCGCTGAAACAGTCATGCAGTCAAATTCTTAGTATATTATTTGAGCAGGTTTTTTTTGTCTACTTTTTAAATATTATTTGTTCCATTAATACATTTTGACACTGGAATTTGGTTTAAGGCCTGTAAACGAGGGTAAGAACAAGAACCAAACCTTTCATTTTAGAAAAACTGGAGGGTCACAAGACGGACAAAATAAACCTGTTATCCACTGCATAAAACTAGTGTAACGCATCAAGGTTCAGCAGGAAAAATGGCTACCACAAAAGGATCATCGGCATTGTTTCCTCCTGCAAAATTGGGGGGAAATAAAAAAAAGTCTGCAATCTGTATGTAGCAAGTCTTTTTGAGTTAGTGCAGGAAGCAACTCTGATGCATTAGGAGGTTAGAAGCTGGGTTAGTACTGCTCAGTGTACACAGCCAGCCGGTTATTTGAGCAGAGTGTTGGTCCAAACAGGCCGCTGTAGTTGGCCGCAGTGTTTTGTATGTCACGTAGCGTGTGTTTGCACAGAGGAAAAATCCTTATGTGTAGGAATTGAGGCATTCCTTTGAGCGTGCGGTGATGTCCTGCAGCTCCCGCTCTTCCTTCAATTTGATGTCTTGGTAGGCATGCATTTGACTGGCATCCTTAAGGTAGGCCCAGTTTGCTGAGAGAATCATGAGGAAGTGGATCTGGAAGAGAAGGGTGGGGTGGATGGCCGGTGAGCATGTCAGAGATGCAAAGCAAGCTACAGGACTGAGCTACGCTACCAACATACAGTTCACTTTTTTTTAGACTAATTATCTCCGGACATGACAGAAAGACAACTCTTGTAACTTCTGAGGTTACAATAACTGCAGGAAACCAGAATGTGACCGTTAATAGGGGGGAAAAAGTGATGGAAGAAAGACAGCAGTGGTATATGCACGCATGCATTGTGCAGCTGTAAATGCAGAAGGTTAGTGCAAAGCATGAAATTCAGCGACCCGTCTGTGCTTCATACAGTTCTGCACACTCCTTAATAGAAAAAAGACACAAGGTAAGAGTACGTTTGTAAACAAAGACTGTTTATTTTTTATATATAGAAAGTAATAGCTACAGTTCTGTAACATTTAAGAGGAAATTAAATATATGAAATATGGAGTATAAGTAATTGTAAGCATGCAGGCTCAAGGTTAAAATTACAAATGGCTCTTTAATGGCACTTTAAGATAAAAAGAAAACATTTTCATGGCTGAAGCTATACCAGCATCAGCTGTCATAATACAAAAGAAATCAACTCATGCCACACTAAAAACAGGAGATTTTTTTTATTTTGCAGGATATGTGAAATGAAACTGCAGCTTGAGGCCTCATGCAGAGTTACACAACCTTCCCCAATCATGTCTGCTCCACTGTAGGCAGGTGTAGTTTGTGTTTAAAATGTCCTCTCATCAGCAAAATGTAGAAAAGGTTTTTAAAATCAATTTAAGATTACATTTGTGCAAAAGAAATACAATACTGATTATTTTCCGTGTGAAAGGGTTGGCACCGTAGATTTAAAGGCTGCAGAAATAAATAAAAAGAAAGCTCAAGGCACTCGACTACTGCTTTAGCACTGACCAAAGTCACTTTTTATCGGTTTTATCAAGATGGCTGATCTGTCAATCCAAAAACATGGAGCCATAAAACTGTGGGTTGTCTTCAGAAACCTGTCAGATCAGCAGAGGCTGATGCTGGTTATGTGTGGGAGTTTGCTCCATGTCTTAGACCAAGAATAGGCAACTCCATGCTGCGAGGGTCGGCGTGTCTGCATGATTTCCAGATAACCAAGCGCTTGTCATAACCTAATACCTGGTACAGGTTTGTCCAGCTAATTTGAACATGTTAGAGCAAGGCATGTTGGGGAGCATCCAGGAGTAAGGCCCTCGAGGCCTGGAGTTGCCCATCCCTGTCTTAGAAGTATCTTAAAGGGAAATTCATGCAGATTTGCATTTCAGCTCTGACTTCCGCCGACTGATGCGTGCTAAACACTGTTTTTTGTGTCTACATTTTCTGTGCAGTTGGTGCCTTTTCACAGGCCAGGACCGGCTTCACACATGACGCATATAAATAACACTTTTGTGGATGTCTGCCTGTGCACATTTCTCTAGAATACAATGGAGACAAACCTCCGGAAACAAGAGTCAAGAAAAGCGAAACAAAACCAGTGAACTAAGCAACGCCTCACTCTACCAACAACTTTCACCAAATGCCCTCAGACAGGCAAAATCCCTGGATACCAAATGCTAAAGGAAGCATACAATCAGCTATTTACAAATCATGGGATTACTAATGAAGAGATTTTGACTTTTCTATTTTTTTTTTTTTATTGTTTTTTTTTTTAGTTTGTTGTCAGTGGCAACTGTCTCTACTCGTCAGCACAGCCAAATGAAGAGCTGTGGACCAGACTTTAAAACTTAGTGCAGCAGTCTTCCCGACTCTTAAACTTCAAAACAGCAAAGTTATAAGTAGTAGCCATCATGTAGATCAGCTGGTGGAAGAAAACAGAGAAGGTGGTAAGAGAACATGCGCTGGACCTAAATAATGTAACCACAAGTTAGTGATCAGTCACTTTTCAGTTGAAAAATGTAAAAAAAATAAATAAATAAAACAGTTTTAAAACCCAAGGTCTGATATATAAAATAAGAAAGAAATACAAAACGGTTCTAAAAGCTGAAATAGCAACCCCACACTGGTCCCACCCATTGAAGTACAAACTCTAAGCAGATGGTAAACAGCAAATGGAAATAAAGCTGAGGAGAATCGAACCTATAATCATCTCCGGTCTGGTTACATCGACCACACAGGAAGGAGAAAAGGAGCATTTGATGCTGCTCATACAAACGGTGCAACGGTGGACTAAAAGGAGGAGGGGGAGGAGCAGGGAGGAGCTTACCAGAGCGATGACGGTGGCTCCTGCCCCGGCGCACGCCACGATGTACAGGTGATAGGACAGGTAGAACTGAGAACAAGAACAGTTGACAGTTAAAACGTGTCCCTGTAGACACTTTTACACAAAAAACACGAAGAGGTGGAACGTCAACCTACATCGCTGGTTTTGCAGATTTCACCAAGAGTAGATCCACAGGCCCTTCCTGGGGTGGCGTTCCATGGGATGATTCCTGCAACAACAGATTTTTTTTTAATTTTCTTTTTCATTTTAGCAACTAAAACACGCTTAAACAAAAGGTTTACAAAGTACAAGAAGCAAAGCATTTACATTTGGAAGATTCAGTTTACAAATAGATTCCAAAAGGCTATAATTCAGCTCTATATTCAGAATGAACAGATTGTTGTGGAAATCTGGATGGACACAAAGCAATAAACGTTTTTTAGTAGCGTTTCTAAATTGCACAACTTTAAATTAAATTAAAAAAAATGTTTTTTCATCTTTTTCCTTTGTTCTTTCTATTTTGAGACTTTTAATTTTAATCCAAACAACCAAAAGCTAAAATAAGGTAAATTGAGAAATTGCTAAAACAAAAGATCCACTCTGACGGAAAATTATATTTTGTGTGTTTCTAACATGTCCTTATGGCATTTTTCTACAGTGGGCCTGACGTGCAAACCGCACCACCACAATTAAAAGGGCAAAACAAAAAATAAAATAAAATAAAAAACATTACAGTAAATATTAGAAAATCCAGAAACCAAATCCAAAAAAATGGAATGTTTAGAAAAACACAATTATTTTTCCGAAATCAAAATGAAATGTTAAAAAAAATGGGGGGAACAAAGAAGAAATGGCAAAAGGTAAGTACTATGGGGTATCGCTGCCATTTGTCCATAAATTCAACTGAAAGCTATAATCTGTACTAATTATGAAAATTGTATTAGCATACAGTAATTCAATATGCATTTGAAAAAACTCAAAAATCAAGCTTAATTATTCAATCATTTCCTTAGTACCTACCTTTTCCGGTTTCTTTTTGTGCTTTTTTTAACACATAATTTTGATTTCTGAAAATTATTTTTGTTTTCCAAAACGTTTCTTTATTATTTTTTCATAATTTTTACGGATTTGTGTTTTGTTTTCTGGAATTTTGTTTTGATTTATAAAATATATTGTTTTTTATTATTTATCTTGCTTTTTTAATTGTTGTTGTGATCTTGAATATGTTTCTGGGTTAAATGACTTTTTAGTGTGACTTTGAGCTCAAAATTGCATTTCTGGGTTTTTATATTACTAAATCACAGTGAATCAGATGAAAAAAATGCCGTTTGAAGATGATTTTATTTCTGACTATACTGGGCGGATTACAAGCGCTCTGTTCCGCTCCATCACTTGTAGAACAGATCTATGTACGTCTTCGTTTTCTTCGTCTGAGCAGGACTCTGACTCAGTACTGTATGTCTGAATAGCTCCAATGTTGTTTGCCATTTCTGTCGCACCAGTAATGTTGGGTTGGGGGTGTCAGGGGCTGTAAGCTAGCAGGAGAGCGTGTAAACAGCTCCTAGAGTTGGGTGACAGGTGACAGGGAGAGGGGGTGGGGTTGCTCCACCCACAACTCAGAGATTCATTTCTGGTGAAAAACTGCCACTCTGCTAAATCTATATCCTAGAAAACAACACAGGTTTATTTTTATTTTTTTGTGGCTAAAAATAGCACGATTCAAAGACCACTGCGAACGCTTTTAAAAATATTAAAAGATGATCGCAGGGGGTCATCAAGGAATCTTAACCAAATGCATAATTTTCTCATCATCTACTTGTAATGGGACTTTTAAGTTGATCTGAAAGACACGTTTTCTTTCTTACCGTACTGACGAACATCCACGCAGATGGAGTCGATGCTAGTTATGTTGAACGTTGGAGAATTCATGGCATTACAGGTGGACCACATGTTGTAGAAGAGGAAGACGGGCACGGCGGAGAAGCCAAACACGCCCAGCCAAGCCACACCCAGGATGTATGTGAGGAACACAAACTGAAAACGCAAAAAAAACAGCAACGCTTGCTTCATCAGATCTGTTGTGCACATTTTAAGGTTTTTGCACATGTGCCATAAAACGGAGTTGTTTAAAAAGTTCCATGCAGCTCCTTGGTTGTTTTAACATACCATTCCACTGATGCAGCGTCCACAGATGGTGGTCTTGAACTCGCTGTGGAGCTCCTTGACAGCACTGGTTGTGTAGAAGCCCTCGGCAAGCAGAATGATTCCATACAGGAAGAAAAATGAAGCGATGCCATAGATGACATACTGCATCAGCTGTATTCTGTTAAAGAGGAACATCAAGGTCAAGAATTGTGAGGCAAAAATAGCCCGTCTTCAACGTTACATGGAAAAAAATGTCTAAGCTGCACTTAAATATTTAAATAGCACGAGAAAATGTCTACATGCTCTACTATTTTACTTAAAATCTATTAAACAGAAGGAACTTGTATCACTAAAATGCAAACAGATGAATGTGATGACTGAGGTGCCTTAATGAGATGCCTTGAGATGACAGCTGATGCCTGTTTCTGGGAATCGTCCACCATAAAGCATTTGTTAAAGATCTTTAAAGAATCTGAGTTTTTCTTGATCTATAAAACATGTGCTAACTCCCATCTACTGTCTTATTTTATTGTTGGAACTTGTGCCAAGTTTGGACCTGCTTTAAATATATATATTTATAAGAATAGATTTTGAGATCAGCTGAATTTGGGGGAGCTGACAATGTAAACCGCAATAAAAAAACTGTTAAGGTTGGGCTTTACTTTACAGTTACAAACATTTCGGTAAATCCTCCTCTTGAGAGTTTACAGGGATCTGCCCTGAAGCCTGCTTTGTCACTTACACATCAGTGAGCATGGCGTGATCGGTTGTGACCCTGGAAAAGTGGGTTTCCAGGATGGTCAAAGTGCCAGTCAGAGCCACATGGCCGCATCCGCAAAACAGAGCCACGCCAGAGAAGCACAGGATGGTCGCCACCAGGGATGCATAGGGCACGCCGCCTAAACACTTGATGCAGCACTCAAAGCAACCTGTGGACAAAACACATGGAAATGGAAATGCAAATTATTACTTATGCGTCCTTTTGCGGACATGAGGGGAATTGCTGTCAACATCCACCACAATTTGTTCTGTTATATCTCAAAATTTGCCTGTAATGCTTCATGGAGCGAGCTTCCTTTGCACACCTCACCAGCTGAGCCATGTTTACCCCTGAGGCCTCTGTTCTCCACTGCCTTTATGTCGCATTTGACAGTTCATCACCACACTTAAAAATGTGCCAATGAAAGTCCAGCCAGTCAGAGTTCTGTAATGGAAATCTATGGCAGCCAAACTGCAATGAGCGGGAAATGACCCAGATGGGTGGGCCTCGTCCAATGAGATCTTCTGAAGTCTGAAATGTCACCACAGTGAGTCTAGAAACAAGCAAACAGGCGCAGCAAAGTACCAGGTTGATGTCACAGAGTCACAGGTGCAAAAACACAACAGATTCTCCAAAGGTATGCATGAATCAACCCCTAGTTTAGCCAAAGCTCTGCAGTTTACATTCCCAAACTCCAACCCAGTGTTAGACCAGCCAATAATACGGCCTCGCCCCTTTTTTTTTAAACTGTCTTGATCTCAAATTCTGAAGAATTAGGTCCATAAAAATGTACCATGTCATGGACAATAAATAAAAACAAAAAGATTTTTTAAAGAGGTCTTATACTTCAAAGATGGACTGTTTTACAAAGAGACTAATTGGGATCAAATCACTTGTGTAAAAAGAATAATTGGGAAGCTACTTGGGAAATATGTTGTAGATTTTGAATGACAAGCTTACAGGTGGCGTTACCCTGATGCTTGAACATATTTTAAATAGCGTTGGTAAATGGCGTTTACTTAAATAGCGCTTTTCTACCTACAAGGACAATGCGCTTTGTCACTTTACAGTCACAGACCCATTCACCCATGCACACACACATTCACACACATTTTAGCAGATTATAGTAAACAAAACAAAAAAAAAATTACACAAGTCATTGGCTCAAGCTGAATGAAACTATATAACATACGATGTGCACATATCAGGGATTTGGGCGTGGGTAACAAAAACCTACATTGCCAGAGAAATCCAAAACTTTGCCGATTTAAAAAAAAAAAAATATATATATATATATATATATATATATATATATATATAGACCTGTCGTCACCCCAGGCAACCAAAAAATTAAATGGTTGCTATGGAGATAAAACCGATAAAAAAGCCGCCATTTTGAAAAAAAGTGTTTTTTTTAATGAATTTGTCATGTGCAGTTCTGATCAGGGTGGCAGTGAAAGAGGGGGGGGTAAGGGCGTGTAGCCAGTGAGGGTCCTGTGGGCCAAACAACGCTGCTCGCAGCCTTAATTTAGTTTGTGCTTTGGCAAAATATACTAAATATTCTTAGATTATCTTTTATAATTTGCCAATTTTTATGTTGTAAATACATGGAAATGATTGCATGGAATGTACCTCAGGATCACCTCTTTTGGTAATATATAATGTTCTTGTTTGCCTGAAGCGACTTTTAAAGTTCATCTGTGTTTACACTCCTCAAAGTGATACACAAGAACAGATAAATACTGTTTTAACACGGCTGAGCCAATACCTTCACAGTCACAAAAACCTCACTGACTGTTTGTGTTGTACCGGGAGATAGAAAAATATTTCCATCCCACATTGAGTGGAGATGAGTTGCCATGGAGGCATTTCGACCACAAATCAACAAGGGTTCCCTCAGCAGAGGCACTAACTTCAGCCGCAGCCCACATTTCTGCTGCGAGAACATCAGAGGGGAGAGGGGGCTGCAGATCACAGCGTTCCACAGGAGCCCAGCTTTTAAGTAAATAAAATCCCTGTGAAGGAAAGCGCTGCTCGTTCTGACTAATCCCAACTATGGAATTTAACATGCGGTCAAGATGCCTTCAAGTAAATGAACATAATAGCTGTGCAATCCACAGATTTTCAGTCCTGCCCCTGTCAGCTGCAGAAGCACTTAGATGACCCTGAAGTTGTTGGGTCTATCAATGGTGGACAGAACACCAAGTACAGATAAATGATGGACTACTTTGTGTATGTCTTACAAAAAAAAAAAAAAAAACTTACTTCATACTGGGTACAAAATCAGACATTAAATCATGGAGGAAAAGAAAAAAAGGTACAAATCCTCAAAAGTCAAAAGACACTGATATTTAAATTTTCTTTGAGCTCATATTTCTTTGCATTTTCTTCAGCAGCAAGCTGAGTTCGAGCCAAAGCGGCTCTGAGCGAGCTGATAAGTTAGCTGGCTCTGTTTTGGGGACGGCTCTGGAACTTCCTGAACTGATTGTGCAGACAGATGTTATGAATATGTTGCACAAATCAAAACAGCAAAAGCAGCAAGAGACTTCAGAACAACAGGTTCAAGATGAATGCAAAACAAGTTCAACTGCAAAGTAAAAAGTGTACAGTTATAAACTGCATTAATAGTAGCCCCTCTTTCCGAAATACCATAGTATTCTATAGCTACCCCTCAAGTTAAAAGATTGCATTTGCATTTTGAGACTGGGGCAAATAGACATTGAATATCTTTGTTACAATTGAGCATATGGCCATCATTTTGGATTTTTCTCGTGGCAAAAGAGGGGATCCTGAGGTGCATCCCTTGCAAAATGTGGTGCTTGTACCACGAAAATGCATAATTTATCTAAAAATATCGACTTAAGCAGGTCTGCTAGAAAAGAGAATCAAACTGCAAACAAGTAATAATAAGCGTACGGTTTTAATGTTCACCAGCCTGGACATGTCTAAACCCAAAGCATAAATATTCGGTTATCACTTAGGAAAGTGCCTGGAGATTTCTGCTGGGATGACTCACTGCAGAAATCTTGAGTCATATTTTAAATGGTGAGAAAATCTTGCCACATGAACAGCCATGCTGTCAGACCTGTGTCAAGAGCTAAGTTGAACAGCTGTTTCTCAACTATTGAGTTGGTCAGTCACCATGGAAGCAGCTTAAAGACCTTCTCTGACTTCAGTCATGATCGGTAAGCATTGGGATTTCAGGGTTGCTATAATGTCTGACATTATGTCATTACGTCTGCCTTTTTTTAGGCTCCAGGGTTGCTTCAGCTTTTTTCTTTCTTAACAAAAAAGCTGGCAGATGGCCCCACCTTTGGTTCAGATTAATCATGTCACAACCAGAAAATACTGCCGCAAACATCAGTGCTGATATCAGATTACTTTAATAAACACAAACCGGTTTTTAAGTAAGCAGAAATCTGTAAACATGTTTTATCAATGTCCAATTTATTCTTTCTTTGAATCTTTCTTAGCTGAAGAAGTTGGGTAAGTGTTGACATAAAAAGGACACAAAGTTTTATTCTTGTAGAAACTGATGAAAATCAAAGTTTAAATTTTAGGAAAGATTATTAAAGATTTTCTTAAACTGAGATTATTTTGCAGTTGCTAAACTAAAAAGAAGAATCGAGAAGGATGATTTAGATTTACCTCTGCAGCTTTTCCTCTCTAAAGGAGACAACTCACAAAGCTGTCAAAGTTCAAACTGTTCAGTACAGAGATGCATATGAAGCATCGAAAAAAGAAAACCCCATTTATCGTTTTTGCCAAAAAGAAATACCAGTCTCTGCATTTTATGATTCCCAGCTGGATGTGAGAAGAATGAATGATACCCAGAGCCTGCTGGCCTGTTCAGCACAGTGTAGCATGCATTCAGGGGGGGGGGGGGAATCACATTGGGCCCTCCAATGGCTTTCACATGCTCCCAATCTTTGACTAATTCTCCTTGGTAGAACTGGCAACTCTTCAAGAGACTTCAGTCCTTATCTCTTTACAGCAGGACAGGAATGCAAGAAGAGCAGACAGTATCAAAACAGTGTTAGATTGATAAATTTAGCAACTATTGGTTGTGACAGTGTCTGGTCTTACAGCAGAACATTTGTTTGTCACTTTAGTGTCAAACAAGAGAAGGGAGAACAGTTTCTGTAGAAAAATAAAAAAAGAATGAGGGTCAGAGAAACTTCTACACAAAGGGCCAGTGTGTGAAGCCCAGGACTGTCCATCACACTGGACTCTCAGAGGCCTTTCAGAGCAGCAGTGAGCCATGACTCTGCTCTTCCGGTCCAAAGGCTGAAGGGTCCAGTAAAAAGCCCACCGCCGGGCTCCATCCTGTGTGCCCCTCCACACAGAGTGGCCACAATGGACCACAGAAGCCACCTCCCTCTCTCCGAGAGGATCCTGTTTATCAAATCTGCCGCTCATACAGACGGTTAATGAGAAAGAAAGAAAAAAAGTAGTGGAAAAACTACATGAAACAAGTTTAGCAGGACGTTTTGGAAATATGCATCAAAATAAATATTTAAGGGTGTTGCAGGAAAAAAGGAAAATGTATTCCTGGGAACATAAGATGCAGTTTTTCAACAACAAAAAAAAAAGTTCCAAAGATGTAAAACAACACTGTCGATTTAAATCCAGTTTAAATCCCCACAAAAATTATTTAATTATTTAATCAGTTCAGTTGTATAACTTGAAAACTTGCAAACATGTAAATATGCCTGGGATGCACGGGGGACCAGTGGTTAGTGCTCTGGGAGCAACAAGAAGGCCCCTGGTTCAAGTGCAGGCTGGGGGGCCTGAAACAGTCCATCTGTGGGTTTTCTCCAGGGCATCTGGCTTCCTCCCCCCGTCCAAAAACATGCTTCATAGGTTAATTGGGTTACCATAAATTGTCCATAGCTGTGAAAGTGAATGTGAGTGTGCATGGGTGTGTGATTGTGACAGTCTGGTGACCTGTCCAGGGTGTCCCCAGCCTTTGCCCACAAGTGGCCCCGAAAGGGAACAAATGGTTTAGAAGATGAATGAATAAAAATACGCCACCCATAGGATTTACAGCAGAAATTAATTCAGATTTCCCTCCAAAGATTAAAATTAATGCATTCTCTTTACAATATTTATAGAAAAGTATCAATAAAACAATCTATCTCTTTACCCACCGATGCCTATTGATGCAAATATACACCAAACCACTTCAACTCCAAATTACCTCTATTTAACATCTATATGAAAGCAAAAACATTTTTTCATAGGTGGAAATACATTCAGTCATCAAGGGATAAAGAGAAAAAAAAATCTAAAAACTGTTTCAGTTGAAGACAAAACCAGTTTTCCATTTTCCAAGCTGAAACACAAACATCCTTCCAGGTCCATTAGAAAAAACAGCATTCAGTTCCAATTCTGGCTCATTACAAGCAGATGTGTCTTTTTACAGCTAATGCTAAGCATTTGTGTTTATTATTTCATCAGAACCACCTGTCAGAAAACCATGTTTGAGAACATATGGTGCAAAAGTGCAGGATGTTGTTGGCTTGAGCTGAAACCTTTTCCAATGAAGTCAACATTTTTTAACTTAATCTCCAAAATAATGTTTAAAAGAAGGATGCAGGATTGACTAGGACTCACCTCCTGCTGATTGCTTTGGTGACATCCCTTTAAGCTAGATATGTCATGAGGAGAAATGGATAAACACACAGTATGATTTTTTGTTTTTGTTTACGCTCCTCTCACGCCAAATCTCTGCACAGAACAACAACTCTTGAAGCACAGCTTACTGCCAGATGCTGCTGCTCCTCATTTTCCTCCACTAATTCAACCCATCTAAGTCCCATTCTGCCAAGTTTTTTGTTAGAAAGCTAAAAAAAAAGGCTAAATTGATTATGCAAATAACCCAAATTAGGGAAATGAATTATGAATGTTTCAGTGCAGAAGTGTTTAACAACTTTAATAACTTGTGGCTAAGTCTTTTGGCACTCAAACTGGCTCATGCATCACTACACTTTCTGTTAATCTCATCTGTTTAACTTGACTGATCTCGTCTTCTATAATGGTGACCGGCGGCAATACTCAACACCTCCTGCTCTGATTGAATTCAGAAAACAAAACTCATGGATGCAAAGCAGCTAAAGCAACAGCAATCCTGCACAAACTGGAATTAATAAATGAACTATGTATTGAACACAAATGTACAATGATGTCTGCTGATCTGTTATGGAAAAAAAGCAATCAGGCTGAAGAAAGTCTGATCAGCATTGAAAGAACAGAGTCAGCTCTGGGCCTTCTCTTTTGTTCTGCCTCCAGTCTTGGTTTCTGCGTGCAGTTTTCATGGCTGTTTCCCTTCTATCCAACAAAAATGTTTTTTCAGCAGATTCTCTCTTCCATCTCTGTTGCTCCCATCTTCGCACTGTATTTCCTGTTTTCATTCTGGTTTCCTAAGAATCAAATGGTGGATTTTTGTGCTGGGTTTCACGTAGAAACAATGTGAGGTGCTGCTTGTAGATCATGAGTTATGTTTTATCAGGCTCAGTAAACAGAAATTCAGGACATTCACTTCAGTTCCATGTAAACCCTAAGCAAAAATTGGTCCATTTAAGTGTACTAGGTTGTGTCCAAATTCCCTCCCTACTCTCCAACTACAGTGGAGACTACAGTGCAGGACTATGTAGTGCAATTCGGACACTGTGTTCATTACTTTTTTATGTGGCAAATATGAAAACATCAATTTCCCTGAAGTGAAAACCTAATAAATATCAACATTTTAGCAATATTATCTATGAATTCACTGTGTTCTGAAGATGAAACTTGATTTTTCTAAATTAAATATTTATTTTTTCACATGAAAATTGTTTGATTGCAATGCACTGTGGTCTATATATTTTTTTCTTTTTAATTTAACCTTTATTTAACCAGGAAAGCTATTAAGAACATGTTCTTATTTGCAATAGTGATATTTGCTAATGTAGTAAGCATTGATGCTCACAGTTTTCTCTCAGAGGCTTCTGGGAAATTTTAGCACACTGGATTTTGGAATTTAAATGGTGTATGCACTATATAGTACATGTTGTGCGTAGTGAAGAAATTCAGATACAACCTTAGTCTTCACTAAAAGTGAGGCACTAGACGTTTACTTCGTAGATATTATCTATATAATGAAAAATAAATATGTTCTAATTTATTCTGAAGAATATATAGTTAGTATACTTCCTACACTACACTTATGGTCTATAGCAGGCATGTCCAAAGTCTGGCCCGTGGGCAAAATGCAACCTGCGTTGAAAATACCAGTGCCCCACAGGCTCCTGTCATAAAATCAATAATATGCAGCTCTCCCAGCATTTTCTAGGAACTGTGTGAACAATTTCTTGATTGTGATTTGCTAAATTATGTTATGAGTCGTTGTAAATCTATGGCAACTACCTGAAGGGGCCAAACGAGAGAAACAGATTATTTGTGTGATCAAATCCAGTGGCTCGTACATTTAGACACCCCTAGTCTATAGTATACTTGCTTTAATATCCTCAAGTATACTTAATAAAATAAACCTTAAGTGTACTACTTTTTGCTAAGGGAAAGCTGGAAAAGGCCATGGAAGCTCTTTTTTTCCCACTGGACCACAGTCTGTAAGCGGGGGCCGACTATGTGGTGTTGTGGTCGAGGGTGAACTCTTAATCCTCTGATTGGCACCATATGCCCTCTGCTCCTGCAGCATACATTAACAGACCCCTGACCGCGCTCTCCCCTACATCTGCTAACCTCTAAGCCATAAAGCGGACACATGAAAAGAAGACGGATCCAAACAGGGAAGCGCAGCATCCTCTGGGCTGACTTGGACAACAGAGGAAGCACCTCGTGAAAATGGCTGAAACAGATTCAACAAGACAGGCTACATTTTGAGAGATTTTAAAGCAAGCAGACGTGAGGGTGTTAGGAGGAGAAGCAGCTAGAATAACAGAGACAAATGTGATGATGAGAGACGCCTGGACAATAGATAGTGGGGAAGACGGAGAAGAGGATCTTGGCTGTGTTTGTTTGGCAACAACAGGCCAAGAAGCCCCAGAGGCATGCTAATGAGAGAGGCCTTTCAGATCGGGGGGAGAGGACTCTTCTCACGGATGCTAGACCTCAGAAATGGGGGGGGGGGGGTTTAGCTCAGGAGGGGAGCCACAGGGGTCAGGGAAGAAAACTTAATGGGGATCCCATAACAACAACTGCTATACTAATCCTGAAGCATTTCGTGTGCAAGTCTTGTGAAAACCTGGAGAAATGGCACTGTAGAAGCAACAGCTGCAAGAATGACCGGATCTTTATCACTCCGCCACATTAAGAAAAGCTGAAAAAAATCTCTGCTGCTAATGTAAGTAAAATTAGTAAAAAATGTATACATTTTTTTATGAATTATATTTCAAATTTAGACCTTAATAAGTAAGTTAAGGACCCGCTCCAAAGAAAATAACGTTTTTGGTGTTTTTAAGATGTTCTTGTGGCATTTCTTCCTCATGATGGAGGACATATATTAAGAAAATTAAGCTCCAAATTGCATTTCTGATCATTATTTATTCAAATCCTTGTGATTCAAGAGCAGACAAAAATAATGTTGTTGGAAAAAGCTCGTCGGTGTGACGTAGAACCTACCATGGAAAGCCACAAGCTCCCTGCTCTGCTCCATTCCGATGCACCCACTGGAGACAAACAGATGCATGTATGTCTGTATTTTCCTGTCTCAAAAATGTATGGCTGGATTTCGCCGATATTGCTCGCCACTTTTTGTTGCACTGGTTATGTTCGGTTACAGGTGTTAGGGGCTGTTAGCTCGCGGGAGATTGTAAAGAAAGGATAATGGGTAGTAAAGGTAGGCATACTCCACGTCAATGGTACCGCCCAAAACTCAGGGACAAATTTCTAAGGACTTACTGTCGCTCTGCAGAAACTATGTCCAAGAAACCCACACAGATTTCTTGATTTTGGCTAAAAATGGCATGATCGTAATTAAAAGACCACTGGGAACGCTTTGATAATAGATCCAAAGATGATCGGTGTGAGACTTAAAGCCAAAAAATACAGATGGATCAGCCTCGGCTTTGCCAAAAACTCAAGACACACTCGGTGCCAGTGGAAAAATAGAATTTTAATGTGAATGAATGTAGGCAGTGAAGCCTGCATGCTCCAGGCTTTGCGTTGAGGCAGGGCCACTCCCTTTTTTTGAGAACACAATCTGAATAGTGATGAAGGAGGCTTCATTGTGGGTCAACCTTTCAAAGTTGTGAAACTGGGGGCCCTGAATGCTCCACAGTGCTCATTCATCCATGAAGACCCACACTCTGCCTCGTTCACACTGACAGAGTTCTCAGGGAAGCGGGCCTGTGCCCTAGCTCGGGTACCACTTAAACCCAATGACAGCCTGAGAAAACGGGCTCACTGCAGCAGACAGAGAGGATGGATCGGGCCAAACTGGCAGAGCGGATTGTGTGAGGAAGAACTCAAGGTTTAATAGGAATACATTTTAAAAAAAAAAGCCTGCAGCAGGGAGTTGGAATGACTGCCCAAGCATCCTGGAACATTTCTCCTGCGCTCATGGAAGAAACATTCCCCGAATTTGGACTGAAGATTTTTGTAAACATTGTTTTGGCAATTTCTTGCTGTCACAAAGCTTCATTCCAGAGGACTGAGGCTGACCTACTTTCAGATCTCCTCATCTGTCGATCTGGGCTGTGTGTCACTGGGATGTTCGGTATGAACCCGACTTATTGATTACTGGAACTCTGCACAACAAACCCATTATATGGATCCATTTGTTTACTGACCCATTTTCCTCCTCATGTCCGTGGAAGAACAATTATAAGTTGTGCAAAACTTTGGCTAAACAGTTTCAGGTTAGTAGAAGAAGAAAAAATAACAATTGCTGTATTATTTTTTCTACGAAAGAAAAAACCAAAGCTTTATCCCTAAAAAAAAAAAAAGCCAAATTTCATTATGATGAGACATATGTGGAGAAACCACAGTGGACTGAGGTTTTATAATGATCCTCGTGCTCAGTCACAATCCTAAGAACAGGGAACTTTTCTCATTTCATTGTAACCTTTTTGTGTACACAGAAAAAGAATAAAAGAATCAGACACCATGCTCAGTGTCACAGCGGAGTAAAGAACAAAGGCTAACTGAAGCTGTTTTCCTCCTTACAATCAGTCTAAATGCCACCTCAAAGACCTTCAATCACATGAACTGGTCAAAGTCGATGTTTTTTTCTGATCATCAAGCAAGAAGTAGTTTTAACCCAAAAAACCCCAAACTGTCTTTTTCCAGCTTTAGTTCAAGGGTTCCAAATGCTCAGCAATGTGAGGAATTTTAGTTTCCATTTGTTGAGTTTAAGTAATACATGAACCCAATATTATTAAACCTCTAAGATATTGTCTTTACACCAACCAGCATACCATTTGTGGAGATATAAAATATCCATCAACCCATAAATCGTTTCTTATTAACCGACACAGCGCCAGCAGAGACTTGCTTTACGTCTGAATTCAGGTTTTATTTTTCCCTGCAGTGTTTGACCAAACAATGGCCAGGTCGCCTGACTCAGCACTTCTTTAATTACATGTTTGCCTTACCATCACGTTTTGGACTGGAAAAGAAGCAACACTCACTCAGGGATGCCTGGCAGCCATTTTTGTTACTCTGAAATTGGCTTTACAAGCTGAGTCTCTGGCACCTCCGCCGCTGCTTTTGCGGTTTTGGGCCAAAGTGAGCTGGAGGCAGAGGCACACATGCTCCCCATTATCCTGCCGCTCTAGCTTACATGGGTTTGGATACTGCCACCTTGGTTTGGTGCGACAGAGAGCAGAATTTATCCAAAGTTGTCCATCATGTGAGTTGTTTTCTCGGACAGTTTCTGCAGAGCGGCTGTAATTTATTAGAAATTCACCTCCGAGTTGTGGGCGGGACAGTCGTGGAGAAACCCCGCCCCCATTATTCTCTCCCCATTGCGGAGTGGTCCAGGGAGCCTATGGCCCACTCAGCGTATTTTGTACATCACAAAAAAGCTTAAATTTTTCTGAATACATGTCCTCCATCATCAGACAAATGCCACAAGAACACGCTTGTCATCAGAACAGAACTATAATTAAGTTAAAAAAAACTATTTTATGTCTTTAAAACTAAATGAAAACAGTCGTGATCTGAAAAGTTAGTTATTAGAAAAATCCTTGTAAAAGAAAGTCTTCTCTAAGAAGAATCATGAGGTTTAAGCCTCCCTTTTCAACAAAAAAACATAATCCACTTACGCGGATTTACTTTGATTTAACTGTCAAAAGGGCAATAAGTTGAGGACTGATGATAGTTGTTGTACTGGTTTCTATGTGAAATGGACGTTTTGACTTTAATCATGTAAAAAAAAATACATACAAACTAATCAGATCCTCCAACAAACCAAAAAATAGAATATTTAATTAGCTGATTAAATGTGTAAAAAGTTTCAACTGGAATTGGAATGCTGCCAAACAAAAGATTTACGGACGATTTTCCTACGGAATGCTTTTTCTGCAACTCATGTTTGATTTTAGTCATGATAAAAGTTTCAAAAGGTAGAAAATTAGTCTAACAGTAGTGTGTGAAGTAAATTCATGCTTATAGACCAGTCAAAAATACGTATTTCTCTTTTTTTTTATCTAAATAACAGGAAAGTCTTATGAGTCTTACAGCAAGATTTAGTTTAGTAGCATATGTCTTTAAAGTTATTTGTATACATTTTTAAGCTAAATATGTGAGGACTTTTCCCTTCTAAGGACCCTCTCTGATCATCTTTTGATCTATGTTAAGTGTTCCTGGTGGTCTTTTGATTATGATATTTAGATTATTTAAGATTATTTATTATTATTTATTGTTTTAATGTAAAAATAAAAATAAAAACCTATGTCGTTTTCTAGGACATAGTTTCTGCAGAGCAGCAGTAGTTCACTGGAAAATGTCCTCTGAGTTCTGGGGGGGGGGACTATCGGTGCAGAGCAACCCTGTTTCCATTCCCCTCCCTATTGATGTGTGCTCTCGGTTTACACAAGGCCTGAACAATAAATCGCAAATTTATTGTTATCGTGATATCAAGTTGTGCAATACGCATATCGCAAAACACAGCAAAATTTGCAATAAATGGTTACCTTAAATCTGCTAAAACAATCTTATGGCAGCCTGAAGTATTTAATGAATCAAATAAATCCCTTCAAGCATTTGACCAATTGGATGGAGCCCTTATACGTTAGATTTTTGTCTCCAATATAGACAAGGGGCATTTGGAGTAACATTTTTAAACTGTTGCAATGAAATGGAAATTAAGTTTTTGATTGTTTTGTTTTGTTCATGTACCGCAAGTTATATCGTTATCGCAATATTGATCACTAATATCACACGTTGCGAGTTTTCCTCATGTCGTGCAGCCCTAGTTTACACCTTCTCCCACTAGCTCAGCCCCTCACAACCCCAACCTAACATTACTGCTGCAAAAAAAAAACGACAAAACAGGCTAATTTTAGCTTAATTTTCTCAATATTTGTCCTGCATCATCAAAAAAAGGCCACAATTTAAAACACCATAAAATCAATATTTTGATTGGAGTGGATCCTTATTTTATAGTCTCTATATAAAAAAAAAAACACTCAAACAAAATCACAAACTGGAACTACCCAACATTAAAAAAAATGTATGACAGGCATTTACTATAACTGAAATGAAATCACAGCTGTCCTCTTTTAGAGTTGTTAATCCTTTAAAGATAATACCTTCCCATGTAAGCATATTTATAAGTAGCTCAGCAACAAGACCACTGAATTACCTCCTCTGTTGAGAAGAGAGTGATTGGAAAGCAAACAGACAGTTTTTACTTTTAGGTAAAGATAAATCAATCTCAAGTCAAATGAATGGATCCTCGCCTGACCCAAGTAATTTGCTCTGAAGGTGCTGCAGTTGTGTTTTCGTAAGATAAATCTTCTGCATGACATTCTAAAGAAGAAATCAAACAGTGGATGGACAAATGTCCACTCCACACAGATAAAGCCTCTAAAGTGCAGCTGCCTGAACAGCAAATAGAGTTTGGAGAACCACTTGTTGCTCGGTACGAAGACATGGGAACACATCCAGACAATAGAGACACAATGAAGCGCAGACACAGCAGACGTGGCTCTATGGCTTATCTTGGGGTTTCTTCCCATGAGCACCCCTCTCCTTCCCATATACCCCCCCCCCCTCCATCTCAGCTGCTGGGATTGCTTTCTCCCCCGTCTGTCCTATTGTCCGCTGCATCACACTCCCAACCTCTCACCCTTAACCTCAGACTTTAACCCCTAACAAACCCTCCGGCAACTTCCAAACCTTATGAGATGAAGCCCCGCTCCCCAAAGCTGGGTAGACCCCTCCAAGTCAGAAAGGGTCAGCTCTGTGGCAGCAGAGAGGGGTAATACCTATATCACTTTAATGCCATTGTTGCACTAGGCTCCTCTGGTGTCTCAAAGCCCCCACATCCTGGAATTGGATCCTGGGCATTAAGGTTCATCTTCCCTGCATCGATACCTTTGTTTCCTGCACTCACAACCTGCTCGACATGTGACAAACACAGGAAAAGGATGGACACTCGTCCCTTTAGTGCTTGTTTTTAGGGAAATCCTTTGTCAGATTTATGGTCCCATCATTTGGCATCTAAATAATGACATCCTCAGTGACCAGTGCATGCAAAGGCTAAGACAACAAAACGACTCTTACTGTGAAAAGACAGAGCATCTTTGGTCACCAGAGATCTAAAGAAATGTGTAAAACTCATTTCAAAACAAACAAAAATGTTGCACTAAATTAAATTGGTGTTCTTTGTGTTTTAGGATGTTCTTGTGGCCTTTCTCTGATGATGGAGGACATATATAAAGACAATTTAGCTCAAAATGGCATTTCTGAGAATTAGTTCATTCTAATTGTTGTGAATAAGGAGCAGACGACAAAAGGCAGTTGGAAAAAGTTTGCAGTTGTTGCATAAAGTCTACAGTTGGTGGTGCCACATCTTCCTGCTCCTCTCCATTCGGATGCATCAACTTGTAATGACTAGACCCATGTACGTATTTGGTTTCCTTGTTTGTTTGTTTTATTGCTTGCCATTTTTTGCACCGGTAATGTTAGCTTGGCATTTATAGCTCAAGGTAAGCTAGCGGGAGAGCTTGTAACCAAAGGGATGATGGGATATGAAGGCAGGCTCACTCCACACCAACTTAGAGGTGAATTTTTAATTAACTCCTGCTGCTCTGCCGAAACTATGTCCTATAAACAGACAGGTGTTTTGATTTAGCCTAAAAGGGTAAAAGTCATAATAAAAAGACCACTGGGAATGCTTTGGAATACATGAAAAGATGTTTAGGGTGGGACTTTAAGATACTCAGAATTTACACAGATTAGGGCGATAAAATCCAGAATATAAAGCAGGATTCACACACACCATGAGCTGCTCTCTTACAGCATTTCAGCTTTCACCGTATTGTTTTCTCATAGTGCAGAGGCCAAAAGCCAAAGAGACTTACGAGGCCTCTCAGTGGTGCAGTTACAATACTCATACAGTGAGCGGATCTGCGCTCTGGTCTGCGTGTGGCTTACGCGGCCAAGATGTTTTTCAGACAGAAACATCTGGGATTTCCTCTCCCCTGAGCTGGTATTTCTCTTTTCTCCTGTAGTGAACCCACACTGAGCAACAAAAAAAAACATATGTGCATGCGGTTCAAGCGTCACGCCTGGTTCAAAATTCAAATTTTTTTATATATATCTTTCAGTGCATCTTATGCAAATGAATGTCAGTCTAGCCAGTTTTTCTTTTATTTTTTTGGTGAACTATTCCAGATTTTCATCAGCTTGAAAAATTTAAATGGATCTTTTTTTTTATTGGATTTTGCTCTGGAGGTAAATAACTTTCAATACCTCTTGGGCAGAAAATATTTAACTGGATAGACGAAGTGACTCCTATAACTGTTATGATGTGGGTCCACAGCACAGCAAGAGGAGTGACGATGAGTCATGATTTCCAGCGTCTCGTGTCAACCATGCCGATGCCCGAGGCTGAAGATCCTCAACGGGGTTTTAGCAAACATTTCTAGACACCGTGGAGTGCAAGCGGTCATGAGAGGCTGGGTGTAGATATTCATTTAAATTGCTGCCTAAGTCTTCCCAAGTGTTGAATTTGGCTGCAGCCCAGGGATCCCAGGCTGTCTGGCACAGCTCTTCATATGGAGACCATTCCTCATTGGTGTGCCGGGGTACCCCAGATGCTTTTGTCTTAGGGTTGTTTAGCAGCTGCGTTTAAAGGCTGTGGACAAAGACCTATCTGTGGAGGGTTGAATACACTCCGTGGGCTCGCAGCCAACAGCTCAATCCTATAGACTCCTACTGTTGAAAAGCAGACTAATGCATTCAACTCTCACCACAGACAGAGGATCTTACTGGGGAATAAGCTGGAGGCCCCTTTATTTCTTCCCAGCTCACTTAAGTATTTCTACATGTGAGCTGCGGTCACTTCAGGCTTCTGGTTCACTTTCTGTTCAACTCTTTCCGAATCTGGAAATAAAATCTGCATTCTTTTTTTCTTTTTCCATAGAAGGAAATAATAGATTAAAACAAGAACACAAACGGTCTGATGATAAAATATGAGAAATGGGAGTTTGCAACAAGTACCTCATTCAAAGAAGATTTTTAGTTGACTTTAGTGCAAAATAGTGAGCATTTACACATGATGGAAGCATGTCAGCAATGATTTTGAAGTCCTGCATGTGCAACGGTGCCTCCTCATCTAGATTACAAAGATCCTCACTTGTGCAAAGTCTTATAGGCAACTGCTACACTGAAAAAAATAATTTTTAAGAAAGTAAAAAGTCCTTGTTTAAAAAAAAAGGCTTATTTTCCGTCTTGTGAGAAAAATAATCTCATCAAGAAAGTTTTTCAATAACAAAATAATCTTAGTTTAAGAAAACGTATCTTAGAATTTTTTTCTGAAAATAAGAATTCTTGGTTAGACCATTTTTTTACCCCATTCGCAGATTTTTATTTGTTTTTTTTCTGCATATTTAAAGAAAATCTGCCAATGGGGTAAGAACTTTGGACTAATTTCTAAGTCCTTTGACTTTGGTTAAGGTTGCACCAAGCAATGGACAGAAAAGGAATTCACAACACAAAAAATCCAAACATTTTCTATTTTCAATATCAAAATTTATGGAAGCACAATAAATGAAGACAAAAAAACAGAGTTTTAAGTGGAAAAATTGTGAAAATAAAACATCTGTCCTCTGAAACTAACCAGTTTAGTTTTTTTCCCTCTAATAGACAACTCCATATTTGGCTGTAAGATTATATTTTACCAAAATAGTTTGGTTCTGCAGCCCCAAGAAGATCTGAATGCCCCCCCCCCCAAAAAAAACGAAAAAATAATCTGTGCACAGCAAAAGTCTAATGATGCAACAGGATGACTTTTTGTTAGGCACGATATGACCAAAAAGATCAAGAACTTAAACAGGCTGAGGCTTTTTTTCATCAGTTAAAAATCCTTTTATGCCTTGTGAAGAGCAGCTCAAACCTTTGTAATGAAACCAGTGTTTATCCTTGAGCTTTTAAACCTGCACGTTCAGCCATGCATCACTACATCCTGCTCCGTCTCCTCCCCAACTCCTCCAAATGCCCCTGCAATGCCCCGGTTACTGTGTAAACACAGCATTTAAAATGCTCCAACTGCTGCAGTCGGTGTCACAAAGTAGCTCCAGCATGCTCAGAGTATATTTAGGTTATCTAATCTGAACACAGAAATCACTTTAAAGATCTTTGCTGTGCATCACTGCCAAATCACTGAATCAATTCATCCCAAAAATTGCTTTTAGGAACAGTTTTCACACAACCAGTGACGTAAAGTTAACAAATAAACTTTAATCCAAATTGGATTCTTTGGATTAGATTCTTACATTAAGACTAACAGAACATAGCTTTTTTTCCAGGAAAAAACATTTTTTAAGTTATTGTAAAATAATAATAATAATAGGTTCATTAATTTTAATAATGACGATCTAAGTCAGTTATTTTAACCACACATTATTTTATATTTTATTTGTATTTATGTTATTGTTTTATATATGTTAGCCCATAAAATAATGCAAAAAAATACACCTCAACTGGTTATTAAGTGCAGATTTAATTAAAAGCAAATATAAAAAGGCAACAGGTGACCCAATCAAATCAGTGGAATGTGGTGCAATTTTCTCATAAAAGATAAGTGCAAGGATGCAGAGCAACAAGTATGGCTAAAAGCTTTTGTCTGCGCGTCTTTGTTTCTTTCTCAGTCATTTTTGTTCAAAGGCTTGAACTACCGTAATGGGATGTAAATTTTTAAATCTACATACAGACAGAAATGGATGTGGTTTATGTAGGACTACAGACCCAGACTGGTATCAGAGAGCAACGTTTAAATCGTCTGTAGCCTCGTTAAATGACTTCAACAATAGACAAAAGACTCTGCAATAGCTCAAAATCTATAAAAGTCAACAGGAAGAAGCTTAAAGTAATCAGCTCTGTTGTGGGCTATATTAAGCACTCCTTGCTACTGACTGACACACCTGTCATCGACATGCTCTTCAAGTACAGAGGTTTCATCCTGAGAAGAGAAGTCTGAACATCCGCACATCCAAAGGCTTTTTGGACTTCCTTTCATTCTCAAAAACAACTTAGTGGTTACATCTAAAAAAAAATTATTTTATGGGTTTTGACTTTTTATATTTAAAATGGCATGATTGTGATTAGTAATCAAAATACCTGTGACACAGTTTCTGCAGAGCAGCAGTAGTTCATTAGAAATTCATCTCTGAGTTACAGGAGGGACTGTTGGCATAAAGTACCCACCCCTTTCCATAATCTATCTGTTACTCGCTCTCCCACAAGCTTACAGCCCCCCCACAAACTCAATGCAATTTTGGGCTTAATTTTCCTAATGTACAAGAACACAGAAAACAAAACGATGAAAACACAGTTTTCATTGCAGTGGGTCTTTAAAGAAGCCTTGAGGACATCCCAGGTTTCCTGTTCTCACATCCTCTAAAGATTGGAGGCTTTGGTTAGCGCGAGCTCCTCTGCTACAGTGCACTTGTAGAGCATTATTTAACTCTACATGCATCAAGTTGCATCAACCTGTTTTATCCTAATCAACAGGATATCAGAGTGCTGCTTTCATTGACATGCTATGGAAAGTGCTGCACAGTGGGCAGAAAAATCCATGTTGGATCACTGAGTAAATGCTCATCAGCTGCAGCGTGTCTTTGATGACCCAGACCCATTATTTCCCGCAGGCCCTCTGGAACAATCATTTGACTGTGAACAAAGCACTGGTGCAGATTGCTGCTCCATGAGCAGCCATCCCCACTGAGCGAGCATGAACGGATGGCAGCTCCAAGAGCAAAACTAAAGATCAACTTGTGAAGGTCCGTGTTTTCCTGCTGAACACGGCCACTCTACCATCTGCAGACAACAAAGGCCAGACTGTATCACAGCTTTATTTATCCAACAGACAATCAGCTGCTTCTGTTTGTCATCAAAGTTCATTTTTCTGCTCAAAGCGGGAACATTTAAATGTCATCCTCTTTCTGTGGAAGTCGGTCACGTCCCCACGCTCTTCATCCTGTGTTCCTAGGCTTTTGTCACAGTCGGGGCACATGCTTAAGCAAGCATCCCCACGTGCAAACATATCAGCTTCTTTCCCTCATCTAACCATAATCAGTGGTTCTCTATCTTTTTTTCTACAAAGTTATTAACTCTGCAAATTTACAGGCATGTTTCAGCAGACCTGCAAGGAGAAACTCACTGAAGAGGAGAGAACCCCTAAAAGAGAGGAGCAGGAGGAGGAGGAGGGACGGCTGGAGACAAATTAGGTCTTCGCTGAACTGTAGCATGTTTTTAGAAAGTACAGAGTGGGACTTTGCTGTCGCACAGTTTTTTCTTTCTCCAAATGAAAAGAAGCCCAGAAATGATGCAGTTGTAACAATGGCTACCTCATTATGAAGGATATTAATTTATGGACAATTAAAAATCCACTCCAAAGAAAATTGTGTTTTGGGTGTTTTTAACATGTTCTTGTGGCATATGTCTGATGGAGGAGGACATATTCAAAGACAATTACAGTAGGCCTAAAGTTGCATTTCTGAGTATTTCTTTTTTCAAACCGTTATGAATCAGGATCAGGCAAAAAAAAAAAAAAACGCAGTTTGAAAAAGATCGTATTCTTAACATAGAAATATGCTGGGTGGTTCACAGGCTCCCTGCTCCGCTCCAAATCTGATGCATTCACTTGTACATGGCTGTAGTGTTAGGTGGGGGGCGTGAGTGGCCGTAAGCTTGTGGGAAAGCATATAAACGGAGAGCTTTCAGTTTTGGGTGGCAGGCAGGGGAAGGCGAGACTGTTCGGTGCCAACAGTCCTGCCCACCTAAGAGGTGACTTTATAATGAATTGCTGCTGCTCTGCAGAAACTGTGTCCCAGAAAACAACTTTGGGGGACTTTGATTAAAACCGGCATAATCATAGTTAAAAGACCACTTAAAATTGCTCAAAACATAATCAGAGTGGGACTTTAAAGAGGAGCATAGGCTGTACATGAAGTCCACCAAAAAAAAAAAGTACATGGACCAGGTTTCTGTTTTTTCTCTTGTATCTTCAGCTCAAGACTTTGACCTCCAGTTTGCTTTGGAGCAAAATAATCACAAGGCAATCAAAAGTAGGAAATCAACTATCTGGCTGTGTTTTTGTGGACAAGCTATCGATTCTGAGAGTGCCAAGCCACATCTGCCTCAGCAGCCACGAGTCTTTCCTCCGGTCAGGCTCAGGATGTGGGGTCACAAGGTTCACCATGTGAGTTGGTGACAGCCATTCCTGATGCAACACTTTCCAGACATCCTTTCTAAGATACACCAGGAATAAGTGACATTGGACAAATAAGAACCTCTGAATTTTGTTCAATTGAGTCTTTCTTGTGCTTCTTTTGTGTAATATTGGGATTTCTTTTATTGGCTCCAACCTACATAATTGATTCCCTTGTGGCCATCTGAAGGACAACTGTATGAGTTTCCATGAGGAAGAATAGCGCTTTTGCTTTTGTGATTTGGATTCATCTCAAATACAAACAACAAGGGCTGTGTCCAAATTCCCTCTTTACTCACTGTTTTGTGCAATATATAGGACGTCCAGCTTTGTTTTTTGGTAAGTCTGTATCATAAATCCTAAATCTAGTATCCTAGAAATTTCCCAGAAGTCTCTGCAAAAAACTATTGAGCATCAAAGCTCACTAGATTGGCATATATAGACCACAATGCAGTGGGTTTTTGTTTACATGTTTTTAATTGAAAAAATGAATGTAGCTTCAATTTTTTTATAAAATATCCAAGTTTTCATCATCAGGACTCAGTGGATTCATAAATAGTCTTTGTAAAGTGTTAATATTAATTAGGTTTTTACTTTGGCAAATGGGCGTTGTCATATTTGACATTAAAAACAAAAAGTAGTGAGCATGTATTTGAATTACATTAAAATCTAGGGCACTAGATAGTCCTGTACTATATAGTATTTTAGGGGTTAGGGAGTAGAGAGGGAATTCGAACATAGCCAACGTCCATGACTATTTTGCAGGATTTGAACAGCTCAGTTCCTATCAATTTCCCTTTTTTTCCCCAAATGTACTCAACTGACAAAAATGCAAGAACTTTCTTAAGTTGACCTTTTGCCTCGTGTGTGCATGACCACAATACTGAAAGAAAATGCTCTTCATGCCAACATGTTCTGCAAACATCGGGCTGGGCCCTGAATGATAAGTGGATTTGAAGCTGGGTTCACAGAACGAACATCAAAAGACTTCGGTGGGCTGAAGTTCGGTTATCCTCCCACAGCATTCATTCTGACCAATTTGCTGTAAATTCATTCCGAACACGAATGGAGGAGAAGCTCTGGGACAAAGTTGTGTCTTATTCATGGAAAAAGTGCCATAAACATGAGTTAAATGTAAGTTTGATAAGAAGGGATTTTTATTTTCATTTCTCAACGTCTGATTTCCTGCTTGTTTTGGGCTTGGGTGATTAGCAAAAAGCTGGTTTACAGTGATATGTCAACCTCTATTAAAGAATGATCCTGATGTTCAAAAAGATCCTTTTCTTAAGAAGGCCTCACAGAATGTCTGAATAAAATGGAAGTTTTAAGCAAATGAACAATGCACAAAGCTTGATTGCTATGCAGAGGAATATCCGCTGTGAGACAGTGAATAACAGTCTTCGGGGAATAACTAACACGGGACATCCGCTATAAAACTTGCAATCCAGAGAAGTTCTCCCTCCACATTAAGAGCTGCCGAAGTCGCACAAAGAAACAGCCTCAAATTAGGAGCACAAAGACCTTCTGTGTGTGTTCCAAGGGAAAATTAATGAGCATTGGAACACTTTCTCACACAACGTTCATCCCTAACCTCAACTTCACTGAAGCAGACAGAGCATAATGTAAAAGACCACATTCAAAAACATTTTTTAAGTATTTGATCAAATTTGACATCCTTCATTGTGAGTTATTTGAAGCTCAATGAATACCCACAACACCTGAATCCTCCTCACACTGCAGGGTCACAACAGGCATTTAAAGGGATTTTTATAAAACCTGTATGCAGGATTCAGCAACTTTTGATCAGAAAGCAGGCGGAGCTGTATACCACCCTTTCACCATGACGGTCACGTGATCAATCAGTGAGGACAGCAAACAATGACATTGATTATAAAACGCGCTGCAATACTTGCGAGATACTTTTTTTTGTTATTACTTGATTTGATTGATTGTGGCAGTTTGAACTTGAAGGCGGTGCGGAGGAGGCAACAGGCAGGCAGGCTGACCTGGACTTAACACCTCCGCAGACTGAGACTCGTTCCGAGTGGACTGGAGGAATCTCCGTAATCTCCCTAATCGCTCTTCGAGTTGCTTCGGCAGGCTGATCTATTGCCGATTCTTTTGAAACAGGGTCAGGTCAACGGCCTGCTTCTGCAGCTCTTCAACAAGCAGTAAAAAGTGCACTACCGTGGAACAAATCTGCGCGCTCCAAAAGTTGGAGCGGCGCGCGCTGTCATGCAATAATGAATCCATTTAGCTACAGTACAGCAGCATTTCATGGTTAAACTTACCCATTTTTTTATTTGCGTCTCAGGAGTTTCCAAAAAAGAAAAACCAGCAGGTTAAAAAGCGACCAGTTGGAAAGGTGATGCGCAGCTCGGCTGGTGACGCGTCCTCGGTTGCACGCTGACTGACTGCAGGCTGCTCCGGCGCGCGCTCCGCCGCGTCCCTGTGGAGGCGGACAGCCTGACGTCACCACGGAGGGGGATTAGGTGATGGGAGGATCGTTCATCCTGCCTCCTCCTTCCTCACCTCCTCAGTCCTCGTCAAGAAGTTTGCTCATCACCTCTAATCCCATCAGAGTCCATCAGTAACACAATTGACGCGCCAGTTTGTCGCAACAAACTGAGCAAAGCAATGAACTTTAGTCAGAAACACTCTGAGGTTCCATGTTGGCTCCATCATGTCTTATAAAATGACTCTTTAAAAATAACAATACATTTAAAACTTTTGTTTTCTCCTTGTTTTCAAGTCAAACTGTTCATGGAAATATTATGGAATACTTGGAACAGACCCAGGAGCCCCCTGACTCCTTGTCGCTTGGCCTCTTATCTTATCCCAAAAGTGTGATTTATCATCAAGAAAAATGTGCAATCTAACTCCCCGAAGAGCCACAAATTTCAACAAGCTGAATGATCAAAACAAGAAAAAAAATCGCAACAAGAGATTTACAATAAATCTAGCTAAATGGAAGACAAATCAACCATAAAGATTTGTCAATCGACCAATGTGAAATCCATAACAGCCTTGAAGTTTTATTAGATGAACACAAAATTCCTTCAGGTTTGAAATTAGCCAATACATAATCAACATGGATGCAAAAATATGCTGTAAAAGCGAAGCATGGAAAAAAAAAAAAGCACTGGCTAAATAAAGCTTAATTAAAGAGGGGCACAATGTGCCATAAGTAGTGACAAGTATTTATTATTTTGGAAACAAACTGAACATAAAAACAATGCAGTAAAAGGAGATAAACAACAGACACAAGTAACATTAGGAAGAAAATAATCCTGCACATTCAAAATAATTCCTAAATGATCCATGAAGGTTGTTACCAAGCAGGAACATTTGAACAAAAGGAATTCAGGGAGGAACTCACAGCTTTAGGTCTGGAATGTTTGTATTTGAGCCACACATATCACTTTTTGTGAAAACTTGCCTGTGTGTTTGCTTGAGCTTTCTGATTTGAATCTTATCTTAAATTCTTCTGCTTCTGTGGGTGGTGATACAAAGCTGGAAAGCCTTCAAGGAGAAATGCCAATATCCATCCACACATGTTAGTATCTGTTATCCAAGGAGGCCAGAGCATCCCCTGATCCAATCCAATCTTTTAGTTCCCTGCAAAATAAAAAAATATGAGGAAATCTCTGTGGTTTGTTTTACAGTCAAACAGGGCAGATTCCCAATGTGACAAATGAAAAAAAGCCCAAATGTGGACATTTGATCAGTCAATTCCTGACACATTTTGCCAAAATGCTCAAAAAGTTTGTTTTGTAGTTTTTGAGTAATATCTTCTATTTTTTTAAACCAATTTCTTAATTTTTTCATTTATTTTTCAGCAAAAAGTAACAATTTTGAACCTCAGCATTGGATGCAGTTTGTTATTCTCTGGAACAAAAACTGTCTGTGTTTCTAACAATTGAGCAAACTAACACTATGCTGATGATCATGTACTATTCTAAATCAAGTTTGGATAAAAGATAAGCATCAGCAGCTTTACCTTTTGTCAGGTGTCAATCATTTTAGTTCAAAATTGCAGTTTCTCCATCTTTCCACAAAGCCATCTTGTTCTTTCAGTGCCTTTCAAAATTAAAAGACAAATCTGGAGTACAAAAACTGCAAAAATGGAATTTATAGCACCTGTCTTTCTGTTGATTTACATTTCTCCCTTAGTATGTTTGTATTTCTGTGCTGGAAGAGGCAGTGGGTCACACCTCTGAAATGTAAGCAAATTAAAAACAACCAGGAGTGAGAGGTTTGGATTTTATTGTGTTACTAATAAGAACTGACCCGATTTCTGTGCAAGCAGAGCATCACCTAAAATACCATTCAGAGTAATCAAGAGGAAAAAAACAATAAATGCCATTTTTGACCTGCCACAAACATTTTTGCTTCTCTTTGGCTGTTCAAGCATTTTTCTCATGTGGGCTTGGGAGTCTATCAGGTAATTTTGCTATCACCAGTTCAAAGTGCCACAGTCATTTTGTGCTTTTTTGTGTGCACATTGCTACAGCAATGTGAGTAGGTGAATAGACAATCTACATGGGAATGTTCCAGCAATGTGCTGGCTGCTACAGCATCCACAGCAGCAGGCAGTCAGCAGGTATTCAAAAGACACAAACGAACAGCACACTGTAAACTGTTTGGAAGGTTAGATTAAAGTGTGTTTCAATACTAAGTTAGTATCACAGGAGAGGTCCTTTAAGAGGTTTTGCTGTTCTGCATTCATCAGACTCATGACTGTTTGTTTGTTTTCTCACTGAGATGATTGATTAGTTTAAGCTTCCATCAACTTCCATCAAACATCTTATTCAGAGAAATGATCCTTTATGTCCGTCCCAGATGTGTTTTTTTTTTTTTCACAAAAAGACCTGAAGAAATCTCACCTGAAGACAAAACACATCTTTAAGAAGTTCAGCCTTTCTTCAATTCCATTCAATTTTATTTATTTAGCCAAAAATCACAACAACAGTCGTCTCAATGGGCTTCGTACCGGTAATTGTAAAGTAAGCATGAAATCAAAAGGATCATGAATACATAAAATTCAATGGGAAAATTCTAAACTGGAAAAACCCCTAAAAAAGACTGATTCCGGAAAAAAAGAAGAAACCTCAGGGGTGTCCACATGAAGGATGGATCCTCCCCCAGGACGGACAGGCGATGTACCAGAACTCTTAGAGATGAACTATCTTATTTATCTCTACAACTACATGTTTAAATAGTCCAGCAGATGGGCTTCATCCAGATGGAGTTGGGGGACGGCTGGGGGCGTGAGACGAGCCAGAGGCAGGATCCACAGCCAAGTGTAGGAGCAGGAGCACAGACGAGTCCGAGACGAGGTACACGGTCAGGTACAGGGCCACAGACAACCCATGGGGGAGGACCACAGCCAAGATTCCTAATAAATCTAAAGTAAGTTTAGTGAAAAAGGTATGATAAAGACAAAGTTAAATGCGTATAACTCCAATATAGTTTCAAAATGCTAATAGAACCACAGAGACGAAAGGCTGTCTGTGTGAATGAGCTCACCATGAGAAGCAGTTTAATGCTAAAGCTGGCACCAAATCAGAAGCTATGAGCTGGTTTGGACTGCAGGCATTTCTAAATGCGCTACGTTATAATGCAACATTTAATTAATCAATCAAAAAGAAAAAAAGATTTCTTTAAAAAACCTCCCAAGCTTTGAAAAATCTCTCGCCTGTGTTTTTCTGCAGCACAGTAAACCATCTGGATCTGGAATTATTCTGCTCTTTTTCAAAACAACTGGGGGAAAAAAGGTTCAGAATTTCTTGATTTTAATTTGTAAGAGAAGAAATCTAAACAAGAAAACATTTTCTGCAATGTCAAGAAAGTTGAGAAACTTATCAAATGTGTGAAAATATGATATTCATCAGAGTAATTTGTAATATTTTTAAATACATCAGGTCCTTTCATCAATATATTTCAAATTTAAATTGTGGGGTTCTTAACATTCCCACAATAGATTGCTCTGGGTAGATCTGGTATGTAAGGTTCCTGTGTTTGAAGGTATGCCTGAAAAAAAGTCTAAATAAATCTTAAAGCTCTATCACACCCCAAAACAAAAGTTTTTAGGGTCACTTTTGACCACTACATTGGGAAACAGTCAGTCCAGAGTTCAACCTCTGATGATCAATAATTTTATTGATCCTTAGAGGTTGTTAAAATGCCTTTCCCAGATATGTCATGAAACAATTTCCCGCTTTAATGGTTTTGTGGTCTAGAAGACTATAAACTTTATCATGAATGTGATTTATTTTTCTCTTGGAGGCTTCTTCAACATCCTTTTTGTAAGTTCCATTTGTGTTTGTTTACATCAATACAAAAAGATGTTGATGGTTGAGATGAAGATCTCCTTTTGCAGGCAGCTAGGATTCCCACGCAGACTAAGCAATGCAGAACTGTGTGTTGAGAAAACAACACCTCTTTAAGGAGGAGTTCAGAGTCACACTCATTAGAGAGACGCTGCCCTACCTGGACTCCAAAGCAGGACTTGTGGGAGTCATCGTGGGAAATGGCAGTAGTGTGATGCACAGGGGTCCTGCTGAGGTGCAGGACCATGGTTGGCACTGCGGCAATAGACCAAGAAGAGTTAGGGGCTTTTACAACATCATGCTATAACAAAGCTCAAAGTAAGGAATGGTACCATTTTAGCTCTTAAAGACATGAGAGCTGAGGTCAAGAACAAGCGGGACTGTGAATGTTTGGAGCTGCAGATGGACTTGAGAAGGCAGACATTTTTCATGGTGACCACATTAAAGTCTGGCCTGGTGCTTTAGTTGGACTTCAGGAATCTTGTCCTGGTACTTGAACTCTCTGTTGTTTGGTAGGACTTTGGACATGTGGTTAACGTGTGCCAGGAAGCTGGAAGATCAGGGCGGAGGGCACATTGTGAGCCCATTGTGGTGGGTTGCAAAGGCTTGCTGGTTGTTTATGTGGAGGACCGTCATGCAGCTTGACCTAAAACGAGCCCGTTAAGAGACAAGCCCTAGAAGCAGCCAAAAAAAAAGCCTTCGATGGCTTAGGTGGAGTCTCTTCTGGACCGACAATACTAAAGGAAAAAGCCAGAACTAGATTAATTCTGGCTGGGTCACCTAATGTTGAAAGGCTGAAAACACCCAAAGACATCACCAAAAATGTGCCTCAGCTCAAAAAAGAAGCTCAAGTTACCTTCAGACTGCCAGAAGTCATCCAGTGAGAGGCAGATGCACTCTGAGTTAGTGACCAGAGAAAATGCAGTGGAGACTTTGCATTCTTATCTTCAGATGCTGATTCAATAAGCTGAAGAAATGCACGTTTTTTTATCTTTTTAAAACAAACAACAGTTCAGCTGTTTTCAGGACTTTGAACTCACATGAAGCTTTATGTGGAACCAACATCTGGTTTAATAGTCAAAAATAAGTGGAAAAGAATGATGTTGTTAAGCTCACTAACAGTTTTATAAAGGATTTAAATGGTTTAGTTTCCCAATAAAAACGAGTCTTGTTTACATGTGGGACTCCATTTAAATGTATCTCTTACTTGTATGCTTATCCTAAAAGTCAAGTTTTGGAAAGATTTTGGGTCTGCAAAAAGCGGATTCAAAGCAGACCCTGAAATAGTTCAGCGGACCAACAGCAGGAACCCGAGTGGAGATATGAACATAAAAGGGAGCACTGCACTAATGTGATTTATCACCCAGGAGGCTCTGGAGGGTAGTCACAAAGCAGCACAGCTGGGAGCTGGCAGATCTTAAAATGACTTCTCAGATCTCAAATGTAAAGTGAAAAAAAGTTCCTAAACTAATGCCATATTTTCAAATGTACTCAAAATGCTGTGGAATAAAAAAAAAAAAAAAAACTAAGAGCGACTTTAAACAAAGTATTATCCATCTGCAGCCCCCTATTTGGTTTCAATAAAAGGAATTGGGAGTGGCTACAGTTTGAAAATCCAGCAGAGGGATTAAAAAACAAAGTTGCCACACAGACAGTCATGTGACTCTGCCTGCAGCAATAGCTGGGTGACTGCAGCTCCCCCAAGGAAACACCCACAAAAGTCAAAGACGAAATGCTTAACTCATGCAAGCATGAAAAGAAGGAAAAAATGCGCAAAAAAAAGTTTATCAATCACAAAATAAAATATACTCCATTTGTTTATATCAGTAAAGCATTTTCCTCAAAATACTCAAATAATCAAAAGACATGAACGGGTATTTAGTTCTTCTGTTGCTGAGTTTACACCATAAATATGTGTCACTGGTAACAAACTAAGTTGTTATAAAAGTTGTACAGTTTCAGAAAATTTCACAATAGTGCTCTGCTGCCTCCTAGTGGACCAACTTGTGAACTTTACACAAACAAATGCATGAAACAACAATAACTACAGAATTCTAGAGTGTTTTCTGCTCGATCTGCAACCTTCAGCACAAAAAAACCATACAGGCTGGTTTCTCAACGTCTTGTTTCAAACCTCTAGAAAATAATCAAGATTTCTTTGTATTTTTGATACTTTCTTTTATGATATACATAACTGAACTTAAGCTTATTAGACATAAATTAAAAAATGGAGAAACAAAGAGAAGATAGCATTTTATTCTACTCATTACTTTGGTTTTTACTCTTTTAAAAAATAAGACACCCAGGGACTACAGCTGCTGCAGCAAATTTACTACAATGAAAAATGTAATACAAAATGAATAAAGGCATTTTTTCCAATTATTTTAGGTCTACTTTAGTGGGCAGCCTTCATTTTTTCTACTTACTAACGCTAAACTCAATGCAAATATCACTTCATTGGTTTCAGATCCATTTGAAAGGGAAAAATGAAGTACATGCAAATATATTTGTCTTCTTCCCTCTGGACTAAACTAAGGATTTTACAGCATAACACAATTAGCTTTAAATGTGTCCTAATAATAAATAGCACTTGAAGAATTTCAAACTATATTTGAATATTTTGAATGTTTCAGTATTTGAAATGTGTGCACTGTGGAGGAAATACAAGGCCTCGTGATGTAAGGTCATTTCAGCAGGGTGAAAACATTTTGTTAAAACATTTTTTATACTGTTATAGAAACCATAGATTCATAAATCTTTCAAAATAAATATTTTCTTCCATCAAAGAGCCACAGTGGAAGGCTAAAAGAGCCACATGTGGCTTGCGGACCTCTGGCTTAGACTTTTACTTGAGTCACTCACAGAGTGAAACATGCAGCACACCTGTATTAATAGCAATGCAACTGCTGTTGGAATCGGTTCCATTTAACCAAGTCTTTTACCCCATTGTGGTTCAAAATCTCCTTTTTTTCAGTATCAAACTTCCTAATATTCAAAAACAGACGCTTAAGCTGATCATGTTTACACTTTTAAAACTCTGGAAAAGCTTTAAAAATTAAAAACCCACTCGAAAGAAAATTTTGTTTTTGATGTTTTTTTTAATGTTTTATTAGCATTTTTCTCGAGATGGAAGACATGTATAAAGAAAAAAATTATGATAATAAATAAAGAGAATTCAGCTTAAAATGTATTTCTATGCCTTTTAGGTTTGTCCCAAATTGGGAGAACATAAAAAAGGACAGATCTACCCATGAATCATCTTATAGTCTGATTTGTTTAACAAAACCTCTCTAACAAAGGACCAATGTTATATTTTACACGTCTTACTGATGGCTGCAAGAAAGATTATTACTCTAAATTGGCTTAAACCAAATCCACTAACAATAGCTTGGTGGACAAAAAACTTAAAAAAAAAAGTCTACATGATGGAATATCTGACTGCCAAACTACAATAGAAATTTGTTTTTTTTTCTCAAAATGATGGATGGGAGTGACCACTGTGTTTGAAAAATGTTTACCACATCATTGAACGATTGTCACCATCCTAATGCCCTTATTTTGTACATGTGACTATGTGTTCATAGATGGATGTGTAAGCATGTATGTATGTGTATGTACATTTTTTATATGTGCTCTTATGTCTGCTGGAATATGCCCAATCTCAGCGCTTGTTTTCATTTGTTGCAGTTGTGTTAATTGCCTGTATCTCTGCGTTTCAAGGCAATAAAGTTAAGAAAATTGCATTTCTTAGTATTGAATTTTTTAAGTCATTGGGAATCAGGAGCAGACAAAAAATGCAGTCAGAAAAAGCTTGTAGATGTGGTGCAGAAGTTACTACGGTGAGCCACAATCGCCCTGCTCTGCTCCATTCTGATACTTCCAGTTCCAGAAAAATAGATCCATTTACAGCTTTGTTTTCCTCGTCTGGGCTGACATCTGGCTCAAAACTGCACAACTGGTTAGCTTCAATGCTGCTCAACCTTTTTGTTGCACCTTTAATGTTTGCTTAGGGTCTTTAGGGGCTGTATGAATGCAGGAGAAAACGTATGATGGAAAATGAGCACAGGCTTACTCCCCGCCAACAGTCCTGGCCACAACGCAGAGTTGAATTTCTGATGAACTCCTACTGCTCTGCAGAAACTATGTCCAAGAAATAAAACACAGATTTTTAAATGATGGCTAAAATTGCATATTTCATGATGAAAAGACAATGGAAACACTTTTTTTCTACTCCTGTCTTTGGCCGTGGACCTCGCCTCTGGCTCGTCTCGCGTTCCCAGCCGTCCTCCAACTCCATCTGGATGAAGCCCACCTGCTGGACTATTTAAACATTCAAGATTCAAGATCAACTTTATTAATCCCCGAAGAGAAATTCAGTTGTAGTAGCAGCACCATGGAAATAAGATAAGAGATAAAAGATAAAATAAGCACAAGACACAAAATATACAGGGGAGAAAAGAAAAAAATAACAGGCGGATAAAATACAGTTGAAAAACTCTAGAACTCTCAGAAATCTTATGTACATGTATGTCTGCCAGATGACTTGTGAAATCTAATGGCTGATGTCAGGAATGACTTCCTGTATCGTTCTCTAGCACAGCGGGGGTGTATAAGTCTGCCGTCGTGTAGTCGTAGACTTTAACAGCTACAATATTAAGCGTATCTAAACTTTAACTTCAAAACTTAAAGAATCTTTTATTTTTTGTAAAGATGAACACACAAAGTAACAATAAAGTAGTTTAATCATATTCTTTTTACTATAATACTTTTATATATCTAGTTGAACATGTGTTGTCATGTGCCATTGTGTATTTTGTGATGAATGTGTGCCATGACAATCTCTGCAGTTTCCTGCTGGGATCAGCAGGGGCTCCAGCAATTAAGCTCCTTCCATGATTTCTCAACTGACAGATGTTTGTTGGGTTTTGCCTGTCGAGACGTTTGTTTTCTATCGGGGGGGGGGGGGGGGATTTGTGTGTTGTTGTTTTTTTTATCACTCACTACCTGAACACCCATCACATTTTTTCGTTTGTCAAAATGCTTCTCTGGGACGAGCACTCATAAGAGTCAAACCTGGACGGCTCATTGTTCAAGCCAAAGCTGTAGGCAGCCTCTGCATGGCTCACTTATCAGCAGATTACTAGGCTCTTTTCAATTAACAAAAGGCATTATTGGGATTTTTTTTCTAGTCACAAATGTTGAAAATTATATTTCTCTCTGGGCTCCTGTTGTGTTACTGTGAGATTAAGTGGTGAGCTCAGCTGTACCTGAGGGAAATTATGAATTTATTGGATAACAGGCGTCTTGTGTCTATTGAATGGTATCACCTCCTAGCAGCTGCACTGGTTTTGACTGAGGAATGAAAGCATGTAGTTTTGTGTTAGTGTGCCCGTGCGCTCGCCTTACATCTCCCAGCTTTTTGAACTCTTGAGATCCCCAGTTTTGAAAACTATAAACCAAAGCTGCTTGGAGTTGATTGCTGGATTGTGAAACATTTGCAAGACGAGGGTTGGGGAATCCCATTTATAAACTATGACAAGAAATATACAAACAAATAAAAATTAAAATATCTAAAGATTAAAAAAAATGTAAAGTGGATTAATATAGAAATTGTCAAACATCATTAATAAAAAATTAAAGGAGCCATTCAGATCAATTTCTTCAGTTCAGTGGGGGGTTAATATAGAACTCAAGAGCTTGAAATTGAATCTTAATGGCTGCTGTTTATGAGGAGCCACTAACCGTTTATAAATTTTCATTCATTTCTCATTTATTTTGTGACAAAGCTTAATATTTTTGCCAAATTTGAAAAAAAAAAAAAAAAGTGCATCCACTACTTTTTTAAAAACTATTTATACTTTAAATACAACCTTTGATATCTATTCTGGTAAACTGCGTGCTAATAGGTGATGAGGCATCTTTCAAGTTTCATTAAAATTGTGTGTCCCCCATTAACATTGCGATAGTTTTTCGCTGCTTTATCGCTCCCCAGACACATTGTTAGCGCCAATTAGAGATGAATGCATCTCATTTCGTTCATTTATTTCTTTATTTATTAACGTGAATTTTCTTTTTTTAAGTTTTGCTAACCTTAAAATTGTGATTTCATGCTAACTCATCGTAATACCCAGAAAAGCCATTGGTGTGGTGAGGGCTTCTTAACTGGACGCTTTCCTCCATCAGGTTCCTCTGAGGTGCTGCCACAGCTCTTGTTCTGCAAAAATGAAGCAGTCTTGGCGGCTGTCATTGTGAAAACCAGGGAAGCTGAGCAGATTTATAGCTTTATTTCTTTGTCTTACATATTACACTGCACATTTTTTTCTACTTCCTTTTTATTGTCTCAGTAAATCAACTTCCCAAGACGGGGTTAACATGATTTACATGCAATTTTGCTGTTACACTGTTTATGCAGATGAGGTTGTTTATGTTTTCTTGTGCGTGACTCCATTGCATCATGGGAAAGATATGGGTTTCCACAATTTAAACAGGTGCTAGATTAACTCATTGCTGACCTGACAAAGCTACGGTGGCCCTGAAGTGCAAATCACAGCAACAAATCACTCAACGCCAAAACATATAAAAAAATGATGACCGTTAAAAAAGGCAAAACAAAAAACGAAACAGCAGTATTACACTTTTAAAAATCCAAAGAAGATTCCAGAAACCATAACAAAAATTCAAGAATATGAAACAAAATATAAATAAAATGTCTTGGACAACATGAATGAAATGAAATGAAATGTTAAAAAATGAAACACAGTAAGAAATTGGAAAAGGTAGGTACTATGGGACCATCAGCGATCGTTCTGGAAATATTTTTTGTTTTCCTTTTTTTTCTTGGAATTGTGTTTTTGTTTCTGGAATTTTGTTTTGTTTCCTAAAATCTAATGCTGTTTCTTCAGCATTTGTTTTGCTTTTTTAATTTTTATATTGATTTTTTTTCTTCTCATAAATTACCCTATAACATTCATTTGAGCCATTTCTGGACCTACACACAGCACACTGACTTCACCACACGTGTGCTAGTGCACACAGTGTTGCCTTTAATCTTCTTTCACTTTCGGCTTTTCCCATCAGGGGTTGCCACAGCGAACGAGTTGCATGGTAAGCTTGGCATCAGGAGGGATGCCCTTCCTGATGCAGCCCTCTCAAGGCATCTGGGCTTGGGACCGGCACAGAGGTGGAGAGGGGAACAGGGAGCAGCCCGGATCCGAACCCTGGTTTCACGGACGGAAGGCGCCTCAAACCAGCACGAGCTAAACCGGCTCCCTTTTAAAACCCTTGTGTTGCCTTTAATGACCTCTGTAAATCTGGGTCACATTCACAAAAAACAAGGCAGCAACTTGAATTGCTGACAGAGGCCATTAGAAATGTTTTCCCCTGGAGACTTGGCTTCATTAGGAAACAGCCAATGGAAGAGTTCATCACTCATTGATCGGAGCTCAATACGCAACACAATGACAAATGTAGTCAGAGGAGACGACCATGTAGCTTAAAAAGTGCTAGAAAAGTGCTGTTCAGTTCAATTTGTTAAATATTATGATGGGTGGAAAAAAGCTTCTCCAAACGGTTTGCTTCTGGTTTGAAAAGTTCCAAAATCAAAGCTTTACCAAAGATTACATCATGACAGGAATTTACTTTCTTTCCACCTCTCATTTCTCTAAACCCATGTTTGTCCTCTGCACTTTACAGAGTTGTTAGAAAGAACCTAAAAGGTTTTCACTGACAGAAGGTGAAACCCTCAATCAAAAAGGGAATACTCAAAAAGCATAACTGTACATTTGTTCATTTTTAAAAGATACCAAAGAATTAGGATTTCATTCTTGTTGCAGTTTAAATAATTTGAAATCTCCTGAGCTATTTATGTCATACTTAATTAGGCCAGAAAAAAAGAGTTTTTTATATATACTTGAAGAATTTAGACAAACTTAATCAATTTAAAGATAAACAGCTCCAAATTAAGTAACTAAAAAATAATAAAAACACATTTTCTAATTTCATGATCTCTTTTATCAAAATGTTTTTTATAATTAGTGTTTTAAAGATTTTGTCTATTATTCTTTCTTAATGCCTTTGCATTATCTGTAGTATACTGATTTTTTGCAATCTTGAAGTTTATGTATTTATATTCTGCTTATATTTGCAATTTTTGGGTTCAAAACCCAGATACAGAAATAAGTTTTAAGTAAGCAAAAATGAGCAACATTTGTCACCATTTATGTCAAACATTTTATTAATTCTGCTGTTCTTTAACTATTGTTTTTGGGATGACTCCTGTTAAAATATAACAGATCACTCTGTCCTCTCCACTAGCTTAAGACTTATGGTGACGCCAAATGAAACTGGGCATAATTGCTTCTCTCCAGCTTAATGAGAACAGCAGCAACAGATCAATATATCAATCTGTGAGGTTAAATCTAATTGGAGATTGTTGTTCATTTGCATCCTCTCTCAGACACAGCAGCAGCAGCCCTGTTGGCCGCTGAGCTGGTCAGGCAAAGCCAGAGTGCGCTGGTGGCAAAAGCAGATAAGACTGATTTTTTTATGGCATGACGAGAAATCAAACATGCGTCTGTGTTTACGTGGATCCCTTAAATGACACACTGGCCAACACGCAGGCTGCGTTTATTTGCTTTGCCGGCTGAAACCTTCCCAGCTTTTGAGGTTTCATTCGTCATCAGAGAAATACAGTTGCTCCAATCCGCTTATCAACGTGTGTCTCTGTGATGTTTCCATGGAAACCGTGTTTACTGCCCCACAGTGTTCTATAAATGGTTCCAAAGTGATAACAGGGCTGGAGTGGGAAAAGCAGTGCAAAGATGTGATGAGCAATGACAATGATTGACATTATGCCCGGTGTACATTCACACCTCAGCATATGCTGCTTAGGAGACCATCAGCTCAAACATTATGGCTTCTTTGAATTGAATCTTTAGATGTCAAAAATAACACTATGCTTTTCCGTTCTACTGTTTTATTGTCTTTATGAAAATAACCAACAGTTCAGCACAGCTGCTGAAAAGGAGAACTTAGCTGATGGGTGTCATTAGGAAATACAAATTATAAACCGAAAATGAGGTTGGCCTTGCAGCAGACAGAGCTCAGTATGAAGTCCAAACTGTGGAATTAAAAAGGCTAACTAATGTCATTTAATACTCTTTCCTCCTGGAATAATTTAAGTTTTTGTCAACCAGCTTCCCGAATGTTCTCTATCTTTATCTCAGGATGGCATACATTGCAGAAGTTTTCAAAGAAGCTTCATTAAAATCCAAAAAATGACTTTAGCATTGCTTAAAGTTAGTATTTTCACAATTTCTTTTTAGCACTGAATGAAGACTTAATAGGGAGGCGATCTTCAGTTCACAGAAGTGACAGCTACAGCCCTGTTCCCATGGCAATGATTGGAAATTACTTTGCAGTGAACTAAAGTTTACATCCTGCATAGCCTGTCCCCAACATTTTCCAACAATATTTCATTTGTCGTGTAGTTTGTTGTGTTGTGGAGACGTCGCCGCATGGAGGAACAGGTGCTGCCTTTTAAATTACCCATGAGTTCGGCTTTATAAAAGGCAGGAAGTAAAATGAAGACGAGGAAGCTGTCGGGTTTTATTATCAGATGATCTTGACAGCTCCTTTTTGTGTCCACCTCCCACTTTGAAGGTGGCTTTCACAGCAACAAATCCAAGCCTCTGTCAGGTTCATAAAACTGTCTGGGTAGTCACAATATACAGGATTAACAATTATATTTAAACTATTTTTTAGAAATATATTTGTTAATGAAATAAAAACATACATGATAGCTTTATTAAAGCACAATCCATTAAAATCCTTGGTTTTATGCAACTATAATGCAAATTTAAGTATAAAACAAATAAAGTTAGTAAAATATAGAAGTGCAATCTTCCTTTTGCTCTGTTAGAGTAACCTTTTTCCAGCATCTTATATATTTCTATCTATATATCTTTTATATATGTGAATAGAATAAAGTAAAAGACACATTTCTATTTAAAGAGCAGTTATTTAAGGGGCTGTGGTATTACATTTGAAAATAGACGTGACATTCTTAAAGTTTGCTGAAGGCAGGAATTTACATAGATTCTATATTTACCTCCAAAATCTTCGGTGCTCGAATCCTCTTCTCACAGAGAGCCTCCTTTGACGACACCAAACGCGATGTTACGAATACCAACCGGAAACGGTGCACTTCACAGAAAAGATGTTTTTTTTAAGCGGGTAGACTGTGAAGTTGACTTTTTTTAACCGAGTTCTCAAAAATTCTGCACAGCCCGGTTTGATTTTGAGCGCTGAGAGTTCATTTAGAAATGTGAAACCTAGAGTTTTATGCCCTTCAGCTATAATGCAGGTTTTTGGTTATAGTTCAGTAGTTAGGCTGCAGAAGCATTCTCTATAAAATATTTTGCTCTTACTTAAAAATATAGGATAAGACAAATAAATTAAATTCCCTTTTCTGAGTAAAACTATGAGCAGAAAGGGCACGTGAAATGTAAATGTGCCTTTTTGAACATGCATATACACTGAACAAGCAGGGAAGGGCATCTTTTTCTTGTTTTTTATTTTTCTACTGCTTACTGGATCATTTCTGCCACCAATAGTTGGAAGAGCATTTGGGGCAAATGTCGAAGCAGTGCAAATCTCGTGAATATTGCTCCAGGCTTTTTCTATCACATCTTTATTCAAAAACATGAAAGACTTGGTGTCATATAATTCCAGCCAGACACAAACAGGAATGATTAATTTCTCCTCCATGGTCACTTTTCAAATGATTGGCACTTCCCTAAATAAAGAGAGGTGCCATCTTTACACCACCACCAAATCCGAGTCTCTGATTGGTCAAAGTTTGACCTCGTTTACCTTGCAGAGCACCTTCAATAGTAACATGTTCTGCACCTAGAGTCTGAAACTTGTAGAAACTTGTGTAGTTACATCTAAACACAAGAGACTTGAACCCGGAAGCCCAAAACACTACTGTAGGCTCATTTACATGGACTTTTCATTGGAAGTGCTCACTGGTCATTTTCTTGTTGTGAACATAGCTGAAAGCTACATACACACATTCAAGAACATGCTAAACGTGCATATTTGAACACAAGTTTAGCCAATGGTGTTCACACTGGACAAGTAGGGAAAGCCTTCTTCTTCTTTTTCTATTGTACACTAGCCCATTTCAGCCACCTACAGTTGAAAGATGCTTGTTGCAAAATGTCAAAGTTCAAAGCTTTATTCCCAAAAATGAAAGAGCTGGTGTCATATCATTCTGTGTGGGCAAAAACCGGAATTATTATTTTTTCCTCCATGGTCATTTTTCAAACGGCTGACACTTTTGTGAATTATAGGCGATACCATCAGTACGTCACTACCAAATCTGAGTCCCTGATTGACCTCGTTTAAGTTGCAACTTGGGTTCAAGGCTGTGCGCTTTATGTGTAGAGCTCGAAATCAGTCGTAAAAACTTGTGTAGCGACGCGTGAACATGAGAGTTTTGAAGACCAAAACGTGGCGTGATCACGCTCATTGACATAGCCTTTTTATTGGAAGTGGCCACTTGAATGTGCGTCATTGAGGGTGGTGTGAGTGTAGCTTAAGCGTAGCAGTAAAAGTAACTGCGAATGCAGTATTCAAATCTTCACTTTCAGTCAAGACTAAAGACAATGGATGTTGTTGTTCAGGCTTCCCAGTGATCTGACCACCTCTGCTTCTCCCATCCATCCGATGTTTGTCTCTGCATCCTCCTGTCAGGGTCATGAGTGGGGGGCAACAGCATGTCCCAGATGTCACTGCTAGAGAGGTGGGGTGCACTATGTGAGGGCCACACAGCCTTCCATGCATACCTACGTCTACAATCAATAAAAAGAAATCCTGGGACAATTCAAGTTCCAAGAGTCAGACACTATATAGTTTGAATGCACAGCAAGACAGAAACATTTCAGCACAACTGGGTTCATTTTGAGCATGTCACCTTTAATATCCCCCCCTGCACGCCTGTCGCTTTTATGAAACCAAGTTTATGCACTAGGTGCCACATACATGGTACTGCAACAGAAAGCCCACTCATCCTCTGTGTGACATGAATCACAATGTCCACCTGTTTGACAGCCGGTTGAGAGATTGCAAACAGCAACTTTCAAAAAAACTCTGGCAAAAGGCGGAGGAAATCAACAAGCATCAATATTCAGTCAGGCGCTCTGCGTTAGATAGATTTCTGAAAAATCTCAGGAAAAGCAGACCACTGCTCTGCCAGTGTCCCTCTGATGGATAATTGGGCCAAAATATTCATCTAAGCTCCAATAAAAGTAAAAGTTCACGGAAGCCACTCGAACAACAGAATTGTGTTCAATCTTTGATCTATTCTTCATCCGTTTGACAGCTGCACAGCCCTGGCGACGACGCTCAGCCTGTGAGCTGGAAATAGAAAAATTGTGAGGCAGTGTCAACCCGGTGCAGACGTCTGATGTGGGAGAGGAAGCATGTGCATGCTCTTAGCACACAAACTCAGGGGAGACATCCCGACGTGTAGATCAGCGATGAGAACATGATGGAGTTGCTGTCGCTTGAAGAGTAATTGCTTAACAAAGTAGGCAGAGTTGTCAGCGTTTAAGATGATGTATATTTCCTGTAAAAGCGTTGCGGCCTTTTTTATTTGTATTTTTTTTTTTTTTTTTGGTTGTTGGCTGATCCCATGGAGACGGAGTGGCTGCGGAGGATGTATGAGAGGTCTAGACGGAGGATCAGGGGGTTTTCAGTGCTCAGTGAAGGGGAAAGGCTCTGCGGTTGTCAGAGTGCTCCCACTGATAAGAAAACAGCGTGATTGACAGACGAGTTACAGAGAAGACCACTGCTGCTCTCTTACATTTAGCCTGAGGGAGAAGGACTAACATCCTCATGTGCATTCGGTTGTCTTTACTCCATAGTTAGTGTGTCACTGTGCAATCTAAGTGAGTTTATCACTCCCTTGTATTGGAAGCTCAAAATAGCTTCAATTTGCAGTGACAAAGAGCTTATGATAATTGTGTGGAGTCGTTTGGCACCACACAATTGCCAAATCCTTCTTTCTGCTCACAAATACTCTCATTAAATCCGCTGCTTTCTTCCGGCAGCACGCTGCCATCAAAAATATCCCAACACAGGCCCAGATTTATAGCCAGCCTCAGTATGGGGTGCAGGTAGAATAGTGGCGGGGGGCAAGTCTGGGTGTGCTGAGAGTTTGGGGTGTTACATCCCTCTGAGCCCCTAAAATGTTTTGAAAACCACCATATCAGTTCATCTATTCATATATCTTTTGATCTATTTTTTTATCTGTGTTTTATAAGTAGCTCAGTGCTCTTCCTGAAACTACCCGCTGCATTTACCGGGCTTGGGACAGGCACAAGCAGGACACTGGTTTGTACCCTGCTGAGGGCGAAAATATTTATTTATTCCTGTCTAATTGTCCATTTTTCCATCCATACGTTTTTTGTTTTGGTTAATCCTTTTGTTAGCTTTGGATTTGGGGGGTAGTCACCGCCTTTAAAGAGGCATTGACCCCCCCCCCCATCCATGTCTAAATCTGGCCTTGCCTCCACATGTCCCTGGCAGGCCTTAAATCAGCTCCACAAGTTGAATTATGGAGTAAAAAAGTCATTAGGCAGGATAAAGACTGGGAATCGATGGAGCAACGGCTACATTGCGGCTCTCAATTGTCTCCAGCCCAGCGCACACGAGCTCCCGCGTGGTGAAGCTGATTTGTTGCTGCTTCCAGGTGAGCTCTCCAGTCTTCAAATCCTGATGGGGATCAGTAACAACCACCTGTGAGCTGGTGGCAAACCAAGCGCTTTAACCTGCTTCCCACAGCCAAAACTAGAGTCTTTGATTTCATTTCTTAGCTATAAATCGAGCAGCAAATCCTTTCAGATGACTTAATAAACCAGATCATATAAATCCCATAATTCCCAGCTCACAATCAGGCAGCACAGATCTCTGTCGTGTGTGGGCAGCTGTGAAATGGCCCGCTGACCCGCCTTCAGACTGTCATTTTAATAGCTTTGTGTAAAGGGACAGGCACTTGTTGTCAAAAGGATTGTTATGTTTTTATCTCTCTGCTCAAAGTGAAGGGGGGCGGGGCACACCTCCATCTCTCCCCTCATTACCGTGAAGGTTTGACCTTTTCTACTATAATTACATGACACCCCCCCCCCCCCTCCGATCTAAAGTTCTTCCTCGTGGAAACCAAGGGCCAAATGAAGCTCCTCCAAATTGTCATTATAGAGAAATGCCAACTGCAGCTGTCTTAGAGATGAGAAATAATGGATTTGAGCTACTTTGTGGTCTTAGCAGCTGTATTCATTAAAGAAGAGAGCTGCTCTTATTATTCTGTTATTTTTACCCAGAGCCTTAACTTTCTGCGTTTGCACATGCTCCCTTTTAGCCAGGAAAAGAAAAAAAGTTTACTTTTATTTTGATTTTTAAAGCAAAGGATCTAATGAATAATAAACAAAGACATGAACAATTTATGCTTACGAACATGTAGAAAATAAAAAAACATGCATTCAACTTGTGTTTGTGATGTTAAATCCCCTTAGGCGTAGGTCTTAGGTGGCATTCCTGAGCAGCAGATACAATGTGACACCTGTCATTGGACAAAAAAGTAATGAGGAGGAGGAGGAGGATGATGACTCTTCCTCAGGATGAGCTGAGATGTAGAATCCGACTGAAATGTTAGCTGTGGGTAACGGTGAAGCATGTGATCCGGTTGGACTCGAATGAATGAAACTGTAAGTTTAGCTGCTTCCTCCTCTGCACGTACAAGCTTGTTCATGTGAGATGAGTCACTCAGGCTTGCGTTCCATGAACCCACCCACACTGTTAAACTATCAGCTCCCCATCCAACCTCTGCACCAAGACTGAGGGATTCTTCAAACGGAATAAATGAATTAGTGTGCATGGTGGCCCAGTAAACCTCAGAGACTTCACCCTGAAGCTTCTGCCAGACCTGTAGTTTATTTTCCTTCCCTTCTGCGTCTTCCAGTCGGCTCTCCCTGGTCTCGCTTTAGGAGGCCAACCTTTCAGCATCTCCGGTGAATTGCCTCGGAAATCTGTTTCCACGGCAACCAGGGTACCAAATGCTCTCCCAGCGGCGACTTGCTGGTGCGTCCTTTGTTTACACTTTTCATATCCATGATGACTTACAGTTCCAATGAGCTGATATTTCAAGGGCTCAAGGACAGAGCCAGTCAATCTTGCGCTTTGACACCTACAGCATCTAGATGTAGATTTCAGATGACATGCGTCCTTGGAAAAAGATGTGCTGATTGTAAATTTAATTTTTATCTAAGCTCATGTTGAATTCCTTCACCCGAAACACCTGGGGAAAAAAACTGCGAATCCCGATGCGCATCTGCGCGCGCTGGAAGTTTCCCTGTTGCGCGCTCTCGTAAGACAACATTCAAATGTGACCACGGCTGATGTAACAGTAACTAGAAGCAACGTTTTGATACCCTTCTACTGATTAAATTTTTCATTTATCAGACGTATTCAAACCCAACACACGCCCTCCACCTTTAAAAAAAAAGCCTTGCGCTTGCGCGTAACGAAACCGGGGCTGTCCTGTTGCTGAACTGAGGAAAAAGGCGTTCCTCTTCCATTCCTTGACGGTCCCCCACCTGAGCAGAGATTTCTCTCTCCCAAGCCAAGGATGTGGTTCTAACAGAACAAGCCCTTAGCTCTCCAACGACGCCAGATTAGAGCAACCAGCCGACGCGTCAGGGAGTTGCATCTACTCCACGCGTGAACGGTGGACTCTTGTTCCTTCATACCTCTGCCATGCGCTTCGGGGAGTCAGAGTTTCATGAAAGTAAACTATGATCTGTGGCTGCGTCGAGGAATGTCTCCTGTATTTTTGTGTGACACAAGGCAGCCGAAACAACGTGGTCCGGAAGAAAGCGGCGCCCCTGTTTGGATTATGTGCTTGACTAATGTAAACATATGGGAGAAATAAAAAAGTGAGCAGATGGGGAAACCATCGGGAATGAATCATTCCTTCGTTAAGGTCTTGGCAGCTTTATTTACATACTTGATGGAGACAAGAAATTGCGGGTAAGCTCGTGTATTCACTTTAATTTCTTTCATTTTGATCCTTTCCATTGATAACAACATTTTCTTCAAAAACCTTTAATTTACCTCAAGTTGTTTTATGGAAAAATACAAGAAGTTCCGATTAAACGTTAAAAGTTAGCCCCGGCTTGCACTAATTTCAAGTTAAATCAGCCATTTTTATGTTATTTTATGCGTTAGACTGTTTGTCCTGATGAATATCGCATATTCCATGGCATTTGACGCGTTTTTGATATATTTGATATATATGCGCACTTAATGCTAATCATCTTTATTATCTTTGGCCTGAACTATGTAGCTGTGATTCCCCGTTCAAAATTAACAAAAACACTTTGTTTTTTTTTTGTGTTAGAGATAAATTAAAGCCAAAATGATCCAGTCCTGCTTTGACGCGTTTCTTGGCTCTCCCGTGCGCACCCATCCCTCCCAGGCAGCTGTTAGGCAAGAGATATGGTTTATCTTCTAGCTTCTGAGCTGTTTCTCTCCTCCTCCTCCTCCTGTCGTTCATGCATTTCTCCAGACTTGTGAATGCAAAGGAGCCCGATTCCAGATCATCCAACATGTCGCCATCAGACTTTCTGGACTCGCTCATGGGTCGCACGTCCGGGTATGATGCACGAATAAGACCCAATTTTAAAGGTTTGTCTGTTACCTTCTTGGTGTCTCAGAAAAATGCACACACTTCACTTCCCACTTGTTAGCATAAAAGTATATAGGCACAAAGCTGGCACTGAAAGTGTGGACACAAATGGATTTTTAAGACTGTGAGAGAACACTAAGAACTATTAGTCCTCTCACTTTAAAGATGTTTTTAAATCATAAACCATCTCCAAATCTGTTTTGGATTGTTTGAGATGGATGGGTTACACTTTAAAAATAGAAAAAAAAAAGACACAGAGCTTGTAAATAAAACTGCCACACTCCCAAAGGCTGGTTCTGACATCAGGGAGAACCCCCATGACATCCCACATTATGGATGGAGGCCTGGTGGGAAGGCTGCAGGCGACTCTGTCCCTCTGTTGTTGTTGCTGACATGCAGAGGACACACGCAGCTTCTTTTGAGTGTGAAGAGGCTAGAGCTTTTTCTCAGTCCAGATTGGGTCAGGTGGGGTGGGACTTGGGGACTCCAGCTGGGAAAACAACCTGAGTGTGGGAGTAAAAAAAACACAAGATCCTTTCCCTCCATTTAGGATGACAAGTAAAGGCTGAGGTGGACCTCAGATGAAAGGAGATGTTATTAAAAGACACACACACACACACACACACACACACACAGTCCTGGATGTTTGTGCTTCGATCTGTGCCATATTCTTGGGGTCCAGAAGTCTTGAACACATAGAAAACAAACAGATCCTGATGGAGCGGCTGCGGTGTAAACAGATGGTTTTGGGTTGGGAACCTGCGAGTCAATCTTTGAAGAGTTTTGAACGCTGCTTTTGAAGTCTGACCCAGATTTTCTTGCTGAGTTTGTTGTGAGAAGGAGCTGCCTTCCTTCTTTCCTTCTGCTGTTAAAATGTTGCAACCTGACAACAAACTCAAGCAAATATTAATACTGAGAGTCATGCAATATTGATGAGAAAAACACAGGGGGAAGGGCACCGGGAGGGACTTACAACTCCACATCTGTGCTGGAGGGGAAGAAAAAAATTTACTGTGACTGTACAAGGAACGCGAACCTTGCACAGAGATAAAACTTCGGACCATTCTGTGGTGGAAAATTATTTATAACAGCTTGTTAGGCCCATTCAACTGTGCTGAAAAAAGAAATGCCCTGACTTTATTGGTATTTCACAAACAAACATGTAAACATTGATCATTTTTTAAATATATTTTGAAGAAAATTATGAAACGTAGTGCTTTATTTGAAACTAATTCAAAATGAAACATATTTAGAGTTTCTTGTGGCTAAACGAGTGCCGTATTTTCCAGAGTATGAGTCGCAGGAGCCAAAAAGTGCATTATAAAAATGAAAAAAAATCATATATATGGCACTCTGGAGCATTGGTCGTACTTTTAGGAGAAAAGTGCGACACTTCTAAACTAATCTACCAAGCTCAGTGTAATGCTGCGTGAATTCTGAACGTGATTCACATGTCAAATTCGCATCCGCTGCCTCTCTATCAATGTGCATTAAATTTGATGCTCAATGCTTGTCTAAAAATTTATTTATAAACTTAACAAGCTTTTAGCCTTATCGCTACATGGAAGCATTGACTGTATCATTTACAATGAACGGAAGACACAGATGATGTTGAGAGAGCAGGTTTATTTATCTTGAGAAGCTCTACAGAATTATCTGTGAACACATCTCCAGGTCTGGGTTTGGTCTTTCTTTTTTAATGATGATCTTTACCTGCTACTGCAGGAGCTGCATCTACTTTCATCTCTCCGTAACCCAGTTTGATGACTTGCTGTCCCGCATTAGTACGAGGAAGGAAACAATAAAGTTGAGATTAATAATAATGTCTCAACGTAAATAAGAACAATATCATAAGGTTCAGGAGGAGCATGATCAGATTCTCCTCCATGCTTGTTTTAGACGATGTTTCTTCTTTTGCGTTTCCGTCAGTAGCAAATACTGAAACGCTTACCCACAAATCCCTCTGGCGGTTGCTAGCAGGAAACAACTGCTAAAGCGCTACTGGTTGTTAGCCGGAAAACAAAAATATGTGAGGCAATATTGATTTATCAAACATCACCTATAAGTCTGGCCCGACCAATCTATGCAACAACAAAAAAACTCTTGGCTTATACTCTGAAAAATACAATACTAATATTTGATAAAAATCAACAGATAAGTTGTCCGACTTGCTGATGTGATTTTTTTCTGATTAAGTAAATAAATGATCTGTTACCTTGCCTTTTCTTTGGTTGCATGGCTTTGAGTGTGTGTGCATGTGTTTTCAACCTACCTGTTAAACAACAAGACAACTGGGAAGGACGACAGCAGACGTCATTACAAAATCTCCACCCTGAAAATCATGAAATCACCTTCACTTCATCAGGAATGTAGGAAAACCTGGCAAACATTGTCACCATTTAACCAACACCTGCTGCTCATTGTATTGATGCATGTTTGAATACATGTTGAAGCAGCTTATTTTTTATTTTATTTTTTTCCCCAGCAGTCCCAATTTTCCTGATAACCCCCCTCCCCTCCCTTTCCCCCCCCCCTCCATGTCTATTCCAGCTATCCTTGCTGATACATCTGGCTTAAGGCTTTCTCCTGTCATGTCACTTTCATTCCATTTCACAGGTCCCCCTGTAAACGTTACATGCAATATTTTTATCAACAGTTTCGGCTCTGTCACAGAGACCACCATGGTGAGTTGTTTTGGCATTTTGCTTGATTTCTGCACTGTAAGATGTGTCAATGTATTATCTATCCCTCAACCTGCAGGTCCACCAGTTAATGTTACCTGCAACATATTTATCAACAGCTTTGGTTCAATAGCAGAAACTACAATGGTGAGTGGAGTGTCGTGAAGTCCTGAGCCTTTTCTCTGCAGGTGTTTTTAATCAACCTGCTGCTCTATTTTTTATTTCATCCACGTTTTACTTTTTACCTCATTTTTTCTTTTCACGATCAATTTAGAGACCAACTTTCCAAACTAGTATCGTTTTCTGTCCTCTGTTTGCTCAGGTGGATTAATTTATCCAACAAATCCAAGCAAGATATTCAGTGTTTAATGGAGCTAATAAGTGGTGTGGGGGGAGTTTTTAAACAAGCACAATGTGTGAATTATGGAGGCATCCAGCCACTAAAACATAAAACCTAGGAGGCTGAATTAAAACTAATCAGGATAAATAAGGAGCTAATAATAATAACTAAATGGTTGATAGATATGAGATGTTTTATGTTTAAAGAGCTGTTAGACTGCCTGGGATTTAAACAGTTTCAGTACAAATAGTCGGAGCCGCCAATATGCCGATGAGACGTCAAACAACATACAGGCTTCTCACCATCATCATGACACATCAATTACGCCTCACAATTGAGCGTTTTGACACACAGTTTAAGCGGCTAACAGTGGATTACAACATTCTCTCATCAGGCACGTCTAATTAATCCGTCGCTTTTTTTTTTTACTTCGTTAAACAGCTCTTGTGAAATTCAGGACAGAAGAAAAAACATAAAATTCAAAGTTTTTTTTAAATGCAGATTGCAAAATCATGCAGGTGATAGCATGGCAGGAATCATTTCCACTCATCATTCATTTCCTTATGACAGCAATGAATGCAAAAAATAGATGCAAAAATAATTTACATTTAAATACCAAGTACGTTTTGTTATTTAAACATTTGAATATTGTTAGATAAAGTATTCATTTTTGCTTCTATTTGTATTATTTATCAAAGTAACTTCAGTAAATGTATATTTTATTAGACTAATCTACTGTAATAATGTTATTTTTAGTCTTTTCTAACCTCTTTCACTAATTTTCTTACTTAGAGAAAGATGTCATATGATATAAAACTGGATGCATGTGGCTGACTCCATGTCTTCAGCACACATTCTCACACAGCTGAAGCCTCTGCAAAAACAAAATATGCAAAGCCGCTTTGGTTCTCCGCAGGATTACAGAGTGAACATCTTCCTGCGGCAGAAGTGGAATGACCCTCGGCTGGCGTACAGTAAATACCCAGATTCTTCCCTCGACCTGGACCCGTCCATGTTGGACTCCATATGGAAGCCCGACCTCTTCTTTGCCAATGAGAAGGGAGCCAATTTCCATGATGTCACCACAGACAACAAGCTGCTGCGCATCTTCAAGGATGGAACTGTGCTCTACAGTATCAGGTGAAGCACCAGGTTGTAGGGGTTAATCTGTCATATTAAGCAACCAACGCATTCATAAATTGAGGTTCTGGCCATTGACATGGTGGTGGTACAGTGGACAATAAATACGAGGCAACATAAAATGCAAGATACAGACTCTTAAAAAAGTAGCTCCTCTTTTAACATGGATCATTAAGAGGTGTTGGACAAAACATATTTGGAATTTACTGTTTACATGTTTTCCGCACTGCAGAGAGGCTGGATGGCTCAGTTGTAGGACTGGCACAAGGGAAATCAGGATTCCCAGGGGGCATGATGAGCTTCACCTAGTGGGGGTCCTTGGGCAAGACCTTTTGTGCTACTGCCTAACTACGAGCCACAAGGGGGCCCAAGCCTGAATCCCCCGTGCAGGTCCCTAGCCCGGATAAAATACAGGGTTGTGTCCAAAAAAAGCATCTGCCGTTAAACTAGCTGTGCGAATCAGTGAAACGAATGAACTTATGTCATATATATAAGAAACATCAAACTATAACGGGTGTTTAGCGAGACAAAAAAGTCAGATAGATCTGTCAGTCAGATTTTATTAACAGTAACTCTAGAACATGTTTGTTACATGCTACAAGCTGTGTTAGAGTATTTACAATACCTGTTACTCTCTACCTTGTTGACAACAAGTAAAAAAAACTGAATGATACCGTGATACGATGAATAGAGACTTTAAATTTGCCAAGTGTGCAAATCATATTACATCAATTCTAGAAAGAGTTAATGGTGGTAATTGCTTGGCTAAGAGCCAATGTGATTGGCTCTTGGTTGGTTGGTTGTTTGGTTGATTTCAAGCAATTTTCACCAATAAAGGATGCATCAAATCTAAGTCTGATAAGTCCCACTCCAATACTATTAAAATCTATTTTTAAAGCGTTTCCAGTGGTCTTTTATTTATGATTTTGGAGTTTTTAGCCAAAGTCAAAGAACTTGTATTGTTTTCTAGGACATAGTTACATGCAGCAGTTGTTCAGTAGAAATTTGCCTCAGAGTTGTGGGTGGGTCCATTGGCATGAAGCAACCCCACCTCCCTTCCCCTGTTGAGAGCTTTCTGTTTACATGCTCTCCTACTAGCTTACAGCCTCTCACACCCCCAACCTAAGCTAACAGCAACAAAAATGGCGAGCGAAAGTGAAGCTATCAAGATGTAAAGTTTCGAGACACCCAGACAAAGAAAACAAAGACATAGAGTGCAGGGATCCATTTGTCTTCAAGTATGAATGGAAGAGCAGGGTGCATGTGGCCCGTCCAGTGTATTGTCGGAGTCACAAAAAAGCTCTTTTTTAAATAGATTTTTTTCCACTGCTCCTGATTCACAGTCTTTAAATAAAGAAATACTCAGAAAAGCAGTTTTAAGCTTAAATTTCTTTATGTCCTTCATCGTCCAAAAAATGCTACAAGAACATTTTCAAAACATCTTTTTCATTGAAGTGCTAAACTTTGACAGAAAGTCAGTTCTTAGTTAAAATAATTTTTGAGTGTATCTGCAGTGCAGAATATTAAGTATTGCGTTTTAACTGGGGGAGTACAGAGAAGAAACGTTAAGCTTTGATGCAAAGGTTTCTCAAGGTGGCCTTCACTCATTTCTTTCCTTACATTCATACATCAAAGAATCCAAAGCATGCAGTTTCAAATTGATTTTATCTGTTACAATCACTCTTTTGAAAAAGCATAATATGCTGAACACCAGTGGACTCTAAAGTGTGATAGTTTTTTTTTTTTCAATGATAAAGGAAGAGATTTAAAAGGAGAAACTAATCTCAGGGGCTTTGGTTGAAAATCCAAAGCAAAGAGAGAAGTGAGTATTTTCCTTCATAGCCTCTCTAAACATGGAATCGAGTGAATGCTGAAGAGTCAGGGTTGAGTAAAACCACCACACACTTGCATTCAGAACAAGGTGGTGTTTCCATCACCTGCCAGACCTTCATTAAAGCAAGATTCAGCTTGGAAAATGCTTGTCTTTCAGTTCCATGCATCTCGTGTAGCATGGAGCCTTCAATTTTCTCTGCAATGATGGGATACGACAAAGATCAATTTTAGGTCCGTGTGGGGAGCAGCTGATGGTGCACAGGTGTGCAGATAGAGCTGGCGGACAGGAGAAATGAAAAGTGGTTAACCATGCTCTCCCTGCATTGGAGAAACAACTGAGTGGGCAGACAGCCCCCCCCCCTCAAATTCCATCACTGAGACTATAAGCTTTGGTGATGAAGGTGTAATAGAAACCTGTATGAGATGCTGGAAGAGACAGAAAAGAAATTACATAAAAATTTAATTAAATTCTTTTTTTTTTTCAATCTGTAACTCAAAATCTATGCATAATAAATCCATTTCTTACAAAAACTCCCATGATATTGTCTCACATCACAGGTTGACTCTCATTCTGTCATGCCCGATGGATCTGAAGAACTTTCCGATGGATGTTCAGACTTGCACGATGCAGCTGGAAAGTTGTAAGCAAGGATTCACTGAAATGTGTCGTCCCTGAAGGCCAAATCAGCCCCATTTCTGACGGATGTGCTTTTGTCCTCATTAGTCGGCTACACCATGAATGACTTGATCTTTGAGTGGTTGGAGAAAAGTGCGGTGCAGGTCTCAGAAGGTCTCACTCTGCCTCAGTTCATCATGAAGGAGGAGAAGGAGCTGGGCTACTGTACCAAACACTACAACACCGGTGAGATGAATGCTCATTTTCAGCTTTCTTCCATCTGAACTTAACGTCTCACTTGCATCCTGTGGTTCAACAGGTAAATTCACCTGCATTGAAGTTAAATTCCACCTGGAGCGGCAGATGGGCTACTACCTGATCCAGATGTACATTCCGTCTCTTCTCATTGTCATCCTCTCGTGGGTTTCATTCTGGATCAACATGGATGCTGCTCCTGCCAGAGTGGCGCTGGGCATCACCACCGTGCTCACCATGACCACTCAGAGCTCTGGATCCAGAGCTTCTCTTCCAAAGGTGAATTCTCCTCTCTTTTCGGCTTCATCAACATGCCGTATGTAAGGGATAATGCCCGTAGAGGTGTCCAAAATCAGAAATTAACCGCTTGTCAAGAAGCAGAGAAACTGTTGCTTTCTTGAAGTCCGTTAATTTCTGATAATGGACACTTAGAAAAGCATCATCCCGCTTATACCATGATTACTTAGAAGAGAAATAAGTATTCCATTTTTTATACTCTGTTTTTACTACTCTATTCTTGTTATTTTTTTATGTTTAAATCACTCTTAAGCGATATATACGCTGATCTGATCGTCACGATGGGTTAAATAAAGCATCACTTCAGGGAGAAAGTTCGCCTCTTACCGTGTGTTTTTGTCCAGATGAGGAGGCAAACGTTTATTTCAAAGAAGGCAGCGCAGTGATATAGAACATGTAAGCCATGTTACCAGAACTCCATTTTTAGTCGTATACTATCGCTGTCCATTATCACTTTCTCAATCCACACATGGCAGCCAATCAGAATCAAGTATTCACCCGGACTATGGTATAAAGTACCGATAATGTATGGTACATCACTTCAGTACAACACATCAGAGGAGGGATGTCACAACAACACTGTTCTGAAGCGAAAATGACACAAAAACCCAAGCTCTGACAAATTTTAGGTTTATAGTTTGTTTTTTTTTCATTTAAATTTTCGGTATTTCTTTCAATTTCTTCAAATTCAATTCAATATAACTAATACTTCCTCAACAAAGGAAGAACAAAACAGGAGGTTGGCAACATCATGACAAACACATAAACAAAACAGACACAGATCATGCCTATGACATGGACACAGTGTAACTTTTCTACTTTTGTTTAAAGCTCATCTAATAGTTTTCATGAGCAGATGAGGTTAGTGACCAGCATGTCTTTTAGTTTGTCATTTTTTTGTTTGTTTTAGTGAAAACAATATGCTTCCATGGATTTGGGATCACATTTGGCAAAAAAAAAACAAAAAACAAAAACATGTTGTCATTTGGGAATTGAAGTTCAACAATCAAATAAGGTTAGTGGTGGAAACCGGTTTTATTTCCCTCAAACGCTGCCATTGGTGAAAGCTAAACCACCAAGAGATGACTTTAGGATTTATCACAGCACGTTGGGATGCCTTCACCTCCCTCTATGTTGTTGTCTGTCATCTTTAAGATGCCCTCAAACTGTCCAAAGTACAAATGCTGCTTCAAAACAAACCCAGTGTTGTTCTTTTCATTCTTACCCTGTCTTTTTTCGAATACGGTTAAAAATAAAACAGAAAAATGCTTCAAATATTTCAAAGGTTTAGTAGCTTCCTGTTTATCTGAGCTTTCACGGACTCATTCGACAGCTGGAACATTCAGGGTTTCAAATCGGTTCCTTCTGGCTGTTCTTGGGGCTCAGATCAAAACTCAAGGGGATAAATCTTCTTCAATGGCGGCCCCAAAACTGTGAAACAGCATACCTGATGAAAGCAAAAGCACTTTAAAACCTTGAAGTTACAGCTTAATTCCGTAATGTGAATATATTTGGCTGTTATATTCCCTTATTTTTAACTTTTTTTTATATAAATAGATATTCCGACTTGTGTTTTACATTTTGTATTTTTTGGAGGTTTTCAGTACTTGATAACCACACATGAAGGATGATTTAAATTTTTATTCACTGTAAAAAATAAAACCTGTTTCTCATCATATACGGTTATACTGCACATGGCTTTTGATCATTCTAAAACTAAAAGAGAAGCAGTAATTATAAGGATTTTTTGTACGATTTTTCTCAAAATGAAACCTTTTAAAACATTGGTTTGCAGAACTATCAGCATAAACACTAACATTGAAGTATCATCTATTAGATCTGTCACTGAAGGCTCCCAAGAAAAATATGTATTTGCCTAATCATCAGGACCATTCTATATCTTTTTCCCATGGTTGAATTGGAGCTAATGTTGTTGTATTGTTGCAGTCTTGAATTATTTAACACCAGTGCCTTGATATTTATTATGTAGCTTAATACATAATTGTGGAAAGACTTTCATTCTGCCCTGTTTACTTGAAAAAAATTATCATTTAATGATTAATTCAAACAAAGACGAGGAATTTCAGACTCTATCAGTCAGATTAGCCATCCTAACTCCTTGTGCAGGGGTTCATCATCTCCCAGCTTGATTTGTGTTATGCTCTTCAACGAAGGCTTCCACTCTTTCATGCCTCTCTAGGTGATCTAAAATGTTGCTGCACCTTTTAATCAGCCCAAAAAGGACACTTGACACCACAGTTCAGATCTCTGCTTTGGTTTCTGGAGATCCCCAGGCCAGATTCAATGAACACTCAGCATCTTCATACTTGAACACCACCCTCACCAGGTCCATGACCCCACCTGCTCGCTGCGCTCTTCCAATTCCCAGCAGATGATGAAATCTCGCCACAGCACAGTAAAAGATCATGAATCTGTGATGTTAGAACCATCCACCAAACTCTGCACATGCAGCAACATCAACCCTATAAGTATATAAGTATACGCCAATAAAAAAAAAATATTGAGCACTTGCCTTTTAAAAAAGCAAATCATTTTCCTTTAAGGGGTTTTTTTGCTATATATTTTTCTGTTTATTTATGAGTAAAATCAATTTAAATAAAAACAAGTCTAAGAAAAGCTTAAAGGGATATTTTTCACACAGCTTTTGATGACCAACTCCAATGAAAATGGTGGTTTTGGTCTTTTTGACATGTCATTTTTGGCATTTTTCTGATGAAAGATATTAAGAAAATTAAGTTTAAAATTGCCTTTCTGACTATTTTTTTGGTCAGATTATTGTGAGTCAGGAACAGAAAAAAAATGTGGTTGTAAAAAGCCTTTTGCTGTGATGTGGGTGTTAGGCCGGTGGGCCACAAGCTTCCAGCTCCGCTCGATTTTGATGCATCCACTTGTAGACAAATATATCCACGTGCATCTCTGTTTTCCTACTCTTAGCTGGCATCTGGCTCTAAACTGTACAGCTGGATAACTCCAATGTGGCTCACCATTTTTGTTGCACCGGTAATGTTAGCTTGGGGTTGTGAGGGGCTGTAAGCTAGGAGGAGAGAGAGTGTAATAAAAGGGACGATGGGAAATCGGGACGGGGTTAGACAACTCAGAGGCGAACTTCTGATCAACTCCTGCCGCTCTGCAGAAACTATGTGCTACAAAGCGACAGGTTATTTTTGATTTTGGCAACAAAAAAACTACATAATTGTAATTAAACAACCACTGGAAATGCTTATAAAATAGATCAAAATTTGATTGGAATGGAACATGAAGTAGTTTTTACATTTCCTCGTTTTTTAGTATGATTTTATGGACTACTTCTACTAATTTGTCTTTGAAGAGTGTGTTCCTTTGGTATGGCTACCATGTTTTATTATATTTTATTTAACGCACTTTGAAGTGTTCTGTATCAGGAAATTTGCTCTATCAGTAAAGTTGAATTTACATCTTTGAATTTGAAAAAAAGGGAATAATGTTTTTATTTTTCTGTTTATGCAGTTGCAGATTCTTTTTGCAGATGCAATGCAAAAGTGTGGGCTGAGGGATATCAGAACTGAAGTTTTCTGAGAAAACCTGAGAATTTGAACTCAGAAAAAGCCCTCACTTATTTCACAAAGACAGTAAATATCTGCATTTAAAAAGTATTTAAAGTTTTGACGTTAAATTCTAAGTAGGGCAACTGAAAGATCACTAAAAAACCCTTGAATTTTTGGTCTTTGACTAATCCTTTTTTAACTCAAACTAATCATATTTGACTTTAGCAGCGTCAGACTCAAATGTCAGTCAAACATCCTTTTTTTTTTCCAACAAACCAAATGCAGAGCCAAGCAGCTCCTCCAATATCATGTCCACCTCCCATGATCCTTAGCAGTTGTGTCAGAGCAAACGAGATGCTTTCATTCAAACGATGTTTAACATGAAAGCAGTACCTCCAGCCTGCAGAAGCTTATTATTGTCAGTCATGAGGCATATTAACAGCACAGCCAATCTGAAGAAGCGTTGCCGTCACTGTCTTAAGCAGCAACAGCATCAGCTGCATCATGAAAAACATAAAAGACGTGTACACTGATAAATATTTCAAAAGAAGCCTTTGAGACCTGCAAATCATGAAAATGATTACTTGACATGTTCTCAAAGAGCTGAGATGTTTTTCTGAAAGAAGCAAATCAAATCCAGCACTGTCGTGATAATTCAGGAAATCTTTCATCTAGTAGATGCTGAAAGATTTCCCACCGGTTCATTCTCTGCTGTACCTGACACTGCAGGCAACACAGACACGTTTTTATCCGAGCACAGATATTGCTGCACAAATGCAATCATTTAAATGTCACAGTTCATTGGAGGAGTGAACAGAATACGAGGAAAATGAATTTAAATCAGGGACGCTGCACAAAAAGAATTATTTAAAATGCCAAAAAAAGAAAGTTTGAAGGAAATAAAGACTTTTTCAAGTCAAATCTTTATCTGTTCTTTATGTTATGTGGTCAATCATAATATCTCTGTTTTTTCCCTCAGGTTTCTTACGTGAAAGCCATTGATATCTGGATGGCCGTGTGTCTGCTCTTTGTGTTTGCTGCATTACTGGAGTACGCCGGGGTTAATTTTGTCTCCAGGCAACAGAAAGAGTTTCTCCGACTGAGGCGAAGACAAAGACGGAACCAGAAGGTTGGTTTCCAAAAACTGTTTACAAGTATCCTGACTGCAGATTAGACTTTGTTTGGCACAGCAGCAGATTGAAATGCCTAAGCCACGAGCAAAAGTCCATCACACATTCTCTGCATTAGTTCTAAGATGAATCATTGTGGAGCTTATGGCATTTGGTGGTAAGGAAAATTATCATCCAGCTCAAACCTCAACCTCAAATTCCATTCTGATATTTTTGACAAAACTACCATTTTGATGACATTTTTGAGTTTCCATATACATTTTCCAACAGTCAGACAGAAACCAGACAAATTATGGTGATTTAAATGCAGAAATCTGATGTGGAAATGAGCAAAAACAATACAGCAGCTTAAGAACAAAATGCGTTGTGGATAAATAATCGTACAAAAGCAATTTGTCAATAAAAGACACTTACGTTTGGTGAACAAAATTTAAACAAACAAAATGTAAATTCTAAAACACCACAAAGAAACAAAATGATGAGATTGAATGTTTTATGTTCATTTCTAAATAGTATGCTTATGAAAAGACTCCCAAAATATCACCAAAGGCAGTTTCCGCCCTGGACATCACCTCTTTAACCTGGTGCCCTCTGGGAGGCAACACTACAGACAAGATAGTTTACCCCAGAGCTGTCTCAGCCCTAAATACGGATAGAAATTATCACTTTAATTTGGCTTTTTTACAAGTCTTGTTCTTGCAATCTTTTTGCACAGAGGAAATGCTGCTACATTTCATTGTGGCTTTCATTATTATATTTTATTATTGTTATTATATATCATATTATATTCTAGCAACTCCAAGATCTAAGAGTCTAGCATGGTTGTGGCAGCATCGTGATGTGGGTTTGTTGCAGGCAAGTTGAGATTATTACAATTCAGAAAAGAGTGATTCATTTATTTTTCCAAAAGGAGTTTAGTTCAAAGTTAGGCAACAAACCCACTTGCAATTAAACTTAAATTTCAGTTTAATCCACACAAATGTCATCCTTGTCAGTAAAACTTACCGACAGAGCGGGGAAAAGAACATAACCAGTCACTTAAGTCACACGTTAACCACGACCACTAGCTGGTGTTAAGGTCAACAACCAGAGTAAACTGCAAACACGACAATGATGCTGCTTTTCACAAAACAGAAAGCATAAAATGCTGGCCCTTTACTCTCTACAAAAACATACGTCTTCAAGTCTTTTTGCCTAGTTTCTAGTTCAAATATCTTATTCCATATGAAATCACAAAACTAAGCAACTAACTTTTCTTAATAAGATGCAATGACTTGATTTAAGACAATTTTCAATTTCTTGTTGAGTCATTTGACCTTAAATTAATATAATTCTAAGCGAATGATAAAACAAGCTTTTATTTTTATTTTTTAAACAACAACGAGACTCCTAACACTGTACAAATGTATTTAACAACACCAGGATACAAGTTTAATTTTCAGACTATGGGCAAGAAAAAGGGAATGTGGGACTTATGCAGGGATTTAAATTTGAGAGTATATTTAGGGATGATGGTGTTTAAGAGGCCCACTTTAAAGATAAAAATATCTTTTTTTGAGCAATACACATTTTAGACATAATATTTCCAATTATCTGAGCAATAAACCTAAATATGAGCGTTTTATGGCTAATTTCCAGATCTATTTGTATTAAAACAGCAGGACATCACTGCTTATTTTAAGAAATCTCCCTAGGACAAATTCTATTAGTTTTTTGGCAGATTCTTTCACTTATAACAAGGGGAAAACATCTGCTATTCTATATTTTTAGCCTTTTTGAGAAAGTAAATTAACTTTCTAGTGTGGTTGGAGAATATTACAAAGGTGTTGTTTTTGTTTTTTTTTCATTGGAATTACATATTCAAAGAAAAACTTGAGAAACAGATCAAAAAGTTTATTAAAATACATGTAACTGAATGAACTGCATTACCAGGCATACAGTTAATTTTTCGTAACCATTCTTCCCAACTATAGAACACAGGACTAACAAACAAAGATAAAAGGACAGCATTTTTAGATCAACTTTCTTCTTTACTTTCTAGTTCCCAAAAAGGAAGCAACACTTTTAAGTTGTATAGTATTGGAATCTCAAAGTATTTGAAGATGTTTAGGAATTTCTTGGGCCTTGCAGACCATTCGTTGCTAAATCAAATGAAGAACCTGCATGAATCTAAATCATTTTGATTTATATCATCAGTCATGAAATAATAGTGAAGCTAAATTTCGAAAATGCGTCATCTAATTCAAACTCTGGCCTGTCAGACTCATAACCGTGCGCTTAAAACTTTCATTTCTTCCTTCTGTTATTTTCTTTGCTGAATAATTCAGGTGCAGCCGTGTAGGGATCAATCTTCAGGGGTGTTAACCATTAAGTGAACGTTGTGTGAATAACTGAAACTATTTACAGGTCCCTGAGTCTCCTTTCTGCTTTGTTACTGTGACAGCTGCAGGTGTTTTCATGACTGAAGTGTAGTCTTATTGTTGTTTGGCTGAAATTGGGATTTGTCCCCTGAAGCAGTCGTTCTAGAGCCGTTTCATTAAATTGCATCCAGTTATCCCCTGACTTTTAATTAACTCAGAGGTGTTTGGAGTATCTCACGGTTAATTGTCATGTAAAAGAAATAAAATAACTGTTCTGGACGCCTCTGGTCATTCGGAGGAAAACTGTATCACTTTTCTGTGTTTCTCAGGAGGAGGACATGCGTGACGGCCGCTTTAACTACACGAGCTACAACATAAGTCAGTGCCTGAGCACAAAGAACAGCTCAGCTGTCAAGAACACGACTCCCGCTCCAAACCCTCAACCGCCAACTCCCAAGGACATTGACGCCATGAGGAAAAAATTTGTGGACAGAGCCAAGAGGATAGACACTATCTCCAGGGCGGCTTTCCCTCTGGCTTTCCTCATCTTCAACGTCTTCTACTGGATCACCTACAAGATCATCCGCAATGAAGACATCAACAAGTAGTGAAGGGTTTTCTCCCAGTCAATGCGACTCCTCACTTGTCCGACTGAGAAACGATTGGGAACGGTCTAGTGAGAGGAACCGTGGTGAAGGTGTTCCTTCAGGGATATTGTACAGTGCATCACACAGCGACGCTCTTGTTCAGATAATGTGAAGATTTCTGAGATCCAGATGCTTTATTCCCTCTTGTTCTGCTGCAGAAAAGTTTTATAGTTGGTTTTATCAAGTAAAGAAAACGGAGCAGAATGTTTCTAAATCACACTGCTTTGGCGTCCAAGGTCAAAGGATAGCTTAGGGTTTGTTTTTGTTTTCTCGTGAGAAGAGGACTTCTTACCCAGGTTGTTAAGCTGTTTTATAACATTGGACAGTCAGGAAATATCCTCTTCCTTTTGTGAAAACTTCACACGCAGAGCACAGGCATCAATCCGTCAGCCAGAAGCAAAGCAGACAAAAGAAAACAAAGAATCGGGAGCTGGAGGATGCATTTTTATGAAATACCTGAGGCCTTAGATATCGGAGACTTGGTGAGACAAAGTGTTGTGCTCCTCTATTTTTTCAAGCGTCTTCTCTCGTAGTCTCATCCAACCCTTTGAGATTCTCTGTGGCCAAAGTCCTCCTTTTCTCTAGTATTCATGGATATCTGATGTCACATATAAAGCCAGTGTTTCCTTTATTACTGCTTTTATTCAATTACTTCTGTCATGATTCACATGAGCAAGTGTACAGGTGAGCCCACAATATCTGAACCGCATTGTTGAGTGTCGTTACCTGTATTTATTTACTCCATATTTCTGCAGTTATCTTAAGAGGGGTTTAGCATCCGAGATGTTTTTTGTTTTTGTTTTTGTAGCTTTAGTCAAAGAAATATTTATTGTGTTTGAGTGGGAGGTTCCATTTATAAAACTATATATTTCTGTTAAGTTCTTCAGCTTCCACCGTGGACTGTTTCTCCTTCACTTGTGTGTTTGGGCATGGACTCCGTAAAGATGAAGTCTACAAAACATTCGTGGCACAGAGCAGCTAAATGCAATTGCACTCCTGATATACTGTGGTGAAGAACTCTTTTTTTTTTCTGGAATGAAAATAGATCATTTACATGTACATCAATAAAACTGAGTGTGCACCATGTTTACTTCACCTCGTGTCATTTAGAATAAAGTCATTTTCTGTATTGTTCTGCATTTCCTATTCAACAAATGGTTTCCTTTTTTTGTTTTGTTTTTCATTTGCTCAACTGCGATTAGGATCAAGGAAAGTGACAAAGACTCCGTGGTTGGAGATGACACCAACTGTGGGTGTCTGGGTGGCCTGAGGTGACACAGATTCAATCTGACAGAGGGGCTTCTATGAATGGAGGATAATGGACTTTGTATTGCCGTTCAGAGATCCTGTCACTTGGTGTTTGCCCACTAGTTGTCTGAAAAACACATTGTGTCAGTTGTTCCTCAGCTGCGCTCCGTTTGATTGCATTTGACATTTCTTTGCAAGACCTCAGGATGTTGCACCTCACAGGTAACATGATAAACACACCTCGTCTGCCTCTCTTGATTGATTCAGATGAGATTACTGATCCTTTTGTTTAACAGCCACAGAAAAGTACTGTTAAATACATTTTATTTAATGACAAAAATACATTTAAAAAAAGAGTTTCAAACCAGAAGCTGTATAACAAAGGTGCAAATAAATCTAAAAAAAAAAAAAAAAAGAACAGTGGTATTGTGGTTTGCACCCTTGTCCAGCAGTGAGAAGTTCCTGGTTTGAATCCCCTGTCCAGGCACTCTGGATTCCAGTCCAAAAACATGCTTCATAGGTTAATCGATGGGTTTGGCTTGTCCCTAGGTGTACATGTGAATGTGTGGCCCTGAAACAGACTGGTGACCTCTCCAGGATGTACCTTGCCTTCATCCAAGAGTAGCTAGGATAGGCCCCAGCAACACCAAGGCCTCACAAAGGGTTCAGGTGGGTTTGAAAGGTGAATTCATGAGATGGATTGTTAAACCTTTGCTAATAAAAATTAGCTTGTCTGGTTTATTTATTCCTTCCTGGTTCCACTCAGAGGTTTTAAGGTGCCTTAGAAAAAGATTTGCATAGTAAATATATAAAATTACTGAATCTTCAAGGAAAAAATGATTTCAAGTTTGGAGAGACATGCATTACTTTGTTTCTGTAGACCAAGTCAGACTTTTTACACCTTCATTATCTATTTTATAATTCAAAAGGAGAAAAGGAACCACTTTTTTAGGAGTCTTAATCATATCTGGAAGGTAAAAATCTACATCAAGTTCATTGTACTGTATTGTAAGTCTGGGGTTCAGCATGTAAAACTGAAACGCAACTCAATTTTATTGTATAGTAGAGAGCTTTGTTCCTTATCAGCAAAACTCAACCAACCTTTAATTAATTTTAGATAACAATATTCCCAAAGAAATAAAAGACATAAAAAAAAAAGTATTTACCAATACAATTCAATTCAGTAACTTTTATATAATGGATCAAGATTCAAGACTCATTTTTATTTGTCATTGTCATTAAAACAACAAAATTGCGTTTGGAGCATCGACAATCACCCTTATTATTTTAAAGCTGGAAAAAAGAAAAAAAAAGCTCAGATTCACCAAAGAAATAACCAAAGTGCAATATCAGTACAAAAAGAAACCCAGCAAGGATTGAACAAAAAATAGCGAATGATATTCGCATTTCGGGCAGCCAAAACTCGGCAGTGGCTTTCCCCCCTAGGGCGGTAGTTAATTAACTCACCTGTTCAGCGTCCTATTTAAGTCCAGGTGTGCAGCGTTCATTCTCTTTCTTACCACAGCGCCGCATTCGTCGCCCCACCCTCCTCCCCGGCTTCCACCTGTGGGCTCCGTTCGGGGTTTCTTACCCTAAAGTTTATGGAAGTTATCTCATGGAATTGTACGGAGCCTTATGCCAATCAAAGTTTGTGAATGCCAACTAAGATGTAAATTAAGTATGTGAAAATAAATGTATTCCACTGCAAGAGTTTTGTCTGACTGAAATAAGATATTCAGTATATACAAGTGTTGAGTCAGCAGCTTGATGTTAATATAGCCCAAAATTGCAGATTTCTAAACGGATTTCACTAATTGTACGGAAATTTAAATTGGCATCCCTGCCCTTAGAACCTCCTTCTCAGTAAGGAAAAACTAAAAAAAGGTATTCCGGAAAAAAAAAAAAAGAAGAAACCTCAGGGATGTCCACATAAAGGAGGGATCCTCTCTCAGGACGGACAGGCGATGCGCCAGAACTGGTAAAGAAGAATTGGCTTATCTAACTCTACAACTACATGTTTGAATAGTGTAGCAGAAGAGCTTCATTCAGATAGAACTGGGGGACGGCTGTGGGTGGGAGACGAGCCAGAGGCAAAGTCCACAACTAAAGACAGGAGCACAGATGAGCTAACTGGAATCTGGAATCACTCCCACTCCCCTGGAGGGGAGTAGGGTGATGGGGCAGTTAAACACGTTTTCTTCCTTCTGCCCCTTTTCATTTATAAACTCTTTTGTATTGTATTGATGTTTGAATTGCTATTAAATGAAATAAATGTTTTAAAAAATACATGAACTCAGCTAATCTTTCACATTTGTAAACACACCACAGAGCAGGACTGGATGTTAAATGTTTAATGTTTCATGCAGAAGACCGCTTTCGAAGTGTCTAGAGGCCATGAACGCCTTTGCTTTACTCCTGAGAGCAACAAGAACAACAAGCTGAACTCATTTATTCTCAAGACACCAAAGTCCTGCAAAAGCTAAAGAAATACTTACAACATGTGATTTCATGATACATTCAAAATTGCTGAAGTGAAGAAATACATCAGTTTACCTTTTGAAATCTATAAAAGAAATGATTTACAGATTAAACATTTGACACAAATTAGCTCTCCTTTTCTCAGGTAATAAGAAATAATTCAGATATTCTTTTACAAATGTTTGATTGCAAAACACTATGCAGTAAAAGTGACATATTTATGATTTTTAATGTCACAAATATGTACCAATCTTCAAATGTATTTGTATCTCTATTTGTAGGAAACTCCTGACTCTCAACAGTTGGATTCTTCTGAACACAGGTGTGCTATTAGACCCAAAAAGACAATACTATATATTCTTTACATTCTCTTCATCATTTAAAGCTCTGACGCAATCAATCTTTTTTTTTTTTTTTACAGTACAAAAGGAAGCATATGCCCAGCTGTTTAAGGGGGGAGACTACTTCTCATCGTTCATAAGCTTTATTGAGCAGCTTTGTAAGGTCTGGGAGTAAAATGAGGGTTGCCATAGCAACTGCACAGTTGCCTATAGGGCCCGTGTGAAAGAAAAGCAGGGATTTAATGAAGTTAAGACCACTCATTCTTGGTGTTTTGCAACACTAACACTTGTGTTTCACCACAAATATAGCGATCATGGTTTCTATGCTACAATAATGCATTTCTGCAAGAAATTGTGTTAATAGCATTTGTTATTTTTTTCAGTGTTCTACATATATTATGTACTCCAAGATATATGTGAAGAACGTTTGCTTTTAAAGGATATTTCTATTTTATTTTGATTGAAAATATTATTTTTTCTCAACACACAAATACACTCACCATAGATAAGAGTTCTTTTTCTACGTTTTAAAAAATGAAACATATGTTACAGCTACCTTGATAAATAAATGATGTGTCCATTACACATGCATGCATTAGGTTGTAGATATAATCAATAGGCCTGACCCCTTCTGACCTCAGCCAGTGACAGTCGATTTCAGGCAAAGATCAAAGGTAATGTGCTGCTCAGGAACCTAAAAGTAAAAACAGGGATTTCTCTGCTTTTCCCTCATAGTGTAAAAATAAATGCTTATTATTCAAAGCTCAATTGCTTTGAACTTCACCTTTACTTGGTTTAATTCTTACAGTTTTAGGCTCAAATCCCATAAACTCCAGGAGGCTGTAAAACCAGCCAGGGCCAGTAAAATCCATATTTTATTGTTGCTAGTTGGACATTTATTTTTAATGCCCACTAAAAAAAAAAAAAAAAAAAGAAAATACTCTTTGTGGAAGATAGGTCTAGTTAGGGTGCATTAGACTACCAAAAAAAAGACAATTGGCTTCAACATAATGTAGCTCTTAGAAGACAGTTTAGCAGTTTAAGAGAATAATTTAAAAAAAAAATGAGGAAGAGCTGTAGCTTTTCTACAAATGTTACTTTAATGAGACAAAATACTGACTCTTTCAAATTTCAGGCTGATATTTGTATCCGAACTGAATGACAAAGTAATCCACATGCATGAGTTTTTATTATTGAGCTCAAAGCAAATGCAGGCAATCATGGAGTTGTGCTGTTGATGACTAAAGCGTAAAGCTGTTATTCACCACAGTGTGTTTTAGAAATGGTGGATGGTCTGCTTTGTCCAGTGGAAAGACTCTGCCATTGGTTGAGTCTTATTTATTAGGTTATTTCTGTCCTCTTCCCAATATATCTACATCAGCCCCGGGAGCCATTGGCTTTGTTGTCAGGATTTATTCCTGCTCTGGGGCCAAATACATATTCAGATAGGAAGACATTTTAACGTCTGAGGGCAGATTTGAAAAGAAAAGTAAATCACTGAATGCATTTATAACAACTTTACATAACCCTTTTTAAGATGCACAGGTGTGAAAGATTCATGATGTAATATTTTTTTAGAATTTTTTTTTTACAGTTGATCACATGTTTTACAGTTGATCACATATTTTTAATATGTATTTTATTGTATTATTATCATCATTATTTTTATTATAGTTTTTACACTTTCGCAGCTGTATTTATTTAATATTTGTTTATTTATTCTTTTAATATGAATCTGATTTTTGCTAAGAATTTTTATAATAATTGTAATAATAATTTTTTATAATTTAATATGAATGTCATTTTTATGTCCTTTTTTGATGTTCTATTATATAGATTATTTCTGAATGTCGTTTTTGCTGCCACAGATAAATGAAATTTCCCCATAGTGGGATTAATAAAGTCATCTATCTATCTATCTATCTATCTATCTATACATACATACAAACATACATATTTTTAAATTGAAGTAAGAATAAATATAGAGGTTAAACTTAACTCACTTGTCTATATATCCAGTTATGTCATATTTGATACACGCATTTCTGAGACCCCTATCTGATTAACTTCCAAACTGTCCTTAAAAACTCGTAAACAACTTTGTCCGTTTTCTACCCTGCAGTTCATCATCCTTCCACTAGAGGCAGTAGAAGAGCTTTTCATGCTCATTTCAAAGAGGCTGCTTCCATGAAATCTCAAACACTTTTTGCTCATTTTCAAAACTTTACGGTGAAAATATCTCACTTAGTAGTTTTAATTTTTTTAAATCACTACTTACTGCATTGAAAGGATGCAAATTTTTTTTAACTAATTTTTTATATTACAGTTGCACCACTTTAACAATGTGTTTCAAATTTGAGACAGTAAATTTGGTTTTATAAGTTGTTTTTTTCTTGAACACTCAAGTCAATATTTTTGCATCTTAGACTAATATTACTATGAGCAAAAACAGCATATTTTACAGTATGTATTTCTCATTTTAAAAAAAGATGCAATTTTTTTTGTGGGTTTCATCCAAAGATTTAAAAGACACCTTAACGCCAACTAAAAAAAATTATGTCAATTCATTGATGTATTAGGGTTAATCCAGATTAGGATGTGATAAATATGCAATGTATGCATTTTATTTACATTAAACAAAACAATGTGCTTATGTCTCTACACAAAATGCATCATTTTGTATTATTTTAATACTTTTAAACTTGTTCACAATAATTTATCCCAAAAAAAAGCATCTTGGCCAAAATACAAACCCCTCTCAACGAGTTGGACAAATGATGTATACGCAACAACAGAAATGTACATACAAATAAAAAATAATTCAAATCTATGAAGAAAAAGATTACATTAATATCAATTAATATTAAATAAGCCTACAATCTAAAAACAAGTATGAATGCTGTCAAACAAAAAGAGCCAGTTTTTGATCTCGTATCAACCTCACCTGTCAGTGGGAACACTGTAAATGTCTGGGATTCTAAAATTACTTACAACACAAAATAACCAGTCCACTTGCTTTACATTTAAAGCACAACATAGAACCTCTGATTGTCTCAAAGTTTGATAAATGTATTTAAATTTCTGGTTTTACCTCATAGTGGAGGCCCCTAATAAGCACTGAAAAGAAGTTAACAGATAAGTAATCAGACTACAAACAACACATTTATTTAGGAAACGTCAAAAAGAATTTTGAACATTTTTCCGCGGCCATTTGCTCACTTCATGTGTTAAATAAAGAAAATGTTCAAAGAGGCCGGCAGGCGTTCTAGAACGAAGAAAACAACCTTTGCAGAACTCGTTAGTTCAACTTGCAGCAGTATTACTACTGTTAATTAGCACTAGTCAGCATCATCCATTTGGCAGTTTGTTTGTTTCTTGTGGATGCTTGATCATTTTAAGACCAGGAGGTACTTGCATAGATGGGAATGAAACAGATGGAGTTGTTACTAAAACAAAGGAAACTTGGTTCCTCTCTGTGAAAATAGAAATTGAAACGATAGTCTTATCTTTTGGACGGAAAATTGGTCATTCCAAACTTAGGTGGGTCCAACAAAAACGGCCATTTTCTATTCATAAACATTAATAAAAATGTGACGTCATGTAAAACTAACACTCTGCTGCAGATTGAGGCTGGTTTTTGAACCCTTTCACATAAGAAAAACGGAATTCTGTAGAAGTAGCATTTAAGTTTTCCTTTGGCAGTGATTCCTTTTAGGTTTAAGTTTCCATCACCTTTTTGGAGAACAGCCTGGAAGAGGGAACAGACAGATATTAAAGAGGTTTCTTATAACTGAAAGGGGCCGCAGGGAATAAGCCGAGAGGTATCACAAGGATTAAAGCGGTGAAACTAAGGAAGGATGAGGATTTCTCCAAAACATTTGACAACTTAAACCCCACGACACTTCTAAGAGTGGACACACACACTGAAATGCAGGGAGAACCCATCTGAGCTGCAAGTTCTCAGGGATAAAATGGGCTGGAACATGTTGAGGATGTTTTCCTGCCTCAATAGTGGAGCTGATGCAGCGCTGTTTGTTGTCTTTGCGGTCTTATCGGTGGGATTTCTCATTAGCTGAGGAGATTTTTCTGAGTGTAGACAACAGCTGCCAAATCTGAACCCATCTGGACCTGAGAGAGGCTTCGCATCACGTTACGATACCGCCCCACGTCCACCAGGGGGCTCAACCTCCTCCTGCTCCTCTCTCTGTCCAGCTGCCACTGGTCTCTGCGCCTCTGCAGTGCCTCCGCAGGACCCAAGCTCACCACAGGTCCCGCCTGCTCATCTTCTTCACCCAGCAGCTCCGACAGGCCCTCTTTCAGAGCCAGAACCTCCTTTTCCAAAGCCACGGCAAACATTTGAGCCGTCCTCTGACCTCTTGTGCATTTGGCAGGCCGGATGAGGCAGGACGCAGGCAGGAACGCCAACAGCAAATCCAAAAACTGCAGCATTTGTAAGTGGCTGCAAAGGAACAGATGTGGCAGGTGATTAAAACAAAACGTGTCACACTGGCTTAAAGAAAGCTCATTTTCAGGATGTTTAACATTTCTTTTTAAAAGTCAGCCAATTCCAAAAACCACATGTGAAGATGTGCACTGTGTATTTGCAGAACTTGTCATTTTAAGTGCCGTGCTCGGCAGAGCAGCATAACCTCTTTGATATTCAGGCGAATTTTCGGGACACATCTCTCAGTCAGCTTCAAAGCCTCGTCAACGCTGCTAATGTAAATTCAGCGGCACCTACTCCTGTGTGAAGAGCTACCTTTTTGCCCTATTTAATTAAAACTGCACAATGTACTGCGCAGAGTGGAGATGTAAAAGTAGATAATTTAATAGCAAATCCCTTTTTTTCTGGGGTTTTTGGAGCTTTGCAAAATGAACACGGACGACGCGGGAAAAGGAAGTTCTCTAATAAAAAAGGAGAAGACTTTAAAAAGCCAAATGTGAAGGCTTATTAAATTAAAGTGCACACTAGGGAGGGTCACGATTTTGTAGGTTCATTTGAATAGTGAGAAATAGAAAATCACAAAGAAAATCAAGATGTTAAAGATGTTATATACGTTTATTTGCATTTCACTGAGGGAAATAAGTATGTGAACCCTCTTGTTGGGAAAAAACTTACTACTTTGTGGTCAAATCCTTACTAGCAGCACAGAGATCAAACATTTCTTGTAGTTGATGAGCAGGTTTCTGCACTTATCAGGAGTAATTCTGGTCCACTCTTCTTCACAAATAACTACTAAATCTTAAAGATTTGGTGGCTGTTGCTAAGCAACTCTGAGCTTCAGCTCTCTCCATAGGTTTTCTCAGAAACTTGCTTTTTCCTCTGCCATTCCTTGGTTCACTGGCTGTTAGATTTGGGATTATCCTATTGGAAGACCCATCCATGACCCATTTTTTGGGGGGAAGGAGGTTCTCATTCAGGATTTGATGGTACATTGCCCCGTCCATCCTCCCACCCACACAGTGACGTTGCCCTGTGAGGAAAACCCCCCCCAGAGCATAATGCTTCCTCCTCCATGCTTGACAGTGGGGATGGTGTTCTTGGGGATCATATGGAGCATTCCTCCAAACACGACGGGTTGAGTTCATGCCAAAGAGGTCAATTTTGGTCTACTCTGACCGTAGCACCTTCTCCCAATCACTCTCCAAATCAGGCATGTCCAAGTCCGCGCCTGTCGGCCGAATTCCCACCTACCCATAGGCTCCTGTCATAAAATCTGTCATTTGTGAACCTCAGCATTTTCTAAAAACTGTATGTTCAATTTCTTGATGTTGTGATTTAAAAAATATTATGTTATAAGCCATTTTTAACCTGTGGCAGCACCATCGCGTGACGCTTCTCTGCCACTTTTAGCTCAGTTCTACAATATCAAGTGTAGACCTAAAAATAGTAAAATTCGCAGGAAGAGCCGCCGCTTTGAGGGCAAGTGAAAATTGGAGAATTTTAAGTAAAAAGACAAAACATCTGTGCCCGCCTAAAATGCAAAGAGACCAGCTGTTTTCAAAGAGTTCAGTATCAAGAGGCACTTGGAGAAGAGACATGCTAACTACGCCAAGCTAACTGGGAAAGAACCATGAATGGTCTTTAAATATAAGATTCACAGTCATTTTAATAACAAATACATTTTGCTGTTTTTCTTTTGTATGTGAAGGAATAAGTATACCATTGTAATGAAATGTCCATTAAATAGTTCATTCGCATTTAATGTTAAAGATTCAAAAAAACGCAGGTGGAATGGCTTTGCCCCTCACAAAGATTTACCTCACCAAATCTGGCCCTTTTTGCAGAAAGGTTTGGACATCCCTGCTCTAAATCATGATGGCGTTTATTGGCAAACTTCAGGCAGGCCTGCACGCGCGCCCTTCTTAGGCAGGGGCGACTTTGCCAGCACTGCAAGATGTTAAACCCTTCCAGTGTAAAGTACTACCAATGATTTTCTTGGGGAATGTGGTCCCAGCTGCTTGGAGATCAACCAACTCCTGCGTGTTGATTTTATTTCTCACTGTTCTCATGATCATGGAAACTAGGCCTGCACAATATACCGCAACTTTATCATTATCGCAATCTCCAGCTGTGCAATATGCATTTCGCAAAAGACGGAGAAAATCGCAATAAATCATAAACTTTAAATGTGTTAAAACACTCTTATGGCACCTTGAAGCATTTAACAAATCAAATAAATCCCTTTATGCATTTGACCAATTAGATGGAGGCCTATGATGCTAGATGTTCCCCTCCTATGTCGACGAGGGTCATTTGAAGTATAATTTTTAAACTGTTGCAATGAAATGGGAATGATGTTTTTGGTTATTTTGCTATTTGTTTATATACCGCAAATGACATCTTTATCGCAATATTAATCACTAATATCACAGGGATAGGCTCCGGCACCCCCGTGACCCCAAAAGGGAATAAACAGTGTAGAATATTAATCACTAATAACACATATCGCAAGTTTTCCTCATATCGTGCAGCCCTAATGGAAACCCATCCAGGTAAGATCTGGTTTGGAGCCCCAGACCTACAGGTGGAATGACGGTCATATTCTTTTATTATGGCACCAACAGTTGTCACGGTAACCCCCAGCTTCTTTCTGGTGTTTTTTTTTTTTTATTCTATTCTGGTCTTGTGCAGGTTTACAATTTTCTCCTTTACATCCACACAGATGTCCAAATCCAGGCCTCGAGGGCCGCTGTCCTACATGTTTTCCAACCAACCATTGAAGCTCCTTATTGGCTAAACACACCTGATCCAGGTAATCAGCAGCAAATAAGGCAGAATTTCTGGAAAACCAGCAGGAGGTCGACCTTCCGAGGCCTGGATTTGGACACCCCTGCAAGTTTAATCTTTCCCATGATGGAGAGCTTGCAGTCTTACTGATTCTGTGGACAGGTGTCTTTTCTACAGGTGACGGGTTGATTAGGAGAGAAACTGGACCAAGAATTCTTAGTGGTTACTAGGGGATCAAATACTTATTTCCTTTAATAAAATGCAAATAAATTTATATAAATAATTTAAAGTAGATGTATTGATTTTCTTTGTGATTTTTTTTTTATCTCTTACTGTTCAAATAAACCCACCATTAAGATGACAGACAGTTAATTTCTTTTTAATTGGGCTAACCAAGAAATTCATTAAATACTTATTTCCTTCATTATATATTCCCAAAAAAACTTTTCTGTCTTTTATTTAAATTAAAACTGACCAAAAAAGATGGTTTGACATCAGTGGCTTCAACCAAATAGAAGGATTTACCAGGAATGGATGATGAGTTGACCCTGTAGAGGAGTGATCTGATTCCAGCAAAGCAGTATGGGGGTGGTCGGTTGTGAACCCTCTAACAGAAAGTACTGGGGGAACGCTTCTATCTTCTTGCAACTCAACTTCTTCTGAAGCCAGCCATCTAAATCTCCCAAGCTGTAGTCCGGAGAGTCGATGTGCAAGACCCAGCGATCCAGCACCACCATCAGACTCAGCAAATCCTCCTTAACTTCATCTGGACACGGCAAAAAGCACAGATTGAACCTCAGATTTCTGTGGCGTGAAGGTGTGGGCGTGTGTGCCGTTTACCTGTTTGCTGCTGGGGGATTTTCAGCAGCTGGCTTGGAAAAACATTCCGAATGTCTACAATAACTTGACCACAGTGCAGGAACCCTGATGTTGAGTTGCTCACAAGGCAGGAAGCATCTGTTTTCTGCGAGTAATGGAGCGTGACGCCGCACTTGACACAGCCAGAGTTCAGCAGATTCGCCAGCCTGGTCACTGCGGTCACAGCCAGTCTGCATGTGTTGAGATCATTGCTGGCAACGTGCTGCTTACATCTTTTGGCTGGAGGCTCCGACAACGTGGAGGCAGATGAGGAGGTGGATGGTGTCGGGGGGCAGGGCGCGGTGAGCCAGAACGCTTGGCTCCGAGTCTGGATTACTGCAGGCGTTGAGCTCTGGCCTGTCTCTGACAGAAGGGATAAGCTCACGGTGCTCAGTGGTCTGGAACACACACACACACATCCATATCAATTAGATATCACACGTATAGCAGAAAAATCAGACTCGACATGGAATAGCAAACTGTGAGTGCTGAATGTAATTCTGCACAGCTTGTGTGTTAATGAACAGGTGTATCCAGGTGGTTAAGTTACATCAGCTGAGCGGGAGCAACAATCCAAACAGCAGCGACTCCTGAGGCTGTCATGTCAGGAGTACTTCTCCTCCACATGTTCTCAGATGCAAAAAATAAAAGGCATGAACAGTTGGATGGAAAAAAAAAAAAACAGACAGCCTCTTTTTTCCCCACATAAGGGGTTCGGAGAGTTTCTAAAAACCTGTTACTATGGTGACCGCTCTGGATCTGCCTTGAATATGAAGGGTGGTATTTCTTTTCATAACTAAATCATTCGCAAACTTCATGTTTCGCCTTGATTAAATCAAAACAGACTGAAATTTTAATCCAAGGATAATTTCATTTTCATTATGACTAATTCTGATTGTTAAGATTATGAGCTCTTCACCCAAACATGTACCCGCCCCCCTTTTGACTCGCCCTCACTACCCCTCACTTTCCCTGCCATCCTCATCGGAGCTGCTCAGGAAAACATTCATACAAAAAAAATAAATAAATAATAATAATAATAATAATAATGTTGGATTTATCAATCTCCATAGGAACCATTTTATATTTTAGTTGCCTGGGGGTAACAAACAGGTCTATGTAACTTTAAGAAGAATTGCTGTTAACCACGCCCACATTACTAATATCTTCATATCTTATGTCATATTGTTTCGTTCAGCTTGAGCCAACCATTTATATATTACATCTTCACAGTATATTTATAAAGCGTGTGTGGGCAAAATGGAAACGCCACGTCTGCGAGCTCACCACGCCAACACCGTTTAAAATCTACAAACTTTACAACCAGCATTTTTTTCCAAGTAGCTTCCCAATGATGGAGTTAGGACGCGATAGAACGAAATCCCTAGGAGGAGTTTAAAGTTGTAACTGGCACTAAATGTAATCTTTGGTTGTGTCCGAATTCCCACCCGCACCCCTAACTACGAAAAAACGATATAGAGCGGCAAGTTAAAATCTAATTAATATGGGCGTTTTGGAACCATTATTATGAGTCCACTGTCTTCTGAAGATAAAAACGTTGATGATTTATTTAAAAAAACACATTTAACTACATATTTTCAGCAAAAACTGTCCCAACGCAATGCATTGTGGTCTATATTCAGCATTCTAGTCCGCACTGATGCACACTGGTTTATCGCAGAGACTTCTGGGAAATTTCTAGGGCACTCGATTTTGGAATTGTAGATTCGGATACCACTACAAAATGGCGAACACACTAGATAGTGCATTATATATATTTATATATACGGTACATATATTTCAAGATGGCAGCCTCTCACTGAGGTCAAAGATCAATGAAACTTTGGTTGACCTAACCTGGCAGTATGTGGGTGGAATTATTTAAAGATCGCTCATACAAAAGACTTCTTTTCCCATTTTGTGCAAAAATTCCTAAATTTCACACAAAATAGCCACCAAGCCGTAGGCCTGTGGCCATCCCATAATAATTTCTTTTGGATATCCCTGACACGTCTTTTTTTATTTTGTTAGTCGATTTCAAAATATCACGTATTTTTGTATTTTTGGGTTTTTTTTTTGCCGTTTTCCCCCGCTGGGATGTCATGATTTTTTGGGCGGGGTTGTTCACTATGCTCAAAATTCCTTTTCACCAGGTACTAGATGCTTGGTGAGTTTGTGAGTACCTGGCGGGGGACAACAACTCGGCTTAAAGGCGCAGCAAGAAGTAAGAATTCCAAAAACCATCTGGTCCTTGCGGTCCAGGACCACTGCAGTGCATAATGAAAAAGCCATGCTTACACAGCGTAGTCAGCGGTCAGCGTCACTCCCACAACCATCTGCTCTCCGGTGATCCGATGCCAGAGCTTCTCAATCCGGGGTTTTGCAGACACTGCTGGCCTTTCCGTCCGATCATTAGTGGAGGTCTGCTCCTTTGACTCCTCGTCGCAGTCCCACAGAGGAATAAGACCTTCCTAAACAGAGGAGGTGAAAACTAAAATCAGCGAGTTTACCGTCCATCCCAGCTCATTAAATCAGTTCCTGTGACGTGAAAAAGTCAGTCGGTGCTGCAGATTCAGGCGACTGAGACAGCAGACTGTGAGAAGGGGGAGCACAACATTACAAACTAACATTACAGCCATAAAATGATTCAAATAACACACAGTTTTGAGCTTTGATGTCTGTTTCAGGTTAGGTATTTAAAGTGAAATGACACTGAAGTGCACTTAAAGGTCTTCATAGTCAGAATTATGGACTACAGTTCGAGAAAATTTTAGTTTGGGCTAAATGTTAAAGTTCAAAGTTGTAGAAAAGTAATAATAAATAGTACTTTTTATCTCACATGTACCTCAGTATAGTGCAATAACACACCTCGAAATGGTATTTTCATAAGAAACAACTTGAATTTCTCTCTTCAAAATGTAAACTATACTTAACACAATAACAACAAAATATTTTCAGGATGTTCTTTTAAAAGATTTTATGAAGTACAAAATACCACACATTTTATTGGTTTGTTGTTTTTTAAACAGGTTTTGAATCTTTAGTGTTACAACATCCTAAAGACCCACTCTGATCATCATTTAATCTATTTCCAAAGTGTTGGTCATTTAATTATGAATATGTCATTTCTTGGCGAGATCAAAAAACCTGTGTCGTTTTCTAGGACATAGTTTCTGCAGAGCGGCAGGAATTTACCTCTGAGTTGTGGGCGGGACTGTTGGCGCGGCGTTAACTCACCCCTGCTTCCCATCATGCATCTGTTCAAACGCTCTCCCGCTAGCTTACAGCCCCTCACACCTCCAAGCTAACATTAACAGCACAACAAAAATGTTGCTATCCAGATTTACAGTTTTGATCCAGATTCCAGCTCAGACGAGGAAAACAGAAACAAACATGGATCTATTTGTCTGCAAGTGGATGCATCAGAATGGAGCAGAGCGGGGAGCTTGTGGCCCGCCCAGCGTATTTTCTACGTCACAAATAAGCTCTTTTACAAACTTCCTATTTTTTTTTTTTTTTGCTCCTGATTCACAACATTCTGATAACCAAAATTAAATAAATACTCAGAAATGCAATTTTAGGACAGATTTTCTTTATGCGTGTCCTCCATCATGAGAAAAATGCCCCAAGAACATATTAAAAACACCAAAAACACGATTTTTATTGGAATGGGTCTTTAAAATCTGCGAACTGTAAATTAAATATTCTTTACAAGTAATTTGGATGAAACTAGAAAAAAAGATTTTGAATCAAACTAACAGTTTTGAATCGGCATTATATACAAAGCGTGTTGGGAACCCTAAAAAGGTGAAGTCGTTTCTTTCTGAGAAATATTGTCAATTGGCACAGAATCAAAACACAACAAGTAGAAAAAACTTATCTTTTGGAAACTAATACCAAATAAGGTATTTTTCAAATGACTGTTTATCTAGTTAGATGAAGAATACCTGCTCATGCTGGGTGATGAGGGTCTTCCTTTCTGAGGCCAAATCCGTGAGGACTTGGAGAGCTTGATGAATGACTCTGTTCTTGACTCTCTCTTCTTTCTGGAGATCTTGAAGAACAATCAGTCCGCTCTAAATGTAAAAGCAAACATTGTGTTTGACACACAGAACATATGTGGGCGGTCGGCCTCTGATCGGAGGATTGCAGGTTCAATGCCCACCCAAGTGACACTGAACCCCACATTGCCCATGGTGGAAGGTTGGAACCAGTGTTTAGCAGAGGAGCCGCCATCAGTGTGTGAATAAGTTTGTGACTGTAAAGCGCTATCCAAGTATACGCCATTTACCATATCTTATCTGTTATTTTAAAAATAAACATTGTGTTTGATACACAGAACATATCGTATCCCTCAACACGTGTAAACTTGAACATCTTCACTGTGGAAAGAAAATGTGGCGCAGAAAACTTGCATAATCTTGTTTACTTTGAAAGTCTACAAATATTATTTATTCAATCATATTAGTTTTTAGGAAATGTTCATAAATAAACATAGTATTTACTGCTACAAAATGTGCACATCTTGAATCTATAAATGGGAGCCACTTCTCTACGTTTCTAAAGAGCGTGTTTTTTGAGGAACCCAAGTCCCCTGGAGAAAAGCCATGGAAGCACGGGGAGAAAAGGCAAACTCCACACAGAAAGAACCCGACCAGGATTTAGACCAGGTGTGAACACAACTGCTGTGAAGCGAGCATGCTAACCACTGCACCACTGTGAAGCCAATGTCACCACAGGAACCAGTAATCCCACCTGTAATCTGGATTCTAAAGCTTGAAGAGTAAGACGGGAGTTCTCTGGAGATGGTAACGTTTTCTTTGGCACGTCAGGGTCCTGACCACCCTGAAACATGTACACATTTTTGATTAATAGCACTGCTTTAAAAAAAATATATTAAAAAATGTACACAATATATTAAGAAAAAAAAGGGCCTTACAGCATAGAAAATGCCACAAAGATCAGTGATTAGAAACTGTTTCTTTAGCTCCTCTGATACTCCTTGATCGTCAAAAACTAGTAGCAATTGATCGGTTCCACATTGAAGAAAGTCACCGATGTGAACGGAGCTGACACATGACCACTGGGAGGCTACCTGGAGAGAGAAAAAAAAAACAGTTTTTAGAAAACACAGACACTACCGACTACCCACAAACGTTTGAACCGGAGTCTAACATGCCTGAAAGGTATCCTTCCAAACGGCACAAGCGTTCCCCCGGCGGAAGGATATCACAATCAGGGTGCCGTTTCTTCCCAAGTCAGCCACTTGAATGTCTTCTGCTTGCTCAAAGGGCAGTGGGCAGGCATCCTTTGCAATTCCATTCTCAAAATAAACAAGTTGTTTACTTGAAGTTGCAGCCACCAGATTGCATTTTAACACAGCATCTGCTCGGTCAGCTTGGAGCACCAGGATGCTCTCTGTGATCCCCACATAGGGATGCGGTAAAATCATGGTGCCATCAAACACTTGTCCATCGCCTACCAAATAGGCTAGAGTTGAGCTAGTGGGCTGGTTGTTTGCACCCCCCTCCGGCTTTCCAATAATAAAGGCCTGGGGTTTACAGAGGGGAAGCTCTCCAAAAACACAAGGAAGACATTGAAATGGGAATCTGTCTAACCCCTTCTGCCTGCAGTGATGTATAAAAGATACAGCTGTCGTGGATCCACATCACCGTGGGGCCCTGAAGGATGCTCACCCTGTCAGTCATCTGGTAGGAGAGTTTAAACTCAACGCGTGGCTCCAGCTGATCAGAGGAGCTCACTGTGAGAAGACTGTACTTAAAGGCGTCTGCTTTCCCGGTCCTCCTTGATACCAGAACACAGGCTATTCTGACTCTCCTCTGAACGTCCACGGCACATGTGCATTTCACGATGTTGACGCACGCGGAGGCTTTCCTGCCGATGACAGCTGATCCCTGTGCTGCGTTCACGAACCTGTTGCGATCCGGCTCAAAAACCACTTTTCGGAGAAGCAGCTCGGTTCTTTCCCCCACGGTTTCAGATCTACTTCGCTTACAGATGAAACCCATTAAATGACCACCGTGTGAAAGGCGACAGGCGATCGAATCGTCAAATATATCCATAATAAAACAAAAAGAAAAGTAATAACTTAGTTTCTGCGTGATTCGTCTTCTAACGAATCATTAAAATGTCATATTTGCAACATTCACTACAAACGACTTGCACTTAAATAAATAGATATTCGTCAAATGTCATTTAGTACAAAAAAGAACAGCTAATCTATAATAGTTTTAATGCCGGGTTGTCGTAAAGTCAAAATAGCGCGCGCCAACTGAAATCTTCACTTCCTGTTAGCCCAGATGCATTGTGGGTTAAGATTTGTAAACAAAACCCTCAAGTGTGATTTGCTATATCGTTTAAATGCCAGGATAAATTGTCCGATCAAGTATTGTAGTCTCAAGAAAAATAACGCACCACCCCCTCCACGTGATAAGTAATACTCATCAAAAACAGGAGCAGAGGTGTGGCCACCGTTAGAGCCAAAATGGCAATACCGGGACAACAGTTTCACATTTAGCACTGATTCCTCTGACCGACAAGTTAGCTAACAGTAACGTGGAACCGCCAGAGACCGCCGGGGGCAAGCCGACCATGGCACAGAGTGAGCCAAACGAAGAACAGGTAACCCGACGGAGGTTAAAAGACCTTCCTCAAGTCATATGGTGATATTTATTTAACCTTTTAGCACTTTGTTCTGACAGGACCTAGCAAAGAAGATCGAAGAAACCAGGCAGAGATTCAAGAATGAGTTACTTCAAGGTAACACTTAACTTATTTATGGAACGCCATTAGCATTACTTTTTTGAGTTGGGTTTTTGCTCGGGGGTCGATATTTTACTGATGTTTTGATTCTGTAAGTTATTGCTTTCGATATGTTAACTTACTTTAAGACGCATTTGTAGAACGTAAAGTACTTAAGAGAGCTAAATCGAGCTTTGTTAGCTTTGCTACAGGAAGCTGTTTACATAATAACATAAGACACATCAGTTTGTTATCTCTAATAGAAATTTTTTTTAAATGTATTTCTGGATATCTATTACAATGAAAAATAGCATAAAAATGAGTGGATTCAAATTCTCTTAGCCAAACTTGAGCCAGATGAAACCGAAAGTCACGTGATTTTGTGTGTTGCAGAATCAACAGAGAAGTATGATCAGAGGGATGTGGAGAGGCTTCTAAATGATGATGCTCTGGTGGAGGGCTACCTGCTATGGAGGCTCCAAGTGGTTGAAGATGCCCTGAAAATGATTGATGAAAGCCTCCAGTGGAGGAAAGAGTTCGGTGTGAACGGTAAATGCACAGATTGGCCAAAACTGAGTCGAAATTTTAAAAATCTGAAAAACATTTAGACCCCAGTTTGCACTGAATTTAGTAGCTGTCTTTAATGACATTTTAAAACTTCAATGTTCAATTTTTCAGGCTGCTAACATTCCTTTTCCTTTTTTTTTTTTTTTCAGTTTTATTATTTAAAGTTCTGATCTAACCACTTTTGACTTGCAGGCCTTATCAGCGGCTGCCTTGTCTGTAGAACAGACAGAGCATTATTGTGTTTTCCTAATCATTCATGTCTCTGTAATCTGTTAGAACAGTCCATTGTGTGTTATCTGAAATCAGTGTTTTCTTGTTTCTCTCCCTTTCATCTGACTTGTTCTTTATGTTGGACAGTTTAGCGTTTATGTATTTGAAAATATGTCTTGATTTGTGTTTAAGTTTGTTTCTGATGATCTTTTGTAAAGTGAATTGTGTTCTTTTACAAGCTCATTATGGTTTCTATGCTTATGCTCTGGAGGAGAGCCATATACAATGAAGTTTTGTCTTTTTTTCAGATCTTAGTGAGAGCACTATTCCCAGGTGGATGTTTGAGACTGGTGCCGTCTTCCTCCATGGCTACGACAAAGAGGGCAACAAGCTATGTATGCTCATCATCCATCATCCATCCATGTCCCTTTTTTTTTGCTGAATTGTGTCTTTTGTTTTGTTTGTAAGTCTGGTTTAAGGTGAAGCTGCACATTAAGGATGCAAAAACGGCCTTGGACAAGAAGAAGTACGTGGCTTTCTGGCTGGAGCGATACGCCAAGAAAGAGCCTGGAATGCCGCTCACTGTTGTGTTTGACATGGCAGAATCTGGAATCAGCAATATAGTAAACAACCTTCCTCTTATATTGACTTTAACACATGCAGCATTTATGTATTCGTTTATATTTAAAGTAACATCTGATAGACACAGTGTGGGTGCCCCGTATTAATTATGTGAAGCTTAACGTTGAGACGTCTTAATTATAATAAGACTTGAGGCCCTTTATGAAGCCAGATTTAATGCTTCAGGCTACTGACTTTCTAATTGTTTGTTTTAAATCAGCGTTTACTACAACAGTAACATTTTTAAAACAATAAGAACATTTCTAATAGTGAAGGCTTTACTTCTTTGAACCTTTACATGTCCTTAAATTTTGAAAAGCAAACAATGACATAAGAATAATGTATGTTAAAGTGAAGACGAACTTTATTATATAATATCATATTTCACAAAAATCCAAAATGAAGTCTAAAATCAATTCGGTTTGCGTCACAGGAAAAAGGAAAAAGGTTTTGTTCATTTGGAGATTAAATACAGTTTACATCCATTCAGTTTTCCTGAGGGAACAGAAATTTTCTGCCCTTTTTTTATTGCTCTAAATAAAACAGTTTTTGTTTTTGTGTTTCAGGACATGGACTTTGTAAAGTATGTTGTGAATTGCTTCAAAGTGTATTATCCCAAGTTTTTATGTAAGTAATATATTGTTTTATAGCCCATTCTATATTTTACAATGCCTCTTGTGAAAAAATGTTTATTTTTGTTCATTTTAGCCAAAATGGTGATAGTGGATATGCCTTGGATTATGAATGGTGAGTTTGATTCTGTTTACATCTGCATTTCTATTTCAGTCTGTGTCAGTGAATTCTCTTGTAATAGCTAGGATTTTTTTCAGCATGAAATGTCTGTTCCTTGCAGCTGCATGGAAGATTGTCAAGAGCTGGTTGGGGCCAGAAGCAATCAGTAAGCTGAAGTTTGCCTCCAAAGCTGAAATCCTGAACTACATTGATCCCGAGTACCTCCCGCCTCACATGGGCGGAACGGTAAAAGCTCCTGCCTTTAAGTTCTTCCTTTCATGGACACAACACTAAGTTGCATTTCTTTTTCCAGAGATATCTCATTGGAATTTATTCTTTTTGATAACTATTTCCTAATTTATCCTCAAGGATGTGTGAGCAGGAATTCCCAAGAAAGTTTCCCTTATTTCGTCTCATAATTATTTTAACAAAATATGTTTATTTCGTGTTTTAAAGTCTTTTCAATTCAATAAGCTTTATTAGTCCCCAATGTGCAGCAAGACATAATTCAACTTTCTTTCATTTAATTCATTTTTTCTCCTTCCACCAATATTCAAGTTGACCAAAAATGCTGCACACAATGTTACATCAATAAATAATACATTGAATAAACACAAAAAATGGATAAAAACAGTGAAACATAGTTAAAAGCATAATTAAAGGTCAGCTAGGCGGAGACTGAGAAATCCTAATAGAGAATAGAACTGTTCTAGTCTTTTTATCTTCATGTTGGACCTGAAAGGGCTATTCTTTACTTTATAGTTACTTTTTTGAAACATAAGCAGCATAAATCCAAATGAAGCTTGTTTATAATTCTACTTTAAAAATAGATTTAAAGATGTTAAATATTTCCACAACAACAAAAAACTAACGTTCTTTTATCAAATCAACATAAACAAATTATTAAAAAAACTGTCACAATCCATTTATAATCCACTAAGGTTTGAATCTACCTGATAGATAGTTTACCTTTAAAACCGCTTAGTGTTATTATACAAAGCAGCAAATGTTAAACTCTGAATTAGTAGCCAGTTAATTTCCTTCCCTGCTTTTATAATCAGTATTGGTGTCATGAAAACCCAGCTGAGAAAGTCTTCTTTGCTGTTTGAGTCGCTGCTCACAGCAACGACAGATGCTAATGAATTTAGGAAGGCAGAGCAACTGGACTTATAATTGCACCGTATGGACACACGGGCAATTTCAATTCACTTACATTGAAAGAGCTACAGGAAGATTGAATAAAAGATAAATAAAATCCGATTCAAAATAAGAAAAGTACAATCAATGAAGCTGTAGCTGTGCAGCATTTTAAACAAAGGCTGCGGAAAAGATCAACAGCTATGTCCATCAGTGTGAGTCGTAGCCTCAACCCGTTTGGTTCTTCAGGTTCTACCAGCTAATTGCGTTCTGCAGATTTCAGAGCCCTGCTGGGTTTGTTTACCACCAATATTTGGGTCCCAAACCATGAAGCTTTTTATAAACCAGCAGCAAAATGAATCTACATTTGACAGGTAGATACTGTAAGGACTAGCGAACAAGAGGGATGTGGTCAATTGTGGTTCCGTTTCACTGATTTAGTTGCGAGACTGAAACTCGGCTCAGAGTCACGGTAACCTAACCAGATCTGACTAAAAGACCGAACGACTGGTTTTAATGAAACTTTGTCCATATTCCAGGATCCTTTCAAGTACAGCTACCCGCCCCTTCCCGACGATGACTTCCAAACGCCCATCTACGACAACGGACCCTCCATCACCGAGGACGAGACGGAGAGCAAAGAGGCCGAACAGGAAAGCAAAGACACTCTGGAGTCGAGCTTCAACTCTGACGTTGTCCCAAAGTCCAAGAAGGTACGGCTTTCTGTTCAGCAAACGGTCTCTCTAATGGCAGTACTGAGGTCAATTTAGTCCAGTCCTTTATAGAGTGCTGAGTCACAACTACCACACAAAAATACAACCTTTCAAACAAGGCCAAAAATATCTATAGTTTATAATTGTTGTAAACAGCTTCATTCCAACTTAACATTTTTAAGCCTTTTCTGTTAAATTCATTAACTCCCAAATAATCTGTATTTAGTTGGTGACAGACAGAATAATTTATGAGGGTGCAGTTTGATGACTAGAGAAGAAAACTTTCACTAAATGAAAGAAAACCTCCAACAGAACCAGACCCGCTACTGACTTGTGACTGTTTGGGCTCGGAAAACAGAAAAGGGACAAAAACTCTGGAACATCTGTTGTAGGATAAAAATCACCAAACATCTGCTTACATTTGTTCAAGATGAAATCCTTCATAAAAAGCAATAAAAATAATCTGACGGCTAACGTTGGCTCTAGTACAGCCAGAGGGAACTTTTCTTTTGAGCACGTCTGCATGTTTCCAAACGGAGGAGTTCCTTCTTCTTCCTCCATATTTAACCTCGAATCAGTTTTTAATGGAGATCTTTTCGCAGTGGATCCTCACTGACATGATTAGGAGGCCTTCACTGGTTGAAGGCGACTCCTGATCCTCGTGGCTTCTCTCTGATCCTCGCACCTGTTGCATGTCACGCACAGCTCCTCTCTGGTTTCTTCCTGTCCGCAGAGAAACCCAATTTTTTTTCAGGTCTGTTTCTGGATTCCTGTTTCCCAGCTCCATCACAGCCAGCCGCCGTGGGTGGGGGTCATTTTTCACGCCGCCGTCGCCACCCTCTCACTCTGCTGTCACTGTCCTGGCCGCCTGCAGCTTATGTCACCGAATTGCCTCGTTTTTCTCTTCGCTTTTTCTCCTGCTTTCCTTTATTTATAGGAAACTTTATGAGAAATCAAGTTGTGATTCGTCACTAGGATTAAAGTTTCGCCTGCCCTTTCATTTACAGCTGAGAGAAACAAGGTCCGCCTTCATGTTCCTGCTGTCTTTAAGGAAGAAATCAGATTACAAAGGAGACCAAAGCTACTCCCATGAACCTCCTAAGCTCCTCTGAGCAAAGAATACTCCCATTGTTAGTTAAGCCACAAAAGTTATGCACAAAAGCTTATAGATTATCAAAGCAGATGCAGATCAGGTTTTCGCGGGCCTCACTGTAAAACAAAAAGAACACACACGTTCTGCTAGAAATTACTCACTTTTAGAGACTTTGAACGAGCTGCACATCAAAAAGGAAAGATATTTTTCTAACTGTCTTTGCAAAACAGATTACACAATCCCTTTTGGTTGACACTTCACACACAGACGAGGTTTGCTGTAAAGGAGGGAAGTCCATGTCTGCCAGAATCAACAGTTTCTGCAGAAACTCACAACTTTGCTGGTGGTTGTACACTGCAGAAACAGAGCCCTTAGAAATTAGCTAAAAACTTTTACCTCATTGACAGATGTCCTTTTAAATAAGACCAAAAAAAAAACAATCTGCCAGGGGGAAGTTGTTTTTTAAGAATGAAATTCTAATAACTAAGACATGTTTCTCACACAATATCATTTTGCAATTGGAAAAACTTTCTTGATTCAATTATTTTCTTGCAAGACAGAAAAGAAGACAGTTTTCTGGAGGTCACAGTGTTAAGAAACGGAACTTTTTTCACCATAAACATCCTCAGACATTTGGTTTTATCTCTTGGATAAGGCCAAGACCCAAGACCCAAGAACGTCCCGTTTAAGTTTAACTTTTTTCTACTTTAGATTAATTAGAAAACTTTTTTTGGGGGGGGGCAAAAGGTTAAAATAAACAGTTTAAACAAATAAACCGCCATGTCATTTTATGTGGCCCGCAAGAGCATACGTTTTTAATTTTCTAGAATAAAAAACAAAAATTGGTGTGTATTTATTCATATCTAAGGGGAATCTGACTTGAAATATGGGATTGGGCAACTATACATTAGGACATAAACACTGTCTATATAACCTAACCTGACGGAAGGATTAATGCTAGAGTAACAAGCAAACATGTTTCCTATGCATCTGTAATTGTCACTTTAAAAAGTTAGAATATATAAATAAATGAGTTATTTAACATTATCATTACATTTAGTTACATGTATAAGTTATATCTGGCCCTTTGAGGACAACCACTATGCTGATGTGGCCCTCAGAGTTTGACCCCCCCCCCGCTGTAGGGTAAACATTTATGACACAGTACTTCACGGTTCTGCTCCTCCTACTCGTGATTCTTCCTGTTTCCTCTAACAAACATTTCCTCTTCCTTCTGCGTTGTTTGTTCAAGTTTGAAGTTCTTCTCAGGAAGATCCCAAAGGCTCCAGGAAGCTAACACAAGTTTTCTTTCTTTCTTTCTTTTTCCTTTTTTTTGTTTTTCTTTTTGAAAAAAGGGCTGGATGTGGTAAAGCTGTGTAAGACTCACAGCTGCTCGAGAAGATCTCCGCAGGCTGAGAAAGGCAGGTGTGCTCATGTGACTGCGGCTGTGAGCACACCTTCCTCCTGGTCAACCGTCTCAGCGGCGAGACTCACTCCTCCTTTGACCTGTCCTGGACCTTAACGTTTCAGCACTTTGGTTTCCAAACACTTCTTTTTTTTTTTATTATTGTTCATTTTTATCTTTGCCTTAAAGGGATTGAGCCTTAATGACTTTTAAACAATGTCCTTTAATTATAAGACATTTGACATTTTAATTAAGTTGACTTGAGAATTATATAATAATAACCTCACACTACTTGTAGTGTCCAACTACAAATGAAGAAAGTAATTACTGTAATGTCACAGTAGAGCAAGTTCTTAACCTTCAGCACTTCCTCTTAAGGCGAGCGTGCCTTTTGAGCTGAGTTTCTGTGCCTTGTCCTCTAGATCAGTGTTTTTCAACCAGTGTGCCATGAGAGGAAGCCAGGTGTGCCATGGGAAATTATTCATCTAATTGGTCTAAAGATCATAACTAAGTTATCAGCTCTGCGTTCATCCAAACAGGCCCAGATTTCACACTGAGACCCAGCGATTCAACCAAAAAAATACATCCTCTGATTTTTTTTTTTAATCCATTTTTTTCTACCTCCCTTTACTTTATTTAACAAAAATCCCATCGTTTGTAAAACGCAGGCGTCTTGTGAGCTGCCGGTAATTTGAGCATCTTGTCAAGAGAAACAACTATTCACACCCAACAAAGCCTCTGTTTCAGGTTTTTCAACAAAATTGTAACTTTCCCACTTTTTAGGAGCCTTGAAACAGATTTAGCAGCGTGCTTTAAGCCTGAAGTCAGAACCAGCTCCATAACTGAAGTTCCATTTAACTCTAACTAAACTGAAGTAAAAGTTTTTTTTCCCCCAAAAAAAATAAATAAAACATTTTTGTTAAAGCTGCATTTTTATTTGGACAACATAAACCTAATAAAACTCTTACAAAAATGCACACAATATCCTGGAGTGACGGGTACAGCATTAATACAGACTACAGACTTTTTTTTTTTTGCTGCTGTACCATGGGATTTTTGACTGAGTAAACATATATTTTGGCTCAATAAAGGTTGAGAAACGCTGAGCTAGAAGCATCTTTAATGAAGTCTGTGACTTGTTTGTGCTGATCGCCGTGTTTGTGCCTTCACGTGTCATTTCAACATTCTTCAAGTGTGACTCATTTCTTTGTCCTTAACGTTTCCTTTTGCACCCAATATGAAGGAATCATTCGTTTATGCCATGAAAACTTGTTTTTATTCTTTTATTTTATCAAAAAAAAAAGAATTAAAGTCACTTGATTTGTTTCTGAAAACGATACTCATTTTGTATTTCATTAACCTGTAATGTCCTTCTACTTGATTAATTTTAGTAGATTGTCATTTTACTTGCTTCTGACACTGCAATCCATTTCAAGTGTTTTGCATTTGATTTCCCTCCATTGCTACTTAACTGTGTTAATTGCTCTGAAAATGAATAAATAGAGACATTTATTAATGAACCAACTATCTCCTGATGTCTTTTTTTGTGACTGTTGAATCAAACAGCAGTATGTTGAAACACACACGACAGTCAGATGTTTCTGCCACCACTTCCCCTCCAGTCCACGCCGCTTTTGCCCCCGTCGACAGTTGTGTGGTCCGTTTGTGCAAAATGTGGGTCAAAGTTTGAGCAGATTCACCGCCTGAACCACTTTGGCTTTTAGTTTGCTTAGTTGGAAGTCATGAGTTTGAGGTTTTTTGGTTCCGTTTTTTTTTTTTTTTTTTTTTTGGCTCTGGAACAAAGGTCAGAAGTCATGAGAGGAGAAATAACCACTGTTTATAAAAAGATTCCCAGTTTGCAGCTGCTTTTGTTTACTCAGCTTTTTGTGTGTGTTTGAAGGGTCAAGGGTCAAACATTTCTCCGTAGAGGAGCAACAAGATAAAGGTCACCTGATGGCGGTAGCAGCATATCTGGGTGTGTCTTAATTGAGTGGTCTTTGCTGTTTCAGGTGACTATCCAGGAAGACCTTCCCAGGGCAGAGGACAGAGATAGAGCAGAATCAAGTGTCAGGGCAAACGGAGCCAGGAAGCCACTGACCACCTTCAAAGGCCCCCTGATGGATGTCAGGTAGGTCGTTGGGCTGCAGCTCCTCTGCTGCGTGTCAGTCTTAAAAGTATGTGCACCGAAGCTCATTGAGATGTGAAGAAAGGTTCATATGGGATTTCATTTGACACATTGACTTACTAATGCCACCAGTGATGGACAGAAACTGCTGTTAAACCATCCATCCATCCATCCACCCATCCATCCATCCATCCATCCATCCACCCACCCACCCACTGAGTTTTATGTACGACCGCATTCTTTTTTTATTATTTAACATGAATTTTTATTTAGATTTCATAATAATAACAATAAGAAAATACCTTTTAAATATTTCGAGCATTCAAAATTTACATTGACAGATTATTGGCATTCATATCCATGTCTATATGTCTGGTTAATAAACAAACAACCAAAAAGATAAACAAATACATTCAAAGGCACTGTGTTTCTAGTAAATGTCTGCTTACTAATAATAAAAGTTTTATGATCAGTATGACGTATATCCAGTATCCCTTCATGCCAAATAACTTTCGGTAATCAGCGATGACCCATAGTACCTACCTTTCCTTCTCTTTATTTCCGGAGGGCTTTAGCTTTCCAAAATGTTTTTCTTCTTTATGGAGATTCGAAACAATTCATTTTCAACTTTTAGGGGCTTTTTAAAGGGTGGAACGTTTTATTACACAAGAGATACACAAGAGGATGTGTCCAAAGGAAGTCAATAATAAAGGCATCATTTAAAACAAAAACAAAAAAAAAGGGGGGGGGGAGAAACATGCCATCCGAGCCTTAGGAGACACATGAAAGGAGCGTCTGATCCATCAGTGGACCTCAAAGACATCAGCGTCTGCAGAGGAACATCCTTCCACAAAGCAGCACTGTTGGACCTGCAGGCTTTGCTGTAATGGTTACCCTCCATAGTATAGGAGAACTCCAAGTATTAACATGTAAGGATGCTCATTCAAGCGTAAAACAATTTATGTCCACCTTTTGGTTATTTATAAAAGCTGTTTTAGTGACTCACTACATGCGTTCAATGAGAAAGCAGTGCATTTAACACCAGCTATAACATCTATACAAACACTGAGAGCTGCTCTAGTTTATTTTTGCTCCTACAGGACTTCCTGGAGGAACTGAAACAGCAAAATGCAGTTTTAGGCTGGGATTAAGAATTAATCTGCCTTTTTGTCTCTCTCAGATAAAGCCTCAAAATTCTCGTGGTATTTATGCTCGCTATAAGGGTTGCTGGTTTATTCTGGCACGCCATCCATTATTCAAACCCGTGTTTACAGCAACATCCTAAAATCCTCCTGTGGCGTGACGCTGGAGGCGGCTTTGGAGGTTTTTGAGGCAGAAAACTGCAAACTGAGACTCTCAAGCTCTTCTTACCTGCAACTATCTGAGTATTTACTGGTGGACCTTTGTCCCATGAGCATGATGTCAGTTTTTCTGCTGTTAAAGGCACATTATCAGCGGTTTTGAGACGTGAATTATAGTGAAGAGCGGGTTTAATTGAACCTTAAATGTGGCTGTTCTTCACAGTTGAGTGAGCTTTAGCTCAGAATTTTAAGGCTTTTAATCATGTTTGTAGAAATCTATTTGATGTGAGGAAATAAAACAGGACAGAGAGACGTTTCTGTGGTCAGAGACGCTCATCCAGTCAACAGAAAGTCCAGGTCAAACCTTTTTTCAGCTATTATAATGTTTGCAAATCAGCTGAGCAGGTTAATCCAACTGCAATCATCTTTTTATCTATTTTAAAAGCGTTTCCATTGGTCTTTTAATTCGGATTATGCCGTTTTTAGCTGTTGGGGTAGAGCAACCCCGCCCCCTTTCTTCTCCCCATTGCTGTGATCTTAGAACGAGCTTGAGCGTCATCCAGCATATGTACTAAATCACAAATACGATGTTTTTCAAAATTTAATAAGAAAAAAAAATACTCAGAAATGCAACCTTAGTTACCTTAATTTTCTTAATATATGTCCTCCATCATAAAAAAAACTACCAAAAAATGTTAAAAACACCAAAAACACATCGCAGTGCTTTAGCATTCCACCTCAACCAATAAACAACAACAAAAATAAAACAACTGGTCATAGTTTGATATGAAATCAATACCACTATGAGGGATTTTTAGAAATTTAGAGTAAAACCTTATTGAAGGTCATTAAAAAGTCCCTTTCTTGAGAATATTTGTACTTTTACCATGAAAGATCAACGTGATCTGCTTTAACAATGAAGGTCTATGAGGATTCAGTAAATGACGATCATTTATGATCATTTGGAGCCTGATCACAAACCACTTTTCCCACTAAAAGTGTTAAAAAAGTCATTTAAATCAGTACTTTTTGCAACATTCTTTCATGCTACTCTCCGGTAGCGGAAGTCTTTCATTTGTTCACCGTAATGGAAGTGTCTTTTTATATATATTTGATAAGAGAATTATTCATGAGCTGTAGCAAAAGACTTGAAAGAAAATGTTTCTCCTGCGGGAACCAGGATACAGGTAAAGCTACAAACTCTCGGCCTGCTTAACCGAACCGACATCAAAGCGCAGGAACTGATGCGGCCGTGACTGTGGAGGAACGATAAGTAAAAACGAATGGAAAGACGTCTAAATGTTGCGTTTCTTTTTAAACGCAGTCATTTCCTGCTGCTGTCAATTTGATTCCGATGTTTACGTCTGTTTTCCTGTCCTTAGCCCCGCAGAGGAGCTCAGCTTTGGGTCTGGAGAGACGGAAAGGAAATGCCTCATAGTCTTGACCAACGTGACCAAAAATGTGGTGGCCTTTAAGGTGCGCAAACCCCACAGCAAACCCTGCTTATGTTTTAAGCTTTACATGAAGGTCCTAATTCCCACTTTTTGAAAGCTCATCCTCTCGATCTGTGTAGGTACGGACCACAGCACCTGAGAAGTACAGAGTGAAGCCCAGCAGCAGCAGCTGTGAGCCAGGAGCTTCAGTGGACATTGTTGTCTCCTTGCATGGAGGTAAAGCACTCAGCTCTGTGCTCACAGCAGCGGACGTTCTCAACCCCCAGAATAATCAAGTGTTTCCCTTTATTAGCCTCCCAAAGTGCAGGAAGGCACTTTTTTGTGTTTTACATGCATATTTCAGGAGTGATAAAACATAAAAAAACTCCTCCAAGCAGAAGCTGATGATGTGCTGAGAGCAATCTGTCACTTTTATGGTGATCTTTTGTTTTAGAGTTTGATTTTTAACCCAGGAGAACCCACAGTTTCAAATTTGGCCACAGTTTTTTTTAAGTATTAATGTTAAAATTGTTTTTATTTGATTTGATTTTATTTTTTTTTATTTTATAATTTTATTTACTTCTTTTTGGCTGTTATTTATTGCTGTTACCTAAAATGAAAATCAAACAAAAATAGTCAAATTAACCATAAATAAACCAGAAAAATTGTGTTACCAGGTCCTCCAGGACTAATGGTTCCTCCCGATGTTTTTGGGTTTACCCGCAGGCTCCCAGGCGTCTCTGCAGGACAGGTTCCTGGTCATGGCTGCTGAGATGGACGGCGCCGGGTCGCAGGAACTGGCTCAGTTCTGGAAAGAAGTACCAAAAAACAAAATCATGGAGCACAGGTGCGTTACAGCTTCACAGTATGACAGGGGTCTTTCCCAGGCTTGATGATGACCTTCTGCTGCTCTTCATCAGGAGAACACATAGTTTGACTTCTCTGCTGATTTTTGTTACGCTGCAGGTTACGCTGTCATTCTCTGAGTAGCTCCAAACCGGCAGCAGACCCTCTGAAAGAGAGCCCTGTGGACACGCAGAGCAGCAGGCATCTAGATTTAAGCTCATCGGTGAGACCTTCTTTCTTCTCTCGTTCTCCCAGCAAAACTAGGGGACATGTTCAAAAAGATGAACAGGCACTTCTGTTTTAATCGAACAAAACCGCCGTCTGTGATCTTCTTCTTCTTCTTCTTCTCCTCATTTTGGTTTCTGTTTCTCCTCTGCTGTCGCATCATCACTTTCATTTCTCCTCTGCTCCTCTGTTTGTTTGGGAAACGAACAGAGGAGCAGATTTGAGAGCATCCGCCCGAGCTGCCAGCTTACAGGAGGCTCCACCGCTATGAGGGATTTTCTGTTCATGTCACGGGACATAATTGCTGGAGCTCACTAATGCTCTGCACAAAAGAAGATGAAATCGCTTCCTCCTAAAAGCTTCGTCTCCATCATCATTAGTCTCACTGGGTGAACATCAGAAGATGTTATTCATTCACTTCACTGATGTGTGTTTTTGTCCTTCTGCACAAATATATATATTTAAAAAAAAAGAGAGACATTTTTACCTGCACACAATACAAACAGGTGTGACTCCTCTACAAAGGTGGACAAAGATCCAATAAAATGTGTTTTGAGAAACTAAAAAGCACTAACTGGAACGGCAGCAACAAGTTCATCTTTAACAGTCGGGCTGTTAACGCGGAGCAACTCTGCTCCTACTTCCCATCATCCATCTGTGTACACTCTCTTCTGCTAGCTTACAGCCCCCCACTCCCCAAAACTAATATTAGCGGTGCAACAAAAATGGCAATTACATTAAATATTATGGAGTAGAACTGTACGATACATTACAAATTTATTGTTATCGCAATATCAACCTGTGCAATGAACATATCACAGAAGATGGCGAAAACTACATTAAATGGTAACTTTAAATGCGTTAAAACAATCTTATGATGGCTTGAAGTATTTAACGAATCAAATAAATCCATTTATGCACCAATCAGATGTAGCCCTCTCATGTTAGATGTTTGTCATTTGGAGTGTAATTTAAGTTATAGCAACTCTTATTTAAATTAGTGCAGTGAAATGGAAATTATGTTTTTGGTCGTTTTGCTATTTCTATCTCGATATCGCAAAATTGATCAATAATATCGCAACTTTTCCTTAGTATAGTATATTTTGAGCCAGATGTCAGCTCAGACCAGAAAAACAATCTGGATCTTTGTCTACAAGCATCAGAATGGAGCAGAGCAGGGAGCTTGTGGCTTGCTGTAGTAGCTTCTACGTCACACCTACAAGCTTTTTCAAACACTATTTTTTTCATCTGCTCCCAATTCACCCCAATTTGAATAAAGAAATACTCAGACATTTAAATAAGAGAAACGCCAAAAGAATATGTTCAAAATGCTAAAAACACATTTTGAGTCTCAAACATGAGTTCTCACATCGCATCTCATCTTTGACTTTCAATAACAACAACAAAAAGAAAAAGCATCACATTTAACATCCTTAACAGAAAATAAACTGCATGGTAGGAGTATCTAGCTTGCAAAATAATAAAAAACTTAAAGACCTGTGCCAATGTAAACCATTTTTTGACTTTTGGTGCCATTTTTCTTATAATGAAGGACATATAAAAAGGAAATTAAGCTTAAAATGTCCTTTCTGGATATTTATTTAATCAAATTGATGTGAATCAGGAGCAGACAAAAAAATGCTGTTTGAAAAAGAACTTATGTGTGACGTAGAAACTACGCTAAAAGCTCCCTGCTTCACTATAGGAGGTGAATGGGGGCGGGGCTGCTCTCCATGAAAGTCCCTGCCCAAAAGCCAAGACAAATTTCTAATGAACTCCTGCCAGTCTGCAGAAATTATGTCCTAGAAAGGGACCCAGGTGTTTTTTATTTTGCCTAAAATCGGGCATAACCATAGTTAAAAGGCCACTAGGAACGCTTTTACTACAGATCAAAAGCGGATCTTTAAAGCAGTGAAGCACAGTGGTGTGAGTGTGATGATCTGTTGCTGCTGTAATGGTAAAGAAATAACATTTGTTGATAGCACTATGAATTCCTCTTGATCTATATAAAAAAACTTTGTTTTTTTTAAGTCTGCAGAGGTTTGGCTGACAAATCATTGAAGCGTGACGATTGGAAGCACACAGATAAAAATAACAGCATCTCTGGAGGAAACAGGGAAAACTGAGGGAGTCGCCTCTTTAGTGAAGCTTTTACAGCATGGCTGTCTCCATAGAAGTGACACGTATTTATAGGGATGGGTACTGTTTGGATCTAATCCGGTGCTTTAAAAGTAAAAAAACATACAAATTTATTCCAAAAACATTGAAGTGTGATGAAGCAGGGGGAAGGAGAGCAATTGAATGTCCCTGAGATGCTCTGTTTCCTTGTTTCTGACAGGAAAGAAGGAAATAATTTGTTTACACGCTGAAGCAAACAAATATTTCACATCTTGTCGCCACAGAAACGGGCTTTTTCCGAGCATTGTACACATTACTACTGTCCGTCAGGAAAGAAGGAAAGAATTTGTTTACACGCTGAAGTAAACAAATATTGGGAATTACAGAAATGCTGGGAATTAAAAACAAACCTGCTGGCTTTTCCTTCAGCATTTTGACTGAAGCTCCACCCATTTTTTTATGAGCCCGCCCACAATCACCAGACAGGTAAAACCATTAGCTAGAACTGTAAAGCTAAACTGAATAGCCAGGTTGACAAGTCCAGAGCAAAGCACCGACGTCCACGTTGCGATATGCATGTCAGTCCTGGTACTAACTCGGCGCCGAGTTTCGGTTCCCATCCCCACTTATTTACTCCGTCTGTTCCATGTTGGATCAAACAGGTCATAACAGACTGTTATTGTGTCTTTCAGCTCATGCGAGTGATGACCTGCAACCACCGGCTGGAGCAGAAGCTGGACTCGTGTCTGTGGGTCCAGAAGGTCCTGATTGGGTTGGTTCTGGTCCTGGTGGTGCTGAACCTGCAGTGTCTTTACCTGCTGGGTACAGCACAGCGGCCCTCTTGACCCCGCCCCCCCCTGCCACAGTGACCTCCGTCTACATGTCTCAACCTCAGACACGCTCGCGTCTCCACAGTCGACGGGTCCTGTGGTCAGCCCCCACCCGTCCCACCGGCTGCTGCCATGGAAACGACCGGGGCTGGCTATAAAGACTTGCAACCTCAGTTCCTAAACGAAGAGACTTTATCCGTCTCTTTTGATTGGACAGATTCCAGCTATCAGTTTTTAAATGTAGAACTGTCCAGAAGCAAATCTTTAAATTATTACAAATCACTGTTGTATTACATCACTATTGGTTAAAACAGTAGTTATTTTCAGCTTAATTTTTATATTATTTAAATCTTAAAAAATCTCTATAAAGCTCTTTAATATAAAAGAAACTTTTTTGTCATCAACTGAATTAAACCTCTTTTTATTGTGTGAAAGGAAACCCCCTTTACTCACTTTCCTCAGTTCTGAGCTGTTATGTACCCCCCCCCCCCCTTTCTAATTGAAAACCCAGCAACATATGAGCTGCTGAAGCTGAAGCTCTACAGCGCTCGGACCGGGCAGCCGCAGGAGATCTGCTATCCACTATCTCATTTGGCTTTAATTACCCCAACACCCAACTAAAAACTAAAGACACCAAAGCAATTACTGCCAGCACAACAACGTGGCGCAACCCACTTGTAGCTTAGTGGGAAGCCCTGATATCTGTAAGTAGATCCAGCTCGGAGCGATCCAGAGCTGCGAGGACAGAGCCAGTTATTAGCCGAGCGAACACCAAAGGCTGTCTGGTGTCAATAAGTGGGGTTTGTTTTCTTTCCAGTGGGTGGTTTGCTCCCATCTGAGCCCGGATTAGAATGATCCATGTGATCACGAGTCAACAGATCTCAATGAGGATTACAACTGTGTCCGTCTTGGTTTGGCAAAAAGAAACAGTGTCCTTGAAACCACTAATCATACCAGTGAGCCATTTAGTGAAAAACTCAAACAGTGTTTGTTTCACTTCTCTGATTGTCAGCATAGGGTGATAATCGTGTTGGGGTGATAGACAAACCTTGTTTAGTGTTTACAGAAAATGGCCAAAGCCAAAGAATTCTAAAAAGAAACCCCTTTTCAATGTGGCATCAATGTCATCATTCTGTGGGTACAGAAAGCTGATGGTTCCAGTAAGTCATTCCAAGTTCATCGTTCTAACAGACATGAACGCATGACGATGCTTAACTGATGAACAGCTCCACCAGGCCAAAGCGCGACTTCAGGTTGGTGGTAGGCAGTAAGATGCTGCAGTGAACTTGTCTCAAATTTTTTTAGCAAACTTGCATCAAGACACAGAACTACTGGCAGAGTTTCAGGAGTTACAGACCACAATCATGACCAGAACCTAAGAACCTCTGCACTCAGATATGGCTTAGCTAATGCCAGATTAGCAGGTCCGTTTACCACATGTGAGGGTACTGGGGTTTCCAGACAAACTATTCACAACCGACTTCAACGCTTTGACTTGAACGCCAGATGACTGTTGCAGGTGGACGTCCGCAGTGGATCCCAGACCTTGTGTCTTGGACAATGCACCAATGGTCCAGCGTCCTGTTCACAGATGAGTGTCGGGTCACTTTGCACAGAAATGATGGTCGTTGGCGTTGCTGGCGAAGGCGAGGAGAGCAATACACCAAGGTCAACACCGTTCCCAGGGTTGTCTTTGGTGGAGGAGGAGCAACATTTTGTTCAGCCAGAACAAAACTGATTTGATTATTGTATTTGGCCCAGGTACTACACATTCTTACCTCAGAAACATCATTGATCCATCCCCCAACTCCACCAGCACACTCCAAACGTTCTGTTCATGGATGCTAATGATCCACCACATGGTGCCAGAATTGTCACAGCTGAACTTCAGGAAGTCAGAGTGCCTCATGTGGAACGGCAAACTGACTTGAACCCCATAGAGCAGGTCTGGGACCAGCTGAAGTAGAGACTGAATGATGTACCCCCACCTCCAAGTGACCTGGCAGAACTGCATGTAGCACTTGTGGAAGAGTGGAACCCTTTAGAACGTCATCATGAGGCTAATGAGGAGCAGGAGACGCCGCTGTGAAGCCGTCATTGCAACAAATGGTGGAAACATTGCCACGGTCAATTTATATTATATGGGTTTATTTTTATAATTGTCTCAATTTTGGGGGTAATAAATATCAAACTAATGCTGTTTCTTCTCATTCATTATTAGTGATATCAAAGAGATCCTTCAAATTCAGACCAAATAGCAAAAACAATATCCCTAACTTAGTAGTGTAATTTTCTGCATCCTCACTTTTATCTTACACCAGTTTTTGGATGTAAACCTTGCGTGTCGCCCAAGTCCTCGCTATAAAATCCATTTTGTCCTATTTTGGTGGAATGTGCCAATGCACTCAACAAACAAGACAAGATGGGGGAGGTGTCCTCCAGAGGATTCGAGTAAAAGCTTCGGTATCACACGCGTGTGGGTCCAGTTTAAGTGCATCCCCACTTTCACTCAGGAAAAACACTTGGAGACGCAGTCCCTCCATCAGAAGCATTTACCCAGAGGTCAAAGAGGTCACATGACAGACGTACGCCACTCTCACTCCGCCGTCTGCACTAATGAGTGGCGGCGGATGCTCCCCCGCAGCCGCGCGAGTCGGAGCTCCTCGGCAGGATTGATTTTGCATTAAACGGCGGTTAAATCGAAGCTGGCGGCCCTCGGGGAACTAGTGGCATCGAAGGCGGGAGGGAGCAATGATTTAGTTCAGTGAACAAATTGAGATGGAGAAATCGATCCACGGAGGCCTAAGAGAGGCTGCATTTAATTAGGAGGGTGTGGTTAAGCTGAGGAATGACTGCTTTTGTCACCATGCAGGAGATGTTGCTCTCCATGGATGAATGAGCACAACACACACTTTTCATGGGCTGTGTGTATACAGAGACAGTAAAAGGGATGAGTGTTTAGCGTTTTATCCAAAGCTGCCGTCTTCCTGCCTGAGCTGCAAGCACACACAGGCTGATGGAGATTCTCCAAAACCAAAAGGCTCAGAAATATCTGACTTGCTTCAGATGTTTTTATGTCAGTAGGGGCGTAAAGATTAACCAATGATTCAATTTTTATTCCTACAATCCAACCAGGTCAATACAAGTTGTTCATCAAATCGACCTATACCAATAGAAAACCTTTTCAAAATGAAATAAATCCATTTCATCGATAGGAAAATACCATTTGGATTGCGATATGGTTGGTTCATTTTACAATAACAAACCAAAGAAAACTAGTCTCATCACAGCGGACAACGCACACGTGATGGCAGCAAAAAATGATGAAGCCATCATTCCAGTCCATTGTGTGGAAAGGTTCTAATAATGGATTTTGATGTGGAAAAACAACAGTGGGGTGAACTTTAGGACACTAAAATGTCAATGGATTTGTCAATAATTCTTGTTTACCTGTTTTTTTGTAAAACCTATTTCTAATACACATGATTATCTTGCAAGAATTACAAGGAATCTGGAAAACTTCACTTTTCAGTACCAGGTATTTATCTCTGGGTCACAATAGTTACATTTTTACCTAAATTTGTCCTGGATCCATTCAGATCGTTCAAAATGAACCAATGTGGACCATGAATTAATTTAGCAATCACAAATGAGAAGAATCCCATCGTTGTTCAAATGAATCATGACACTTCTTCATGCTGGCGTTCTGAATTACCAAGAAGAATAAAATCAAATGGCTCAGTATCTGGATTATATTTGATAGTCTACCATCCATCTATCTTCAGAACCTGCTGGATCCCTTTTTTAGGGTCACAGGGCTGCTGGAGCCTATCCCTGCAATCGTCAGGCGAAGGCAGGGGTACAGCCTGAACAGGTCATTAGTCAGTTTTCAGCGCCACGCAATCACATTCACACCTCAGGGACATTTTTAATAACCAATTAAACTGTGAAGCATGTTTTTGGACTCGGGGAGGAAACCGGAGTGCCCAGAGAAAGCCATCACATGCACGAAGAAAACATGCAAACTCCACACAGAAAGAATCTAACCAGGATTCGAACCAGGAGCTTCTTGTGTGTGAGGCGAGAGCGCCATTGCAGATCCGCACTCACTCATATTCTGAGAACAATGGACCAGGGAGCCTGTCCAGGCTATTCCCACTGTTGGATGAAGATGGTGTAACCCCCTCCATCCAAGAGTGGGGATAGGCTCCAGCAACCGTGTGACCCCTAAAGGGATTAAGCGGTTTCAGAAAATTGATGGATGAATGTATGGCCAGATGTTGCAAGCAAGAGAAATGGCTGTAACATTCAAAATTGTACACCAGAAGTGTTCCTTCAAAATAAAGTGACTTAGAAAGCAGGTGAAAAAGCAGTCCTCCAAATTATCACCTCAGTAACAGAGTAAAAAAGCACGAACCTTAGAAGTATCAACCGTGGCATGAAAAAGATTGGGGACCACTGCTGTAGACCCAAACGTGTCTCTGAGCTCCTTATTTTCTGCTTTATCGACCCCGAGCCCTGGAAAGCCGGCTGCACTGGAAATAATCTGATTTTGAGTCGTCAAAAGGTTAGGAATCTCTTCGTTTTTTTAAAATAACCGGAAATAAAGCTACACAAAAGGCTCTACATTTTCCTCTTCAAGCTAGGCTCCAAAAAACGGACAACATTGGTGTTTTTTCCTTGTTAATCTATGACTTTTTTTCTCATTTTTTCTCATAAATTTACGAGATTTTAAGTCGTTAATGTATGCGATATAAACTTGTAAATTTATGAGTTTTATCTCTTATATTTATGACATTTTTTCTCGTATATTTACATCTTAAAATCTCTTAATTTAACAGTTATGAATTTCTTTCATGTAAATTTAAGACTTAAAAGTCTTAATTAATTTTTTTTTTTGTAAACTGGCCTTAAAACTCAGTTGTAGGAGATAAAAAAAAATAAGATTAAATGAAACAGATCTAGTCAGAGATGTAGCAGAATCTGATCGCTTTGTGAAAATTATAGAAAACAGAAGAACGGATATAAACACCCTCCATATTACCAAGACAACACCAGAGAGGAATGCTGAAAGCTTCAATGCTAAACTTTCTGCTCTAAGCTTTTCTCTCTAAATATTAATAAAGGATCTTGCTTAAAAGAGCAGTGAAGGAAAATCATAAGAATCACAAATTTTGTGGCTGAGGAACAAATTTCCCAAAAAATGGAACAAAACTAAATGCTGTGCAGGACTTGATATTAGGGAAATGAACAACCTTTTTATTGGGTGGAGGTTTCAACCAGTATATGTTATGTCGCCGTATTATCTCCCCTAGTGATGATTTTCCAGAGTCCACAGCAATTAAAAGGTCATTCATTACTCTCAGCATGACTGTATCAGTGTTGTGGTTGGCCTTAAAACCAGATTGAGAGGTCTCAAATATTGTTATCATTGTCGCCTGAACCTCTCCTCATTCTTCTCTGTTGGGACTGACTTGTCATCCATGCCTGCACTTATTTTCCAAATGGGCACAGCAGGGAACAGGTGGTCAGCAGAAGTTTATACCAGAATGAGCATGTGGGTTTTTGTGGCAACAATAGTTTAATCATTCCTACCTGAAGTCATCACTGCTCTCTCTGATATCAGATGCTGTCACCTACCTCATGCCTGTCTCCTTCACCTCTTGCCTGTGTTCTCTCCCACTAAATCCTATGGTCAAGCGACAATTATTTCATGGTTTAAATACATTAAACATCTTGCTAATGCACGTTTTGTAAATGAAGAATACTATTTCAAAACGTGGTATTGACTGGCTTTGCCCTGAACGTCCACCATAAGACCAACCTGTTTCTTTCCTCCATCTGTCCTGATTCTTTTACTCTCTTCTCATCTTTTTCTCCATCCTCACAGCTGTACGATATAAACTTTGTGTTAGGAAGATTTTAAAAGAAAACAGTGCCTAAATTATATGTAAAAATAGAAAATAGTTTTAATTGTAAATGATATTTTTGTTGGATATCAATTACTGGTGGGATAGAATATATTTCTTTATTGTTGTCAAATATCTCCAAATGTTCAGCTAAAATCCAAAGTGTCGTTCAACCAAAGTGATATTAAAAGCAATAAGCTGTAAACTAAATAGTGACTCAAAAAACAAGAATGAATTAAAATTGTAACAATATAAAAAGAAACAAAAACACCATTTAACCCACCATCACACATACTTCTCCCTTCTTCTTCAAATAGGAACAGCTTTTATCATTATTTAGTGCTGTTACAGTCGTAGGATACAAACTTTTTCAGTGTTTTGGTACATCTAGTTAAAGAAATTATTCATGTCTAAAGGAATTTCTCTGGATATGTAGGCTATTTTGTATGCATATGTGTGTGTCCATTTCCATTCTTATTTATTCTTTCAATTTTTGATTGTATTCATTTATTTTTGTTTTATTTTTTATATAATTAATGAACTAATATCCAATCTATGTTCAATATATCTATGTATATTTAAATGCCTTATTGTTTGTTTGATGTCTTTATTACGTCATGATCAATGATGTCATCATTAGTTATGTCATCACCATATCATGTGACATCATCATCTGACATAATACTCTAACACTATGATGTCATCAGTGATGTCATTTTTGCTCATATTAACAAATCAGATTTGTCCACTTATAGACCTTTGAAAGTCCGGAAAAACAATCCTAACTTAGCAGATAAGTGAACCGTTCACCACCAGACCCAAGTTTCGCACAGTGAATTTTTACGTGTTCTTTCTGAGTTATCAAAGCCAAAAGAGTAAAGACAGTCATTAAAAGAAAAAAAGATGAATAATCCTAAAGTGTTCAGGCCTGAATCAACTTTGACCAAGATTTCAGACGCCAAACCTTTCTCCTTCCATTTTAAGTATTGCTCTTTTATCCATTCAAAGAGATCCTTTGAACTTTGGGCTCACCGCAAAGATCGCAGATTTCAGCTGCTGGCTCACTTCAGAAGAATTGACACAGCTGGGATTTCAAACCAAGGAACGGCAACATCCAAGAACAAAGTGGACACCCAGAATGTGTTCTCCTTCAGTTTTGGAAACATAGATTCAATCAATGACAAGAATTCTTCCAAACAGTGGGTTCAGCGTAAATTTAGCAAGGATCAATTACTTGCTCGTTTCAGAGGAATCAGTGAACCCGTGTACACAAAAGAAGAAAGAACAAGTGAAATGTTGAGACGAAGCTACAGAGCAAATATTCGTGACCAAATCAGTTCTTCTAAAACTGTCTGGAATTCACCTGTGGCTGATACCTCAGCAGCTAGACCTAAAATGAGTCCCCCTTCTATTATAGATGATTTGTGTGACAGAATGGCCCTTCTAAAAATAAGTGACCAGGTTAAAAATAAGATACCAGGCAAAACCCAAGCTTCAGTGCATACACAGGGCCCTGTTCAAAAACAGGTGTTTATCCAAAGCAAGCCACACAATCAAAGATACAACACCTATCAAAGGAAGTACCACAACCAAAGACACAACACCCATCGAAGGAGGGACCACAATCAAAGATACAACACCTATCAAAGGAACAACAACAACCAAAGATACAACACCTATCAAAGGCAGCCATACAACCAAAGATACAACACCTATCAAAGGCAGCCATACAACCAAAGATACAACACCTATCAAAGGAGGGACCACAATCAAATATACAAAACCTATCAAAGGAATTACCACAATCAAAGATACACCACCTATCAAAGGAATTACCAGATTGAAAGACAGGTCCCTATTAAAAGACATTGGCAGATCCAAAGACAGGCCACAGTGGAAAAACAGAGGCCAATGCAAAAACAAGCCTCAGCCCAAAGACCACACCGTGTCCAATTGCAGATTCCTTACCAAACACATACAAATGTTCAAAAACAGGTATTTATCCAAAGGCAAGAACAAACTCAAAGACAGAATACCTTTCAAAGAAATGTTTGCATTCAAAGACACAACACCTATCAAAGCAACGACCAGAGTCATCGACAGGCCCACTTTCAAAGAAAGGACTGGGTTAACATACAGGACCCTACCCACATACAGGTTCAAAGACATACCTCCAACCTAAACCAGGCCCCCATCCAAAGAAAGGTTCTGATTCCTAACCAACGGCTGATCCAAAGAGGACCGCCTAGCCAAATTCCTGCCCCAATGCAAATAGAAGCCTCAGCCCAAAGAAATGGCCCAGTCCAAATACAACACCCTGTTCAAAAACAAGCCTTCGTCCAAACACAAACCTCTGTCCAAAGACCGGTACATAGTCAAAGTTGGACTACCACTCAAGGACATGCCTCCAACCTAAACCAAGCCCCCATCCAAAGAAAGGTTCTAATTCCTAACCAACGGCTGATCCAAAGAGGACCGCCTAGCCAAAGTCCTGCCCCAATGCAAATAGAAGCATCAGCCCAAAGAAATGAACCTGTCCCAAAACAGCACCCTGTTCCAAAACAAGCCTTCTTCCAAACACAGGCTTCTGTCCAAAGACAGGGACATAGTCAAAGTTGGACTACCACTCAAGGACATGCCTCCAACCTAAACCAAGCCCCCATCCAAAGAAAGGTTCTGATTCCTAACCAACGGCTGATCCAAAGAGGACCGCCTAGCCAAAGTCCTGCCCCAATGCAAATAGAAGCATCAGCCCAAAGAAATGAACCTGTCCCAAAACAGCACCCTGTTCCAAAACAAGCCTTCTTCCAAACACAGGCCTCTGTCCAAAGACAGGGACATAGTCAAAGTTGGACTACCACTCAAGGACATGCCTCCAACCTAAACCAAGCCCCCATCCAAAGAAAGGTTCTGATTCCTAACCAACGGCTGATCCAAAGAGGACCACCTAGCCAAATTCCTGCCCCAATGCAAATAGAAGCCTCAGCCTAAAGAAATGAACCAGTCCAAATATAGCACCCTGTTCCAGAACAGGCCTTCGTCCAAACACAGGCCTCTATCCAAAGACAGGAACATTGTCAAAGTTGGACTACCATTCAAAGACAACAACCCTATCAAAGGCAGGACAAGATTCAAAAACAAGCCGCTTCTCAAAGAAAGTCCCAAAATACAATGGAAGACTTAATCGATGAAATGTCCTTTTGAAAGATAAATAAATGAAATCAAAGGCATTTCTCTGATCAAATGCATCTCCCAGTTCCAAGTGGGGGGCCGGTCCAAGGACTGGCCCAGATGCACAAACCCATGCAACACCTAGGTGTGAGATAGTCTTATTTATTTAGTAACATATTTATTTATTTAGTTAATTATGTAGGTATTTATTATCATTATTAGTATTAGTATTAGCATTGTTGTTTCTATTATTAATATTGTAGGTTTTATTATTACGTACTTTAGTTTTCCATGTTGACAACTTATACCTGTATGTAGGTAATTGTACATGCATACATACGTATCTATTTCCATTCTTTTTTGTTCTTTTACTTTTTAATTTTATTTATTTATTTATTTATTTATTTGCTTTATTTTCATATTAATCAATAAATGAATATCCAATCTATGTTTAATTAATATTATTATATCAGTATTATTATTGCTGTTGTTGCTATTTTTACTGTTGTTGGTTAAATTGTTAATATAAAAAACAATATTAATAAACGCTATAATAATGGGCGGCAGTGGTTCAGGCGGTTGAGCAGGTTGTCCAATGATCGAGGGTCAACTGTCGCTTTGTCCTTGGGCAAGATAATTCACCCTCCTTGCCTCCAGTGTGGCTCCACTGGTGTGTGAATGTGTATGGATGTCCCGGTGATGGTCAGAGGGGCTGTAGGCGCAAACTTGCAGCCACGCCTCTTTCAATCCGCCCCAGGGCAGCTGTGGCTACAACAGTAGCTAACCATCACCAAGTCTGAATGAGGAGTGAATTAATGATGGAAACACTGTAAGCGCTTTGAGCGTCTGGAAAAGTGCAGATAAATCCAATTCATTATCATTAAACTTTATTTATATAGCACTTTTCAAAATCAATATTACAAAGTGCTGAACAATTAACATAAGACAAAAGAGCAGGATTAAAAGCAGCAGACAGTACGACAAAATAAAACACAGTACACACACTAAACAGTCATAGTGCTTAAAATCAATCAAATCACTTGAATTAATAATATCATAAATTTAAATTTAAGAACCAGTAAAATCTTTAAAAGCAGGCCTATAGAGGTATGTTTTTAAAAGAGATTCAAATACTGGTAGGGATTCAGCGAGCCGGATTTCTTGAAATCAAATCAAATCAAACTGTATTTTTATAGCACTATTCGTATGAAAGCATAAGACAAAGTGCTTTGCATAAAAACAAAATAAATCATTAAAAAAAGGCACGAAAATTAAAAGAACCCCCTCCCTGTATCTACACACATTCCTCCACTTCTCACACCTCCCACCCCCTAACTGATGGGGAAAGACAATGAGAAAATAGGCTGAGCACGAAAACAGAATGTTTGATATTGGAAACGCTACAAATAATTACAACCTTCCTCTCTGTGAATAGCTGCATAGCCAGCCAAATGCAGCATCACAGGCAGGGACCAGCCCCACCACAGCTAAGTGGGGGTGCAGGTCCCCATCTAGAGCTGCAGCGGCTGAACAGCAGCCGATCCAGAGGGAGGGGGCCCGACTGAGGGAGCACCGCAAACAAAAATGAAAGAGATTTAAAGAGTAGACATACTGATTAAAGCAATGAACAAATAAACATTGAAACAAGGTCAATTAAAATAAATCATTGATAACCACAAATTCATAAAACAAGGTCAAATGGATACAGAAATACAAAATTATAATTAAATAAATAAATAATATAATAAAAGTAGTAAAATGAGCTGAAAGCCAGGTTAAACAGAAAGGTTTTGAGCATTTTCTTAAAAGCATTAATGCTCTCTGGGCCTTTCAGGTCCTCAGGCAGACTGGTTCACAAACAGGGGTAAGAACTCTTGCAGCAGAGTTCTGGAGCTGAAGGTTTTTAATGTTAGTTTTCAGAAGACCAGCAAGCAGGGCGTTACAGTAATCAATTTTACTGATAATAAAAGCATGCATTAGCATCTCCATATTAGCGAGAGAGAGTAGTGGGTGGACCCTAGCTAAATTTCTAAGATGATAAAAACCAGTTTTAACCACCTGTTTTAAGTGACAGATAAAGTATATAAAAGTATCAAAGTTCTGGGATAGCGTTCCAGAGTGTTGGGGCTCTTATAGCAAAGGCCCTGTCTCCCTTGGTCTTGAATCTGGATCGTGGGATTGTTAAAAAGTCTTTTGGGGAAGATCTAAGATTGTGACCAAGTACATAAGGAACGAGGAGAACAACTAGATACTAAGGGGCCAGACCACAGGGGGCTTGAAAAAAAAAACAATCATTAAAATCTTAAAATACATTCTACACTCCCCCAGTGGTAGCATGTACATTGAAAATAACAGAGGTCCCAGTACCAAATCCTGGGGAACGCCAGATGTCCCTTTCACCTTAGATGAACAAGATTTGCGGATAAAAACGTTCAAAAACTGGCAGTCCTGTGGGTTTTCTCCAAGAACTTTGGTTTCCCCACAGTCATTTTTAGTAATTTGCTAGTGACTGATGAATTCCCCTCCCTGAATCGCCACCTTATCGTGGTGGAGGGGTTTGCGTGCCCGTCTGACCCCAGGAGTTGTGTTGCTGGAAGCATTTCCCCTGTTGGGCTGTTTCATGGTAAGCTGCTCCTGGGGGACGGGCCAGACTAAGGGCGATTCAAACAAAAAAACATTTTATTACAGGATACAATTATTCCTCCCAAGATTTACCTGGGCCGCAGCCTGGAGCCAGAACTGGAGGAGGGACTCATGAACTACTTTGTAATGGCTGTTACTTTCAGCATGTTTTCTTTTGGGCTCAGGCCAAATGAGCTCCATGGCTACATCTTTGAATCTGTTTGTAACTTTGATGGACAGAACTGCTTTGGGCGGCCAGACACAGAGGTTTGACTTCAGCAGCCTTAGAATGACATCGAGACGTCTATGGAGTGAGTGGTGTTCGGAGAGTGGCTCCTTTTCACAGCTGAAACAAACTCAGACTAGGAGCTCTGCAGCTTTCTACACACTTTTTCACCATTTCAGGCCAGACTCAGGGGAGGAAGTGGAGGGGGGCGGAAACAGTCCAGTAAGATGAATCTTGGTTGAAGCACAAGGCTATCCTAGGTTCCTTTCATGTTTGGTTAAAACACAAAACAAAAAGACACTGATAATGGTATGCCTGCTTTAGTAGGTTAGGGTTCGATTCCCTATGGTGCTCTATAAAATATTTGGACTTTTACACATGAAAAGATGAGGATTGCAACCATAAAGCTGGATCAATGCTTATGTCCACCTTAGGATCAGAGTGGAAGACGGCTTTCATCATTTGAAATGCTTGGTTCTTCCATTGGGCCAAACTGGCGCCCCCACTGTCTTTTGAGTCATGATGAACAACGTTCTTCATGGCTTTTTGTCCCTCTCTGTTTTTGTATAACTTGATCTTGATTTTCTCCAGGAATCAGTCTGACTACGTTCATCTTGTCTGATTAGTTTTGCAGCTTTTGCTGGAGACTCTTTGCATATGAAAGCAGAAAAATGTGAGCTCCTTTCTCCTTTTTTTCTTCCTTGTCCTGTCCAATGGCTGAGCAAACAGATGAGAGCTGAAAGCGTCTTGTGTTGGACATATTTTACTTTTACAACATGGGGTCATGAATCTTCTAACACACCAGATCTATATTTGAATAAACCCCTTTGGTAATTTACACTGTAAACCCTGACAAGTTGACTGAATTAAAAAATTATTTTGTAACATTTTATAAGCTAACATTGATAAAAATCAACAAACATGAAAGCCACACAATAGTGATTCCTAAATACACTTTTTTTATTTAAACACAATGTGCTCTTATTAAAAAATATATGTTTCTCAGCTGGAGATTACGACAGAGTTTTAGGGCCACCAAAAAAAACAGGAAAATTACGAGATTTTAAGTCATAAATTTATGAGAAAGGAACTCGTAAATTTATGGGGAAAAAACCCCATATTTTTACGAGATTTAAGTGGAGGTGAGCATACAGAGCAGCAAGTGAATGCTGCGCAACAGCAGAGCAGACTAACTAAACTCAATTAAACAGGTGAGCTGAATGTTTATTGATAACGTTGCAAATGTTTGGAAGCTCATTTGTATTATTTACGATTTATTGATGATTTATTTATTGATGGGTGGTTTGCAGGATCTCTGCAGCCCCAAGAAGCCGCCGGTATCCCTGCACCTGTCCACTTGAATCCTTTCTTCCTCCACCAAAAAAAAGGTTTTTTGGCATTTTCAACTTTATAATGCTAACCCTCCATATTACCAAGACAACACCAGAGAGGTATGCTGAAAGCTGCAATGCTAAACTTTCTGCCCTTAGTTTTTCTCTCTAAATATTAATAAAGGATCTTGCTTAAAAGAGCAGTGAAGGAAAATCATAAGAATCACAAATTTTGTGGCTGAGGAACAAATTTCCCAAAAAATGGAACAAAACTAAATGCTGCGCAGGACTTCATATTAGGCAAATGAACAACCTTTTTATTGGGCAGAGGTTTCAACCAGTATATGTTATGTCGCCGTATTATCTCCCCTAGTGGTAGCATGTAAATTGGAAATAACAGAGGTCCCAGTATCAAATCCTGGGGAATGCCAGATGTCCCTTTCACCTTAGATGAGCAAGATTTGCAGATAAAAACGTTCAAAAACTTGTTAGATAAGTAAGAATAAAAACAGTTAAGAACTGTCCCAGAAAAACCAACCCAAGAATTAAGGCATTGTAATTAAAATAGGGATCAACTGTATCAAATGCTGCACTGAGATCTAAAAGAACTAAACTAGATGATTTTCCAGAGTCCACAGCAATTAAAAGGTCATTCATTACTCTCAGCATGACTGTTTCGGTGTTGTGGTCGGCCTTAAAACCAGATTGAGAGGTCTCAAATATTGTTATCATTGTCGCCTGAACCTCTCTCCTCATTCTTCTCTGTTGGGACTGACTTGTCATCCATGCCTGCACTTATTTTCCAAATGGGCACAGCAGGGAACAGGTGGTCAGCAGAAGTTTATACCAGAATGAGCATGTGGGTTTTTGTGGCAACAATAGTTTAATCATTCCTACCTGAAGTCATCACTGCTCTCTCTGATATCAGATGCTGTCACCTACCTCATGCCTGTCTCCTTCACCTCTTGCCTGTGTTCTCTCCCACTAAATCCTATGGTCAAGCAACAATTATTTCATGGTTTAAATACATTAACCATCTTGCTAATGCACGTTTTGTAAATGAAGAATACTATTTCAAAACGTGGGATTGACTGGCTTTGCCCTGAACGTCCACCATAAGACCAACCTGTTTCTTTCCTCCATCTGTCCTGATTCTTTTACTCTCTTCTCGTCTTTTTCTCCATCCTCACAGCTGTATGATATAAACTTTGTGTTAGGAAGATTTTAAAAGAATACAGTGCCTAAATTATATGTAAAAATAGAAAATAGTTTTGATTGTAAATGATATTTTTATTGGATATCAATTAGTGGTGGGATAGAATAGATTTCTTTATTGTTGTCAAATATCTCCAAATGTTCAGCTAAAATCCAAAGTGTCGTTCAACCAAAGTGATATTAAAAGCAATAACCTGTAAACTAAATAGTGACTCAAAAAACAAGAATGAATTAAAATTGTAACAATATAAAAAGAAACAAAAACACTATTTAACCCACCATCACACATACTTCTCCCTTCTTCTTCAAATAGGAACAGCTTTTATCATTTTTTAGTGCTGTTACAGTCGTAGGATACAAACTTTTTCAGTGTTTTGGTACATCTAGTTAAAGAAATTATTCATGTCTAAAGGAATTTCTCTGGATATGTAGGCTATTTTGTATGCATATGTGTGTGTCCATTTCCATTCTTATTTATTCTTTCAATTTTTGATTGTATTCATTTATTTTTGTTTTATTTTTTATATAATTAATGAACTAATATCCAATCTATGTTCAATATATCTATGTATATTTAAATGCCTTATTGTTTGTTTGATGTCTTTATTACGTCATGATCAATGATGTCATCATTAGTTATGTCATCACCATATCATGTGACATCATCATCTGACATAATACTCTAACACTATGATGTCATCAGTGATGTCATTTTTGCTCATATTACCAAATCAGATTTTTCCACTTATAGACCTTTGAAAGTCCGGAAAAACAATCCTAACTTAGCAGATAAGTGAACCTTTCACCACTAGAGACCCAAGTTTCGCACAGTGAATTTTTACGTGTTCTTTCTGAGTTATCAAAGCCAAAAGAGTAAAGGCAGTCATTAAAAGAAAAAAAGATGAATAATCCTAAAGTGTTCAGGCCTGAATCAACTTTGACCAAGATTTCAGACGCCAAACCTTTCTCCTTCCATTTTAAGTATTGCTCTTTTATCCATTCAAAGAGATCCTTTGAACTTTGGGCTCACCGCAAAGATCGCAGATTTCAGCTGCTGGCTCACTTCAGAAGAATTGACACAGCTGGGATTTCAAACCAAGGAACGGCAACATCCAAGAACAAAGTGGACACCCAGAATGTGTTCTCCTTCAGTTTTGGAAACATAGATTCAATCAATGACAAGAATTCTTCCAAACAGTGGGTTCAGCGTAAATTTAGCAAGGATCAATTACTTGCTCGTTTCAGAGGAATCAGTGAACCCGTGTACACAAAAGAAGAAAGAACAAGTGAAATGTTGAGACGAAGCTACAGAGCAAATATTCGTGACCAAATCAGTTCTTCTAAAACTGTCTGGAATTCACCTGTGGCTGATACCTCAGCAGCTAGACCTAAAATGAGTCCCCCTTCTATTATAGATGATTTGTGTGACAGAATGGCCCTTCTAAAAATAAGTGACCAGGTTAAAAATAAGATACCAGGCAAAACCCAAGCTTCAGTGCATACACAGGGCCCTGTTCAAAAACAGGTGTTTATCCAAAGCAAGCCACACAATCAAAGATACAACACCTATCAAAGGAAGTACCACAACCAAAGACACAACACCCATCGAAGGAGGGACCACAATCAAAGATACAACACCTATCAAAGGAACAACAACAACCAAAGATACAACACCTATCAAAGGCAGCCATACAACCAAAGATACAACACCTATCAAAGGCAGCCATACAACCAAAGATACAACACCTATCAAAGGAGGGACCACAATCAAATATACAAAACCTATCAAAGGAATTACCACAATCAAAGATACACCACCTATCAAAGGAATTACCAGATTGAAAGACAGGTCCCTATTAAAAGACATTGGCAGATCCAAAGACAGGCCACAGTGGAAAAACAGAGGCCAATGCAAAAACAAGCCTCAGCCCAAAGACCACACCGTGTCCAATTGCAGATTCCTTACCAAACACATACAAATGTTCAAAAACAGGCATTTATCCAAAGGCAAGAACAAACTCAAAGACAGAATACCTTTCAAAGAAATGTTTGCATTCAAAGACACAACACCTATCAAAGCAACGACCAGAGTCATCGACAGGCCCACTTTCAAAGAAAGGACTGGGTTAACATACAGGACCCTACCCACATACAGGTTCAAAGACATACCTCCAACCTAAACCAGGCCCCCATCCAAAGAAAGGTTCTGATTCCTAACCAACGGCTGATCCAAAGAGGACCGCCTAGCCAAATTCCTGCCCCAATGCAAATAGAAGCCTCAGCCCAAAGAAATGGCCCAGTCCAAATACAACACCCTGTTCAAAAACAAGCCTTCGTCCAAACACAGGCTTCTGTCCAAAGACAGGGACATAGTCAAAGTTGGACTACCACTCAAGGACATGCCTCCAACCTAAACCAAGCCCCCATCCAAAGAAAGGTTCTGATTCCTAACCAACGGCTGATCCAAAGAGGACCGCCTAGCCAAAGTCCTGCCCCAATGCAAATAGAAGCATCAGCCCAAAGAAATGAACCTGTCCCAAAACAGCACCCTGTTCCAAAACAAGCCTTCTTCCAAACACAGGCTTCTGTCCAAAGACAGGGACATAGTCAAAGTTGGACTACCACTCAAGGACATGCCTCCAACCTAAACCAAGCCCCCATCCAAAGAAAGGTTCTGATTCCTAACCAACGGCTGATCCAAAGAGGACCGCCTAGCCAAAGTCCTGCCCCAATGCAAATAGAAGCATCAGCCCAAAGAAATGAACCTGTCCCAAAACAGCACCCTGTTCCAAAACAAGCCTTCTTCCAAACACAGGCCTCTGTCCAAAGACAGGGACATAGTCAAAGTTGGACTACCACTCAAGGACATGCCTCCAACCTAAACCAAGCCCCCATCCAAAGAAAGGTTCTGATTCCTAACCAACGGCTGATCCAAAGAGGACCACCTAGCCAAATTCCTGCCCCAATGCAAATAGAAGCCTCAGCCTAAAGAAATGAACCAGTCCAAATATAGCACCCTGTTCCAGAACAGGCCTTCGTCCAAACACAGGCCTCTATCCAAAGACAGGAACATTGTCAAAGTTGGACTACCATTCAAAGACAACAACCCTATCAAAGGCAGGACAAGATTCAAAAACAAGCCGCTTCTCAAAGAAAGTCCCAAAATACAATGGAAGACTTAATCGATGAAATGTCCTTTTGAAAGATAAATAAATGAAATCAAAGGCATTTCTCTGATCAAATGCATCTCCCAGTTCCAAGTGGGGGGCCGGTCCAAGGACTGGCCCAGATGCACAAACCCATGCAACACCTAGGTGTGAGATAGTCTTATTTATTTAGTAACATATTTATTTATTTAGTTAATTATGTAGGTATTTATTATCATTATTAGTATTAGTATTAGCATTGTTGTTTCTATTATTAATATTGTAGGTTTTATTATTACGTACTTTAGTTTTCCATGTTGACAACTTATACCTGTATGTAGGTAATTGTACATGCATACATACGTATCTATTTCCATTCTTTTTTGTTCTTTTACTTTTTAATTTTATTTATTTATTTATTTATTTATTTGCTTTATTTTCATATTAATCAATAAATGAATATCCAATCTATGTTTAATTAATATTATTATATCAGTATTATTATTGCTGTTGTTGCTATTTTTACTGTTGTTGGTTAAATTGTTAATATAAAAAACAATATTAATAAACGCTATAATAATGGGCGGCAGTGGTTCAGGCGGTTGAGCAGGTTGTCCAATGATCGAGGGTCAACTGTCGCTTTGTCCTTGGGCAAGATAATTCACCCTCCTTGCCTCCAGTGTGGCTCCACTGGTGTGTGAATGTGTATGGATGTCCCGGTGATGGTCAGAGGGGCTGTAGGCGCAAACTTGCAGCCACGCCTCTTTCAATCCGCCCCAGGGCAGCTGTGGCTACAACAGTAGCTAACCATCACCAAGTCTGAATGAGGAGTGAAATAATGATGGAAACACTGTAAGCGCTTTGAGCGTCTGGAAAAGTGCAGATAAATCCAATTCATTATCATTAAACTTTATTTATATAGCACTTTTCAAAATCAATATTACAAAGTGCTGAACAATTAACATAAGACAAAAGAGCAGGATTAAAAGCAGCAGACAGTACGACAAAATAAAACACAGTACACACACTAAACAGTCATAGTGCTTAAAATCAATCAAATCACTTGAATTAATAATATCATAAATTTAAATTTAAGAACCAGTAAAATCTTTAAAAGCAGGCCTATAGAGGTATGTTTTTAAAAGAGATTCAAATACTGGTAGGGATTCAGCGAGCCGGATTTCTTGAAATCAAATCAAATCAAACTGTATTTTTATAGCACTATTCGTATGAAAGCATAAGACAAAGTGCTTTGCATAAAAACAAAATAAATCATTAAAAAAAGGCACGAAAATTAAAAGAACCCCCTCCCTGTATCTACACACATTCCTCCACTTCTCACACCTCCCACCCCCTAACTGATGGGGAAAGACAATGAGAAAATAGGCTGAGCACGAAAACAGAATGTTTGATATTGGAAACGCTACAAATAATTACAACCTTCCTCTCTGTGAATAGCTGCATAGCCAGCCAAATGCAGCATCACAGGCAGGGACCAGCCCCACCACAGCTAAGTGGGGGTGCAGGTCCCCATCTAGAGCTGCAGCGGCTGAACAGCAGCCGATCCAGAGGGAGGGGGCCCGACTGAGGGAGCACCGCAAACAAAAATGAAAGAGATTTAAAGAGTAGACATACTGATTAAAGCAATGAACAAATAAACATTGAAACAAGGTCAATTAAAATAAATCATTGATAACCACAAATTCATAAAACAAGGTCAAATGGATACAGAAATACAAAATTATAATTAAATAAATAAATAATATAATAAAAGTAGTAAAATGAGCTGAAAGCCAGGTTAAACAGAAAGGTTTTGAGCATTTTCTTAAAAGCATTAATGCTCTCTGGGCCTTTCAGGTCCTCAGGCAGACTGGTTCACAAACAGGGGTAAGAACTCTTGCAGCAGAGTTCTGGAGCTGAAGGTTTTTAATGTTAGTTTTCAGAAGACCAGCAAGCAGGGCGTTACAGTAATCAATTTTACTGATAATAAAAGCATGCATTAGCATCTCCATATTAGCGAGAGAGAGTAGTGGGTGGACCCTAGCTAAATTTCTAAGATGATAAAAACCAGTTTTAACCACCTGTTTTAAGTGACAGATAAAGTATATAAAAGTATCAAAGTTCTGGGATAGCGTTCCAGAGTGTTGGGGCTCTTATAGCAAAGGCCCTGTCTCCCTTGGTCTTGAATCTGGATCGTGGGATTGTTAAAAAGTCTTTTGGGGAAGATCTAAGATTGTGACCAAGTACATAAGGAACGAGGAGAACAACTAGATACTAAGGGGCCAGACCACAGGGGGCTTGAAAAAAAAAACAATCATTAAAATCTTAAAATACATTCTACACTCCCCCAGTGGTAGCATGTACATTGAAAATAACAGAGGTCCCAGTACCAAATCCTGGGGAACGCCAGATGTCCCTTTCACCTTAGATGAACAAGATTTGCAGATAAAAACGTTCAAAAACTGGCAGTCCTGTGGGTTTTCTCCAAGAACTTTGGTTTCCCCACAGTCATTTTTAGTAATTTGCTAGTGACTGATGAATTCCCCTCCCTGAATCGCCACCTTATCGTGGTGGAGGGGTTTGCGTGCCCGTCTGACCCCAGGAGTTGTGTTGCTGGAAGCATTTCCCCTGTTGGGCTGTTTCATGGTAAGCTGCTCCTGGGGGACGGGCCAGACTAAGGGCGATTCAAACAAAAAAACATTTTATTACAGGATACAATTATTCCTCCCAAGATTTACCTGGGCCGCAGCCTGGAGCCAGAACTGGAGGAGGGACTCATGAACTACTTTGTAATGGCTGTTACTTTCAGCATGTTTTCTTTTGGGCTCAGGCCAAATGAGCTCCATGGCTACATCTTTTAATCTGTTTGTAACTTTGATGGACAGAACTGCTTTGGGCGGCCAGACACAGAGGTTTGACTTCAGCAGCCTTAGAATGACATCGAGACGTCTATGGAGTGAGTGGTGTTCGGAGAGTGGCTCCTTTTCACAGCTGAAACAAACTCAGACTAGGAGCTCTGCAGCTTTCTACACACTTTTTCACCATTTCAGGCCAGACTCAGGGGAGGAAGTGGAGGGGGGGCGGAAACAGTCCAGTAAGATGAATCTTGGTTGAAGCACAAGGCTATCCTAGGTTCCTTTCATGTTTGGTTAAAACACAAAACAAAAAGACACTGATAATGGTATGCCTGCTTTAGTAGGTTAGGGTTCGATTCCCTATGGTGCTCTATAAAATATTTGGACTTTTACACATGAAAAGATGAGGATTGCAACCATAAAGCTGGATCAATGCTTATGTCCACCTTAGGATCAGAGTGGAAGACGGCTTTCAACATTTGAAATGCTTGGTTCTTCCATTGGGCCAAACTGGCGCCCCCACTGTCTTTTGAGTCAAGATGAGCAACGTTCTTCATGGCTTTTTGTCCCTCTCTGTTTTTGTACAACTTGATCTTGATTTTCTCCAGGAATCAGTCTGACTACGTTCATCTTGTCTGATTAGTTTTGCAGCTTTTGCTGGAGACTCTTTGCATATGAAAGCAGAAAAATGTGAGCTCCTTTCTCCTTTTTTTCTTCCTTGTCCTGTCCAATGGCTGAGCAAACAGATGAGAGCTGAAAGCGTCTTGTGTTGGACATATTTTACTTTTACAACATGGGGTCATGAATCTAACACACCAGATCTATATTTGAATAAACCCCTTTGGTAATTTACACTGTAAACCCTGACAAGTTGACTGAATTAAAACAATATTTTGTAACAGATTACACAACAATTTTAAGTTATGTTATGATAATTTTTAAATTTAAATTCATTCAAATTTACATTTTCCTCAACTCATAAAAAAGAGATCATTTACTTAAGGTTTTTTATATTTTCCAATGTTACATCCCACCCCAAGGGAGGGAGAAAATAGGCAAAGTAAAAAATAAAACAAAATAAAAAAAAATAAAGAAATAATATTAAGCCGGTAAGGGTTAAGGCCGTTAGTGCAGCCGTTTATTTAAATGACAGACGGTAAAGGTAAAAAGAAGCTAACAAACTTAAATGCTCAGGCACTAATGCAATTGATATCAAAATTTTTAAGTTTAAATGTATTAAAATTTACAGTTTCCCTTGGCTTACATTTGTATTCCTTTATTTTAAAAATATTAAGATTCCTCAACTTGTAAAAAAGAGATTAATTACCTTAAAGTTTGTAATATTTTCCAACAAAAAAAAATGCTTAATCTATCTTTATTGGTATAATATTACTCAACTCATAAAGAACGTAAAATACACTCAAATGTTTTATAAATGATCTAAATCATTAAATGTGTATAGCATTGAAAATATTTAAAATTCTTCAGTTTAAAATATTTGGACTTGAAATGTATTCTAAACAGAGGTATTGATACTGCCCCACTACAACATTTTATAAGCTTGATAACATTGATAAAAACCAGCAAACATGAAAGCCACACAATAGTGATTCCTAAATACACTTTTTTTATTTAAACACAATTTGCTCTCATTAAAAAAAAAATGTTACTCACCTGGATTTAAGTGGAGGTGAGCATACAGAGCAGCAAGTGAACGCGTGTTTATTGATAACGTTCCAAATGTTTGGAAGCTCATTTGTTTGATTTATGATTTATTAATGATTTATTTATTGATGGGTGGTTTGCAGGATCTCTGAAGCCCCATGAAGCCGCCGGTATCCCTGCACCTGTCCACTTGAATCCTTTCTTCCTCCACCAAAGACAAGATTTTTTGGCATTTTCAACGTTCTAATACTAATATAACAGACTATTTTCATTCCTCTTTATTGTTTTATGTTGAAACGGGACGTTTCATCTGGAAGAGGGGGCGTATGTAACACTGTTTACTTCCCCATTTGTGTTCAGATGACAGGTTCATGAAGTAAGGTGACAAATGAACTTCAGGGTATGTGAATGAAAAGGAGAATAAAGGCTGCAGTGGTCCTCTACCCCCGGGCTGCGGACCGGTACCGGGCTGTGGGTCATTTGGTACCGGGCCGCTCAGAAAGAATAGATAACTTGCATTACTTCCGTTTTATTTATTTCGGAATCTGAAAGAAGTTTTATTTTTTAAATCTCCCCATTCTCTGTTACATCAGTCTATGACTCAGGGGTGCTCATTACGTCGATCGCGATCAACCGGTAGATCTTCAAGACATAAGGGTAGATCGTAGGCTAGCAAAGATAAATAAAAAATAAAAAATGTACTTCTAAATCCACCGGCCAATCAAGATCCTCACTGAGAAGTACGGGACTAGATCGACATGCAGAACGGCCAATCGGACATCTTCTACGTCACTGCACGTGCGTGTTTAAATACACTCAGCGCAAATTCTGTCTGTCATCAGAAAGTGGCTTTCTGACCGCAGCACGTCAAGTCCCCGGCAGAAAACCACTCTGGACAACCAGAGTGTTTATTGGAGCCGCCCCGTGTGTGTCCTCCTGCTACCAGCTTTGTGGTTCTTGCCCGATAAATCCTAGCTCATTAAGGAAGCTGTTTTTCCCGTGGCACGCGCTTCATACAGAGCCAGCAGGCCTTGGAAATGCCATTCTTCCTGCATTGCACGGTTTACAACAGAGCATGACATACGATAGTCTCTGCTTTCTGTCTTTGTAATAAAACGCCTTATATATGTTAATACTAAAGTATTTTTGTGTAATCTTAATGTGTAGTTTTTAATCATCACTAAACAGAAATGTACAAAAACATATAACTAATAAACAAACATTTACTAATAGTATATTATATATACATATATATATATATGTATACACACACACACACATATATATATATATAGGGTTTCGAAGCATCCATTCATTCCACATCCTCTGTGGATGTGGAATGAATGGAATGAATGGAAATGGAAATGGACTAGATACGTATATATATATATATACATATATATATATCGTCAGCCTAATAGCATTTCTGCCTAACTCTTTTTTTTGCCGAATTGAGATATTGGCCTAACTTGACTGTGAGTGGTGAAAAAAATGTGTTTTTTCTTCTTTTAAAAAAACCCTGAAAAAATGAGTTAGGCAGATATGCTATTAGGCTGACGATATATATATCTGTATCTGTGTGTAAAACACGCAAATGGGAATTTGTCAGTTCACAGCAGAAGATTTTTACACACAGATCCAGCTTTTTAATGCACAAGTCTTCACATTTTATTTTACAAGTTCTCACATCAGATTTACAAGCTCGTCCATTTAGACACATTTTTACCTTCATAATCAAGTAACAGATTCAACATCTAAACAGAGATGGAGTTTTCTAGAGTTTTGCTGATACTCCATCCATTTTCTGCATCTATTTATTTTCTTTTGGGGTCATATTTGATGGACATTAACCAGCCTTTGCTGGGCAAAGGTTGGGTATCCCATGAATGGTTCTACAGACCACTGCAGGGGAACACAGAGACCAACTCCAAACAGAAAAAGGACCCAGCGGGATTTAAAACAGGGCCTTCTTCCAATTAGGTGAGACTGCTAACCACTACACCACCATGTGGCCCTATGTTGACACTGATATCCCATATTTAAACATTTAATCACATTTATTTAAAGTCTCTGATAAATACAAGTTAAGAAATAAAAATGTGTTGAATAAATGTTCTTTTTCCCCATCACATTTCTCTAGCTGACCTTTGCTTCAGTCTCTAATATTTCAAAATAAACCTCCACAACCACAACATGATGAGCTTTGTCACTCTTGCGGCTTAGTCATAACAGTATTTTCTTTTCTAGTAATGTTTGTTTTTTTATGCTGCTTTCTCTGGGAAACTTTTGTGCATGAAAGCTGATGTTACATTTTACTTAATTATGTATTGGTAATAATGTTGGACTAATGTTATTATGTTTCCAATGAAGAAACAGAACACAAAAAAGTAACTTTATCTGTATTTTTTTGGTAGTATGAGTACTTTTTTTAATCAAAGTATGCAGTAAAACTAATTGCCTTTTTGAAATAGTGTCATTTGATAAATGTACAGTAACTAAGTAAAAGTACCTCATTACTTCTTCACCTGGCTCTACTCAATTCAAAAAACCAAATCCATTCTTTTGCAGACTGTAAAACATGCATGGGATGACAATTTTTTATCAAACTACTTTGAGGATTTTATCTTAGTTCCTTCTGCTAAACTTTTCAGCGCTCAAGAAGTTTTGTTTTCTTGGTTCTTTTTCCACGTTATCACAGCAAAAACATTTTCGGCAAAATGTCAACGCCTCCTGTTTCCAGGGGGGTATTCCAGAGAGCAGGTTATGCTAGCTCCCACGGTAAGTTTGAGGCTAAGGAAGTGGATAACGTCAGCTTTTGGTTCCAGAAATGGAAGTATGTTTCAGGGTATGTCAAGTTGCCATAGCAACTCATGCTCTGAACATAACCTGGTCTGGAGCAGGTTTAGTTGAAAGTTAGTTTGTTTTCAGAGAGGTGAAGCTTCATGGCGTGTCCATTTGAAGATGATTTAGTGGATGAAGAAGCTCAGATAATACTTTTTCCACTGTGAGAAGCTGAGAAGACCACCTATGGATGTTTAAAGATAAACTTTTTAACATTGATTTAACTTAATTATTTGCTTCAGTTAAATAAATCTTTTTTTTTGTTTGTTAAGTCATCTTAAAAATAACACGTAGTTTTCAGACAGTTATTTTACATTCATTCAAATTAATTCAATTAAGTAGGTGTAACTTTGGTGCTGCTGATAGATCGGCACCGCAAGGGATTGTGGGATACCACAATCCCTTTTTACTTTGCCTGTCTGGACAGATTGGGGTTTAAGTGTGGGTTTTTGACCAAATGTGTTTAGTTGTTTAGCTGTTTTACTGTGTTTTGCCGAGTTATTTTGTCCTACTTTACTTAAGTCTCTGGACCATGAGTGAGAGGGAGGGAGAGGACGATGAGTTTATATAGCACCCCTACCATCTCTCAATGAAGAGTCAAAGTTGGCAAATTCTTAAATGGATGAAAGCACTCTGTGCATATTGTTTTGTTCTTTTTATTGTTATAAAAATGAGTATATCTGCCGGCTCAAACTTGGACACATGAAAGTTCAAGAATTATAATTAATTAAGATGGAAAAAATATTAATTGAATTGGAGTAATATGATATTTAGTTAGATAAATATGTAAATTTGAGTTGTATAAACAATTACTGAGTTTTATAGACGTAAGAAATTAGGTTGAATAAATTTAACTCAATTACTTGTTACTAATTGAAGTAATTCATTTAAGTTGGCAAAATTGGATAAGTTATATATATATATATATATATATATATATATATATATATATATATATATATATGCGTCACAAGGAAAATGGAAATAAGATCAGAAACCTGTGCGTTTTCTTTGTCTGTTCTACTACAATCAGAAACTCTTTCTTTTGATGATGCAGCCGTGTTACTTTTTGATGGGCGTATAATCTTCATACGCCGTCATTAAAATCTAAGACTCCATCTCACTGAAGTGTAGCATCTCTTTTTTTCACCACGCGTTTCCATGGTGACTCCGGAAATCGGCGACCCATTGAGAATGTCTTTATGTACTTGCTGTGCACGTGCATTAACCCAGGGTTACCAAGTCGAGTGTAATTGCGCCAACTCATATCAGGTCTTTTGGAACCGACATACCCAAAGTAAGAAAGTTCAGGCGGATTTCAGCCAAAGTTCAGGGTTAAAGTCTGGCTAGTTTAAACAAGCTTCCTGGAATACCCCCCAAGTTTTCCCTCTTGTGTGTGATCTTTGTTTTGGGTTTTAGTGTTTTGGCTATTTCCATCTAGTTTAAGTTCCACTTTGGTTTTGTTATCTATTGCATTAGTGCCTGAGCATTTAAGTTTGTTTGCTTCTTTTTACCTTTACCGTCTGTCATTTAAATAAACAGCTGCACTAACGGCCTTAACCCTTACCGGCTTAATATTATTTCTTTATGTTGCCTATTTTCTCCCTCCCTTGGGGTGGGATGTAACATTGGAAAATATAAAAAACCTTAAGTAAATGATCTCTTTTTTATAAGTTGAGGAAAATGTAAATTTGAATGAATTTAAATTTAAAAATTATCATAACATAACTTAAAATTGTTGTGTAATCTGTTACAAAATATTTTTTTAATTCAGTCAACTTGTCAGGGTTTTCAGTGTAAATTACCAAAGGGGTTTATTCAAATATAGATCTGGTGTGTTAGAAGATTCATGACCCCATGTTGTAAAAGTAAAATATGTCCAACACAAGACGCTTTCAGCTCTCATCTGTTTGCTCAGCCGTTGGACAGGACAAGGAAGAAAAAAAGGAGAAAGGAGCTCACATTTTTCTGCTTTCATATGCAAAGAGTCTCCAGCAAAAGCTGCAAAACTAATCAGACAAGATGAACGTAGTCAGACTGATTCCTGGAGAAAATCAAGATCAAGTTATACAAAAACAGAGAGGGACAAAAAGCCATGAAGAACGTTGTTCATCATGACTCAAAAGACAGTGGGGGCGCCAGTTTGGCCCAATGGAAGAACCAAGCATTTCAAATGTTGAAAGCCGTCTTCCACTCTGATCCTAAGGTGGACATAAGCATTGATCCAGCTTTATGGTTGCAATCCTCATCTTTTCATGTGTAAAAGTCCAAATATTTTATAGAGCACCATAGGGAATCGAACCCTAACCTACTAAAGCAGGCATACCATTATCAGTGTCTTTTTGTTTTGTGTTTTAACCAAACATGAAAGGAACCTAGGATAGCCTTGTGCTTCAACCAAGATTCATCTTACTGGACTGTTTCCGCCCCCCTCCACTTCCTCCCCTGAGTCTGGCCTGAAATGGTGAAAAAGTGTGTAGAAAGCTGCAGAGCTCCTAGTCTGAGTTTGTTTCAGCTGTGAAAAGGAGCCACTCTCCGAACACCACTCACTCCATAGACGTCTCGATGTCATTCTAAGGCTGCTGAAGTCAACCCTCTGTGTCTGGCCGCCCAAAGCAGTTCTGTCCATCAAAGTTACAAACAGATTCAAAGATGTAGCCATGGAGCTCATTTGGCCTGAGCCCAAAAGAAAACATGCTGAAAGTAACAGCCATTACAAAGTAGTTCATGAGTCCCTCCTCCAGTTCTGGCTCCAGGCTGCGGCCCAGGTAAATCTTGGGAGGAATAATTGTATCCTGTAATAAAATGTTTTTTTGTTTGAATCGCCCTTAGTCTGGCCCGTCCCCCAGGAGCAGCTTACCATGAAACAGCCCAACAGGGGAAATGCTTCCAGCAACACAACTCCTGGGGTCAGACGGGCACGCAAACCCCTCCACCACGATAAGGTGGCGATTCAGGGAGGGGAATTCATCAGTCACTAGCAAATTACTAAAAATGACTGTGGGGAAACCAAAGTTCTTGGAGAAAACCCACAGGACTGCCAGTTTTTGAACGTTTTTATCTGCAAATCTTGTTCATCTAAGGTGAAAGGGACATCTGGCGTTCCCCAGGATTTGGTACTGGGACCTCTGTTATTTTCAATGTACATGCTACCACTGGGGGAGTGTAGAATGTATTTTAAGATTTTAATGATTGTTTTTTTTTTCAAGCCCCCTGTGGTCTGGCCCCTTAGTATCTAGTTGTTCTCCTCGTTCCTTATGTACTTGGTCACAATCTTAGATCTTCCCCAAAAGACTTTTTAACAACCCCACGATCCAGATTCAAGACCAAGGGAGACAGGGCCTTTGCTATAAGAGCCCCAACACTCTGGAACGCTATCCCAGAACTTTGATACTTTTTTATACTTTATCTGTCACTTAAAACAGGTGGTTAAAACTGGTTTTTATCATCTTAGAAATCTACCTAGGGTCCACCCACTACTCTCTCTCGCTAATATGGAGATGCTAATGCATGCTTTTATTATCAGTAAAATTGATTACTGTAACACCCTGCTTGCTGGTCTTCTGAAAACTAACATTAAAAACCTTCAGCTCCAGAACTCTGCTGCAAGAGTTCTTACCAAGACCAGGAGGCGGGCTCACATCACCCCAATTTTAAAATCCCTGCATTGGCTCCCCATATGCTTCAGGAATGATTTTAAGATACTTTTAACAGTTTTAAATGTCTTAATGGTCAGATCTTGTAGTAACATATGAACCCTCACAGAACCTGAGATCCTCTGGCAGTGGTCTACTAACCATTCAACCGGTAAAAACCAAAACCTACGGAGAGGCCGCTTTTCAGCACTATGGCCCCCGTTTGTGAACCAGTCTGCCTGAGGACCTGAAAGGCCCAGAGAGCATTAATGCTTTTAAGAAAATGCTCAAAACCTTTCTGTTTAACCTGGCTTTCAGCTCATTTTACTATTTTTATTATATTATTTATTTAATTATTTAATTATAATTTTGTATTTATGTATCCATTTTACCTTGTTTTATGAATTTGTGGTTATCAATGATTTATTTTAATTGACCTTGTTTCAATGTTTATTTGTTCATTGCTTTTATCAGTATGTCTACTCTTTAAATCTCTTTCATTTTTGTTTGCGGTGCTCCCTCAGTCGGGGCCCCTCCCTCTGGATCGGCTGCTGTTCAGCCGCTGCAGCTCTAGATGGGGACCTGCACCCCCACTTAGCTGTGGTGGGGCTGGTCCCTGCCTGTGATGCTGCATTTGGCTGGCTATGCAGCTATTCACAGAGAGGAAGGTTGTAATTATTTGTAGCATTTCCAATATCAAACATTCTGTTTTCGTGCTCAGCCTATTTTCTCATTGTCTTTCCCCATCAGTTAGGGGGTGGGAGGTGTGAGAAGTGGAGGAATGTGTGTAGATACAGGGAGGGGGTTCTTTTAATTTCCGTGCCTTTTTTTAATGATTAATTTTGTTTTTATGTAAAGCACTTTGTCTTATGTTTTCATACGAATAGTGCTATAAAAATACAGTTTGATTTGATTTGATTTCAAGAGATCCGGCTCGCTGAATCCCTACCAGTACAGTATTTGAATCTCTTTTAAAAACATACCTCTATAGGCCTGCTTTTAAAGATTTTACTGGTTCTTAAATTTAAATTTATGATATTATTAATTCAAGTGATTTGATTGATTTTAAGCACTATGACTGTTTTGTGTGTGTACTGTGTTTTATTTTGTCGTACTGTCTGCTGCTTTTAATCCTGCTCTTTTGTCTTATGTTAATTGTTCAGCACTTTGTAATATTGATTTTGAAAAGTGCTATATAAATAAAGTTTAATGATAATGGATTGGATTTAGTTGCACTTTTCCAGACGCTCAAAGCGCTTACAGTGTTTCCATCATTAATTCACTCCTCATTCAGACTTGGTGATGGTTAGCTACTGTTGTAGCCACAGCTGCCCTGGGGCGGACTGAAAGAGGCGTGGCTGCAAGTTTGCGCCTACAGCCCCTCTGACCATCACCGGGACACCCATACACATTCACACACCAGTGGAGCCACACTGGAGGCAAGGAGGGTGAATTATCTTGCCCAAGGACAAAGCGACAGGTGACCCTCGATCATTGGACAACCTGCTCAACCGCCTGAACCACTGCCGCCCATTATTATAGCGTTTATTAATATTGTTTATTATAATAACAATTTAACCAACAATAGTAAAAATAGCAACAACAGCAATAATAATACTGATATAATAATATTAATTGAACATAATTTGGATATTCATTTATTGATTAATATGAAAATAAAGCAAAAAAATAAATAAATAAATAAAATCAAAAAGTAAAAGAACAAAAAAGAATGGAAATAGATACGTATGTATGCATGTACAATTACCTACATACAGGTATAAGTTGTCAACATGGAACAGTAAAGTACGTAATAATAAAACCTACAATATTAATAATAGAAACAACAATACTAATACTAATACTAATAATGATAATAAATACCTACATCAGGGGTGGGCAATTCCAGGCCTCGAGGGCCGGTGTGTCTGCATGATTTCCAGATATTATTACCCTACTCATGGCTTATTACCTGGTTCAGGTGTGTCTAGCCAATCAGAGCATGCCTGAACAGGGTATGTTGGAAAACATGCAGGAATGCGGCCCTCAGTGCCCACCTCTGACCTACATAATTAACTAAATAAAAAAATATGTTACTAAATAAATAAGACTATCTCACACCTAGGTGTTGCATGGGTTTGTGCATCTGGGCCAGTCCTTGGACCGGCCCCCCACTTGGAACTGGGAGATGCATTTGATCAGAGAAATGCCTTTGATTTCATTTATTTATCTTTCAAAAGGACATTTCATCGATTAAGTCTTCCATTGTATTTTGGGACTTTCTTTGAGAAGCAGCTTGTTTTTGAATCTGGTCCTGCCTTTGATAGGGTTGTTGTCTTTGAATGGTAGTCCAACTTTGACTATGTTCCTGTCTTTGGATAGAGGCTTGTGTTTGGACGAAGGCTTGTTTTGGAACAGGGTGCTGTATTTGGACTGGTTCATTTCTTTAGGCTGAGGCTTCTATTTGCATTGGGGCAGGAATTTGGCTAGGCGGTCCTCTTTGGATCAGCCGTTGGTTAGGAATCAGAACCTTTCTTTGGATGGGGGCTTGGTTTAGGTTGGAGGCATGTCCTTGAGTGGTAGTCCAACTTTGACTATGTTCCTGTCTTTGGACAGAGGCCTGTGTTTGGAAGAAGGCTTGTTTTGGAACAGGGTGCTGTTTTGGGACAGGTTCATTTCTTTGGGCTGAGGCTTCTATTTGCATTGGGGCAGGACTTTGGCTAGGCGGTCCTCTTTGGATCAGCCGTTGGTTAGGAATCAGAACCTTTCTTTGGATGGGGGCTTGGTTTAGGTTGGAGGCATGTCCTTGAGTGGTAGTCCAACTTTGACTATGTACCTGTCTTTGGACAGAGGTCTGTGTTTGGACGAAGGCTTGTTTTGGAACAGGGTGTTGTATTTGGACTGGGCCATTTCTTTGGGCTGAGGCTTCTATTTGCATTGGGGCAGGACTTTGGCTAGGCGGTCCTCTTTGGATCAGCCGTTGGTTAGGAATCAGAACCTTTCTTTGGATGGGGGCTTGGTTTAGGTTGGAGGCATGTCCTTGAGTGGTAGTCCAACTTTGACTATGTACCTGTCTTTGGACAGAGGTCTGTGTTTGGACGAAGGCTTGTTTTGGAACAGGGTGTTGTATTTGGACTGGGCCATTTCTTTGGGCTGAGGCTTCTATTTGCATTGGGGCAGGAATTTGGCTAGGCGGTCCTCTTTGGATCAGCCGTTGGTTAGGAATCAGAACCTTTCTTTGGATGGGGGCCTGGTTTAGGTTGGAGGTATGTCTTTGAACCTGTATGTGGGTTGGGTCCTGTATGTTAATCCAGTCCTTTCTTTGAAAGTGGGCCTGTCGATGACTCTGGTCGTTGCTTTGATAGGTGTTGTGTCTTTGAATGCAAACATTTCTTTGAAAGGTATTCTGTCTTTGAGTTTGTTCTTGCCTTTGGATAAATGCCTGTTTTTGAACATTTGTATGTGTTTGGTAAGGAATCTGCAATTGGACACGGTGTGGTCTTTGGGCTGAGGCTTGTTTTTGCATTGGCCTCTGTTTTTCCACTGTGGCCTGTCTTTGGATCTGCCAATGTCTTTTAATAGGGACCTGTCTTTCAATCTGGTAATTCCTTTGATAGGTGGTGTATCTTTGATTGTGGTAATTCCTTTGATAGGTTTTGTATATTTGATTGTGGTCCCTCCTTTGATAGGTGTTGTATCTTTGGTTGTATGGCTGCCTTTGATAGGTGTTGTATCTTTGGTTGTATGGCTGCCTTTGATAGGTGTTGTATCTTTGGTTGTTGTTGTTCCTTTGATAGGTGTTGTATCTTTGATTGTGGTCCCTCCTTCGATGGGTGTTGTGTCTTTGGTTGTGGTACTTCCTTTGATAGGTGTTGTATCTTTGATTGTGTGGCTTGCTTTGGATAAACACCTGTTTTTGAACAGGGCCCTGTGTATGCACTGAAGCTTGGGTTTTGCCTGGTATCTTATTTTTAACCTGGTCACTTATTTTTAGAAGGGCCATTCTGTCACACAAATCATCTATAATAGAAGGGGGACTCATTTTAGGTCTAGCTGCTGAGGTATCAGCCACAGGTGAATTCCAGACAGTTTTAGAAGAACTGATTTGGTCACGAATATTTGCTCTGTAGCTTCGTCTCAACATTTCACTTGTTCTTTCTTCTTTTGTGTACACGGGTTCACTGATTCCTCGGAAACGAGCAAGTAAATGATCCTTGCTAAATTTACGCTGAACCCACTGTTTGGAAGAATTCTTGTCATTGATTGAATCTATGTTTCCAAAACTGAAGGAGAACACATTCTGGGTGTCCACTTTGTTCTTGGATGTTACCGTTCCTTGGTTTGAAATCCCAGCTGTGTCAATTCTTCTGAAGTGAGCCAGCAGCTGAAATCTGCGATCTTTGCGGTGAGCCCAAAGTTCAAAGGATCTCTTTGAATGGATAAAAGAGCAATACTTAAAATGGAAGGAGAAAGGTTTGGCGTCTGAAATCTTGGTCAAAGTTGATTCAGGCCTTAACACTTTAAGAGTATCCATCTTTTTTTCTTTTAATGACTGCCTTTACTCTTTTGGCTTTGATAACTCAGAAAGAACACGTAAAAATTCACTGTGCGAAACTTGGGTCTCTAGTGGTGAAAGGTTCACTTATCTGCTAAGTTAGGATTGTTTTTCCGGACTTTCAAAGGTCTATAAGTGGAAAAATCTGATTTGTTAATATGAGCAAAAATGACATCACTGATGACATCATAGTGTTAGAGTATTATGTCAGATGATGATGTCACATGATATGGGGATGACATGACTAATGATGACATCACTGATCATGACGTAATAAAGACATCAAACAAACAGTAAGGCATTTAAATATACATAGATATATTGAACATAGATTGGATATTAGTTCATTAATTATATAAAAAATAAAACAAAAATAAATGAATACAATCAAAAATTGAAAGAATAAATAAGAATGGAAATGGACACACACATATGCATACAAAATAGCCTACATATCCAGAGAAATTCCTTTAGACATGAATAATTTCTTTAACTAGATGTACCAAAACACTGAAAAAGTTTGTATCCTACGACTGTAACAGCACTAAATAATGATAAAAGCTGTTCCTATTTGAAGAAGAAGGGAGAAGTATGTGTGATGGTGGGTTAAATGGTGTTTTTGTTTCTTTTTATATTGTTACAATTTTAATTCATTCTTGTTTTTTGAGTCACTGTTTAGTTTACAGGTTATTGCTTTTAATATCACTTTGGTTGAACGACACTTTGGATTTTAGCTGAACATTTGGAGATATTTGACAACAATAAAGAAACCTATTCTATCCCACCACTAATTGATATCCAACAAAAATGTCATTTACAATCAAAACTATTTTCTATTTTTACATATAATTTAGGCACTGTATTCTTTAAAAATCTTCCTAACACAAAGTTTATATCGTACAGCTGTGAGGATGGAGAAAAAGACGAGAAGAGAGTAAAAGAATCAGGACAGATTGAGGAAAGAAACAGGTTGGTCTTATGGTAGACGTTCAGGGCAAAGCCAGTCAATACCACGTTTTGAAATAGTATTCTTCATTTACAAAACGTGCATTAGCAAGATGGTTAATGTATTTAAACCATGAAATAATTGTTGCTTGACCATAGGATTTAGTGGGAGAGAACACAGGCAAGAGGTGAAGGAGACAGGCATGAGGTAGGTGACAGCATCTGATATCAGAGAGAGCAGTGATGACTTCAGGTAGGAATGATTAAATTATTGTTGCCACAAAAACCCACATGCTCATTCTGGTTTAAACTTCTGCTGACCACCTGTTCCCTGCTGTGCCCATTTGGAAAATAAGTGCAGGCATGGATGACAAGTCAGTCCCAACAGAGAAGAATGAGGAGAGAGGTTCAGGCGACAATGATAACAATATTTGAGACCTCTCAATCTGGTTTTAAGGCCAACCACAACACCAAAACAGTCATGCTGAGAGTAATGAATGACCTTTTAATTGCTGTGGACTCTGGAAAATCATCTCGTTTAGTTCTTTTAGATCTCAGTGCAGCATTTGATACAGTTGATCCCTATTTTAATTACATAGCCTTAATTCTTGGGTTGGTTTTTCTGGGACAGTTCTTAACTGTTTTTATTCTTACTTATCTAACAAGTTTTTGAACGTTTTTATCTGCAAATCTTGCTCATCTAAGGTGAAAGGGACATCTGGCATTCCCCAGGATTTGATACTGGGACCTCTGTTATTTCCAATTTACATGCTACCACTAGGGGAGATAATACGGCGACATAACATATACTGGTTGAAACCTCTGCCCAATAAAAAGGTTGTTCATTTGCCTAATATGAAGTCCTGCGCAGCATTTAGTTTTGTTCCATTTTTTGGGAAATTTGTTCCTCAGCCACAAAATTTGTGATTCTTATGATTTTCCTTCACTGCTCTTTTAAGCAAGATCCTTTATTAATATTTAGAGAGAAAAGCTTAGAGCAGAAAGTTTAGCATTGAAGCTTTCAGCATACCTCTCTGGTGTTGTCTTGGTAATACGGAGGGTGTTTATATCCGTTCTTCAGTTTTCTATAATTTTCACAAAGCGATCAGATTCTGCTACATCTCTGACTAGATCTGTTTCATTTAATCTTTTTTTTTTATCTCCTACGACTGAGTTTTAAGGCCAGTTTACAAAAAAAATTATTAGTTTCTTAATTATGACTTTTAAGTTGTAAAGTTACGACAGAGAAAGTCATAACTGTTAAATTAAGAGATTTTAAGATTTAAATTTACGAGAAAAAATGTTGTTAATATAAGAGATCAAATTCATAAATTTACGAGTTTATATCACATACATTTACGACTTAAAATGTCGCAAATTTCTGAGAAAAAAGTAATAGATTAACAAGGAAAAAACACCAACGTTGTCCGTTTATCGGAGCCTAGCTTGAAGATGAAATATGTGGAGCCTTTTGTGAAGCTTTATTTCTGGTTATTTTAAAAAAACAAAGAGATTCTGAACCTTTTGACGACTCAAAATCAGATTATTTCCAGTGGAGCCGGCTTTTCGGGGCTCGGTGTCAGTAAAGCGGAGTTTCATCTGTAAAATAAGGAGCTCAGAGACACATTTGGGTGTAGAGGACCACTGCAGCCTTTATTCTCCTTTTCATTCACACCCTGAAGTTCATTTGTCACCTTACGTCATAAATCTGTTATCCCAACACAAATGCGGAAGTAAACAGTGTTACATACGCCCCCTCCTCCAGATGAAACTTCCCGTTTCAACATAAAACAATAAAGAGGAATGAAAATAGTCTGTTATATTAGTATTATAACGTTGAAAATGCCAAAAAATCTTGTTTTTGGTGGAGGAAGAAAGGATTCAAGTGGACAGGTGCAGGGATAGCGGCGGCTTCATGGGGCTTCAGAGATCCTGCAAACCACATATCAATAAATAAATCATCAATAAATCGTAAATCAAACAAATGAGCTTCAAACATTTGCAACGTTATCAATAAACATTCAGCTCACCTGTTCAATGGAGTTTAGTCAGTCTGCTCTGCTGTTGCGCAGCGTTCACTTGCTGCTCTGTATGCTCACCTCCACTTAAATCTCGTAAAAATACAAGTTTTTTCCCCGTAAATTTACGAGTTCCTTTCTCATAAATTTATGACTTAAAATCTCATAAATTCACTAGATATTTTCTCACATATTTACGACTTCAAATCTCGTGAATTTACAAGTTTTTTTCTCTCATAAATTTATGACTTAAAATCTCGTAATTTTCCTATTTTGTTTTTTTTTGGTGGTCCTAAAACTCTGTCGTAATCTCCAGCTGAGAAAAATCTTTTTTTTTTTTTTAATAAGAGCCCATTGTGTTTAAATAAAAGAAAGTGTATTTAGGAATCACTATTGTGTGGCTTTCATGTTTGTTGGTTTTTATCAATGTTATCAAGCTTATAAAATGTTGTAGTGGGGCAGTATCAATACCTCTGTTTAGAATACATTTCAAGTCCAAATATTTTAAACTGAAGAATTTTAAATATTTTCAATGCTATACACATTTAATGATTTAGATCATTTATAAAACATTTGAGTGTATTTTACGTTCTTTATGAGTTGAGTAATATTATACCAATATAGTTAGAATAAGCTTTTTTTTTGTTGGATGTTATGGCCCCAGGCCTTGTGGTGTGTATAGGTGTGTGTGGTGTGTGTGTGTGGTGTGTGTGTGTGAAGTGGATTTGCTTTAACCCTTGTACTATCCAATGCACTTTAACAATGGGAGTTGACAGAGCGCTGAACCTTTTTTCTTCAATGATTTGTGATCTTCATTGGTGTCCATAGATTACATGAAATACTCTCCAACTTTATCCACCTTTGTCATGGTAGGAATAACACGTCAATGTAAGGGTGGGGTCATCTGGACCCCATAGGATAGCACAAGGGATAAACAACTGTACAAGTTTGCCCCCTAGTGGCCAAAGGGTGTAACACACCCGTCTCTTGTTGAAAGGTTGAAGGATTTGACTCCATTAAACCTTCCCTCTGGCCTGATAGTAGAGGAGATACTGTCGTATCTGTGCAGGGAGGTGAAGGTCATGAATCCCAGCCAGCCTCCGCCTGCCCACAGTCCTCCTGATGCACAGCCGGCACAGCTGCTTCAGAGGAGGCGCTCCTGAGGACAGGCAGCATCCATTCATGAGAGACGTTCTGATCTTCTGTCTCCTCCTACCTGAAGGCCATGAAGCCCTCCTGAGTGTGAGTCGACATGGCTCCAGTACCTCCTGCTGCTTCCAGCAGCCTCCCTGCTGGGCTGTTCTGGGGGGCCAGGTCTACCGGCCGTTTGCCCTCTGAGTTTGTGAGGCGGTGATCTGCCCCGTGATCCAGCAGGACAGACACCAGCTCCGGGCTGGACAGGCGAGCAGCAACGTGCAAAGGTGAGTCATCAAGTCTGCTTTGGTTCACATTTGCACCTGAAGGGGGGAAAAAAATGTCTCAGAAAAGAAGACGATCAAACCTGAGATATAAAAAAAAAAAAATGTTAGGAAAAAAAGATTTTCACTACTTCATTTGATCAGTTTGATTTGAAAATGTGCACAAGGGTGCCATTTATTTCACAACATGAATAAGGCCCTTCTATTCCTCTAAATAAATGACCATTGGCATGTCTACAAAAAGAGAAAATGTCTGTTTGATGATGTTGGACTTTCAGAAAACCTGTAAATGTATCTTTAATAACGCAAGTTTCAGTTACCAGCAAAAAAAAAAAACCATATAATAAAATCTAAACAGAGAGAGTATCCTGTCTAAACAGCAAAATCCCCAAATTTATTATTGAAGGTCTCCCTGCATCTTTTATTGTATTGCATTTATGGGAGTTTTTAGGATTGTTTACTCTACAAGTCTCGAATAAATTTTATCCGTCCGTTCGTCCTTGATTCTATCCAGATGTTTGGATAAAACACACAGCATTGTATCAAATCCACTGTCAAGCACGGTGGTGGTGAGTAATGGTTTGGGCTTGTCATTGGACTGACTTTAGAATCCCATTACAATCATCTTTTGTAAAAGCATTCCCAGTGGTGTTTTTTTTCTGATTATCCTGTGTTTAATCAAAGTGCAGGACGTAGTTTCTGCAGAGCAGCAGGAGTTCGTTGGAAATTCACCTCTTAGTTGGGGGCCGGACCGTTGACCTGAAGTAAGCCTTCCCCCGTGTTCCATCATCTCTTTGTTTACACTCTCTCCCACTAGCTTACAGCCCCTCACACCCCCAAGCTCACATTAGCGGTGGAACAAAAATGGCGAGCAAGATTGGAGCTGTGTAGTTTAGATCCAGATTCCAGCTCAGACGAGGAAAACAAAGACGTAGACGGATCAAGTCGTCTGCAAGTACATGCATCAGAATGGAGCGGAGCAGGGAGCTTGTGGCTTGTCATTGAAAAACTGCATTTTTTCGTCTGCTCCTGATTCATAATGATTTTAATAAAAAATGCTCAGAATTGCTTTTTTTTTAAGCTGAATCATCTTTAAAGATGTTTTCCATTGAAAGAAATGCCACACGAACACGTTAAAAATACCTACACCTTGATTTTGATGAGAGTGGGTCTTTAAAGGATGTGAGGCTCCACATCAAACAGCCAAAGGTGACAGACAGCAGCAAAACCGATGAGCAAATCCACCAAATTAGCATAGAGAAAGTCCAATTAAAAGGAAGTGTTGCAGCAGTAAAGACTAAACACACAGAGATGACAGAAGAACCAGCAGCTGTTCGTCTCCATCAGCGATGGAGCAGAGTTTTTATTTCATTTTATCTGACTTCAAAGCGGGTCCAGTTTCTGTCTTCACCTGGCAGGAGGAGCAGGACTCTGTGACAGCTCGCTGAAAGCGTCTGAGAAGTTTACACCTACTGAGAGACGTGTGGAGGTGGAAGCTCAGTTTGGTCCGCTCACATTTGTGGAACTTTCGCACCTCCCTGTTCCACACTTTCCATGTAGAAGAGCAAGACTCACAAAAGTGAGACGTCTTTCTCACCTCACTATGCAGGAAACCAAATCAAAAAGCTGCTTCTACGGGGCATTTATCTGAGGATGGAGGACACGCGTGGAGAAAATTACCCTCAAAATTGCTTTTCTGAGTGTTTCTTTCTATAAATCATTGTGAATCAGGAGCAGACAAAATAGTGCACATCTTTTTGATATTTTTTAGGATTTTAAAAAGTAAACTTCAACCTCTGAGATCATCCTTTGTTTGTTCTTTTTATTATTATTTTTTTTAAGTATTTGTCAGTTCAGCAACACCTACAGAAGGAAATAGGTTTGAGTGATAGAGTGATAAGAAAACTCTGCACCAGCATTTAAACACATCATCCTCGCACAAATCTGGAGAGGTGAAAAGAGTCTCAATGCCCCTGGAGCACTGATTGATGCGTAAATGTGGTTTTGTGTGTGTGTTTGTGTGTGTGTGTGTATCAGGCGATTGGTAGATGTGTACATATCGGAGACGTTCTGAATTTAAGCTGTTGTAATTTTAAGTTGTGCGTGTGTAAATTGTGTTAAGTATTTGTACGTTTTTGATGTTTAAGTGAACATGTGAATACACATTTGCAAGTACACACAGTTACGTACAAAATATATGGAGTGAGTCACAGTCTATGGGGTAAGGAATCTGTCAAAAAGAGACATATTTATAAAGACAAAGTTGTGCACAAATTAATACTATAAAAAAGCAACATTTAGTGTTACGTTTAACATGTGTGTTGTAAATAGGATTGTCTTTGTTTTGAACACATCTTGAATACAAAATTTCCCCTCAAAAGTAGGTCAAGGGGTCACAGAGTCAGGAAGCATGGATTGTTCAGATATGCGTCTTGAAGTTTACATGTTAAACTAAAATGAAGTCGAAGCGTTTAGAATGTTATTGATCCAACAACAGGGACATTATCTTGTTACTATGATTCTGTTAAAAATGGACTAAAACAGGTCGGAATACAGGCCAAACCCTTTTGGTACCTACACCTGCCGTAAACGTGTCAATAATGATGCACCAGCAGATGGTTTCACACCCAGACCTGGCAGAAAGCAGCTCCAGACATGCTACTCCACTTATTAGATATGAAAAAAAAGTGCATGTCAGTCAAAACTAGTTATATATTTAGAGGATAACGAAACAAAAACAGCCAAACTAACTTCGAGATAAAGTAGGCTAACTGGCAGACATGGCAAACGTCAAACTAACTGTAGTATTTATTGATTTTATTTTAAGTTGTGCACAAAGTAGACATTTTTGGATAATTTTGTTTGTATGCATACATTTTTTATTGACTGTTATCTTACCCTATAGTTACAATCAAATAATACGCACACACAAATCCAAAGGTACACACAAACAGGCAGACAAAGGTTACAAACGAATTTTGACGCACACACAATAGTTTGGGACTATTTTCTCTCCCTATTATTAGGTTTTGAGTGTGAGAGGTTGTAAGTTAGCCGGATAGCGGGTAAACAGCTCACAGTTCTGGGTGACGGGAATGGGGGTTTGCTACTCACTCATTGTGAATTTTAGCCGTGAATTTTGGCTCAAAGCAGCACAATCATAATTAAAAAACCACTGGAAACATTTTGAAAACACACCAAAAGATGATCAGAGTGGGACTTTAAAGAATAGCAGATTAAGGGAAAAAGCAAAATCTTGCAAAAGTTCATTTTAAACCAAAAATGTGAGTTTAAGATGGGAGGGGTTGTTGTTTTTTTTTTTTTTTTTCTACTCTCTGACTACAGATCCTGCCTGACAGCAGCTTTACAGAACCCGTTTGACCTAAAACAACAATGGATGTGGCTAAAAAAGTTTTCAAAACCTGCGTTTGCAACCCGAACATGAAGCTCTCCTACCAAGTTGAAGAAGTTTCTCCACAGAACTGAGATGTAGATTAGAGCAGGCAACATGGAGAGGGGTTCCCACTACATCAATGTGCTGATCCACATCTGCACCGTGCAGGACCAGAGCTTCAATGCACTCGGGCCGACCTGGGGAGAGTCGCCAGAGGGCTCGTAACCAGAAGCGCTGCACTCGAAGGGTTCAGCTTTGAAATTTGCCCGACATCCCAGGAGAGAACGTACTGCTGTTTTACTTTCAAGTCTCAGTCAGCAGGCTGTCTTTTCTTTAAAACTTAATACACGTCAGGCGTTTTTTTTTTTTTTTGTTAGCACTAACTAAGATCAGCCAAGATTATCCATGCACATGTCCTGGAATGTGACCTCTGACCTGCAGCGGCAGCCAAGTGGATCGGAGAGCTGGGTTGGCTGGTGCCCAGGAGAGCCGCTCCACGCCGCAGAAGCAGCGATACGCAGGTCACATGACCCCGAGCACAAGCTTCTGTGAGGGCTGTCCTGCCATCCACAGTCGAGCAGTTTACCTAGCGTCAAAGGTCAATTTTAAAACAGAAAATTCACTCAGGAAAAAAAACACAAAGATGCGACAAACAGGATGCAGCAACATTAGGCTGAGAACATGAAAAATCCCATCATTTCCATTCTTTTGGCCCAAAGTTGAAATATTTCACAGACAAAGTGAACTCAGATGATAGACACTTCACTGACATCTGCCCCGTTTTCCAGCAGAAGCTCGGCACATGCTGTGTGGCCTTGCATGCACGCTCCATGAAGGGGCGAGACCCGGTCCAAAGTGCTCAGGTTTACACGGACTCCCTGTGAGCAAAAGAACATACATGTGGGTTTCTCTGAAACTCTATAGCCACACATAGGGAGTCCTGAAAATGAAATTCACCACAGCGGCATGTGTAACTCAAGATCAAACATGAGGTTTTTGGGGGGGGGTGCTCTGGACCCAGAAGCTGTGAGTTCCAATACTTTATTACAATGTAACTCTACTCCCCAAGGGTCTACTAAACATTACCTGAGCCACGAGCCTCTGCAGGGTGAGGAGCTGTCCGTTAAAGGCTGCAGCGTGAACTGGAGACCAGTCGGATTCCACGTCTCCATGTGGAGGGAAATGCATTGAAAGGAGCCGTTTGAAGCTGAAAACACGCCTGAACTGTCAGATACTACTCACCACTCATCAAAGGGCTGGAGAAAAACTCAGCGCCGGCCCGCTGGGTCTCTGTGTGTCCAGCAGACATGGCTCATCGTGTTGTTGTTTTTTTCATTCCCAGAGCCTGATTGTTGAGTAGAGCAGACTGTGTTTGGTCTTGTTTTGTGGGCAGATCTCAGTCAGTTGATGTCACTTCCTCCCTGCAGGAAGAGAGGCCTCCTGAATGCAACAAACAAGAGGGCCAATGAGGGCGCAGAGGTGCAGAAGCGCCGGAGCAGGTCTGTGCTCACCCGTGCACGCCCTTCCTTTGCAGCAGGAAAGAGCTCAACCTCCCGTCACAAACAGCCACGTTTGTTGCTGCTGCTGCGCAGAATTTCTGTTTTTAGGGTGAAATGATCTTTAATTTAAACCTGGACGTACAGCAGCAATGAAAATCTCCTTTTACAAGAGCTTTCTCACAGCACACCTGCAACATAACCTGCTAGAAGCAGTTTTTGATCCTGCTTTTACACCCCAATGTTTTACCTGCACTGACAAAAACCCCAGTTTGCTTCAAGAGTTGCAGGTACACGAGAGTCCAGCAGAGGGCGATGAAAGACTAGAATGTGGACAAAGCCATTCAGCATCTGCTGGTAATGCTGAGCAGAAGGCCTCACACAATTGACTTAGTGCCGTGCCAGGAGAGTGGATTAGAATAGCATTGTAGAAGCTGAATGAATGGCCTCTCTGTTGTGCTGAACACTAAAGGTCCTTGATGCTTTGTGTCAAATGTCCAGACTGCTTTCAGGTCTGAAGCTCAGAGAGCATGTGCAGCAGCGGCTAATGCATGGGGACTCATGCATGCATGCATGCATGACTCCGCTTTTTTAGGCGTCTAAACTTTATGATTTTCTGTTCTTGTGTGAACATAAGCTTACTAAAACACATATTTGACTAATTATTCTTTATTAAGGACCACTTTCTGCATTGACTTCTCACTTTTATGTGAAAAGCCAGGGCGTCTTTTGGCCAAACATGGTAAAATGTTTTATTTCTTGATTTACACCCTCAACTGATACCACTGTCAAATGGAGAAAACTGTGCAGAAAACTGCACTTTAATCCTTGTTATTATTATTATTGTGTTTCCCATGTTTTCTTGTTGTCTCTCTTGTGTTTTTTTACATTTCCTTATGGCTTTTGCTTTTTCTTTTAATATTATTCATTTTTTCTTACTCACTATTGTCCTGTGCACTGCTGCTGCTGTTGGAACCACCCACAGTTTAACTACTGCTGGCAGTTATAATAAAGTCTACTCTATTTTATTCTATTCTATTCTAACTTCAAAATATTTTTTAAAAAGGTCTATACATTTAGTTTATCCATAAGTTCAATAGTTTTTTTTTTAGATAAACTATCCTATATGATAACATGTATGCGTATGAATATTTGTTAATTTAGGTTTTTAAATAGCCAGAAATGGAAAATCTGTATAAAAACCATTTAAAAAACTGGAAAATTAGATTAATCTTCTTTTCTGCTTGAGTTTCTTTAACAAGTCAAATTTAGCCTCATTTTGAAAAATAATTTTGGGGTATTTTCTTTATAACATTGATTTTTTTTTTTGTCATCTTCACCCTGAATCTTGATTTTATTTGAATAGGAAAAGCTATGATGACCTGCACTGATCCTGTGCTGTAGGGAAATTCAATCATTGCAGCAGCTCTGGGGATCAGGCATCAAAAATAAAATGTGCAAAATAATTGAAGATAAAATAAAATAAAGCTATACAACTCTATAACTATAAACTATAACTCACTGTACTTGCAAACAAATATCGGCACCTTTTCAATGATTCACTTTTTTTTTTACTCTAATGTTTTTAGAGGAAATAAAAACATGACCATTTGTTTCAGCCTTTCAGGAGAAATTCCTCCACGTCTTGTTGAAAGATTTAACTTTTCCAACCAAAGCACCTCAAGAATTTTAACATCTAGAGCAAAAACTGCCGAGTCTGAAACCTCCACTGAAATTCACACACCAATTAAGTTCTTTTTAGTTCTTCAGTACACTCTGTCTTTCTTTTCATTCATGCATCATAAATGTTGCAGCCGATCACCCGGCCTCACATTTGAAAGGGGCTGGATTCTCACATGACTCCAGGAATGCAAATATGTGAAGCTGTCAAAAGGGGCTGCAGGCGGCTTGATGAGAGGATGAAACTGTGTGCATGAGCTGGATTTGGCCTTGCTCTGAATCCACGAATCCATTGTAAATGTCCTGACCTGCTCATTTCAGTGCTTTTATGGCAGACTTTAATGAAGTGAAAAACTCCTATCAATGCAAAGATCCTTATTATTAATCAGAGGAGAGACAATCATGTCTGCACTTTAGGCTCTATTAAGTTTAAAGGTATTAAATGCTCATACATTAAGTCACTTTTCCCTTAAAACACTTATTTTTATGGCCAAAAGTTTTTGCTCACCCATCCAATTAATTAAATGTTGGTGTTCTCTTCACTTTTTCCACTTTCCACTCAGATCATGTTTGATCCATTTTAAAAGCTTTCCCGGTTGTCTTTTAATCTCTATCATATGGTTTTTAGCCTACTGTTGTTTTCTAGGACATAGTTTCTGCAGTGTGGCAGGAGTTCGTTAGAAATTCACCTGGGTTGTGGGCGGGACCGGTGGCTCAGCCCCTCACACTCCAACCTAACATTACTGCTGCAACAAAAATGGGCAATATCAGAGCAGTTCGGAGTCCGATTCCAGCTCCAGAGAAGAAAACAAAGAGGCACGTGGATCTATTTGTCTGCAAGTGGAAGCATCAGAATGGAGCAGAGCAGGGAGCTTGTGGCTCACCTATTGTAAGCTTTTTAAACACTTTTTTGTCTGCTGCTTATTCACAATTTCAAAGAAATACACATAAATGCAAAAAAAAGTCCTCTATTGTGAGTAAGAACATGCTAAAAAAAAACACCACACACACAAAAAAACACACCATTTTCAGTGGAGGGGGTCTATGAAGACACAAATGAGCCGGTTTGGTGAAAGAACTTTACCGCTGTGCATAAAGTCCGGACTTCAGCCTGACAAAAACATTTGGGATTGAGGCCCTCTCATCTAACATCGGGAATGGTGAAACATTGGAAACCCTTCCAGAAGAGATGAAACTGGTAAAAACCGCAAACCCATCCATCCATCCATCCATCCACCATCCATCCACCATCCATCCATCCATCCATCCTCTGAACCCGCTGAATCCTTTTCAGGGTCTCTGGGTTGCTGGAGCCAGCCCAGCTACTGTTGGGCATAGGCAGAGTTCACCCTGATCATGTCACCAGGGCAGAACACACACTCACATGCACACCTAGGGGCAATAAAGAGACGAACTGCAAACCCTAATGGGGCAAATAAGCAACAAAGACCACATTTAACAAGTTTGAAACAACCCTCAAGGATTCATAAAAGGTCTTCTTTAATTGATTGTGAATCAGCTAATAATTGGACCAACGCTACAGGATCACATCCCCTTTTCAGCCAACAGAGGATTTCTTGTATTGTGCATTAAGCTCCAACTACAGGGATTAAAGGGAAGCACATGATGGTTCAACCCCGTGACTTGTCAGGGAGCCTGCTCATGGACTCATTTCCTCTCCCCCCTTTTCTTTTCTTCTTTCCCTCCTCTCCTGACGCACGCGGCGCAGCGCTCTGCCTCCCCGCGGCGCGCGCCATGGCCTCCCCGCGCCTGGAGACGTTCTGCTGCCCGAACCGAGACGCCGCCACGGGGTTCGTGGTGAGCTTCCAGTCGGTCCTGTTCGGGGCTCTGAGTCTGGGCAGCGCCGCTCTGAGTCTCATCTTCGCCGTTGTGCAAGTTCTGCCGAAACGGAAAGGGTACCGAAGGCTCGGGCAGTATCCTCTGCCGCGACCCGCCTCCTCCTCACGGATCCTCTTCATCATCAGCGTGTGCGACATTCTGGGATGCGCAGGTAAACACAGCAGCAGCCCACTTTTGTTTACTTGTTTATTTACCAGGTGGAATCACAAATACGTCCAGTTGACCTCTTTGATGCATTAATAATAATAATAAAAAAAAAAACTTCATTAAACCAAACTTTTGAAAAAACTTTAGATCCAGCTGTTCATCTGTTGCCACAGACGATCTTTTAATAAATCGTCTATTCTTAAAGAGGCATCATTTTGACATTTTTTCCTGACAACAGGTGAAGTCACGTGTTTCCACAGCTGGAGGCACACTTGTGAATGAACGACTGCAGCAGCAGTGGGGGGGGGGGGGGGGGGCATCCTACCTCTTTTTACTAGTTTTGGGGAGGAAATGGAAACACCCCTGTAAATATTTTCCTAAAAAGCACTCTCAACAGCTGGAAGCTCCTATTTCCGTGATGTAGATGCATCATTAAAAGGACTCCCTAGCTGAAAATAATGAAGTTCTTAATATAGAGGCTACAAAAACATTTGACGTGTTAATAAAAGCCAGACTCCTCCGTAGATGTTTCCCCCTCTCTTTTCCCTCCATCTATAAAAACGAAAATACTGGAGGTTGTTATTTATTTCTTTTTCCAGGCATCATCATCAGATCAGCTGTGTGGCTGGGACTCCCCAACTTTATCGACAGCATCTCTGTGGCCAACAACACGGACGTGCTGCCGGAAGTGTTCTGCGTTGGCAGTGCGGTGCGTACCTCCTTGATTCCTCTCCTTTTCAGCCGCATCACACCTCTGCATCACGACACGCCATGACCTCCTGCAGCCGTGCAGGGTTCACGCCTGGAGGAGGTCATTACGCTCCGATAACCTCAATGAACCGTGAAGTAAGCGAGATGATCTGCCTTACAGATGTGGATCCAGCTGTTTTTCAGCGCCTCCTTCTGGTGGACGTTCTGCTACGCCGTGGATGTCTTCCTGGTGGTGAAAACGTCTGCAGGGATCAGGTTCTCTTCCTCTTCATCAAGATGAAGCACAAAAACCGACTTATTTTGTACAAAATCATTCACTGAAACTATATTACTAATATCTAATTATGCTGTGAGTTAAAAGAGCAGCAGCATGAGCGGAGAGCCCGGGTCTCATGACTTTTACCCCCCTCCCTCCCTCCATCAGCACCATTGTCCTTTACCACATGATTACATGGGGCCTGGCTGTGCTGCTGTGCGTGGAGGGTGTGGCCATGCTCTACTACCCGTCCATTTCAGAGTGAGACACTTTCCTTGAAACGTGTGGGCATTTAGTTGGATATGAGTTTGTGCATCAGCAGATCTGAGCTCCTGTCTCGCTCTCTTGTGTGCAGTTGCGAACAGGGCCTCCAGCACGCCATTCCTCACTACGTCACCACGTACGCGCCGATGCTGCTCGTGCTCACGGCTAACCCCGTCTTCTTCAGCAGGACCGTCTCTGCAGGTCCGTTCGGAACGCTTCAGTCCTGGCGACACCGATGACACTCGCACAGAGACTTGTGAAGATGTGCATCCTTCTTGTTTCCATAGTAACGTCCTTACTGAAGGGACGGCAAGGAATCTACACGGAGAATGAGAGGCGGCTGGCCAATGAGATAAAGATCCGCTTCTTTAAAATCATGCTGGTGTTCTTTGTTTGGTAAGTTGGTGGCTAAACTCCCTCACTACTGCCTTACCCCTAAAAGACTATTTCGTGCCCTGCATTTCAATGCAATTTGAACAGATTTGACCCATTTTCTGAAGTAAAAACCTAATTAATATGAACATTTTGCAAACATTATTTGTGAATCTACTTTTTCTGATGAAGAAAACTTGGATGATTAATAAAAAATACATTTAAATGCATTTTTTTCCAAATGACAAATTGTTAATATGCAATGCATTGTGGTCTATATTTGCAAAATGTGGTGAGCATGGATGCACACTGGTTTTTTCACATTTTTCAAATTTTCAGAGCTTCAGATTTTGAAAAAGTAGATTTGGACACAAAAAAAATGGCGACCGCTCTTCATAGTGCTCTAAGTCAGTGATTTTCAACCGGTGTGCTAGTGTGCCACGGGAAATTACCCATTCATTGATCTAATGACATTTACCATCTCCAGGATATCAGCTCTGTGTTCATCCAAACAGGCCCTGATAAAACACTGAGTAGTTAGGAATATGAAAAATCATAAAATACTTTTTTCTTTGTGTTTATTTGATTCTATTAAAGACAATTTGATAGTAATGACCTCGACTTAGCCGCAGCTTCAACTGTTTTTGGAAAAGTCCCGCCTCTTTAACTGTCTCCACCAATCATTCTTGGAGGATTAATCACATGTCATCAGTCTGACCAATCAGAAGTGGTTAAAGTCTTCACTTCCTTGTTCTGATTTAGCTCATAGAGTCTTTCCGTTCTAACAAAAGTACCAGCTAAAGCTCGTCTTTAGCAGTGTAGCTTTCCACAGAATCTGGTGTCAGACCGTGGAACAAGTGAACAAAACAATGAAGCTCAGAGAAGCAAGTCTGTTTGCATTCGGCAGCTGATTGCACTACATCTCCCAAGATGCATTGGGTTAAAGTGACAGCGTTTTAGCGCACAATGAGTCTTCCTTGCCAAACGTCTTGAAACAACAACAAACACACATCAAACAGTTTTTAAATCTTCTAACTTAACTTTTATTACATCTTTTAGAAACAACAGCTGCAGCTTCCAGCTTTTTCTGCCACAATTATCACAAAAATGTATGTGAGATTGTGGAGGGACTGGAGAACAATACAAACTATGATATTCTCCTGTTTTTTAATTTCTGGATGCTGGTGTGCTGCGGGATTTTTGTCAAGGTTAAAGTGTGCCGTGGCTCAAAAAAGGTTGAAAAACACTGCTGTAAGTAATGAGGGGATTCGGACACAACCAGCGTCTTTTGCAGCCACAGGCTAAGGCACAAACCTCTCCCCAAAGTGATTGCAGTGAATGCACATCCGCATGGATGGTTGCAATGAAATAAACAAAAACAAGACCAATGTGGTGACACGCATCCTGTATTTCTGCATAAAAGGGAACATCACCCCAAATTGATTTCAATCTCTACTTTGCAATTAATAAATAGGCAAAAAATGTAATCAGTTTTTCTTCTTTTTTTTAAACTATCTTTAATGTTTCATAGTCCCACTCTGATCACCTTTTGATCTATTTTCAAAGCGTTCCCAGTGATTTTTTTGATTATGATTATGCTGTTTTCAGCCCAAATCCTTTTTTTTTTTAGAAATTCCCTTTTGAGTTGTGGGCCAAACCCTGAGCCCGCCCTGCCTTCCCCTCCATGTTGCTCTTTTTCGAATACCATTCTTTCATCTACTCCCAATTGTAAATTAAGTCAGAAAACGCAATTCTAATCTTAATTTTCTTTTTACATGTCCTCCATCATTATACTAAAAGCACAACTTCTATTTGAGGGGCCTCCAGTGTTTTTCAACTAAAAATGATTAGAAATGTTGGTTCTTCTGCCGTTTGTCAGCTGGGCGCCGAACATCATCAACGAGAGCCTCCTCTTCTACCTGGAGATGCAGGTGGACATCAACGACAGCAGCTTGAGGGACATCAGGAACGCCGCCCTCACCACCTGGTTCATCATGGTGGGTTAAGAGAGCGGCGCGTGCGTCTGTGCAAAAGCAAAAAACCTCATCCTTCTCACCCCGTTCCCCTCCTCCAGGGCATCCTGAACCCCATGCAGGCGTTCCTCAACACGCTGGCCTTTCACGGCTGGACGGGCCTGGACGTGGACCTGAGCCTGCAGCAGAGCAGGGAGCTGGCCTGGGACTCTGGCTCCACCTCGGTACCGAACACAGCCGGCCAGCACCCCACGGTGGGAACGACTCTGCTCTACCAGAGCCACGTTCAGGAAGCCCAGAAAGCCATGATGGGAAACGGACAGCAGCACTCCGACGCCATTAGCGTGCTCTCAGAAGGTAACTGGCTTTCCAATGGTGGCAGCAGTTCTCCGGTCTATCAGGGGTGGTGACGAGAAGCACCGGCGACCAATCGCTCTGTCGGGACACTCCCACAATGTTACAAGAGGTTGATCAGAACAGACAAACATCTGGGAAGCATTTTTTTTTTTTTATAAACATTTTCCAAACATCTGTTTTTATGCAACGCCGCTCGGATCCTTTGATCCGGGATCCATGGATTCTCCGTAAATAACCAACTAAACGGATGATCACTGCTGCTGCCACTCTGATGAGTGTCTGACCCCCACAATCCTCAGATATGCTAATGATCGTGTAATCCAATTAACGATGCAGCTAACCGCGTTTGCACCCCGTGACCTTTCGTTCAGGGCGCAGAGTCATTACACAAAGCTGTTAGTGTCATTATTTACAGATAATCAGATGGTAATGAGAGCAGAGGGAAAACATTAATTATGCACGGCAACCGGGGGAGGGACTCCAGCATGAAAAAGGAGGGAAAAAAAAGGCTCTTTCACATGGAAAGAAAACATTCCAGCATCAATTTAGATCATTTTCTCTGTGTAAATAAAAATCAGTGCATGGTGGGGCAGTGGTTCAAATCCCTGCTGGGTCTTCTGTGTGGGTCGTTTTCATGTTCTTCTCGTGCATGTGTGGGTCTTCTTCGGAGTCCTCCAGAAACATGCTTCGTAGGATCATGGGTGTCTCTAAACAGTGGCGGAGTTGGCCGTTTGGGGGCCCCGGGCGAACAATCACATGGGGCCCTCTTCAATTGGCTATACTAAATATTTTTTTTTTTTTAATCCTTACCAACGGTAAAACATTTGTCGAATAATTTCTCCCTCTGTCCACTTTTAGACAGCATCCGTGTGAAAAAACATTGTGTGTTTGATGTGCATTTAAAAAGTAAAATCACATTTAAATGTATTTTATATACATTATTTCTACTTGGATCAAATGTGTTGAATGCACCAATTTGTTACCCACTCGTTGTCTAGTAGGGACACTTGTGCGACATGATCAGGGGACACATTGCGCCTTCGCCCTACTGGCTCCAGTGGATTTAAAAGATGCAAGGATATCTCTGAGTTTTGGTCACATTTCAGACATCTTTAGTTTCTGCTTAAACATGTAACTTATTTTTATATGAAACTGGTTCCGACATGGGTTGTTCTCCCCCCCCATCAATAAAACTGACAGTAAAAGTTCTTCCTTTTAAGGACTAATGGTGTTCATTTACCATTTTCTGGGGATAATTTTGAGGGATAAAAATGCTTTATCGCATGCATTTTTATAACAAATATTCTAGATTTGTAGTAAAGATGTGCAGCGACTCTCAGTAATCTACCCCCCTATTTTGTGTCTTGCTAGGTTCAGACTCTAGTACAGTTGAAATCCACATTTCCAGCGAGCTGCGAGACAGTGGGGATGTAGACGCAGACGGGGAGTCCTTGGGAAACTCTGTAAGGCGCTAGCCGGGCTCGCCACCAAACCGCCGCCCTCCACCTCAGCCTCACACATGGGTGCCTTTAAAAAGAGTCACTGTCCTGGGATTTCTGAGCTGCGTTTACAGTATGGAGCCCCAACAATTCCACTAAGAAACTTTACAAAAACAATTTGATCACAGATAAATAACTGCTGCAAATTATTGATTGTATTTGAAAACTGGACTGAGTGACCCCCTCCCCCCATCGCTGGCTCCAAGAAGCCAAAATCCCATAGACTTTTATTGTGAAACATTCAGCTGTTAGTCATTCTTTTTGTCAGATTAACTATTCTTTCTCTACAGTTAATGGTACAAAATAAGTCTTCTTTTTATCAAAAATGTTAGCCAAAAATAGTTTTGCTATTTATACAAAAATACACTGCATAGAAACAGTTTTTTAAAAAATCTCTTGTGCATTTAAGATGGCTGATCTTTGTCTTTTATTTTGTAAGGACTGTTTTTTTTTCCACTTTGTGTAAACATAATAGCATGTGGGCACAAATAAGTGACTTTCTTGCACTTTGTGCACAGCAAACAGTGGATCTTTAGTACCAGCATCTAAAAAGCAGATCCCTTTCAAAATTTAACCTAAATAAATAAAAGGGGACTCCGCGCTACCATGCTGTGTTTTAAATGTCAACTATTTGACAGAAAAGGCGTAGAAAGGAAGCGTGCCATTTTTTCTTCATGACATTTAAGTTTTCCTGTCCGTGAGATCCATTGTTTGGGAAAACGCACTTTTGCTCTTCACCTTGTAAACACTACAGATTCAATAAGCTAGTTTTGTTTGTAAAACTGAGATGATGTTTTTGTCCCATCTTGTATTCTTGTATTAAACCTTTTGTGTCAAAATAAAAGCCTTGTAAATTTGCTGTTGAGTGCTAAAGAAAAGAATAATACAGAAATCAAAAGGCAGCAGCTCTCTGATATCAAAATAGAGTCATTTATTTGAGACACTGAATGACTTCAAAGTTTTGCCTGGAAACAGGTGACAGCGGGGGGGGGGGGGTCGCTGCCACAGCACCCGTCCCATAACCGGGCTTCTCCGTCCACCGACCCGCAGCCCAATTATCAGTCTGACACAGACAATAAAGGCCCTCAGCAAATGAAAAATACAAAATGTGAGAAATCGATGAACACCAATCAGAACGCCATCATCTGAGACAGAGGAGGGGCGGGGGGGGGAGGTAAAATCTAGACATTGGACCTTCACTTTCATTGAAAATTTGCAGCATCCACTAATACAAAAAGTGCACTTCATGTTGCTCTGGCAGAAGATGAGGGATCTAGTGAAAGGCAAATGAAGTGAAGGTGGTTTATAGTGTCTGCACGGCTGAACCCGCGACACGCGTGTCACACGGGAGCCGGGCCAGAGCTGCCAAGCAGAGTCAGCGCCGACGCTTTCCTCTGGAGCTTCGGTGGAGGCCGTTCTTTTTCTTACAATCATCATCCTGATGCTCAGAGAACAGAAAAACGGCGTAGACTAGCGGGGATGGAACATCAGGCTTAAACCTGAAGTCTTCTGGCTTCGCAGTTCAGGCCTTCCGATCAGATAAACGCCATTAAGATCAACTTTATTTTACTTTATTTTTTTTTTTTGCATAAACGCCACTTTTCTGGCTGCGATGGAATCTGACAGCTCAGCAGGCTGACGAGGACAAAGTGCCAAACAGGAACCACAGTGATGCAGATTAAGCTGCAAGAACTCTCTGGGGGTTGGGGGTTTGATCGCTCCGTTCCGTCTCTGTTCCGTCTGCACACAAACTTTAACGCGATTCAAAGTTTAAAAACACACATCATCTCCTGCACCGTTTACGCCATGGATGCAGGTGTTGTGTTGGCCGACTGCATCGCTCCTGATCCCATTTCTAACTGATTCTACAGAAAACGTAACGGTGATAGGATGGCGGAGCTCAGAAAGACTGCACTGAAAGAAACAGACATGCACTTTGATTAAAAAAAAGATGTGACAGCTTCAGCCGTAAAGACCCCCTATAGATGGCAATAAAGTGTACTGTATATAAACATATATATATACACAGTATATAAGTCTGTGTATTAATCTAATTTACATTTTTTTTCTTTACATTCTTGAAATTTACATCCAAAAAAAGGGAGTTAGACTCTTTAAGCCACACTGTTCACACCTTTTCCACGTCTTTTTTTTTTTCCCCATCTCAGGTGGACTGAGCAGGTCACATGATGAAGCCAAGAACCTCCAGGCGGCGGCGACATTCAAGAACATCCCAAAACACCGGCAGCAGCCACTCTGATGACGGACTCCTCCATGCAGGAGTCGGCGAGCACCTCGTCAGGGGAAAGCAGCGCTGCCTGGGAGCCGGGCGTCAGCCACGCCCACCCCGCTGGTGGTTAATTCACGTAGACGTTTAAGTAACGCCTCCTCGGAGGAATCGTAAACCCCGCAGCCTTCCTTTCGCACAGTCCCGACACCTGGCTCTTGTTACCACTCCTTCCTTCAGAAAACCCGCCTCATCTTTGCGTTTCCACCCTCGCAGCTCCATAACAGCGGGACCCGCAGCGAGCGCCGCACGCCTTCGTTAGGAACCTGTTAATACTCGGGCGCACCCGGGGAGCCAAGGCCACTTTTTGGGGATTTCTGAGCCAGTTTCCATCTTGCCTCAGACTTATTAGAAAACAAGCGTTAACAAGCTGCATTGAACTCAGCTGCTGTTCAAGCCGCTGGCATCATCTGGTTCTACACCTGTGAGGGTTTCATTGGAGTCCACCTTTACGGCCCTTCCCGACAAAGGAGGGGGTGTTCGTTGACGTCAGGAGAAGGCAGTTTTCTGCACATTCGAGGATCCGTTCAAGTCTCAGGTCAGCTATTTTCGCAGGTCAAGAACACAAACCTGAAATGGAAAAAGAAAAATGGTTGCAATCACTGTACAAATACCCGCTTAAGAGAATATAATCAGGGTCACCAGGAATGGCTTACCGAACCGTCTGAAGCACTGGCACCCACTTTATCTCCAGTGCTGTTCCAGCACACCTCGAAGATGCCCCCGGTGCCCCTGTAGCTGTGCACCAGAGCTCCCGTCTGCAGAGGCGCAAACAAACCACCTGAACAACCTGAAGAAGTGTCTGCTAGACGGATGACGCCACAGGGGGCCCCTTACCATGGTGTTCCAGATATGAACACACTTATCGAAGGAGCCGCTGGCCAGGTGCTTGCCGTCGGGGCTGAAAGCCACGCTGTAAACGGGCTCGCGGTGTTTGGTCAGCGTGTGGATGCACACGCCGCGCTCCACGTCCCACAGCCGCACCGTGGAGTCGAAGGACGCGCTGTGTGAGGGGAGGAGTCAATGAGATCACAGCGTCTTCATCCTATTTCAGCCTCACTCAATAAGTTCAACAATTTATTTAACTTCCGTGTTGAAGCACATTTGAGTACAAGGCGGGGCAGTTCACTCTGTGACCACTAGGGGGGCTTGATCTGCACATTTACAATCAACTTTTGTTCCAGTGAAAAACAGAAGCAAACTATTTTTAAGAACAGGTTTGAAAATAGTTTTCCACCTTTGTGACAAATCTTGTATCCATGACAACAGCACAATGGTTGATTATTTTTAAACCCATTTTAGCTTTAATCGAACGATTGGTTTTGACTCAGCTTTCCAAACACCTTACTTTGCTTTTTTCCAGGCTTGTTTTCACCTTTTTTCCATTTTCCAAAAAAGTCTCAAGTTGGAGTTCAAAGATGGGAACAACAAAAAGGGCTGAATTTCACCACCAAAACTACCAAAAAGTCACATGACCAGACCTTCAGTTTATCGTTTATAACCATAAGCTTCAGCAGTAATCCTCTCTCACATTTGGAGGGGTAAAAACCTATTTGTCAGTCACCGATTCTGCCAAAAATAACCCTCTTAAAAGATGAGAGGTCTGTAATATTTCATCCAAAAAAAAAAATCCAGGAACTCTCTTGTAATTTTTAAGACTTTGAAGTTTTTCTTCAGAACGGTTTCTTTACCACTAAGAAATAAAATGGGTTCAAAATCTCAGCGGAACAACAAATCACAGCTAAAATGAAAAAGCTCCAGTTTGGAAAAGCCGCCACTGAAGGAATTCTAAAAGCGTTTCAACACACTGTTGATTTCTGCTCCAGCAAAGACACTTTTCCCTCCGCATGAAATGCAATCAGGCATGCTGGGTTGTTGGGATGGGCGGTAAAATCTTATGGCATTTGCATTGGATCGCTGACATGTGTGAGCACATCTGGGTCAGGATGCGGGCCAAGCAGTAAATCTGGGGTTTCAGTCCAAACACATTAACATGCGCCTCAGCACACAGTCTGCTCTGAGAGCAGAACCCAGACTACCAAAAGCTGAGTGACTCTGCATTACAGGTCAGGTTTCCTACCTGGCGAGCATGATGTTGGAGTTGGGATTGTTTGTGCTGGGCCCTGTGGGACTCCACTTAATAGTGTAGATTTCTTTACTGTGAGCCTGGAGGTCGTGGACGCAGGAATCCTGCTTCATGCTCCAAATCTGTGTGCGACATTATAAAAATAAGCTGCCGTGTTCAACTTTCTGCGCCTCACATCCGTGTGGACCCCTCTCACCTTTAAGGTCATGTCGTCTGAGCAGGAGGCCAGCAGCATACCCGATGGATCCCACTTGATGGCGTTGACTTCGTTCTGCAAAAAGGCGGCGGCACTGGTTAGGTGAGCGGCTGCGGCAGCCTGGACTGAAACGTGGTCAGGGTGTGGGGGGCGGGGTGGAGGACGTGCTCACCGTGTGGCCCTGGAAGGTCTTGAGAGGCCGGTCGCTGCCCAGACGGCACACGTGGATGCACATGTCTGTGCTGCAGGAGGCAAAGGTGGTGTTGTTCTGCCAGTCCACATCCAGCGCCGGAGCTGCGTACGCATTCACACGCCGTCAGGACTCACAAGACTGCACTAAGGCTTTTATTCTGGTAAATGATACTAACAGGAAATAGACTGAAAGCAGAGCAGAGGCTAAAACTCAACTCCTTTAGATGAGTTTTTTAAGCTTGGTTTTAAAGGTTTAATGAGGAGCCATTGTTTCAGACTCAGGCCGACTCATTCAAGTCATTTTAAGTCTCATTTCCTTTGAAAACTCTCATATTAGCTTTAGAGAAACTTTCTATTTCTAAATTCCATCAGGAACTGAAGCAGAGAAAGTATGCGTACATTTAATTCTAATTAATGGATTAAATTGATCAATCCCCCGTTGATTAATCACAATCACTGTATTTTCTTAAATAACTAAAAAAAATTAAAGTTTTTCCTTTTTTCATTTCCAAATACTATAAGAGGTTTGACCGTTTTTTTAAAATATATATTTCTACTAATACAAACAGATATACTTTTAATAGTATTAAAATATAATGTAAAATGTGATATAAATGTATTTTAGAATAAGGTTTGTTTGCCGTTTCTACAGGACTCAAATGTGACATTTGGGACTTTTTGTGCCATAACAAAACACAAAAAAACCTTTTTTCTTCCTCAGCGGGTCAAACAGCGCCATCAGAACCTGGTTTTGTCTTTTAGAGTTAAAGCTTCAGTTTGGAAAGCTGCAGCGATGGAGGCAAAGGGTTTTATGTTCTACCAGGGAGCAGCCTCACTCACCTGAGTGAAACGGAAACTGCTGCTTGGCTTCCCCGGTGTGTGCATCCCAAATGATTGTCGTCTGGAAGATTAAAAAAAACAAAAAAAAAAACAAAAGTCATTTCAACACACAAGAACAACATTTCCCAGCATTCACCGTCAGTTTTAAACAGAACTCTGATGCGTGCATAATTTATTGAGGTGAGATTTTTAGTTTTACTCTCAAACGAAAGACTTTATAGTAGAATTTGCTCTGCAGTATATGGATAAAAATATTATATTTAACAACAAAAATGTCCAATTATTTAAGAACGCAGCATGAAAGAAATACCTTATCCACACCAGCGCTGAGGATGGAGTTTCCCTTCTTGTTCCACTTCAGTGCAAATATGGGTCCTTTGTGCTGCCCCAGAGTGCTGGCCAGATTTCCTGATGAATTACATTCAAACTAATGAACTTTCTTCAACATTTTCTAAAACTAAACTAATAGTGTTTGGGTTTTTCTCAAAAAGAAGGATGACCAGGGACAGAGAGGGTGTGACAGCGATTGATGGCATACCGTCCTTGGTCCATATCCTGGCAAATCCATCATATGAACCCGTAGCCAGCAGGGTCCCGTCGCTCTGTCGGACGGAAGCAAAACATCTCTGTTACTCGTCCGTCCTCAGCTGAGGAAAAAAGACGAGAGACGAGCGGAGGCCTAAGCTCACATTCCAGTCCAGTGAGGTGACGTCTTTGTTGCTGGGGACATCCTGGCCGCCCTCTCTGATGCAGTGGCGCAGCACCAGCTGGGTGGAGTTGGAGTTGGTGTTCTCATTGAGGTTCCAGATGCGGGCGGTGGAGTCGCCCGAGCTGAACAGCAAACAGAGGGGGGTCAGGATGCAGAATGAAGACAAACCTGCAGTTCTTGTCTGACAGACCTTTTTTTTGTTGTTGTAAAATTACAGTAAAAATGTTCTTGAATAAGTTGATAATCTCATTAGGGAAAACATTGACTCTTGCACACAAAAAAAGGTTCAGGAAAATAAAAACAGAGGTAAATCCAGAGCCGGGACCCACCCAGAGGCCAACAGGTCGCTGACGGGGTTCCAGGCACAGATAAAGACTTCAGACTCGTGGCCTCGCAGCACTGTGGCTTTACTGGCTGGTATCTCAATATCTACATCCGTCTCCATGGGCTCCCTGTGGTTATCTGAGGAGAGTGAACGCCATTAGAGCTGCACCATAAATCGCCAAAACCACACCTCCAGGTTGCAATGTCCATATGATCTAGTAATATGAACAAATGCATCAGTTACTGGGATTGCAGTGTGCTGCTTCTACAGAATTACAACGGTAATTTTTTTTTTTATGAAATAGCTTTCTAGTATTTCTGTCTTTCAAACTAAATGGTATAATAAAAAAAATCCTATTAGAGTTTTGGGATCATGTCTGCAAATTCTACACATTTTCTTTGACCTTAACATCCTCCTGCTGCCATCTGATTAAATTCTTATAAAGAAGTACAGAAAAAAAACAAACATCTACTCCTTGTCCTCTTTGTCTGTTCCTCCACCTGATCTGTTCCTCTCCGATTTCACCCACAAAAGAACTGGACGGCGCCTTGTTATCACGTATGATAAATGACAGGGCGGCCGTGGGTCTAAAGAGTAAAACCGCACAAGAATTTTGAATTTAAGTTTAAGTACAACCACTGGTGTGGGAAAACAAAAAATAACCTAATAGCTTTATTACATTTATTACATTTATTTTAACAAAAGAAACGCCAGTCATTTGAAAGCTTTTACACGAGAAGTCTGCTCTGTGACTGACTCCTCTTCCGGCCCTGCTGCAGGGTGATGGGAGAAAGCTGGACCTACTCATGGCGTGAGTGCCGTTCTCCTCTCCGTTTACGGTGGCTTCTCCGTTCTTTGGTGCATTTGGCTGGTTCCCAGAAGTTGAAGCTGCAGTGGTGCATGCAGCCTGCTGCTGGGCGAGTTTGTCGCGGAAAGCCTGCTGCCGCGTTTGCACCACGTCCGGCATCACTGCGTCGATGAGCGACAGCGACTCGATGGGTCGACCGTCGAAGACCGTACCGTCCTGGAACGAGTCATTTCTACTTAGTGACACTATGGAACTGCTTATAAGAGGCAGACAACATTTTTAATAGCTTCCTCCAGGTCTCTGACATGTGAAAACTGTCGAAGTTTAATGTTAAAATACATCAAAGTTTGTCTTGAATGGTGTAGCAAAAGCAGCAACCTTTACCTCATTAATGCTGATCTCTGCCTCCACATACTGGAGACCTTTCTGCAGGATGGATATGAGGGCTGCAGGGGGCACTAGTGTTCCGTTGATGTTAGACTGGCTGATGTGGCTCTCGATGCCAAATGTGAACGCTGAGTGGGAGAAACCTGAAGACAAAACAGCAGATGTGCACAAACAAAAACACAAATGTTCAGAAGAACAAGCCTCGTCTGACCCAAATAAAGCTCAACACCACGTTGCATAACAAGAATGACATTTCCCACTTTCACAGAGGATGCCAGAGCCAGTGTGAAGGACAGTCTGTCACTTTTTATAAACAATAATAAAGCAGCACTGAGGACTTGTTGAAACTCGAATGCAGCATTTAGGGGAGTTTCTTTTCTATCAAAGGAAACAAATCCTTCTATTCCTTTTCATTTTAACATTTACCATGAAGGTTACTCCCACAATTCTGCATCATAAATATAATTAATGAGCAATAAATGAAAGCAAACGAACCTGATTCTTGGAGGTATCTGTAAACCAGGAAATTCACTTCGTCACTGGTTATACTCATCTTAGCCCAATGAAGGGGGGGGGGGGGGTCTGCTGGAAGGATGAGCTCACTCCTGAAACAACAATGTTTTAATTACAGTTCAGGTTTGCAGGCTTGCATAAAGCTCACATACAGCTTTATTTTTGACTGGCATGGCATTTAAAAACGAAAAGGCAGCACACGACACTGGCTGTCCTGCAATGTCAGTTCTGCAGACCAACAGACTCCTTGTTTGGGCTTGTTTAGTGATGTCTGCTGCTAATTAACCGAACCGTTGGATCCACTGTTGTTACCAAAACCTCCAGCTTTCAGAAAGTCCTCTGGCTTAATGAGGCTGTGTGTGTTAATCCAGCCTCTCCTGTGAACTCCAATGAGCTTCCTCATAATGACCCAGTTTCCACTTTTAGTTGGGTTTCTGATGAAGCAGGGACTGGGATAAAATGCAGCTTTAAAAGAAAAGACTACATCCCAAAATGCTGTTGACAGAACCCGACAGGAGAACTGCACATGCAAACGTGTCCTTCTCCCTCCAGGAAGTTAAAGAGCAGGCATTTACAGGCGTGGTGTCAGGTATGAAGGCTGCATAACTGTCCAGGCCCACGCAACATTCTCTCTGGTGCCATAGCAACAAGAGAAACGGAGTAAAAAAGACAGAGAATAGCACTGTCCCAATTACAAACTGGCGTTCGGCCAAGGAGGCTGAACACGTTACTCAGCATGAATTATTCACTCTTTCACTCTCTGGTTGATTCTATCAAAGGGAATCCACCTCGACTGAACCGTAGCACACACGGCGGACCTACGCGACACCCCCACCAGCTGGTGCTGCATGAAACGTCCAGACACTTCTCTTCAGTTTCGAGTGATTATCAGTCAGATTATGAATTTCCGTTCCACCACAGACGAGCCTCTGAAAAACGTTTCCACCACAGTCAGCATGTTTCTCTTTGGCTAATTGGCGTCCATGTGGGACTAGGAAGGGCTTACCACATCAAAGCGAGGCAGCTGCGGCTCGCAGGACAGTTACAGCTACATACATACCAAACGACTGGAAATGGAATCAACAGGCAGCCTGGAGGGGCTCCGCTACAATCCACGAGGACAGCAGCAGCCATTCCTCTTATCTACCAGGACACCACCAACGACACAACTCCCCCTCTTATGAACAAACAATGGAAACCAAATAGTGAGCCAAGTGCTGCCACACTTCTAGTTTACTCACTGAAGTGATGAGCAGAGTCAGATTATTCTTCACCGCAAGATCCAGCTTCCCAAACTCTTGAAACATGATCCCATTTAACCAGAAAACAGATGTTAAAATGACTGGGAAAGTGGGATTTTAAACGGGACTAATTCAATTTGGTCCATTTCTAAAACAAACGTTTGCAACGGTCCACATCATCTCGAAAACTAGCAGATAAAATCCTGACAGACACTGTAAGAGCAAGTATTTCACAGTGAGAAAATAGAAGGCAATTTTGCAGGCGACCTGCATGCCCCACAAAGCATGTCATCCTCATGGCTCAGGTTGCTATAGTAATGGGAATCATGTCACAGTCTAAAGGTAAACAAGGACCACAGCTTGAAATCCACAAACAGCTTTAATGGAACTCAACAAAATGCCAGAAACAGAGCCGCTCCTGAAATCCAAAGACCAGAAACTAGGATTTTTTACTCAAAATAGGCATAAACCCCTTTAACTGTTTAACACATTTTATACAATAAACACTGGAGACATGCAAAATAAATTTAATTGGAATTGCAATGGGTACAGCATTCACAGTATAACACTATTAGCATAATCAAAAACTACTGTTTAACAGCAACTTGCCAAATGCAAACACAACAGCAGAAAAGAAAGGCATTAGATAAGATGAATCCAAAGACATAATGGGTCAAGGATGAGCATCCCTGCAGGGAATATGGCTCTCATTAAGACTTTACTGCACTTTTGGGACAATTACTTAACAATAGCTGCAACACACAGCAGGAACACGGGGCAGACTTAACCTTAACGTGAACGGCCTTTTTAACTGATTCAACTGAGGATCCACCACGCATTCAAGGTGGAATTAAGACACAAATGTTATACAATAAAGGTTTTGAATGTGGACTGGACCTAACTGATGGCAGGACAAACAGCTGGTCCCATCAGAGGCAAGAACCAACAAGAAAGGACAATAACATTAAATGAAATAAACAAAACCTACTCATCTCATATCATCAATTTACCAAAAAATACACTTTTTTGTCCTAATTTCCCTTTTTTTTAAGGTTTGCACTTTTGCTCCATCTCTGAGATTGTTTATATGCAACTCATAACAGATTGTAACCAGATATGCGCCAATAAACTGGAATAGCCATCATAACAAAGTCCTGATTCTCGTCGTAGGTTTAGGATTTATTTCTAATAACTACGTATGCAGTGAGGGGATTTTCTAACTTTTTTAAGTTTGTCCTCTTTTTAACTTCAGAATCGATAGTTGAAGTCTCGGCCCTGCTAATGTTGGAACAAATATATATCTGACAAATAAACACTGTATTATGGTTGTACTCCCAAAGGAAGAAACAGCTGTTGCCTTAAATACAGAACGCTACAGTTTTCTTCCATCTCCTGTGTTTTGTTTGGGGTGATATGTAAACTACAAAATGTATTGGTTTAAGGTTAATCCATGCTAGATGTGAATATAAACTGACTAGCTATATTCTCCATTTCCGTGTATTGCATTTCCTGAAGTTTGCACCTCCTACTCTGTTTTTTACTTCAAGCCCTTCGTGTTAGATTGAACAGAGATCATTGGTGTAGTCTAGGGTTGGGCGATGTCCCTTAAATTGGCAGTTGACGATGTTTGCAGTCAACCATCGGGATGGACGATGATATCGTCGTGGGGGGGGGGGGGGGGGGGGGGTTAATTTTTCGTTATTATATAATTATTTTTCGTTATTTTACTTTATTGCTTTATTTATTTTATCTCCCAAATAAGGACTCATTCGCGATGATCCAGTATAAACTGAGGGAAGTGACTTTAAAAAAAGTAAAACAAACAGAATAGAATAGAAGTGGTCCGCTCCTCCTGCACTTGATTAGTCAGGTGGACCAGTGGAGCAGCGACCGCGTCTCTAGCAGAGCAGACGGACTTACAGCTGCGAGGGGAAGGGCGGGGGGGTGCTTCGTTACGTGTGGGAGACTTAGGACTGTGATCCGTCCCGCCGCTCTACGTGAGCGAGCTACCGATCTCAGGAGAACTGGGTCTCCCGGTAAAAGTGTGTGTCGGGGCTCGGAGCGCCAGCACACACACAGCGGCTGAGGAGCGCTGTTAGCTTCAAAGCAGAAATGTCGCTCAGTCCTTAAAAAACCGTTCAAACAATCACATGGATTTGTGTCCAGTCATGTCTCGACAAAATAAAGGCTGGTGTTATTCCCCCATATTAAGATGCAGATTGCAGCGTTTTCCGCATGGATACATTTTATGTACATGCTAATGTTGTTAGCCTGTGTTGTTAGCATACTGCTAATACGGGCTTCTTTCCGGCTCCGTTCAACAGAAAAAGCACTGACCACACGGATTACAATTAAAATGAGCGAACAGGCGCTTCATAATAACCGTAACATTAATAAAAGCACGTTTAGAAGATCATCTAGTATATTACCGAGCTGCCATATCTATCTATGTAGCCGCTCGGCGGAACTAATCTTCTCTTCCGGTTTGAAAACAATACTGCGCATGATTTATTCTGACCTTAAGTGTCACCCATGGGAACGTTTTTTATATTCTGAAAAAGGTTTTCTGGGCCCATGTACAGGGTGGGATTCTAATCCGACCAATGATCCGATCAAGATATTTTGTTCATGTAACCGCAGCTTATGGTGTCGACTCGCAGCGTGGCGGGGGCGTGGCATCACGATGGTGTCTCTCCATCGTGATGTCAGTCATCCATCACGATGGACGATGATATCGTCCATCGGCACAACCCTAGTGTAGTCCTAAATACCTCATGGGTGGATATAGGCTGTCTGCAGGCAAAAAAAATGGGCAAACCTGTACAGAGCATGAATCCAGAGAAAATATTAAAGTTATAGACCGCTTCGATGAACTCCTCGACTCGTCGACAGAAAAGGTTCCTCCATATTTTTGCTACGTGCATGCTAAAGGAGACAGGTACAGATTTTTCCAACCCCCTACAAAACCTGCACACTTTATAAGGGCCCGCTTAGTGTTGTTCAAGTAATTAGTAAACGTTTTTCTTCGCACAAGCCGACTGACTATTGTCTAAATTCTAACAATCAGAGCGTAGTTTGTGTGGCCGTCCCACGGGCACTTGCGTATCACCTGCACACCAAATGTGCGTGGCATTTGCACGGTCAGTAAGGAGCCAATACAACTTACTAACAGCTAGGGTGCAGCGTAAGGGCACAGTACACCACTATCACTCGTATGTTATATGTGTATAATAATAATAATGGATTGGATTTATCTGCGCTTTTCAAGACACCCAAAGCGCTTACAATGTGTCCATTATTCAGTCAGTCCTCATTCATACTTGGTGATGGTAACTACTTTTTTGTAGCCACAGCTGCCCTGGGGCAGACTGACAGAGGCGTGGCTGCCAGTTCGCGCCTACGGCCCCTCTGACCATCACCGGGACCATTCATACACATTCACACACCAGTGGAGGCCACACTGGAGGCAAGGAGGGTGAAGTGTCTTGCCCAAGGACACAACGACACTTTGGCTGGTGGGAGCGGGGAATCGAACCGCCGATCCTTCGATCATTGGACGACCCGCTCAACCACCTGAGCCACCGTCGCCGTCATACGTTGTATGCAACGTACGTTATACTTACAACTTCACGATACTTCACGATGCACTTACCACACACACAACAATGGTAACAACTAGGAATGGGTGCCCCGGTACCGAAAGAGCCCCGGGGCCACATTCTTCAAGACCGCGGTATCGTTAATATCTGACCTCAACGGTTCTGCTATCGGTACTGGAGAAGTCGCTTTGTTTGTGTCCCACAAAATATAAACGTTATCTGCCATATTTAACTCACCAAGTCAGTAAATTTTCCATTAATTAATGATGATATTAATTTCGGTATTCTCATTGAAGAGGAGAGGTCTGTCTATTTGTGTGCACGGGGGGCGGGGCTGTTGTTCAGACAGCATGCGCCGCGCGCACACACACAAGACAAGGCAGGGCACACACAGTCAGTGGTGATCTTGTAGGGCAGTGTTTTTCAACCTTTTTTGAGCCGCGGCACACTTAAACCTTGACAAAAATCTCGCGGCACACCAGCATTCAAAAAAAAAAAACAAAAAAAAAAACGGGAGAAACTCAGTCTGTTTTGAACAGTTCCTCCACAATCTTACATTCTTTTTTTTATAATTGTGGCAGAAAACGCTGGAAGCTGCAGCTGTTTTTTTCTCTAAAAGATGTAATAAAAGTTAAGTTAAAAGATTTAAAAACTGTTTGATTTGTGTTCGTTGTGGTTTCAAGACGTTAAGAGGAGAGACGAGTTGGGTTACTTTTGACCCAATGCATCATGGGAGATGTAGTTCAATAATCCGCCGAATGCAGAACGACCAGCGTCTCTGAGCTTCATTGTTTTGTTCACTTGTTCCACGGTCTGACACCGGATTCTGTGGAAAGCTACACCAATAAAGACGAGCTTTAGCTGGTATTTTATTTGAAACTGAGCGACTTTATCAGCAGAATGCACAACAAGGAAGTGAAGACTTTAACCACTTCTGATTGGTCAGACTGATGACACGTGATTAAGAATCCAAGAGTGATTGGTGGAGACAGTTAAAGGGGCGTGACTTTTGCTAAAACGGAGATTAAGCTGCAGCTAAATCGGTACCGTCATTTTGATCAAAATGTCTTTAATAGAATCAAATAAACACAAAGAAAAAAGTATTTTATGATCTGTCATATTCCTTATTTCTTAGTGTTTTTTTAGGGCTAGTTTGGATGAACAAATAGGTGAAATCCTGGAGATCATAAATGTTTCAGTTGAGGGCAATTTCCCACGGCACACTTGACCATCTCCCACGACACACTAGTGTGCCGCGGCACACTGGTTGAAAAACACTGTTGTAGGGAACATGTGAGCGCACTAGACTAAGAACACCCGTTTCTGCGTAAAATTAATTAGGTTTGCGTCAAGAAGCCCCTACCATCCTGTCACCTTGCTGCTACGATGACTGTATGTTGCGCTGTTTGTGAACACGCTGGGACGGGGAGGGGGGGGGGTTGCATGCGGAGCAAACAACAAACAGGTTGAGAGGCGGGAGTTAGACTCAGCGCTTATGATTCCAGACCCGCAACAAACTAACAGCTGCTGCCTAATAATTAATAATAATTAATAACTAATGATGGTTGTCATCCATAAAATTAATATAATGTATTGGGTTTACTGGATTTAAAGAAACATAAACAGAAAGGAGTCTGCATCAAAGTGAATTTGTTTCCATCAATTCACTTAACTTAACTCTGGTTTTTGACAGAAAGCCTATTCAAGGTTGTGGAAAATGGACAAAAGATCAAAATAAAAATAATCAGATTAAATAATTAAATAAATATTCTGTCTGGAACATTCTCATGTATAAAGTAAAATGTTTTGTTAAAAGAACAATGTTGTTGCATAATGAGGAAATAAAACACTATGTTCGTCCTCAAAAAGTATCGATAAGAGTATCGTTAAAATACCGGATCGATGAGCAGCATCAATAAGAGTAGTAGTACCGTTAAAACCTTAATGATACCCGTCCCTAGTAACAATCCTTGAGGTGTTAACACGTGTCTCAAAGGAAATGCAAGACACACCTCCCCTCCCATTGAGATGCAACTGCTCCCATCTACATCTACGTGTGCCGGACGACCCAAAAGTCTTCAGCGCCTGTACAGATCAAAACACCTGTACGAGTGGGTGCATGTAACTAAGGCTGCCAAAAATGACTAAAACTAAGATTTGAAGACAATGAATGGCTCCTACATTCTCCCCCTTTTTGTGCTCATTTTCATAGAGTTTAATGTAGTGCAAACTCTAGGGAGCTCATACAAACTATTTCATTCTATTACCAATAAATAAAACCAGTTGCTTCAATTTGGTTAATCAATCCATTTAAAGAAGCAAAATCACCATAAGACCAGACCAAGTAGCCAAACAAAAAAAGGACATGTTCAGAACTGGTATGTAGGCAATGATGGGGGAGGGGGTGAAACAATAAAAGAAACAACATGGAATCTTTTTCTAATCGAGCCATAAAGGAGGATGTTTTCCTAAATATCCATTTAAAAGCACATCTCATAACAAAGAACTTGATCCTATAATCAATCTTGGATCTGGAGAATTCATCTTTGTCATAGGAACTCCCTTCTCTGCCAGTTTAACCCTTGTGCTATCTTAGATGACCCCACCCTTACTTTGACGTGTTCCCCCTACCATGACAAAGGTGGAGAAAAGTGGAAAAATTTCATGTAAGCCATTGAACCAGTGAAGATCACAAATCATTGAGAAAAAAAAGGTTCAGCACACTGTCTTGTGGGTCTAGATGACCCAACTCCCAACGGTAAAGTGCCTAGGATAGCACAAGGGTTAAAGAAGCCCAAAACTTAAACGTCTTGTAAATCAGGTAAAATCCATTCAGATCTCAAAACGTTTAATGCATCAACAAAAGGACCAAACAGCTCAACAAGCGGTCGCCTCCTACACATGTAGGTTTGAAAACAATGCTGTTAAAAAACCGGCATACCACAGCCCCCATTTTCTCCTGAACGGTCACCCCCCCCTAACAGATGTGCAAACAAGACTTGGAAACAGCAGCCATTTTCTCTTGAACTGCACTGCTGAGTAAAACCCGCCTTTGAAGCTTCTGGCTGCAGACTGGGGGGGAGGAGGGGATGGAGAGAGAGAGAGGGGGGGGGGGTTGTTGAAGAAGAGATTATAATAATTTCAACATAGGTAATCCCAACATTTCTGGATAGTTCTATGCACTTGGTTTCCTGATCTTCATGTTTCCATGAGCAGGCAGGGGCGATCTGTCGCTGCTTGCCTCAGATCCAGTGAGTCAATGAGAGTCAATGTAGGTCAGAAAACTGTGGGGGAGGCTCGCACTCAGTTGAGGAAACACTTCTCATACAGTTTTTTTTTTTTTTTTTTCGGGTGGCAGCTCTCAGTCTGAAACGGGGGCGAAGAGCTGCACCCAGATGACAGAGTGGCGGGTTTCTGCTGCAACCCACACCCGCTCATTAACATCCCTTTAAAGGATAATAACTCGCATGAGAAAATATCTGCTGATGTAATCCGCTGGAATGAAAACCTGGCAGATGCAAGCTCTCCACAGCCAATAGTCAGACACTTGGGGACAAAGCAGAATTGCTGTGCAATCTTTGTATAGTTTACAAAAGCTCATCTTAAATACAAGTTATCATGTTAAGACGACTCAGTCCTAAATTTGGTTGTTGCATTTAAAATTAATCTAATAAAATGCTGTCTGAATTTCATGACAAAAGATTTGAACATTGCCTTTTTGGTATTTTTAACATGTTTTTGAGGCATTTTCTGGTGGAGGACATTTATAGAAAATTAAGATCAAATTGAAATCATTGTGAATCAGGGAAAAGAGCATATTTGGTGGTGTAGAAGATACGCTTGGTGCACCACAAGCTCCCCGTTACGCTCCGTTCTGATGCATTCACTTGTAGACATATAGACTCAAATCAAATCTGGCTCAAAACTGTACAAAGAAAATTTGCATTTTGAACACTGCTGTAGAGTTTCAGGGTTTCATTCATCACTTTAACCCATTCAGTGTATTTTTAGGCAATACAACAGTTGTTAGTTTCAATAGTGACTTGTTTTGCAAAAAGGGGAAATGCAGAAAAATGTTTGCTTGCTTTCACACTGTACTTTTAAAAGAGGATTGTCTGCCTGAATGTCAGACATACAAATCTTTGCTCATTTGAGAACAGAATTGTTAGACGCAAACATAAGGAAAAAAAATGTTGCAAAAAAAAAAGAAGAAGAAACCTTTATCTGTTGTGATCACAGAGACACAAACTAAAACATACAACTAGAATAAGCTCTTACACTTCAAGCCCCACCCCCTAAAAACTCTGCAAACTAAACACTTGATTCATATTTGTGGTTTGTTTTACCTCCAACCACCTACTCCCTAAGTTGCAATGAAAAAACTCAATTTTAAAGATTGGAATTTATAGGAACCGCTTTCTTCTGAAACCAGCTTCCAGTGGTCATTTGAAGAACTGCAACATTTGGTAGAGTTGAGTTGATTTTTAAAAAAAAAAAAAAAGGTGGGACTTTTAAAGGTCAAGAATTGTGCTCAGGACCAACAATCCCAGGGGGAAATATAGCAGTAAAAAAAAAAAAAAACACGTTCTGGGATTCAAATAAAAAGCATTAGCGGTATATATTCCTTTAAACCTACACTCACACAACATCACGTGATTTTAAACATTAAAAATTACATTTCTATTTAGGAAAAACACAAAACCAAATTGCTGCTTTTATAACATAATATTTTGATTTTGTATGATATAGGTCCTTTAAATAAGCTGAAAACATAGCTGTTAAAATGTTTGGAGTTTACCATTTTAAAACAGGCAGAGCACTGAGATCAAACTGTATTATCTCATTAAAAGCTGCATTCATAGTAAGTCATGTAATGGTGTGTGTATTGGTTCCACTATGGCCTACCAACCAAATCCCATATGCTACACGATCAAACAAATATCTTTTTGTAATACTGGCCCAGCTCTTTTGTGTTTGCAGTCGAGTGTGTCTAGAAACTCCCTAGAAACAAGTCACACACTAATGTCAAAATGTCAAACCTCTAACAGGTCTAATTGGCTCTGCGAGTCGACACCGGCAGCGTAGAAGAGAACAACAATGTCCCCTCTTTCCTTGTGCAACTGTGCAGAAAGGCAGACTGAAACTGCAGCACTCCCACCTTGAAAAAGCTGTTCATACGACTAATGGACAAAAAGGATCTCTGACTCTAAACCTTACTGCCTTCATCAATCAGTTAAACCAATAAGAGTTGCACATTATTTACCGTCCTTTTGTTCTACTGAAAACATACCTACAAATGTGAAAGAACATTAATACAGATGGAAAAGCATCTTCTGTCACAGCTAATACATGAACGCACCTTTCTCTCAACAATCTTGAAGTTTCAGCCTTTACCAGCAGGAAATCCTGTGAGGTTGCTCACTGGGTTAGGCAACCTTTCACCAATTTGTTGGTTGATTGTTCAGATAACTTCGAGAGACATAATGCCCTTGGGCAAGACACTTCCCTCCACAGGAAATCCTGTCAATCACTTTGGATAAAAGGGCCTACTTAATAAATAAATGTTTAAAAAAAACTGCAATTTAGTACAGGTAGGGGACCACTACAGTAATTTTTGGACTAAGTTGCTACGGAGTACAAATCGCAAAACCCAAAAATGCGTAACAAAGAAGAAAAGAAAAATATAAGTTGCACTGGAGTATAAGTCGCACTTCTAGGAGAAATTTGTTTAACAAAACATGATACCAAGAACAGACATTTAAATCTTGAAAGGCATAATAATAATAAAGGCGTAATAATGTAATAGACAACAATAATAGACACTTTACGCATCACTACCGTAACTGTATTTAGCTTTATGAAACATTGAAGGAATTTAAGTTTCTTGTATATTAGCTTAACATATGAGCAATTATTCAGATAACCATTGCAAAAAGTCAACCTAACTCCATCACTTTAAAGCACAAAAGTTCCTTTGATCCATTAAATTCCTCATCTTGTGCATTGCAGTCAGTAGCAAATACTGACACACAAACCTACAATGCCCTCTAGCAGTTGTTAGCGGGAAAATTACCAAACACAAGCCTATTAATTATTAAATCAATTTAAGTATAAAATTACATAATTTATAAAATCCAATATAAGTCGCTCCCAAGTAAAAACTATGCAGAAATTTTTTTTTTTTACTCAAAAAACTACGGTACTTAAGAATATCAAACCATTGTTTGATCTCGTCAGCTTTACACCAGCTGACCACCAACAATCGGAACAGCTGATTGTTTAGAAGTGGTACTACCCAAAATACACCAAAATAAAAAATAATAAAAAACTTCCCTAGTTTGCGTTCACTCTGGTGCATCTGCACTGTAGTAAACCACATCGGGGTTCACATGCAAGCAAACCAAAACCTAAATTATCAGTTGATGGATCACTGGTTTGGTCCGCACCAGAGTTTAGATGAGCTTTTGCACCTGCCAAACAAAGGAGACTATTTGAAGAAACAAGCTCCGGAGTAGACCAAACATCTATGGTCTAGAAGAACCCCAAGTTTAATCAAGGAAACCTTGAACCGACTTGTTTTGTGACAAACTGCAACCCGATGTTAACATGAAATGAAAATGACTGCTGTTAGTACTTTCTACACAGCCTAATTCCTACCTCAGCCAGTAATGATGTGGTCTAAATGTTAGATGATGCTAAATGTGAATTTGATACACTATAGTACAGTTATGTAATCAAAAAGACTGATTGCATTTGTTGACTCAGGCAGAAAGCCTAAAGAGAATGTCACATTATTGCAAATTTGAATAATCTGTTTGACCCAGAATCAAAACGTTTCACAATTGGTACACAGGCAGCTACTCCTCCGTATTATTACTGTGTTGTGTATATGAAATAAGTAAATCTAGCCTTAAAACAGTAAACCTGTGTCTAATCTCCATAAATAATGTAAATGACTAGAAAAATAAACACAATACGAATACATTTCTCCGAAAAACACTTGAGCTGAAGGCAGTGTCTTTTTTTTGTTTAGATTTTATGAGGTAAGAAACAAAACACAAAAATCTCTGCCGAAGGAACTGTGTGTTCTTGACATTGCAAGTTAAGACAAATTTTCTCCAAGGTGAGAATTGCACAAATAAGCTGTAATCACAGAGACACCAGAGTGGACAAGTGTTGCCATGGCAACCAGAACATCTTGCTTTTTCTTTTTTTCTGTTAACAGCTGCTCATGCCACCTTGAATACCCCTCTGTTCCTATAATGCTTTCCTACAGCTGACATCGGGGCAGCGCATAAACCCTGGTCTTCATCCCTCCACCATTTCTATACGCTACATTTACACTATGTGACACTCATGCCACGCACTGAAGGGTTTCCTGTCACGGACTGTGCATGTCCTCCACACTGGCCGTTTAACAGCCGAGTGCACACAAATGGGAAAACGTTTAGGGTCGTTTCCTTTTTTCCCCCTCTTTCAACCAGATTTGAGCAGCCGCTGCCGCACAGTTGGGTGATCAGGAGTTCAATCCCCAGCTCTGCCACACACTGAACTCTCCTTGGGAAAGACTAAAACCCACACTAACCCTGAGGTGTGACTGCAGAGACAAAGAGCTGCATATTGTCTCCAGCATGCAGATCTGCATGCATACAATAGGAAATTATTTTGAAAATTCACACAACACAAAAGACCTAATAAAGTCTTTATTTGAACACTTGTTTGAATATTTTGAGGGGCCGCAGTGGCACAGGTGGTTGACTAGGTCGGCCAATGATTGAAGGGTTCGATCCCCGCTTCTTCAGTTAACCGTCATCGTGCAAGACACATCACCGTCTCTGCCTCTAGGGTGGTTCCACTAGTGTGTGAATGCATATGAATGTCTTGGTGATTGTCAGAGGGGCTGTAGGTGTGAACTGGCAGCCACGCCTCTGTCAGTCTGCCCCAGGGCCGCTGTGGCTACACCAGTAGCTCACCATCACCAAGTATGAACGAGGAGTGAATGAATAATGGACACACATTGTAAGCGCTTAGAGCGTCTGGAAAGCACAGAAAGATCCATAGGTCCTAATCATGCCATTTTTAAATCTTAAATATGGAAAAAGAAGCAACCAAAAAAGCTTAAATTATATACATATATACACATACATAAGTATAAGTGAAAGCAATTTCCTTGCCTCTGTTGCTTTCTTATTAGAGAAATGCTTTTTGCTGCTCATTTGAAATGAATCTCTTACTGACTTTGGCGCTACAATCCCTTAAAGGCACAAAATAAGTGAAAAGAAAATAGAAAGTGAGTCTTTTGTATACATTTGCGCTTTAAATTTATCTAAAAACTACGACTACAATCTGCTTCAAAATTATGCCAATGCAGCTTCACCTTTTTTTCAATTATATAAAACAAAGGCACACATGAAAACAGGAAAAACATGCTTTTCAAAAGCCCTTTGCTTTAAAAAAAAATTTTTTTAATTTAAATGTATATCATCACTTTTGCAAAATAAAAACAAACAAAACGTTTAAACATTAAACTGACATGGACACATTTCCAACAGATTCCATACATCAAGACTGAGTTTTAAAACTGGAAAAATACAAGAGCTGTAAAGTAAGAATCAAGTAGAAACGTGCTGACTTTTATCATGTGTTCTGAAACTTCTAAGCTCAAATATGAAGAAATCAAAATCTGAGTATGAGAAGCCACCAGCTTTCCATACGGCGATTGTACTTTACCTAAAGTCACCAAATACTTTGATCATTTCTTAGACATAACTAGCATTTCATCAGAAGTCAGAAAAAGCTTTTTCTTTGTGTTATTATGTTAACATGTTTATAAGCATACATGCTTCACCGAACATACAGTCAGGCATGCAGCTACATTTCAGCACGAATTACAGTTACACATAAATAATAAGCCAATAAAGCCTCTATGTGCTTCATTGTAAGCCTATTTATAGAGGAAATGTAAAAGGTTTATGCTGTGTGCATTAAAGTTTCAATAAAATCAATGACATAGTAAAGCATTTCTGCCCTATGTGACTGCATTGATCTGAGTGTTCACATTTAGAATGTGGAAGACTGTATGAATGTATGAATGAGAAGAGGCAGGAGATCTGATGTCTACTTTTGATAGTTTTCCAGATGCATTTGGACAGAAATTGGCTACGTTCACACTGCAGGCTGAAACGACCCAATTCTGATTTTTTTGCCCCATGCAACCTGTATCTGATCTTTTCATAACAGTCTGAACGACACAGATCCGATCTTTTAAAATGTGGCCACTTGGGTATGTGGTCCTGAATCCGATACATATCAGGCCACATGTATCCGACCCGTATGTCATTGACACGCTGCAAACGTCATAATTCTTCGTTGAAGTAGGCGGGAACGAGAACATAAACATCAACCATGGCGGACAACGCCGCTGAGACCAGTCAGTGGAAGGGAAGCGAGGTCATCGATTTGATTAATATTTGGTGTGACAGCTCCATTCAGGCCAAACTCGGGGGCTCTTACCACAACCGGGCGTTTTTGAAAAAAATTCCAGGGTCAAATGCCAGCGAAAAATAAAAAGCCTCTAAGCCAAATACAAGGAGGTTAAAGACGGGAACAAACAAAGTACAAAAGAACGTATCACCTGTCCATTTTACGAAGAGCTGGACCGCATTTTGGGGGATAAGCCCAGCGTTGTTGCCATCCATTGTTAACGTTAGCTACTTCCGCAAACAACGAGTGACGTCGTTCACCGTTGAGTACTCTTCTGCGCATGCGGGTCACTTCTGGGTCATTTCACGTTGCCATAGGAGATCACAAAATGTCGCATTTAATTGGAAATGTGAACGGCCTTGCAAAAAAGTCTATTTTTTTTTTTTTTTTTTTTTTTAAATCGGACTTGAGCATTAAGCCCTGTAGTGTGAACGCAGCCATTGATATGCCTGACGTTGAGTAGGAAACCTTGGTAACACAGGTGGACACCAAAAAAAAAGGCAGAGGCTGCTGACCATCTGCTCCTCTAGCTTTAGGTTGAGCCTGTCAGATACTTGGCCAACACTGAGCATACTTAGAGGGTCGATGCCCTTTTAACCTTTGGATTAAATGTATAGTGCCAAACATTTTTAACAGCCTCCAAACAGATTATTTGGTTTTCATTTCGCCCTCCATATCTGCTGTCTTTGAGTGCCTTCATGTTAGCCAATGGGCCCGGGAGACACATGATGGGTTTCAATAAATGTAACGAACAGTGGCTTTTCTGTGCAACATAAATTCACTGCCCTTCAAAAACAAAGATTTCTCTGTCCGACCCATGGATTTTATAAACAGTCTTATATGTAATCTGGAGGTCTGTTTCCCACCAAACCCACATTAAAAACACAGAAGCAGACGGATTGTGAATCAATATATGCGTGCACGTGCAGCAGAATTGTTTGCAGGCCCCAGTGTGGGCTAGATCCATTGAAACACCTGAGCCGAGGAGGACATTATGATCGACCACGGCGGACAAACGACACACAAAAATTGAGAGAAGGGAAGAAAGTACATGCACAACCACAGCAAAGGGAAGAACACGGCTGCACCAAGAGTGAATGAGATGGGTAACAAAAGGACCTTCACCAAACACGGCTAAACTCAACTGATAACAGCTCTGCAGCTCTTTGTGCTTTCAAAATAAAAGAGCTTCTACCATCCTATTTTTGGAACTTCATTTTTTTATGAACAAGTAAGAATTGTAAAAAACCAAAGAGATGTTATTCCATAACTCAAAAAAAAGGTTTGTACAAGATTTTAAAATGTGATTTTGTATTTTGTCACATGATACATTTACACCAGCCTCGGCAGCGCACGTTCAAGCAACTACTTCAAATCAAAAGTCTACGTAAACAAGTATAAATAAATAAACATATCTTAGGCCTCCGTTTTCAAAACTCTCGCATTCACGCGTAGCTATGCACATTTTCGGGATTACATACAAAACTTGCAGCCACTGAACGCACGTTTAAAGTTAAAGCTGTTGAACTTTGACCAATCAAGGAGTCAGATTTGGTAGTGACGGATAGATAGCATCCTTTTTAATTCACAGAAGTCCCAACTGTTTGAAAATTGATTATGAAGGAGAAATTATTCATTGCAGTTTGTGGCCGGCCAAGTCTTTAAGGTACTGGAATAGAGCTGTGACAGAAAAAGCCTGGAGCAAGATTTGCACCACTTCAACATTTTGCACCAAATCTCTTTCAACTGTAGGTGACAGACATAAGCTAGTCATCAGCAGAAATAAGTAAGTAAAAGAAACCTCTCCATGCTTGGCCAGTGAAAACCGTTCAAGAACCCACGTATAGCATGTTCTTGAACACGCGTCACGTGCCCAATGTATACGGCTACACATGTTCTGGGCCTGCCTCTTCTTCCCCGACATCAAAGGAGTTCTGGTGAAGGTGGAACTCATCATCAGTCAATCACAAGCGACAAAGACAAACATGTGAAAAGGCTTTCATAAAACACATTCAAAGAATCAATCCATCAGAAATTTCTGAGAGAACACTGAAGCCCCAAAGAAAACCTTTGCTGAACATAGCAAATGCAACAAATCAGATGGGATTAAAACCACTTGAATATATCATTTTAAAACTACAGTAAATCCTTTAAGCCAAACTCTACATAATTCTAATGTGTTTTTTACAAAGAAAGTTCAGTTTTGTTTCCCTGTATGAGAACGAGTATATCAAATTCTTAACCATCTGCTAGAAAATCAGGAGGAGAAGTAAAAAGATCTTCATAATCCACTTGACATTTGGACCAGGGGGAGACTATTCTCTGGGATCTCTTGTTTGTGTTGAGATGTAGACTACAAGTTACTAATAATATTTTGCCCTTAATTTATACTATATGAGCAGAGAACAAAGGATCTGCAACAAAGCTAAAGCACACACCAACACACAAAAAAAAAAACAGGTTCACATGTCAAAGCTGTGACTGATAACCCTGAGATCAATTCAGGAATTTCCGTTTCTTGCTCTAAGAACAAAGAAAATGAAAGTGTGGAATTATTTAGAGTTTGTGCATCAACTCTGCTCTGTAACATAAACTACAAACTCCTGAATAAAAAGCAGCCGTTCTCTGCCTGTTGGTTGGAGGAGATCACGTCTTGTGGTGTAGGTCCTATTGAGCATCAAAAGGGGACGGACCACTTGAAGAAAGCTGGCACATTAGCACAGTCACTGGTGGTAAGGATCGGGGAGGATGGTAGTCATTCCCTTTAAATAAATGCAGAAAAGGATAATAAAACTGGGGACAGTCCAACCAATCAGACCCGACATAAATATCCTTGTGTGAGTCTGTAAGCATTCCAAGAGGTAAACATGAATCTTCCAGAATACTTCATTTTTTTTATCTTGTAACAAAAGCTCTTCTAATGGATGCTTGACAAACATTTAAGCTTGATTTACCACATAACACATTAACATATATAAATATATTTCAACAGAATAATTCTAAATCCTCCTTTAGGAGTTGAAATCACTGGTCTTAGCGACATTTGATGATCTGCAAACATCTCTGTGCTTCACGAGACCCAGTACAGAAGTGCAGGAACTGGGTTAAACAGATGCAACCAGCAGGTGTGTGAATGAGGCCAGTGGTTGTTCCTGCACGCCATTAGAAATTCCGACCGCTTAACTCAGGTGTGTTAGATTAACGAGGATAAAGAAGAACTCGTCTAACCTTCTACTTTAAACAATGTGCGCTCATAACAATCAGCAGAAATAGCACACCTTAACATCCCTGCCAGCAGATTCTGTATCTCATAGTCATGCATTATAAAGATAAGGCGTGTTCTCACACAACGGGTTCACATACTTTCCGACCACGCCTTGCTAACCTGAAGCCACATGAGAAAATGCTTCTCTATACTATGGAATATTTTCTATCAGTTGAATCAGACGAGCTCTACGCCAAGTAAATCGGCCAATACTTGAATATTATAGCTGGTCTGTTGGGAAGGAATAACTATGATATATGAAATGAAGGCATAGGAGCTCAAACAGAACAGTTTCATGTAAAACATTCTGATTTGGTTTTATAATGACCATAAGTAGCTGGACAGTTTCACAGATTTAGTAAATTCACATCACATTTTCTAAAAGAAATAACCTGTCATTTGTGATAAATATTTAACCTCGACTTCCAATTCTGACCAGATCCTCACAGAAATCTGTGACAATGCCAACAGTTGAATAACTGATAGCTTTTTCATCTGTACAGTAATATTTTCTTTAAATAGAGAAATTCAGTTTTCACTTTGTTCGCCATTACAAAACTAACTTAAACAGATTTTTATTATGTTTCCATTTAGCCTTTAACTGTAAAATGATCCATCTTTGACGATTTTGCTTAATTATGGAGTGATATCATTTCTTACAGCCATGTATAGCCAACAATGAAACCTGCCACAACGTTAAATTAAAATTGTGTCCCAGAGAAACACATCCCACATACATGTGGGAATAATAAATCTAAAGTACTGTATAAACATCTCAGAAAAGTACGTCATCTATCTGACTCTTTACCAGTTTTTTTTTTTTTTTATCTAAAAGTTAAGTAAAGTCTGATTGGGGATTTTTTACTAGAGAACTCTTTCCTCAAACAATCCTTGAAAGCTTTTCTTCCAGTTTACATTTTTACAGGTAATATTTGTGTCTTATGTTGCATAATATTAGCGCCTACGGTACACTGATACTAATGTTGTAGACAAAAATCAAGTTTTTAAATTTCAAAAAGATGGATTCCACTGCCTTCTCCGTGAATGTTAAAGCTCAGCCCCAAAACAGTAACTGGGAGAAAGAAAGAAAAATGGCCCTGAGAACACAGAAACTTCAGAGGTTTCCCCACTTTGGCACACATTACTTGCACAACTTCCTGAACTGTCATCTGCCTACAATCTCCAAGCAACTTCCTTCTAAACGCGCATATAGAACAATTTCGCCAAACAGATGTCTTTTTCAACATAACCTTTCCATCAGATGCTGGAAGCGCGTACCAGCGGCTATTGGTGACAAGCGAATTTTTAGGAACCCAAACAAAACTGTGCATAAAAACAGATCTTTTAACCTCATGACTGATAACTGATGGGTTTTTTCAAATGCAATGACAGGAACCCGAGAAACTGCTTAAAACGATAAACAGCGTGCCCCAAATTTAGATTGTAATCAAATGCATCGCTACAACCTTCAAACAGGCAGTACTAGTATGGGTGTAATTTCAGAGTAGTTGGTACTTTGCCAAGGGGGCTGGTAGCTCAAGAACGCAGCATGTCTCCTCTGGAAGAACGCTTCACCTCTCCCATCGCCTATCATAAATAAATACCACTGCAGAAATATTTGGAGATTTGCTGCACCACAAGCCTGATAAAGGTTTTCTCATGGACTTTCGTGGCCTACTTAAGAGCGGCTGGTGCATGAAACAAAACACTGCATTTTCTTCCATCCGAGTCCACAGTGTGGGTTTGGAAGAAATCAATACAAAGCGAAGAAGCTAAGCTGTCACTTGAATGGCTTCTGAGTATTTAAACATTGTTCAGTTTTCTTTTGTGTTCAGAAATCATACATAGGAAGGAAACTGAATGTTGGGAGTTTGAATTGACTTGCTTACAAAATATTTATATATGTTTAAACCAACAAAAATCAAGTTTAAAAAAAGGACACTAAAGCAACAAAAACGTATACAGCCTGCAAGTCTGAATTGTAGTAAATTGCACAAGCAAAGCAATAAATGCTAGCCATTAACTCGTCCTTCAAGAACAGCTTCCGTTTGAGCAGGAGACCATAGTCCAGTCAGAAATACCATCAGTTTATAGTCTTATTCATTGACTGTGTATGAGAACTGGACTCAATGACCCCCTTCCCCCTTATGTACCAAATAAGAAGTAACTGCTGGTCTGCAAAAAGCCGAAATCCCAAAGTCTTCTATTGAAAAAAAAACGGCTAGTACTTTGTTATATTTGTCAAAATAACAACTCTCTTGCTCTGCTAACTTTTTCAAACATGTTCTTGCTAATCGTATTTTTTTGTCTGTAGAGCAAGTTATTCATATTGTTATAAAGAGACCAATCAGATGCCTCAATAAAAATATGTGGTCTTGCATTGAACGTTCGAAATGTTTGACCGATTCTCCTGAGCCCGCTTTCAAGTGAAAGAGGTGTGGCCTTCCATTGAGGTTACTCTGGTCTGGCGAGAGTGGCTGCCATAGAAATGCTGATGCGGACTCGAACCAATCACCGCTTACTAGGGCTGCACGATATGAGCAAAACTTGCGATATGAGTGATCAATGTTGCGATAACGATATAATTTGCGGTATATACACAAATAGTAAACAACCAAAAACATGTAACGACTGTAACGTCTATTTCACATTAACTAGCTTTTTTCATTTTTTTTTGTCTGACCTGGATTCACCACAATTTGAATAAATACCCAGAAATGCAATCTGAGGTTAACTTTCTTCCTATATGTTCACTATCATGAGAAAAATGATACAAGAATATGCCAAGAACACCAAAAACACAATTTTCCTTGGAGTTGGCCTTTAAGTGTAACAAAAAGGATCACATTGGTCCAAAACAAATATTTCAACAAGTGAGACTATTGGGAAAAAATACTAGGGGCAAAAATAAAAATAAAAAGATATGAATGGATGAAGAGTAGGTTAAATCAGCCATAGCGGCTTTTTTTTAAACTTGATTATGCTTCCTAAAGTAGTGACGTTTTGTTGCCTTAAAGGCAATCTCACTACTAAATGTTGTAGATCATCAGTTAAGTAGCTCACTTCTTATCTCCAGACACACACACACACACAAAAACTCAATAGAAACACAAATGTTCAATAACTTTGCTTAAACTGATACTTTTTTCAAAAGCAATCAACAAGAAGCTGAGTCAAAACATCTTAGATGCTTTAATATGAACCATTTCCTGTCTGAGGTCTTTCAGTACTTTGTAATAAATGGGATTTCCTACGCATGTGTCCATAGCTACAGCCTAGCATTGTGGTTATACAATAACATGAAGTGCCCACTGGAACTGTATGTTTCCCCTCCCCCACGCATGCGCCTCAGAACTCAGTGTAAATATGAAGAATATCACTCACTCAGAACAGCTCAGATGTAGATTTAACGGTGCAACGTTGTTTATTTAATGGGTTTAGTGTTACTGAGTGCAAAATGAAGCCAGAATTTCCCCAACACAAGTCAAAGAAATTAAATGCATTTTAAAATTAAACAAGACCTCCCAAACTTTGTTTTTTTGTAGCTAGCTTAACACAGAACACGATTTGTTAATATGAGAAATAGCATTAAAACACGTAAATGGAGCTTTCTGGAGGGGGAATTTCAGCACACGTGTGGAGTGAGCTGCCATTGAATCAGCGCCGTCATTTCTCAAAGTCATTATCCTGTTTGAATAAATCCAAAAGACCCCCCCCCCCCCCTTAAAAAAAAAAAAAAACAGGAGTGCGCCGCCGGGAGCCTCCGTGGGGCTTACCTTTTTACCGTGAGGGTGAACTCGTGGTGTCCGCCACCTCTTCCTCTTCCACGGGGGTGGGTGGTGGTGGGGGGGAGAACCTCCAACTTCAGCACGCCAGCAAAGACTTTCCTCCCATTTTGATGAGCGTCATATTTTCAAGTTTCTACCGCGGACCGTGTGACTCACCGTCTGCTAAATTCACCCCGCCGCCCGGAAAAGAAAAAAAAAAAGTGTTAGCCCGGCCGGACGCGCTCGCGCGGGGGGGCACGGTGAAGTTTGGTGGTGTCGGGCTGAAGTTTCAGCGTTTACTGAGCAGCAGATAGAGACGCGGCAGCACAGATGCAGACTCGCAGCACAAGGGGAGGTGGGGGGGTGAAGGTTGGCTGACCTTAAACCTGAATATTGAAGGGAGGACTCACCAAATACAGGTTAATTAGAGACTTAATTACGCCGTTTGTTGCTAGCTGCCCTAATTAGCTTAACCGTCAGCTAAATGTCAGCCGTTAAAATCACCCAAACACACAAGATGCAGTGTTGTTTTGGGGGCGCTTTAAGTTAGCTTTCCTCCTCCATTTAATTCTAATAAAAAAATAAATTAAAATGTAATTTACACTCAAGCTAATTGTAAATAAATGTATCAATTGAAACGCAGTGCGTGATGGTTTCCTTCAGTCTAAGTAGCCCTCAGTGCTGCGTACAGTTCAGCATGTTGCTCTGAAGAGCCTCCCCTCCCCCACGCGCCACTCTTTTTCGCCTGCCTGGTCACACGGTGGTTGATTAATTCTCCTTTCGCCTTGCTCAGTCATTCAGATTTGGAAAGTAAATAACAAGTTGACATCAGTGTGACACATTCCTTTGCTACCGTAAAGGCTCGACTATGTGCGCAGGACATGTCCATGGAGCTGCTGCTGCTGGACTGTATTCAAGAAGTGCTGGTTAATGATTGAATAAGCCTTCCAGGGCAAAGCTCAAAGTCATTCAATAGTCCTTCATTTCTGTAATAAATATTTTGCTTTATACATTCTTGCTCATTTAATTGAATTTGTACTCAAATTGAGATACATATCAGTGGAATATGTTAAAAACATATGTTACTCAAATCATCTTTTGATCTATTTTAAAATTGTTAGACCACTGGGAACGCTTTTAAATGTATTTATGATTTTGCAGTTTAATCAAAATAAAGACACTTATTTTGTTTTCCAGAGCATAGTTTCTGCAGAGCAACAGTAGTTCATCAGAAATTTGCAACAAATGTGGATGTGGATCATTATTGGAGGCGTACAGTTTGAGCCAGATGTCAGCTCAGATGAGGAAAACAAAGACGTACATGGATATACTTGTCTACGAGTGGATGCATCAGAATGGAGTGGAGCAGGGAGCTTGTGGGCCGCTGATTGTAGCACCTACATCAGTGCCACAATCTTTTTCGAATGACATTTATTTATCTGCTCCTGATTCACAATAATTTGCATAAAGAAAATATACCGCTAAGGGTACTGTGCAATATTTTGAAAGCAGACATAATTGGTAAAATAAAAAATGAATAGTTATGCAGTAGACCACTGTTAAAGCGTTCAGCTTTTTTGTTTCTTTTTCTGACTCTTTATTGAATCAAAATGGGTCAAACGAAGGCACTTAGTTCCCTAAAAACAGTCAGTCAGGCAGCCCTGAATGTCCTGACCATATGCTGCAAAGAGCCTCCTGTCAGATCAGTTCTCTGGAGCAATCCATATTTTATGAAAGCAGCTAAATGGATATATGAGATCATCTCTCCACTCGACTTTCTCATGCCAGTTACTCGTTGTACACACTTTGGTAAGTAAGTAAGTAAGTAAGTCACATTCTCATTTCCAGAAAGTGATAGCATAGTAGTTTCCGGCATTCAACTTGTTCAGAAATGACTTTTACAAACCTGCTTCCTTAATGAGTCATTAACCTAGAATGGTCGCTTCCACATTATTCTGGTTTGAGTTTTTCATTTCATAGTATATAGTTTCGGCACACAATACAGTCACTTATTATGTGGAATTGTGGGGGTTTCAGTTTCACAGTAGTTGTGCTTTACAACATTTTATGTGGCACAAATCTTTAGATTAAAGCAGATACATTTAACATCCCTGCTAAATCTTAACACTGTAAAGCCCACTACATCAGAGAAATTACAGACATTTTTTTTTAAATTAACGTATTTTGTAAACCCTTTGCCGAAACCCTAAAAAAAAGATGCAATATCATTTTTCAAAATATAGATTCATTTGTCATACGTTTGGAGATTTAGTAAATATTTGCTCACAACAATGTTCGCTTAAGATGCAAAAATATTGCCATGAATGTTCAGGAACAAAAGCACCTTATTTACCCACTGTCTCAAATATGATACATGCATTTTTTAACATGACGTAACTCAATTATAAAGACTTGTGGTGTATTCAGACTGGAAAAGTCTGTTGGTCTGGACCGATTCCGTTTCCTTTGGACCTGATCGAGTCCTGAAACTTGTGTTTGGTCTGTATTCAGACTGCCGTCAATCGGACATTTCCATTTCGAACCAAAGCTTGTAAAAAAAAAAAAAACCATGTGGCTAAGATCTCTTCAGTTATTGGCCAGGAATTGTGAGGGGAAGGCAAAGTAACAAGTAAACGTTGTATCTCACTGACCAATTTTGAACGTGTGTATCAAGGTCAGACACTACACTTTTTACTTGCTGCTTTGGTACTGTGGAGGCACACTGCAAGGTGGTCAATGACGAGACCATGGCTAAGAAGGTATGCTTATAAGTGTTTATGACATATAGATTGTCGGGAAAACTGTTGAGAAGCAAAGTGTATCATGGTAAAAGTTGCATCATTGAGTCTGTATTAATCCAACCACATTTCAATGAGTTGCTACGCATCATTGTTGCTCTATTGCTCAGTTTACATCACGGTTATGGTGGCCATTTTGGTTCCGTTTTTCACTCAGAGCACAAAGCCTATTCAGACTGAGGAAACACAGGATTAACTGGAGCTCAATCTGACAGGCAATGAACTAAAAGAAAGATGGTTCTGAGAGCGGTTCCTGGTCCCGGATCAGGGTCCGCCCTGGTGTATTCCATGGCTGACCAACACCGGTCCTCAAGAGCCTCAACCCTGCCTGTTTTCCAGCTCTCCCTGGAGTAAAAATAAAGAAATACATAATAACAACAGATAAGTCATTCCCACCATGAAGTTTTGAAAATTAACGAAACTTTTCCCACCAAACGTGTTTTATAAGATTTAATGGAAGCAGCCATTTTTTAAAAGAGAAGGAAAGGTCCTTATACCGCCACTAGTGGTATGCCGATGAAATACAGGGGAGAAAAAATGGAAAAGTTTGGATAATGCTAATGAAATAGGGGTCTCAGAAATGTGTCTATCAAATATGATAGGAATGGTTATATAAGGTTAAATCCCTGTTTTTGTTCAGAGTGATTTGGTTTTGGTGACTGAAAAGGATCAATAAGCAGCACAGCAGCATGTGTCAGAGCTCTTTCCTCTGTCTTAATAGACAGATGTGAAGCCAGAGCGCTAACAAAGCTGCCATCAGAGTAAAACAATCTGAATAAACAAGTATGCTCAAACCTTGAGGTTGCACAAACGTTTCTGAATGAAGCCATTTACAAAGCCTGATTAGAAACTGAAGGAGAGTATACCATTACTTCAAATGTGGTTAAATAAGTGGTTGTATTGACTGGGAGGAATGAGAACACACAGTTAGATAAGAGCTATGTTTCATAATCAGTATTATACAGCAGCTGATCCTACTTACTGCATTTGACACCCAATAAAGGGAACAATGAGTCAAAGATGCCTGAATGTGTGATTTTTTTTCCCACCTAAAAACATAAAAAAAAAATTAAGGATATTAAATAAGCTTGAATTTGCAGTCATATAATATTCTAAAGCTGGCATTGTCAACAAAAATGTTGTCAAGGACTTTGCGTGCGCCTCTATTTCGTGTTGCGTGGTAATAGCACTTCCTCCATGGAGCCGGGGCTGACCTCGTAACAAAGAACAGGTTCAGTCCGCCTCCCCTCCCCCACGCCGGGAAGCCGATGAGGGTCACATGACCTTTCTAGACAGCGCTGAGGAGTAATATGTCGGGGTGGGGGCAGGGAGCCGCGAGTCACACGCCTCTTGTTGTGTCGTTTACGCGGCAGGGGAAGTGCGGGGAGGCCCGCTCTGCGGCAGGGGAATATTCCTCCGCGACGCCGCTTCTCCCAGACCCTGTTGCTTTATTTAGCAGGGAGAAGGAATCCAGCATTGCGGCTACCGTAGAAAACAGCCGTCCTCGTGCTCATAAATCTTAGGTTTTAGAGAGGAAAAATAAACACAGAGTATATCATGCCTCCACCCCCTTTTTCTGCAAACCCTTGAAAATCAGAAGGCTCTCTCTGTGGTACCCTGTTATGTCATACAGACCTATTTTTCAGACAAAGAGCAGTCGGCTGCAGGAACAAAATGTCTATTTTCAGAGTCAAAGTGAAGCTTTATTGAGGCGAGCTGCATCCAAGATGCTGCCAGTGCGCCCTAGGAGTTCCATCAGCCATTTGCACTCCAGCTGCAATCAACTTCTTTTTTTTTTTTCTTTTGGTGACACTTCTGGAGGCAACGTTTCTAACCCCCCCCCCCCCCCCCCCCTTGAGTGATTTCTGTAGAAACTGGGAGAGGCGGGAGAGCGGGGGCAGATGTCAGAGATGGCGGGGTCGCGAACAGAGGTCAAGGGTTGGTGACCTGGCCAACTGAAAGACTTACCAGTCCTGTCCTCCCCCCTCCAAAACAAAGGTCATAATGACTTTACAATGCTTTTTTTTCCCTTTTCTTACAGTACCATTTAAATTCTTAGGAAATTCCAGACTAAACAAAAGCTCGGCTTTAGGTAGCAGAACATTCAAACTAATATATTACCATTTTAGGTGTTTGTGAATATTAATTAACTATGAATTAATTAATTTATGTTACTGGTACTCTCAAAATAAAGAAATGTTTAGATAAAATGATTTTTTTTAAAGGTTGAGGAAACTTCAAAACCCTTATGTATAATAATTAAAAAAATTTTTTAATCTAAAGTATGAAATAATTCACAAAACATTTATTTTATTGAGTTTGGCAAAGACTAAAACTGTAAAGATAGAGGATAGTTTAAAGCCCCACTTTGATGAAAAGTGTAGGTGTTTATAACATGTTCTTGTGGAATTTTCCTGAAAAAGGAGGAAATATAAAAAGTGAAAATTGCATTTATGAGTATTTCTTTATTGAAATTGCTGTAATTTAGGAGCAGTAAAAAACATTTTGCTTAAAAAAAAAGAGCATATTTGTGAGGTATAAATGTGCAAGGTCCGTCTGCTCCATGTACGTCTTTGTTTTCCTCGTCAGAGGTATCATCTGGCTCAAAACTGATGACTGGATAGGACTGCTTGGTTGGAGTGTGAAAGGCTTTAAGCTAGCGGAAGACAGTGTAAACAGAGAGCTCTCAGTTTTGGATGACGGGAAGAGAGGTGGGATTTTCCACACCAAAGGTCCTACCCGCAATTCTGAGGCAAATTTCTAAAACGGCACACCCTGACATATCATAACTAAACCATTTTATTTTGATATAAAATAGGAAATAATTGACACACTTTTATTTTGGTGGATCTGCAAATAGATAAATGCTAAAACTTTAGCTTTAGGTAGCATGTAGTTTTAAAATCAAGGTAGCCCTTCGGTTCCCTTCATTAAAATGGAATGTTCCAGTGTGTTAGTACAGTCCGAGTGCACAGACTTCTGTGTTGTGACGGTGTTGGCTGCAGCAGATCCGAGGAGGTCTCATACAGGCAGCAGCTGCGTAAAGGCCTGTCCACTTTTTTGTTTTTTGCCCCTTTTCCAACTTATGTAACATTTGTCATTGCACAATCATCAGCGGCCAAAGATGTCCCCCGCTCAGGGCCCGGCTCTCCATATCAGTTTGTCGAGTTTTTCTCTGAGTAGCTGGCAGCGAGTGCAGAGGAGAGCTGTATCATCTCTTTGTGAACATTCAAGGACAGCGGTGAAATCGGTAGCCGGCGTGGCTTTCTGCAGAGTTCTGTGAAGCCCTCTTTCAGAACGCATGCCATCCAGACCGAACACGGGTGTAAAAATAGGCAGTTGCAGGAGTTAATTGTCTGCTAAGCGGTTAATAAATGAGGCAAATAGCGACAAATGTTTAGTGTTTTGCTTGTAGCTTTGGTGAAAGGTTGTAATCAGGGGGGGTTGTGTAACAGCAGGGGGGGGGGGGGGGTCCAGATTCCTCTAAAAACTAGTTTCCTCATTTCCAAGTGACGGCCCATGACCTTAAAGCTGATAGAGTGACTGTAGGAAAGGATTGAAGCGAGGGAACCAGCAGAACCATATCCTCGTGTTTCTTCTCACATTAGGCGTTTTCGGATAATGATTTCTGAATGAGTTCAGCTGGAATGAACACAATGGAAAAATGCAGGTAACAGGTGCTTTATCATGTGGCTTCTTGCACAGCAGAACATAATGCGCACGTCTGTCTCAAAACTCAATTTTAGAGAGAAATTTGGGGCTAAACTGACTGATGCCAGGTCTTCTATTGGTCCAAATGTCCTAAACCAGCCTTAAAGTGTCGCACAGTCAAGGGGGAGTCAACAAAGAGGCAGAAAATGCAGACTCAGCGTCATTTCAAGGAGCCGCACTTGCTTTAAGACCAAATGTCAACCATGTTTGGAGTAAACATGTTTTGACGTCAGGTTGGAAACTTGCATGTTTGGTGTGGAGAGAATCTGAGAAACCTCCGAGATTTAAAACAGCAGCTGCTCTGTTGTCTTCTGTCACGAAAGAAAATGACTCCACAGATCCGCCTGATAATGTCCCTGTTTTCTCTTTCGTCTTCCGCCTGCAGTTCAATGCAATAATGAGATGAAAATATTGGCTGAGAATAACAGGACCGGGGAGAAGGTGGCAGATCTTTTTTACACGTCTTAATGAAAGTCATTCACACGAAAACGTCAAGACGCCGTGCGAGCCCAGAAGACAATCAGTGCATATTTCCCACAAAACGAGCTCATAAAACTTGGATTCATCCTGGCACCCTGCATGTTATTGAGTTTGTTTGTGTGGATGTGTTTCTGGTGCATGCGAGAAATACAGCCAGGCTCAAAACAGGTTTCTGTTTTTCCTTTTATCCGATTGGATTGAGACAAAAGAACAAAATCCCCCCCCCCCTCAATAAATTCCCTATTGCAGGATATTAAGTCTGGATCATCTGCCGGAAAGAATTGTCTGAAAATAGAGAAACCGTGGAAAAAAAGAGAGGGATCAGAGCACCCAACTGGACCAGAAACTTAACTGTGGACACAGTGCCATCTAGTGGTAAGAAATGTAAACAGCTCTTCCCCATAAATCTGGACTCATAGTTGGATGACATGGTTTCAAATAAGCTCTCCTTTAGGACTTTGCTCCACATTTCCATTCAGATAACTCAACTTTACCTCACTTCCTACTATTATTCTGTCCGGGTTGGTGAAACAGGCCTGCAGGGATTCTCAGCCGCTGCTAAAGGGGTTCTGAAATGTATGGTTTATGTAGATAGAACAGCTTTCTTTTTATTGCACAACGCGTCATTGTTGCGAGGACGAGGTGACAGAAGGAGAGGGTTCAAATGCCACTAGGATTTTCCTCACCTCTCGTACAAGAGCAATATTTTCCCAGGGAATGTTGGAAAATGGGCTGCACGGTGGCGCAGTGGTTAGCACTCTTGCCTCACAGCAAGAAGGTTCAAGTCCCGGCTGCAGGATGTGAAAAACTACATCAACGGGGGACCTTTCTGTGTGGAGTTTGCATGTTCTCCCCGTGCATGCGTGGATTTTCTCCGGGGTCTCCGGCTTCCTCCCACCGTCCAAAAACATGCTTCATAGGTTAATTGGCAACTCTAAATTGTCCCTAGGTGTGAGTGTGAGAGTGAATGGGTGTGTGATTGTTGACATTCTACCCTGCGACAGACTAGCGACCTGTCCAGGTTGTCCCCTGCCTTCGCTCACAAGTGGCCGGGATAGGCTCCAGCAGCCCCGTGACCCTGAAAGGGAAAAAACGGTTAAGAAAATGAATGAAAAAAAAAAAAAGGAATGTTGGGAAGTTTTTCAAACACACCAATGGAAATACCTGGAAATGTGAATGAACACAAAGGGCGGACTGTACAGCACAAGAGAGACAGGGGAAAAAAAATAAATAAAAAGATGTTTTCCTCATGGTGCGTTTCAACAAGTTACCATCCGCCATTGATCCTGCAGGGAGAATCTGACTGTGCAGCACTGCGGGGATGGGGTTTTAATAGAAACCTATAGATTCCACATCCAGACTCAAATTATGGGGGAAAGTTTAATCAATATCAGCCAAAAAGATGTTCCCTTTAAAAGGAATTTAAAGCTTTCATAAAACAGGCCTATTTTCCATAAAAGGATGCCTGTTTGATGCATCAACCAACAGCAAATGAATCAATGTTTCAATCATTTGCAGAGTTTCTACACTTCAAAGTCTTTTTTTTTTTTTTTTTACCACATTTGCATCAACTGATTTTGATTTGATTTGGTTGTCGCCCGAGCAGATTATTTTGGGATTTTTAATTCAGTAGAAAAAAAGAACTATTTTTGCGGTTTACTCATGTTGTTCTGCTTTGTCATGCCTATCTTAAGACCTGTTTACAGAGTCCCGATGACAGAAGAGGATTAATTCATGGCTGCACGAGCTGAACTGATTGAAAGCATGTTAACACAACTACAGCATTTAAAAAAAAAAAATCCCCCTCCAAAAACCCAAAACAGCCTTAATCTGGAATAATCTGTTGTCTCCTTTGTTTACCAGGTCTTGCAACAAAAGCGCATGGCCTCCACTGATCCCTGTGGCCTCTCATCAAAGTGCAAGTCCACCCGCACCTTGGAGCATCAAAGATGCACGCGTCTTTGATCGCCGTCACCCTTCTTTGTCTGCGGCATGCAGGCTGAAAACCAACACGGCTCTGTTATCTTCCTTAGATGCTTTAGAGAGATCATGTGACAGAAACCCCCTACTTCTGTTTTTTTTTTTTTTTTACCTCTGGGACTGCAGCCAGGCCCCCCACCTTCTTACCAGCCCCTCCAATCATGAGTCAGGATGTTATCTAAAGAGGATATTGAGTCATCAGGTGGACATAAAGCATTGCAGAGAGCTAAATTGCAGTTTTAGTGCATGCTAACTTAAATATTCTCAGGAAGAAATAGATTCATAGTTTGGGGCGTAAACTGAGATAAATAACTTTTCAGTTTGGAAAAGCGGCCGACGAATTATTTACCACTGTGTAAATACTCACCGTACAGAGTTTTATGTCACGTAACATACGACTTGTCAGCCTTTCCCTGCATATGCAGGTCTATTAATAGAGGGACTTGTCAGAATGGAGGCTCAGAGATGCATTTATTTGGGCTTTTTCAGACAAATTTACAGTCTTAGTCGCAGTGCAGGCCTTTCCCAGTCAATGAGAGCTTGGCGTCAAAGAGATACGTGTCCCACAGGCTGCAGGAGACATCAGGACCGCACACAGACACCCTGTTTCCTTCACTGCACACCATAAAACCTCCCACCACACATGGCTGTAATAAGCACACAAATTAAGCCATTACGCCGTTTTTTTAAGGTACACAGACATCCGTGTTTAAATGCTTTAAGAGTAGCGGGGGATATCTCACCCAAAGTTCCATTGTGGGCCTGGGACCACCAGGGAAATGGGTGTTCATCATTCTTATCACTGGGGAGCTCTATTTTCCTTGGCATTTTTCTGATCTGTGCCTCCTCTCACTGAGAGGAGTGAGGACTTTTGAGGAATTGATGCTTCTGGGATTTGAGGGACGTGTGAATGTGGGCGTGTTTCCTGCGATTCGGGCAGAGAGACGGGTCAGGCCGATTGGCACAGCCGGCCCCCAGGCGAGACGGCAACTTCAGCCAGACCTAATGATGGTGTGCGAGTGAGTCCTCGCTCCCACTCTGCATACAAGTAAAAAAAAAAAAACAGCTATAAAACTTCATTACACTGCTGCTGTAATGGGGTTCAGGAAAGTATTCCGGGAGCTGACAAAAGCTGGGGTGTCTTTAAACCCTTCAGGGAACTTTCTAATTAAAAACTCAACTCTGTAAATGCAGTAAGTAGCGAGAATTTGAAGCTTTTCCTACATGTCATATTTTCTCCATACCTTGGGCGATGAAATGCTGCCAGAAGTCGGGAGTCCATCTTGAGGAATTTATTTGGGATGGTTTTAATAGTTTTCCATGTAAGAATTGTTTTTCCAAGCTACTGTGAAAGTGGGAGGCGAGAGCTTAAGGGGGAAAGGGCTTCCCTGGGATGTTGGCAGACGTCTCCAAGGCCACATGTGGGGGTTGGATGCAGAAAACCTGCAACATTTCACATGAGATCTGTTAACAACTCCAACTTTGTGTGCAAACTAACAAAGACAGGTGTGTACTTTGGCGCATGGAGTTTGGACGTACTAGATCACTTCTGGAGCTGGTTCACTTTAAGAAATGATGAAAAAAAAAAAAGGAAATATAAGTTTGTTTAATGTCTTATTTGTTTATAACAGATTCCATATCATTTTGCATCAAAATTTAGACTTCTCTTGATCAAACAATTGACACAGACAGCAAAAAAATATGAGAAAACTTTGTGTTATACATTCTAATGTTCTTTTAAATGTATTTTCATTCAGTTTAATCACAGAAATGCCAACACAAACTTACATTTTTGTCCAAAGATACAACAGAAAAAGCAAGTAGAATCAAATTATGACTGTTGTAATGACATTTATTTGAAATAATTCAACATATTTGCTATCTAATTCAGTCCAGATCGTTACCCTAAAGCCAAATTGTCTAGACTAGGTTTTAAATATAGCATATATGTGCGAGCGATAGCTTACATTAAAACATTTGCAGTGAAATCAGCTGTACCCAGCATCAATATTTCATGTTAGAGTTTAAGGTTTCACTCATGGTAGCTTCTGTACTTTGAAAAGGGATGCAAAAACAAACAAACAAAAAAAAAAACAACGTATGTTGACGCCATTTTTTTTAATGGCATGTTTTAATTATAGCATCCTTCCGGTCAGAAAATGTGTCAAATTTTTCTGAATTTAAACAGATTCACCCGAAGTTTATCTGATCCATATAAAAATCCATACGTGATTGAAAGACATTGGCTCAGATTTAGCACTATGGGGTGCAGGAAGAATATCAGTGGGGGCAAGTCTGTGTGGACTGAGAGTCTGGGGTGTCATGTCCTTCTGAGCCCCTAACATGTTTTGAAAATCACTGTTTCAGTGAATCTATCTTCTTCTTAAAACTATTTTATGTCTTGTAAAATTTATGTTCAATGCACTTCCTGAATACCAGGCTTGGGACAGGCACAGAAGGGCAGTCTGTGTCCTGTTGACGCTGCATTCATCAATTTTTTTTTTATTTCTGTCTATTTGTCATCCATCCCATCCTTAGATTATTTTGTCTTTAATTTATTTTGAGTTTATTTTTTGTGGGTTATTTCTTTGCTTGTTTATTTATTTATTTTTTGTGGGTTTATATATTTTTCTAGTTAATTGTTCATCCTCTTATCCGGGTTTGCATCGTAAGTCTTTAGATATTTAAAAAGTCATAAAAATCTTTAAAAAGAAAAAGCAGAATTGTCTTTTAAAATCATGAAATTAAACCGTTTTTCCTACCTGTAAAGTTTTGCTCCTTGTTTGAAAACAGATTATTCTGTTCATTTTCAGGTGTTTGTTTGTTTTCTATGAACATAAAGCTGTAAAATAAAAACACTAAAGATGCACATTTCCTTCCAAAACACACTTTCTCATCTCTGAAAGATCTACCTGCCTCTGGTCTCCTCGTGCACGTCACTCAGCGCCGGATCGTCCAATCACAGCAGCCCTCAGGCCAGTGGCTCCTCCCCCCTGTATAATTGAAGTTTCTTTAGTTTCTTCGGCGGAGCCTGCGAGCAGTGTCGTCCGCTCCGTGGAGGGATTAAAGACCCAGCAGCGGGACGATGTTTCCCAGAAGCCTGAAGCTGTGCGCGAGCCTGTGTTTGTGGATTACGGCGCTGACGAGCCCGGGAAGAAGTGTGTCCGCGAGGAAGCAGCAGGACGACTCTTTCTTCACTGCCAGCATTTACCGCGCGAGGTGCGCCTCGCGGTGCCTCAGCCTGCACATCACGCGCATCTCTGCGTTCTTCAAGCACTCCCAGGTACGAGCTCGGAAACCAGAACCCCCCCCCCCACCACCTCCACCTCCAGCCCCGGCGGTGTTGACGGATCCAGCGCCCCGCTCCCCCCTCCGCCGTGGTGGTGGTGGTGGTGGTGGTGGGGGGGGGGGTCACAGACCGAGCTCCGGTTCTGGTCCCCCTCCTCCCTCCCCAGCATCCCCGTGAATTGTTGAGTTGTTTGCAAAGTTCTGAGCCGCAAACTGCTCTCCTGCGTTTCTGCTGCATCTTTTGCCTCCCAGCGTGCTGCTGGATGCAGATGGAGAAATTAGCCGCGTGGTGGCTGACATGATGGGAATGTGGTGTTTTTCACCCTCCACTGCGCGCTCCGTTCTCTCCCCCAGGACCCAAAAGAAAAGATCCGGACACTGAGCCCTCTCCCCAGCAGCAGCAGCAGCTCTCTGTGCCTCTATAGTCACTCCACTTCTGTCTTGTCTTTTCTTAAACAATCCCTGAGTGTATTTTTTTTAGGTATTGTGGATCAAAGCCTGCTGGTAATGAGGTTTTAAGGAGTTTGTTTGTAACTCATTGGTTTTGCTTTGAAAAGCGTTTATTGATTCTGCCAGCCCTTCTGTCTGCAGGTTCACCTCTGTGCTTAATTATGGCCTTTAAAAAAAGATATTATTAAGGAGTAATGCAGGACTGAATGGGGCTGAACTGTAATGAACTCCCTGAAAAATAGAAGCAAGAGAAGGGATGGAGAGCAGTGCCTCTCAAAGTGCATCTTGGCAGGCGGCATCAGGGATTTGTTTGGAGAGGAATCCCGGGGGTGTGATGCAGGCCAAGGTCGAAAAGTTGGAGAATTAAATTAGTCGCCGGGTAAGAAGTCAAGCGGCTGTTGGAGCTTGGCTTCTAATGAACAGCGAGCAGTCAGCATAATTGACTGCAGAGCCTGGGAGTCTGAGGCGGTGTCCTGCCGAGGGGGAGGGAAAAGAAGAGGGAGGCACTTGTCTGAAGAGCTTGGTGATAAGCGAGGCAGACCTGCAGGTCCGAGGAGGGACGGCGATTGTTGAGGACCTGCTTTGTGTTCTGCAGCGGCCCTTTCATCTGAAGGAGTGTGGGGTCTGGTCAGCTGCAAAAACATATGCCCCCACCCCCCCTCCTAACGTCCACCAGCCCTGCCAATAAATGCCGGCGTCACACCTCACAAGGAGCTGTCCCGCCAGGGGGGTCACCTTCCTGCTGCACCTTGCCGCCCCGTGGTGCTGAATGTGAGGAGCTCTTTTAGGATGTTATCGCCATGTTGGAGCAGTCAGCACAACCTACAGGTGGATCCGCTTCCTTCTCCAGATCATTGACTGTACATGAGACGTGGACTGAGTGACCCCGCCCCCCTCGTGTTCCAAATAGTCTGCAAAAAGCAGAAACCTGATAGATTCTATTGAAAAACAAACTGCTATTGCAGAGTATTAACCTGTTTTTCAATTTCAAAATTTTCATTATATTTTTTCTGTTACTGAAATTATAAACTGACCAATCCGATGCCTCAATTAAAGGGCCTATATCATGCTTTTCTTAAATCTTTTATAGTACACTATATCCATGATAATATATTACGTTTGGCCCACTAAAGAACAATATTTTAAAAATGAAATCTTAGTTATTTTTACAGCTCATTTTCCTACCCAGAAGTAAGACTACTCAATCTCTGAGGCTCCGCCTTTCGCTCCTTGTGGGTACCGCCCATTTCATGACGTCAACCAGGGGTCGGCCTTGGCAGCGTGTCTGCATTTCACAGGGGAAAAAAAAAACATAAAAAAAGCATTTAGCTGATCACCGTTAGCTCTGTGGAGAAAGTGGGTGTGTGTTAGCCTGGGGGGCGGTGCTGGTAGCGCAGTCTGCGCTACCAGCACCGCCCCCAGGCTAACACACACACGCAAACACTTTTGTCTCTTCCTCACACTCTTCCCCACTCCGTAACGTCACAACGTGAAAACCATTTTCGCAGATTATGAGGGACTGGTGCTCAGAGATCAGTGGATAGATCAAAACGCTGCTCTCTGGTTGTTCTTCGTGAGGAATGAACATTATCTTACTCTTAAAAGCTCAAAACGTCGATTTTTTTTTTGCATGATCAAGTAGATTGTGTCACGTCGAACAATCAAAACATTCATTTGACCGATTCTCCTGAGCCCGCTCTCAAGTGGAAGGGGTGTAGATTTCCAGCAAGCTCACTCCTGATTGGTGAGAGTGGTTGCCATAGAAATGTTTGACTCAGACCAACTTGAACCAATCCCTGCTTAGAGATGATTTCTGGTTTAGTCCATATTGCAGAAAAATGGCAATTGAGTTGAATTCATTTGGGAGGAACCGGAGATGAGTCATTTTCTATAGGTGCCATCACAGTCGCTGTGTCCAGTTCTCATATACTGTCTATGCTCCAGATCCCATGTTAGCGAAGGGCCACTCCAATGATCAAGACCGCTTAATTCAGCTCGGACACCCTCATGGGGGAGAAAGAAGACTCTTTCCATTTGAGCTAGAATGAAAAGCTTCTACTGAATGTCTCTTTTTTCCCAGTCCTTCATATTTTACGGCCGCTTCTCGGTATCTGGTAATCCATCCGAGCAGCGACTCCTTTTCCTCGCCGTACAGGAGATAATTGGCTTTTTTAACGCATTTACCAGCTGGATGTTCCGATCTTTTTTTAGTGTTCGCTTTAATTGGATCTCTCTGCAAAGGCTGAGCGCTGTTGTTACAGATGTTTTGTGCAGCCACACGCTCAAACAGGAACACAAATCAGGCGCTTTGTTTCGGTCGCCACAGTTCCACATTAGTGCGGAATGGAAACAAGCTTGAAGAGTTGAGAAGCCCATGGGTAGTCTGATGCTTGTCAGATTTATGGCAAGTTAAGATTTATTATTGCAATAGTTATTCCAAATACAGATTTATTGACATTTTACTCCACTTTTGGGGAACTTGTCACCCCTGTACAATAGACAAAGGGGAACACCCAACCATAAACATTGGCCACAGACATTTTAAGTCTTAAGAGCGAGCTGGGAGCCCTGTGCAATAATGTATTCTGAAAGCATCGGCCTTGTAGTAGATTATTTATGTGGAGACCTGTGAAGCCAAAAACAAGGTGTGGTCGTAAGGTCCTGTTATTACACTCGAAGCAATAAAAATCTAACATTTTCAAATTCAAGTCGTTCTTTTTTTAATATGCTGCGTAGTAAAATCTAAGCGTCTCGCTCCAGAGATTTCTGTTTTAAGTGGAGGGAAGGAAAAACACTGGGAAAGTAGTTTTTCTGTGTCCCCTTGTTTTTGGCCTTTGATATTAAAAAAGCCTGCGGTGGAATCGAACCTCGGCTACTGCCCGTCGTACAGTATGTATGGGGTTTTTCATCGGTGAGGACAGCGGATGAATGGAGGCCTATGAAGCGTGGTCTCGCCTCTCAGCGTGCACTTTTAAAAACCGTGACACTTGGCTCTGTAAATCTCCGAGCCGCTACACCGCGAGGTATTTCGCCTGACAGATAACCTTCACTCCCCACGTGGAGACAACCTCGCACCGGTGCCGTTTAGGGTTCCTGAATTACCCTCTTATGTTAGCACTAGACACATTAGCTCCCCAATAATTCATATCAACTGGATAGGTGATTGGTGGAATGACCGCAACTCTCACACCTCCTCCAGGCAAAGCCTAAATCCAGCAGCCCTTTATTTTAGTGCTGCCTAAGTTATTTAGGTGACGCCTGAGGAGCCCTTAGCTGCCAAAGGGCAGACAGAACACCGCTCTGTCCTTTGAAGTCCCCCCCTCTTGTTCTGAATTATGTGGGCCATGAAAGACCAACCGGTGTTCTCCAGTAATTTGAGTCATTAGGACATAAATTCAGTCTGAGAACCAACAAAAAACTGGACTATTTGGTGGCTTTTGTTCCCTGTCATCTCAGGTGTCTAGACAATGCAAAAGGCTTACGGCCATCTGCTGGAACCCGTGTGGCAGACTTGGTGATAAATGTCCCGTTGACTTGAGTTCTACAGTTGGTCGCCGACACACCAGAGTTTACCTTAGACCTGTGTCTGGCCTCCTCCGGCCTCCCATCACTCTGGAGGATATCTGGAAAGAATTCATTCTCTGCAGTCCTTGACTCTCCTCAGCTCTGTATAATGTTCAGACTGGAGAGGAATGTCATGGTGAGTCAAATGGATGAAGTCCTGACCTATAATTATTCCCTTGTTGGTCCCTGAAATGGTGGGGTCAAGCCTGGACAGCTGGGGCAACATCCTGCTGAGCCTCTCTGCTGCTGGGATGCTGTCACAAAACAAAATTAGCTCCTCCATGAATCTGGACCTGTCAGCACTGATGGAGAGGTGTAACAAAATTATCCTGAGTCTACCGTCCTAAACTCTTTAATCATTGCTGAGTTGCTTTTTTGTGCAAAGTATTTTAATTCAAATTTTTGCTTGCAGGCATAAATGTGGTCTTTGTCACACAAAAAGACAGCAAATCTATTGATGCAAGAGCAAAAACCCGCTCCTCTTTCCAGTTTTGTTTGTCAAAAAAACCTAAACAATAGTACCAAGTCTCCTTAGTGCTAGGAGTCATGTATTTTTCATCCTTATCTGTAGCCGTTTGTGAGGGAGATTCCCTAAAGACACGACCATCCAATCATGGATTCCTTTGAAGCCGCTTGACCGTTATCCTTGACTCCTAAACCATAGCACTTACTGGTACTGGATGTCAAATTAAACCATGTAATGATTACTTCTCTCTCAGTGTCTCATGGGAAATTTCCCCTGGATTACATTGTGAGAAAAAGCTTTGAACTTGACATTGAACTTAAGCAGACCCTTTGCTCACAGATCCCTAAACTTTGGCTGTCTGTCACAACTTCACTGCTCTTCTAGAGTGAGCAAAGACAATAGAAAGCTCAAAGCCAGATTCAGGTCATTGACAAGAATGAACTCCATCAACTCGAAGCTTTTCAATGGTCTCATCCCATGTAGCCTTTAGTTATGCATCCCGTCTTCAGATACATTTTCATTATTTAACACTTAACTCTTTGGTGACAGTAAAACCTGATTTATGATTCAGTGTTGAGCCCAGACGCACCAGCACCATTGAAAAGACCTTTACTATTAGTGCATTATTAACTTTTTCAATATTATGCCCCGTTTTTACAAGTTTGGACCAATTTTCTTTAATATATTTATACATGTAGGTTGTTAATGCTAAAAGGATCCCACCATCTCATTTTTTTTAACGATATAGCATGTTAATGCAAACACAACTTTTTTTTTATCTCCTAAAAATTTCTGATCATGCTAACTAAAGGGCTTCCAACCAGTTTGTGTGCTTAAGCAACACGATTATGAAATTTGTTAGTAAAATGCATCTTTACTAAAACCATCAATGTAACGGTTAGTCTTTTGCACCTTTTTTGGGTTTGTTTTACAGCCCATTGTGTTTTGTGTCCTGATTGACTGTAGACCATTGTCAATCTCATCTCTGCCGTATCTCCCGTACATAGATCTTTGATTGTGAGCACATCTTTGAAAGCGTTTAACCCTTAATTATCGGAGTTGTCGCTGGCAACCCCTAAATAACAGACACTGACCTACCATAACTCTTCCACCGTTTTGTGTAATCAGCGTAAATCGAAGAAAACCAGCCATGTTGCATTAAGAGCAGAGTGGCTTTCTCCTGCCTCAGTATCAGTTTATTATATGTGGACTGCATAAGCACTTTACTACTGTAAAGTGTTGCATATCAGCGCTAAGCTGCTTTTCTCTGCGCTAAAATGTGCTGGAATTACGTTAATTGCGTCAATGGTTGAAGTATTCCAAAGAATGCCAACACTGGAGCTAAAAGGTTTAACAGGGAGAGAAAAGGGTGAAAATGTTTGCGTCTGTCTGAGAAAAGTGTATAATGGTGTAAATTAAGGGTTTCACAGCCTGAAAACCTCTGTAATAACTGTAAACAATAAAACAGCTACTTTGTGGATGTCACGTATCGTGGGTTATTTTTAGAGCGTAACTCCCGCGATAAACGAGAGATCCTGTATAAAGATGAGAGCTTGCTAACCATTATTTTTCCCCAGATCAGGATAGGTAATGCCTGGCCTTTATTGCTGATTTGATGAAGACCTACCTTTGTATGGAGTTGAAAGGTCTGACACTTGCTATTGAAGCACTTTTATGTTTTGTAGATGATAATAACACTCCCGGGGAATACTCAAAACAGCCACTTTCACAAGCCGTTAATCCCCACTGGAGATTTATATGACCATCCTCCCTGTTTACACACCGATGCATTTGAGAAGACAGAACAATCCTTCTGAGTTCAAGTGGTTATGGTGTGAAAGGGCACAAGGTGGCACCTGCACTGCTTTAATGGGGAATTTGCAGTATCTTTAGCCTTTATAGGGTTGTTTACATCCTCTCCTGCTTTGCTGATCTGAGGAATGTACTTTGACTGGTGGGATAAACCTTCAGAGGAGCCCAGCGGACTTTGCTGTAACCAACCAAAGGTCAGCAGGGAACTAATGCTGTTGAGTAGTGACCTTAATTTTAGTGACTTTGTCCTGCAGATTTCTTCAGTCCATTAAAGTAGGCCACTTCTCATTAGACCGATGTGAGGCTATATCGTGACACGAGAAAAAAAAGGTTTGGAGTTAAAATGCGTTTGATGGACTGATTGCTGAAAATGTTATTTCAACATTATCTCTAATGACTAATGATGTTTCTCTTTCTTCCCCAGAATAATGGCTCTTTGGTTTGGTGCCAGAATCACAAGCAGTGCTCCAAGGTAATGCGGTTTCAATTCTTTCATGAATGAAGTGCACGCCACGTACACGCCTCATTATCGCTGGATAATACAACATAAAGTGTACAAGTCACGCCAGGACAAGTCTCGTCCTGCCTCCACGGCTGATAGCTCCATCTGTTGACATAAGAACAAGCCTTTCAGTCCAACCAGCGTTTACTTCAATTGGTATAGATTTTGTCGAAACTTATTTGCTTGTCTAATTGGAGTATATTTAAGTAAAAGTGTAAAACCAGGCAAGTTATGAAATCAGTCTGTGCCTTTTATTCTTCCACTTTATGGTATGTGTCCCACAGGGTTTGTTTGTGTTCTGGGCTCTGTCTCAGAGAGAGTCGGCACAAAGCTGGTGTTGACAGTTCTTCTGAAAAGATAGCGCCGACAGTCTCTATCATGCTCTCCTGGTGCTCTTGACAAGGCCCCTGGAGATGTGCTTTACAGAGTGCAGACAGAAAGCACCATGGAGCTGAGGGAGGAGGGAGGATGCACTTGCACAGCTTGGCCCAATAGTAATCCCTGCAACACTTTAGGTCCCTGTCAGAGACTCTCCTCTTCTCGCACAAACAGTGAAATGGAGATCCATCGCCATCGCAAACGCTCAAGTAACCACAGGAGGACACTTCTCTTTCATGAATTTAGGTTTTAAGTTACCACTCATCTGGGTTTCACTTGAAGCTCCAGAAACTTATCAGAATAACATATAGGTGGAATGTTGTTTTAGAAGGGATCGCATTCCACGCACTTATCAGATCGTCCTCGCACAGACGTTAGTTTATGAAGCTTGCACAGAGAGACTTTGTTCCAACTGCTGCTTCTTTATTGAAAAGCCGTTCAAACACAGAAATGCTGTAGTTATTTATGCTTGCTGAGCATGCTTTCACCTTTTGCTACTCATATTAATCGCAATCAGTGTCTGCTATCAAATGGCTTGCAAAATCTCCCTCTGCTGGTTTTTTTAAATTCCCATTTTGAATTGCAAATAATTTCTCAAGCAATTTGCATCTGCCTTGGACACGGCAGAGCTATTGTGCTTTGTGCTTTTCTTCAGCATCTGCAGATGTACGGGTTACCTCTGTCATCCCACCTGTTCAGGGAAAAGGAATTTTCCCAGATTCATTTTGACTAAAGGTAAAAACTGCCAGCAACCCATTAGAGGATGCCGAACGACACGTTTGAGTTCAAACTTTTTAGCATCAGTGCTATCGACAGCTTACGCTCCTTTTTGATTGGTTGTTTCCCAGTTATTTAGGTGAGTTTCTTGCTCAACCCTTTAAAGCTACGTTCAATGTCTTCGGCAATGTCCTCGGCAATGTCTGTCTGAGCGACCACTTTCAATCAAAACTATATTTTTACGCACATATTTGTGCGTTTTGGACGCGTGAGGAAGGTTAAACCAGGTCAAACTTTGACCCATCAGGGTTGGTAGAGACGTATGGATGGTGTCCCTTAAATTCTAGGGAAGGGCCAACCGTACAAAAACAACTGATCACGGAGGAGAAATTAATCATTTTTGTTTGTGCCCAGCCAGAATTCATATCAGAATAGACCTGTGAAAGAAAGAGCCTGGAGCAAGTTGGCGAGATTTGCACCACTTTGACATTTCACACCAAGCCTCTTCCAAGAAGAATAAGAAAAGAAGAATCCCCTCGCTACTTGTCATAGTGTGAACACCATTGGCTAACACATGCTGAGTGTACACGTAGAATAACACCTAAATAAATAACAAATGATCTTAGAGATTCTGTAAATCTTTGAACGTATATGCAATCAACATGAGTAAACAGTTTCACGACTTTTTACATTGTCTTTGCGCTGAAATGCAACACTTTACATTCGTATAGTGTAATTCTGTAACGGTGCAAAGCTGCTTCTTTTCCACAGCAGAATCTGGTGACCACACGTTGATTTCACTAACTAAAAAGTGTTGCATATCAGTGCAAAGCAGTTTTAGTTCATTTCAGATTATGCTGGAATTACATGAATCGCACCAACAGTTAAAGAGTTACGGTAGTCGAAAGAACGTAAACGCTGGAGCTAAAGCTCTGGATTAAAAAAAGGTATAAAAAAGGGTGCATGTCAGTTTTCATACCCAGTCACCTAATATAGCAGAAACTCAACAAATTTCCCAAACCTTTTTATCGGACTTCTTATTCCTGCTGGTATAGACAGCATACTGGTTAGCAAGTCTCCGCTGTACAGGCTACACGACGCTGGACTTGATGTGAGCCCTTAAAAATCATAGTATGTTTGTGTTGCCGCTCTATAGCTGCCATGCTCTGCTGCGCTGCCAGGCCAGTCAAGGACTCTCAAATTGAATTAATTTAAATGTATCCCAGGTTTTGGGTCGAGCCGTTCGGGATGTGGGCCAGAGCTTTGGTGCTCAAGTTTAATTTGCAGCTTGAAGTCAAAGTCTTGTGGAGCAAACATCTCCACACTTCACTTCCACATCAATGACTCGAGTGCACACTGGGGCTTGTGTGCAGTCTGTCAAAACACGGCTATTGTAGCCACTCTAACAATTGCACTAAATGGGGCCATGTTGTACAGTGGTTCCCTGTGAATAGCCGGACGGCGGCCGATTAGCCTCTTCACTTCATGAACGGCATCCCGTCAAACACAGAGACAAAGGCGGTGGCTTCTGGGGGGGGGGTGAGTTTAGGGCGGGAGGTTTGTCCACCAGAGGAGCCAGAGCCTGTGAAGAAAAAGGGTTGGCCTAATAGTTCAGACCAATATTTGATGACCCCATCCATCGGCGTGTATCTAAGAAAAAGACATTCAAAGCCTCGGCATGCATTTATGAGTGAGTGAGCGAGTCGTCCTGGTCATCTGGGATGCAGTGTCCTGAGTCAGCCCCTCTCTCAGCTTCCTCATTGTCATGGTAATTAACCCGCTTGCCCTCTCTGCAGAGCAGACCGAGGTGGCATTTGAAGAGCTGGGGAGTCATTATCATGCCAGAACGCCAGACCAGCATACAAACTGCATTCAGGCCAGACCAGGCAGACAGCAGGCATTTCCGTGACCCATTGTCATTTGGTCTCCTCGCCGTAGAAACCCCCTTCTTTTCTTTTTTAAAGGAGTTTGAGGTTATTTGTCAAAAGTTTAAAAAAATCCAGAGTGCAAAGAAAATTGATTTTGTGTGTGTGCGCATCGGAGAAGTCATCGAGGAAGCCAAGAAGCTTCCACTTTCAGAGCGTGGCTGGTAGGTTCATTTGAACCCCTGGGGTGTTATCCACATCAAATGCTCGGACCGAATTAAAGCAGCAAGATGCTGGACTGTGGAAAATGCCATGCTTCCACACAATAATATAGCATGCTTTGGTTTGATGTGGGATGGATATTTTTTTTTTGGTGTTTCCATTGTAAAATGTTGCAAAGGGTTCTGACTTCTTTAGAATCCTCCAAAACTTTTGGGACACCACAGTTAAGTTTGAGTTGGGCATTTTGGACACCGTTTTTCCAGTGCTTTAGAGAAAAGAAAAGAAAACAGGAATATGTGAAATTGTCCTTTTTGCCCTGTACGGTACAGAACCCACACTAGGGAGGGACAGTGTTGCCCCATGCGGTGAGGAGCTGACTCAGCTTCGGAGAGCTATTGGCACTTTAAACATCTGTTCAGCACAAATGTCGCCCAGCCAGAGTAGCCAGTGTGACCTTCAGGAGCATCCGTGCTGTTCTGTTTCCATCGTCATCATAATGTTACCTCCAAAAGTCTTGTTAAAGACTTTCTTTGATAAAATCGTGTTTTTGGCGTTTTTAACATGTTCTTGTGGCATTTTTCTGATGATGGAGGACACGCATTAGGAAAATTCCGAAGAGTACGCAGGGGGGACCATTAGCCGCTCCACTCCATTCCGATGCATCCACTTGTAAAATAAATCCTTGTAAGTCTTTGTTTTCCTCGTCGGAGCTGGCGTCCAACTCAAAACTGGACGTTTGGAAAGCGACAACATTGCTCGCCATTTTTGTTTCACTGGTAATGTTAGGAAGGGGGTGTGAGGGGCTGTTAGCTAACATATATAGCTCAGTTATGGGTGATGGGAATTGGGGGTGGGGTTGCTCCACGCCAACAGTCCCGCCCACAACTCAGAGGTGTATTTCTGATGAACTATGGGTTGCTTTGCAGAAAGTATATCCCAGAAAACGCCGAAATTTAAAAAATGTGTCTAAAAAAGACCGCTTTTAAAATAGATCAGAAGATGATTGGAGTGGATCTCTAAAGAATGGAAGAAAAGTTGTTTATTTATTTTTGATTTTCCTTGTTTGAGATGGACTAATTAATAAATTGGACTGATTAAGCCGAAATCGCTGCTTTCTATGTGACATTGCTGACTTTCAATTCTTCTTGAATGAAAATGAAAAAGCTTGAGAAAGTGTTAGCGTTGGTAAAAAAGTCGTGCTCCTCACAGACGTCCCACCCCTCCTCGGTGTCCCCTTTAAACCTCTTTCTGCCGTCCCCATCGTCCCAGCAGCAGAATAACAAGTGTTTACTCTGTTGGTCTGCCTGCGTCTTTCCTTTTCACATGTTCACAGTCTTTGGAAGCGTTTTTTTTTTCTTCTTCTTTTTTCGTAACAATCACTGGAATGCTACTGTGTCGCATTCAAAAGTGTCTTTGAAAGCCCACGGTCGCCCCTCCCAAGCGACCCCCACGTTTTCTCACGACCAAACCAAAACCGTTCAAACTGTTTTCCAGGCACATTGGATGGGAAGCGCTCACCTCTCTCGGTTTTGACACAAGCGGGGCTTTGAGGGTCTCGAAATCAAAGTCTTGTGCGGCCATCCCTTCCCTTCGGTGGGGCCGGATAGTTGCGCAGAAATGATTTGTGAAAGTGGTGGTTAGTTTTTTTTTTACAGCCCCACATGTCTGGGGGATGGGAGGGGGGTGCTAGGTGCAGCTTCAAAGCAGCTTTTGGCTGCATGGAAACCAGACATTCATAGCACCTCTCTGTGTTAGTCACATCCCCAACACCTCAAAGCAAGCGAGGCCTGAAAATCAATCTCCCCGGCGTTGGCTGTGCCTGAATCGGCCACCAGTGGAGGTGCAAGCAGAGTGTAAAAATTTCGAAAGCAATTTGACCTAATTTATTTTCCAATTTTCTGACAAGTGTTTGAGGTGGTAATCGTGCGAGGAGCAGCTCTGGAGGTGGCGTGTTTGTGTGGGTGGCAGAGGAGTGTGAAGCGAGGCTGGTCAGTCTCAGCAGGAAGGGCCCGATCTGGACATGGCTGTTAAGTTTCATTGGCAAAAAGAAGGAGGCAAGTAAAGGGGGAGGTTGCTTCATTGGGTGCTATCTGCATAGCTCATTATTCACATAGTGGGTGGCAGTGGGAATGAAAACCCCCACAGGGGGGAAAAAAAAAAAAAAAAAACACCCAAAGACGTGGCCAAATTAGAGGAGGGTTGCAGTTGGACCTCACTGCTAAAGTTGCTTTTTCTCCATCCTGAAGGCGGCTTTGACAGAGCGGCCATTCACTGTGCAAGATAATCCAACTTTCTAAGATTGCCCGATTTCACATGTTCTTCCCGCCCCCCCCCGCCCCCCCCCTGCCCGTCAGACTGGATTTCATTCCCTTGAAGGATTAGCGTAATCAAAGCGGCTGTGAAATCCTCTTTTACCAATAATGACCAGTCACACAGAGTCATCCAAGTGTTTATTCTCAATCTGCGGATGGAGGGCCTGAAACCACAGACAGCAGACGCATCAAATTGCGTTGGCTCATATTTTTTCCAAGCTCGTGTGCCGAAGAGGCGCTTAAGCAAAAAATCATTCTGCAGCTTGATTAGGAGCCATTAATATTTTGTCAACACCGATGGCACCAAGGAGCCTGATTGGGTGAAAGGAAGATTAGAATATAAGAATCTTAAAACCGATTCCGCACTAAGAAGGTTTATCAATTTTGTTTGCGCTCCCCTCAAAGCTGCTGCGTCCCGCAGATAAATCTGGGAGATTACGCGTGACAGTTTCAGGGCGACGGGAAGCCAGAGTACATGTCAGGGACCGGCTGATGTACCGCTCTCATAACCTCTGACTTGATTTTAGACTTTCCAGACGGAACATGTTTGCGAGGCTGCTTTTTATTGTTGCTTGTGTTTGCTTTCTGCAGCCACACGTATCTGAAAGTCATTCTGCTCTCCACACCCAGCTTTGCCCTCTTTCTTCTTCAAACAGGAGGGTTCGGTCATCAGTACAAGCTGCATTGTGTGGCTGCTGTAAGGTTGGACGCCACTTCTCAATAGAATTCTTTGTCAGGTGGAGGGAACCGTCAGGATTAGTGTTTGTCTAAAAACCTAACAAAGATGCATGGATGGTGTTGGAATGGGACTAGGATTAGGGCAGCTTTACTCCCCTCCACTGTATGTCGAGTTCTGCATGCTGCTGGCTTACATTGTGGACAATCTCAGCAATTTATTTGCTTCAAGATGAGAAAGAAAGAGGATTTAGACAGCTTGAGTGGTCAATGTGGGAACAAATAATTGTTTTTGCTTGTTGTTTTCATTGTTTGTGAGGAAGCGTTGCTGGGACCGTAGATCAACCGGATTGGCAGATTGAATTTAGATGGCGTTGGCGCTAAGGGAGTGATCTCCTTTTGCCGCTCTGCTTCTGCATTTGTCATCATAACAGTGTTCGGATGCTGCGGAGTGGGAGTACATACAGTAAATCACGCGCGGCGCAAACTTGACATACCTTTCAGGGAACACTTCCCCACAGCGAACGGCGTCTTTATCGCCCATCCGACCCCACATGACGGATACATCCTGTTGAGTCTGGATGTCACCAAACGTAAACTGAGCTCAGAGGAAGGTGTGAAGTGATGCTTCTGCTTACAGCTACTGTAATCTGGACTCTTGTCACTACAACACAAGGCGGCAAAAGAGCCGCGAAAAAAAAAACGAGCCCCTTGAGAGAAGTGGAGCATCCACTACATCTGTGTGTGAAACTTCAAAGCCATTCAGTTTTAAGTGAACTTTGATGGCGTTCCGCTGCAGACAAAGCACAATTCTGGCTGATCTGTGTGGGCTTTTCACTCATAAATAAGGCAAGCACCTCTGATTGTGGGCTAAATGTATAATTCATGCTTTGCCCCCACTGCTCCTCCTCTTTTTCTTCTCACTTTCTGCCAAGCTATTCCTTTTCAGCTCTTTGTTGACTGCAGCCTCAACTGCATTTAAATTAATAATTAAAGAGGTGCTCAAAGTATCTCCGTGACACCACCTGCTGGCTTCCTCGCCTCCTCTGAGCGTTATCTGACAAACAAAATAAAGGAGCGGAAACAAATGTTTGCTTCAGAGCGCACGGATGTTCTTAGTTTGTAGATTAAGGGACTAGGATATGATCGTATGATCACATGCAACAGTAACTAGCATTAATGAGGGGTAAGTGTACACGAAGTACTCGTTAATCAATTACCAAGTGGCTATTATTTTCCTTATGCTACCGTCACAACGGCCTCAACAACGTGCGTTCAAGCGACCACTTCCAATGAAAAGTCTATGGAAACGCGCATAAATGCATGTTTTAGGCTTTGGCGTGCTATGAACGTTGTAAGTTAGTTTTCGGGCTTTACATACAAAATGTGTTACTGTTATTGAACAAATGTTGAATGTTAAACCAATCAGGGACTTACATTTAGTAGGGACGAAGGTGTAGCATCCTTTCAAATCAGGAGTGGGAAAATTTTATGACTGATGGGCCACAAAAGGTTCTAAAATTCCAAAGAAGGACCAGAAGCAGATGTGTGGAGTGTTTTTGTAATCCACTTCATAAGAAAAAGAAATAACATGGAATCTGGACGAAAGCATTTAGATTGAAAAAATTAACATATATTTTAAAAGAGAACTTTTTTTTAGTTTTTATTTCAAAACTGTGGCTTTAGTTCTCATTTTAGAACCAATTGCACCAATGGTTTGATGGACCTCATGTTAAACGCAAACGTAGTGAAATACTGCGTTCATGTGGTGTTTGAATGATCGGAAAAATGAAAAACAACAACTCTTTAACACCACATGGATGCTAGAGCAGGAGTCCCCAAATGTTTTCTTGTTAGGGTCACATCACTGTTTACTTCTCTGATGTGTCTAATTTTAACTGTCCTTTTTTCTTTATTTTATTGTGAAGCAATTTGGAACCGTGAGGGAGTCGCAAAGTGCAACATGAATTAATGAATTAATTATGAATTAATAATGAATTAATAATGAATTAATAATGAATGAATTCATTAATTCATTCGTTCATTCATTCATTCATCATCCTTTTAATAAAATAAACAACACTGTGACATTAAAAATAACCAAATAACTCTCTCTGTGATCTTCAAAGAAAAAAAGTCAGGGAAAATAATACTGATGCATTTAAAAAATGTAACCAATAAAAAGTCGATCCTCTCCCGTCCCTTTGAGACTTTGGAGAGCTGCAGTTCTTCACACATCTCACAGTTTGCGCTAAACTTCACGAATAAAACTGAGCAGCTGTGCAGCGTCCTGCACGTCTGTTTCTCATCCAGTGATAATGAAAAAAATTCAAATTCTTTTGCATGAACTTCTCACCAGTACAGTCTTCCCTCGTTTATTGCGGGAGTTATGTTACAGATGTTTTATGGCAGTAAAACTTCTCACTACACACTTTATACACTATTCCCAGACAGACACGAACATTTTCGCACTCTAGTTTAAATTCTCAAAGTTCAAACCTTCATAGGAACGAAGTCCAGGATTTTAGAAGGAAAGCAACGATCTGATCAAAGATTTATGTAGATCTGAAGAGTTGTGTGTTTCTGTACAGGAGACGCGGCACAGAGAGGTCTCTAGCCAATCAGGATACAGAACAGGGTGTGCTGTTTATAAAAAAAGCAGCATAATGGCTCTAAAAGAATGAAGGAAACCGTGGAAGATGAACTGTAGTGTAGAAAGGGAAGACTGTCTTCGGTTCTATTTGACAGCGATTTTTAGAGGGTGGATTAAAATATCAGCTTCTCGATCCTGTGGATAAATAAAAAAATAAAATAAAAATTATGCGTCTTGAACATTGATCGGGGGGCCAGACCAAATATGGAGGCGGGCCGGATCCAGCCTGCGAGCCATGGTCTGCCCACCCCTGTTTTAAATTCATGGTAGTGCCAACGGTTTAAAAAGTGATCATAAAGGAGAAATTAATAATTGTGGTTTTTGTATTATATGACACCACGTCAGTCAAAAATCAGAATAGAGCTGCGTAAGTAAAAGCCTTGAACAAGAGTCGCAAGATTAGCTCTGCTTTGACATTTCCCACCAAGCCTCTTCCAACTGCGGGTACATGCGCTAGTATCGTTAGCTACTGTCCAATGTAAACACCATAAATGCGTGTTCAAGAACTCACATTGAGCGCATTCTTAAAAGCTTCTTAATTGCTTGGTATATGCGTAGGATAATTGTCAAAATTCGACTTTTTTTGCCAAAAATGGACATTTGTCTTAGAGTTAAAGAAAATTCTCTATTTTTCCTGTTTTTAAACCTTTCTGTTAGTCTGTGAAAAAGGAAAGATGAGTCTGCTTCTTTTTCATCAATAATCCAAACGAAACTATAGGATCAAGTTAAATCTAGAGGGCATGTTTTCAGTCACTGCTGATAAAGCGGGTTTCTGATCTCTGTTGTTGACTTTATGGTATATTTGTTCAGGCTACAGATTTTTGTGCTTCTTTCCCCACTGCTGGTTCCTAATTTAGGTTTAAAGCTTCTGCCTCAGGAGTTGAAGTCTGTCGGGGTCGTGTTTAGGTCAGACCAGAGCCAGAGACTGACGGGCAGATTGTTAAACTGGTGCGTTCTGGACGCTGACTTGTGGATGTAACCTGTCAGTTTACCAGCAGAAAAGAGTTCCATCACTGCTGAGGAACAGCTGAAGTTAATTGTGGTGCTGAATTTTTTTCGAGAAAAGTCTCAAGTCACGGTATGTGTGATGGAATGGAGATGCTAAACAAACAGGAATTTGTCTTTTACTGACATGTATGTGAGAGATTGGTGGTAAAACTGCAGCTTGTTTGTTGGTTTGTTTGTTTTTTCTGGTTCAGAAGTGGCTAGACACCAGGAATGCAACATTTGTCTAGTATTCCTCTATGGGTGGAGGCACTTGATGCTCTCAGTGCTGCAGTCCACTTCTTGTGATGCATTTTGTTTGACACTCCTCTCTAGGCTGTTGTTGGAGTACCTTTTTGTTCCACCCTTTTTTCTTCCTCTCAATTTTCTCTTGATCTGCTTGGAGACAGCACTCTGTGGACAACCAGCATCTTTAGCAAGGACCATTGGGCCTTTCCTTTTCTTGTGAATGGTGTTGATGACTGTTTTTATTGCAGATCTGTCAAATCCTCGCTCTTCTTCAAGACTGCATGTTGACCAAGACTGAGGGAGCCTTTTAGTCCGAAGGTTTAGCTCCAGTGTTGACGTTGTTTGAATTACAGTGATTACAGTGTTACAGTGTTCATTGTAGGGGTTATGTTCTTAAAATTACCCATAATGGGGGAAATCCTCGAAGTAGGATCATAGGCTGTAAAACTCCTCACCTCACACTTTGTACAGTTTTCTCAGACAGCCATAAACCTTTTCACACTTTTCTCTCTAATCGTAATCCTTCCACTAACCCTAACCCTTGTCTCCCTCCCTGACCCCAATCCTACCCCTTACACCACCAAAAGGAATCCAGAGGACAGGGCTTCCCGTCACAACTACACAATATACTCAAGGGATCACTGGATCCTGTGCACATCACACTTTGTCCACTACCTATCCTACCCCGAAACCCTACCCCTAACCCTATCCCGCACACTAACTCTTAACTTTGATCCTTTACCATTATCCCAACCCCTTACCCTAACCCTGTCTTATTAAAAATAATTTTTACCACTAGACCACTAGATACCTACGCAAACATGGTACTTACAAAGTGGTCACCTGCACTTATAAGGGAGATGCCTGTGATACAGGGCCCAATACACCACACAGCACACTCCACAACCTAGAATCATTCGCCACTGACAAGAAAACTGTGGATGCCTGTGACCTCGACTGAACAAAGTAGGAGTAACCACTTCCTCCTTCTATGTCCAGGAGCCGACAGGCTGACGTAGTTGGGCTCGAGTTTCCCTTTGGGAAACTCTTGCAAACACCCTAACCATTACCCTAACCCTTAAAGTTTAAGTCTTTGTAGAAAATAAGTCCAATGCTTAAGGCTCAGGAAATGTTTGCGGATGTTTTAAGGTAAATGGCAGATTAGGATGTGACATCAAAACATTGAATTTTACAATGTTGTAGTTTTCTGAGACACTGAATTTTTGGGTTTTCTTATTTTTAAGCCATAATCAATAAAATTATAATTAGAAGAAAGAAGTATGTTACCTCTGCCTGTCCACATCTTTCTAGAGGGTACGAAGGCTTTCTCATGTCATCTGTCTGATATAATGTCTCCATATCTGCCATGACATCTTTTCCTGGTCAATAACACTTCATAAGGAGGGCCATGGAAGTCCTACCAGATGTCCAAAACATCTCAACTGGTTCCTCCCATGTGGAGGATTAAGTGGGGTTAGTTGAACAGAAAAGGATGTCTACATCAAACACAGAGGCATACATACTGACTTCCTTATGTTCTAAAAATGTTTATATTCCTATTTAAGTACAGTTTTCTAAAACATTTGTGTTTTATTGAATCATTCACTTGTGTTTTGCTCATTTCACTCCAAATTAAGTAATAGTGACAATATATTGCATAACTGCTACGTTGCATTATTGCTTATTATTAGTTTGCCATCTGTCTCGCAGATGTTGTTGGATATCACACACACAGAGGCCACTTATCTGTCCCGAAACCAGCTGTGACAGAAGTGATAAACAGATAATGGTATGATAAAGTTTTAATGCACCTACTGCCAAATTTCCATATGGTCGGGGTGGATCTTTACACCATCGGTGGAGAACAGACAGCTGGCTAATTCTTTCAATCATAGATTACCGCGTTTTCTCGTGAGTACACCTCCAAAAATGGAGCACTTGGAGGAAAAGGAGCACAATGCCATTGTGTTTTCTGGCTGCAGCGTTCCTCGCTGACTCCACGAGCCCGTTGGGTTTCCTCCTGTTTGCAGAGAACCCCCCCCCACACACACACACGGATGCACATGCTCTTGGAAACAACAGAGCGAACCATACCATGGAAATTGAGATGCACACCTCATACTGTTTTTGCTTGTGAGACACTAATGCTGATGGCTTCCGACAGCTTTGATACGGCCACTAAATAACACTCATCCATCTTTCCTTCCTCTGAACTAAAATGTGGCATTTAGATAAGCGAGCCGATGGAAAAACTATTCGGAGTGTAGAGTTGCGAACGTGCTGTTAATCTTTTTGATGTGCCTGATCCCACACCCTGTTTATTCATCACACACCTGTGCTGATTTATAGACTTGCAGTAATTGAATACATAGTATCTCATAGAGTCGACACACTTTAGGGTCACGTTTGGTTAAGGCAACGGTGTAACCAGGACCGCGCAACGCCTCGCTTTGAGGGTATCTCCTTCCTGATTTACTTTCTGCTTTACAATCCTTTGACATTTAACAGCACAACAGGTTTTTATTGGAAAACCTTACCGGCATATGATTTTTCACTCAATGAGAACAAAACTCAGAGGCTCAATGAAATGTGTTTCAATCCAGGAATTTTTCAAGCGGAGACAATGATCTTAAACTTTATACTTTTTTTTCTCATTTTGCAAAAGATGTCATGTAGTATAAATATAAAAATCTTTGCTTTAGTCCTTATGGGACACTTTTTCTTTCAGTTTTGGACTTCTCATGAAAACATTATGGTTGCAAATGCTTTTATTCCTCGCCGGAGCCATAAAGTAACAAAGTTCAACCTGGGGATTAGTAAATAAGTTACCACATGCTTTTCTTCGGCTCCATAGAACTTTGTTTTTTTTTAAATATTAGCGATTTATTGATTATAAACATTCTGAACTCTTCGTTACTAGTTTTAGGTCTAAATTAAGTGAAAACACCACAGTTCACTGTGTTACCAAACCAATACCGTCTAAATTATTCATATATTATCCATATGTTTTTCAAATGCTTACATTTCACTACGGGTTGTATTGCTAAATATAACTTTGTATGTGACAAATAAAGAATCTTGAATCTTGAATCTTGAAATGCTCAGTTAAAATTAAAAAAATACAATAAAACAGATTAAAACACAAAGTAATAGGGATAATGATACACTAAAAAGTGCATGTTTTAACATTTTATGATTCATTTTTGTATTGGTTGAAAGGATTCTTGTGAAATCTGGGATGGCTAAAATTGGGGTGTGGCCTGTTTATTGACCTGAGGACAGGCCTAACTTGCTGCCTAATTAGTGTCACTGTGACAGGAAACAAGTCAATTCTAATATCCTTTTGTCAAAAAATAAAATAAAACTTTTATGCATTGACACCGTGATGTCATAATTTATATTCACTCATTTTTTTTTGCTTTTGAGTAGATGCTAAATGAATGTATTTTTTCAGCCGAAGTGGTTGGATGCATGTTTACATTAATAGGCGTCAAGAGTCTAAGCCTTTGAGTACGATTTTCAAATTAGCCATTTAAAAGTGGTGTATGACAGAATTTACATGATAATTTTTATTTTTTAATAACAGGTTCAACTTTTCAGCAAGTGAGTGTGCTGTATTTCACTTTGTGAGCCGGGACTTTGTGCAACAGCAGCCCATCAGGGCTGTGAAGCAGAACAGAGAGTCCTTCTAAACCCCACTCTGGTTTCATTACATGACTGAAGCTTAAACACACATCACTCTCAATGAGTGCACTTGGTGCTCAGGATGATCCTGTGACACAAGTGTGGAGGTTTTCCAAAGCAGAGGATATATTTTAAAATAAATGCTCTTCTGACTGTCTTAGCATCACAGTTTTTAGTTAGATTCAGACTCCTGGGGTCACAAATTGTCTTGAAATTGCTAGAATTGATTCTCTTTCCATTACAGTCTTCTTTGTTTTCCGGGGGCTCCCTTTAGGGATCGCCCACAACAAATCATCCGGCTCCATCTAACCCTCTCCCCTGTTTCCAAACACCCTCATGTTCTCCTAAACTACATCCATGTACCTCCTCTTTGCTCTTTGTCTAGGCTCCCATCCTGGCTAGCTATAACCTCAACATCCTTTCACCAACATCATCTATAAGTGTCCAAACATCCATCATGAGCTGTTCCTCTGATAGATTCATTCCTCATCCTATCCGTCCTCCCGAAGACGGTTTCTTCCATATTTCCATTGCACTTTTAGAAAGTTGTCAACACATTTCCATCCCTGTCCCTCCTCTGGGTCCAACCTGATCTAAAGTCTTTATACCTCTTTTGTTGAGCCGTTGCTACCTCCACCTCCATCTTGACTTTGTTCTACATCTCCCTGTGTTTCCACCTGCTGTCCTCTTATGTTATGTCTACACCGTCCATGTGACTGCACATTCCTGAACATGTGTTGAGCAAATGGTGTTCACACTGGACTGTTGCGACTCGATACTAGTGCATGTTCCTTCAGTTGGAAAAGGGCTTGTTGCAAGTTGTTGTGGAGGTGCAAATCTGGCGAATCGTGCTCCAGGCTTTTTCTTTCACAGCTCTATTCTGATACATGACTGACGTAATGTCATATAATTCTGGCCGTTCATAATCTGTAATTATTCAATTTTTGCGTAAATGAACAATTTCAAACAGTTGGGCCGAACATCGTCACCAAATTCGAGTCTCTTATTGGTCAAAGGTCAACCAGGTTTAACTTTCAATCTGCGTTCAGTGGACATGAGTTTTGTGCATAGAGCCCAAAAACAATCTTAAAAATATGTACACCAATGCATGAACGCGAGAGTTTTAAATGCAGAGGCCCCAAACGCACATATACCTGCGTTCATATTGATTTTTCATTGAAAGTGGTGACTTGAACACATGTTGCTGATGCCACTGTGAATGTAGCTTCACTGCTCCAGTTTTTCCTGCAAACCTTTTTCTTTAAACACACTCCTGAACGTCTTCATTTGACCCTTAAATCACCTGATCTGCTTTCTTTTGACATACCAAGTACTTACTGATCACTTTAGCTGTATCTGTCCGATCATCTGGGAGAACCTCCTGATCTTCCAAAGTCTTTTTCAGCTCCTTCTTAAAAGCAATATAGCACTCTTCGTTTTTTTTTTTTTTTTTTTTGCTCTCTGCTCTTGTCCTCTTCATCTTATTTACCACCAGGGTCATCCTCGCACCACCATTTTGTGCTGTCTGGTGACAGTCCCCAGCCAACACTTTGTAGTCAGTAATCTTTCAGATTATAGCACCTGCTGGTGAAGAATTGATGTGCTTTCCCTCCAGTCTGCTGTGGAGTCGAACAAATTAATCAGCTGGTTTCCATGTTTGCGTTTGACATATTTTCAAATGATTCTGAAACTGTGACATAAGAAAGTTGGATTAGACTGTTGTTTCTCTGACACTACACTTTCTTTATTAGTTGCTAAAAACAATTACTGACGATTTGTAATGTTTCTATCATACGGTGAAAAAATAAAGTCAGTGAGATGCATTTAAATAACATAACCAGACTCATAAAGTGCATACATCAGCATCAAACCCAAACGGCTTGACTTCTAATCCGAGCCGTGCAGTGAAAGCAGATGCAGACTCATGTGCACATATAGTTTATTACACTCAGCTGTGATTAATAAAGCCCCCTTCCTCTGCATGTGATAAATGGGAAAAAAATGTATGGAGTGTTTACTGTTCTACTGAAGGGACATTTTTCAAAGCCATCACACATTTGGAGTGTATTTCAATGTAAGCCAAACACACTCACGGATGAGCCTGCTCACAAACGCCGTATGGTAATGAGCTGGAGAACTGTGCGACCTCCGCTAACTTTGATGTGGAGCCTTTGTTCTTCAGCAATCAAAGGTAATTATTTAAATCTAGGCTTTTTTTACTTTGTGGTACAAACGGCGTATTTGGATCAAGTTTGACACGTCCTTGGTGTTCCCTCACTTTCTGACTCTAATTTTACAAATGAAACTATTTTCTTCTTAGATTTTAAAGCAAATCTAAGACTATTTGAGTCTTTGTGTGTAGTTTGACTGATCTCCATCTCTCTACAGACCATCCCAGGGTACACTGACAAAAACAAATCCAGATTTTTATTCTTAGAGTCAAATCATTTCCTTTTGCAGTGACTTAATTATTGTTCGTTAATGAATAAATGGATTTATTGTTGTATGTTTTTCCTTCTGCGTTCATGTCGCCTTGTTTACTTTTCCAAGTCAAATTTAGTCTCTTGCCTACATTAATGTATGCGTTTCTGCTCTAGTATGGAGATGAGCTGTGCTGCCTTTTATATTGTGTTAAGGGGGTCTCAATAAACAAACCAAGCAAAATTAGAAATGAAGAAAAGTTTACATGTCAGAAATGTCATCACCCACTGTGAGTTCATGACAAATGCCAAGAAAAAAAAGTTTATTCTAGGAATGGCTGCATATTTATGAACTAAATATACTTTTGGGTTGACTGAAGCTATAGCACATGCAAGGACTCAATGGAATGAAAGTAATTCATTTTTCCGTGTCACATTCTTTATTTTCTGATTAGGAAGTGCAACTTTTAGCGTCCACAAAACAATTATTTTTACGGCATGATTTTGCTTTAAACAAACAGGAAGCAGCTACTTCCCGCCTGCAGCTGTGTGTATACCAGTATCAGAAATATCGGAAGTCCTTCCAGCAAACAAACTAAAGTCGCTGAAGAGGAACGCTCTGATTAGGTAGTTTTCTTCTTGGGAATAAACTCATATCTAATGTCAACATCCTCCTTGATGACGCAGGCCACACCAGCATTCAGCTGGGGCTGGCAGAGACCGACTACGGCTGGATTTGACCGAACTAGGAAGACGGAGGAGAGGAAATGTCAGGAAAAGGGATGGAAAGCGGCGTGAGAAAACAGCTGTAGTAAGAAGAAAGTTCAGCAGAGGAAAGAGCAGAGCTCCGTAACTCAGCCCTGAATGGGTCAATAGAAACCAGCAGAAAGCAAAGACCTGCTCCAATAATTGAGTTCAGTTACTTGGAGTGTAAAAAGCACCAGAGCAGCAAAACAGAGCCATAACTCGATAAGACTGGAGGTTGGATTTATGACATGTGTGATCAACAACTGAGATTCCTCAATATCTGCGGCTCCCAGGAGGGCTGGGAGCTGTGGATCCAACCCAAGGGACAGCAAAGGCACCTTGTATATAGTCCTCGGACGTGGACAATCAGGGTTTGGATCGATGCAGCCAACTGCAAGCCTTTGGAGATAATGGAGAATAAAACATGCTGGGAACTGTACTTTTTGCTGGCGGTGGGGACCAACAGCATACAAGCCCGGCGAAATGGCTTTCAGGGGAATCTCATTTACACAGTCTCACCATGTGAATGTGCAAATACATTCAGGCAAAATGGGGAAAATGTCATCTACCACTGGCTGAGTTATGTTCCCCCCATTGTTGTGCATGCGCTCTGTTTTTTAGGGCTTGATTGGAGGCAGTTCATGCTTCATTAGCTATAACAAAAGGCTTGTGTGACATTTCTGTGGACAGACTTTTTTTTCCACGTTTTCTGTTGTTTCAGTCCCTCAAAAAAGGGCTTTTATGATGGGTGGAGATGGCGAAAAGGCTACACCCAATACCTCCCCACCCCCTCTGTTTCATCCCAAGCGAGAAAATGAGTGAAGATGGGCAGAAAAGTTGGCTGCCGTTCAGGCTGACTCTCTCATCGGCCCACAGGATGCCTTTGAGTGTCCCCCAGAGGAGCAGCCGCTGCGTTTTATTACAGCGTGAAATGGGGAGTGAAGGGCCGCTATGGTTGTTCCCACTTAACCATGCAGAGTTTATCTCCATCAGCTAGAACAATAAGAAGACAAAAGAAGAAACGAGGTGTTTTTGTCAAGGCAAACATCTGGAGAAACAAGCTGGCGCCCACGTTTACACTTTGGCATTTGTGCCCCTTTTGGGTCAAATTTGCCCTGAAATGCATTCAAATCGAGTCATTACAAGCATTCTTGGTGGGACGCAAACAGATGGTGGCTGCAGGTTTGTTTGAGGGAAACCCAACGCTGGCGCTCGCACCAAGCTCAAACGCCATGTCCAGCTCAGTTATGTTCCTCTCCGCTTCCAAAGCGTGTTTTCCCAAATCCTGTGCCAGGATTCAAACACTAGCATTTGGCAGCAGCGCAGTGGAAGTTGTTTAAAACATTCAGAGGTCCATTGATAGAGTTGCTGCCGTGTTTATTAGCTAACGTTGGGGTTTGCTGATAAGTTTCTCATCAAGAGGAGGCTGACTTATGCACACTACAATACAAATTGTGTTCTTAACATGTTCTTGTGGAATTTTTCTGATGATGGAGATCATAAATTAGGCTTAAAATGGCATTTCTGAGTACTTCTTTTAAAAAAAATGTACTTAAGTGCGACAATAGGTGAGTCACAAACTCCCTGCTCCACTCCATTTTGATGCATCCACTTGCAGACAAATAGATCCATGTACATCTTTTTCCCCGTCTGAGCTGGAAATCTGGATCTAAACTGTACGGCTGGACGGCTCCAATATTGCTCGCCCTTTTTTTTACACTGCTAATATTCGGTTGGGGTTGTGAGGGGCTGTAAACTAGTGGGAGAGAGTTTAAACAAAGGGCTGATGGGAGGTCAGGGCAGCCTTAAGGCCCGTACACACTGGGACGAATATTCGCCTGGCGTTTTTCGCCACGTCTTTTGTGTTCACACCCAGGCGATTTTTGCTGACGATGAGCCGAGCCAACATGCAATTTCATTCCCTGACATTAGATGGCGCTTAGTGTAAACAGAAATACTCCTGTACACAAGGTGGTTTTCACTCAGAAGAAGAGAGCCAGTATTTACGCGCTTGTCAGAATCATACAAGGAAAAAAGTGAATATTTCAAGCACCAGTAGCTCCAGCTCCAGTTTCAATGATGAAGAAATTATTGTTCTGTTGAATGATGAAAGACGCCGGAAAAGACGCCGATTTTGGGTACATCCCATAGTAACGAGAAGAGAAGAACATGGTGAGTTTTATCGACTGGTACAAGAGCTGAAAATGTATCATGAGCGTTTTTGGGGATATTGTAGAATGTCCGTCTGGTTGCTATATTGCTGGTATGTGTGCTCAGAAAGGCAGTTTTGTGTTTGAGCGCCCCCAAGTTGTGTTTTACTGTAACTTCAGAAGCTCCAGACACGTGTGCAAAAGCGCCATTCTCATTGGTTGAATAGATTTCGACGCGTCAAAAAAAAAAAACGAACCCGAGGCGTTTTTTTTTTTTGAGGCTTTGACGCGTGGCGTTTTTTCGCGTCGGTGTGCACACTCTCATTGGTGCCCTTTGTTTAGTCACGAGGCGAATTTCGCCGACGAAAATCGCTGGCGAATCTCGTCCCGGTGTGTACGGGCCTTTACAGGCAAATTTCTGTTAGACCACTGCAGCTTTGCAGAAACTATGTCCTAGAAAACAACACAGGTTTGTTAAATTTTGACCAAAAATAGCAACATCATAATTAAAAGACCCCTGGAAACACTTTAACAGTAGATCAAAAGATCATTGGAGTGGGACTTTACCAAATGTTCCTGCCGATTTCTGCAGAACACTGAGGGACGAGATGTTACCGCCCCCAAAAATGTGATTCTGTCTCCAGCATTTTCCTCCCCAAACACCAAACTATGTGAACAGGAATTTGGGAGCTTGATTGATGAGATCACCTTTGTAATTATATCCAACCGCCTTGTTTGTTTTGGCAAAGCATCTGTCGTCGGGGCTTCTGCTCTCCGCTTAAATGACAGAAATGCTGACAGACTGTCAGTTACCAACACACCTGCATGAGCCGTCTGTCTCAACACACACATCTGTCTGTCTGTCTATTCCAAAGCCGCCGTTTCTGATAAGTCTCCTCTTTCAACAAAAGCAACTGTCTCGGTTAGGAAAAAGGATTATTTCCTGGTAGGATTCAGCGTGTTTATCAGTTGGGAATGAATTGGCCTGGAGCGCTGAAGAGAAAAAAATAAAGAAATGCTTGTTGGCAGTGTGGGTGAGACGACACAACCCACTGGCAGCATTCGGAGCTGTGTCGCAATCTCCACGGTGCCGGTAATTCATGCAGGTTGTCATCTGAGCATCTCCGGATAATTCTGTTTTCACTCCTGATTGTTGTGCAGCAAACAGGAATTCTGCCCTGAGAAAAGCCCGGCATTCAGTCCGTGCACAGAAGATCTGTCAATGAGGAAAATGAGCCTGATCCCCAGGCTTATGTCTGTATGTTCAGTCATTTGTAGTGGGGATTTGTTGGCTTTTTAACATGTGCGTCTCCTTTAGATGCTGCTGCATTTACTGCCTCATAACCTCCATGCCGCTTCAACAAGCCTGGGAGGCTGCGACAAAACCGCCTCCACTCTTAAAAGACGCAAAAAAAAAAAAAAGAGTTAATGATATAAAGTTGCCTCATTATTAAAAGCAGATGATGTTTTAAACTGCGTTGACTTGGACATTGCAGTAAAGCTCGTATGTCATCTTAAATCCCTAAAGTGCTGCAGTGCTTTCACCTGATCAGCTCCATTGAAACCACATTAGCTTATTTTGGAACCCTCTTCTGTCGTAACCCTCCGAGGCGTCCAATTTTTCTCGCAAGCTTCCTTCATTTCATCTCGTAACATCTATCGCCGTGACATAATTAGGCGAACACCCTTGCTCCTCTCCTCCTCAGCTCCCTCGAACCTTTAAAAGACTCGGCACACCGTCCACGCCGAGTACATGGGCTGTCGGAGACGGGACCGGTTTCGGCAACGACGGCTGAGGATAATTGAGTGCTGGCAGGCGCGTGCATGCTGCTGATTGCAGCATGTTTCTCCAGAGCCAAGGTTTATGTTTCATCATGTACCCGTCCACCGCACTCCATAAAAAGCAAATAAACTTCTCACTGGTATGGTATAATAATGACAGAGCTGGCTAATGAGTGAATTAAAGAGTAATAAATACATAAATTCAGCTGTGGCGGCCTGACTGAGAGGTGAAATGTTCTTACATCATCTGTAGTGTTTAATGCCTCTTCTACTGTATGGTAAATGCCCTCATTCTTTACAGAGCTCCCCAAAAAGCCCGTATTCTGTCCTAATCTGTTGGACCATCTTTCTTTTGCCAAAAGTAGATTTTGTCTTCATCCGTTTTTTAGAGAATGAGCTAAAGTGTGTTATTGATTGTGCCTCAGCGACGGAGTTGATGAAAGAGTTGATGTTAACGGGGCTGAATAAGTGACTTTGGCAGGTCGGTTGTTGGTGCGGTCGGCAGCCTGGCAGTGGTCCGCTCCTCTCTGTCGCTTAAGCCAGCGGCGGCAGCAGCAGCAGGATACAAGACCCCCCCTTTGAACCCTCCCTGCAGCAGGGAGAGCTCGACGCTGTTGGGTGCACATCGTCATTTTGTGTTAAATTACAATTACTTTCATAGCAGGGGATTCGTTCAGGGTTAGCTGTTGCATTAAAAGCAAGAGGGGCTTGACCACGCTGGTGAACACATATTAAACTGTGCTATCCTGTTATGTTTAGTAAAGTGACTTTATCCACTGCAATCGTAAAAATGAAAATGAAAATCGTATTTTTAGTACTCTTAACATGTTCTCTTTCTCATGATGGAGGACATATATATATATAGGAGAACAAGGTTAAAATTGTGTTTCTGTGTGCTTCTTTATTCACATTGTTGTGAACCAGGAGCAGATGAAAAAATGCAGTTGGAAAAAGCTTGTAGCCGTGACATAGACGCACTCCCTCCCACTCCATTCATCTCTACTTGTGGGCGTCCTCATGTTCCATCCACGAAAAATTCCATCCAACACGCTCTCCTTTACATCCAAGCTGAAATCTGGCTCAAAACTGTACGGCAGAATAGCTCCCCAAATGCTTGTTGCACCGGTAATGTTAGGTTGGGGGTTTGCAGGGTCGTAAGCTAGCAGGAAGGCGTAAAACATGTTAGCGGATGGATGACGGGAAGTAGGGGAAGGCTTACTCCATGTCTACTGTCCCGCCTACAACAGAGATGTGGATTTACAATGAACTCCTGCCGCTCTGCAGAAACAATGTCCTAGAAATTTTAAACAATTAGCATAATCATAATTAAAAGACCACTGGAGATGCTTTTACAATAGATCAAAAGATGAACAGAGTGCGACTTTAAGCTGCCTGAATGTTGATATTCTGATTCTGTCTTGTGTCTGTGTGAAATATTGACTGTAACTATGTTTTAAATGGGAATCCGAAGATCAGAGAAACCAAGTGAATCCTGTCAAAGTCCCACTTTTGTTTGTCTTTAGACTATTGTAAAAGAGTCTCCTTTTAGTTATGATTACGCCACTTAGCCAAAATCAAAAACCGGAGTTGTTTTTCAGATCATTGGCGCAGGGCGAGCTGAGAGCTCTCTGTTTACGAGTTCTCCTGCTAGCTTAAAGCTCCTTACACCCCCAACCTAACATAACCAGTGCAACAAAAATGGCGAGCAATATCAAAGCTATCCAGCTGTACAGTTTTGAGTCAGAAACCAGCCCAGACAAGGAAAACAAAGACGTACATGGATCTATTTGTCTATAGGTGGATGCATCAGAATGGAGCAGAGCAGGGAGCTTGTGGGTTATCGTTGTAGGCTGTACGTCACACCTGCAATTATTTTCTTTATCTGACTCTGATTCACAACAGTTCGAATAAATAAAAATTAGGAAATGGAATTTTGAGCTTAATTTTCTTTTTTAAAAGTCCACCATCGTCAGAAGAATGCCACACGAAGATGTTAAAACCCCATTCGAGTGGGTCTTTTAGGGTCTCTGCCCACCGCTGTTGAGGGGTTTATGTCAAGTCCAGACATGAGCGTGAAAGGAGGCTGCATGATGACAAAGTGTAGAGAGGACGGGAAGCCAGAAGCGCAAAGGTGTGAAAAGAGAATCTGCATGAAGCAAACCCAAACAGAAACAGATTTCCACTTCACTTTGCTCCCTCTGCTTCTTAAGGCTCGGTTGGTACTATACTCCTTCAACAGAAAGGAGGGCTTAGTTGTTCATCTTTCATGTGGATGGTTGTAAAAAATGAGCGCATTTTTTTTTTCCTTACAGTGCCTTGAGCCCTGCAAGGAATCGTGGGACCTGAAGGAGAACCAGTGCCAAGATTTATGTGAGGTATGTGCTTTCCTCAGACCTGAGTTCAAAGTAACTTTTTCTACACTGCATGGAGAGTTAAAGCAGTCTAATGGCTTCATGGCTGAAGCGTAAACAGGACAGTTAACTCAAAGAGAGGCCTGTTTGTTGCAAGGAAAACGCATTTCAAAAGGTGACAACTATTTTCCCTCTGTTTGTTGCCTTTCTTATTGCACAGCCCCTTTTTCCCAAGAAGCACTACGAGTGTCTGACGAGCTGCGAGTTTTTGAAGTCGGTGGAGGGTGTGAAGCAAGGCGACTGTCCAGCCCCAGAGAAGGCCAGTGGGTTCGCTGCAGCCTGTGTGGAGAGCTGCGAGGACGACGGAGAGTGCTCTGCAGTCAAGAAGTGCTGCTCCAATGGCTGTGGCCACACCTGTCAGCTCCCCAAGAACCTCTACAAAGGTAACGGAGAGGCAAATGAACATCAGCGTGCAAATTCCACTTCCACTCTGTGGATGTGCAAGGATTTGATTCTGCTGGTAAAAAAAAAAACTGAAACAAAAAAGAAATGTCAAAGATTCAAACTGAAACCAGATGTGTAGAGATAGAGTAGAGGGAGTACAGATTACTTGTTACTGGTGTTCAATAGTAACTTTACAAAAATTCCTGCCTCAGATTTGAACTCCGTAAGTAGGGACAGGTATCGTTAAGGTTTTACCAGTACTACTACTCTTATTGGTACTGCTTATCGATCTGGTATTTTAACGATACTCTTATCAATACTTTTTGAGGGCGAAAAATAAATAAATAAATAACTAAGAATTAAGAATTAATTAAGAACATAGTGTTTTATTTCCTCATTATGCAACAACATTGTTTTTTTTTAACAAAACATTTTACTTTATACATGAGAATGTTCCAGACAGGAGATTTGTTTAATTATTTTTATTCTTTATGAGCGTGATGTTTCCTGTGATCTTTTGTCCATTTTCCACAACCTTGAATAGACTTTTCTGTCTGTCAAAAACCAGAGTTAAGTTAAGTTAAGTGAGTTGATGGAAACAAATTCACTTTGATGCAGACTCCTTTCTATTTATTTATTTTTCTTTAAATCCAGTAAACCCAATAAATTATATTAATTTTATGGATGGCAACTATCATTAGTTATTAATTACTAATAAGTATTAGGAAGCAGCTGTTAGTTTGTTGCGGGTCTGGAATCATAAGCGCTGAGTCTAAGTCCCGCCCCCACCTGTTTGTTGTTTGCTCCGCGTGTACCCCCCCCGCAGCGTGTTCACAAACAGCGCAACATACGGTCATCGTAGCAGCAAGGTGACAGGATGGGAGGGGCACCTTGACGCAAACTTCATTGATTTTACGCAGAAATGGGTGTTCTTAGTTTATAGGGGGATAAAAGGATTTTTTTGGGGGGGCGCTCACGTGTCCCCTACGAGATCGCCACTGACTGTGTGTGCGCTGCCTTGTCTTGTGTGTGTGCGCGCAAATAGCCAGGCAGACCTCTCCTCTTCAGCGAGAATAGCGAAATTAATATCATCATTAATTAACGGAAAATTGACTGACTTGGTGGGTTAAATATGGCCGATAACGTTTATATTTTGTGGGACACACACACAAAAAAAACCTTCTACCTCTCCAGTACCGATAGCAGAACCGTTGAGATCAGATCTTAACGCCACTGCAGTCTTGAAGGATGTTGCCCCGGGGCTCGTTCCATACCGGGGCACGGTACCCATCTCTATCCGTAACCCAAATCTTCTATTACTGTCACATTACTTTACTGTACTACCAGCAGACATAGAAAAGGACAGTCTGAAATGACAAATACTCAGCAGAGCATTGAGCATGTAGATGAGGGGCGATATGGTGTGAAAGTGACTACCAACATTGTCGAATAATTAAATCTTCAGCCAGAATCAAGTCTGTAATATTACCCTGGATGTAACGTGATTTTTCTGGTCATTTCTTTTCTAAAGGTGTAAATTGTAATTCAATGAACAAAAAGAGAAATTGATAATGCTTATCAGACACATTTTGGAAGTATAGAATCAAGCTAGCTTGCTAGGATTATTTGGCATTCCAACAGTTGTTTGAAGCTGATTTCAGTTTTCCCAAAGCGGTGACCTTCTAGCTATATCTCGCAGCTTTCCCGACCTCGTTGACGGCTTCCCTGGAATTGCTGGAGACTTTTCCGGTGTTTGGCGATTCAAATCTTAAGCATGTATTGTTGAGCCATTTCTGCTCGAACCATGCAGGAGGCGATGCTAATGTGGAGCTCCGCCTACCCCAGGGCACTCTTGGACAGTCAGTGCGGCAGTTGGCACCTCAGCAGCTGTGGTATAGCGGCGCAAGTTCCACAGTGCTTCATGATTTATACTCGAATGTATCGTGCGCTGCCCTACAACACACTGGCGACCTGTCTAGGGTGTACCCTGCCTGAAAGGGTCACGGGGCTGCCGGGGGTAAAGAAAGGGATGGATGAATGGATGGACGGATGGATGGATGGACGGATGGATGAATGGATGGACGGATGGATGGATGGATGGATGGACGGATAGATGGATGGATGGATGGATCACTGGCAATATTGCAAGACCTTCCACTTCTGATGGGTCATGGAATCAAAAATGCGTTGTTTTTGCACACTACGTTGACCCTTTTGGTCAGCTCCATCAGAGTCAAAGTGTTCAACAGAGATGCTTAGAGTCACGGCCGTGGTGCAGCGGTGGGCGGTCGACCCATGATCGTGCAGGTTCAATTCCTGCCTTCCACGCCCATGTGTCGAAGTGTCCTTGGGCAAGACACTGAACCCCAACTTGCTTCTGGTGGGAGGTTGGCGCCAGTGTTCGGCAGCGGAGCCGCCACCAGTGTGTGAATGTGTGTGTGCATGGGTGAATGGGACTGTGACTGTAAAGCGCTTTTGGCCTTCGAAAGAGGGTAGAAAGCGCCATATAGGTATATGCCATTTACCATTTACGGAGAAGATAATATGGTTTTTTCCTCTCTGAAATAGAATTTGGTTATTGTTATTCATTTCCCCCAAAGGCATCATTTAGATAAACCTTTCTGAGCCAATAGCTACTTTTCTTACTGAGGAGTTTCTGGTTGACTTAGAACAAAAAATCCGTCAAGGGATTAAAGAAGTTTATTGTTAGGATTAGTATAGCTTGTTTAGCTAAATTTGGCGTAAAATTTTGTTAAGTAAATATGGAACCCCGGAGCTTTAGCTCTTGTGTTTATATTCTTTCAACTACTATAACTCTTTCACTGTTTGCACAATTAACGTAATTCTAGCTGAGAAAAGTAGCCTTACGCTGGTATGCAACACTTTACGGTGGCTAAGTGCTTACGCAATCCACATACATCAGATGATTCTGTCGCAGAAAAGCTATACAACACATTCCTAACGTAAAGGGTTGTATATTGGTGCGAAAGATAAAAAGCCACTTTGCTCCATCTCTGTAGTGCAAAAGCTGCAATAGATGTAATCTGTTACTGCAATATAGTACATTTGTAATTCAGTACTTGCCCTGCTTATTGTAATTGTCTGGAATAGATTAACTCTACCATAATCAGTTAGACTGAAAATTCAATCTTAGACATAATCCAGACGTAATCTTGTAAATGGAAAAATGTATCTGTCGCCACCAGGTTGGGATTATGATACATGAAGTAACTTGAGGTTTGAATGAAAGCTGGTCTCAATAGGGATCATCACCATCTTCCAAATAACCCCTGGACCACAATGTTAACATCTGGTCAGGAGAGCATTTCACAGTCGGTACTTTTCATCATGGAGAAAGTCCACATGCCTAAAGACATAGAACCGCCTGGATGCCTGGTATTACTTTCACGAGCTGCAAACGAGGACTTCATTTTGACCTGATGGGTGGCATTGTTGCCAAAGAACAACATTTCACTTTACAACTTTACCAACAGTGTCGTTCTTTGTGTTCTTTGTTTGCATAGTTTCACTGTGCCCGCATTTAGGTTTGCATCATGGAAAAAGTGACATGTTTGCCATTTTTGCTCAGTTTGTTTTGTTGAGTGCAGTCATGGTAAGTTTAAGAATGAATCCTTTATTTAGAATGCAGGAAAAAAAGGTTGCAGAAGTTATCAAGCACAGCGGTGAAATAAAACTTTCTGACCTTTTCTGTTCTGCAGCCTTTGATTTAGCTCTTTTTTAAACCTTTTGAACATTTGTGAAGAGCAGGGGTCAGAGAAATGCACAACACTCGCTCTTCTCTGGCTTTAAAGAAAAAGCGAATAATGTAAAAGAAAAAGTGATTTTGAATTAAATTAATTTTATTTTGTGTAATTCAACTAGTAGACTCAGGTGACCCTGTTTATAGCAATGCTAACCCTTCACTGAATGTTGCATGAAGTACCGTCAGAGTCAATGTCATTTGGGTATTCAACATGAAAATGGAAAATGGTTGAATCCACTGATAATTTCACTTGTTATGTCAGTTGCAAAATACTTCTGTCTAGAGCAAAACAAAAGGTTTTGGTAAAATAAAATCTTAGATTTCTATCAATAATCCAAAGGTAAATGGTTTTTGGGGAAAAGAATCTGTGAGACCCCATCACTCCTCTGAACAGGAATCTGTGTGTGCTAAGGTAAATTAATCTTATTTGAAGCTCAGACTGATCCAACAAGGTGTTGTTCTATCTTGTGCATTTATCCCATCTGAATAAAAAAATATTTGTTAAAAACCCCCCAAAGCAGATGAAAAAAGCAGCATTATATTAATTCAAAGGGTTCAAAGATCGTAGCAGCTGCTGTTGGGTTTTGAAGGCTGCAAACCTTGACGCTTTTTGCTACATCTTTGTACGCTTTCTGTAAGACAGTTCTTTGTTTGCGTGCTTGCGTTGAATTAAGTGAGTTTTTGCTGAAGCTGCTCTCATGGTAAAAAGCTTTCTGGTGAGAAATGAGTGATTTTAGGCAAACTAAGTTGTTATTAGATTTTTGCTGCTAGATTGAGTCTAAACGGGGGGGATTCAGATTTCCATGGTCACAAGTTCTTACAAAAGACCCACAAAGGCTAGAAGTCAAACAGATTTTTAAGAACATGTCACAGATACTATGTACATTTTGCGTATATTGCATGGATGAAAATTTTCCATATGTGAATATTTGTGGGAAAAGGGACAAAAGTTGTTGTCTTAACGCAGGGGTGTCAAACTCATTTTCACTGAGGGCCACATCAGCATAGTGTCTGTCCTCAAAGGGCCAGATATAACTTATACATGTAACTAAATGTAAAAATAAATGTAACTACTCCTTAATGTTAAAAACAACTCATTCATATATTATAACTTTTTGTTGCATAGAAAACATGGTTGCTTGTTACTCTAGCATAAATCCTTTTAAATTTTGTCCGCGTATTAAAACCCACATAACTCCATTAATGAAGAATCAAACTGTCCAAGTGAATAAAGAAAAATAGCTGCAAAAAACATGTATTATAGTGTTACATTTGACAAAAAAAGGCTGCACACAGCCTCGCATCCAACAATTTGTCTGCATACACACATAAGACCTGCAAACATTGAATAATGACAACAGCAGCTGCACATAAATAACATGTAATCAACTAAAGAAAAATTTTATTTTAAGAAATTAAAAACTTTTATTGTCTTGCGGGCCACATAAAATGACATGGAGGGCCACATTTGGCCCCCGGGCCTTGAGTTTGACACATGTGTCTTAACGTTAAAACTGGAAGAAGTACAAATAAACAGCACAAAGTACACGTAAATCAATGTAGAACATGAACCATAAGTGATTATCGTGCTGTTTATATATTATTCATTAGTGAAAGGTCCATTAGACAAAAGTGAACATACATATGTGGAAAGCCACAAGTTTGCATATGCATCTCGCAAAAATCACGCACACTTGCAAAAGATTTACATAACAATTGCGTATAAACTACGTAAAATATGCCTAAACTGCATAATTCCCAACTGACCAAACATTTTGAAAACCAAATTCACGTAAAGACCCGTTGCCCAAACCCTTGTCGGACCTCTGCGCACATCTGTGACTGAACAATGCAACAAACACTTATGAATTAATAATATCACGCATGTATCACGGAAGACCGTGATACGCTGTGTGGAAAATGTACAAACTGTACGTAAAGGCTGTTTGACATGGCCTTTAAAGACAGATGTTGGAAAACAGCACTCTGGGAAAAAAATTAAAACCCACCAGCAGAAAAGAAATAAAAAGCAATCATATGCATTTTAGAAGATAAGTGGAAAAGCTCCCCAGAGCAACATTAAACGGCAAATGTGTCTGGGAACTTGTTTACTTATTTCCCCAGAACTTTTTTCAGAATGAATTGGCGAGATGAACTGTAACCGGAACACTTCCACCATCTTCACTGTTCTCATTAAAGTTCTGATACATTTTCTGTGTCAATGCCGTTATTTGCTGCAGCGCGTCGCCTTCATTTCCGAACATCAATTTCAAGCCTCACACAAACAAAGATGATCACACCTCACCCCGACACTCTTCTTGGAATGGAAAATCTCCTTTTCATCTCCTCGTGTGGAGCTGCACCCACACAGCCGCCATGCCGCCTCTGTTGGAAACGAGAACACAGCTTCACTTTGGAAATTGCAAGATAAGCTGGAGGGTTTCACGGATGCACCCAGGTATCCTCGCACCAGTAAAAGAGTTTTATAGGGCTGCCCAAGGCCAGCGGGTTCTCCGAGGGTGCTCAGCCGTTATGTGAGCAAACAAGGGCCCCTGAACCTGGAGATGGTAGTTAGATCTACATTATCCTCACCGTCAGCAGCACACAATTGCTGGCAGCCTAAGGCCACAGCAGAGTGGAGGAGCTGCAGGAGAGTCGAAATCAAGCTTTGAACTGCTGCAGTGATAGACTGTAAGGGGGTGTATGCCTTGAGTCACTCTGAGCATGTTTTACTCTGCTTTTCTCTGTTCAGCAGCGTGTGGTCGAGACATTTGACTAGTGAGTTTGCGCTCGTGCACGCCGAGGAAGTGTCCTGGACATTCTCTTTGACAAGGAAATCTGTTGAAGGACGTCAAGCTCAAAAATGCCGCATTATTCTGGGAGAAGATGAAAGTGCTCGCAACAACTTGAATGCAGTGACCGAGTCGATGGAAACCATTCGCCACCCCGAGAGACCTTCAAGTGGAGCGGCGTCCCCGCTGATCTAATCCAAACACGGAGCCCACGACACGCCGCAGTCTGTACGCCACTTACGGCGAATTACAGCCAGAAAGGCCGGGTGGAATTCATGTCCTGCTCCTCGGTGTTAAAGGTCTAATCAGTTGTTCATGGTTTGAAGAGCATAATTGTTTCTGTGTGTGCTCCGACGCAGCCTTTTGCCGTGATGAGCCGCCATGCTGGAAGCCATTAGAAAACACAAGCGGGAAGAAATGGAGCGTTTCCCCGCGGAGATCGCTCTCAGATGTGTGTTCAGGCCCTCCGCTCATGTGTCTACCTCCAAATGAAACACTTGGGTCTTTAGGATGTCTGCAGCAGACCCCCGTGGGGCTTTGATCCAAGTCTCGTCTTCATTTAAGGTCCAACTTTACGATAATCAGTTCATGTTTAAAAATAAAACAGGTTTTTTAGACGTTTGTAGCAGCAGCACGTCATCCAGTCCACTTTGTTTAGAAACTTTAGTAAGAAAAACATCAAACCAAATGTCTACTTTGATTTAAAATCATAGACTTTGGGTTCTTTGTTATACGAAAGCTAAAAGTCCACAAATAGTCTTGAATATTAAACACCACAGACATTTTTTTTAGGGGGGACTTCAAAAAAATACACAGTTGTCTTCAGTAACTATTGGGACATAAATTGTGTTGAAGACCCTCTCAGATCGTTTTTTGGTTTCTTTTCAAAGCGTTTCCAGTTCTCTTTAAATTATGATTTAGATAGAGGTTTTTAGCCAAAAAAAAAAAAAAAAAACGGTGTCATTTTCCAGGACATAGTTTCTGCAGAGCAGCAGGAGTTCAATAGAAATTTTCTCTGAGTTGTGGGCAAGTCCATTGTCAGTAAGCAATCCTGCCCCCCTTCCCGTCACCCAAAACTGAGAAAGAGGAGCGGAGCAGGAAGTTTGTGAACCACCCAGAGTATTTACTACATAGCAAATATGAACTGTATTTTTCCGATTCACAACGATTTGAATAAAAAAAATACTCAAGAAATGTACGCTTAAAATAGCATTTCTAACCTATACAATCTCAGACCCATTTTTCCTTAAAGTAGAATAATGTAAATTTCCCCCCAGACTAAGTGGACCACAGAACACATTTCTGATGTTTTTCTTTTACACTAATGTCACCATGGGTTCTTTTTGGTTAATACATGTCCTCCATCAAGAAAATTGCCACAGGAATATGTTAAAAACACGATATTTATCAGAGTGGGTCTTTAATAATAAATGTTTCATTTTAACTACCAGGGAGTACAGCTGGAAGTCATTGCCAAACTTCTCAACAGTCTTTCATATTTCATAGAAAAATCAGTTTCACTTGTTTGTGAAAAGCAGATGTGATATAAGTTGAGCAAAGGTGAAGCGTTCATGATAAAAGGAGAAGTTCTTATATTCAAATCTGTTGTTTACTCAACACAAACACAAGAAATTGATTTTAAAGAAATATACGCATGGATTTTATCAATCAATAGTTCATTGTTTAAGGGAGATCAAAGCAAACTGGATTAAATCTATTTTTTTAGACGGGACCCCAACAAAAAAACAATCTAAATTCCCTCTCAGTTGTTTAGTCAGTCCTTGTGTGCAGAACTTGTGGGGCTCCTGAAGCCTAACAGGACGTTCCAAGTGGAAGCTTGTTGTTCCAGAACGTTCTTAACCCAAAGAGTTCTTAACATCTTCTTCTAGTTCTGTTCCAGCATCAATATAAGTCCAGTTTTTCGCATCCATGCAGCTGAAAACACAATGAGGTCAAACCTTTGCTTTTGTTACATAATCGTCAGTTTGAGCCCCTTTTGGTGGAATATCTGAACTTGAAAAGAATTTTTGACTTTAGTTGCAAATGTTTGAAAGTTAAAAGGTAGTCAGAGAAATATTTTTAGACTGACTTTTTATTGTAGAACAATGTGCAGCAGGCAGGATGTGCAGTGTTTTCCACAGCCGTTGTAACGGAGTGTTTCATGAGTCTTATATGACCTCAGAGTCGCTGCTGGCTTGATACAGACTAAAATAAATGCACATTTGTGATTTTGCTTGATCAGCAGTTACCTCATGTTTTGGCGTGTTTTTCTGCAAATAATTGTTGGACTGCGCCCGACCTAAAAGTTATGTTTGGAAGAGAAAACCCAGAGCAAGAATGCACCCTTTGTCTCGCTTCAGCGGAAGGTTTTTTTTTTCTTTTCTGTGCGTTAAGGTGAGCTGCGGTTACAACTGCACGGACTAAAGCGTGACACGTTTGTTTATGCATGCAGAGCTGCAGAAGTCCAGCTCAGTGACCCCCAGTTGTTTGTATGCACGGCTGTTGGTAGAGGGACGGAAAACACTTTGTTTGCATTTTTTGAAAGGTTTTTTTTTTGTTGTTGTTGCAATTACCTCAACATGAATCCTGCGAGTGGAGATAGAAGCCGATCAAACGCTCCGCATGCTAAACACCGCCTTGATGATGTTGTTTACCATCGTGTGGCGCAGCAGCCTTGAGCCTGCAGCGATGCCGTCTTGAAATATAAAGCAGCGATGGGTCATTGGATAGTGATAGAGGTCTAACATAATGGTCTGAAGTGTTTGGTGATTTATTAAGAACAGTGGGACATGTTCAGCCCTCTCCTGTATTTCCAAACTTGCTTTTCCAATCTCCATCTCATTATCACTGTGCCTGACGCTCAATCAACAACTCACTGGGTCTCCGCTGCCATAAATCTGCTCGGGAGTCGGACTTGGCAGAGTGTTTGGCTCAGTCCAGCACTTAATAAATCTCTAATTTATTTCACATGGCCACGTCGACTTTGTCTGAAAGGCCGACTGTGAAGTTCAGCGGAGCTTCCTGTTCATGTGTGCTTGTTTGTTCTGGTGGATTTCATACCTTTAAAAGACAGAGAGAGAAATGATGCGCACTGCGTCCCACATACCGCAGCATCAACTATGTGGATCACTGCTGAGAAGTGCTAAAACACTGAAACATCCGCCAGGAAATATCCCGACCTGAAAGATGGGGCTGTTGACCCACAGCGCGTATCACAGTCCTCTGTGATGAAGTCACGTCTCATTTTCTGATCTATATCTGTCTGATTGGGATGGTGTCGTTCGTCTTTCCAGCCTCTCTCCTTCATCCGTGAGAGGGGGGGGGGGGGAAGCGAATGTGTCGGGTTTCGCTGTTCCGTGAAGAGGTGGGATGAACTCCTGCTGTACTTTTAGGAGTCCCTCTGAAGCCGAGGAAGGAGCTGGTGTTCCTGGAGCATCCGTCGGGTCAGCTGGAGATCCACTGGTCGTCTAAGTTCAACATCTCGGTGGAGCCCGTCCTGTACGTGGTGCAGCGCCGGTGGAACTACGGCATCCACCCGAGTGAGGATGACGCCACGGAGTGGCAGACTGTTGCACAGGTACAAACACACAAAGGCCTTCGAAAGCCCAATCTTGAAGGCTTCCTTAACCCTCCAGTGTTGACGTTCTTTGACCGCAACGCTTCAACCATTTACGCAATTAACGTAATTCCAACGGATTGTTGAGCAACTAACGCAAAGCTGCTTTTATCCACTTTGCATTCCGCTTGGAATAATTGCGTAAACGGTCAAAGAGTTACGGCAGTCCAACAAGCACAGTTAGAGGGTTAAAGGATTTTTATTCATACCCCATCGTGATTCCATGTGTCAAACTCACTTTGTGTGACAAATTGTAGCCTCAAATGTTGCCGCATAAGGCGGCCAAGGAGAGTGTGCTGAAACTGTTGCTCGCGGTTGCATTCCTCACAGCCGCAGCGTCTTTGAAATCTCAGCAAAGAGAAAGTCACAGATGACTGATGTGGTAGCATCACACGGGGCTCTGACCCGGCACGAACCCTGACCCCTGTGGTTTGCTCCACCGCCACCCCACCCCCACCCCATCTGTCCCTCAGACCGCAGAGGAGCGCATCCAACTGGCCGACACCAGAGCCAGCAGATGGTACCAGTTCAGAGTGGCGGCAGTCAACGTGCACGGGACCCGGGGCTTCACGGCGCCCAGCAAGCACTTCCGCTCCTCCAGAGGTCTGTACCGCCTCCTGCACGTTCCGCTCTGGTTCTGGCGCTTAAATTTCTGTTTAGAAATGCCGTTTCCGTCCAGCCTCGTCTACACAAAGCAAAAGCAAATTGATGGTGACCGAAATGTGACTGCTGAAGCCAAACAGGCGTTAAGCAAACTTGACTTATGGCGTTCGCACGGCTTTGCTGTGTTTAGGTAAAGCAGTAATTTTTTGTCATAAAAGCAGTAAATTCTTTCTCTCACATCATTAACCTGAACTGTAAATAAGTGTCTCACTCCACAGTTTCCACCCTTTTACGCAGTCAGCCAAGTAACTTTCATGCAGATTCAAAGCAGACTGGGAATAGGAAGGGGGTGGGCAGCATGTGCAGAACGTTTCTGTTCTGCTTTGCAACCGGCTCTTGGTGTGGCTTTTCAGAGGAGCTTCTTTTTATGCTTTTTGAAGGTAAAAACACAGATTTTAAATACATTTCAAGTGTTGTCATGCTTCCAAGCAAGATGACGCAACCTTTTGGACCTTTGTTTCTATTCTAAAACTACTGGGAAAAAAAAAAAAAGTTTCACTGCAAAAACCTTTTCTTGCAGGTAATATGCAGTTATTTTGTGATATAATACAGTGGTCCCAACCATTTTCCGGTATAATACCACAATATTTTCACAGACCGGCCTGTATGAGTCTGAAGTAGGTGTCTGAAGATTTTTATTTTTGTCTCCAGTTTTCCTTAACGTTTGAGGGTAAAGATTATCTTCACTCTCTGTAAAATATCTGCAGCTGATTTAAACTTTATTTGTACACTAAATCTCGTGTAAATCTAGAGTTTCCCTGAACCCATAAAAGTGGAAGCTAAAGAGTTGGACGTCAAGTTCAGCCTTGTCTAACTTTTTAAAGTGCGATAGTGAATAAAAAAATAAAAGAAAAGAAAAACGGTCCCTAAACGGGTATTTTCTATATATAATCATCAACATGAATCCACCATTGAAGCAACTTAATTAGCAGCATCCTCACAACATTAAACTTCTGGTTGTTGAATACTATGCATGTATTATTATGGGGTGCAATCAATTCATATTTGGAGTAAAGACTCCTGGATTTTGTCTATTAAATGTTTGATTAGATTTTAAAGTCGAAAGCTCTTCTTGAGTTTCCTCACTGTTTTGTTTTTCAGCAAAAACCAACTTTCCAGATAATTTATTTTTTTATTTTTTGGTAATGTAGCGTGTAGCAAAGCCACTTAAAAAGCAGATGTATTTTTAGCAAATCCAGTAGTTCTTCAGAATCACATTATAAATAAAACATAAAAAATGACGGTCTTAGGTAGGTACCAACTGTCCTGTGGGTCGGTGCCGGTCAGCGGCCTGGGGGTTGGAGACCGCTGGCATAGTTGGTGAACAAACTAAGGAGGATCTGATACACATCATGGATGATAAGGAGATGATGGAGGGGAAAAAAATCAAATCATGTGGAGTCACTGATGCTCTTTTCCGCACAGTTGAGCTTTTAAAAAACAGGAAAGTTTCCTTCTTCCTACAGAAAAGCCACAATGTCCCCTAAACGTGTGATTGGTTAAAGAGCATTTATCCATCAACCTGTTTGTCTTTCGTCTAAAAAGGCTAAAAAAAATAACGAATAGTGGTAAAAGTAATAGATGAAGGCTTTAAAACTCTTTCTCCTATGGAACAATCCTGGATGAATGAGACTCTTTACAGACACAGCCTAAAGGTTGTTGAATCCCTCAGTAAATCTAAATCCTGTCTGGGTACAAGCTCCAACTATTGACGGAATAGTCCCTAAAGTGTTTTTTGTGCTTTAAAAAAAAAGTAAACTGATCATGAAAGGTACATAAAAGTTCCCCATAACTGTCACTGGCCACAGATAAAAGATTTTTTTTTATAATATCAGCCTGTAACTTCTTTTCTTTCTTGGTCGATGAAGATACTCATTCATCAACGACTTTACTTTTGCTATTGTAAACTTTTTTCATTTAACACTGACGTTCATAAAAACTGAAGTTCTTTCAAAAAACCACAACCCTAAGGGTCACTTAGTTAACTGAGACTGGTTCCAGTTATTTCCTGTTCAGAAGAACGTTCATTTTAAAGCCACAATCATTTAATTCTGTGTTGTTTTATGTCTCCAGAGACTTTTGGACTTCCACTAACGTTTGACTCTGATTCATTGATTGCATAAGTAACACTGTAAAAATAACCTCTGATAGGTGAAATCTTTTTATTTATTTTCATATTTTATTTAACCAGGAAGTGCCGTTAAGATTAAAAACCTCTTTTTCAAGGGAGTTCTGGCCAAGAGGCAGCAAGTTTAGAACAACGGTACATAAAACAGAAATCAGTCAAATGACATCACGTTAAGATTTGTAGGTTTATGAAAAAAACACTGGCACATTAATGAAGCAGTCTCTTAATCTGTCAATTACAGATGTTTTAAGGATGTAAAACTTGCCCTGAAAATTCCTGACCAATGACTGAAGAGATCTTTAGTCACATGTTTTTGCTGACAAGCTTTGGTTTGAAACAGAAATGTCTGGAACAAAGCAATCTGAATAGGGACCAAACTCAAGGAGTCAGGCCTTGATCTGGACCAAATGGCTTTTCCAGTCTGAATACACTGTTAAAAAACCGGAACGGGTTCTGCTTTCCCGCTAAGATAAAAAAAAAAAAATGTTCAGGTTTGTAAAAGAGGAACGGTTGCAACACTAACCGTCTCTGTAAATGTCCTGATGTCACAGTCTGGAATGAAAAGATAATTTATACAAAAATTTCCAGGGATGATCGTAATTTCTAATGTTCCTAACAAGTTTTTTTTTTTCTGTGATAAAAAAAATTAATTTAGGAATTTTCACATTTTAATTATCAAATAAGTCTTAACATAGAAGTACCGTAGCTGATTTTTATGCATTTGCTCTGAGAACAACACTCTGAGATGAAAACATTTCATCTCAGAGAGTCGCCTTTTTGATTAATTTAATTAGAATAACTAAGTCAAAACTAGATTTTGATGTGTTCGCTGAAAATAAGTGAACAGTTAAAAGTTGGAGTTTGGCTTCCCTTCAGATTTTACTAACAGAAAAGGATCAGTTGTGAGGTTATTGGGCAGCAGCGATTCTGAACAGACGAGAAAGCAGCAGTGAAAAATGGCAGATGGTAACGTTAGCATCCCGTCCTTTCCGAGTCACCATGCACACGGGTTTGCTTCAACCAATGCTCCTCACAGTTGACACACCTCTCAGTGTAATTCATGACATGTTTTGTCGGGCACCACACACGAACGCTTCCTGACAAAATTTCTGTCACTGCTCAAAAAGTGGCCAACCGACTCCACGGTGGACCGAGCAGCGCTCTGCCCTGTGCTGTCAGCCCTTCGTCACTTTTTTCGCTCTCCCCAGAGCTTTATGGATGGCTGTCAGGCAGAACCAGACACCAGGTGGGAGGAAAACTCTGCTGCAGGGATGGAAACCAATCTCCAATCAGGCCAATCAGGACCAGAACGCTGATAGATTGATGAGAGCTGTCAGGGGTTTGATGAACCCCAGGCAGTTCTGTCGTGCCATTGCTATTTATGTAGTTCAACCCATCATCTGAATGCAATTTTGCACTACCATACTTTGTAAGAGCAATTTGTACGAATTTAACGCCTGTTCAGCTTGCACAGCTGACATCAGCCTGTATGGGGGCCCAGTGTGTCCGTCAGTTTCTTTAATCTGGATTAAAGGCGTAAATCATTTTCTCATCTAAGAAGTGTTGCTCTTTGGTGGGCACGCATGGGCACGTAGGGCTGTCAGCAGGACGGGTCGCAGCACATATGGACAGGGTCAGAACCGGCTTTGTTCTGGACGCCACACACCCATTAGAGAGTGTGGAGCCGAAGCAGGCAGCATGTGTTTGTTAACCCCTGACACATGCTCGCGCCGCTGCTGAACGCTGTCGCAGACGTGACATGACACCTGTCATAACATCACCTGGCAGGCTGTCAGTGGAGGGCTAATGACTTTACACTGTGCCCCCCCCCCCCCCCCTTCCCCTGAAGCAGCTTGTAGTGCTGAAAGGTGTTCTGAGCTGTAACTCGTTTTACCTACATTGATAACATTCTCTTCCCTCCTTAAACATTTGCTGACCGTTTCTTTATTTGACATGGTTTTATTTTTAGATCCAGCTGCTCCTCCCAGCGCGACCAACCTGCACGTCACCAACATGAGCCTGGCAGACGACGGCCTGGTGACGGCTCGTCTGAACTGGACGCTGCCACATGAGCCCGATATTCCCATCCACCACTACAAGGTGTTCTGGAGCTGGACCGTGCCCACCAAGTCCATGGTGCCGTCCAAGAAGAAGCAAAGGAAAACCATTAACGGGGTAATCCTCTCCTCTTTCAGCTTTTTTTTTTGCTCCACACGGTCAGTTAAAAATGGACGCCAACCATGAATCACTAAATAATGCAGTTCCTCAAAAAGCCTCTGGGGGCAGAGCTGAAAAGGGCGCAAATTCCCATTAACTCCCATGATACAATAGTCCTAACTTTACACCAAAAATAAATGTATTTAAAATCAGGGGGAGTGTTAAAGTAGGGGGATTTAAACTTTACTTTGTCCCTCTCCACTTTGTTTTTTTCAGTGGCCGGGCGGAGCAAATTTAACCCCTTAGCCCCTCCCACTTCAGTCTTCATTTTTCTCAGTGAGTGACTGCAGGGAGTATTTGTCCCTAGTTAAAAATGTCTACACAGATAATCCTCATGAAGAACCATTTTTTGTATGTAAGAACTGCACTGACTGTCCCCGCCCCTCTTGGCATTCCGAACAGGAAGGACCCACTGGCTCTAAGAAGCCGCAATCCCATAGACGTCTCTAGAGAAATGAACAGTTATTACTCAATCATTCTATTTTTCAGAATGACCATTCTTGCTCTGATACCATTTTAAACATGTTGTTGATCATTTCCAATCAGATACTTCAATAAAAGTATGCAAGAGGACTTGGCCGCAGACATCAGTGTTACAACCCGGAAGACCTTGACCGAAACCGGAAGTGATTCAATATCACCATCTTTTTAAAAAAACGTAATTTTAACTGGTGACCCCAACAGCTACACTTTTCTTTGTTTTAACGGACCAATACCATGCTATTCTTAAGCCTTTTTTAGTAAACAGTATCCATGTATATGATAATATATTATCTTTGGTAGATAAAAGAACATTTGTTATCACATATTAGTTATTTCCCAATCTGGAAGTAAAATAACTCAATCTGAGGCGATGCCTTTCGCTCCGTGTGGGTGCCACCCATTTTATGACATCAACCTAGAGTCGGCAGCATGTCTGTCACCCACAAAAACAAACAACATCCGAACTTTTGCAAAGATGGACGTGCACATTATACAAATAAAAGGAAAGGTTTTTGCCGATCGCCACTAGCTCTGTGGAAAACGTGTGTGTGTGTGTGTTAGCCTGGGGGCGGGGCTGGCAGCACAGACTCTTCCTGGAAGGGGCGGTTCCTCCCTTACCTACATCACAATGTGAGAACCTCGTCGTTTTCGTGGGTTGGGAGAGGCTGGTACTCAGAGCGCAGGTTTTTAGAGGAAATGTGTGAATGGTTAAGAATACCGCTTTGGGGTTTCCTTTTGTGAGGAAATAACATTATTACTATTCCTTGGAATAGACCCTTTAAGCTTTCATATCAATTTTTACAATGCTGAACACTTTTGGGTTAGTGTTAGGGTTACAGTTAGGGTAAGTTGTATAATTTCTGCTTCCGGCCGATGATGTTAGGCGCCATGTTGTCTGGAGCCAGGCCCCCTTAAAGCATGTGGTCTCTCGTTAATTGTTAGAAATGTTCAACGGATTTCGTGTAGCCCTCTTTCGAGTAGTAGGGGGGTGCACTTCGGACCAAGTCGGACCAATCACACCTTACTTACGGTATTCAGCTCCAACGTGACGGCCTCAATTTCACGTAAAAAATGGCGACTGAATTGACTTGATTTGGTTAGAGCCAGAAGTAATCCGTTATCTATGGGCGACCTCATGCTCACTCGGTCCAGTTCTCATATACCCTCAATGAGAAGAACAGCTGAAATACGATCATGGAGGTAGATCTGGAGGACCAGGACCGGGCAGTTTGTGTGTTTTTCATCGCGCCTTTTTCATTTTGTATCTTTTTGAATACTTTTGCTGCACGCCATGGAGAAAAAAAAAAAAAAAAAAAAGGACAATCAAGGAATAGGACTTCCAGTCATTTGTGTGCTTGCTATCAGTCACACACATTGATGCAATGTATTCTTTGTTGTTTTAAGTTCTTATGGTGATGAAAGAGCCTTTAAACACAGTGGATGTTTGAAGGGAAAAACATTAAGTATGATGAATAGCCCTGCCTAAAGTGATAAATCACGACAGCAACATCTGTGTTTCTAAATATCTCAATCTGGATTCCTTTTCAGGAGGTGTTCTGAAGCTTTTATTCCTGATTGACTGAGTACCTTTCAAAAGTCGTGCATGGGTTCATTGTTTGACTTCTCGGTTGCAGTTTTTTTACTGTAACTGTGAGTTTCCTTCACTGTAGCTCCAGCTCCGAACCCTTCTCTTCTACTTTAACGGATGCTGCATTCAACCTGAGGGGATGAGAACACATCCAGAGCGAAGGCATAAATATTTTTTAAGAGATTTTGCTGATTTCTGTCATTAAGACCCTGGAACTGCTTTCCCTCCTGGAATACTAGCAACTATTTGTTCCAGCAATAAACAAACCATTTCATGGGATTTTGGAGACGAAAGCCTGTGTTTTGATTACAGCAAAGAGCTCACAAAGATTGCAAGTCCTTACTTGGACAAAATAAACTAAAGTCCTGTAAACGTGTAAGGGTTTGGTTTAAAAATGACACCATTGGACAGATTTTGAAGCCATTTGAAAAAAACAAAACAACAACCCTGGAATCTGCAGATGTGCATATTAAAAAAACATCAGTTCACATTTTGAAACGTTCCTCCCGACTGGTTTTGAAAAGAGGAACAAATGAGAAACGTCTGCTTCACTGACGCAAAGCCAAAGCGTTTGGGATTTTGACACAAACGGAGCAGTTTTCGGTATTTAACTGAGTAGACAAATCATTTGATCACTCCTGAATTTGGTGATCCGAAGCTATGAGACAACTGCAAAATGAAAGCGTTCTTTCATTTCTAAACAAGGCTCCGACTGTGGAAGGAATGGAGCTGCAGGAGGAGCGAAGGGAAAAGGCAGTCAGGTGAATGAATGTCAGCGAAGATGCTTTGGCGGCGTTTGAGCTGTTGCAGATCAACCGGAGCCAGACAGATCTGATCCCTCATTCCGATGAGGGGCGTGTTTGGACTATTGCATGTATTTAATTGCAATTTTTACAATAAATCTTAAAGACCCATATTGAAAACTGTGTGTTTTGGGCGTTTTTTAAAATCATACTCCGATCATCGTTTGATCCATTGTGAAATTTATGTCATTTATGCCATTTTTGGCCATAATTATAAAAATCTGTGTCGTTTTCTTGGACATAATTTCTGCAGAGCGGTAGGAGTTTATGAGAAATCTGCCTCTGAGTTGTGGAAGGATCTGTTGTTAGCTAGGAGTAAGCCAGTCCCCATTTCCCATCATCCCTTTGTTTACACGCTCTCCTGCTAGCTTGTTGCACATTACCGGTGTAACAAAAATGATGAGCAATGTTGGAGCTATCCAGCAGTACACTTTTGATCCAGGTGCCAGCTCAGACAAGAAAAGCAAAGGCGTACATGGATCTATGTGTCTACATCCATTCTGATCCAAAACAACACGACTCTAGCACCTGCTACCTTCTTTTTCCAACAGCATTATTTATGTTTGCTCCTCATTGTTTAAAGACCCATTCTGATGAGAATTGTGTGATTATTTTCTGACGATGAAGGACATTTATAAAGAACATTAAGCTTAGATGTCATTCAAACTGTTGGGAATCAGGAGCAGAGGATATCATTCTGTTTGAAAAAGATCGTATTTGTTACGTAGAAAAGGCCACAAGCTCCCTGCTCTGCTCCACTCACAGATGACTAGATCCTTGACTTCCTTTTCCTCGTCTGAGTTGACATAACAGCTGGATAGCTCTGATGTTGCTCACCATTTTTGGTGCATTGGTGATGTTAGGTTGGGGATGCGAGGGGCTGTAAGCTAGTGGGAGAGTGTGTAAACAGAGATCTCTCAGTTATGGATGACAGGAAGGGAAGTGAGGTTAGGGAAGCAAATAGTCCCACCCACAATAGTAAGGGGAAATTTTAATGACCTACACAGAATCCATGTCATAGAAAACTACACAGCTTTTTTATTTTGACTAAAAACCACATAATCATATCTAAAAGACCACTGGAACCGCTTTTAAAATAACTCAAGAGATGATCATAGTGAGATTTTAATGCTCCGTCAAAACAATCACTTTAACATCAACCAGAACTATCAGATCTTCCTTTTTTTCCATCTGGGAGCACACTGTCTCCAAAGAGAGCTTCAGGAGAGATTCAGGCCAAGAGACGGATTGTCTAGACGGTCCACACACACCTTTAGAGAGATTTTTTTTTCTGAATTAGTTTCTATAATGTGGAGCAGATGTGGCACAGAAGAGATAAAGGTGGCAGACACCGGACCCGGTTGACACATGTAGTGCTGGCTTCCACTTTGGCACCTCGGGGCTTTGAAAGCAGCCTGCTGACGGAGGAATGTCAAAACACTCGAAGCCGAGGAAAGGAGCTCATCAGGTTCACGCTGATGGTGGAATGCTGGAAGCACGGTGAGGAAGCCCTGGGAGGTTTTGATAACACAGCTCTCTCTAAAGACCCTCAAGGCTATCTCTGCACCGCGATCCCTTCTGCGGCGCTGCATGTGTTCTTAATAATCTGGGCTTTCCCACAGGCCGTGGCGGCTGAGCTGTCTGGTCAGTGGTTGGTGCAGGCGCGGCGCCTTTGAAGGGAGTCTCAAGTGACAGTGTGGTAACAAACAGATGCCAACATCCCAAGTGTTTTCTTTTGTGACAGGCCCAGAACTGGCTGGATCTGGAGGGACTGCAGCAGAACAGCAGCTACAGCGTGGAGCTGCAGGCCATCACGTACTGGGGGCAGGTGCGCCTGAAGAGCCCCAAATCCTCGCTCCACTTCACCACTAACCAGAATAATGAGTCAGGTAAGTAATGACTCTCATGCTCTACATGAGGCTGGGCAGATGTGATTGCTACTCTATGCCAGCTATGCGTGGTATTTTGATGGGACACTGAAAATAGACTGAACCGCTCCTGTTGCAGTGCAAAGAGTTTATACGTTTGCTGGATCTTTGCACGGAAGAAAACTTAAATAAAAAAAAGAGCCACATTCTGGGAAAGGATTTAATTAGTTGTGAATTTTTTATTCTTCATGATCTTCTATAGTCACGTGCAAAGATCCTAAACAGAGCATTTTAATTACCAAACCGGCATTCTCAAAGACGGTATGTTATAATGCTGTTTGGACTGTGATAAAGGATTTTATTTATTCTTTAAAGTCAAGAGTGAATTCAGCCAATTACAGGATCCCCATCCACTCTTTGATTCAGACAGCTGTCATGTGGAAGCGCACAAGGGCGACAACCTCATGCCTGAAGGAAAAGATAAGGAATAGTCTTAAAAAAAATACAGGATTTCACTTCCAACAAAGACGATAAACTATGACTCATGGAGACAACGAGTCATTAAAAAGTAGGGCTAAGAAACACAAAGAATTTAAGGAACAATTGACAACAATTAGGGCTTGGAAAAGAAGACGTTAAACTCTGAGAAATGAAGAAACGCAAGAGTTGAGGCATCAGATCTGTAATCCAGACTACGAGGAAAATTGTGTTGCTCCTGTAGATCCATATGCATCTTTGTTTTCCCCGTCTGAGCTGGTTTCTGGATCAAAACTGTACGGAAGGTTAGCACCAATATCGCTTGCCCTTTTTGTTCCACCGCTAATGTTATACTACAGTCAACACGCATTCTTCAACATGTTTGGCCCATGGTGTTTACACTGGACAAGCAGGGAGGGGCTTCTTCTTCTTTTTCTTTTTCTACTGTTTACTAGCACATGTCTGCCATCTACAGTTGGAAGAGCTGGTTGCAAAATGTCAAAGTGGTGCAAATCCAGTGAATCTTTCTCCAGGCTTTTTTATTCACAGCTCTATTCCGATAAATTAAAGACTTGGTGTCATAGAATTCAGGCGGGGTACAAACCACAATGATACATTTTTGTTCCAGGATCAATTTTCAAGCGGTTGGCACTCCTATGAATTCAAACGGACGGCATCTATGCCTCACTGCCAAATACAAGGTTTTAACTATTCACGTGCACTTATTGGATGTGTGTTTTTGTGTGTAGCACATGACAAAAGTCTTAAAAGTGTGCATAGCTAAGTGTCAGTTGTAAACGCCAAAGCCTGCAACGTGTTTATGCTCGGTCACATAGACTTTTCATTGAAAGTGGCTGCTTGAAAGCCTGTTTCCAGTGGCTGTGTGAACGTAGCTTAATATCGAGGCTGTGCGGGGCTAGAAGCTAGGGGGAAAGCATGTAAACAGAGAACTCTCAGCAATGGGAAGCACTGATTTTGGCTCAAAACAGCATAACCATAACTGAAAGACCACTGGAATGGTTTTAGATCAAAAGATGATCATAGTGAGACCTAAATTCTCTGTCAAACTTTTAATAATACAACCACAAAAAGATATTTATAAATCTTCTTCATATTTTGCAGCCAGTGTGAATCATACTTCAGTGTTTTGACTCCAGAACCACAAGGAACTTTTTCCTTTTTTTTTTGTTTGTTTGCTTTTCACCAAACGGAATTCCCCCAAATTACTCAGGACATGAAGTTGCGTCATCAGGATGCCTGCGTTCATCTGCAGCTTCTGCGTATTTAGGCGAGAGAACGCTTTCTTTAGCACGTGTGTCTCTAAAGGGGAATGAACCCCCCCCCCCCACTTTGAAGTACCTGCCATCCATTCTAAGCACATCAATGCATAGAATTTTCATCTTACAGCAGCTAACATTTTTTCTTTTTCTCATCCCAGCAAAATCGATGCTCAAGTCAAAGAAGGACGCCACATCCCCTGTTGGTTCCACCCTGGCCAAACGCCCCTCGGGCGCTCTGGAAGTGGGCACGCCCTTCTACCAGGACGGTCAGCTGCAGGTCCGTGTCTACTGGAAGAAGCGAGGAGGTATGCGTCCTGATTTAAAGCTTTGTTTGAGTCGAATTAGCACCTCGTTATGCTCATCGATCACCGTGACTCACGAGAAGCCTGTTAAAATGTTCCTTCCCTAAACAATGGCAGATTCCTCTCATGCATGCGGTGTCAGATGGTTGCAATAAAGCTCTGTGGGCTGGGTAATGTGTGTTTCGGATCTGCACATGGACGAGTGGAGAGAAGCCACCGTTTAGTAAAGAACAATAAACGCACCAGGTCCAGGACTCATCTGCATTTGATAAGCCACCACGTTAGCGTCCAAGCGTTGGGTCGTGTTTGGAGCATCTCGGTGCCACGAGGAACAGACGTGCAGTGAAGTGCAGCCCCATGAGGGGTTACAGACTATTGGAATGCCAGTCCCAGCAGCCCCCCCATACCCCAAACCTTTTGCTGAGACTGGAGTGAAAATATAGAAACCTTGAAAGCCATGCTCTCGGGGGGATCCTGTCAAGTCCCATTCGCTGGTCTATGTCATATTACTCATATATGTCATCGCTCAGGCCAAACTCCACATCTTTGAGTCAAGAATGCAAACTGTGGCTGCAGGAGAGGCCTGCTGAGACACCGACTGCTGAATCACAGAGGTGGGGGGTGGGAGTTGAGCTGTTAGCAAGGTTGGCTTGGAATCAGCGAGCTGAGTGATGCTGACGGGGATGAAGCACAGCTGGGGAATCACAGCCTTGCAGAACAGAGTTAAGCCAGGCTGCGCTTCTTTTTCTGCCTCTGCACTGTGTCTACCACTGCTGCTACCTTTTAGTCTGGGGAAGGGGGGCTTTTCTTTGCACTAATGTAAACATGCATGCATGGAAATGGCCTCGTAAGGTCTCTGGACATCTGGTTTGTGTGACAGAGAAAAGGGGACAGGTTAAGAGAATCGCGATTAAACTCTCCCTTTGTTTACGTGATCCAACGCAGACTGGCCTCTGTGGTGTCTCCAGCAGACAAAGGCGCTCTGTACTGTACAGCAGCACAGATACTATATCTCTGTCTGTCTGGCACTCAGACAATAGAAAACAGTTTGTCCGTGGCAGGTCTTTTGAAACCTTTCTCCAGTAACGATTTATCGTATGCCTCTAACTTCCTACCTGTGTTTTTTTATGCCCCACTTCATGTTTTACAAACTACTTTGCTTCCATCCAACCAAACCCAACCTATCTGGTTTATTTATTTTATTTCCTGAATTTACCAGTTCCCTGTAATTCCTCTCTTCTGCATCCAAAAAAGCTCAAGGGCTTCAAGTGCCAGATCTGTCTAAGCCTTCAAAGGACCCCTTTTATCTCCCCACTACAACCGCGGCTCCCGCTGAGGGGCGAGCCGAGCACCGCTCAATTATGAATCAGAAAAGGAGTTTCAAAAAAACACAACCAACTAAGTCAAATCAATAATAAATCCCTGCAACGCAAGCTACATAAGCACAGCTGATGGCTTTATGAGGAGCTACTGTACAGTAATGAAGAAAGCGCTGCGGACAATGCGGTACGCCTCGGCGTGTTCCTCAGAAGAGCCACACAAACCGACAGGTTGGGGAATCGCTTGATAAGCTTATCCTTCATTTTGTTCTAAGACATGTTGTCATCAGCTCTAAAAATGGAAACTTGGAATTGAAAATCTGCAATATGAATCGCAATTTATGAGATATTCATCAGTTAATTCCGTCAGATTTATACCAGACTGCTGTTTTGTTGGGTATGCAACGGTGAAATGAAACTAAGTAGGTTTCTTTGTACGCTGTAATGACGTTATCAGGATTTGTTTGAGGAGAAGATGTTTTGGTCTGTATTTATTGGTCAGCTTTAGTGGTAGCTCCTTTTATTCAGTCCTCAGTCCAAACACGCTGCTGGAGTCCCAAACTCGCTCATAGTTGCTGCTTTCAGACGCTCAGCAGAGCAGCTCTGCAGCGGCTGTGCTGAAACCCCATCCAGTCTTCAAAACAAAACAGGTGAGGGATCCAGACACGGAAAAGCAAGATGGCGCGGGACTTCCCCAAACCACGTGTTGGTCCCTGGTGAATCATCGGCGTGGTCTCGCTGCATCACAGAGTGGCAGATTCAGGCTGTCGTTATGCATTTTCCTACTGCTACTCTAATTTTTTTTTTTTACTGCAAGCAGATTCAGATTCTGCTTTCCTTTCATTATGTTCAACTCTATCAGAATATTTTTGTCAGTTAAAATAATTACTGCAATCAGCTGTTTGTTGGTTCAAAAACAAGGTAAAAGTCATATTTACAAGTGACTCTAAATTATCTATATTTTCTGTTGGACATCATCCCAAGGAATGTGCTCTTGTTTCTGCGATCCCGAACTACTCCTATTAATCTATCAAATACCACCATAGGTTTTGGTGTTCCCCAAGGTTCTAAACTAGTGCCTACTCTGTTTCTTCTTTATCCTGTTTCCCTGGAGTCAAATATCAGGACAAATGAAATCCATTTCTATTTTTATTAGGGATGTCCTGATTCCATCACAGGATTGGAAATCTGGTCCAACAGTTTAGTTTCAGATTTGATCGAAATCGATGGTTTTTGGAGCTGGAGGAAGTGGCTGGGGAGGGGGAAGTCTGGGCTTGTTTACTTAGGCTGCTGCCACTACAACCCAGTCCCGAATCAGTGGAAGAAGACGGATGGATGGATATATGGATATATGGATGAATGGATGGATGGATGGATGGATGGATGGATAGATTGTTGCATTCCAATCAGGGATCAGTTATAAATTCTACTCTTATTATTTTGATTTGATTGACACTTTTATTTTAAACTTAGTACTCCAGATAAATGAAAAAAAAGAGAAATAAGGGGACAATCTGCAACTGTTCATTTTGCCTTTGTTCATTTTTTTAAAATGTGTTACCAAAGTATCAGATTGGGACACGATATCGGCATATATTTAAAATCACATGACTCGGAATCGGTTCTGGGCCCAAAAAACTTCATTGGGACTTCCCTCATTTTTATGCTGTAAATATCTAACTGAACCTCTCCATGTTGTGTAACGACAGTCACATCCTTAGTCCAATTTCATGCTTCTCACTTGAGACTTTTCATTTAAAACAGTTTGTCTTGCATTAGCAGGTGAATTTAAAGCAGTTTTAGGGTCCAAAGTGGGGAAAATATATTCAAAATTGTGACAATTTTTACCTTAGCCTATCCAAAATCAAGCAACTGATTCCACATAGCAAATAAAGAGCTGTACATAAAATCACTAATTTAAATTTTGCTGTTAAAAGACTCACTCCAATCATCTTTTGATCTGTTTTTAAAGTGTTCCCAGTTGTCTTTTTACTTATGATTATGCTGTTTGTTGCCATAATCCAAAAAACCTGTGTTGTTTTCTAGGACGTAGTTTCTGCAGAGTGGCAGAAGCTTGTTAGAAATTTGCCTCTAAGTTGTGGGCAGGACTGTTGGCGTGGAGCAGCCCCACCTACCTTTCCCTACACCCATCTGTTCCCTACACGCTTTCCTACTATCTTACAGCCACCTCACAACCCCAACGTAACGCTAGTGTTGCAACAAAAACAGCGAGAAATATTGGAGTTCAGTTTTGAGCCAGATACCAGTTTGGACGAGGAAATTAAAGACGCACATGGATCCAGTGGAAGCACAGTATCAGAATAGAGGAAAGCCATGAGCTTGTGGCCCACCCAGCGTTTGTTTTACATCACAAATGCAATCTTTTTCCAAATGCATTTTTTTCGTCTGCTCCTGATTCACAGCAAATTGAATAAAGAAATACTCACAAGTGCAATTTTAATTTAAATATTCTTTATATACATCCTCCATCATGACACAAATGCCACAAGAAATGTGGCAAAACGTTTGATCATTTTGAGCAAATCTTTCCACTTTATTGTTTTGTAGCATTTTTTTAGTCAAACAAAAACTAAACCTGTCATGACTTTTCATCAAGGTTGAACTGTGCTTGAACAATATGAAACATTAGCATAATAAGCACTCTTAAAATCATTGCTAAATGTTGGAAAAACCTAATGAATGCAGAAAAAACCTCCTCTGAGGGTTTGTAATGTAATTGCTTTTGTGTTTATGTTTTGATCTCTGTACACATATACTTTAGCTTAAATGATGAATGCGGAGCTCGTCCTGGTAATGGAGCGTGTGTATGTTTTACCCCGATGCATACCGATGAGGCTTGCCGATTTTAAAGTCTGCTATCATTCCGGCTTTGTTCCAGACCCATCCGTGAGTCGGTACCATGTCCAGTGGATGCCTGAGTACTGCAACCATAACGAGACCCGAGGACCAGAGAAATCTGTCACACAGGTCAGCTGCTGCACTCCGAGCCGCTGGGATCTAAACAAACGAACCATCGCCTCCTTAAAGAAAACGGTTCCACAGAGAGTCCTGCACCGTGAAAACCACTAGATGCTGCCTTGAATGTTATGAGTCTGTAATTAGGAGCAGGCATATGGAGTGTTGGCCAATAAAAGACATTCACTTAAACAATGTTTCCCAGAACAGGGAGTTCATTCACCTCCAGCGGCCTCAGCCGTGCTGCTGCCCGAGGCTTTGTTTTGGGATGCAGCAGGAGAACCTGAGACGGATGCAGGACGCCTGGAAGCCGGTGCATTCTTTAGAAAGGACTGTTGCTAGGAAGGATTCCCTTTCTATAGATCACCGGGGAGGACGAGTGCTGCTGTGTGAGCACTGCACCTCATGCACTTTTAATCAAAGCTCCTTCCTTTCAAAAGGAATATATGCTGTCCCCCATGAGGACTGCCTGTTAAAGCAGACAATCTTTAAGACTTTAAGCTTTTCGTGTCCTCAGACTAATGTTTGCTGTTGTTTAGAGGAATTTATGATTAAAGCTGGAACTGGCCTAACAGGAGGGAGCTGCTAAGCAGAAGTAATTAACCCGTTCTACGGGTCATTTTTGTTTCAAACTGCTGCTTCTGTTTAAACATTTTCTCTCACTTGTGCTTTTTTAGAGGCTTTAATAACTGTTTAATGTGGGTCCTTTCCATGTGGGTGTTTAGAGGGTGATTTGAAGCATGTCCCCGATGCCTGACTGGGAAAGTAATCATCCTAGGTGCTGTGTATTCAATTATCTCTGAAGCTGCATGGAACATGACCAGGCTGACTCGTCAAAGTCATAAAAGCTGAGAAAAGGGTGCATTTTTTTTTTTTTTTTTTGCTCAGGAAAACTACATCAACCTCCCAGGTCTGTTGTTCTCCTGCAAGTACAAAGTCACCGTTCAGTTGCTGAAGTCCAAGAGACGCTCCAAGGACGAGAGCACTACCTTCCTCACCCCATCCTGCGCCACCATCCGGAGCAAAACCCACAAGCACATCCCGTGCCCGGGAGAGGGAGGTGAGCAGTGTGCTGTCGGACACACCAAGGGCATTTTGAAATTGATCCACATGGTGCAGACACAGTAATTAGACACCTCATGGTGGTTTATTATGAGAATGTACAGACAGTGGGAAGAGAAGCTTAACATTTTTGTAAGATTTTTCTGAAAAGTTTTCCTTGGTTTTTAAGAAATGACTGAGATATAAGGCTGTTTAGTCCACTGACTGTATATGAGTAACCGACTGAGTGATCCCCCCCCCTCATTGCGTTCCAAACAGGAAGTACCTGCTAGCTTCAAGGAGCCCAAATCCTATAGACAGCCAGTACCAAGCCATACTTGTCAGAATAACCCTTCTTGCTCTTCTACCTTGTTTTAATGTGTCCTTGCCAATCCTAATTGTTTTTTTCATCCTATTTTTTTCTTTATTGCAATTTATTCAGGCTATAGACTGACCAATAGATGCCTCAATAAAAGTATGTGGTCTCACCATAAACATTCAAAATATTTGACAGAATTTCTGAAGCCCACTTTCAAGTGATAGGGGTGTGAACTTCCCTGATTGTCCAGAGTGGTTACCATAGAAACCGTGACTCAGACCGACTTGGACCAATCACTGCTTACTGACGTGACATGGCAGCTTACCATACCTAAAAACAACAACAACAAAAACCACTGAATTGACCTTGTTTGGTTGGAGCTGGAATTAAGCCATTTTTTATGGGTGACGTCATTCACTCTGTCTATTTCCCTTGTTCCAGGATGTCCAAAGTCCTGGCCCGCATTCGCATTACCAATGACACACAGACTCCTGTCATAAAATCAATAATATGCAGCACCCAACCCTTTCTAAAAGCTGCGTGTACGGTTTCTTGACACCATGAAGAGGCACTACTAGGCAAGACATGCTATCTACAACAATCTAACTGGGAATGAACGGTGCAAAAAAATTGACCAATTAGCAAAGCTTTTGGTAAAAATGCACAAGATGTATTTGGTTTATGGGAAGAAATGAAAAGTATGCCATTTCAATAAAATGTTCATTAAAAAGTTCATTTAAATTTAATGTGGTTAAAATAGTTCAGCGAATGTCTGGCCGATTGGTTGACCCTCACACATTTCCAACTCACCAAATCTTGCCCTCTTTGGAAAACGTTTTGACACCCCTGTCTCATACAGTCAACTGTTTAGTCCAATCCAGAGTTCACATCTGTCTGTTTTTTTTTTCTTTGTTTGCACAGATTAGTGTTGGTTTACTTGAAAATAGACAGCCCGGCACACCAAAGAGAAATCACCTAAGCCCCATGCATGTCAAGTAAAACAGACAGCAAACTCCATAAAGACGTGCAAACCAAAAAACAAGCTTAGAAGTGTTATGTAGACAGACCTGGTAATAGTGTACAGTAGTTAAATAAAACACATAAAACAGGCAGAGCGGGGCTGAAACTCTGTAACTGTATTCACGCTGTTATTTTTATGCCACTTTATGTATCGTCAGTGAGTCTTTGGCGCTTTTTTGCCCCAAAACAAGCTGCTTTTGTAACAAAACTCACCTACTGTGCCCAAACTATCCTGTTTTGACCCGAAACCTTCTTCTCTGTGCAGCAGCAGGGCACCCCAAGGTTTTGGCCAAACCGGAGAACCTGACTGCCTCCTTCTCCATCAAAGACGGGAACATCACGGGCAGCTTCCTGTGGGGCATGTCCAGGGTTGCTCCCCACCAGAGGATCACTGGTTTCCAGGTCACCTGGGCCGAAATCAACACGGAAAGCAGGCAGAACAGCCTTCCCAACAGCATCATCTCCCAGTCCCAGATCCTGCCTCCAGTAAGTGTTTTTACAGAGAATTAGGATCCTTTCTTCTGGTCTTATCTGCAAAAACAATACAGGGCTTTTTCGTGCTCATGCTCTCAGATGCAGCACAGGGGAACCTACTGTTTTATGCAGCTGTAATGTTATGCAGATCAGTCAAAAAGGGGAGTTTTGTCCTCCAATTGTGTCAGAAGTGACAGTTATGTTACGATAACATCTCTGCATGAATTTTCTGTTAAGTGCTGCTGTGTACAGACATAGATCTGAGGAAGTGTTCTGTCCAACTGGAGGGTTTCCTTCCTGACTCCTTCATCTGCCTGCCTGTCTTCCTTCTCTTTCATCCTCTGAAAGAGGTTTCCAACAGCAGCTATTTGACGTAATCTTTTTCATCAACTCGTTCTGCCTGTCTTCACCTCCCAGCCTGCTGAGCTTGTCTATAAATAAAACCACCCAGCACACCTTTTATCAAGCTGGCAGCAGCCTTCTGAACAGACAGCTTTTTGTTTTCTTATTTTTTTTTCTGCAGCTTGTGCAAAGAAAGCCACGGCAGCTGTCCTATGTAAGGGCTGCTGCACGTCATCGCGTTATGTCCTGTCGTTCTCTTTGCAGGACCATAATATACTGGTGGTGTCAAACCTGCGACCATCCACCTTCTACAGACTGGAGGTGCAGGTCATCACGACTGGTGGAGAAGGTCCCGCCACCGTCAAGACCTTCCAAACACCAAACATATTACCTGTCACCCAGCACCGTAAGTTCCTCTTTCAGTCGTTTTCATAGTTAAGATGTGGGATACTTCATTCAACTGTACTCAGATATACTGTACATATGTGGTTAATCATCCCAAAGTTATTCCAATCACTTAATAAAAAGTTGTTTTTTTAAAGCCAACACTTCACCCACACAAATGTTGATCTAAATAAATAATCCTAAAATCTTCCCCTAATTTCAAAAGAAACACACCCGATTGTCAGTACATGTTTATATGCATGAACTTGCAGTACGGTTCACTGATCAAGCGTGGTAAACCCAGATTTCTTTAAGAAACGCAGACTTTGATTAGCTAACAGCAGGCGGTGTGCAAACTGAAAGAACAGAGTCAGAGCTGCATATTTTAGGACACACTTCTTACAGATGCACTTACTTGTCATCAGACATCACTAAAAAATGTGCATATGCAAACACGCTTGTGCTGGGATGACATGTTTGAAGTAGAGTCAAAGAGCATCTGGAAATAAGTGCAACTTAAGCTAAGTTTGAGGTTTCTCATCGAGTTTGTCCCAGAAGAACTATCTTTTTTGTGGCCACTTTGTAGTTACACAACCACACACTAGGTGGTGGTACAGGTTTTTTTGCTGTAGATGGAACTGCTGTAGCATGCTAATGTAACACATGCTGCGTTCTACAGCTATGGTCTGCATCTTAGTACAATTGCTTTTACTTTTTAATCATGTCTACGCATAATTACTATTAATTTTCTCAACCTTAAAGTGTTTTTTTGTGCCAAAGTAATATTTTAACTTTTACTTTTTCAACATCTAACAACTCGTAGTAAAAGAAAGTCATCTGGTTGACTTTGACAGTAATCTATGACTGTCCAGTAGATAGTTTCAAACTCTAAATCAGTGTTTTTCAACCAGTGTGCCGTGGGAAATGGCCCTCATTAACTGATCTAAAAACATTTCCCATCTCCAGGATATCAGCTCTTTGTTCATCCAAACAGGCCCTGATAAACACTGAGTAGTTAAGAATATGAAAGATCATTAAATACTTTTTTCTTTGCGTTTATTTTATTTTATTAAAGACATTTTGATAAGAATGACGGTACAGCGATTTAGCTGCAGCTTCGGCTGTATTTTGGAAAAGTCCCGCCCCTTTAACTGTCTCCACCAATCATTCTTGGGGGACTTAATCACATGTCATCAGTCTGACCAATCAGAAGTGGTTAAAGTCTTCACTTCCTTGTTTAGATTTAGCTCGTAAAGTCGCTCAGTTCTAACAAAAATACCAGCTAAAGCTCGTGTTTAGCGGTGTAGCTCTCCACAGAATCCGGTATCAGACCGTGGAACAAGTGAACAAAACCATGAAGCTCTGAAAAGCGATCTCCGGCCGTTTTATGCACTGCATCTCCCATGATGCATTGGGTTAAAGTGACAGCGCACAAGGAGATCTGTTGTTAAACGTCTTGAAACCAACGAACACACCTCAAACTGTTTTTAAATCTTCTAACTTAACTTTTATTACATCTTTTACAAAAAAACAGCTACAGCTTCCAGCTTTTTCTGCCACAATTATCTCAAAAATGCACGTGAGATTGTGGAGGGACTGTAGATCAATACAGACTATGAGTTTCTTCTTTTTTTTTTTTTTTCATTTTTGGATGCTGGTGTGCAGCGGGATTTTTTTAGGTTAAAGTGTGCCGTGGCTCAGAAAAGGTTGAAAAACACTGGTCTAAATAATCGGATCAGCTTCTGCAAAAAAAAAAAGAGAAGAGTAGCAAAAATCATATAGCAGGATTACAGTTTGGATAAGACAATCCATCCTGGTTGTTGCAGTTCGAATCAAACAGATGTGAAGTTGCTGTTCTACAGCAAACGACTATCCCTATCCTTGTTGCCGCTGATTACCTGGATCAGGTGTGTTCAGTTGGTCAGAACGGGAAATCCCCTGATCCAGTCTGATCAGGCAGCAATAGATGGAAAACAAGCAGGGAGATAAATGTCAAAGAGCAGAGTGGTCCCTGGCATGGACTGTGGCAGAACCGAGAACTAGTGCACAAAGGTAGACCAATCAAAAAGCTAAACAGAAAAAGAACATCAAGAAGAACAAGCTCCTGAAGATACTGGAAGATGGTCTAAACTTGTAGAAGAGAAGACTTGTCTCCGTAGCACTCTACATCGCCATCAGAGTACCAAAGTGCTTTACATTGAAAAAGAAACAAGTCATTGAAACAAAGCAGCATAAAAATGCAAAAAGACCAATGAAATATATGAAATGCAGAGAAAACGGTAAATAAAACAACAACCAACAACTACTGAGTATGAAAAGCCATTCTAAGAAGGTAATTCTAAAAAAAGTCAATAAGAAACAACTGCCTGTACGGGTGGACACACGTTGACTGCCGGGGAAAGGTGGGCTAAACCATGCGGGACACGCAGGTGGCCTGCAGGAAATATCAAGCTTGTAAATCACTCGGCGAGACCTTAAAGCCAAAATCGTCATGCACATTTTTCTTCAGGCTTGCTGTGGGTCACAGTTCCTGGCGGTTACACAGCACATAAGGGTGAAGAAGGTGACACGAAGGCACGTCACGTGTTTATTTTTCCCCGCTCCCCAAATCGTGCATGCTTCGCAAGAGCCCCGATATGAGTGTTTTTTGCATCCTGACTGTTAGAATTGAGGAAATCAGACAATCGGGGCGTAGTTTGTGTGTCCTACGAGCATTTACGTATCACCATTTGCAGGCGGTTAGTGAGGAGCTTGTGCTCACGCCTTACTAGCAACTACAGTACGGCGTAAGGACACTGAACAACACCGTACATCAAAAGTGTGTGTACATCAAAAAAAATGAAAGAGGAGGAAGACAGGCAGGCAGATGAAGAATATCATATCAAAACTGTTGGCTGACAACGAAAAAGCACCGTCACCCCACTGCTTCTGTGGTGGCCTGGATGCTTCAAAAAGATGCTGGTTGGCAGACCTGAAGACTTTCCATCTGAGGCTACTTTCAACTAGTACAGAAGGTCATCCTCTTCCCCTCTTCAACACCACATCACTTTTTATGAATACTTTTGATTACAATTTATTATTAGTATTTATATAGTGGAGAATTTTTTACTGAGGTTACCTCTCATACCTTTATAAACAACTGGGACTTTAGTGAAGTTTGTGACTGATTCTGACTGTTTGTCCTTTAAGGGCCCAGACTCCGGCAGCATCACCCCCATCACCAGAAACCGTCAGTGGAAAGACATTGAGTTTTCACGTTCAAGTGACCCCCCCACTTACCGGTTCACATAAACTCTGGTCCTGCCTGCCAGGTTTGGAGTAAGGACCCACACCATGAACTGACCTCCACCGTCTGCCCTCCAATCCCTGGGTCTGTACCCCTTCAGCTTTAGCAGCACCTCACCCGTCCCACCAGCCTTCCTCCTCTCTGGACCAGCCGATTGTGTGTATGCGGTGAAATTTATACCGCCTCGCACAACCCATCCCACAGTCCTGAAGACATGATGTAACTCTGGAAAAATAGGTTGTTGTGAGCAACAAGAAGACCTTTGTAGCTTCGTGGTTGAAAGACGGTTACTTTGGGGTGGCCGGTGAAGATCGTAGACGTGCATCTATTTATTCTGTTTCCCATTAAAGAGGAGCTTAGACACACGGCCTGTACTGATGAATATTGTAACTAAAGTCATTGATGTCTAACCCAGAATATTCCATGTAGTGTGTTGCATGTATACCATTTGATTTTAGAGCTGTAAATGAATGACTTGCTTCAAATTGAAAGCTTGTTTCTGGTTTTGCATGACAACCGTTCGTAATCTGTTGGCATGAAATGTCCCCGTCACCTCTTTTCAGTATGTTAGCAATATTCCATTAACAGATTAACAAAGAACTATATTGGAAGTAATATGTAATGTTTATTCATGAAATTATAACTCGCGTGGAAATGATGAATTGTACATGAAATATTTGTTGTGGAACAGTCAGTGAATGTCTATATTTATTTAAGTGTGTATTACTTTGGATGTGTGTGAATATGTAAGTTTTGTGTGTGTTGTAGTCTCGTTTTTTTTTTTTTAACTTGGCAAAAAAAAAGAAAAAAAATGAAGAAAAAAAATCTTGTAAAGACATTTTGTAAAAAAATGGAATTGTAAATACAGTCCTATGTTACATGTTATTTTTCCATGGTAGATACTGTAAAGACTGCTAATTAATAAAATAATCCCTAACCTGTGCCCTCTGCCTTTTTGTTGAATTTCCTGAGAGATGCAAACAGACTCGCTTCTCCTCTCAGAATCCAGCTATTTGGCAATTAGTGTTGCTTATTTTGGCTGTGAAATCCATCATGGCAGCCTGAGTGCGGCACATTGGCTGATGGGAGTGAGGGCCCTGCGAGTCCAAACAAACAGCTCATTCAGGTCGACGGTCTAAATGGATTTAGCTGCACTGATGCGGGGCACCTGTAGACCCAGAGACACTTCAGTTTTACGTCTGCTGCTCTGCACTCTCATCCTCTCTTACAATAGGCCCCCATGTTTCCATGCAGAAAGGTGTTTTATTAAGCATTGGGGAAATATTTTTGTAAATGTAGGCCAAAATCAAATATTTTTGCATTGTTCCATAAATGACAGATTGTTCATCTACATGTTATTTATAGGCAAGTAAATTGTGTCGCATTAAGACAATTCAAAGAGCTTTACATAAACATTAAAAGAAACTTTTGATAGACATGTTGAAGGAGTGATAATTAAACTGTAAATAGCGTGGATGTAAACTTTTGAATAAAAAAGCAAATCAAACGCAGCTAAGACCAAGACAGAGAGAGCTGACCCTACTATTTTAAACGGATATGTGCTTTTCCTGCATTTCATGACTCATTGAAACAATACAAAGAAAGTTTGACATGGCTTTTTAGACGGCTAATATTTTCCCTCCAAGACTACAGGACTTAAAAATTCCCTGGAAGTAGCCAAACATTGAGAGTTTTTCAGCAATGACACACAGATGGAAAAAGGTTTTATCTTTGAGTAAAAGATTGTTTGATAATGTATTTGTAATATTAATGTGTCTATTAATTAGCTCTTAAAAACCCAAATTTCTTTGGAATAAGAAGCCAATAGAAGAAGCCAATAATGCTTAAAGGTATTTGCCTCCATAAGACAAGGGCATTTTGTAATTAACTTAAAAAAAACTTCAAAGAGGCATGAAGCAAAAAATGTGATTAAAATAGTTGCTTTTTTCACTTATTTGGCAAAAACCACACATTTAATATTGTTTATGAAACTTGAGGTTATGAAAGAACAGTCTGAAGGAATCTCTGTGTGTACGGGGCAAGGGCGGAGATAGGGGTGGGGCAAGTGGGGAAGCTGCCTCCCGAGCAAACGCTTTGCCCCGCCTAATTTTAAAAGTCAGAATTAGCGGGGGGGCTGCTCCCCTGGTTGGGCTGGGGCAGCGCTCTCCTTCCCCCCATGCCTCCCTGCTATCTGGCTCTGGGGGCCTCGTGGCAGTCCTGCTGGCCCTGGCCTGGGTGGCGGGTGTGGTCGCCCGGGGGGTGGTTGTTCTCTGCCTGCTGCTGAGTGGCTTTAGGGGTTCTGGCTGCCGCTGCTGCTGCGGTGGGGGTCTGGGGGTGGAGGTGGCGGGGCGCTCTCCCTCCTTCTTTTCACATTCCATCATCCATTCAGAAGAACATAAACACTCACCTGAGCACAGGTGTTAGCTCACCTTTACACTAATAGTTTGCATGATTGAATGAATTAAATATTTCACACTAGTTGGTTTAAAGGCATAAGTATGCGTGTGTGAACAATATCTGTATTGTGTACATGTTGACATGTGGACATCTTTGCAGTTAACAGGTGTGTTTATAACATCTGAATGTGTGTGTGGACAGGCCCCGCCCTTTGAGATTTGTATTACACTTGAACCTTACCGTAATGATAAACATCCAGTAAAGTTGTTGCTTTAGGCTGCTTCATGGTTCTACCCCCCCCCCCCTCCTCCTATTATCACCCTCCAATCCCCCCTCCTCTCTAACATCCCTCTCTCTTCTTCCCTCCTTTCCTTTTCCGTCCGGTCCAACACCAAAGATTTTCAAACATGATGGAATGTAATAAAGTTTGGCCTCAATTACAAAAGGGGTTTATTCAGACATTCCTCTGGTTTGTCTGAAGACTAATAACCCCTGTTGTTAAAGTAAAATATGTCCAACACAAGAGGCCTTCAGCTCTCATCTGTTTGCCCAGCTGTTGGACAGGACAAGTTAATAAAAAATAAAAAAAAGTCAGAATTAGCATCAATATTGACAAAGACGAAGAAATCATCAATATGATCTTCTACTTTAGGCATCAGTAATATCACCTCAGCTAACAGACCTGCTGTTTCAATAAAAATAAGAATAATTAAACAGTTTGAAGTACATATTTTGATCCTTTTATTTATAAAGGCCGCCCACTCTGCTGTTCTTATTTGCCACCCTTCTACAGTCTTCTGACCCCCCCCCCCCCCCTCCCGCCACCCATAAATAAATATCTGCCACTGGGATGGGGAAAATCTAAAAAAAAAAACTGTGTTAAATATCCTTTTTTTTTTTTAACGAAAATACACTTGAAATTTAAAGACAAAACAGTCAAATAATCCAGAAAAGCAGCTGTCTTCTCATTTATTATAAACGAGAGTAGACGTTTTGATAACATATAAATATATATGTGTGTAAATATATTCTGCTGCTTATTGCCTTGGGGAGTAACACACATGATGATCACTGTAAATAATATTATGTTTTCTAAATGTGCTTTAATGTTTGGTTGAGCAGGCAGTTAAAGGGTTAAAAAGTGAAACGTTTCAGAAACATAAACACTAAGTCCTCCAGACTAAATCCACTGGCTTGTTGTCAATGCTTAGTCTGTATCTGTGCTGGTATGAGAAGAAAACGTCCTCATCTGGAATCTTGTTTCAGAGCTCTGTCCAGAAAATGCATTTTTCTCCAAATTCTTTGCACCTTTCCAGACTGCTGGACAATAGAGAAAGAGTCCAGGCTGGAAACCGCTCCAGATCTCTCAGCACCTGAAAACATTTGGCCACATCATGAGACGAAAGACGTGAAGAGCAGCCAGCACCGCTTAGCAGCTCCAGCCTCACATCAGGCACCACCATTTCTCTGCAGGTTGGCTCCTGGATTAGCAGCAGAACCTGGAGGTTTTGTGGGAAGCCCATCCTGACAGGTTCTGCTCGTTTTGGGTTTTCACTTTCTGATCTTGTGCAGGTCCTTGCTGCTCCGCCCACTCACCTGTGCTTCCTGCTGGAGTCCACAGCTGCACCCTGTTAGTTGATTCAGTTGTCTTCCTATTTAGGTGTTCTTGTTTTACGTCTCTGTGTTGGAGCGACTTGTGTGCTGTTTTGGTGGCATTCGGTGTTGCCGACACTGCTCCATGGGTTTATTTATTTTATTATAAACTGACCTTTCGCTTGTTTTTCCCTCTTGCGAGGTGATTCTTTGTTCCTGTCTTCAAACAAGCTTCAGCTTGCCCTTTTGCATCTGGGTTCTTGAACTCTAAACTGTAATACAGCCAACTGTTGGTAAAAGCTGCTCAAATGGATCACGTCAGGTTAACGCACTCCAATCATCATTTGATCTATTGTAAAAACATTCCCAGTGGTCTTTTCTATTATGATTATGCCGTTTTGGCTAAAATCCAAAGACCTGTGTTGTTTTCTAGGACGTAGTTTCTCTGCTTCCATGCTCTTCCGCTCACAGCAGTCTCCTCTTACAATTATCTGTTTGTGTTTAAAAATAAAAAAAACAGGCTTTTTAGACTTAAAATAGCAAAACGTCATCCAGTCCACTTTGTTTAAAAGGTTTAACAAGTCAAAATGAAGCTTCTATTTTTATTTAAAGTAATAGAAATGCGTGTTCTTTGTCATAAGAAAGCTAAATGTCTACAAATAAGCTCTAATATTGAATACTCAAGACATTTTGTTAATGTAGACATCAACAATGTAGTAGACTTTAGGTTAAATTGTGTCAAAATGTTCCTCTGATCATCTTTAGAGCATTTTCAAAAGTGTTTCCAGTGCTCAATTATTCCTGATTATGTCGTTATAAGGGAAAATCAATAACATGTTGTTTTCTGGGACACGGTTCATACCTCTGAGTTGTGGTGGGAACGTTGGAGAGGAGTGAGGCCTCCCCACTTCTCATCATCCATCTTTACACACTATCCTGCTAGCTTACAGCCCCTCACAACCGCAACCTAACATTACCGTTGCAACGAAATGTTGAGCCTGTTGCCAGGTCGGATGAGGAAAACCAAGTTGTCCTTGGATCTATTTGCCTTCAAAACAAGATCAGAATGGAGCAGAAAGGGAGCTTTGTGGATTTCCTGTGAAGCAAATAGACCCTTTTTCAAACATTGTATATATTTTGTAATTTCTGCTCCTGATTCACAATGTTTTGAATAAAGACAAACTCATAAATGCAATGTCGAGCTTGATTTTCTTTAAATGTGTCCTCCATCATCAGAATAACCCCCACAATACCATGTTAAAAACACCAAAAACACCATTTTCTTCAGAGTTGGTCTTTAAATGCCCTTAATTTGCTTTCAGGTGCCCGTGGGCATTTTCTAATCTTTAAATTTGCTTGAACAGGTAATCAGTGGCATGTTCAAATCCCAGAATCCCTCATGGGATGTTAAATGATTTTCAGCGTCTCCTTTGGGTGAAGTTGTTTTTGTACAGTTGTGTTCTGTCACAGGAAATTACTTCCTCAGTCTGCACTTGCTAATCCCTCGCCTTTTCTTAAGGCCATGCCAGTGTTTCTTTTTTGGAGGGGGTGTGAAAGGCTTCTTCTTTAAGTCTGCCAGCCCAAACTCTCTCCCTTTCAGGCTGTCCTGCCCCCCCCCCTTTATGCACAGAAAACCTCCAGTGTGAAAACTTCAAAACAAAAGAGGCTCCAGCCTTTTCTTTGGGCAGGACGACCAAGCCTCCACGGACATAATGGAGTGAAAAACGCAACAACTAAATAACAGAACAGTTGTCAGCACAAAAGCTTGGTTCCCGATGGGTAAAAGGCCAAATGGGGCCGGCGCACTTGGCATGACAGTGCCTCCCTGCTGAGCAGGGGGACCCTGCTTTCACATTCAAACACACGTTCCTGAAAACAACGCAGCTCATTTGGCTCCTTGAATAATCCCCGTCAGTTCAATATTTACTCGTCCTCTGGCTCACATTAGCGGGTGTTTAATGAGGATTGAGAGTGACACCGTGGGTCCCTGGAGAGGAGCACAAAGGTGGGCTGCTTCTCCCACGCATGTCCTCCTCTGCAGCCGTTCTGCAGCTTCACCTCAGCAATGGGCCGTGCTTCACTGTGTATCAGTCCAAGCTCCTCTCGTGATTCACGGCGCAATATCTGACAGAGCAGACGTAACATTACTCCTCGGAGCATGGCTGGAATCCTGCTTTTGATGACAGCCGGACTTTGAAGTATGAGGCGATGTATTAAATGGATGGACTTTTGCATTCCTTGTCTTAGATGACACCGATCGTAACCTGGGCGATTTGAGAGCTCCAAATTTCCCCTCTCATGCGAGTTTCATGTCAGTGAGATCACCGAGCAGCCTCCAGATTACTACCACATGCACTCCCTCAACATGATGAGATGAACTGTATTGTCTGTGAGACTGATGAGGAATAACTGGAGTGTTTTAGGCCTCCATTAGGAGGAGCGATGTTGCTTTAGTGCTCTGGTATGGCGAGGAGGCTGACCTTGCCACGGGCAGTGGCATGTTTCTGCTTAGGCTCTGGTGAGTGGGACACATGAAAGGGTCTCTGAGATGTTCGGTGGACGTCTAATGAAGACCAGAGCGCGCTGCACAGGCAGCAGAGCTACCAGGCTGTTGACAAGCAGAGACGTCCTTTCCTGCTCTTTAAAAGCTGGCAGAAGGAGAAGCTTGACAGGCGTGTGATTAAAAAGCAGCATTACCAGAGTGGTGTGGTGAAGCTGCATCCACCTCTGAAGGCACTCACACAATGCACCCCCACCTCCGCCTCCTCCCTCTATTTTTATTGCAGCAACTCTTTCATTTTGCCCTGCAGCTCCACAGGGATCTCAGCTCTGCTGCTTCTGTCTCCGTCATGAAGCCACAACTGTAAACTCCAGTTTGTTTTATCAAATATAGCTACCAGGCCATAAAAACGCACGCGGGCGACTGTAGTCGTGCAATAATTCAGCATCACAACACGCAGATTTCAGTTTATCAAAGTGCTGCGCGTAAAAAACAAACACCCGCATTTAATCTAAGCTGTTGGAGTGAAAATCTGTCAGACGCTGAGAAAGGAAAAACACGTTTTAAAAGCATCTCAGATGTTTATTTGCATGAACTATCAGCAACAATGGAAACAACTAAAGCAAAGAAAGTTGATTTTTTTAAATCATGACAACCTGAAGGATGCAGTTCTTTCATTTTTTTCACATAAAAAAACATCATTCAGCATTTTTTAAATGTCATTTGTGACTTCTGTTGTTGTCAATTTCCAATCCAATAACTGTTGTGAATTTATGCCAATGCATATGTCAGTCTGGATCAGTGGGTCACAGAACTATGAAAGCTGTGGATTTGACAGTTGGGGTATCATTAGAACCCTAAACAAAGAAACCAGGACACAAAATATTATTATTATTATTTAAAAAAAAAAAAAAAAAAGGGCTGGCTGTTCACAGCCTTAAAGTGTTTCCACAGAACCAGCGTTTGGCTTCTTGGCCAACAAACTGATCTAAACCTCAAAGAGACTCAAAGAGGAAGAGAAGACAACAAATCCAAGACGGACAAAAAGCTGCAAACACATCAAACCAGGCATGGATGACGGCCCAGGAGAGCCACACACAGATCCTCCACGTTCACGCCACTGCAGTACTTCATGTAAACAAACCTGAGCGTCACACATGTTCATACTTTCGGTCATCCAACTCTTTGAATTGACAGAAATCATGTTTCTGAGTAACTGAGTGAAGTAAATTGGAACATTTTGAGTTATATAAAAGTACATTTGAAGCATACTACATCCCTTTTAGTATAGACTTGCTTGTGGTATACTTAGACTACCTTTATGTAAAACTATTTTCACAGTAAATGTGTAAGTTTTTGTGTCCAGGATAAAAATATTTTTTTATAATAATCCAATTTATTAAGAGGAATTTAGGTTTTTCTGGATCAGGTTAAGCAAATTAAACATCTACATGTTTTTTTTTATTGGATTGTATTTGATCAAAAGTAGCACACACAGTGTTATCAAAGGATACTTAAAGAAAGGTTTCTCTCACTTTCCTGTCACTCTAAAAACCATAATTTTTCCTTTTTTTATTTTACTGCTTTGTTGTTCTTTACATCATAATTTATAGAAAACTTTGACCATTTTATTTGTTTCTACAAAATTCTAAAGCTTTTTTTTTTTTTAATATATTTTTTGTTTTGTAATAGATGATAATTTTACTGTGAACATCACTGTTCTTTGAATTAATATTTCTGGTGACAACAATGACTAAATGTCATTAAATTACTTGTTAATGTGGAAATGGTTGCTTTTCCAGTGTTGTTTGAACTGTGGGTCAAAAGGTAAGACAGAGGTCCTGCTTTGCTTGTGTTTACAAAGAAAATGTCACACGAGGACTCCTTATCTGGATCCATCTTTATCCGACCAAACATCAATTCCTGCAGAAGTGGAGACCAAGCAAGAAAGCCCCATCCATCTGCGCTTGGTGTTTTTAATCCCCTGATTAAACTTAATCCCCTTTCGTGCCCTTTAGTGAGAATAGACACATGTTGACCTGCGTGACCCGCTCTTAATTAATGAAGCAGGAAGTTTAGACTTAGTTTCAGTTCAGCACTTTCTGAAGGTAAGAAGTCAAAACCCAGCAGCTGGCTCTTTCAAACATGGCGTTAAGAAGCTGGTGTCAGAGGGTTTCGCCTGCCAGGCATGAGTGGTGGAGAAGGGAAACTTTCTGTCTGCTCTTTTTTTTCCTTCTCCTGTGAAGTTTCTGAGAGGGGTCGGTAGCCGGGCCTCAGAGGTGAAGCAGAGTTCACAGGTCAGCTGTACCCAGGAGGGCGGACGGCAGCGCGAGGCCAGGACCCAGGCTCGGGGACAAGAAAGGGGTCAGGGGTTGAGTTCAGATGGAATCCACAGAGGATGTTGCAAAAAAAAACACACACACATTGTCAGGGGACAACAGAGCTTCCTCCAGGCAGTCACACAGCGCTGAAACAGAACAGTGGAACAGTTTGCCTCTCAAAATCTTTCTCATAGTAAGAAAAATAACTTTATTTAACTCAAAACTCCCATTTGGATTTGGAAATGGTTTTTTTTTTGTTTTTTTTAAGCAATCAAAGCAGAAATAAGACAAAACAAGACAGAAATGTATATCATAAACACTAATAAATAGTTCAATCATAAAATAACATGTTAGCACTTTTGTATATGGTTCATGACACAGTGTAACTATTAAATGTTTAGATTGTCAAAGAGTGTTTTATAGATTCCTTGACAGCGATTGAGAGGAAACGAATTTATGTAATCCCACCACTAGTTTTTGTTTTCTTTACCTACATTTTTAGAGTTACAAAAAAAAAGCTCTTTAGTTATCAACAAGGAATTTTAAAAATCATACTCTTCATACTCTCTTACATGAGATTTAAATTTGATTTATACCATGATCCGGGTGAATACTCGATTCTGATTGGCTGCTGGGTGTACATTAAAAAGTGATATACCACAGGATAACCGCAAGGTGAAAAAGAAGCTCGGGTCACCTACCTTAAATGTTTTGTATCACTGCGCTGGCTTCTTTATTACAAGTTGTAAGAGGAGAACTTTCATGTAAGGGTTAATGGCCGACCAAGTGTGCCGTTACTACTTTTTAACGCACGCCGTGGAAGCCTGAACCGTCCGACGCGAAGCGGACGGTTTTAGTCCTTAATTCTTGTTTTTTTTTTTCGATTTGGATCACTTTTCTCACAAAAAGCGGACTATATGTTAGGTTATGCTGCGCGATGCACCACCGCTGCAGTCAAGATTCGGCGATATATATATATGCTGATCGTCCCGATTGGTTGAATAAAGCATCATTTCAAAGAGAAAGTTCACCTCTTACCGCTTGTTTTTGTCCAAATTATGAAACAAAAGTTGTTTTAAAGAAGCCAGCGCAGTGATACAAAACATTTAAGCTAGCTGACCGGAACTTCTTTTTTCACCGTGCGGTTATTAAGTTTTAATGCATACCCAGCAGCCAATCAGAATCGAGTATTCAAGCGGACCATGGTATAAATATATATAAATATATATATATACAAATATATATCGCTTTATATCGCCGAATCTAGACTGCAGAGGTGGTGCGGCCGCTGCGGCGCGACACAGACTATATGTTACGACGTGCCGCACCACGTAACAAATAGTCTGCTTTTTGCGAGAAAAGCGATCCAAATCTGAAAAGAAAAACAAGAATTAAGGACTAAACACTGGTTAATATTTATTGCTTTTTTAAGTGACCATGGTATAAGCAGGTTAATGGCCTTTGAAGTGTGCATTATTACTTTTCAACGCACTTCGCGGAAGCAGCCGTCTGACGCGAACATGGCGTGCGTTAAAGAGTGATAATGCACACTCTAAAGGCCATTAACCCTTACATAAAGCATTCATTCTTGACGGAAGAGGATTACAGCCATGAAAAGAAAATAAAGGGCCAAAAAGCATTCTGACCGTAATTATAAAATTCGGACTTTTTTTCTCAAACTTCTGACTTTAATTGTAGAATTCTGACTTCAATCAGGAAATTTAATTAAATTTCAGAATGCTGCATTTGTTCTCAGAATGTTCTCAGAATTCTGAGGAATAAATCAAAATATGAGATTAAAGTCAGAATTCAAGATTAAAGTCACAAGTCTGAGAAGAAAGTCAAAATTTGAGTATTTCCGTATTTCTGCATGTTATGATCTGTAAAAATCTTTTTTTCTACACAGCTTCATAGCATTTTTCCACTTTTTATCCTTTAGCAAAGGCGCTAAAGTTCTCACAGGCGAAAGCTCCAGTGTTGATGATCTTTGACATACCATTACTTTCCAATAGTTTACACAATCAACTGCAGTTCCAGCAGAAAAGTGTCCACTTTTCTCCGCTTCAGAATCCGCTGGAATTACATTGATTACATAAACAGTTGGAAAGTTAGGGTAAGTCACAGAGTGATTCATATTTAGATGTGGACATCTCTGCGGTAAAAGGGTTAAAAACTGTGACAGTTTGACCTTTAGGCTAAAAGCTAAAAGTGCCTTCAGGCACAGAAAGATGACGTCAGAGGTCATTAACACTCCATGACAAAAGCCCCAGGATTTATCAGGAATATTTTAGAGTTCATCATCAATTCAAACCGTGCATGAAATTCACGATAAAAAGCAGCTCCAATCAGCAACCGCTGGCCGCAACGACAGATTCTCCTCACAGAAACTTTTTTTTAAAGTGGTATAATCGCATTTTTGGTGATTATTTTGTGTAAAGACGCTGATCTGAATACGTCCAACAAATGGCTCACGAACCACAGTGTTTACATAATGAATCTGGAGCGTTTCATCCTGAGCGTTGGAGTGTGTGGCTGTGAGTGTGCTTTAAGGCTAAGAGCTCATTTCCATCCCGCATGATCACAGGCACCATTGATTGGTACAAAGAGCAGAATGTTGGTTCAACCCCGTGGCGCACAGCGGAATCTGGACGTACTTAGGGTTCCAGCATTCGGGTTTTTCATGCCGATTCGCCGCTAAAGGCTGATGTTGCAGGCAGCTGGTTCTCATTAAGAAAATATGATGTCAAGTGGAGGATCTGGCTGCTGAAAGTCAACTGCTCTTCATCTGATCACCCGCAACTTTTGGCAAACACCGAGACCAAAGGACCTCCTGAAGATCTTTACACAAAATTATGCATCATAGTTTGACTTTTTCCTTTTGATACGCATGTTTTTTTTAAATATATTTTCATACATAGATTATAAGCTCCTAAGAAAACAACTCTGGAGTTTTTCTATTTTTTTTAAAACAAATTAGGTTTTCCAAATTCGAGGACTTGGGTTGTTTTACTCGTTTTCCTTTCAGTCAAGGTTTAGTGTTTAGATTTTCTTGTTCAGCTTCTTTGTGGAGCAATCAAATCAGGTTAACCTTATCGCTGCAGCTGTTTCCTTAATTGGAGTGCACTCAAGTCGCCTCATGTCACCTTTTGGCTCCCATGTCAAGTTAAGGTCTAGTTGTGGTTCACAGTTTATCTTGTTTTGTTGTCTTTTGACCTTTAGCTTTTTTTTTTTCTTTTCCCAATCAAAATGAAAAAAATGGTTTCAAAACCAGGCAGCACACTTTCCTTAAAAACCCCATCCTACATAGCTTGTTTTCTGCTCTGTAGTCTATCCTTATTCCACTAGGGGCAGTAGAAGAGCTTTTCCTGCTCATTTCAAAATGGCTATTTCTAGAAAATCACAAAAGCACTTGATGAAAAAACTTTAGCTAATTTCTAAAACTTTATGGTGAAAATATTTTTTTTTTCTTAAATAAAACTTATTGCTGTAGTGAAATAATACAACATTTAAATCTTTATAAAACAAGTTATGTCATGTAAAAATGTGTAGATCGTGTCAGTATTTTTGTTGTGAGCAACAGTTGACAAAATCACCCAACAAATAAAAAGATAATATTCCAAAAACAACAAAAGTTAATTTCTTTAAAGAAAACATTTTAATAATTCTAAAAAAAATGTTTTTTTTTTCAATTAATTTGATGTAATGGGGTTCACAGGGATACAGTTATAATAAATAAATTAAAAAAAACTTTTTATGGCAAAATTGCAACCTCTGTGCCAGCACAAGTTCATATAAAAAATATTGGCAATGAGTGTCAAGCCTCCAAGACAGTAAATTTGACAAAACAGGAGACTGAATTTATTACTCAAAAAACCCACAAAAATTTAATTGCAGGTCTAGTCAAACATAACAGTTCAGTTTATTCCATTTACAGATTGCACTTCTTCATAAAAAGTCATATGGGAATACTTAATAGTAAAAGCAAACAAACTAAGTACAAGTCCAATTAAATGCATTAAGTTCATCCAGTTATAATCCTCTTTATTATAATCCAGTTCCAGTAAATGATAACTGTGTTCACATGATGCCAGAAGTGGCCTCTCCAGCAGACTGAGTTTCTGCTTTAGTCAATCATCTTCAGCATGCAGGAGGTGATGAGCCACAACTGAGAGGAAGGACTTCCTGAAGGCGGAAAGGAGCTCCAGCAGAAACACTCCCAGCAGATTTGTCAAAAACACAACGCGTCTTATTGTCCTTCTTAAGCTGTTTTCCTTGACCTCCAGGAAAAATGTCTCGAGGTTAAGGAAACCGTTCATGAGAAGGTGGAGCGAGTTAGAAGAGGGTTTCCCGAAAAGGACTTCACTGCATACCTTCTCAGAAAAGGAGTGTTATTTATATCCATATGTGAGAACTAAATCTATAATAACATTGTTGATATTTAAAACGGAAAAGGTAGGGATTCAATCTTTCAAATGTTGGCACTAAGATGCCAGAGCAATCCATTGTAAATTAGAACCATTACATTTTATAGTCTTTATTAATTTTGTTCTTTATCTCAGTTGATTGGAGTTAAGTGAAAATGGAAACAGTAATAGAAAAATATAAAAAATACTCTCGATTTAAAAGAAATAAAAGTGCAGTGGTGTATGCGCTGAACATTTATCAATGGATCAACCAAATTGGCCCAAAATAATGATATTGAAGTGAAGCTCAAGAGTTTTGCATGTGTTAGCATACAGTGTTCACACGGTGTGCTGCCTGATACTAGCACATAGTTCAAATGGAGCAAATGGTGCAAATCTTCCTCCAGGCTTTTTCATTCACAGCTCTATTCCGATATATGAAAGTCTTGTTGTCATATAATCCGGATTATTGGTGTCTCCTTCATGATCACTTTTCAAACGGTTGGTACTTCCGTGGCTCTACTCATCCAAATCCAAGTCTTTGCTTGGTCAAAGTTCAACTGGTTTAACTTTAGTGTGAGTTCAATGGCTGTGCGTTTTGTACATAGAGAGCCCCAAAAACAAACTCGAAAAATAGCATAGCGACACCGGGATGTGAGAATTTTTGAACGCAGAATCTCAAAACGCACGTTACATAAACTTTTTATTGGACGTTGTGTTAGAGTTATGAAATTATCATTTACTTATATGCTATTCTCACCATAGTATGATTGTCTCAGTTCTATCTCTCAGTAAGAAAACAATGACCTGTAAAGTTCTGATTATACAAGAATATGATGTTCCTGTTGTTCCTGATTAAATAACTCACGTTCATATCTGCAACCTTCAGTTTTCAATAAAAAGAGACTGGATACACTGGGAAGGCAGAACTCCTCTGTGACAGTTCGCGCTGTCACAGACTGATTCTCCTTCTGCAGAAGTCTAGCAAAAGTTCTCATCTCCTGTGTGGTTCTTCTATTTATTAAGGAAAAAGTCAGAACCCTGACAGTTGTCGCGTGAATGCGCCTCTCTGAGTCCGGTGTGAACGTAGCATCAGTCGCAACTGCCCTTACGGGTGGATATGGGCTGTTCGTATATCAAGGTCGTAGACTGTTTGTATATCAAGGTCGTAGACTGTACGGTATCAAGGTCATAGACTGTTCGTATATCAAGGTTGTAAACTGATTTGTATCAAGGTCGTAGACTAGTACGGTATCAAGGTTGCTAGACTGTTCGTATATCAAGGTTGTAGACTGTACGGTATACCTGTAGAGCGGAAACAATTTTTAACCAGAATGCTGTGGGTGAGGGGTCGTAACAAACACTTCAACCACATGCAAGGGGGAATTTAGGGTAAAGTTGGTGAGATGCTGTTCAACTGAGAAATTTTGACAATCAGGCTGTAGTTCATGGAGGATCTCTACGGGCACGTATGGATGACCTTTCCAGCACACCTCTCACATTTATTTGTCTGCAGTCTGTAAGGTGCCAGTACGCACATCTTAGTAACAACTAAAGTGTGGCGTAGGTGCGTCGTACAACAGCCTCACCTCTACGGTATAGTGTATAAATACTTCACGACACACTTACCACACGCTCAACAATGGTACGTTCCACTTTCACGACTTCTCTTGAGGTGCCCAAACCTTAAAGGAGCTGCAAAAACCCCCAAAACCCACAGGACCCACATGGTCCACCTGCATTTGGGTGACTAAGGCTTTAATTGTCATTGGGTAAGAAGACTTAAATCAGCTTCGCACAACTAAATTTGATTCCCCTACTGAAAACCTACGAATTAAGATAAGATGAATGTGCTCTCCTGTAAAGGGCTTTCTTGAGAGTTTAAGGATACTGTCTGGGATCAGGCCAGAGGCTGATTCATTGCTCTGACATGAAGATACAGAACAAAACAACACTAAATTTTTACGAGGGACTTGAAATGTCTAAATAACCGGTGAAGTTAATGTAAGATGGATCGTTTTTCGCTTGTTTTCACTTCCAGAAACTTCAGAATCTCCGTCTGATGAAGCAGGAATTCACTCAGCATCCAATCATTTATTTACTTGACTCTCTGACCTCGCTCAGCGTTCTGAGTATACCTTTTACCGTTTGATAATCAAAAATGGGGCAGATCTAACACACAAACAAGCACGGAGGTTTAGCCCACATTTTTTCAGGTTGTCGACAAAATGAAGCACAAATGTCACATTTTGCTCATAAATTCTTTGTCTTCATGCACCATTGCGAGCAGGCTTTTCCAAGCCCGTTTGCAACATAAACAGTTCCGTTTGCATTGAGGTGTTGAGTGGAGCCAAGATTTAGGTGAGCTGGGGGAAATCTGTGATTCAGTGTCAGGACTGGCCGTACTGCGCCTGTAACACGTTTATGACACTCCGGAGGCAAAAAAAAACAAAACCACATGGCGCACATGTTAAGGAGATTTTCACAAGTCGGCCTAACAAGAGATGCGATCTCTTTCTCCACGCTTGGACAACATGTCGTTGTTGATCGCGTCTATCTTTGCAATAAATGATTGTGTCATCTCTTTTTCTATTTAAGAGCCATTCAGGAAACCTTTTACAAGCCGAGTTTGCTTTCAAAGTCTGAATAAAACTCCGCCCTAAAGTTATGTGGGTGTCCGCTTCAGGGAGAAATCAGGTTTTTCATTTAAGTAACTTCCCACAATTCTGCTCTTCAAGGCAACTACTACACTTTAAAGGCTGATTTAAAAGATGTTGTGCTGCTCATCTCAGCAGCTTCTTCAGTTTTTAAGGAACTTTCACCATCATTCATCATTTTTATGTATTAAGCACTAATAAAAAAAACAAGGAGGGGATTTTTGCAGAACAAGTTCAACCCAATTCCTACTAATTGCTAGTACTGTGAGCAAAAGACACCTTCATTGGTTTCTGGCCTTCTGAGCATTATTTTTTACTTATTTCAAGGGTTTGGGTTGGTTCAGGAGTTTTGTTTAGTGTGATTGCACTTTAGCCATTGGCCTCTAAATCAGCGCTTACACAAACCCAGTCTTGGAGGGTCGGTGTCCTGCTGGTTTTCTTCTCATTCCTGCTGATAATCACCAGACTTTGCCAGTTAGAAGCTGGGAGGGCAGAGGTGTTTGAAAAACAGTTATTGAGGCCAGAGGTTGCTTTCTGTTGCTCTGGGTTATACTGTTAAGAAGGGAGGTGATAGCGGAACGAGCAGCAGCAAAAGCCTAATTATTAAATCTACTGCTGCTGTGCTTGACAGTTTACATGGGTGTTTGTGGTGAGGGTGTGAACTGGAAAAGAATTACAATCAGATGCTTATTCGATAGTTTTCATGGTAGAGTAGTGGCTCACACTCTTGCCTCTTAAGGACAAAACCCTGGTTCAAATCCCAGTTGGGTCCTAATGCATGGCCTAAAAACACAAGTCATAGGTTAATTAATGATTCTGAATTGTCCCTATGTGAGTGTAAGGCCCTGGAATGGACTGGCAACCTGTTGAGGGTGTACCCCACCAATCCCCAACGGTTGCTGGGATAGGCTCCAGCAACAACATGATCCTAAAATGGAATTTCAGAAGAAGGATGAATGCATGGATGGTCTCAAAGCTGTGGTTCAGCCTGCTTTTATGCAGATCCAGGATTTTGATGATGTGAAAACTGTGCTGCCACTACTCTTTAACCCCTAAAGGACTATGAAAAGCAGGACTGTCCAGTCCCCTGGATATTAACAGAAAACATGGTCATTACTTTTTTTTAAATGGCAATTTAGATATTACTGATCTCCCGAATAAAAACATAATAAATATGAATCTTGGAAAAAACCTTGATAGTTTATAAAACATACATTTAAACAGACCTAAATTTCTTTGAAACAAAAAAATCCTTCTAGCTCAATGAATTGTGGTCTATATTGACCAATCGAAGAGACTTCTGGGAAATTTCCAGAGCTCTGCATTTTGGAATTGTAGATTTGGACATCCCGAACAAAAATAGCAATCGTCCTATATAGTGAGCAGAGAGGGAATTTGGACTTGACCCATGTCGGTTCTGTTTTTTACGACGTCACTTTTGAAACAAAAGCCAACAAAAGTCTGTAGCGCCTGCTGTTCTCTCTGCAGCCTGACCTTCAGGTAAACCTGCTGGAAAGTCCACTCCAGAGATGAATGGGGAACGCTGAACTGTTTTCGTTTGTGAGCAATCTCTCTGACTCTCCAATGAGGCACTTTGGTTTGATTGGAGCAGACCAAAAAGCTGCCAAAAGTGGACTCTTCCAGAAGGTGCTCAGACTTGCTGAAAATCAGTTGATCAAGTCCGCTTGCTTAGCAACAGCTGGCTGCAACCTATTCTCTTAATTCAGATACCATTTATCTTAGCCTTTTTTTTCATGTGTTTTGGCTTACTTTCTGTTAAATAAATAATGACAAGGTTAAAAATGTAAATTGTTGCTGCTCGTCTGAGTTTACATTGTTTTAAGAGCTGATAAGAAGCAGATGAATCATCAAACCTTCAGGGACTGAATTTGCTTGAACACAGACGATTATTATCATATCAATGATAAAAAACTGGGATCTGTAAGGTAACGTTGCAAAACTAAAGCTGCAAACAGATCTGTTGTTTGACCCCTGCATGACATGCAAACTCAAGGCAGTCTCTGTAATGAACTCTGTCACTTTCATGCAAGTTAAAGAAAGCAAACAAGCCCTTTCTATCAGTTCATAAATAATTTACTGCTGCGGATGACATGTGGCCTGTTCATCATGCCTCTCCTCTCACATCTCACACATGCTGATGCTGCCAAAGTTCTCCCCCAACGCGACCCATCTCCTGCTCATCCATTCTCATGTATTCACAGTCCTTTTAAGCAAATCTCCACAGAAAGAAAGATCATGATTGAAACCAGTCCTCCTAATGTGAAACCTCTATTTCATTCCACTTACGTTTGAAACGTCGCTGTAATTTGATTAAAATGGATTGACAGCCCGGAGAGTTAGTGTCAGTGCAGCAGTGGGAAAAAGAGTGTTTCTGATTTCTCGTGAGGAGAATCCTTCACCTCCCCGGCTCTCCTTTGAATGCAAGGGCAGCGGCTTTCATCTGCTGCTAATGCGCCGCAGATTCCTTTCAGCTCCCCATAATCTTTTACCGTCATCTCGTTTTTTTTTTTTTTTTCCGTGGATCTCTTCAGTGCCTTTCAGTTCATCTCATGCAAACTTACCAGTCGCATTCAACAATAAAGTGACGGCACTGCAAACTGCTAAAGAAACAGAGGGGCTCTGAATCACACCGTGGCGGATCCCACAATCCATTGGACCAGCCACTGCAAATGTAATTGAATCAGCAATAAGATCAACCTTTCATACAGAGCGTATGTGAGAGTAGTTTGTGAAGATGCAACGCTCTGTGAAGTGTGCTTATTTTACGCAGCTGTGGCAAAGAAATCCTCCAGCCAAACAAAACCTCAGCAGAGTAAGAGAATACTTCAACACTTGCATGTTTACTCTCTTGCCAAGATGAAGATTAATACCAGCGTCAAATTTGTGTGACGAATATGATGATATGAAAACTGGACCGACTCCTGGAGGTTCGTCTGCCAGGCCAAAATTATTCCTACATGCAAACTCACGTAACCCAAAAAAACATTTCTTCTGCAAAGAAAGAATGACATCATGTTGCATTCATTTATTTTTGATGGGATTTTTTTGCGATAAGCTCGACTGAGTCAGCCTCACTTTCTCATTTCTCTGAGTTGAACTGTTTTGCGGTCAAATATGAGGAAGGTTGAGATCGACTCTGCAGCAAATCTGTTTACAAATAAAATGCGGCCTGATCCGGGAAAATCTCACTAAACCACTGAATCCAGTTCTCCTACCGCTCTGGCTGCAGAAATAGTAAATATATGAATCCCGTAAATCACAGAAAAGCCCCCCCCCTCCCCTCTTCAGCTGCAACAAACCCCCTTCAGATGTTTCCTGCTGCTATTTAGGAAGGTTGCTCAATAATGAAGAGGAATTTTGGAGCTTGTTTATTTTTTCCTCAACAAAATTGTTTCAGGCTGCTAATATTTCTGGGACGTCTTGATTGAACAGACGTCTTCTGTACTTTCATGGAGGTCATTGAATCAGACGGCTGTCCGGTTTCTGCAGTTCATCGGTGTTGCTGCTCCTCGCTGGATCCTATGAGATAAATGACAGAAAAGCCCCCATGAAATGAGAAGTGAGGTGAGCTTTTCAAAGTAAAACAGGAACTAGGAAGCAGACACATTGAAAATCGTTCATTTTACATGGAAAATATAGGTTTTAAACACCCACTCTGATAAAAAAAAAAAAAAAAAATTGCGTGTTTTTAACATGTTCCCGGAGCTCCTCACACACACACACACACACATATATATATATATATATATATATATATATATATATATATATATATATATATAATGTATATATATATATATAAAATTCTCAGTGGGGGAGCAAGTTTTTCCCGCCCACAACTAAGAGGTAAATTTCTTTCAAACTTTTGCCGCTCTGCAGAAACCATGTCCTAGAAAATGCCACACACTTTTTTAGATTTTAGCTAAAAACAGCAGACTTTTTACTGAAAGACCACTGGGGGATGCTTCAAAATAGATTAAAAGACGATCGGAGTGGGACTTTTACATGAACAGCACCCAAAAAGAAGTGATGTCACATTTTGAAAGAAATTGGTTGTCTTATTTCTTGCAGCCGGTGTTTCTTACCCCCTCCCTCCCAAACTTCCATTTTAATCAGCGTTTTGTTTTGATTGCAGGCCGGCCCTCCCTCCCGTTGAATTCCTGTGCAGCTCGCTTCTGTTCACATAACTGAATCAACACGTGCCACAGGGTGCAGTGCTCTGATCCTTGATTAACCCAATTACCAATTCCAGAGCAGGAGGCCTCGATATCAGAGCATAAAAGAAAAAGCAAACTTCATATTAAGCCCAGTGGTGGTCATCGGTGAATCCCTGTAGCGGCGCTTTGGATCCGCTTCATGATTACTCGGCCATGAGTATCATTCCAGCTCGTGTGTCTGGCAGAAGATAAGCTTTTGTTAAGCCCGGCTTCTCTGCAGACTGAGACGCTTGTTGAAACAATAGAAGATTGCGCGATTATTGTGCAACATCCTCCATGCTGGAGCAGCTCACAGAACAGGTGTTCAAACTGTTATTTTCCTCCCTCTAACTCTTCTTTTTTTTTTTTACTTTATCCATCATTCCCTTACACACGTGTAAACCAAAGCGCTCTGTAGCTTTTTTATGCATTTCTTTAAAAAAAAAAAAAAAAAGAAACCCCGTCTGCTTCTGGTTTTCATTGAGATGAATTGTGTTCAAGGGAAAAGGGTTGCTTTTGAATTTTGAGCCCATTCAACATACTTTATGGGAAAATATTGAACCGAGTTAGGATTTCATACAGAGTACAGTTGTTTTCGCAAGAAGGAAGGGATTAAATTTCTTTGATTTCTGATCCCTTTTTTCAAGGAAAGTTCCTCCAAGTGTGGAGTCACTGAATACATTTCCAGTGACTCTCTGCCATTGAAGGCTTGCCAACCATTGAGGGGCTGGTTTTAATTGACTCATTGTCCACAGGCCTGGGATGTTCACAGGCATCGCCGAGGGCAGAATACCTCTCCTCAGGAGCTGCTGTTGAAGGGAACACCTCTCTTCTGAAGCCAATAATTGAATCGATGGGAGGTTTTTGAATGATGCTTGGAGGAAGTCCCTTTCCTATTTAAATATTCATGGATCTGTAGCCTGCAGGGATAAGACAGGAATCCAAACCTGAGTACAAAAATAGCAGCTCAGTTTCCCATGTCTGCTTCTCATTACAATACATGCTCTGGAACCACCTAACCGAGGTTATTTGGTCTCAAAAGATGAGCCTGAAAGCAAGCAGCATTTCCCACCATTACAATGTTTTGCATAAATATCACTACAGACGTGAGCGACATTTGTGCATTCCCCTTTCCCCTCCACACAGACTTTAAAGTGCAGATGATGTTTGTAACTCGCGTTGAAGATGTTGCTTCTGGCACCATGTCAGCAGATTCAATGAAACATGGATCCAGCTTGCAGATTACCCAAAAAAAAAAAGAAAAAAAGTAACCAAACCCCAGAGGAATGCAAAAGAAAGCAGCTTTATGAATGATTTAAAGTTAAGACCAACAAATCCTTGAGTTTTGCATCACAGGAATAATGTCATGTCGCTTTAAGCAGTTCGGTCTGCATTAGCATTTGATGACATTCAGAAAATTAGCAGCCCTTTGAAGGGAAATGTTAACAGAGGAAATGATTGGAAAAAAAACACAAAATTAGAGAAAAGATGGAGTCCTTACAGAAAAAATAAGGTAAAACTTCATTCTAGCCCTAAAAGACAACTTCCTTGATGTGAATCATTAGAGGTGATGAAAGCTGCCAATAAAGCCTTTTCCAGACCTCCCCCCTGTCCTGACCAGAGTCAAATGCTCATTAGTGTTGTAAAATTTCAGCACACTGTCAGGTGTGGAGTCCTGGCTTCCTTTAGGTCCTTTAATTGCCAACTGACCTGGGTGTTGTTTGATTGTCAGCTTGCAGAGGTGTAAAAAAAAAAAATTCTGCACAACCTTGAAAGATGCTCAAATGAAAGAAGAAAAAAAAAGCTGTTGGAAGTAAATCTACCATCTGTGTTTGGGCCAACAAACACAGACTGAGTCTGGGCTGGAGGGAAAGAAGCCTCTTTAGGGGGAACAAAAGGCCATGAATTGTCTGTACCGTGTTTCTTTCTGCGCGCTATATCTCCTTTCTCTGCAAAAACACCTTTTCAGTCGAGGATTTAATTAAGCAAGTGTGAAAGGTTTGTTTTAGGAGAGACAGGAAGCGGTGAAACGATAATAAAAACTTGGTTTTGGAGCCAAGAGTTAAAATGCGTTCTGCTAAAAAAACTTCTCACATTTCTGTCTGCTAACTTCTTTACATCATTAATAAATCTGACTACCATATTTATAGTATAAAGTGCATGTTTGTTTTTTGTCATTGTTTGGTCAGGGTTGCGACTTATACTCAGAAGCGACTTATAAGTGATTATTATTATTTTTATTTTTTACATAAGTAGGCTCATATAATCATTATTTTCCCACTGACAACCGGTAGCGCTTTAGCATTTCTTTCCCAAAAAGGACCACTAGAGGACACTGTAGGTGTGTATTAGTATTAGCAGAAGAAGAAGTAGTGCTGTCCAAAACTAACGTGGGGGAGAATCTGATCGTTCTCCTCCTGAACTTCATAATATTTTTCTTATTTGCATCAAGACATTGTGATTCTTGTTTTCTATTTTTTCTTCCTCTGACTAAAGCGGGACAGAAAGTCACCACACTGGGTTACAGAGACACAGAAGTAGCGCTGAAAGCGCCGTCATTCAGACGCAGGTCTTGCAGTGGATGGTAAAGATCGCTGTAAAATGAACCTTAACTTAAAAAAAACAAAAAACAAAACTTGACAGTAGCTCCTCCCACACATGATGGGAGTATCTAGTTTATGAACACATTAATGGGCACACATTGAGCGTCAAATTTGAGGTGTGTCGAAAAAGAGGCGGCAAAGGCAAATTTGACTCGTGAATGGCGTTTGGTGTGAACGCAACCCTTTTCTGGGTTTGGTAGATTGGTTCCAAAGAGTTGCAAATTTCTTCGAAATGTGTAACGTATACATGTTTTTTCTTAATATTGTGCATTTTTTGGCTCCTGCAACTTATACTCTCAAAAATGCGTTACATTTGGGTCAACAAAGTCTGTGGATACCTAACTGAGCTATTAAATATCACCCCCAGAAAATTAAAAACACAATGTTTATTTCCGATTTCTCTTAAAGTAAAATAAAGTCCATCCAAAAAATTAATCAAGCAGCTCACGCTCGTGGTTGTTTTGAGCAACTAAAGAAAATGTCAGAGGATTCCAGGCAGCAGCTCTGAGGTGGGAGACAAAGTGGGACATGAAGCATCGTATCCCTAGGGTCCCATTTAGAATCTGGGGGATAGAAACATTTGTCAGCTCAATCTTGTGTGACCGATTTTGCACATACAGAGCTGAAAAAAAAAAGTCCAGCCTACAGGAGACTTCAAACAATCAGAGTCACTATGTTTAGGACTTCTTCATTAGGTCCTGTTGACATCAGGGAGCATAAATCTTATTACAGAAACAAAGTCCAGTCACTTTAATCAGAAATTTGTTAAACTTCCTGCTCTGTTTTCAACTTTTTCTTTAATTACATGAATAAATCCCTAATATTTAAACAAACCCTGAGAGTATTTATAGGTAATCTTCACCAGTAGCAGTGTTTCATGGCATTTCTACTCACAGTAATATGGTAAAATAGTGAGGACTAAAATGACTTGATTGCACTCGCCGGTGTGTTTAGACAGATTCCTGCCTCAAATGTGCCACCAGATCGTCTCATGCGCTGTTTAATTTCCCAGCATGCATTAATCTGCAGGTGTCGTGTTTTGATTTGTTTTTAGGAACCTCTTGTATTTCTGACCTGGTTCCTGGTTCTCGGAGAACTTCTTCACTTAGAACTTTAGGAGGTTGTTCAGTTTTTTTTTAAATTTTGGATTAAGCTGCAACTAATAGCTGGGTTAAGCGCTCTCAGATCTCCCAAGACATTTCTTGGGTAACATTTTGGATGGACCAGGATCTGCAAAACACACTCTACAGAGGTGAGCTAGATGACAGCATTTTGTCTAAAGCCTCAGTCACATGAACCCATACATGGGTTAATCCATATGGGTACTGCGGGTTTTTATATACATGTATATACTAATGGCAATGGGGCTAATTACTATAAAAATGGAAATGGGGCAATTTCCACAAATTGCTCTCAAAACTGAGCAATTAACATCACCCAGTGAGGGTATTTGGGCAAGACCCTTAATGCTACAGCCTGCCTCACAACATGGGAGACAATGAACCACATGTCATGCCGGCTCTGACCTCACCAAACAAGGTCTGCATCAGGTGCTGGGTACCAGAGCACCCTGATGGAGAGTGTACTACTGGAACAAGACGGAAATGGACTAGATGTGAGAACAAGGTTCTGTTAGAATGCTACTATTCAAGTAATCCCTACCAGAGGGGGTACATGCAAAGAATATGGAATCAATGGACTCTTTGAAACCCACAATCAAGGCTAACTCCCAAACAACTGGTAGCCCAATGCTCTAACATCCACAAATGGCAACTCATATCACAACTTCAGATTGAAGCTGTACAATAATAATAATAATAATAATAATAATAATGAATTTTATTTATATAGCGCCTTTCCAGACACCCAAGGTCGCCTTACAGATAGAAAACAATAAAACACAATTAAAAGAAATACACATTAGGTAAAAACAAACAAAACAATGGAATCATACAATTAATTAGGGTGGGTATGCTTGTCTGAAGAGGTGGGTTTTCAGATTTTTAGCGAACTGTGGGAGTGAGTTCATGTTCCGCAGACCTGAGGGAAGAGAGTTCCAGAGCTGGGGGGCAGAGCGGCTGAATGCTCTGCCCCCCATAGTGACCAGCCGAGCAGTGGGCGTAACAAGCTGGAGTGAGGAGGCAGACCTAAGGGAGCGGGTGGGAATGGCAACATGGATACAATACAATTGCAACACCATGGGAGAACCAGAACAGCAGATATGCTGAGCGAGGCAGAAACTGACCAACTGACCAGCAACTGACAGACCTGAAAGACAAGATCGTGTCTAGAATGAACACTAGGCAACCCCGACACCTGCTACAATGGTTATGTGATGTACCACCTGAAAGTCTCCTGGAAACTGTGAATGAAGCATTGGGGGCAATTCCTATCACAATAATCACACAAACCAATGAACTGGTTTACACCTCAGTAGCAGTGATCCTTGAGATGCTTGGCTATAAGAGCAACCATGGAAGAAAACAATACCCACCATGAAAGCAACGGTTAGAGGCCAAAATCAAGGCAACTCAGAAGGATGTGAGTAAGCTGACAGAGGCTCCAAGAGGTACAATGAGAAAGCAAGTACCTAAGAGACACAGCCAGATGCCCATACCTCAAGCACTGGAAACTGACATACATACATGGTACAGGTGAGCTAGCACCTGTACTCGAGTGAGTGTTTATGTTCTGCTGAGGTAGATGATGGAATGTAAAAAGAAGGAGAGAGAGTGCCCAGTCATTCCCACACCAAGACCCCCGCCGCAGCAGCAGCCAGGACCCCCCCAACACCCGCACAGTGACAGATAGAGAAAGAACGCCCACTGGATAATCAAATCAGCCATCGAGGCCAGGGCCAGCAGGACCGCCAGAGGGGCCCCCAAAGCCAGAGAGCAGGGAGGCATAGTTAGCTTCTTAAATATGTTAGAATTTGTTGCTACTGATAATAAACTGCTGTCGAAAGGTGTACATTTATTTTTAGCTACCTTTTTATGTGGTTTTGATCGCACTTTTTTCTTTTGATCACGTAGGGATCTGCACTCGTGCTGTCCACTAATGCCATTTTTCTTTCGGTGTTTTGAAGGCATTAAATACACAGTGGCCAGATTTTAGAGTCTCATTCTCCTGCTTGTGCATCGGCGACCAAACTGAACCCATTACAGTAATGCCACTCTTTAGTTGGTACAGTGGGCGTACTGGCTCCTCACTAAATGCTGACCACATGTGGTGTGCACCAGATATGTACCTGCCTGTAGGATTTCCACACAAACTACACTCTGATTGTCTAATTCCTTCATTTCTAACAATGCACCTATTACTTTAACAGCACTTGCAGGCTTCTCTTGCGTATTCCATCAGGTTTCAGAATGGTAGAAAAAAATTAAACAGCAGCACAGCTGGCTCCATCTCTCCTACTTCACCCTTATTTACCCTTATGTGTTCGCTATGACCACGCCTGAAGAAAAAAATGTGCATTAACATTTTTGCTGTACAGGTTCACTGATCGCTCTACAATCTTGATGTTTGTGGTCCTTCTTCATGCCCCGTGCAAGTTTGCCCGTTTTGTAGCCTGCAGACAGCCTGCATCCTCCCGTAAGGGCAGTTGTGACTGAAGCTTAAGTAACTGTAAAAAGTTTATTCTGACTGAACCATTGATTTTTACATTTAAGTAGATTTAGAAGGTAAATCAGCACTCTTGCTCAGATACATTGGATGGGTTTTATCTACTTTTTTCTAACATTTATTTTAGACCATTCTAGTCAGTAGGGTTCACCTTTATCTATGCAGAATCCCTTTGAGATGGACCCTTTCTGACTTCAGCCAGCAGCTCCAGGTTTAATCCACTCTTCTGATTGAAAGACCCACGACAATGAAAATTGTATTTTTGGTGCTTTTAACATGTTCTTGTGGCATTTTTCTGATGATGGAGGACACAATTAAGCCTTAAATTGCATACCTCAGTTTTTCTTTTTCGTTGAAAAAGCTTGTAGATGTGATATAGAAACCACAACGGCAAGCCACAAGCTCCCTGCTCTGCTTCATTCTGATGCATCCGCATGCAGACAAATAGATCCATGTACGTCCTTGTTTTCCATGTGGCTCAAAACTGTACGGCTGGATGGCTCCAATACTGCATTGGTAATAGTAGGTTGGGTGGTGTGAGGGGCTGTAAGCTAGCAGGAGAGCATGTAAATAGATGGATGGATGACAGGAAGTAGGGGTGGGCTTGCACCAATGCTTCTGCCCATAACTCAGAGGTAAATTTCTAATGAACTACTGCTGCTCTGAAGGAAATATGTCCTTGGGGCGGCCGTGGTGCAGCGGTCGGGTGGTCGACCTCTGATCAGAAGCCCTGCCTGCCCATGTGTGGAAGTGTCCTTTGGCATGACACTGAACCCCACATTGCCTCTGGAGGAAAGTTGGTGCCAGTGTTTGGCAGCAGAGCTATCAGTGTGTGAATGTGTGTGAATGGAACTGTGATTGTAAAGCACTTTGGGCCTTTGTGGAAGAAAAAAAAAGGTGCTATACAAGAATCCGTCATTTACCATCTTTTTTTTTGGCTAGAAATGGCATAAATTAAGAGACAACTGGGAACGCTTTTCAAATACATCAAAAGAAGATTGGAGTGGGACTTCAACCTGACAATAATAATCCTATCACCCTGAGTGTTTCTGTTATCCTAAGCTTTCATGTATTTCTTTCTAATCTGACATCTGCATGAATGACTCCAACACTCATAAGTGACTTTAACACAGAGCTGCTCATCTTGAGGGGGGGGGGGGGGAGGGGGAGGGGGACAAGGCTCCCTTCACAGGTGATGTAACCATCTCAGATCATAAAGAGACAGAAAAATCCCCTGATGTTTTTTATAGAGATTCAGGACTGGCTTCTTCTGCACTGATGGAGACGGTTCTGCTTTCAAAGTTAATGTGCGAGGAAAACTCCCACAGTGGCACATCAGAACGGTACTGATTGAAAATCTTCATGAAGGCTTCTGTTGATGTTCTAGGGTTCATTAGGCTTCAAGCAGGTTAATCTGAGATTCACAAGTCTTCTGAGTGAAGTTAGGAGCTCCCACAATGTTCATTCTTGCATATTATTGTTTAACAGAGGAGTATTGGATCTTCAAACATCTGGAAACTGAACTGGACTTGGAGGTTCATAGACATTTTGGTAATGTCCTGGAAAATGAAACTTAAAGGGTAATTATTGGCAAATAAATAAAGAAAGAAATGATTAAACTTGACCATAAATAAAGCGAAAACAGCACAATAACCAAAAAGATATTTTTGTGAAAAGTGCCAGCGGGTCTCGAACCAGCAAGCTCCTGCACCAAGGATTCCCCATGTATTTCAATGGAGGCAAAAATCCTGGAATATTTCGATAAGTTCAAGGATTTGATGGACCAAAAGTCATAGCTGGAAAAACCTGAGAGAGCTGAACATTTTAATAGTTGAATAGTTAAAATAGCTGAAAAATTGTGGAGGGACTTCTCACGCTCTTCTATTATCAGACATGGTTGTGTTTTTTCACATACCTTACATGTTTCGACGGATGTCTTCCGTCTTCGTCAGAGTCGTCCAATCGTAGTGATGTGATATAAAAACAGATGACTGTGACTGATGATTGTCAAAGTTTGACAGGTGACTCCGCCCCTTGATGTCAGTTTTCTGCTGGAGGATGTTACTCCCGGTATGAGAGAGCAGGAAGGCCCCCTCATCCCGGTTCACAATCATCTGTTTTTATCTACATCACATCACTACCATTGGACGACTCTGACGAAACGTGTAAGGTATGTGAAAAATCACAAAAGTGTCTGATAATAGAAGAACATAATAAGTCAGTCAACATATACAGACACTATTAACTTTATTGAACTAATTGTAGAAGGAGTTAAGCGCCAAAACATGGCAAAAGATGCTATGGTAAAGAAAAAAAGAGAAACAGGAGAACAATTATAAAAGTATTTTTTTTTAGTTTTAGGAGATGAATAAATGTGACACAAAGCAACATTTAGACAGTTTTATGAGAAAAAATATAGATTGTGACAATAAGATTTTGAGATACAGAAGGGAAGAAGATGAATAAACATCTTCTGATCTTTGACTCATCAAAGTTTATCTGCGCTTTCGTGATGACTAACACACTCCTTGGCTCGTCCTCAAAGGTGCCTGCCAAGAAAGGGAGAACAAAAATCTTTGTCAGGCTCCGCACACATTTTTTTAATCTCCATCTTCAACCACTCATTACATTACCATCCTGATTTATTACATCTTCAAATTTCACAACCTGGATTTACAAATTGATCTTCTCAAAAATGCCCAAGCATGGCTGAGAAGTCCTGCAGCAGGCGAAAAACAAATGCCTTCCTGATGTTGCAACATGAGAGAGTGTGGGCACGGCCGTGTCACTGTGGATTAGAGGAGATGGCGAGCTTCATGACCTGCAATACTGTTACTAATTTGAGGACACGGGATAGGGTGCATTTCCACAGAGAAAGCCACAGTGTTGTTTCTGTCAGCCCACTTGCAAAGCTCAATGGGACAAGGTGGGGCGAGTTTCCCCTCAGAAACTCAGAGATGGACCAGGTCGTCAAGGCTCATAAAGAGACACAAACTGGCAGGTCTTCAATCTCCACATCTTTAGAAACGATCACTCCGTTCTGGATGCATTTATGGAAACAAAGGGATGATGAAGGTCTGCACAAAACACGGAGGAAGAGGAGTACAATGCAGCTGAGCCAGACCTTGGACTGTTGCATAATGTCTGTAAGACCCTGTGGTAAATCAAGAAGAAGCTGTGAATAAAAGGATGTGAAGAAAACGAACAAAAGTGCAAACACACTAAACCACCACGCAGAAAAATTCACAACAGTCTCTTTCCACGTGTGCTTAGAATCTGACATACAGTATGATGCAAGTTTAGAACAGAATGTATTCCAGAGGATAAAGGAAGATGGGGTCTGAGGTACAAATGTATTCATCCCTTGACACAGACTGTGAAGTCTGAAGAGACAGAAAGGAAAAGGTTAGCTTCTCTGTGGACACTGAAACTCTCCCGTCTGGTTCAGATCAAAGTCTTTTTATCCATTCACATGCAGTTCTAAGAAGCAGCACTTTAACTTCCTGTTTAAGGCCAGTTTGAGGGAAAATATGTCTGGAGCCAAGTCAGTTCACCTGGTAACCACTTGGTGGTTTCCAACACAAGAGAGTTGGTTGCTCACTTTAATGTAAAACAGCCCACTTTAACAGAGATTAAACTACATAAAGATCACAATTTACAAATTTATTACTTTATTTGAGTTTAAGGCTGAAATTATGATAGGACGGGGCGGGGCCTTATGATCAACACTTTATCATCAAATCATCTGTTTTGGGAGAGCCTTTCAAAGACTCATGGGGCGAATTCAGACTGGAAAAGTCCACTAGTCCATATCAAGTCCCGAACCTTGCTTGGTCTGTATTCAAGCGGCCTTTCCTGTTTCGAACCAAAGTTTGTAAACAAAACCATGTGACTAAAGATCTACTCAATCATTGGCAAGGATGGGCGGGGGCAAAGCAACGTGAGAAAGAATAGTGGAAGTGCCACGCTTTGCAATCATTGCCAAGATAGTTCACTTATTCAACCTTTATATTTCACTGACCAATTTTGAACGTCTATATCAAGCATGGGCAACTCCAGGCCTGGAGCGCCACATTCCTACCTGTTTTCCAACATTCCCTGCTCTTGAATGTTGTAATTGGCTGGACACACCTGAACAGGAGGATCAGTCATGAGTAGGGCTTGGATATCTGGAAATCATGCAGACACACTAGCCCACAAAATATCAAAGTTGTTGACCGCTTGGTGAGCCTGTAGAGCAAAATTGTTCATGCAAATTTTCTACGGGTTTGCTGCTAGCAACAGGTCAAAGCAAACACGATGATTTAACAATTTATAGAAAATCAGTTTTTTTAGAATCTGTTTTTTTATACAAAAAATGACATTTTGTACCTAAAGACTGGTGTATTTTTCCTGATAAATATAAAACCAATTGTGTTCTTTCTTTCATTTATAGTTGTTTCCAACTACAGTGCAGTGTTTTTATTGGTTGTTCTGTACTTTTACTATACTTTATAGCATTTAATTCCAGTTTAATGAGGTATTTAAGTTTTGAGCCAGTACTCGTGCATATAAAGTAAATAGGTAATAAAGACCAAAGAATCTGGATTTCAACATCACAGTCTTGGTTGTATCAGCAGCAGCGCTGTAAGCAGATGTTTACATATTTTAACAGGTTAATCTGGTGTGTTTCTTATCCTGTTAAGGTGTTTTTAACGTGAACTGTTCATTTATTCCTATTTTCTATTCCCAAGTGCTGCAAAATTAGCTTTTGCTAAAAGTATAATTATATGGGCACAGGGCTGATGTTTTGTTGTATGTCTATTTTTAAAAAAATGCAAATAATTTTTGTGTATAACTATTAATTAATTACAAAAGCAAAACATTTTTAAAAGTTGACTAGGTTCTGACTAATCATTTTTTATCCACTTTTTAAATGTTTTTTTCTTGGACTCTGTATTTGTTAAATTTATATTCTTTTTCAAAGCAAAAGAGGTGATTTATTTAACAATCAGAGACTAATTTCCTTTAAACTGATTGCCAAAGCTTTTGTAGAATTTACCAAAAGTACCAAGACTCTAATTAAAGCAAAACCAGCCCTTCAGGATCTCCATAGAGGCTGTTTTAGTGCTATAAAGCCACAGCTGGGTCAGTTATGAGCTAACAAAGCAGCTGACAAAGACGACAACAATCATTGAGGCTGTTTAGCTTTTGTTGTTTTATGGGGGAAAATGTACATTGCAGTTAAAAGCGGCTGAAAACAGAAGGTTCCTTTTGAGTATTTTGTCATCAGACTGCAAACAGGCTCTCCGCTGACTTTAGCAGCAATAAACAGGACTTTGTTTGATGCAACCCAGCATCCTGTGTGATTCCACTCATCTCTCCCGCAGAGAGACTAGTATCTTTGTCCAGTTTCTAGTTCAAATATATCATTATATTTAATATAAGGAAAAAAAATATATAAAACACTTTTTCTAAGCAAAACAGGATTGTTTTAAGACATTTCCAGGTAGTACCAGCAATATATCTTAATATGAGCGTTTACAGCTAGTTTTAAGATTTAATTTTATCTCAAAAAGGCAGGTCATGACAACACATTTTAAAGAATCATTTCACGACAAATTCTATTAGTTCAGTTGGCAGATCACAGTCCTTTCGTTTTTAAAAGCGGAGCCAAGTTTTTTTTTTTTTTTTTTTTGGCAGAACCCCTAACAAGTTTGACGGGACATTTGAGGTTTAATGATCCATTAAACATGAAGCTTGTTTTACGCTAAAAAAAACTGGCTAAATTAGTAGTGTTTTAATAGATTGTGAATTTCCATTAAACATTACTTAACTATTATTTTATTCTGGTATTAAAGAAAAGGCTAAAATAACAAAATTTTAGTCCAAATATTGTTTTAGAATCACTTTTTTATGATTTAATTTTTTATTTATCACAAGTTACTTACTAATTCACGAAAGCAGAAATAAATATTTTAAAAAAGGTTCTATTTTCTACCAACACAATGTTTTTTTAGGCCAAAAGATTTTTATGAAGACAAAGTTAAACACAGGCTCTTTCTATTTACCTCACTAACAACAATTGGATTTTTAGTCACCAAAAGGTTTAAAATGTCTGTTTATATCCGGACATAAAGCTTCTCATGATACTTCACATCTCATCTTCGATAAACAGACAACTTTAGTGTTTTTGTTGTTCATTGTTATCTTAAACGTACATGTTTTAAAGTCGTTAATTCAAAATTTTATTCTCGTAGTTTAACTGCTATGACTTTTTTTCTTGTAAATTTAGGACTTTAATGTCATAAATTAAAAAAATAAAAATGTGTTTGTAAACTGGCCCTAAAGCTCTGTTGTAAAAAAGAACAAACATTTGGAGACAAAATAAAAATATATAGATCCTCAAACAAAGTTAAGACAAACTGTGAAAATTGTCTAAAAAACCAGGTGAAGCTGCACTCCAAGGATTTATTCCACCTTATCACAATTATGCGTCATCAATCTGGTTTTGTTTTGAAACCAAAAATTTCAAAGCTAAAAACCTTCTGAAACCTTCACGTTAGATTTTGAACTTAGACAATGTCAGTGGGGGGGTTGGTGTCATTCCTGGATTTCTGTTAAAGGCCAGTGGGATTGGCAAACTCATCGGGTGTGTTTAAACCCAAAACTATCATTCATATTTTATTTCATTTTTATCATTTGTTCATTGTTTTGATTAGGACAGCAATGTTTATCAGTTTTTAGACTGTTCTTTGAGCACCACGGTAATTTCGTTTTATTTATTTTTCTATCTTTTTATGCATGTATGCTTTTCAGACATGGACTGGATACACAAAAGGACATTATACGCCTCAGCTCCATCATTGCTGCCTCATTTAGAGAGGAATGATGTCTGGAATAACAATGCGTGAAAGTGGCCTGCAACCACACACAATGTTGGTTACACAAGTGGCTATTTTTTTTCTCCTGGATCACTTCGTGTCCAAAACCAACACTAGAAACCAATTAAACACTGTTTTTCAATTAAGCTGAAACAGTAAAACCTTGCAATTAATCCAAAAGAATTACAATCTTACTTTTGGTAATCTTGGTTTTATAAGACAAGATGAAAAACTTTCTAATACTTAACAAGGTGTTGAAAAACAGGACATGACATTTGGTTTGTCCTGTTTTTCTAACCAAAAATATTAACCTAAAATGCAGAAGCAATGTGAGACTCACATGTTGTTGCCATAGTAACACAGAGAGATCTGTAATAGTCACCAGCTGCACTTGAGTAACTGATTATCATCAACAAACAAGAAAGGAAGGAGTTTGTTTGTGTCGTTCCATGACTTTTAGGTTCCATTGTTTCGATTTTATTTTTGATTTGACCTATTTCTTTGATTCGCAGGTCTTTTGGAAGGTCTTATATTTTCTTAGTTTCATTTATTACTTTGCATCAGAATTATATTTTGTATCTTACGCGTTGTAGTTTTGGTCGAACTTCCTCCACACCTGGATCCTGTTTCCAATCAGCACAGCTGCATGACATCAGTCATCCATCTCTCTCGCTGGCGTTTGGATCCTCTTCTTAAATTCTCTCCTTTCTTTTTTTCCCCTCATCTAACCCTGTTCTTTCTGTTTTACTGTTGCTGCCTCAGTCAGTTTGGTGCTTTGCTTAGCTTCTTTGTCTTTTGAGGACTCAGTAAAGAGGATTTTTCATCCAGGGGCTGCACTGCAAAGTTTGGGCCTTGGACTATACCAAACGATAGAAACTGCGTTAACGATCAAAACTCTGTGTTAACATCATTCCATTAAGAAGTTAAGACACAGTTTGACCAGACTACACAATCACCAAGGACGTTTCCAGTGAGAACTACATTCAGCCTCCACTAGTGTCATTAAATATCAAAGTTGATAAAAGTACAATTTTGAAACGATTGGAAAAAAGAAGGAAAGTACTATTCAGAGAGATTTTAGCAAGGCAAAAACCTTTAAAAAATTGATTTAGTTATGAGAGTGACAGCAGTATCGGTTCAAAACCACAGATACAAACAAGACTATGTCGGTTAAAAGATCCAACTTGATTGGGAAGTGAATAATCGATTTCTGGTCCTGTTGTGTCTCTACTATTTTTATGTATGTGATGCACACAAAAAGACATTGGTTGAATCTGATTTTGTTCCCTTCCCCTACAGTTTCTCAGAATCCCTTCATTTATCCCTTCAAGCTGAGAAATATGAAAAAGAAAGTGTCGTCAAATTCAGATACTACTACAGCTCGATGACGTCATCAGTAGGTACCGGTCTTCTTCTTTAACACCTGGCTGCCAGCACTCAGGAAATACATACCATCGGCTTTATAACTATAAAAAGTCGTGCAAAAATCAAAAACTCAATACTTATATTTAAATATAAACTTCAGTGCCTTGGAGCACACACATGTGAAGAAGTGCATCTCTAACCTGCGCCACAAACGCAATGCGCATCCGTCTCCTGACGCAGGGATAGTTAGCCCCAAGTCGCTACGACTCCCCCCTAAAAAAACCCTTTCAGAGACCACCACAGCTTTAAATGCCCCAACAATTGGAGCAATAGGGAGGAGCCAGAGGGGCAGGGGATAAATTTGAATTCTGCCCCCCAATCACAAGCTAGCTTCTAGGTAGGTAGATTACAAGTCAAGTAGATTGCAATTGGCTGAAGGTGAGAGACATGTGTTGTAGACACGAAGCACAAGATAACCATTTTTTGCAACCAGCACTGCAAACCATACCTACATAAACATGACAGACTTTTTATTGACCACAAAGAACAAAACCCTCCAAGAGACCCAAATACCAAGTTCTAATGTTTGAAGCTGTTATTTGGTTTTTGTCGCTTAAAATAAAAAGCATTTTCATTAATAGTGTTAAACGCTGAGTGAATAACAAATCAAATCAAGACTTAAAAGAATTGGACAGTATCGTATCGGCACAAAGTTAGTTGAATCTTTTTTGTATCGATCTGTGGACTCCATAGACTATCTAGATTCATATTGAATAGGGCTGTAAGGATTTGTTTTAACAACCGTTCAATTCGTATCATAATTTGTGGTTGCTGATTTAATTCATTACCAATATTGATTCATTTAGCACCATGCATGTTGTGGGACACATCGATTATAAATATTATTTGACGTATTTTGTTTATTAAAATAAAATGTCTCACAGTTACAAGAAACAACAATGAAATAAATACCAAAATAAGTACATTTTAGATTCAATTTGAATGTTAGGGGGTGGGACAAGATAAAAATGGCATTTTAAGGGGTACTACAGGCTTATTTGGTATTTTTGAAACTATTTTCTAGTATTTTTTTGTAGATTTGGTCTCAAGACAAGTAAATGTAGTCAGAAAATGAATATTTTAATATTTTGTATGTGCAAAATTTCAAATTTGATGGATGTGATATGTCCTCCATTTCTGGGATGACCCAAGCAGTCAGAGCACCTAATCAGATTTCAAAACTGGTTCTACAACAAACTCCTCTTTATTCTGAGTTAAAATCTGAAATTGTCTGTCTAACAACCTTGGCTTTGATGAAACTCAGACTAAACACTCCAGAACATCTAAAGTTTTGCACAAACACCTACATTGTTTCTTAAAACTGCTGTTTGAGCGTTGTGTACTTCAGTTTGGTGTTTCAGTGATGGTTTTGGTCTCGTTTTGAGTTGTCCCCCGTCAGTCACACCAGGTTCATGTTCATAGTCATCTCCGCTGTTTTCATTTCTACTAATTACCCTCAGTGTATTTAAGTGTCTTGTTTTCAGGTCAGTCTTGACAGGTCTTGTGCTTTATCATCTTTTTGTTTTATCGTGGGTTTTGCTGTTTGGGTGTATTTTTTTTGTTTTTGTTTTACGTTTCTCCTGCGTGTAGAGTCCCACACCACCAGGTCCTGACATGCTTTAGAAGCGCAGAGGCTTTTATTTTGTGTCATCAGTGACATTTGAACTTTAAGGTGCCACTCTGAGTTAGCCACATATGTTAGGTTGACTTTTTGAAGTTTTGTCCTGTAGGGTTTTTACTTTGGGATTTACAAGAATCAAATCAAAGTTAAAAAAAAAATTGTCTCTTCATGCTAGAAGAAAACAAAACAAAACTTTGAACTCCATGAAGCTGCATAAAGTGGGGTTTATTTAGAAGTTGATAACTTTCTTGCAGTGGTCATTTCCCATGCAGCTTTGTCACAAACAATTTGTGGTTAACGAAATTTGGTACCGATAGTAAACTAACAAGAGTCAGCATAACAAAAGACCTCAAAAGCCACCTACAGGGCACGTGCAGGACGCGTTTGCATCAACAGGACCATCTTTTGCAAAATTTTGTCTTCCTTATAAATAATTTGCTGCTGGGAATGTCTGAAACAAAGTTAAAAACAGAGGTTTTCTGCAGCCTTGGACAAAAACCTGAGATGTTCAGCTCCTGAAGTGTCAAGTTTTTTAATTTTGTTGTTTGGACTGAGTTGAAAAAATGTTTTCCTTTCCCAGAGACCTATTAGGATGTGTTGTATAACGTGTGGTTTAGTCACTCCAAAAGTGTTTAATCCAAGTTGTCGTTGCACCAAATAAAGTACTTATTTATATTAGCTTTTTAATTAAGCTTGCAGCTTTGGAGATCAGCCTGATGTTTTCACTCTGTGTTTCTTTTTGCCATTTGTTGATGCACAGAAGTACAGCTGCTAAAATGAGCACATTAGAAGTCAAAAAATGTTTAAATTATAAAAGATTTGTAAAATAACCTGCCAATGGGATACACAATATGAAGAATTCTTATTTCTTTTATTAAACTAAGATTTTGCCAATGAAAAAATTTCTATTTTTCTTTCAAGACAGAAAATTATAATTTTTAAGTAATAGTAATAGAAAGTAATAGTTTACGATTAATTCTGGAAAAGGGTGTGCTCCTTTTATTTTGGGAAGCGTGACCATAAAGTTTTATTATGGACAAACTTTAGAATCAATGAGGAACATTCGTGTTTGTCAGAAACAACAGTTGTGGTCATTTAATTGACTTTCCATAGACAGAAACATTGAACCACAGAAGAAATTCCTCCATGGGAACAAGAACTAACCAGCGTCACCTTCCGAGTTTGGTCTGCTTCCAGCCTCCCAAAAAGTGCATTCCCAGTGGCATCATGGAACCAACACAGCGGGAATGTTTGGAGCCGAACCACAAAACATTGACTCCCTTCAGCCAGTGCAGGTTTCCAAAGCTGAGAGAAGCTTAAAAAAATATTTCAGTGAAATGTTTACCACAGGATTGAGACGGGATGGATCTGCTCAAGGTCCACATAATCCCACAATGAATACATGTTACATGTGCAATGTCCTCGAAATTCTGAGCAGGTCCGCAGAGCTGATGGATACGAGCGCACGACATAGAGAGCAGACCGCCGCTGCATTGTTTCTGTCTGACTCTCTGAGGATGCCAGAGAGAAGTCAGCCATGTGTTTATTTATCAGAAGCCCATTAGTAACAGATCCATATTTCCAAACAAAGGAAAGCCATGAATGGATCTTTCTTATTTTCCCCCATGCCAAGAAAGAGTTAGTAATCAAAATACTGTGAAAAGATGAATAGAAAATGGCAAAAAACCATTTAGGATGTGCTCATATTTAACAGAAATAACAATAGTTTGGATGTTGGTTTAAACACTCAGACGTTTCTTGGATCACTGCACATGACACATTGATTAAGTTTTCATTTATTTTACTTCTAAGGGTGTTCTGAGAATTACATCAACCCCATTGTAGACTAACAGAGCTTTATGTGTCTCTGCCAGCTTGTAAAAAAGTGAAAGAAAATGTCAGCGAAGGAAACGCATGAACCGAGCCCTCCCGAAGGAGCCGTCTGAATTTTAAGAGACAAATGTGCTCCACTTTTTTTCTCCCCTAAATGGTTTTTGCTATCAATATGTTTTATTAAAAATGAAAAGTTCGCTAACAAACTGTGCCAGTGGCCTGGAATATCATTAAACTTTCCTGGAACGCCACACGGAAGTTGAATGAAAAAGTGTTGGTGAGTGCTGGTTCCGGGTCCTTGCTATTGTTTTAGACTTGAGGTTCCCACCAACTACCACTTCCTCTTCAAAGGTTGCGCACAATTCAGTGGTTAAAGCACGACTCAGATGAAAACAGTGTTTTGTGGCATTTTTCTCATGATGGTGGACATGTATACAGAAAAATTAAAGAGTATTTCTTTATTAAATGTCAGGAATCCGAAGCAGACCAAAAAATGCTGTTAAGGCTTGTAGGAAGGATGCAGAAGCTACTAAGGCGGGCCACAAGCTCCCTGTTCTGCTCTATTCTGATGCATCCACTTGCAGACAAATAGATCCACATATGTCTTAGTACCGCTGATGTTAAGTTGGGGGTCTGAGGGGCTGTAAGCTATCAGGAAGGGGGTGTAAATGCCAGCGGATCGTCTCATAAATTGGAGGTGAAATTCTGATGAACTACAGCTGCTCTGCAGAAACTATGTCCCAGAAAACGACACGTTTTTTTTTTTATTTTGGCTAAAAGCGGCATAATCATAATAAAAAGACCACTGGGAATTTTACAATAAATGAAAAGATGATTGGAGTGGGACTTTAATGAAAGCCTGAAGTTCAAGGCTGCAGAGAGACGTCAGGTTTTGTTTGCATTCACCTTTTTAGCGTGCCATTTCTCTAATGGCTCTCCTCGTCTGACATTTGCCGGGTGCTGTGACGGATGGGAGTCGGTGCTCCTGGTTTGTTTTTGTGCGGGCTGCAGAGAAGGGCCGAATGTCAGTGTGTAATGCCGTTCCCGACCGCCCAGCGTTGCAAACCTGGTGACACCACATCCTGATCTCCACCTTGTAGAACCGTAGGATTACTTCCTCTAATTAGTTTCCTCGTTTATCAGTCAGACCCTTCACCCCGCGCCAGCGAGGCACGCTGCTCCCCAGACCTCCTTTAACACAGAAACAACACTGTACACACACATCAGCTCAGGCCACGCCGGCTGTAATTACTTTCCACACCAAAAACGTTCATCTGAGTTACTTTTGATCAGAATGTTGTTGTTTTTTTTGAAAGTTGTGATCACAAACAGGTGAAGAAGAAGGAGAAACGATGACATAAATACCTCTGGAACTAATTTATCCCAATGTTTGGACCTCGCTGTGAGGTGTGGATTTGAAATGAGTGGCTGCAGCTGAGAGTAGATCTATCACTCTGGCAACTCTCCCCATCCCTCCTTGGGCTCAGATGAGAGCTTTAACCTTGAGGGCAAAGCAGCGGTGAACATATGCAAGTAATTTGTATAGAATAAATAACAGGATGATCTGATGGCAATAAGTGCAGCCGCTGTGGGCTTTGTTATTGGCAGAGAGGAGACCATCTCTGGAGAAAACGGTGTCAAGACTCTTGCTGTCACTAAGGAGACCTTGTGTTGCTTGCATCCGTTTTTCATTGTAACCTTATATATTTGCTTTGCAAAGGGACTTAAACACATCAAGTTAGCTGGTCAGAGTAATATGACTTACTAATTGTCAACTTTAACACAACAAAGACCTCCCACAGTCCATTTATTGATCTGAACTGCAGAACTGATTCAAAGGGTTTTTTTGAGTTGTGGGGGTTAAAACTTGGGTGTGAAAACTCTCACACAGTTAAACTTCAAATTCACACATCATTACATGCGAAGGGCGGGGAGCTATTTGGGAAACGTTATAATGGCGTGTGAGTAACGGATCAGTGGGAAACAAACAGCTTAGTGCCCTCATTTTCCTTTTAGCCAAACCGACAAAAGAAATCTCTTGGAAAGATGAATCCCAACACCAGATCGATCATCCGCTCACCTTCCCATCGACGGTGCGGATCGGGGATCGGCTCGTTTCCCACAGATGATGCAAGGAACAGATGGGTTCCACATTAGAAGACGTTCAGTCCTGCTAGTGGCCTTTGTGAAAAAAAGAGAAGAAGTGGGACGGAGGCGACATGCTTTTCGGGAAAGAGGAAGATTTAAAATGACATGATTTCCCAGAGGCCTCTGTAACCAGCTCACAGCTGGAGAGGAAACTTCCAGTGAAATATAACAGTCTTGAGTTGGTGTGTGTGTGTGTTTTTTCTTTTTTTAAATCTGGATTTAGATCTGTGAATTAAAACAGGGCTGAATAGGCTTGAAAATGTTCACCAAACATCACCAAACATCATGGCTGAGGAGGATCAACAAATAACACATTGCCTAATCCAATTGCGTTTGCAGAAACGGTTGCAGGTGTGTTTATGCACAAAGCATTAATAATGGTGTGACTTGGTACTCCTGCTCTATTATGGAGGATGGAAAACACGGCCTTGTGCTTTACAGAGATTAATAAGAGCTTTTGGCTCATGACTTGTTTGCATTAGATGGATGAGAGCGCAGCATTTTATCAGACATCTGCTCAACCTGACAACCTTCAGACAGCTTGGTTGCAGCACCAAGCAAACCCTTGAACTGTTGCTAACTCTGCGCAGCAACTTAGGTGTGCTTTCATCCAAAAACAACACATAAAACCACATCAATCTTCTGAAGTTTAACTGTCCCCCATAGGCTCTGAACTGGGTTGCATAAAGGGGTTGCAGGACTCTGGGAGTTAACAGCTAATTGTTTTACATGTGCTCTGAAGATATTGAAGAGCTGAGCTCATGAATCAGGCACGTAACTTATGCATTAAACCTCAATGTCCATCTGTCACAGGCAGGCTGTGATTTATGGCAGGACAGTGGCCTGCAGAGGTGTTTCGACGGGACGCAGCGCCCAACATCTGGAAAGTGAATCTCGGCTTGGGTCACTTTTGATAGTGACGGCTGGTGCGAGCGTTGAGCCGGCACGTCGGTTGGATGCCGTGTCTTTCTCTGCGAACAGACACGTGTGAAACCAGACTCATATTTGAAGTAGCTCGGTATTAATGGTCCTACTTAAAGCGCCAGGTGAGCTAACAAGAACCTCAAATGAGCCTCTTCCATGTGTCCCTAATTTCTCCCAGATGGACGAGAACTTCCAGTTCTGCTGGCGTCCTTGGGAGGAAATGAGAGCTTGATCTGAAAAATGAAAAGGCCTCAATGGGATGAAGCATCGATTCCAAACACAAGTCCTTGTAGTCAAGGATAATTGGGTAAAGGAGGAGAGCATCAGCAGGGAGTGTCTGAACAAGGTACCTCTGCTCATCTCTGCCTCGTAATAAGAGCACATGGCGGGAGGTGTGCTGAAACACAATCCCATCACTATTCATCCTCACCCCCTTGATGCAACAATGACTAACATGCAGTCTGCTTTTCATTTAGGGGAATTACCTTTGGGAGGCCGGCAGACGTCTCCCGAGCTGCTCCGTGTGTGTTCCTCCCATCCCTGCAGAGCTGTCTCATTAACACAGGCTGGGTTTATCATCTCTGTCCTGCAGAAGCATGCAGCCTGCTGAATGGAAGCTGAAAATAAAGACCCGAGTCCAGCGCATCGCCGGTCCATCAGCAAAGCGGACTCGATGACCGTGAAGCCGAGGCCACATTTTGGCCAGAGAGCCAGGAGCGCGCATAAGAAGCCCCAAAAACTTTTGTGATAGATTTGCTGACGGCCTTTGGAGCTCACCCAATGAGTGAGTTTTTTTTTACATACAACTTCCCTGTGAAGCATGACATGTTTGTGCCACAGCTTTACTCCAATAAAGCCTGTTTTACAGCCATTAAAAATGTCTAATTCTACCGCGTTGAGGAACTAATCGCAGGTTAGAAGTCCTCTCATCAGGGTGGGGGCTCATGGCATTCACATTTCATTAGCACTCCATCAGACATCATTGATTTCTCCAGGAGTTTCTCTGATGCATGTTCAGGGTTGTGGGGCATCATGTCAGACCGACGGCCAAAAAAGGTTGGGCCAAGCAGCTGTCACCTCCTTGACCACGGTTGAGACCATCCATCTGGCTGGGAGAGGCCCACCGTGGGTGCAAAGCAGCTCAGGCTGGAATGCACACACACAAGCGTTTGTGTTTAATGCAACACAAGAATAAACATTTGCGTGCATGCCTCATGGACGCAGTAGCATGCGTGAACCTGTTCAATGCCACATATTTGCGCGAGGCGCTGTCTGCATGAATCATTGCTCTGCAGACAGATCAGTGGAGCGGGAGTGACAGGCTGCCGTCAAGCTCAACAGACGCAAATAAACAATTACAGCATTTGGCTGCAAGGCTTGTTTTCACCACAGACCGAGCTCAAACTGCAGAGAACCTTTTCATGCATCCATGCGGCTGAAAGAACGGCAGGCATCCCCTGATCTGAATCTACCGTGGATCCACCTACTGCTCTGTTTTTTTTTTTTTTTGCTGCAGTGACAGAGGTCGACAGTGAACACATACCCGAGTACCGCCGAAAACCAGGGGAGGGGGTAGGGGTCACTGATGGAGCCAGACATATGGAGAACATTTAGAAATGTTCAGACTCCTCTGTGACCACAATAGAAAGAGAGCTGAGATGCTCAGAGAGCTGAACATCTTGTTTTTGGGCAACATTTCAAACTCTTCTTACCTTAAACAACAATTTTTCATTCAGAAAAGTTCAAAATTCTTCTAAATCTGTATTTCCTTCCCTTTGCGAAACCATTTGTTTTTGTTTTGACTGAAACTAGGCTAAAAACTAAAAGTTTTTTTCCTAAATATAGTCATAAAACTCTTCATGGACAAATCTGTGATCCCTTGTTCTCAGAAACGTTTTGTCAGTTCAGGAATAAAAGGGAAAACGTGAGTTGAATTCAATCTGTGCAAAAACTGTCATGCAGCTGATATCTTATAAGTTGATCATGGAGAAAAATAATGAATCCATCAACCTGAAATCTGAGTTTTCACTGCATTAAAGCTGTGTTATTTCTGCATAAGCTGAAGAGGTAAAATGATCTGTTTTCACATCTTCTGTCTAACAAACCCCAGGAGAGTCTAACATGATCGCCTGACTCAGTCTTCTTCACACATCCAGAAATCTCAGAAAAAGAGTCGATGTTAAAGAATGGAATAAACGTAGGACAGCAGCTGTCTGTTTGTTTTTTCTGACTGTGTTACACCAGAAAAATGACTGCCACAGAATCTCAGAGACGGGCCCGGATTTTGCCCGGTGCTGATGGAAAATTGGGGGGGGGGGTCCGAATTTTTTGAATTGAATGACCAAAATGCACATCATTTGGTTTTGATGAAAGTTTTCTGCCACTGGTAGTTCTGAGGTGCAGGATGGAGATTTAGAGTGTTGGCGTTCATCTTGCAGAAGGACAGTAAATACTGTTGCATGTGCAGAAATAAGGAAAATAGTCAAAAATAAAAGGGGAGGGGATGCTGGCCCGCACTTTTTGCTGTGTTTACTGATGTAGAAAATAATCAAATAATGAAAAACGATATTTTTTCTGATCTAAGGTATTTAAGACTGGTGTGAGCAGCCGTGTTGGGAGACAGAGGCTCAGAGATGGAGGTAGCAGAGCTGAAGATGCAGTCGTTCTCTTTAGGAGTGATGAGGATGAGTGGAGGAACAGCGGTTTTCTTGGTAGAAGGATGCTGAGGTTGGAACATGAGAAGAGGAAAAACAAAAAGGATGCAGTAAAGGAAGCCAGGAGTGTGGTTGATATAAACTAGGAAGATGCAGAGGATAGAATTAGATGGGGGCAGATGATTCGCTGCATGGACCCCCTAAAGGAAGCGGCTGAAAGACGAAGAAAAAGACCCCTAGAATAGAGGGGAACTGTAATACCAGTTCTGACCACTGTGTGTCAGGATCACATGTCGTTCTTTTGAGTCAATTGATAGCACTTTTAATGGATTTGAACCTAAAAGCCTCTTAAGCTTCTCTTCACAAAAGCAGTCATTCTTTGGAAGGGGTTGAGACTCCATCTCTGAACAGAATCAACATCTGTCGTGAGCGCTGCTCCTTGATCCTGAAAGCCAGTCGGCTGCCAGGTTTTTGACGTGAGAAAATGATGTGAAGAAACTAAACTTGTAATAACTGGTTCAAGATGCACACACCATTCTTTGCTACGATCAGAGTTTACGTGAGGAAAACACACGTTTTCAAGCGTTATTTTAATAAAGATAGAAGCCCTCCTTTGCTCTTTTGTAGCTTATGTTTTGCTGTCTTGTCACACATGATGCTGAGAGGCAGCGGTGAACCATGGGAAATGTCAGGGCAGATGCTGGGAAGTAGACAGAGGACCGTGGGGCGAGAGGTTGATCATTTGATCTGATGACAAAACTGAGAGCCGTTCGCCTCCGGTGGTCTCGCCATCAACCCACCCCACAGCTGAAGATGGGGACTTTTGTTCAGCTTTAATCTTCCCATCAGACGACACGAAGCAGGCGGTGAGCTGCAAGTGTTTCCCATTTTGCCCCTAGGAGGATTGCGTTAGGGGTTTTGCAAGTGCGCGAGCAAAGAGACGTCAGTGTGGCACGTTGACAGGCAGCTTGTTTGAATAAAGAGCCGACAAAAAACTTGAAGCCGAGCAATCTCAGCTGGTGACAAGAGTGTTTACAGAAAAACACATGACAACTGCAAACATAAACAAAGTGATTCCCTCTGCTGGATCTTAAAAATATGTCTGTCCATGGTGCTGAAAGGACACGTTTCCAAGTTTTCCATTCCTGCAAAGTAAAAAAAAAAAAAGAGCTTGAAAGAGGATTAGCACTGACAAACAGCATCAGATGGTTGTTTCCAAGAGAAAAAAGTGCGAAAGCTCAGAACCAGGGTGTGGTGCTTATTAGATGGGAATTCTGTTTTTAAATCTGTTTCATAATCGGCTTTTTTATTTTTGAAATACAGTGCCAGCACATGCAGTTGGGATGTGTTTACCATCACATTTTAGGATTTAAGGAACAGAAACAAATCCATTTGTGACGGATTCTGCAGCTGACTTGAAGCTCTGACAAAAACAGAACACCCATCCAGTTCATGGAATGTAACAGCAAACATCATAAAAACACTTTGTTTCTCAGGACTGAAGACGTTTGGCTCTAAACTATTCAACAAAACCATGTATGACATATCTACAAACAAATCAGATTACCCCAAAGAGGGATTAAAATCAGCTGTGTTTAATGTTTAATGTTATGCACATGCCATTTTGATTTGAATCAGACCGGTGCAAGCGTGGAATCTGTCTCCAAAGCAAATTCTTAAAATGATCAAAATAAAAAAATGAGTGGAACATTTCAGAAATGTGTTTTCAGAGGAGATGAAGTATCCAAAAAATGCACTCAAGCAGGATTTAACATAGGAGTGTGCAACCTTTAACAGTATAAGAGACATTTAGGTCTGTTTTCTTACTGATCAAAAGTGCTAAGTCTCATGTTACCCCTTTATGTACATTTGATGCTGCTTTGCATTCATTATTTTGTTACTTTTATAATAAATATGAATTATGTTTCTTTTTTGGCTTGAATAAAAACAGAAATATATAAAGATAAACTAGCATTTTCTCAAAATGTAAAATAGTTTTTTACTTTTGAAAGAAGGTATGGCTTCCTTTCAAAATAAAATACCTTCCTGTGCCAAACTGGATCATCCCAGTGCAGCCAGTGTACTCCTACAAAAGGTTTTAAACCACACAAGACAAAGATGGCATTTGCTCTTGTAATACCTCAGGTCTTTACTTTGGCGAGGCATCGAAAACACAAATCGCGGTATGTTACATCATTTAATTGAATCATGGAGAAAGTGGATCATTGCATTCCTACAGATAGGTTAATGTTGAAAATGTCAAATAAACTTAAGAAAGGATTTATTATTTATTGCTTTATTACATTACACCAGGCTTAGCATAAGCCAATTGAGAGATTTTTCTTTACTCTATTATTAGTATTCTTAAAAAAAGGATTTTTCTGAATTGCTTTAGTTTTTGTTGTTATTTTGTCATAAACAAATCGTATATCAAACCAAACTAAAATGACAGATAGATCTTTATTGTCATTGTCATACGTACAATGAAATTAATAGTGCCTTCTGGTCAGTGCAGCATTCACCCATTTAAAAAAAAAGTAAACAACCTATTACTAAAGTAATAAATAATATATACCTACATAAAAATTTCTTCCTCTGCTGCTGGGGGCCGAGAGACCCGTTTAGTGTCTCTCGGCCCTATGTCTCTCGGCTGTCCTGGGAACGCCTCGGGGTCCCCCCAAAGGAGCTGGAGGAAGCTGGCGGGGCGAGGGAAGTCTGGGCAGCTTTGCTCAGACTGCTGCCCCCGCGACCCGGTCCCAGATAAACTGAGGAAGATGGATGGATTAAAAGTGCTTCAATATGTGTTAAAATGGTTAAAACCTGAGAAATTTAAATCATAATAAAAATAATTAATATAAACAAAGCTCCCAAACCAACATAATTTGTTAGAAGAAATCCAGGTTTAACATATTTATGGCAGTTGAATAAAAACTCTTCAAGAATTGAGGTTTGAACTGAATAATTTGTAAAGTGAATTGTTGATTAATAACTACTAACCATTGTTTTGCAGCTTGAGATAAAATGTGCTTTAAACTCATAAAATAAACGGAGTAATCAAAAATTTACCAAAGTATTTTTTAGTATTTGAAATCTGTGCATTCTGGAGGAAGCCTAGAGCAAACAAGGCCTCTTGATGTCAGCAGAGATGTAAAAACCTTTACCTTCACCTGAAAAACCTAACCTTAAATTGTAATTAATTAATATTCTTCAGTCAGAGAGCCAGTATGGAGGGGTAAAAGAGCCAATTCAATTCAATTTCATTTGTATAGCCCAAATTCACAACAACAGTCGTCTCAATGGGTTTTGTCCCGGTAATTGTAAAGTGAACATACAATCAAAAGGATCATTAATGCATAGAATTCAATAGGAGAATACTAAACGGACTAAACTAAACTGGCCATCCCTGCCCTTAGACACTCCTTCGCAGTAAGGAAATACTCCTAAAAAAAAAAAAAACGATTCTGAAAAAAATGAAGAAAACTTCAGGGGTGCAGACTCCTGAGTTAGTCCCCAACATACAACCTATCTACCTCCAAAATCTATAATTTGAAGTTTTCACACAAAAAAAAACATGTTTGCAATGACAAAAATAATTTCCACCAATTAAGTTTTGATTAAAACTACTAACTTCTCATGGTTTGGATTACATTTCCGTGAAAAAACATGGACATTTTGTAATATAGACTTTTTTCTTTACTAAGCAGCATCTCTGTGAGTGTTTCCATCACTTTGGCTTTTGCTGTTGGTGTAATAATCTCTCTACTTTGGGTTGAATTGAGTTTTTATGTGATTAAATGTGGAAGGAAAAGTAGCAGCACAGGCCCAGACTCGAAGCCCCGGCTCCCTCATAAACATCGTCACCCAAGAGGGGGAGGCCTTAATAAAGTATCAAAACAACAATAATGGCGAGTGATGCCATTATTTCCTGGAAGCGGGGTCCGACTGCAAAGCCTCAACAGACTACTGAGACGGGAAGGAGCGAATGATCATTATTTCATTAACAACTTCTCCCCACCATTATGGTGGCGCCCAGGTTGCACTGTCACAGGGAAGAATGGCCCAGAAGGAGCCAAGAAGTTTTATTGAAGTGATATTAATTGATTTGTCCTGACCTGCACAGACTCGGCCTCCCCAGGCTTGGCTTCCTCACTGCGGCTGTGCCAAGGGCTCAGTCCTAACTCTGCATTAAAATAAATGAGAAGCCATGGGGCTCGGGTCTCTAAAGCCAGAGGATATTGTTCGATTTCACGTCAGCCCTCCAGGAGGCAATTTAAACAAGCTACCATGCTAATCAGTGCAGTATAAAAGGTAGTTCTGGAGGGGAGCCCGCTCTCCCTTTCTCCCCCACTCCTCCCCTGCAACAAGGCCAAAGGGAAATAAAGCATCCTAAGAGAAAAGGGCAACTCTGCCAGGATCTGAAGGAACATCACACTCCAGGGTGAGGTAATTATGTAACGATGTGTACATTAAAGCTTATGCCTTGGCTGCTTATAAAAAAAAAATAGGCTGCTGCCACATAAACACCACCTAGAGGAGAATGGCCTCCATCAGAAACAAGGTCTCCTCGCTCCACAACAAGACAGGACGGCTTGTCCTCAATGAAGAATGTCTGGTTGAGCTTTTTTGTTGTTGTTTATTTTATTTGTTATTGTGTGGCGGGTTGCTTTAAACGCAACGTGAAAACTTGACCTTTGCTTCTTCAGGATTCAAGAAGAATCCCAGTCGAAGGCCCACAGTCGCTCTAAAGCTGCGGCGCCTCCACGGGGTCCTTGAACAGTTTCACCACGCAGGTTGGCGACCCCATCTTTCAGAGGAACAGAGCAACAGGTGGAGGCAGAATCATCCGTTGAAGCAGAAAATGTTTATGATGGGAAAACAGTAGCTTCTGTAAAGTCCCACTCCAATCATCGTTCCATGTATTTACTGTGCCGTTTTTAGACAACATAAAAAAATACTGTCGTTTTCAAGAACATAGTTTCTGCAGAGAGGCAGAAGTTTATTAGAAATTCGCGTTGGGGGTGGGACTGTTAGTGTGGAGTGAGCCTGACCCCACTTCCCATCATCCCTTTGTGTACACTCTCTTTCGCTATCTTACAGCCCCTCACACCCCCAACCGAACATTACCGGTTCAACAAAAACGGCGAGCAACATCAGGGCTATCCCGGCGTAGAGTTCTGAGCCAGATGCCAGCTCAGATGAGGAGAACAAAAGTGTGGATGCATCAGAATGGAGCGGAGCTGGGACATTTTGGGGCCCGCCTATTTTAGTTGCTGCATGCGTAAAAACTGAGAGCTTCTTCAAACGCTTATTTTTCTTAATCTGCTCCTGATCCATTACAATTAGGATAAAGAAATACTCAGAAACCAAGTTTTAACCTGATCTTATATTTGAGCTGACCCTCTAAACGTGTAGTCACAGGGCCCCAGGTAAGCCAAATTAACTACTGTGGTAATATAACCCAAAATGTGATGTTCACGCATACAGACGCCAGAAGTTAACCTTAAATTCTTTAAAGAAAATGCTACATGGACATACTAAAAACACCAAACACACCTTTTTCATTGGGGTGGCTCATCAAAATAAAAATCTCTCTGCTTTTGAACATCCTTTATTTAAGCGTTTTACAAACAAAGTCCCTTAAAAACTTAAAGATACAGATCTGTGTGCGGGGGACATTTCTGCCTTATGACATATTCACTTTGATGAGGTTTATGGGATTGTAAGTGGATGGTGCCGAATCAATGAAGCTGTGCAGCAGCCTCCATGTTTCTGTCACATTTCAGGATATAAATGAATTCCACTCTGATGCAGCCGTTAAAAACAGATCTGCTTACATTTCTTTACACCATGAATCTCACCTTCAGCAGCAACAGCGTGATTATTGGGGCTGACAGAAAGACGGGAGAGTCTCAGGGAGGGACGCGTCACCTGGTTGGATTTCCATTTATCAGATGATGTTGGTCAGACTTTCCAATTACTGCAACCCCAAAACCACAGAGACCCCCCCAGCATAACAAATCACAATTTAACCCCAGTAGGAGACTATACTGAAACCTTCATCTAAGGAGCCCCCCACCCCTGCCAATAATTCAATACTCTGATAAAGCTCTGGTATTTGTTGTGACCACAGAAACACGATAGCGTTCATTCTGTGCCTTGGTGGTGAACCCACAGGGCAGCTGGTAGCAGATCACAGACTTCCCAGTGACTCCGGGGTTAAACTAATCATGCATGACTCCCTCACACAGCCTTTCCAAATCTACACCAGCTTGTCACTCAGCTGAGGGTGAACCTGCTTGTCCTGGACTTTTGTCTCCAACCCCACCTCTAGGGCCCAGAAACTCAGAGGAACCCTTAAAAAACCCCATTAATATCCATCCAAGCATCCATCAACTCTAGCATTATTCATTCTAATGCAGCTTTGAACTTTCATTAAAATCCTCCATTTCATTTAGGTTTTGGACTTTGAAAAATGTGCTTTCATACACTCCTGTAACAGCGAGGTTTATTATTAAAAACTTTACATTTTGTAATCAAGGTTGTCTTTACAGAAACTAATATCCTGGACTTATCTTAATGGCTGGGCCTTAAAAAGAAAATTTCTAACATTTAAGATCACAAAAAAAAGCAAGAAACACATGGAAAGGCTGATAAACACTGCCCCCTATTGACCAAACACTAGCCTTACCTTTCACTCAGTGTTGAAGTGTTATTTTCGTGGATATTTCATGAATTTCTGGAGGATTTTATTGTGTTTTCATTTAAAAGAAATCCTAGTCCCACACATGAGCAACAAGTAAATCAGTCTGATCAGAAAAAAGAAATGACTTCTGCTTTTGAAAGATGATCATTTAATAAACAACAATATCAACAACAAAAAACAACACAATATTATAGTTCTGCTCGCTTTCCCTTTTTTATCTTAAATCCATGCCATCAGTGCAGAAAAATAAGAAATACAGTATTTTTGTCAAATTATTCAACATATGTACATTGTTAGTAAAGATTACTAACGAATTATTTGCACCTAATAAAATAGCTTTATCAAAGTATATTACTAAATAAAAACATTTCTGTGTTTTAGCCTTAATTTTATTATATTACAGCTTAAAAGCAAAACAAAAGGAACACCCAATAACAAACAAACAGAACTATGGTGAATAAACATTTCCTATTTTTACTGCTGACTGTAATCCTTCCAAACAGAAATTATCAACAGAAAAATTCTAAACAGTAACTTTCAGCTTGTTTTACTGAACTCTTGTCATAAAAAGCACCACGATCCAAATATTTGAATATCTTTGATTACTGGAGACAAACACTGAACAGCTTTAAGAAGCAACTTAACTAAGAAAATGTAATGAGAAAAAGATCGACTGACTTTTAAAAGCACATTTATTTCAGTCGCCCCCAAAGTTATGATGCATTAAATTAAGTTTGCCTATTTAGCCCCACAGGTCTAATAATTCAAAGATCTGTTCAAAAACATGAACAAATCCAGTTACAAAAGAGAATCTTAGGTTTACTGTCTTTTTAAATGACTGACAGGCATTTGTTATAATGAAGTATTAATAAAAGTGTCTCTAATGTGTCATCATGTTTCATTTGCATTTGAGTTTTATTTTATTGAATTCACATTTTTACTGTGGTATATGAAGCTTTTTTTGACTGTTTTCATTCTCAGTAAACCTCATGGTGAACGTTTAGGTTCGCTAAGAGCTGCTCCTCCTTCATCCTCCTTGCTTTTGTCTTCTCCGCTGCTGCTGCTGTCAGACTCGGCCTTGGCCTCCTGTGGGGACCGTTTTGGCGAGGATGGGGGGGTTTGGAAACTCTCTTCTTGTTCCTGTTCATGGTCACTTAAACGACTGTCCTCTCTCTGGGATTCCTCCTCTTCTGCAGGAGGGACCCGCTCGTCTTCCTCCTGCTGCTCGGCTCCCGTTTGCGTTCCCGCTCCTTTGGGGTTTGGCTCTGCAGTGGGGGGTGGTGATGTTTTTACTGCTTGGTTTTTCTTCTGCGAGTCTTTAACTTCAGGTTGTTCAGCATTTCTCTCCTGATGGCTCTGGAGAGGCTGGACCCGTGCTGCCATTTCCTTCTGGTCCAGCCTCTTCCTTGTTTGGAGGCGTCTTTGGAACATTTTGGGTCACGGGTGGAGCGGGTGGCTCTGCAGGGGCAGAAACGCTGGTGTCAGCACCACACTTTGGCTGTTTGTGCTCATCTCCCACTACATCAGACCCTAAAACACACAACAAAAACGCTGTTTAACACCCAAAGGCTAAGAAACGGCTTTAAAAACATGGACAAAAAAGGACTTCCAGAGCAGGACAGAGATTGTGCACATGTAAAAAATACAATTCAAAGAACCACTCTGTTAACACATCACATCTCAATGGGGGAAAAACACATAAAAGAATTGTTTGGAGCAAAAAAACATGTCACAATATTTGATGGGGGAAAAAAAAATCATTTTTGGAATTACAGAGGGCTGAATTCAAACCTGAAAAAAAATAATGTGTTGCTCTGACCTCTCCATGAAAATAGCTGTTCGTGCAACAAACAGATAGTATAAGAACCTGCAGATCTGAGCAAAAACATGCAGCCAAGCCAACCAAGGAGTGGCTGAGGAAGCACCATATAAAGGTCATGGAGTGGTCCATCCAGTCTCTGAACCTCAATCCTATAGACAACCTATGGAGACATCTGAAGCTCAGAGTTGCCTAGCGACAGCCACCAGATCTTTATGATTTAGGAGTCATCTGTAGAGAAGAGTGGACCAAAATGCCTCCTGATATGTGGCGAAACGTCATCAACTACCAGAAACATGTGACCTCTGTGATGCTACTAAGGGTTTTGCTGCAAAGTACTAAGACTTTACCTCAAGATGATTCAAATACTTATTTTCTTCAATGAAATGCAAATAAATGTATATACATTCATTAAAGTGGGATCTCTCTCTGTTCAAATGAACCTACCATTAAGAAGGAAGTTTCTACACAATCAGCAAGGGATCAAATACTTATTTGATATTGCAACAGTTGTGATATGTGGAGGGTGCAGATCCCTTTGAACTAACAGCAAACTATAACCAGACTTTAAGCAAAAACAAATCTGGTGAAAAAAACATTTAGAAAAGGCGAGGAGAAAAGAAAACAATCAGCTTTTCACTTGTCAATGAGCTTTGGTGATCCTCAAAGCTTTAAATCTGTTGGGGATATTTTCAGCAGAAAACATGGGATGAGGACTGCTGATCCACTTCCTGTTGTTAAAATGACCGTCCTCGTCCGCCTTTACTGTGTCGTCTGTGGCTGTATTCTAATAAACAAACGTAAAATGATGCCAGAGGCGTGGCAGTGAATGTGGCGCTTTCATGAGAACAGCAAAGCAAAGGCACCACAGCAGGATGCTATGAAATATGCAACATGGCGTTTGATTTTTCTGTTCGTTTCCCTGACAGCCGGCAGAAGCTGCCAGGATGGAACTAATGAAGCTCAGAGCTCAGCCACAGAGGTTTGTTCAAGCCTGCTGCGGATCCATTTGCACTATTTGACTAAAAAGCACACAAAGGGGTTGGTCTACAGGCCGCTTGGTGCTTGAAAGATGTTTTTCAAAATGATGATGGCGTTTGATCCTCAGAGCCATCGAGGCGACAGGGACAAACCTCTTCAGGGTTCGGGTGGAAATTTGTTTGAACAAACCCTTTACTAATTGGTCTTGAAGCAGCTTCTGAAGAGGATCAGTGGCTTCCCGGATCATCTTTAGTCTGTTAGGTATTATTGTAGAGGAAGAACATCTCGGTCAGAACCACAGAGTTAGACAGCAGGGTCCACTGTTGCCAAGATGCACGGACAAAACACAAAACCACCACTCTGACAATGAAGACTTCCAATTTCCACTGACATTAATGGACAAACCAAAAGGTGGAAGCTTCATGGTATGGGATTCCACTGTTGAGAATCTGCGGGGCCCCACATCAGAGCCCACATTGCATGGAGGGGAGTATAGCATTGATTATTCATGTGCCTCGGCCTAAACATCAGATGGAAGACTTCCTGTCTGACTGTAGTGTTGTACCTGAAAGGTTTGGTGGAGGAGCAGTTATGGTATGGGCCCATTGGTCTCTGAGGTTTTAGGGAGAAGTCCACTACTGTCAGTGAAAGCTGGAATTTGTAGGTGGATTGGATTTGGTGAAGGAATAACTGTCTGATTTAGATGAATTTATTAAAAAAATGTATTTGATGTGTTTTCCATAGATATGAAAGTTACATAATGAGGTAAACAAATAATTAATTAGATTAGCTGTCAAAGATCTTTTTTTTTTTAATAGCACACAGGAAATCTCTTTTGAGTTGACACAAGTGCAGTTTGTTTAAGGCAAACAAACTGCAGCTGCAGGGGCCCAACGTATGAACCAATGAATCTTTCCCCTCTGTATAGTAAAATGTGACCTTGGCTGGATTCAGGTCAGTGAAATGAAACGGATAGTTTCCTGTGGAAAGCCCAGCTTTGGTTCGCCTGCATGAGGCGCTGCAGGACAGGAAATGACAGATTTCTCTGTTTCAAAAATCAAATCCAAATGCACAACGAGATCGATGATAGAAACTGTGACTTGGATGACTGAGAATCTGTACTGCAGCGATCTGTTTGGTGAAGCCGCGCTGAATACAGATCAACCTTAAAGACAGATTAGCAGAAACCCTGATAAAGGCTGAAAATCCAGAGATTCTCAGGAATCTCTAAAGCCCAACTGATGAATCAGAGCTAAAACGCTCAAAAATCTTACTTGTTTTTCCACAAGCTTCCCTCCTTCTGTTCTTGAATTTGGCGTAAACCGGGAAGTAACAAGTGTTGCAGTTCATCAAAAGCCCACAGATGTCAGAAGAGAGCAATTTCCCACAGAATCCCATGTAAAATAAAGTCTGACTTTACACCAAAAACTAATACATGTTAAACGGTGTATGTTTATTTAGTTCTTCTTTGCCTTTTTAGAAAGACCAAACCACCTATAGTGTCACAGTCCATTTCATTCACACACAAATTGTCTATTAAAATAATTAACTCAATTGAATTTCTTTTACATGAATCAAAATCCCCTTACAGGGTAAGTGAGAAGTGTTTTCCAGTTTGGGATGTCTAACTTACCCGGCAACACATCAGCAGTTCCCTTAGAGACGGGAGGATCGATTCCTGAAGAGTTTTCTTTTGGATTTTCTGCTTGTTCCAAGGCTTCCTTGGTGTCTGTGGGTGACACTGAAAAGCTGCTTGGCATAGGCGGCGGAGATGAAACTTCCTCTTCCTTCTTCTCTGAATCTGAAACAGTCGGGGACGGAAGAAGAAAGTGAGATGATGGCAGCTTAAAGAACATGGCTGCACTCCTGGTGGAAAAAAACATGAGAAAATGCACAAAAATTGACAGTTGGTTTAAAAGAAAACTAGAGTATTTAAAGAGGATTTAAAAAAAAACAAAGATTGACCAAAAATCTCATCAATTTGTATAGTTTCCAATGAAAATGTAAATACTTAATTGTCTTCATTATGATAGAACCAGTTCAAGTGTGGCTGAAGAATTAGTTTCAACCTCCATGAATACTGATGGTTTATTACTTTGGGACTCAAAATCACCAGGTAACAGCAGGTCTAATACATGTTTTATTAATATTTCTGACCACAATTTTAGAACTCAGAGGATGTGACTATGTGAAAGTGGGGAGGTAAAACAAGCTAACATGACTGGAGCTATCCAGTCGTTCAGTTTAGATCCAGATTCCAGACGAGGAAAACAAAGACGTTCATGGATCTATTTGTCTAAAAGTGGATGCATCAGAATGGAGCAGAGCAGGAAGCTTGTGGCCTGCCCAGCGTATTTCTACGTCACACATACAATCTTTTTCACGCTGGATTTTTTTCGTCTGCTCTTGATTCACAACAATTTGAATAAAGAACAATTTCAGAAACCCACTTTCAGCTTTATATTCTTGATAAACATCACATGTCTTGCTCTTTCTGTTATTATTCCTATTTTTTCAGCTCTTTGATAACTTGTGAGGATGAACAGTCAGTATTGAGTAAACAAAGAGGACTCTCACTCCATGCAGACTCCAACACATTCAGATGTGAAAAACGAGACATTTTAAGAAATGTATGATTTATTACATGAAGTTAAAAAGAGCAGCATTTTTGTTTTATTGTAATAGAAAAATGTACTTCTATCTTATTCCTATAGTTTAATTCAATTTTCAGTAATACTTCAGAGATAAATTCTGTTCTTAAAGTTATATTTTTTCCAAATTTTATTTTTTCAAACTTAAAATATGATTTTTTTGTGAGTTCGGAAGAGTAAATATTTTAATGAGGACAGTTTAATTTGAATAAATAAATTCTTTTGACGTGATTAGAACAGTTACTGTTATCGACATGTTCTACAACTATCAAATGATTCATTTGTTAAAATAATAATTAAATTGTGTATTCAAATAATTAAACTGAATTATATTTCTCCTAAATGAATCAAAATCCCCTTACAGGGTAGGTGAGAAGTGTTTTCCAGTTTGGGATGTCTAACTTACCCGGCAACACATCAGCAGTTCCCTTAGAGACGGGAGGATCGATTCCTGAAGAGTTTTCTTTTGGATTTTCTGCTTGTTCCACGGCTTCCTTGGTGTCTGTGGGTGACACTGAAGAGCTGCTTGGCACAGGCTGCGGAGATGAAACTTCCTCTTCCTTCTTCTTCTCTGAATCTGAAACAGTCGGGGATGGAAGAAGAAAGTGAGATGATGGCAGCTTAAAGAGCATGGCTGCACTCCTGGTGGAAAAAAACATGAGAAAATGCACAAAAATTGACAGTTTGTTTAAAAGAAAACTAGAGTATTTAAAGAGGATTTAAAAAAAACAAAGATTGACCAAAAATCTCATCAATTTGTTTAGTTTCCAATGAAAATGTAAATACTTAATTGTCTTCAAGTGTGGCTGAAGAATTAGTTTCAACCTCCATGAATACTGATGGTTTATTACTTTGGGACTCAAAATCACCAGGTAACAGCAGGTCCTGTCAGACAGACCACTTTCTAAAACATTTGCTTTCAGACCTTCTTCACCAGCAGAGTCCTTATGATGTCTGTAGATATACGAGCCTCGACTTGGCTTTGCTGCCACAGGAGGAGGATGTGAGCTTCTGGTCTTCTGTTTTTCTGTCAAATCTGCAAAATATGTTTTATTCAATATTTCTGACCACAATTTAGAACTCAGAGGATATGATCTATGTGAATGTGGGGAGTTAAAACAAGCTAACATGACTGGAGCTATCCAGTCGTTCAGTTTAGTTCCAGATTCCAGACGAAGAAAACAAAGACATTCATGGATCTATTTGTCTAAAAGTGGATGCATCAGAATGGAGCAGAGCAGGAAGCTTGTGGCCTGCCCAGCGTATTTTCTACGTCACACATACAATCTTTTTCACGCTGGATTTTTCTCGTCTGCTCTTGATTTACAACGATTTGTAGAAAGAAATACTTCGTTTCAGCTTAATTTTCTTGATACACATCATACCAAAACCCCCTTTCACATGGTAGTGTGTCTTTAAACGTAGGCTCACCTGATTCTGCGGCAGTTTTCTGCTCGAGGCCTGGAGGATCGCTCTCTGAAACCTTTGCTTCTCTTTCTTTGATGGCTTCCTTTGCATGGGGCGGTTCTGTGCTGTGTTGCTCTACAGGCACAGTGAGAACAGGTGAAATGATCTCGTGCTGGTTTTGCTCTGAACCTGCAGAACAGAAAAACCCTAAGAGGCTGACCTGATTCAAACATGGAGCTGTTTGATCAAAGCTCTGCCTTTGAATCTCACCTGGGTCTACATCAGCGGCCTTCTCACTGGGTAAAGCATCGCTCTCTGGACCTACGGGACCTTTTTCTGCAGCATCTCCATTGACTTCACCTTCCTTATTGTGTGTTTGGCTCCTTATAGAGCGACTGGGCTTCAAGGGCAGTTGGGGAGGAGATGAAGGGATTTTAAGCTGGTTCTTTTCTGAGAGTAAGACACAGTAAAAGAAAAAGCTCTTTAGAGTCCAATCTGAAGACATTTTAAAGACCCACTCCAAAGACAATTGTGTTTTATGTTTTTAACATGTTCTTGCTGCATTTTGCTCAGGACATAAATATGGAAAATTAATTGTAACATTGCATTTCTGAGTATTTCTTTTCCTTATTCAAATCAGAGTGAATCAGGAGCAGGTGAAAAAACGCTGTTTGAAAAAGCTGCAGCTGAGACGTGGAAGCTACAGTTAGCGGCGGGCCACAGGCTCCCAGCTCTGCTTCATTCTGATGCATCCACTCACAACCAAATAGATCCATCGTCGTTTTCCTCGTCTGAGCTGGCATCTGGCTCAAAACTGTACAGGGGGATAGCTCCAACATTGCTCACCGTTTTAATTGCACTGGTGATGTTTGGTTGGGGATGTGAGGAGCTGTAAGCTAGTGCTTGACCTGGATGTTTGGAATCATTTCATCATGTTTTATTTCTGAATCTCACCTGGTACTACATCAGCGGCCTTCTCACTGGGTAAAGCATCGCTCTCTAGACTTTTTACCGCAGCATCTCCATTGACTTCACTTTCTTTATTGTGTGTTTGGCTCTTTGAAGGCGACACTATAGAGCGACTGGGCTTCAAGGGTGGTTGGGGTGGAACTGAAGGGCTCTCATCCTGCTGGTTCTTTGAAGCTAAAGCAGTCAAGAGAAAATACTGTAAAAGACCAAACTGATGCAGTTTTGTCAGAAAAACGGTACATTTATATTAGTGAACATTTTTACGGATGCTTTCATTCTATAATCCCACTGTTAGTCTGACTGAACACGCTGCGTTAGTACCAGTGTGAGTCAGAACAGAAGCAGTTTGTTAGTGCAGCTTCCAGACTTACAGTGTTGTCTAACGCTCCGTCTCAACTCTTCCTGAAACTTATCTGCAGAAATCAACCCCCCAAAAAAGGTTATGATATAGAAAAATCCATCGTGATGATTGTTTTACTGCACTTTCATGAGGCTTTTGAGGCAAACAACAACTAAAATCTAAATCCAAAGTCTTACACAATCCTGTTCTTAACACACATTTAAATGTAGTAATGCTATTTCAGTCCAAGGGCAGATCTCAAGTAATAAAAGATAAAGAAATAATTGGTTGCTATCAAAACATCTTAATACACTATTGCAGAAATTATTATTACACATCGTGTAAAAAAACTGAAATACGTATTGATTTTCATATAAATATATAATATTACAGTTTGTGGAAATCATTGTTTACGACGGAGTATTAGGGCCAACAAAAAAAAAAAAGTAAAATTACAAGATTTTATCTCGTAAATTTAGGAGATAAAAAGTCTTAAATTTACGAGTTTTTATCTCCTAATTTTACGACTTAAAATCTCATAGATTTACAAGAAAAAAGTCGTAGATTAACAAGTAGAAAACATAGCAGTTGTCCGTTTATCGGAGTCAAGCTTGAAGATGAAATACACGGAGCCTTTTGTGAAGCTTTATTCCCGGATTACAGGTTTAAAAAACAAAGAGATTCTGAACCTTTTGATGACTCAAAATCAGATTATTGTCAGTGGGGCCGGCTTTCCGGGGTTCAGTGTCAGTAAAGCGGAGTTTAATGCGTAAAATAAGGAGCTCAGAGACACGTTTGGGTGTAGCCTTTATTCTCTTTTTCATTCACAAACCCTGAAGTTCATTTGTCTCATTATGTCATGAATAGGGTTGTGCCGATGGACGATACCATCGTCCATCGTGATGGGTGACTGACATCACGATGGAGAGACACCATCGTGATGCCACGCCCCTGCCACGCTGCGAGTCGACACCATAAGCCGCGGTTACATGAACAAAATATCTTGATCGGATCATTGGTCGGATTAGAATTCAACCGTGTACATGAGCCCATAAAAATGTTTTTAGATTATAAAAAACGTTCCCATGGGTCACACTTTCGGTCGGAATAAATCATTCGCACATGCGCAGTAAAAACCGGAAGAGAAGATTAGTTCCGCCGAGCGGCTACATAGATAGATATGGCAGCTCGGTAATATACTAGATGATCTTCTAAACGTGGTTTTATTAATGTTAGGGTTATTATGAAGCGCCTGTTCGCTCATTTTAATTGTAATCCATGTGGTTAGTGCCTGTTCTGTTGAACAGAGCCGGAAAGAAACCCGTATTAGCAGTATGCTAACAACACGGGCTAACAACATTAGCATGAACATAAAATGTATCCATGCGGGAAACGCTGCAATCTGCATCTTAATATGTGGGAATAACACCAGCCTTTATTTTGTCGGGACATGACTGGACACAAATCCACGTGATTGTTTGAACGTTTTTTAAGGACTGAGCGACATTTCTGCTTTGAAGCTAACAGCGCTCCTCAGCCGCTGTGTGTGTGCTGGCGCTCCGAGCCCCGACACACACTTTTACCGGGAGACCCAGTTCTCCTGAGATCGGTAGCTCGCTCACGTAGAGCGGCGGGACGGATCACAGTCCTAATTCTCCCACACGTAACGAAGCACCCCCCCGCCCTTCCCCTCGCAGCTGTAAGTCCGTCTGCTCTGCTAGAGACGCGGTCGCTGCTCCACTGGTCCACCTGACATCAAGTGCAGGAGGAGCGGACCACTTCTATTCTATTCTGTTTGTTTTACTTTTGTTTAAAGTCCCTTCCCTCAGTTTATACTGGATCATCGCGGATGAGTCATTATTTGGGAAATAAAATAAATAAAGTAATAAAGTAAAATAACGAATAATAATTATATAATAATGGAAAATTACCCCCCCCCCGGACGATACCATCGTCCATCCCGATGGTTGACTGCAAACATTGTCAACTGCCAATTTAAGGGACATCGCCCAACCCTAGTCATGAATCTGTCATCTGAACACCAATGCGGAAGTAAACAGTGTTACACACGCCCCCTCCTGCAGATGAAATGTCCCGTTTCAGCATAAAACAATAAAGAGGAATGAAAATAGTCTTTTATATTATCATTAGAACGTTGAAAATGCCAAATAAGTGCTCCTCCCCGGACGGAAGCCTCACACAAACGTAGAGATTTGTCTTTGGTGGAGGAAGTAAGGACTGACGTGGACAGCTGCAGGAATGCTTTATTAAATGGTAAATTAAACAAATGAGCTTCCAGACATTTGGAATGTTATCAATAAACATTCAGCTCGCCTGTTCAACAAAGTTTAGTCGGTCGGCTCTGCTGCTGCGCGGCGTTCACCTGCTGCTCTGCCTGCTCACTTCCACTTTAATCATAAATTTACGACTTAAAATCTCACAATTTTACGAGTTTTTATCTCCTAAATTTACGACTTTTTGTCTCCTAAATTTACGAGATAAAATCTGGTAATTTTACTTTTTTTTTTGGTGGCCCTAATACTCCATCGTAATTGTTCACTGTCATCTAACAAAAAATAAATTCCTATTAATTATGAGACAGAGTTATATAATAAATAAAAAACAACAAAAAGCGGAAATTCTGAAAAAGAATTTTAAAATTTGCTAATACGCGAGTAACAACGCAGAAAAACCTTTCAGTTAGCCTGGAGTAACTTAGCAAAACAAATGTTTTTGACACTTTCAATGTTAAATTATGCAAACTTAAGGAAGAAACGATTCATTTTCCCCGTGATTCGGTTCCACAGAGTATCAAACCAAGAATGATAGCAACCCCAATTATTACACATTAAGTAAAAAACTGAATTTCTTATTATCATTAGAAAGATTTTTATATTTATTACTCCCCTCATCTCCATATCGTGAGATCAGTGCTTTTCACCTAAGCCAGAGTTTAGTGAAACTCTGATACACAAACACTTTTTTTGTGGTTCTTATTAATTTGAAAGTGCAGGAAAATATCGACATGCTTACATATATAATATATAGACTTTTTACACCTAATAAAATAATTTAACTTGACAGAAATTCATACAAAAATTATTTTCAATGTTTTTTCAGTCAATTATTTTGGGTTCTTATACTTTTGTCAGATTTTCTTTACTAACCTATTAGTACCAGTGTGTAAAACTCTTATATTATCAAATATATTGAATGTTTTTGCTACTCTTAACCAAACAACCGTGTCAGTAAATAAAAAATGCATTTCAACAAGACTTCCCCTTCTCTAGTGTCTTCTTTGGATGTATTACCGGTTTCCCTTTGGTGGAGTGGCTGAGTGGACGGCATAGTTTCTTCTCGTACCAGCAGGCATCTTTTTTCTTCAGTTCCACCTCCATTGTTTTCTGGTATACAGATACATTAAAATGAATGGATCAAACAGACATTAAAAAAGGACATAAATCTGGCTGATAGGGTTTTTTGAACACAGTACCTTTAACGTCATTGGCCAACTGTGTCTGTTTTTCCTCATCGTGATACTCAACATTATGTTGTTGTTTAAGACAACCTGTAAAGTAAATAAGAAAAAAAAATCATGATTTGGATTTGAATTATAATTTGAGAAGCTTTTATGTACAAAGCAGCAGAAGTTCATGTCTTAAATTTACAGAGAAAACAATAAAACAAATGTTTCAGTCAAAAGGAAAAAAAGTTAAAAAAAAATCTTTTAAAAGTAGAGCAGAAGGACCTTAAAATCAAAAATGTTTCTTCTAGTAACACAAAAAATCAGGTGAAATGCCACAAAAACTGCAACTTAACTTTCATAGAACATGTTCTTTCAATCTAGAATAAAGACTTCAAAAGTTTAAAAGAGAATGAACGGCTGTTTCCTTAAAAACGACTTTTGCAATCTATGCCTTCAGATTTTACAAAGAGAATAAAGTTGTTGTATTTTTCATTTCTTTACAGATCTTAACAATGTGGACAATTCCTAAACATCTATCATTGATAAGGAACTTTAATTTTACCTCTCTTGTACAGGCAGAACAAGACGATTACCAAAAGAATGAAGAGTCCAACTACAATGACAGCAATCATTCCAGCAGAACTGTCCTCTGCGGAACAAAACCACACAAGACAAAATGGACCAAATCAAACTTCACAAAATAGTAAAAATGAAAAGACTCCTTTTAAATAAGAACTGATATCTGCATCCTAAAATTACAGGAGCATCAAACAACTTTAGGTTATCAAAAAAACTGCTTAAATTTCAAAGTATTTGTGTTGTTTTAGGATCTGCAACAAACTCAGACACAACGGATTACTAGATCACACAATGTGTTTTCAAATGACAATGTAAGTCTTAAAAAGCCTTTGTACTCTGCAGTAAATGACTGAAGCTGCCTAGATAAGGGAAGAGTCCAAGGTGTCTCACCAGTATAGCAGTCCTTTGCGGTGAAGGAGGCAGTTTCCTCTGACAGTTGGGTTTTTACCATGCATTCGTACACCTGACTGTCCTGTTTGTCTCCAAGCTTTATTTCTAGATTTGAACTCAGCTTTTTATTCCCAGGTAGGATCCAGCTGAACTCCAGTTTGGTATACGGCCCCTTGACCTCTGCAGAGCATGTGAGCGTTGCATTGCTTTCTGCGTTGATCTTGCAGGATATGGATGGCGTTGGTACTGGGTCTAAAGGAAAACATCAACACAAACCTGTAAACAAACGTCCTATTTTCACACATTTATGAGATACTAGTTGCTGTCGTCACCATTGACTGTACATGAGAACTGGACTGAGTGACCCCTCCCCCTCACATTCAAAACAGGGAAGTACCCGCGAACTCCAAGAAACCAAACTCCTATCAACAGCTACTACTGAATAATACATTTGTCAGAATAACTATTTTTGCTCTGCTACCTTTTTTTTTAAGACCCACTCTGATGGAACTTGTGCTTCTGGTGCTTTTAAAGTGTTCTTCTGTCATTTTTCCCATGATGGAGGAAATACTGTATATTAAGGAAATTAAGCTCAATATTGCATGTCTTTATTCAAATCATTGTGAATCAGGAGCAGACAAAAAAATGCCATTTCAAAAGGACCATATTTGTTACATAGAAAATACAATGGGCGGGCCCCGTTGCTCTGCGCCAACGGTCCCGCCCAAAAGTGACTGTCTGATGAACTACAACCGCTCGACAGAAACTTAATATCTCCCAGAAAATGACACGCTTTTTTATACATTTTGGCTATCCATCCATCCATCCATCCATCCATCCATCTTCCTCCGCTTATCCGGGACCGGGTCGCGGGGGCAGCAGACTGAGCAGAGATGCCCAGACTTCCCTCACCCCAGCCACTTCCTCCAGCTCCTCTGGGGGGACCCCGAGACGTTCCCAGGCCAGCCGAGAGACATAGTCTCTCCAGTGTGTCCTGGGTCTTCCCCGGGGCCTCCGCCCAGTGGGACATGCCCGGAACACCTCTCCAGGGAGGCGTCCAGGAGGCATCCGGACTAGATGCCCGAGCCACCTCAACTGGCTCCTTTCGATGTGGAGGAGAAGCGGTTCTACTCCGAGCTCTCCGCGGGTGACCGAGCTTCTCACCCTATCTCTAAGGGAGCGCCCAGCCACCCTGCGGAGGAAGCTCATTTCAGCCGCTTGTATTCGGGACCTCGTTCTTTCGGTCATGACCCATAGCTCATGACCATAGGTGAGTACTGGAACGTAGATCGACCGGTAAATTGAGAGCTTTGCTTTTCGGCTCAGCTCTCTCTTCACCACGATGGACCGATAGAGCGACCGCATAACTACGGACGCCGCTCCGATCCGCTGTCCATCTCACGCTCCGATCTTCCCTCACTCGTGAACAAGACCCCATTGACCCCATGACATTTTGGCTACAAGTGACATAATAAAAATTAAAGGACAAGCTGGGATCACTTCTAAAATAGCACAAAAGATGACTGGAGTGGGACTTTATCATGTTCCTGGTATTTCCTAACTTTTTTCCCATGATATTTTATCTGTAGTGCAAGTTATTCACGTAAACTGACCAATCAGATGCCTTAATAACAGTATTTCATCTCTTTGATTGACAGAATTTATACTGCTTGCTTTCAAGTGGTGGGGTTGACAGGGGTTGACATAGCCCAGAAATGTGCACTGGCCCACAGGGCCAGTAGTTTTTGAAAGTTACTGGCCCGACTCCGCGCACAGCGCGACCTGCCGCCGCAGGTGGACGCAGCAAGCACTTGCAACTTTCGGGGGGTCCGGGGGGGGCAAAATTTAATATGGTGCATTTCGGTGCATTCTGGTGACATCTAGAACTTATTTATACACTTTTCAATGACTGAAAATAGACCATATCAAAGTTAAATCTGCTCTAGTCTGTTTCAGATTTTTTGAAGAGAGCACTGCAGTGTAGTAGGTAACACTAGATAAGAAGTTTTCATGCTGCTTCTAATCACTGCTCGTAATCAATAGTTAAGAAGTTTTATTTACTTTTTTGCTCTGACTGCCTTGAGGTTCTGCTTTTTGTTACTATTGCATAGTTACATTTACTTTTTAGTTACTTTAGTTACTTAATTAAATAAAATAATAGAAAAATTAAATAAAAATAAATTACTGAGATCATTCAGCTTTTGACTAGAAATACTTACTGCTGACAGTGCTGTAAAGAAAAACAAAATGAAGTACTTTAACATTATACTGCCTTTGAGTCTGAGATTAAGGTATTTGGAGTTGCCTTTGATTCTTTGACATTCAGCTTAACTACTGTGCTATCCTAGGCACTTTAACATTGGGAGTTGGGTCATCTAGACCCACTAGACAGAGCTCTGAACCATTTTTTTTCAATGATTTGTGATCTTCACTGGTTCAATGGATTACATGAAATTTCTCTACCTTTATCCACCTTTGTCATGGTAGGGAAAACATGTCAAAGTAAGGGTGGTGTCATCTAAGATAGCACAAAGGTTAAAGCATAGTACATACAGTTTCATCTTCAATGCATTCTTTAAATATCTTGCTGTCCATACTACTAATTCCACCCATTACTCCATCTAACATATTCCTATCTATTCCTGCCATGTCTTCCACATCTCTGACATGCTTCAGTCTCTGTGCCACTGTGCCTTGAATTAACACTGTGCCACGGTGGTGCGCATGCGGCACGTGACCAAAACAATCATGGCGGACGTCAAACTTTCAAAGCGATGAAGACGAAAAAAAAGAGGACGATTGAAAAAGGTGAAAAATATATTAACCGTTAGATATTTTAGTGGCCCGAGCGGACAAGTGAAAAATAAAGTCTTGTGGTCCGTACAGCTCGAGCGAGCTGGACCGGGCCAGCGGACAAATGGCTACGTCGAGCCCTGGGTTGTAAACTTCCAACAAGCTCATTCCTGATCGGCCAGAGTGGTTGTCATAGAAACAACAACTCAGACTGATTGTGACCAATCACTGAGTACTGACGACATCGTCCTCCAACATGGCAGCGATCGTATTATAAAGAAAATGGCGACTAAACTGACTGATTCAGTCCAGTTCTCATTAACAGTCAATAGTTGTTCTTCAGGAATGTTTATTTTGAAAAAATAAAACTCTACAACTCTTTTTTTTGTGAATGAATGAAAATCCAATTCTTAAGCAAATCTTTTTTACAAAGAGCATTTTCTAAAGATCAAAGTTTGCAACAAAGATGATTCCTAGGTGACAGGTTAACAGATAAAATCGGTTAGATATTAAGTTCATCTCTTGGGCGTGAAGACGTCAGTAGATAACAATGGTGCAAACAGAAACTAATTCCTTCAAAAAAAAACACAAGTCTGTTTGAAATCTACAAGCTAACTTCTAATCAAAGCAATCAAACCCTTTCTGGATGCACATATGAAAAACCCAAATACTCTTTTCTGTCAAAAACTGCAGCCACTGCATTGTGGAATTCCAGAAGGAAATGGGTCATCTTCCAGACAAGTTCAGGACAAAGGCAACATGCAGCGTGACGCCAAGTCTTCTAACTTTTCCTTTTGTTTTTAGACATTTTTTAAAGTTATTTCTTCAATCATGAGTCTGCTGTTTTAAGCCAGATAGAAGTTGTGAGTTGTTAAAAAGTTTCAAATTTATTTTTATTCTCGCATTTTCAATAATCATCAGATGCTTTACCCCAAAGTAGCTTACAGGTTTCCAGCAATTGAGCACAATGTGGAGCGTGTTTGCAAACGACTCAAAAACTTACCGATGACCTCCAGTTTAAAAGTCGTCCTTTGCAATTTTTCATTAGCAAATATTTCCACAACATAATCTCCGCTGTCTTCATACTTGAGACTTGCAATCTTCAGTTCTGCTGTGTGCCAGTCAAGAGTGATCCTATCTATAAACGGCTTAAAGGTTTGCTGCTGCTGGCCGTCAAACTCAACCATTTTGTTGCCATTATGTTTCCACAGTATTTGATCAGGAGGCTCTGGTGTATTGATGGCTGTCTCAAAAGTGGTGCTCTTCCCCACAAGTGCATATTTTATGGACGCAGTAGTCACTAAGCAAAAAAGCAAAGAGAGAGATTACAACAGTTAAACTTGCATGTGAGGTTTCTCATCTGTTTGCAAGAGTCTTATCTTTTTAATATGTAACCAAATTTTCTGTTTTTCACAACAAATTGTTATTTTATTTAATGACAAATTGAGAAAACATTTGCTATTCAAAAACAGTCACAATTTGACACTTCTACAAATGAATTCCCTCGGGTAAAGAAACTTTCAGGAGACGTAGATGTTGAGCAGGATGAGTTGCTGGCTTTTCTGCTCGAATGACATGCAGTGGTTTACAGAACAACCCGGCTTTCCAGAACAGAGCTGACTTCTGCATTCAACGGTGCTTGTAGGTCACATATTAATAGTTGACATTGTAGTGGTTTTTTATTTTTTTCATAATCTTCACTTTAAAATATTTTATTGTTTTTGTACTTCTTTATTTTGAGTGAATCACTAGATTCAAAATAATAGGACAGGAAAATCTAATTAATCATAAACCGTTTTATTTTGCATAACTTTTATTTATTATTTGTACAACATCCATCCACCCTAAAGAACCTGTAATACCTGGCTTGAAAAGCAATTTAATGTATAAAATGTATTCTTAAATACACAAATGTTCGTCGTTTGTTCTGTTGGTTGTTCAGAGCTTTCAGTTGTTTCTTATTTTTAGCTGATCAATTATGTATTTAATAAAAACTGCAAGGTTACAATATGGTTATACCATGATTTAGATGTGAGGTTTAAAAACAACAACAAAGTTTAAAAAAATGGTTCTATATGGGATTTTATAAGGAAAGACTTTTATTTTGGTAAACGGGTGGATTCCTAAAGACTATTTTGAAGGTCAAACAACGTGAAGGTTTTATGATAGAAACATACATGCGGTTAAACCTTATCAATAATGCTAAAAATATCTCAATAGTGTCGCAGTTACTTTAGAGAAAGAATAAGGAATTTGCTGAAATTTTACGGAAATCAGTTTGTGTTCTCGGGAACTGCTGAAAAACACCATAGTTTACTTTTCCGACGACATTTTAACAAATATGACACATCCTTTATTAAACATATTTAAAAGTTTGTAAGAGAAAGAACTCACCCAAATTGATCAGACAAATACAGTAGAGGAGAAAAGTTCGAGATTTCATGTTGAAAAAAGGTGGGTCATTACTTTCACTACGGGACTCAGGTAAATCCCACCGACGTTACCTGTCATGCACTAAAAAACTCGAAGCACTTTACGATTTTCTTTTCTAACAAATCAGAAAGAATTAACGTTTGACTACACCAGGTCCAAAAACACAATTCTTTGGATAAAAACAAGGCAAAAGGTAAAAGCACTCTTCCAGTGTTTAGCGAGGAAAACACCTGAGTGTCCGGTTCATGGAATTTCACAATAAATGTCACAAAATGCTGTCAAGTTTCATGAGTAACACCTAAGTTTCCTGCGCGGAATTTTCATAGTAAATTTCCGGATATGTGTTGCTATCATTTATTTGTTTGTTAAAATTTCCACAAAGTTATGTAAAAATAAATAAATAAATAAAATAGAAAAGAGGGAGAGAAAGATTCTGTTTTCATCCAAGATTTGTCACTTATTAATATGCTATGGCTATAAGGCAAAACTTTCATTGATCGTAAAAAAAAAAAAAAAAGAAAATCCTACTTTTACCTACTTTTACCCTACCTAATTTTGAGGCTCCAGATAAAATGCTGTTATGTAACTCATCGCTATCTTATCTTAGAAATAATTACTACTGGTCCCCATAGTATGTTTACCTTAGTTCCCCTTTTCACTTGAGTGTGTTAACCGACTTTTGCTTTACAGGGCCGCTGACTTTCAGCATGACTCAGGTGGCAGGTTTGACTGGTTTGCAACGTTCCATGTTGTTGTGCACAGAGATCTTGTGAATCACTGCCTTTATGTTTTTCCCCCTCCTTATGTTCTCCTTAATGATCCAAGCAAACATTCCTGGTGGAGGCCCCACAGCCTGTCACCTGGATCACAAAAAACTAACAGAGACATTAAAAAGGGGCTCTTCATGAACCATCCTTTGGTAGCACATGGAAGGGTTTGGAAAGGGAACTCTGTCCTTTTCCACATACATAATCACTGCTAGATAAGTTGGTTGGTGCCACCTCTTGGCGAGGTTTGGATTCGCTTTTTGTACAGATGTTATGAAGACATTTTTGTTTTGTTGGAGACAGAATAATTAGGTCTGTTTTTGTTCTATTTATCTCATTTCTTTGGACCAATCATAGCCCCTACCTTCCCACCTTCCTTTTTTTGTTTTCATTTAGTAACAAAAAAAAAAAAACCTTTCCATTGTGTGTTACTCTCTGTTTCCTGCTGTTTCAGAGCCACATTAAAGGACTACTTCTCCTCCGTTTAAGAAAAAAAAAGGAACTTTAAAAAGTAATTGCAAAGTAAAACGCAAAGTAAACAAATTCAAACTTTAACTCATTCGTATACATTTGATGACTTAATGTACCACAAGTCAAACTCAAATATTTTGACAGATTTTGTGCAGTATATAACACAGAAAATCTTTTGGAGGTTCAATAAGCGCTATAGGAATTAGGTCAGGTTGTATGACAGATTTTCTACTTTTGAACAAATTCAAGGATTTTAAGTGTGCCTTATGGTTCAAAAAATATGATAAAGGTCACTTAATTAGCTCTAATTTCATTTTGTTTTGTTAGATTTTAATTAGTTAGATTGTCGCTACTTACAGTACAGTCTACTATTACATTTGGTGCAATGAGATGATGCTATGTAATGCAGAGTATCTTTTATTTTGAAAGGAAGTTATGTAAACGTCTGTCAAAAGTTATGAAGTGTTTCATATTTTGAAAAAAAAATCCTTATAATTATGTTTAATTTATGCTCTAAAAAACACAGTTAATTTGTATTTATCCTATAACAGTAACAATAACACAAATATAAACCAGTGCCGTACTTCTCCAGAAAGGGCTCCTGCTGGGTTGTGGTCGGGGAGAAATCAACCTACATGGCTCTAAGTGTTGAAGGCTGCAGACCCTGATCTACACCAACTATGTTGTGGACGTAACACGTTTTTAAGAAAAAACCTTCGAGACGCAACAGTTAAAATATCTGTGTTACTTTTACCACTGCATAAATTACCTCGCATAAAAGGGTCAAAATAAAATGTAAACCTAAAGATTAAAAAACATGTATAGTTTTATCTTCACATCAACAAAAACACAGTTACATGCCTTCTGCACAGTGGCAAGTGTACATTGGAAAAAATCAGAACATGCAAATTTCCCACTTTATTTTTACACCCCATTTTGCCCCATCAGTTCCTGTTGACAGTGTTTGTCACTGGGACTCTGGTGGACGGGTTATTTTGTGTATTTGCGTGTAAGACTTCATCAGTGTCACGCTGCCGTGATGTGACACTCCCATCGGTAAAACGCACTCCTCCGTCAACACTCCTTGCGTTACATCCCAGCACATGACAGTGGAGATGACTTGGTTCTTGTTGTCTCTTCCTCCGGTTATGAAGAGTTTGTTGTTGCAGGCTGCAATGGCACAACTTGCCCGTTCTCCTAGACGTGACACGAGGGTCCAGGTGTCGCTCAGAGGGGAGTAGCAGTACATGGCATTCATGGCACCACCTGGAATCACAAAATTAAATTTAGAAATGCTAATTTTAGTGAAGGTTAACTTGAAAAACTTCAGTACCAATCCGCATTAGTTCCAAAACGTATATTTAAAGATAATAAATTGAGTAAGCACATTTTTTTTAAATGGGTTCTGTCTTACTTTGGTGATAATATTAAAATACAAGTCACATTTATTTAATTTGCACAACTTACATTGGACATGAGGCGTTTGAGGGGTCAGTAGATTGTTTGGATTTTTCTTTTTTTTTTTTTTTTTACTAAAAAGGATTAGAAAAAACAACATCCTACAAATTTTTAAAATGCAGACCAAAATTCCTTTTTCTACAACGACACAACTGCTTTTTTTTCTTTACAAACTTAATTTTTAATAAACTAAATAAACAGCAGAAGTCCTGCCTTCCAGGAAAGCTTAATTTCTAATCATACATAACCTGCACTCAAAAAAATAAAGAACAAAATCATGTAGAACATAGGATTGTATATGTGCAGCTTCATATATTGTATATTTGAACGTGTAATTACGTCACAGTTTTAAGCAGCAGCAGGTGTCTGCAAAACCCCTTTGGAGTCCAGGAAGTGTTGTAAGTTTAAAACGTTTGAGCATTCATGGTGAAATGTTTTGCATCCTGCACAAACATGGCTTTTGCACTGTCAGAAGTCTAACTGCTGTTTCCTTATTCCCAATCGATATAGTACAATAAGGTATAATTTAAAATCCCACTCACATTTGAGCTTACATAAGGCAGTAAGTCATTAGATCCTGTCTTAAAAAATGGTGTTAAAGATTCTAAAAACAAGTTGTCATCTGAAATATTAAGTTAGCGTTATTAACCTTACTGCTCCAAAGTAAAAACAAAGGAAGATTTTATTTTTGCTAATGTGTTAAAGTTAGAACCCATTTACTTTTGATTAATTATTATTAAAACAACAGACATTATCTGGTAAATTCAAGTTTGAAAATTGCCCAACTTCCTCACAACCTCAGACATGCAGCTTCTTTTACTGTAATATTTCTTATTTCAGGAAATATAAGTCCAAAAATATCATAACCTATGTTAGCCCTGCATGAATCACTGTAAAGTAGGGGTGGCCACTGAGGGCGACCACGGCTGGTTGTTTTCAAACATACCCTACCCTGCCATGTCCTAATTGTCTGATACAGGTCATCTAACGATTCATTTTACCAACGCTTTTATTTAAATCATAATTTGTGGCTGTCGATACAATTCATTTCCGATTTTGGTTTATTTTGAACAATCTAATTCAATGACCTAAATTCAATCCAGGACTTCTTTAGGCAAAAATTCAGTCAATGAGACTCAGAGATAAAAACCTGTACTGGAGACAGCAGGTTGAAGTTTTTCCAGATTCCTTGTATTTCTTAAAAGATAATCTTCAGTAAATTTAAAGTGCAGAAAAAAAAAAGTAAACACAAATTAATGTCAAATCCATTCCCATTTTAGTTCTCAAAGTTCAGCCCACGGCTGTTTTTTCACATCAAACTAATCCAAAGGGAACATTATTGGAACATTCTAGAACATTGTTTGGTCACATGACTTTGCTAAATTCTAAGTGTTTCCACACATTGGACTGAAATGATGGCTTGATCATTTTTTTATGACATCACGTTAGTGTTGTCCGCTGTGATGTACTCTGTTGTTTTATGTTATAGTAAAATAAACATACCATGTCTCAATTCAAATGGTATTTTCCAATTTTAATATAATCAATTTATTTTATTTAAAACAAATTTTTAATGGTTTTGGTTGATTCGATTAACAACTTGCCTCAGACGGAGCGATCTGATTGGCTCGTAGGAATAGAAATTGATTCATTATTACACCCCTAGTACTAAGCCATGAATAGGGCACCAAAATCTGGAAATCATACTGACTCACCGGCCCTTGAGACCTGGAGTTGCCCACCCCTGCTGTAAAGTCATCAATAACTGAAAAAAGTGACTTCCTAGATGACTCTTACACAGATGTGGGAGATTTTGAAATCATCCTGACTCATCAGTGAGTAACCTTAAAGGCAAACTCAAAATGGCTGCTTCTGACACCCAATCATTCTCATTTTGATGGGACCGATCCGTCTCCAAAACAGGATTCTCCTCCAACCTCACTCCATTTCCCTCCACCCCTGCTAACGCTCTTTTAGCTTTTAAAGCTGTAATTGTCAAAACAAAACCTCATAGTTACAAATTCTGTCTAAATTACAGAGGAGGAGGGATGCCTAGTTTAGCTTAGTCTGTTTAGTTTAGTTAGGCATTACCTCTTGAATTCTATGACTTCATGTCCATGTCTGTAGGATTTTATTTTTATATATTTATATTTTATTTTTTTTTCAATTACTGGTATGAAGCCCATTGAGACGACTACTGTTGTAATATTGGGCTATATAAATACAATTCAATTAAAATAAATTAAATTGGTGAAAAGAAATGTAGCAAATAAAAAAGTAAAACAAAAGAGGTGAAAAAAATAATGGTTTTAATGCTTCTATTTGTTTATGGAAAAGGCTTTTTTCCATGTACTCATAAAAGATGTGTTTGTTAGGATCTTCAAAAAAGACTACCACAATTAAATTTTACATTTACTTTTAGCCTGAATGTTCTCTTTTTTTTTAGTAATTTTTGTACAAAAGATGCAAACTTGTTTGAAGCTTTTGGTTTCCCCTTATATGAAAACCTACAGTGTTTCTGCTGTGTTTCCCTGAATGGATGACTCAATGGTTACTGATCATTTTGAAACTGTTTCAGTGCAGGACTGGCACATGGGAAACCAGGGTTCGAATCCCAGGGGGCACGATGATCTTCATCCAGTGTGGGTCTTTGGGCAGTACCCTTCTAGCTGCTGACTAACTATGTAGCCACAAAGGGGCCCAAGTCCGTGCCGGTCCGTAGCCCAGATAAAATACATGGTTGTGGCAGGAAAGGCGTTCAGTGTAAAAATCTTTGCCAAACAACCTGTGCAAATCAGTGAAAGCTGATTCGCTGTGGCGACCCCTGAGGGGATATGCCGAAAGGTGAGCAACAACAATCTCACAAAGAATTCAGTTAAATCAAGAAAGGGGCTGGAACTTTTTCTTTATCATAATCCAGGGGTCAAGGGTCACTTGAAGGGCCATTTGGGTCGATTTCTAAACCCATTAGAAGCCAAAAAGCCTCATTTCACCCTTTACAAAAATAAGACATTTGATTTGCATTTATATTATTGTTCCTTTTATGATTAAATAAACATTTCTTTTTGCATTAATAAAATTAAAAAAAGTGTTTTTAAAATGTAAAATTAGCTTAAAACTTTTGCCAGAGGCTTACATGACTTAGTTTCAGAATGAGACACGCTGTGTCACATAGGATCATCTCAATGCAGCAAATGTAGGTGGTGTGATGTCAGCAGTGATGGGCGGGGGGGGGAGGGACTCTACATGGTTTATTTTATTGTTGTTGATGCATCTCAGTCAGACATTTGTAAGTCTAACAAGCTTAAATTAAACCAGAGGTTTAAGTAAAAATAAAAAAATAAAAAAAATTATGGTACACTTAATATCCTTAAATTTTGTTTAGTCGCTTAATCTGATGTGCCTTATGTATGAACTCTGGTTGTGCTTACTGACCTATTATTGTTTTTCTGAGCTAAACGGCGCTCAAAAATCAGTCAAAATGTCTCACTTTGGTAAAAAGCTGCACCGCTTGATGGATTGTTGGAGCATTATAGGAGCAATATGTGTTTTGCTTCCACTGTTTGTCAAACAAAGTTTGACTCATCTGACTTATTTTTGGTGTTTATTCCAGAAATACTTTAGTTTTTAAGTTAAAAACATTTTATTGTTCTTTGGCTAGAGAGCCATAAAGTAGGGGTCAAACAGCCTTGTGTGGCTCTGAAGCCTCAGGTTGCAGACTTCTGTTTTGATCCAAACAAAACTGGCCTAAACTAACTCACCAACGACGTAAATGCAGTTCTTGAACGTGACAGCGTTGGTGCATTTGGTCTCAATGGGGATGGGCGCTCGCAGTTCCCAGCTGTCCGTTCCTGGTTCCCAGCACTGAACCTTATCAGTGGACAGTTTTCCATTTGGCCCCCCGCCAATCACGTAGATCCATCGGTCAAAGTTTGCTGCAGCAAAGGAGCTCACGCCGATAGCCAGAGGTGTCGCCTGCAGCCGGCACAAAAGCAGTAAATAAAGAGGTCAAGGGGTTAAAGCATGAAACTTTTTATACAAAAGGACTGAAGGCAATTAGGGTGATTTATTTTAGTATGTAAAATAGGGAAACTATATTGAATGTGATCATGTTACCTGTGTCCATCGATTGTGAAAAGGATCATAGGCCTCCACACTTGTGAGTCTCTGAGTTCCATCAAACCCCCCCAGAACATAAACTTTCCCATTCTGAACTGCCATCTTGTGCCTCCAGCGTCCCACTGTGAGGGGCTCGATTTGAATCCATTTGTCCAGAGCGCCGTTATATTTCCAAACATCATGCTGCGTCTCTTTCCCCCCTACGGTTAAAAAAAAGAAAAAAGCCATCAGTGTTTCCTCTGTTGCTTAACGTTTTACTTTTCAGCGCAGTCGTGTTGGTCAAGGACCGTGTCATGCTCTGAACCACAGAGCACAGTGGTTGTGATGATGAAATGTAAGCATGTCTTAATGTTTTCTTCAGGTTTCGAAGACGTCGAGAGTTGAGGCAACAGTTCCTAAGTAAGGAAGCACCTAAAACCACAATAACTCTCCTCTTCCTGTTGTTTAGTTCAACTTTCTAACTTTACCATTCAAAACTTCACATTGGACTTTCAGTGAGTCTCATCAGAACCGGGAACAAGGTCATAAAGCAGCTGACTAAAGCAACAGAAGGTTTAGAATGTCACTTTCAGAGTACTGAAATACAAATTTAGAAAATAGTCTGCTCTCACCAGATATATACACTTCATTGTGGAAGGTAATGCAAGCAAACTCCACCCATTTTCTGTTCTGGGATTCGTCCTCCATCTCCGTCATTGGCAGCCGTGCGACCTCCAGCCGGCTGCGTCTGAGAGGGTCCAAGCAGGTGACGGTGGAGATGAAGCGCTCGTCTTTTGTGCAACCTCCGATGATGAGGAAGACCTCGGACAGAAAGTGCTGCAAACGAGGTTTGGTTCGCTCTGAGACCACCTGAAAACACGGGGGTGGGAGTGTCATGGTAGGGAGACGATTGGGAGACATTTTCCACCACCTACTCCTAATACCGACCTCCCTCCCAGACAGGTGAAAGGTGCGTGCCTCTTGCAGCAAAGGAAAGGCCTTACTGCAGCATCGAATCAGCTCATCCGACTCCACTTTCTCCACGAAGTATGCGGGGTCCAGCAGTGGCAGTCGGACGTGTGAAAGCAGGCTGGGCAGTAACGGACAGCGTTCGCTCTGCCGGGCTCTCACCCAGCTCATCAGCGCTTCGAAAACGCACTCCTCACACCTTACATCCAACTCGTCACTCTGCAGGACCGCCTCCAGAGACTGAGAAGGCATCTCCACAAAGTCCTGCTGCTGGATCACCTGAGAGAACTGGCAGGTGATGTACTCCTCCGCTGTGGTCCTCAGCTCTGGCAGGGCGTGGCTGTGGGCCAGATTCAGGATGCCAACACAGCTCTCAAGTTGGAGGGACTTGCTGAGAAATTTGGAACATGCGTCTACAACGCGCAGAAACTACAAAAAAAAAAAGAACAAAACATGAGCTTCCACTATAAATAAGAAGCTACAATTTTTCTAATTTGTATGTATTATTTTCTAACATGTATGTCCTTGCGCCTTTAGAAGTATTCAGAGTAAAAGCAAATGTTTTCTATGTAGAGAAAAGAGCAAAACAAAGCCTTCAGCACCTTAGTAAAAGTGATGAAGACATTTTTGACAACATGTTTTTTCAATTTTGTAGCTCCAAAATTCACACAGAAGTCTTTGTGTTTCTGTAAATGAAACCTCAAAAATTTCTTTATGGGTTATAAAAAACACATATCTCCACAAGAAAGGCAGCATGAGACACCAAACACATAACGTTTGGCTTTTTTTCCAGCAGACTGAGGATAATTAACAAATATGAGATTTAGAGGTGTAATGATCAATCCACTTCATTGATTTCTTTTCCTACAATCCAACCAGATAGATCTGTCTGAGGCTAGTTGTTAATCAAATCGACCTATACTAATATGAAATTACACTGATAGGTAAAGATTTGTTGGAAAACACTCGTTGGATTGAGGTACGATAGGTTTATTTAACGTCAAACATTTACATCACAGTGCACAACACATAGGTGACGATAGCAGAAAATGATCAAAGCATCATTACAGTCCAATGTGTGGAAACACTTTTACAAAGACCATACAGCGTGTTAGAATGTTCTAATAATGGATTATTTTATGTGTTTGTTGCACAAATTTAATTTACATTTGATTTTTCTGCAAGAAATACAAGAAATCTGGAAAACTTCACCTGCACTGTTCAGTACCCAGGTACTGGTTGAATCGACGTTTAGGTCAACTAATCGGATCTTTTAAAAAATCGAAATCAAATCAGCGAGCACTGATTATGATAGGAATCAAACCGTTTAAATGAATCCTTACACCACTAAGGAGAATGTTCATGAGCGTTTCAAAAAAGGCAACATTTTTAAGTTGAAGCTTAAAATTAAAAAAAACCCTCTGCTGCTCAGAAAATAAACACTTGATTTAAGAAGTGTAAATAGTGCTTTCACTTCCATTGTTACTCGTGTTTTTGCTGCTTTTTGGATACATTTGCCACAATATCCTTTCCCACAAATGCTTTCGAACCATCGTTCTCTGAAAGTTATGAGGAAATTGTGGCACGAGCGGACACGCTCATGCAGTTTCTACACATTTTGGTATTAGAGATTATTTTATGGGGGAAGAAAAAAATCAAAACATATTCCATGCAACTCATTTTTTTAATGTGTGGAAGTTTAAACCAATTTGGTCTTATTTTCAGAGAAAAACATGGGGATTTTGCTTTCAAAAGAAAGGGTCCAAATCTTTGGGAAATTCCAAACTCATCTACAAGATTTAGAAGATTCAGCTGCAAAAAGCTGCTTTTAGTAAACTGTTGAGAGTTTTAGGTGTTTAGGTTTTGAATTCTAAAACTCCTCATTACCAGCAATGATCCAAAACATTCTGTGAATAAAAAATGAACAAGAGTAAATTTGATATTTTCTCGTTTAGCGTAATACCGGGGAAAACCGTCAAAAGGTTTGGCAGTAAAAGCAGCTGTGCCTTTTCTCTAAGGCACAGCTGTGAAGTTAATTTGAGTCTGTATGGAAAACTGATCCTAAGTATGAACAACTGGCCCACTTTCACTTCCCTATTAGATAAGAAAGTTTCAGAAAAACATGTTTGCACCCCTTCATGTTGTAAAGTAAGAGAGTTTAGTTTTTTAAAAAACGCCCTAAAGCTAAATTTGATTTATTTATGTATTTATTTTTAAAACTTTATTTTATATTTATATATGTATTTTCCAGTCATTGCTATTTACAGACATGGAGCAAAACTAAAATAGAAAAAAATCAAAACACACAGTCACAGGGCTGTTTTTGCAGTTAATACAGAGCTTTAGGTGTTGAAAGATTTTGTCAGTTTAAGCAGCTTTTCACCCATTGAAAATTTATTCATTTTAGTTGAAACATCAATTTTTAAGGACACTTTAAAAAAAACAATGTATTCAGCCATTAATGTATGGATTTGTTAATATGGACATGTTAAATTATAATAACATAAAAATTCTGGTTTTGTGCTTCCTGTGGTCAAAAAAGAAAGAATAACAAACCATAAAAAGCAGCTGAACGTGAAGATTTCAGAAAGTATGCTGACACTGGGTTAATAGAGTGATGCACAACGTGTCTCCATGTCATGTGGAACCTTTTTACCTGAAACTGATTGGCAGCCTCGAGGATGCCCTGGACGTTTGAGTGTGTGAGGAGGACTCGGCTGGTGTAGGTGTACTCCAGGAGCGTGCGCATGGTTCCGCTGTCGAGCCCCTTGATCTCCACCCGGTCCTCGTGGCTCTCCTTGAGGCCGCTGCAGAACATGGCCCTGCACACACAGAGACCGTCAGACCTGCACTTTTTCACGCATCTTCACTGCAAAAACAGGTCCCTGAGAAATAAGTCAAACATAAATAAGCAAATAAAATCTGCCAATGAGGTGAGGGAAAAATAGCCCAACCAAGAATTTTGAACTTTGTCGCTAAGACATGTTTTCACACACTCAGATTAACCTTGTTTTAAAAAAAGCTTTCTGGATAATATTATTTGTCTTGAAAGACATGAAAAATGAGACCATTTCCTTGAAACAAGGGATTTTCTACTTTGTTAAGATTCCAATTTTGCAGTGTTTGATGATTATGCTTACACTGCAAAAAAGATGTGGCCTAAAAATAGGAAAAGAACACTAATCCTAAGAAGAAAATCACTAAGCAGTAGTAAACGATCTGAACCACAGAGCACAGCGGTTGTGATGACTTTGGTGAAGTTGATTAAACTTTAAAATAACAGTTACAGTGTAATTTGTGTTGTTGTCTTTTTAGTCTAAAAATCTAGTTTTTCTGTCATTAGAAGTTTAGGACAAAAGGATTTTTGACTCATTGTAATAATAATTTCCTAATTTCTAGGTCCCAGCTCTTAATGTGACTGGAAATTCTCAACTGTTTGAGGAAAAGCTTGGAAAGGTTTGGAGCAAAGATCAGACCTAAAACCTGCTAGAATATCTTTAATGTCCAAAAACAAGCCTTGTTGCAAGTGTAGAATAGTTTGTATTACCTGAAGTACTGACTAGCAGCAGCGAGAATGGCTCGATGGCAGTGGAAGTCTTGTCCCTGAACGCAGATGGTCACGTCGGTCAGTTCTCTGTTCACCCGCAGGGTCTCCATCCCTCTCAGCAGCTCCACCGACAGGCCTTCATCTTGCCAGCGCAGCTCGCTCACAACTCCTGCCTTGTCCTTTTCTTCCATTTGATTGGAGCCGTCGTCGCTAAGTAGGCAGTCTGTTGTCCTCTCAAGTGAATCGCTCATGTTTGGTTTCAATGGTTCTTCCAAAAGAGTCACTTTTTACAGACCAACTACCAGCGAGCGTTCTCCAAACCCCTGATTTGTAACCGAATGAAACTTCATGGCAACAGTTACTTTGACACAAGCATTTTTTTTCTCTTTTCTTCTCCTCTTCATACTTCCTATTTCTGTTCACTGAGGATGTAGCAATGTTTGTTTGTCTCTACATACTTCCTCTTCTTCTGCTGCATAAATGAGTCCAAAGTAGCTCAGACGAACTGCTGCAGAAACCTCAGCATCAGCAGGCGAAGAGTGGAAAATAACAGAGAAACGTCTCCCAGGTTCTTCATCTTTCAGGGTCGGATGTGGTTTGTGTTCACTCCCTTCTCGTTCAACTGTCTTTAATCACTCCCCCGTGCTCGAACTGAAGTGAGATGTGACTGATTACATTTCTGAGAAGTGCGCTATTTTCACAGGGGCCGGGAGCGACGTTTGAGATCAGGGTTTGAGATGCAGAAGAATCGAGAACATCCATCCAGCAGGAATCATTGGGACAACAAGAGGCTGTGTTGAAATGTCGTATCAGAAAGAAAGTACATTAAACATAAAAAATACAGAAAATGGCAACCTTAAAGAATAAAAAAGAACTGCCAACAGAAAAGCTACAGTGACTGTTTCTGTTTTACATCCTTTTTTGTAGTGCAGTGACTCCAATGTGCAGTTTTTTTTTTTAAGAAAGCCCAGATGATCACCTCTCACCTCCATCTCATTTAGTTGAGAATGAAGGTTTGTCCTAGAAAACCTGGTTTTTGATTTCACGGGCAGTAACATTTGCAATAAACAGTCACTGATTTCTGAGATGATCTAGATCCAAACTTTTACAGAAGTAGTTACTGCATAAAAAGGGTCATCTGAATGTAGTCTTTTGGGGGGAGTCTATTGTAAGCCCATTGAAAGGCATGCTAAGGTCAAAAACAAAGGTTTTTCTCTTTGACACTTTGTCGTCACCCACATCAAGTCCATTTCCTTCCTCCGAGACGCTTACATAAAGTAGTTCTCTTTTCAGTTTGTTACAGAATTAGGAAAGTTCCTTTAATAAGAGGCAAAAAAACCTCGTCAACTTAAAAATCCAAAGTGAACTTAAAAAAAAAAGAAAAACTTGGAACCATCATCCTGGACGAACAAGACTCTCCACAGAAAAATTTCCCTCATATGCGACATTAGTTTTTACCTCTTGGAAATTACGTGTTAGTTTTAATCAGAATTTTCCACTCAAGTCATGATGAATGACCCTATAGATTTAATTCATCTGTGTACAAATATCTGTTGCTTTTGTTTGTCTTCTTTAGTGCAAATTTGTGGGACTGCTGCGGGTGTCATGTTGAACCATTTTTATCGTCTCTGTGGAATAAAGCTGTTGATAAAAGTCATACAGTATGAAAATATCATTAAGTTGTTGCAAAAATGTTGAGATTTTAAAAAGAGAGAGATAGCCGAGCCTAGCATTTAGTACAGGGAGGTGCAAGCACGTACACTTTCTTAGATATTTTACTTGAATCAGTGCCAACAATGCGTACTTTAATGCTTTAAGCTTTAGAATACTGCTACTAAACAGAATTATGTTAATGAACAGAATAATGCTAATAAATCCACATTTTGGTCATACCTAAAAATAGATGCTAAAAAATGACAAAAATCAAAGTCCCACTCCAAGGACATACAGTAGTTTCTGCAGAACAACTGCAGTTCATCAGAAATTTGCCTCTAGGTTGTGGTGGCCACACTTCCCATCATCCTTTTGTTTACACTCTCTCCCACTAGCTTACAGCTCTTCACAACCCCAACCTAATAGGACAGGTGCAACAAAAATAGAGTTATACAGCCATGCAGTTTTGAGCGAGATCCCAACTCAGACGAGGAAACAAACATGGATTTAGTCGTCTACAAGTGGATGTATCAGAATGTAGCGGAGCAGGGAGCTTGTAAAGGAATCCTTAGAATTTACAATGATTTGAGTAAAGAAATACTCAAAACTGCCATTTTAAATTTAATTTGTGTTTATTTTTTCCTCTATCATGAGAAAAATGCTCAAGAACGTTAAAAACACCAAAAACACAATTTTCACTAGAGTTGGTCTTTGATTGTCTAAAATAAATTAAACCAAACTAGACACCCAATACTTATTCAGACTGTTATTATTTTTAGCTGTTGCCAAAGTGCCACAATGGAGGATTGAAAAATCCACATGTGGCTCTGGAGCCTCAAGTTTCAGGCCCCTGATCTAAGGGGAAGATGAACTTGGCACAACAGAAAAAAATAATGCATTTCCCCTTTATGTCCTCTAGATGGCAGCATTTTCCCGTTTCATTCTCAGAACCATCAGTTCAGACGAATTAGGTCAGAATTGTACGCAGGCTGCTTCCTAGCAACACTTTCCAAACTTTTGTGGTATTTTATCCTAGAAGTATCAAATTGATAAAATAAGAATAAAAAAAAAAGTAAAATAAATCGTTCAGGTGTTGAAGGAACATGTTGGTTCATGGCAGAAACTCAAACACGATCTTTTCTCCCCTCAGCTTTATTTTCTTTTTTACTTTTATACTTCCAGTTTGACAAAAACTTTAAACAGCAGAGCACTCAGGTACATTTCCGTTGTCCCCAGGTGTATTTCCGTAAACAGATCCTCCCCCGCGCCGTGAGGCTGCTCCCTTCCACACCCATGTTCATCATCCAGGAAATAAAACGCGTCCTGTACGTAGACCTGCTCTCACGAAGCATGACCTACCACAGCAGCCGTCAGAAAGCTGCAGACAGGCATGGTTTGAGGACCGAAGCAGGATCGGGATGGGGGCTTCTCTGCGCGCGCTCTGCGGGGCCGCTTTGATCCTTTTGGTGCGTCTGTCGCAGCTTTGCGGTAAGTTCGTCCGAGGACAAGGAAACGCTTTAGTTTTCCATTTGGATCTGATGATTCACTAAAAAACAATGTAGGAAACCAAAAATATCAGAAATTAACTTTAAAATACAATTACATGAAGTTCATTTATTAATTAATTGAATAAAGTAAGTCATTTAAAGTTTTTTCTCGTATATTTCAAATGATAAACTAGAATAACTTTGTTTTCTATTAGAATAATTTAACTTTTTCACGTCAAACAAGAAGTGCCGGCCGGTAGTGGTCACAAACCTGCCATTTCCCACATTTACTCCATAGACACAGTAAATGCATTAAACTCTTTTTATTTTCTTTTTTCAAAGAGTCCAAAGTTTACAGGTACCACTGTAAAACAACCTTTTCTGTTTATTGTTGATTATTTTTGTTTAGACCAGACAAGATCATTAAAAAAAAAAAAAAAGCAGAACGATGAGAATTTTACATCATTTGCCTTGAGGTGACGTTGTATGTGGTAAGTTGGTGGGAGAAACGCATGCAAATTGTTTTACCAAACACTTTTGTAACCCTCAGAAATGGGAACATAGACTGGGCTGAGTTTGCTCAACTTCACATGCAAGAATATGAAACCTGACTTGAGACACATCTAACTCATTTCTCTTTCTTTTACCTCCTGAACGTCACTGTAAGATCTAACAAAGAAATCCTCCTAACTTTTCTCTGGCCTTTAATATATGGTATATTGGAGTATAAAGGAATCGATTTAGTTTTATTTTAGATCATATAATTCTCCAAAAGCTATTTTGGAAACATTAATTATCAGAAATTACCGGAACCCTAAAATAAAATTTCCGGTACATTATGTTTTATTTATTTATTTTTTTAAATAAATTTGGTCATTTATAGTATTTTCATTTTAGGTCAAAGCAATCGCCGAATTAGAATAACAGTTGCTTTTCATTTTGAGATAAACTTTTTTTCGTGTCATAAACTTGCCATTCATTTACTTTGCCTTAAATAACCAGTAAATGCATGAATGCCAATATGTTTTCAATATAAGACTCACAGTTCATATGATTTTAAAAGACACAACTCTGTTTCTGTGTTGAACTAAACACATTTCTTTGGAAGTTCATTCAAAAAAATACCAGAACGATGAGAATTTTACACTATTTGCCTTGAGGTCACATTCTGTTTAGTAAGTTGTTGGTAGAAAAGCACGTTAACTGCTTTTACACTTCAGTCAGATCTCCTTAGGCTTTTTAAATCTGCATTTTTTTGAGTTTTTTTGTATTTTATGCTTAGCCCTTTTGTGACCGCTCAGAAATGGGAACATAAACTAGCTTGAGTATATTTAATTTCACATGGAAGAACATGAAACTCGACTTGAGACACGTTTTACTCATTTCTCTTTTTTTTTTTTTTTTTTTAAACCTCCCTGACGTCACTAGCTCTCTTGCTGTTTCATTTGTGGTGCTGCAGGCACACGGATGCTGTCTCTCTATTGTGTTTTGGGTACAAAACTGTGGGGCAGCGGTAGGGCGGTCAACCCCTGATCGTTATATTGCAGGTTCGATTCCCGCCTTGCACGCCCATGAGTCGAAGTGTCCTTGGGCAAGACACTGAACCCCACCTTGCCTCTGGTTGTAGGTGGTGTTTGGCAGTGGAGCCACCACCAGTGTGTGAATGTGTCTGTGACTGTAAAGCGCTTTGGTTCTTGTAGGTAGAAAAGCGCTATACAAGTATACGCCATTTACCAATATTGACCATTTTTGTGACAATTTTAAATATGAAGTGCAGGACTTCTCTGTAAATGTTTTTGTTTGACTGGGATCATTGGAAGTAGTTTGTTAGAAAATAAATAAACTTTAAGAAAGTCAAAAGAGTTGAATTTTCCCACTAAATCAAAATAAAAATGATCAAACATTTAAGATAAAAGGCATTTTAAGTTTAATTTTCCGCTCATTTTAATACTAAAATGTTTTTCGATGATGATTTTGTTTCTCTGACTTTAGTTTCATCTCTTTCCTTCAGCAGCGTGACTGATGCCTGGTTGTTTTTACTTGTGTGTGTTATTATTAAAAAAACACAGATTGTCTTGGCAAAAAGTTTCCGCTCATTTGCAATTATTTTGACACCTTTTTAATGGATAAAATAAAAAAACATCTTTAAAATTAAAGATGGGGAAAAACATGAGCTTTTTTTCAAAGCGTTTCCAGTGGTCTTTGAATTGTGCCATTGTTTAGCTAAAAGCAACAACAAAAAAGTCTGTGTTGTTTTCCTGGACATAATTTCTGCAGAGCAGCAGTATCTCATAGGAAAAATTACCTCTGATTTGATGGCGGGATTGTTGTTTCAGAGGAAGCCTGCTCCTCTTCCCATCATCCCTATGTTTACACATCTCTCACTAGCTTACAGTCCCTCACAACCCCAACCTAACAATAGTGGTGCAACAAAAACAGCAAGCATTGGATAGATACATAGATCTATTTGTCTGAAAGTGGGTGCATCGGAACGGAGTGGAGCAGGGAGATTGTGGCTATCAGACTGCAGCTTCTATGTCACTTCTAGAGGTTTTTTTCCAACTGCATTTTTCCTCTGCTCCTGATTCACAATGATTTGAATAAAGAAATACTCAGAAATCCAATTCTAAGCTTAATTTCCTTTATATATGTCCCCCATTTTGAGAAAATGCAACAAGAACATGTTAAAAACACCATTTCGTTGGCGTGGGCCTTTTAAACGAGACACTTGCTGTTTGTGGATTGAAGGTAAGTTGTGAAAAGTGAGGATGTGAAGAGAGAACTCAAATTTCTGAGGTCAGAGGATAGTGAGTTCTAGAGTCGGTAGTGAGGCGAGCGAGTGGAACAGACCAGTGAATAGAGGAAGATGATCGAAGAGAGTGGGAGTGGAGAAGATCCAAGAGATATGATGGAGTGAGGTTTTTAATGGCTCTGAAAGTAAACAGAAAGATTTTGAATTTGATATGGAAACTGAACTGAGAGCCAGTGGAGCTGCTGGAAAAGAGGAGTGGTAAATGAATGTGACAGCTGAATTCCTCGTATGGAGACATTTGTGAGAGAAGAAAGTCAGGGAAATCTAAACGAGAGGTTAGCATTAACTGTATAAAGGACCTGGACTTTGGGAATGTGATGTCACCTGTAGAAAATGGCTTACTCCCAGCTCCAACAAAGTGAATTCAGTTGCCATCCTTTTCACAATAAACACGCCGCCATGTTTAAGCCAAATGTCATCAGTAAGCAATGATTGGTCCGAGTCGGTCTGAGTCATCGTTTCTATGATGACCCTTTTTAACAATCAGGAAGGCCACACCCCTACCACTTAAAAGTGGGCCTCACAAAACCTGTTAAACACACGTTTCAAACATGAGACCACATGCTTTTATTGTGGTATCTGATTGGCCAGTTTATTATGAGAATAACTTTCACTACAGAGAAATGGAAAACATGAGGATTAGCAAGAACATGTTTTAAAAAAGTAGCAGTGCAAGAATAGGTTTTCTTACAAAATATAAAGCTGTTTATTTCTCTTTAGAAGTCTGTGATTTTGTCTTGTTGGGGTCAGCAGGTACTTCCTATTAGGAATGCAATGGGGGAGGAGTCACTCAGTCCAGTTCTCAAATACAGTCAATGATTTAGACACATCTGTGACAAATGGAAAAGATGTGAGCAATACATGCAACCAGTTAAATTGGAGAAATGGAGAGCCAAACCTTTGTGTTGTGTGTCACACTGAGTGTGAGGAAAAGTAAGAAGTGTAAAGAGGTATCTGGGGATTTAAGGGGAAAAAAAGCGGGAAAATGGGAGCAATCTCAAGGCTACAAGTCAATCTGCAGAGATCTGAATGTTTGCGTTTACAGCCTATGGTTCTGACGCTCTGTGGCATGGATAGAAAAGCAACATGAATGACAAATCATAGTGAAATATTGAATGGCTGATATAGAACCCCAACTGACTGATCTATAGACACATGCTTCTACAGTGTCAGCTCACACCATCATCGCCATCTGAATGAAAAGGGATTTTATGTTCCAAGATCCCGGTGGTCATATTTCCTGACACAAGGACATGAAAAAGTGAGACTGCAAAATCCCAATCCTCCTGGGAGAACGTATTGAGGACTTTGGAGCTTTTTGGGAAATAACAACATGGCACTGTTTCCAGAAGAAAAAATGATGCCTTCAAAGAAAGGAAAACACAGTCTCTACAGTAAAACATGGTGGAGGTTCAAAGACGTTTTAAGGTGGCTTTGCTGCTTCTGGCCCCAGAAGCCTTGACTGTGTGAACGGTACCATGAAATCTGATGATTAACAAAGAGTTTTCAGCCACAGTGTCATTTCCTGTGTCAGAAAGCTGCATCTCCGGTAGCCCAACTTCAAAACACAACAAATATTTTCAGAAATGGTTTCAAACAAAATCCTGGAATATTTCAGATCTAAATCCAATAGAACATGGAGATCTCAAAACAGCAGTTGTAAGACAGAAGTTGTTCAAAGTTTTGTAAGAGATGTTTAAGAAATTCATTCATGGTTACAGGAAGCAAGTTCAGGTTTTCTTTCCAAAGGGTGCACTACCAAATATCAAGTTAAGGGTCACAATAATTTTGACCTGTCCATTTTTGAATTTTGTGTGGATTTTTGCCAGGTTTGATTTTCCATTTGTGTCTGTGTTGTTCCTGTGCATACAAAAACATCTGTAACTGGAATCTTTTCCGGATGGAAGTGTTGCAGTTTCTGGCTAAAAATGTTTACAGTTCAGGCAGAGACTGTGAGTTATGTGGAATTGCTTTTCTTGAAGTGCCCTGACCATATGAGAACAGGACTAAGTGACCCCCTCCCCTTGCTCTCCACACAGGAAGTACTCGCTGACTTCAAGTAGCCAAAATCCCAAACATTTCTATCGAGAAATAAACAGCTGTTTGTCAGCCATATTTGTCAGAATAACCGATTTTGCTCTGCTACCACTTTTTAATATGTTCTTGCTATTTTTTAAATGATATGTTTTCTTTATTGCAAGCTATTCAAATTAGAAACATGCCTTTCAGCTACCTCAATAAAAGTATGTGGTCTCACGTCCAATGTTGAAAAAGTTTGAGAGATTTTGTGTGGCCAGCTTTAAAGTGGGAGGGGTCTGGACGTCCAACAAGTTCACTCCTGATTGGTGAGAGTGGTTTCCATAGAAACAATGACTCCGATTGATTTAGACCAATCCCTGTTTACTGATGTCGTCTGGCTCCAACATGACGGCATCCGTATCACAAAAAAAAATGGCAACTGAATTGACTTCATTTTCTATGGGTGACATCACACTCACTCTGTCCAGCTCTCATAAGCCTCGTTTCCACTGAGTGGTACAGTCCAGTCTGGTATTTTGAGTATTTCAATTATAAAACGGAGCCATAAAGCCAGACTGAACAGTACCATTTTTTTTGGGTCCCCATTGGTTGTGGGTCCATAGAAAAACTGAATGTACCGGTGAGGGCGGAGCTACTGTTGTCACACTCTGAAACCTATTGATTGGGGAAAGGTAATTAAGACAAAAGAAAGCGCCAAATCGTCGCCAGCGTATTCCCCTTCACCACCTTAAACGGTTAAACAACATTAAACGGTTTTTATATGCCAAATTCCAAAAGCCAAGCGGAAAAAAAAAATGGTGGATGACCTCCAATGTTGTTGTTGATAGCTTTGCTTTTGTAGTCGCATTACTATGACGAAAGGTTATGCAATCGGTCTATATCCCGCATGTGCAGTGACGGTCCAACTTGGAGTAGAAACGCTTGGCTGAATTGTCTGAACCATTCTAAACCGGACCATACCTCTCAGTGGAAACAAGGCTATATATAGTCAATGGTTCTGACTTATGATACCAGGCTACAAGACAACTGTGTTTTATGTTTTGTCATAATAACTTTTTACATTTTGTGGTAAGGAAAATTATCTGGCATTTAACACATTTTTATTATTTTTCTAAATATTACCTCAGAAGAGGAGAAATAAAGTAAATGTTTGTGTGTAAAATTCTGTTTACAATCCCACCTTCTTAAATTAGAGTCGAAACAAAAGTAGCACCTCTCACAGTAGATTTTGACTGACTTGTACATTTTGTGTTTGTGTGTTGGGTTCTGCAGAAGCCAGAGTGAACACTGAGATCCAAGTGGGCCCTTTGTATCGTGTGGTTGACACTCGACTCTCAATTTTCTGCAATGCGAGTGGCTACCCCAGCGACAAAAGAACCGAGTTTCAGTTTCTTATGAGTCGGCCGTCGAGGCCAGATTTTAGTCTCAACATCATCAGCTCAGAGGAGCCAGACTTCAGTTATGCCAGTCACGGTAGACGTGTGGCGAATAAAGACATCATTCTGATGCACCAGGGTCAGAGTGATGTCGTCTTTGTGATAGAGAAGCTACTCAAAGAGGATGAAGGAGAATACGAGTGCATCTCTGTATGTAAAGAAACTGTACTTGATGGGACCTTCAGCGCCAAGACAATCGTTAAAGGTAAACCATTATTGTATTTTCTGATGTTTCCACATGGTTGTGATGGTAAAATGTCTGAACTTTTCCAATCTTCATCTGTTATGTTTTGTTGCAGTGATCGATGATTCTCTAAGCGTCTTACTACGCGACTCTTCAACCTCAAGGAGTCTTAAAGAAGGGGAAGCCCTCTCTTTGACATGCCAAGTCTCTAGCGACACCCTCCAGCACACCCATCTCTCTGTGGTCTGGTTTCTCCACAAGGAAGGGGCACAAGACCCTCAGCCCATTATTTCTCTGAGCAGAGATTTCACGCTGATTCCAGGCGGGGACTTCAAGCAGCGCTACAAAGAAGGAGCCATTAACTTGGACAAAATAGGAGAGACTACTTACAGGTTAGAGATGACCGAGCTGCAGCTGTCAGACCAAGGCCAGATCTACTGCCAGGCTCAGGAGTGGATCCAAGATCCCGATCGTTCCTGGTACTCCATCAACCAGAAAGATACAGAGAAAATTGATCTTACAGTCAAAGCTAGAGGTAAGGAGCAGCGATCAACTTTCCTCTTAATTTCAGCTGTCAAACTGAAGCTTTTTTGTTTGTGGTCCCTTAAACTTCTTTCTGTCTTTGTCTCGTAGAAGTTGGACCAGACGTGTTGTCTCTTGTAGTGAAAATCTCCTCAGAGAAGACTTCACTGATGGAAGGGCAGGAACTGCTGGTATCCTGCAGCGTAGACACACAGAACCTGAAGCAAAGGTTCTTCTCAGTTGCATGGTTTCGGGAGGACATTGAACTGATACGCATTGGCCCGAAGGGAATTCTGACAGTTTCTTTGGACGATCAGAGAGTAGAAGAGGGCGGCCTGAGGGCCATTCGGATTGGAGATGGAGATTATCATTTCGGCTTAAAGCCTGTCAGCAAAGATGATCAGGGAAGTTACACTTGCGTGGCGTGGCCTGAGGAACGTGGCACTGATGGGGTCTTTTCAAAGGGAACACCCCAGAGCTCCAACAGCCTGCAGATCACCATCTCAGTTCCAGGTTTGTCAGATCAGCTTCTTTTCAAAGTCATCTTCCATGAGCGAGGTGTTTATAATGATGCTCTGTCTCCTCTCAGAAAGTGGACTTTCAGTGAAAATGGAGAACCCCACACTGAATGTAAACCAACTGGACAAGCTCATGTTGGTCTGTAAAGTGGGAGGAGCTAAAGATTATCTCTCAGTCAACTGGGAATTTAAATCAGTCTCAAGTTCAACTTTCACCAGCATCATCAGTCTGGAGTCAGACGCCGTGATGAAAAAAGACGCGACGTTCAAAGATCGCCAAGTGCGAGCAACGCGGCCAGCAAGTGACAGCTTCGTGTTTGAGCTGGATCAAGTCACGCTGGCGGATTCAGGCCAATACAAGTGCCATGTGGTTGAAAAAGTATCGAACCAAGACCTTCACACTAATGCCTCGGAGTGTGCTGTCACCGTCAACCCCCTTGGTAAGAGATGATTTGTGTTTCACAAATATTTAAAAAATTATCATCACAAGTTTGATTGTGCTTTTAAAGAGGGAAAGCTATACACCCTTTTCTTTACATAGAATTTAAGAATGTCTGACAATGAAGCCAAAGAGGTGTGTATCTTTCCCTCTCACATAATTTGATACACATCTCAGTACATGGTCCATGAATCCACACACAAGGGATTCAACAAACTTTGTGGTGCTTTGATACAGGCCAGTTCTTTTACCAAAATGGATGCAATTAAGATATTTATTCATTTGGCATTTAAAACTATTAATGAAAATGTATTTTTTTTTCTTACTGGTACTTTTTTATTTGAAGCAAGAAAAACAAAATTAGCTTCGAACATTCAAACCTGGCATTTTGGGTCCTTTAGACTGTTTTGTTTATTGTGGTTTTAAAAAAAAGTGAGTCATATTATTTTTACATAAGCATTGTTTGGGCTGCTGTGAAAAAAGGGTTCGTATGTTTAGTGCAAACAACACATCGCTCGCTGTGCTTCACCTTCAGCCAATTGTAATTGACTCGACTTGTTAGAAGGAAGCTTGTGATTGGACGTCTTTTTGTTTGCATCACATGTACCGGTACATACAAAGACAGAGACAGTAGAGACACAACAGGAAGAGAAACTGACAAAGATTGGCAGAAATCAATAATTTACTTCCCGATCGATTTTTATACTATTTTTACCAACATAATCATGTTCGTATCTGAGGCTTTCAACTGAAACTGCTGTTGCTCTCAGTATTATTTTCAATACGTATCTGCTATCCATTACATTCCTAGTAAACAGATTAAGAGGAAGGAAACTGCAAAGTGGGGCAAACGAGTATTTGTCAGTCACTTTTTCTGCAGGTTGTCCAACCAATAGAAACGTTTCAACTGTAAAACTGCGTTCCCAAGGTGCTCAGAAATGCGCGATCGAGCCAGGCTTCCAAAGAAAAGTCTATGTAAAAGTCCTGCATCCGTGTTGTAAACTTGCGTGTTGCTGCGCAAGTTTTAAGTCCGTTTTCAGGCTATACGTACAAAACGTGCTGCAATTGAACGCGTGCTGAAAGCTAAACCAGTTGAACAATCGGGGACTAGGGTTTGGTAGTCACATGTGTATAGCATCCTTTTCAATACACAGAAGTGCCAAGCATTTGAAAATTGATCGTGAAGAATGCAATAATAATTCTTTGGCAGGTGTGAACACACTGTAGCTGCTGCATTGGCCCATTATTCCTTGCAGATCTACTCAATAGCTGTGATGTTACCGGATAGCATGGATTTTCAACTCCCTGCATAGATTCCCTGTAAGATTTAGATCCATAGATTAGCTAGACCACTCCAGGATCCTAAAATGCCTTTTATGTAGCCACTCCTTTGTTGCAGGTGTTTGGGATTCTTGTCATACTAGAAGAGCCAGCCAAGTCTCATTCTCGGTGCTTTCACTAATAGAAGTTGTTGCCACTCTCATCATCAAAAGTGGGACAAAGACTGCCAAACACTGCTTCACTCCACTGTAAATGCTAAACAATTCTTTCTAAACTGATAAACTTTCTAAACTAGCCATGTAAATTCTAATCTTTACTATAACACGCTAGTTATTTTTGGTAATCACAGTAGCGCCACTTTTATACTTCTGGGGTGAAAGATATACTAATGTATAGTTTTAGTGTTTTTAAGTTTTGTATTTTATGTGTTAATTGAAAGATGTGAAGGATATAAAGTTGTAGATCATGTGAAAAAGTCATTTTCTGTTTAAAGGCGGTTTTGCATTGTAAACATCTAATGTTGTGAATGAAGTGTAATTCTGTTTGTGTTTGTGTGTCCCAGCATCATTGATGGAAGTGTCCCTGAGAAGTCGTAGCATCAGCCCGACTATAGGAGCTGAGGCTGTGTTGATGTGTAAGGTGAAGGGTCCACGCATTCCAATAACTGTGACCTGGATAAAAAAAACAAACCTTGGTATGGATGAGATTGTGAAGCTGAACTACAATGGTGACATAAGCTGGTCTGGAAACCAGGAAAGCTATCAGGTGAGCGTACGGAATCAAAAAGATTCGGTCATTTATGACCTGAAACTCACCAGTGCCAGCCAAATGGAAAAAGGGACCTACCAGTGCAGCGTGTCCACCTTTGTGGAGGGCGCACACAAGAAGTTGGCTACATCTAATGGCCTAGATGTGGCGGTGCAGAATCCAGGTATGACGCACGCTTCTACAATTTGCTACACTCAGAATATCCGTTTAGCACTTTTGCCTGAAGCTTGCGTTCTTTAAAGTTTTGTCTGATAATCTTATCTCAATTTTGTCTTTCAGGGACAAAATTCAAAGTAGATCTGAACCCCACCATTGAGCAAATGATTAACACAGACCTGCACATGAAGTGTTTGTTTGAGGGATCTATTCTACAATATGCCTACTCTGTCACTTGGTTGCTGCAACGGGAAACAGGATATATAAACATTGTCAGTATAGACAAGAATGCTCTTGTGACATATGGAAATGTGCCAGAGCTCAACCACAGACAGCGCGTCAGCATAAGGCGCACTGAAGGTGCCTTTGAGCTCATCATTCGACAAGCCAAACTTTCAGACTCTGGTTCATACGTTTGCAACGTGACTGAGTGGCTAAAAGATCCTCGAGGATCTTGGATTTCGCTCTCGACGTTGTCCATGTCCACAAAGGTCAAGATTTCTGAGCCAAGTAAGAAAATACTTTTAACTATCTTTCACATACACTACTTTGTTTTTCACAATCCCCTTTCAAAAGTGGCCAGCTAGGTTAAATTTGGATCATAAATCAGTCTTGTAGCCATTTTTTTCTTCATGGTTGAAAAAGTAAACACCCAAAAATCTCCCACTGCAGATTTTTAGAGCTTTCAATAAACCTTCTGAGTGCCAGCCAAATGACATTAAAGCATCGTTACCTTTCACTTTTTCAGACGTGTACAGGTTTACCAATTTTGAACTTAAAGTCACAGTCACAACTGCCCTTATGGGTGGATACGGGTAGAAAATGATCAAATCTTTAGACATCTTTAAAGCATTTATGCACATTGTTTTTCTACAACATGCTGAGAACAGCTCATAGGGAACACTTATACAACACGCAAGGTTAAGTAAGGGTGAATAGGTGAGATGCAGGTGCATTGTATGGATTCTGCATTGTATTAATCCCCTCAAATCCTGCGGACTGCACAAGGTGCTTGTTAGTGTTGTTCACACGATAACTGTGTGCTCCATGCAAGCAGTCTGACTGTTAGAAATCAGGAAATTGCACAATTAGATTGTAGTTTGTTTGAATTTTTTATTTGAAGCTTAAAGGCCATGTATGTGTCTTAGATGTCATGAAATCTGCTGCACAACCACTTTCAATAAAAAAGAATCACTTCCCTTTTCACTTGTAATATCGTGCTTATTTCCCTGTATGCTGTTAACATTAGTTCCTTTTTTTTTTTTTGTAAAATTGTTAAATCAGTCCTATTTTTCTGAATGAATGCATTATTCATATAATGACTTGTGTTTAACTTATTTTTCCTTCACAGTCTATATATCACCTGCTTTGTCTTTGCATCACCTGGAACTGAGTCAGTAAAAAAAAAAAAACATGTCTAACTGTGTGCTTTCTTGCAGAAACACATCTGTTCATTGAAACCAGACAGTTGAAGGAGCTGAACATAAGCAGAGACAAGGATTTTACCATCCCCTGCCACCTCAAGAAACAAGCCAGCAATGAATCCCAGTTCCAGGTCACTTGGTTTTGGCAAGAAGACACAGAAAGCGACATGCGCAAAGCCATATTCACAGTCTATCGAAATTCAACCCTACAAAGCAGCTTTGAGGAGGTAGATCTTAGGTTTAGTCATCCTGGAGAGGACATTTTCAGCCTAACGGTGCTAAAGCCCAGTCCTCAACACAGCGGCCTGTATTTCTGTGAAGTGGAAGAGTGGCTCCCATCTCTCCCCCAAGAGTGGCGAAGGGTTACCACAGCAACATCAGAAAAACTTAATGTCACCGTTACTGGTGGCGAAGGTAATGACTGATGATTTATTTATTTTTTTTTTTTTAGAATCTTTACATTTATTTCACTAAAACTAAATTTCTGTCTGCTTTTCCTGTAGGAGTGGATAAGCACACATTGATGGATGCCAAAGTGCCCCTCATCGTCACTGTTGTCATCTTGCTGTTGATTCTAGTGGCTCTGGTCATAACGATTTGCAAGAAGACTAAGGGTTCAGGCAGCAAAAAGCAAAACCACACTCTCTGGGCTGAACAGGGTCAGCATATAAAATTAGACACTGACTAAACTGCAGAAATAGCAAAGAGAGAAGAAATGTTTGCACTCTGTTATGCTCTGAAATGAACACACAAGTGTTTCATCATGTAAAAAGGCAGCCTGTGTGTTTTGAGCCCCTGTTGAAAGTTTTTATTTTTATGTGTTAAAATGTGAATTTTTTTGTTACAATTTTTTTTAACAGATTTGTGTTGCAGTTTATGTTTTAAGAAATGCAAAAGATTTTTAAGCTCTGAAATGAGACGTAAACGAATCTAATGTCCAAACTAACAGCATGGAGGGAGAAGCTTTGCAGCAGAATAATGCAATTGTACTTGCTTCATGCAATGAGGGTGCTGATGCATCTTCATGCTTCTTCAGTGCTAAATCTGCGGTGAGACGTCTACAGTTTTCTATGTAATGCTGCAGTGAATTGAAAAGGAAGTGCTCTGTGGTTTTCTCTTTGGTGGTTGGCAAAGCTGCTGTTGTCAGCTCGTGTGAGACAAACTACTTTGTAAAAAAAAAAAAAAAAAAAAAGAGGCTAAAGTTGAGCAGCAGTTGTCAGAATGTTCCAGTCCCAGCATGATTTCTACTTTTGTTCCTAAGTTTTATTAATTTATGTGTTTTTGTCTTTAGTCTTTGTCAGTGCTTTGATTGACACTGTTTTGGTCAAACAGGATTTGTGAAATTCTCAATGTGTTTCCTGTTAAGTTCTGTTTTATTTATGGTTTAGCAGTAAAGAAGACGCGCATAACGGATAATTTTACCAAACTAGACAGCTGATGCTCTGATTTTAGAGCAGATCTGTCTATCGGCTGGCTGGACGTTTTATTTTGAAATGTGTGATTATTCATCTTTGGCATGCTGTTGGAAACTAGTGAAGAAAAGATGAAATAAAGTCACTTCCTGTCTTTGTGTCTCTGAGAGTCGGCCCTATCAATGTATATGAGATTATTCCACCATTAAGAAAGGCTTTTATCTGCTGCCTGTGTGTTAATGCACAACAGCCTTTCTCTGACAGACGAAAGGAATCTCAAATCAGCCTTGAACACATGACACTAGCCATGCTGTATTTCCTTAAGTATAGTCTCCTGTCAGCAACTGGATCCCTCTAAACATTTCTCTGATTCTGCTTCCACGTGTCGACATTTATAGAGTTTATAAAGAAAAATTCCATTTTAGGACACTTGACAAAGGAGCACAATTATAAAAAGTACTGTAGGTCAAACTCCCATAATACTCTTCTTTTTTTTTTTCCTTTTCAATTATTGAAATGTCATAAAGCTGTTTCTTGTGGAGTCTATAGAAAGAAGTGAGATTTAATAGGCCACATTTATAATCCATGTGTTTTTTTTTTTTTTTTTTTTTTTGTAAAACCCATCGGTGTGTTTGTCTGTTGCTGGAATCTGATCCGTTTATCTCCGTTGCAGCAGTTTCTCTCCAAATCTGATCTCTTACCAGCTTACCAGCAGCAAATCTAACATGACGGACAGAAGTGGAAATGTCACAGCAGTCCAGCTGTAGTTTTGGTAAAGAGGACAACCTGAAACTCCTACTCGCAAAACCAGATCCACATGGCGGGTGTTGCCTATGCTCAGTGATTTATAGTTTTACCATTTGTTTTTATATGTTCCAATCTTAAAACAGCAATAAAAAAGCACTTTTAAGATCAGTCAAAAGCACAATAAGTACAGTTAAGAAAAACAGTGGAATCAATTGTCATAAAATCTATCAAAAAGGTAAAAACACAACAATTTTTACTTAGCTGAAAAGTAAAATGAAATAAACTTATTTTGAAGGCCAGAGCAATGAAAGTAAACTGATGTGGTGTTACTCAATTCTCACAGGCTTAAACAAGCTGCAACAGGTTTTATTACGGTTGGCTCAGTAAAAACAGCGAATACACACAAGTCAAAGATAAACTACACAGGCTGTTTTTATTTGAGGTGTAAACCAAATTTAACTCCAGGAACAAGTTTTTCTTAGAGTAAATGAAACTATGTTTCTCACTCATAGCTGACATATTTAGGGTTCTCAGAGTGTCTGGTTGGTTAATTTTACACAGTTAACCAATACAATGTGTGTGTTTTTTTCCTCTGGTTTCTCTTTTGGCACCACCTTGTGGAAGCTTTTATTTTAATGGTAACTGCAAAAAAAAAAAAAAAAAGGAATTCCTTATCTCCAGAACCCGCTGAATCCCTTTTGGGATCTCAGGGTTGCCATGGCAGCCACAGATGGGGAAAAAGGCGGGATACACCCTGAACAGGTCACCAGCCTGTCGCAGGGCTACACACTCACATGCACAGCTAGAGACGATTTAGAAGCATGTTTTTGGAATGTGGGAGGAAGCAGGGGAAACCCCACACATGCACAGGGAGAACATGCAAACTCCACAAAGGATTTGAACCAGGGCCTGCTCACCGTGAAGCATAAACACCAACCACTGTGCCAAAATGCAGCCTTGCATACAAAAATGATATTTCAGGAAGTGAAAAGTTTTGATGCGTTGACTTGCCTTACACATTATCCTTAAGATCCAATCCAATGAAAATTGTGTTTTGGTGTTTTTAACATGTTCTTGCACAAGTTTTTTTTGATGATGGAGGACAAGTATAAAATAGTTTAAGATTAAAACATGCTTTCTGAGTATTTTAAATTGTGATGTATCCATAAAATCCTAAAAAATTAATAGCAACCAAAAACATTGAACTCTTCATTTTCCTCATCCGAGCTGGAATTTGGCTAAAAAATGTACAGCTGGATAGATCCAATGTTGCTCGCTGTTTTTGTTGCACCGTTAATGTTAGTTTGGGGTTGTGATGGGCTATAAGATAGCGAGAGAGACTGTAAAAGAAAGGGATGATGTGAGATGGGGGCAGACTTACTCCGTGTCAACAGTCCCACCTAAAACCTCTGCCGTTCAGCAGAAACCATGTCGTTTTGGCTAAAAACGACATAATCATGATAAAAAGACCGCTGGGAAGACTTTGAACATAGATCAAAAGATGATCGGAGTGGGACAGGAACACACATTTCTGTGATGAAAGACGGCCCTGACAGAGAGGACTGTGTCTTCTGACACAAGCAAAAAAGGAACTAGTCAACTTCCTCTTCTCACATCAGCTGACAGAATGTCTTTGCTTGGACTCTCAACCTCCTTCTTCTCCCTTGTGGCTTCATTTCATACTTAAGATTCTGAAAAGGAGAGATATTTTGACATTACTGCCTTCTACAACTGCATAAAAAAGTTAGATGGCCTTTTCTTCTGTCTCAGACTTTTCCTTAGCCAACACAAGAGGGAGCTAGTGCTTCTTGAAGGAGGTCCTGCTGCTGAACTTCTCAGGTGACGAGTATTTCTCCCACATTCATGTGATGTTTTGCTTTAATCAAGAGCTTTGTGGTGTGTCTTAGATCATGTAAAAACCTACAGAAACAGCAAGTGGAACAAAATTTTGTGACCCAGGAGTTGATGTTGTTCATATCCAAAATAAATATGTGGATCTGATGTCAATTGTTGGACTTTCTCCTAGAGAAATGGTGAAAAGAGAAATATTTTTATATGCTAAGGTGCTGTAGCTGTAAGACAAGCCCAAATCATGACCCCTCCCCTGTCATGTTTGACAGTGGGGACAAGGCGTTTGAGCTGTTTGCTTGTTTGTTTCCATCAAACACAGCATTTAGGGGGGAAAAAACTCCAATTTTGGTTTCACTTGTCAAAGCACCTTTTGCTGTAACTTCTTTAACCTCAGCAGTGATTCCATTATATTTTGTTTTCCAATTTTTCAGTGTTTTGGCAATTTTGTTGTCCGTTTCTGGGATGACTAACAATTTTGAAAAAGTTCAGCTTTTGACAGTTTTTTTTTGGTCAAATTCATTCGCTTTTATAAAACCTTTTCCAGACTCCATCTTTAAAAGGACTATACATGTGTCTTATTTCACATTATGTTGACAAACACCTGCTTTTATTAAATATCTGCTCAACTGCTGATTATTAATGACTAAAACTAAGTATGTAGTTGATTTTTTTCAGCACTTGTCTACTATTTATTGTCAAACTCAACAAAAGCTGCAAAAGCATACTTAACATTCCCCAAATGTGTTTCTAAATCATCTTTTCAAATTAAAATAATAGTGAAAATAAATGTATCTTATATTTTTTTGTCAGCAATCACATTTTCAGAATGTAAAATCACAAAAAAACTGTAGTTTTAAGTAGGATTTCTTTAAATTAAGAGGCGTATTATTTGGAATGCATAGAAAAGGCATTAATGTTTTGTGAAAAAGGTCAAAATGATATTTCCACCTGACTGGTTTCTGTACTGACATGTTCTGTTGTTTTAAAGGTTAATTTAGATAAGTTGCTCATCACTTATCAACAAAAAGCCTGATACCTCACTGCCTTCAGGTTCTGCTAAATATGATACAAATCAGCTGCAGCTGAGAGGGCAAACTGAGCATGAGTGACAGGTGTGCTCATGCAAACATGAACGTATTACTTCATTTATCCAACTACAGCACAATACTCAGATTCATGGACTCAAACTACTCACCAAACCGTTTAAAGCTGTTCGCCTTTTTTGTGTTGAGGGCCGACTCTGACCCCCAGAGACGGCTCTGCCTTGTAGAAACGAGTCCAAACACAAACAGATAAGTGGTGCAATATGCAGCAAGCCCAGAGAGCTCTGAACAGACGCACACACACACGTTGTGCAGTTGTACTCCACAAGCGCATGAATGAATGAATACCCCAAAGTTTTCCTGTGTCTGTGTACATCTTCTGCTATAATAGCACATTCTTGTGCCTGTTTACATGTGCTGCCACTTAAACCTGTGATCCTGTTTGCTTTTTGCCATGACAGAAATTATCAAAACATATGAATGACAAGTGTGAAAAACAGGAAAATTTCACAAATGTACTGATTTATCCCCCAAAATAGAAACGAGTCCTTTTGGACTTTTTTATTTAGCTCAAGAACTCAACATAATGCGAAAATTTAATACACTAATCCTTTGCTCAAGCTGTACAAAACAATATGACACATGATATGGACTTATTAGGAATGTGGGCGTGGCTACTGAAAAACCTCTGTTGCTAAGGAAATCCAACAATTTGCTTTTGCTGATTTATCTAAAAATGGCATAGGCCTGTTCGTTACCAGCGGGCGACCAAACTATAAAATGGTTGCTATGGAGATAAAAGCAACGGAAAAGCCTGCATTTTGAAAATAATGTTGTTTTTTTTAAATGAATTTGTCACATGCAGTTCTGACCAGAGTGGGAAACGCCCCATTACCGCTCAGCCAATGGGGCGTCGAGGGCAGGGGCGGGTAGTGCCTGCAGGCCATTTGACGCTGCTCCTAACTTTTAGTATTTTTGGTGCTTTCAAGTTTTTAACAGGTGTAACTTTTCCTTGTGTTTCTTTCTTTTCCTCCAGAGATCTTTTCACTTAGCAAGACATCAAGAACATTTCCATCCTGCTAACAAATGAGAAATGAATTCATCTTTTTGGGATTCATGCATTCCACCCTCCACTACTAATAAAATGATTACCTTGCTATGTTACTCTGTGAATCCGCAGAGGATTCTGTGGGGAGTTTTCTGCCTTTCTGTGCGGCAGGCTTTCAAACGCGCCTTTGTTGGAAATTCCCACTAAAATCACGCTGACATTATCACACACTCGGTACAAAGATGGAGCGCTGACAGCTGCTAAGAAAGAGTGACTGCTGACACTTGGAGTTATTTTGTGATCAGAATCAAGTGTCGTTGAAAAAGACAGAAGTAACCCAAAGAAATGTCAGCTGCAGCAAAACTTTTTGAAGATACGAATGAAAAGTCTCCTGGGTGGGATAATAGGAAAACCACGGTTAAGCCGCTTCAATGCTGTTTGTGTTCAGTTTGATTTTTATCCGGTTTTAATACTGCCAGAGCTGTCGCTGACAAGAGGCCTCTGAGAGCAGAAATGTCAGCTGCCTCCAAAACATTCATCTGCTGGTATCTCAGATGAGCACAGCAAATGCAGCGAACACTGGGTTTTATCAGCAGGGAACCGAACCAGCAGCTGATAGGCTGAACCAGCTCTGCTCAAAGCCCAAACCATTTTGTTTGGCTTAAAGTTAACCAGAGCAAAAAGATGTTGTCCTTTAAGCTTTAACTACACCTTTGTGTCACTTGTGTCGTATAGCTTTAACATCATATGGTCTAAAATATATTTGTTTTTTCAGTCAATCTGATTTCTTTTTTTTTAAATTCCTCCATTTTCTGTGTCTCCACTTCCCTACCTTATTCTCTGCCTCTTCTGCCCTAAGGATGCATCATCAGTTCCATTGCCACCTTTGTGTCTGTACTTTGGGGTCTATTCGTCCAAAAATCGTGCACCTGATCCACGTAACCATGTTCCAAAATCTAAATCTTTCTTCATTCCTCTGAGAGTTCTTATGGAAATACTATAAGGGATACAACAACAACAACAAAAAACAATATTTATAGCAAATTAACTGTTTAAAACGGATTTCCTGATGTACAGAAACTACACTTAATCATTCACATACCCACCCACCCATCCATCCATCCATCCATCCATCCATCCATCCATCCATCCATCCATCCATCCATCCATCCATCCATCCATCCATCCATCCATCCATCCATCCATCCATCCATCCATCCATCCATCCATCCATCCATCCATCCATCCATCCATCCATCCAATTTCTGAGTTTTAAATTCTTTTTGTCCTTTTTTAGATTATTTCCTGTCAAGCATAAATATGTGTACTTCACATTTACCCCCTGTTTTAAGGGAAATCCTTATAAAACAGAACCAAAAAAAACTGAAATCTTATTGGTAAAACACACAAAAGCTGAAGTTGTATTCCACTTATTGAGATTCTAAATGTTTCTTTTACACATTTCTGAACTCGCCGCTCTTTCTTTGAGTTAAAATGAGTTTGAAGCAGAAGTCAGACTGATCTTTCAAACAAACACAGCCGTTCGGGGTCTATTTGCTGCTTTACCAAGTTCAGTTCAGTACATTTGACTAGCTGTTCAAAACCATCAAGACTCCTCCATCCCAACTGCAGGAGGGATAAACGGGCGCTCACAGGCGGCGGCGCCGTCCTCCTCACTGGTGTGTGCGTGCATCTGTCGATTCCGTGGCTCACGTCTGAGTAATTTATTCTTGTCATAATGCCAGTTATGACAGGCGCCACGCCTGTGACTAAGACATCTGATGTGTTCATTAGCGGTGGTTAAAATGCTGCACCCCCCCCTTCTCCTCCCAAGTTACCAGGAAGGATGCTCTGCTGCGCCCATCAGCCACACTCGGCGTGCGAGGCGCCATCCCAACTGCTGCAGCACTAACTCATGCTGCTAATTAGCTGACAAACACCACACTTCCACTAAGGGGGTTGGCAATTCTGCAACTCTAATATTTGTACACTTGAACAACTGCTGACAAATACGGAAAATAGGAACTCCCATGTGAGAGCGAACACATGTTCCTTGTTGCTTGCTATTGTTTAAAAAGTACTTGCTTTTATGTCTAATCTAATCGGTATCGATACTTTCTGCACGTCAGCTGCCGAGCTGGAGAACTGGACCAGAACTGCTCCCTTTTAATTGACCATATGGCTACCATGGCAACCAACTTCTTCTCACAAGACGAAGAAAAAAAAAAGGGAGAGCATCTTTTCTATCAGTTTCATGATGTTGATCCCTTCTACCTGAGTCAAAATCCTCCAAGTGAAGGTAGAGATGTCGTGGTTCTGTCTCTTCCATTCTCCTTCAAACAGCTTCTCTTCTTCTTCAGGCACATCCGTCACACAACCACAGGACCATTCTGGGGGACCGGATTCATGGTCCGGTTCTTGTAAATGAGTCATTTTCTCCTGTTTGAAACAGTCAGCTTCAGAGTTATAATGAAACTGGCAAATGCTTCCAGAATGAGTCTGAGTCTTCTCAAGCTTGTCCCTATGATTGCATTTAAAGCAGACAGATTCACTAAAAGCACCTTCAGTTTCACATATCATTTGTCATCTTGCATTTAGCTTAACGGCTGTCTTTGGGTGCTGCTATTAGTGATGATTTTAAAGTGTAATTATTCACAAAGTCCTTTAAAAAATCTACTTTAATATCCACTGATGCATTAATATCAATTAGTTAGATATCTTTGTTAAAAGCATCAAGAACTAAAGTCTAAAGAAGATAAATCAGATCTACTAATTCTGTTTTTTTAAAACCAGGTTTATGTAAAACAGTACTTTTCTCAATCACTTTATACATAAGTGTTTTTTGTTTTTTTTAATACCACTTTTGAGCTCAGAATCCCAATTTGCATTTGTGAAAGTGCCAAAATGGTGCAGAATTTTCAAAAAAGCAAAAGAATATTTGAAATGTGGGGACATTAACACATGAAACAACTTGATGGGACACCAGAGGAAACTTTAAAAGCATAACATAAACCGTGGTCAAAAAAATAAATAAATAAAAATGTTTTGTTTAACATCTACATTATTTCCCCTAAATAAGTTCATAAATTATCTTGAGATTCCCAAACAAATAAGACTTGATTTTAGGAAGATTTTTTTTATCTACACTTTTGATTTACATAGTCTTAAAATTCTTTGTTAAAAGTCTTTACTTTTGGAATATATTTATTTCTAAATACCTTAAAATCAAGAATATATTGTGTGTAGGTTAGTATTTACAGTACAGACCAAAAGTTTGGACACACCTTCCCATTCATTTGAATGAGAAGTTGTGTCCAAACTTTTGGTCTGTACTATAAATGATGTTATGTTTTGTTCTTTCCTTTTGTTGTTTTTGTTTTATTGGCTTATTTGTCCCAATCCTTATTTTGAACTTTATTTTATTACTTTTTTTGCCCACATCTAGTCTCTCCGAGTAAAACTTTATAAACGTCCTCCATGAATGAAAGCTGCCTTGCCCTGATCAGGGGTATCGGGGCAGAAAAGCAATTTAGCAGAGGTTGAAAAAGGGTTGAGAGCTACTGCCCTAAGGAGCTCAGAGAGACGCTGACAGCAGTCCTGTTTCACAGCTTCACTGCACACATCCCAGTTTCTGCTTCTGCTGCCTCATGTCCTGCCAGGCTTCCTGCTTAGCCTGTCAACTGTCTCAGGTGTTTTTTTTTTACTTCCCCCTCCTCAGCCTGATGGCACCCCTCACAACTGGTTCAGGATTGTGGATATTTCTCAGCAGCCACAAGGTTTTGCTGCATCAGCAGAAACATGGACTTTTGTCTCCAGGCTTCATTAAACATTGAAAAAGTGTCAAACAATAATGGTAAGCATTTCTGAGCACAACCTGGACTCAGGTTCTTTGTCACAGCAGTAAGTTCGCATCCCATCTCCCAAAAGTCGCTTTATGTGGATCTCAGAGCTCCCACTAGCTCCTAAAGGTGTTGCCTTCAGGTCATGCAAAACCCTATTTTGACCCCAGAAAATGACATGGGCATTTACCTAGAAAATTAATCTACTTTCTCACATCAACAAATGGTTTTTGTGTGTTAATTACACTGTATTTGGCAGAAGCAGCTTACCATGAAGAGCTTCAAGTTGGAAATCCTACCTAAACTGAGGCGACATATTGCAGCAGCCATCGAAAAAGCTTTGTTTTATTTATTTGTGGTTTATATCAACACGAATAAAACCTTCAATATCTTTAAAATTGAAATTCAGATTTCAAAGGAGCAAAACACAGAGAAAAAGCTTCACAGTTTTTACTATCTAGCAGGTAATTTACATTTGAACCGACAGCTGAAGAATTTCATTATACTTTATAGTTTTATTCTTCAATACATCAGTTTGTATCCCACATTTAACAAAGAGGGACTCATTAAAGGCTGCAAAGAGAACCGTACTGAAGAAAAATACCTCATGGTGGTCAATAAAAATCCTTCTTTAACACTGATTCTGCAAAACATTTTCCAGAAAAAAAGTACAATTTTTCTTAACCAGAGAGTTCAAGTACAGATTAAAGAAAAAAAAACATTTCTCTTTACATATTCGGTTCATAACAGAGGTATTCAGATGCTCCCCTGCAAAATAACAGGACAAAAACTAAGCAAGCAGTGGAAGCAACCCACACTTCATCAACCCTATGAGAACAACAATCTGTGTTTATGATCCATTGCAGCGGCTTTTCTCTTTAAGTCAGTCCATGTTTGTCTTCAACAAAATGTCCAACAATACAGAAAACTTCCTTAATGTCAATGCTAGACGCTGTAAAACTGCTCTGCTATTTAAACAGGCTGAACACTGCGGTTCAGATTTTACCATCAGCGAACCAGCAAGCCTTTCATCCTGTGCATCTCTCTGCCACAGCAGGCCCATTAGGCGTCATGATGCAGTGTGCAGTAATTGGGATTTCTGCTGGAAAGCCGCTTCCTGCCAGAGATGAGGTTCATGCTGAGTTGGAAACTGATATGAGAGCTGCAGAGACGGAGCCTTCACCCTGAAAATCATCTCGCTCAAATAAACGCCACCCAGAATAACAGAAACAAAAAATAGAGATGTGTCCCGAATACGTTTGAATACGTCTCGCATTTTAGTTGGAAAGGATTTATTTTGGTTTGCTCCTTTGATTTCTATTGTTGTTCTAACAGTAAAATACAGCGACAACTGGGTGACCCTAAGTCAGCAACTTTACAAATCTGCATCATTTTGTGTAAATGTGAAATTAACTGTTCAGTTTACAAAAATGCATAAAGTGTGGATCCCCCTTTGATGTGGTAATGGGCTGCTTTTGGTTTCTGTGTCTCAAGCATGTTTTTAACGGTGAGAGGCATTCCCAACAGCTACGACTTGAAAATCAATTAAAACCCGTTTGCTAACTTTCCTGCCTGGTTCAAAAGCAGGGGAACTAATTCTCTCGGAGAGACCCACACTCAGTCATTTGAAGAAAGTGGGCCCAGAAGAGAGGAGATATGGAGTCCTGAGGGAGTTACAGACAGCCCAGGATGCAGATAGAGCTCTTTCAAACTAAAATATCTTTCCTTCATTTTGCACAGCATCCACAGTGGTAAAAAAAAAGCAAAGTCATTTCAGTTCAGGAATGAAACACCAAACCACATTAATACTGTATTTTGAAAGTTGAAAAGTTGAACTAAAATATGTCAAACTAAGAATTTTTGCTCTAATTTGGGAACCAGTAAAGGTCAAATCCAGGTTGGAGATATAAGATCTGAAACAAAAATCTGATTTTATCTGTTGAAAGTCTTAAAGTTTGTAAAATTTCAAACATGGCCTCCATGTTTTTAGCCAATTTCTAAAAGCCTGCGTCGTTTTCTAGGACATAGTTACTGCAGAGCAGCAGGAGTTTATTAGAAATTTGCCTCTGAGTTTTGGACGGGATTGCTGGGCGCTGGACTGTTCGCATCATCCCTTTGTCCACTCTCTCTCCCTTCAGCTTACAGCCCCTCAAAATCCCAACGAAACATTAGCGGTGAGCAATACTGGAGCTATCCAGACCAGATTCCAGCTCAGACGAGGAAAACAAAAATGTTTATGTATCATGGATCTACAAGTGGATGTACCGGAATGGAGTAGAGCAAAAAGTGGAATTTCCAATTGTTGCACCTACGGCAATGCAGCTGGCTTCTTCTAAAGGCATTTTTTCGTCTGCTCCTCTTTCACAGTGATTTGAACATAGAAAAACATGGAATCACAGTTTTAATGTTAATTTTTTTCATTTATGTCCTCCTTTATGAAAAAAAATGCCACAAATCATTTTAAAAACACCAAAAACAAAATGTCCATTGGAGTGGGTCTTTAAAGACACATAAAAAACTATTAAATAAAAATGTTGAATATAATTTGTTAATCTTAACCAAATACTTATACATTGCTGGAAGAGCATAATTAAAAAAGCTTGCACAAGAAAATGTAACACCACAAATACAACACTGTTATTGCAGCATCAGCTGCTGTGCAAAGGATAATTAAATCAGATGTTTAAAGCACCAACACTGATGAAAAGTAAAGTTCTAAATGGTTTAATTGGAGTTTTTGTGAAGAAAATATAATGGTGTACACTTTGTTGTGGTTATGATCAACAATTAAGACTCACTATAATAAACAATGACATAGCCTTATGCCTTGAACTGTTTGTTCTTTCTCACTTTTATCCTGTGCACTGCTGCTGTTTGAACCACCCACAATTTAACTGCTGTTACAATAAAGTCTATTCTATTCTATTCTATTCTATTCTATTCTATTCTATTCTATTCTATTCTATTCTATTCTATTCTATTCTATTCTAGTCTAGTCTAGTCTTGTCTTGTCTATTCTATTCTAGAGGGAGATGTTCAGGTGAAATTATTGTTGAAACTATAAATATAGTATAATATCATAAAGTAATGCTGTAATAGTAGAATCATTGCACATAGGAATTAAAGTTTTCAAGCCTTTGTTTTATTGTATTTTGATGATAACGAGGAATAAAACCAAAAACAGAGTATGTAAAAAAATTAGATTATTAACACACACAAAAAAGGATTTTTGAGCACAAATATCAGCCTTCTGAACATGATGTACATTTCTTTGCACCTACATCTTGATTGGTTCCCTTTTTGCATGGATTACTGCATCAATGCATCATGCTTCTGTGACTGTGGCACTGTGTAAGTGTAATGGAAACCCCTTTGAAGCTTTGAAAGCTGCCCTCAGGTCATCAGCGTTGTTGGGTCTGGTGTTTCGCATCTTCCTCTTTACAGCAGCTCATAGATTTTCTATCAGGTTTAGGTTAGGTGAGTCTGCTGGCCAGTCAGGCTCAGGAACATCCCAGATATTGACAGTGCTTTTGGTACCTTTGGCCGTGTGGACAGGTGCCAAGAACTACTGGAATATAAAACCAGTTTTCCATACAGTCTGTCAGCAGAGGGCAGTATGGAGTGCTCTAGAATTTCTTGGTAGATGACTGTGGACTTCAGCAAACCCATTGGATCAACACCAGCAGATGACACGCTCAAAGCAACACTGACTGGAAATGTTACCTTGGACTTCCAACAACATGGATTCTAAGCCTCTCTACTCCTCCTCCATACTCTGGAACCTTGATTTCCAACTTTGCTTTAATCTACCAAGATACATTTGGACTTTTGAGGTTCATTTTCTACTTGGGTAAGGCTCTTCTGATGTTGTCTCTGGTTCAGAAGCAGCTGGACCAGAGGAATGCGACACTTGTAGCCCATGTCTGGTGTTTGTCTGTGTGTAGAGGCTCCACCCACAGTCCTCTCCTTTTGACGCTCCCCCAAATACTTGAAAGAATTTAGCCAAACAATCCTCTGAAGGCTGCCGTTATCAGATGTTAGGAAAAGTTTTCTGGTGCACTTATTCATTTCACTCATTTTTCAGTTAATGTGTTTGGACTCCGATAACAGCCCGCTTTTTGAGCAATAATCCTCCTTGCATAGGGATGTTGCTGACTGTTTCCTGAATATCAGGCAAGTCCCCATGGTTGCATAGCTCACAGAGCAAGACTGAGAGACCATTTAAAGACTCAGGAAACCTTTGCAGGTATTTTAAGTCGATTGACGGGTGTGACACCATGCGTTTCCATGATGCAATCTTTACCATGATCTGTAAAAGAGAACTGGACCAAGCAAGTGTGACATCACTCATGAAAAATAGTTTACTTCCGGCGCCAACAAAATGAAGTCAAATCAGTCACCATTTTTTGAGATATGGACTCTACTACATTGGAACCAGATTGATGATTGGCCCGAATCGATTTGAGTCAATATTTCTATGGCAACCACTCTTGCCAATCAGTAGTGAGCTTGTTGGAAGTCCACCCTCCTACCACTTAAAAGTGGGCTCAGATCTGTCATTCAAACGTTTTGTACATTCAACACAAGACCACACACTTCTATTGAGGCTTCTGATTGGCCGGTTTACAACTTAAATGACTACTACTACAAAAAATATATATATTATATTAGACACCCTGATTCATCTAGGGCCTTGTGGGGAGGGTCTGGTGGAGGGGGGCACGGTGAAATATCCGTGCTCATCTTTTAGTGACCCCCCCACAATTTTAACTCCCACTTTAGACACACACACTGCATGTTAGCAGCACATACACAGCAAATACACTCCACCCACAGAGGATTCCCGGAGTGGGGTTTCTGCGGTTTAGCAGCGGTAGGGACCCCACACTGGAGACCTCCTTTTTTTACCTGCAGCACACACACAGCACTGCCACACCTCCATACATGGGTGGGGTCGGGGGGGGGCGGCCGGTCTTCACCCGCCTGGTCCTCTCAGGGCGGCCGGGCATGGGGGTATCATGTCGGCTGCGGTGATGGTCGGGCGTACGGTGCTGGGGGTCGGTCGGCGGGGGGGGGGTTACTGCGTGGCGGCGGGGGGTGGGGAGGTAACCAGATGATTGTATGTGTGCGTGAGTGCATGGGTGGACGGACCTGGGGGCTGACTCACTGGAACCCTCTGGGGCTTTCCCTTCCCATCACAGAGGGGTAGGGCACTTTAAGGGTAAGGGAGGGGGGGGATTGTAGTGGGTAGGGTTATGGGGGGTGGCTGTGGGTGCGTGGCGATCTCTGGGTTGTTCGGGTCGCGTGCCGCGGCTGGCTCGCGGACACGGGGCACTGGTCGGGTGGTGGGCGGCTCTCGGGTTCTGGGGCCCTGGCTTCGTCCTTGGCCCTTGTCTCGGCGTCCGGCGCCCGGCGGCCCCCATGGCTGCCGCCTGGTACGGCTAAGCGCTCCTGTCCTGTGGAGACAAAGTTCTACAACCTCTTTTTGTGATAGTAAAACCTGTCCAACACAAAAGGCCTGCAGCTCTAATCTGTTTGCTAAGTTGTTGGACAGAACAAGTGAAAAAAAAAGAGAAAAAAAAATATATATATATATATATATATATATATATAAAATGAAAACAATTAGAATGACCTCAAACGTTTAAAAAAAAAAGGCAGTACAGTATAGCAGATAGAATGAAACAAGCTGTTTTTGTTCAATATAAGTAAAGGGAATTCAGGCTTCTTGGAGTCTGTGCGTACTTCCTGTTTGGAATGCGAGGGGGGGGGTCACTCAGTCCAGTTCTCATCTACAGTCAATGATCTTTACACAATATTCTAATTTTCTAAGACACTGAATCTTAAGTTTCAGTTAACTTTGAAAGGCCTATAATGCTATTTCTAAAGCCTTTTATGGTAAATAACATCCATGTATATGATAAGATATTACCTTTGTCTTACAAAAGAATGATTTTTTTTAACAATCATTAGTTGTTTTCCTGAGGTCTTTTCTAACCCAGAAGTAAGACGACTCTGAGACAATGCCTTTCGTTCCTTGTGGGTGCTGCCCATTTCATGACATCAACCTATGGAGCCTATGTCCCCTGACACTACGCTACAAGACATGAAGTCTGAATTAATTTCAATGAAAAGATGCTTTTCACTCTTTAAATTTATTGGCAAAAATATTAAACATTTTCAAGATATTTACTTTTTTGGGGAGGGAAATTTTATTTTGTTGGTTAGAATTGGATTCTAATAAATATCTCAAGTATTTTTTTCTCTTTCTTTTCTGCAGTCCTTGAGGAAATTCTGAATGTTTTTTTGTAGATCAAAAATTGCAAACCAACTAATTAAAAAACATTTTATTTGATTACTCAACGTTATGTGATTTTTTTTGGACTCAGTTTTAGATCCCATTGAGGATTTCCTTCTGCATGTGCATGACGGTTACAATTGTATGATAGTTGCAAGTTTAATTTCTCTCTGTCTCTCCTTCTGCAGGAGACCATTTACACAGCAGGACAGCCAATCACCACAACAAAGGTGTAACTCTCTGTACCTGCTTCTGGTGACTGAGAGACATGAAAGAAAAGGGGAGGATGAAAGGCACGTCAGGAGAGGTTTTCCTGCATGGGTCTGATAACCAGCCAGTCAATCAGGTATGTAGTTCTAAATCAAGAGCTTCATGAGACACAGCTCCCCATTACCTCACAGACAGGAAGTTGTTTTGTGACGAGCGTGCTGATGAAAGGCACTGGTCCTCATGCAGCGTTTGCATCAGAACCGATGTTCATGCTCCTGACCTGAGGTGTGTTAGTGTCTTTTTAAGTGTCCACATAAATGAAGTTGGGAGTGGAAGACTGTGAGGAGCGTGAGTCAGCTGGAGGTAGGCTCATGTTTCTTCTGCTTGGCAGGCAGCTCAGATAAGATGGAAGTGACCAAAAGCCCAGGGCTTCACCTCTGCTCAACAAGAATCTGCTCAGAAATCCTTATCTGCAAACTCCAAGCTGCTGTTTGTCACTGAGCACTGAGATTCACCTGGAAAAGTACTGGACGGATATGCACAGATAATGGTGGAACATTTAGGTTAGATAATGAAAGCGAGGTGAGGCGGCAAACAGGAATGACACAAGGATGATGGTCATGGAGCGTTCAGGTTGTGGATTTGAACCTGCTTGTTGATGGATGGTAGATTGCTGAGTCAACATCGCCAAAGGTTCAAATGGGATCACTCCAATCATGTATCAGCCCTGTGATTGACAGCTGACCTGTCCTGGATGCAGCCCACCTCTTTCCTAGTGTCAACTGCGATCAGCGTGATGGGCATGAGTGTTGCAGGAAACAGCTCTGGGACAAACACTGTTACCTTAGGGTGAAGGGGGTCTGACCTGTAGGAAGGATGTCCTTTTTTCCACTCTGGAAAGATTAGATGACAGCTTTTTCGAGACCGGCTCATAGTCATTGACTATGAATCGTATCGTTATCCACAAATTGTGACATGAATCGATTCATTGCTCAAATGAATCGTTACAGCCCTGCTGGGGAAGCAGATGGTAGTTTGCTTGCAATAGAACTACAAACAGGGATGAACAGCCAGCACAGCAATATCTGCTAATGAACAGTTTATCTCGTTTGTTGCCAATATGAAAGAAAGTTCTGCTCGGTTTGCTCTGGAAAAGCTGAGTGGACACTTTTAGAGATGCAGACATTTTTTCCTAATTTTTCTCTTAATTACAGTTTTTACCCCTAATCTCACCCTGCAGGAAGGGTTGTTCTTGACCGCTTCACCCCGCTCGCTCTGATTTGATTGGATAAACTGCCCAGCATGAGTGAGGTCAAAGATTTAATTCCTTGGGTTCAAGCTTTGGTTTTTGGAGTTTAAGTGAAATAAATGACAAAAATCAAACAGCACAATGTCCTCTTTTTTCAATCCTGTCTCAATAAGCCCGAGTTATGTACTGCTTCTTTATTGTTGGTTCTTTAGATGAGCCATTTTTTGTGTTTTCTGGTTTTTGTAGAGGATGAATTTCTTTCATTGTCTCTTTGTTGTTTCACTCTTTGCTTTGTCACATCTGGTTTAAGTGTTTACAGCACAGCTGTTACTTGTTTATTAATTACTTCCCTTTATACTGTCCTGATTGTTTCCTCAGTTGGATGAGTATTGTCATACTTCCTGTTGCACATCCTGCTTTGTTTGCTTCCTTGTTTCGCTTTTCCCCTTCTTATCCAAGAGCTGTTGTTTTTCCAAAGGAGCTCTTATGTGGTTTCTGGATTTCCTTCAACTATCTTTCTACCTGTTTTCCACAAACCACACCTGCGCCACCTGGGTTTGGTAACAAGAGACAACACTCGTGTCTAAACCATGTGTACCAGCCAGCGGGTGGTACTGTTAACCAGTCGGAAACAAACCATTCTCCTCTGCCTCTGTTTGCAAAAGGGACATTTTAGGAAATTAGGTGAATTTTTTTGTTGTTGTCTTTACTGATTTTATCTTGGTAAAAATAAACTTGTGCTATCGCTTAAACATCGCATGAAATTATAGCACGATCTTAGGACTGACTTTTATGGTCACAAAATTATTTCTTTGAAAATAAAATGAACTCCAGCTTCCACAGAATGGCACTTTTACCAAATCAGTGATATTATTAAAAAAAAAAAAAAAAACACCAACAACTTACAAAATATAATAAATTGACACTGGTAACGATGGATGTTTTTTTTTTTTTTTTTACTTTAGTCTAGAGAATAGCTGCACTCAAATGTTTAAGTTATCTCAAAATTAAAGGCATATTTCATCCTGTTGGAGACTTTTTTCTGCTTTGTCCCCATTTGAGGCTTCATTATTGGCAGTGTTTTCAATCTGAAAATACCCTGAGTGTTAAGTAATATCTAGATAACTTAAAGCTGAGTGTGGCTGTGACATAAAATGTCCACTCTTTAAGAAATAATTACTGCTGTCAAATTAAACCCACCCTTTTAAACCCTGGCTATCAGTTAGAGGCCCGAGTCAAACATCCACTTCCTTTTGCTTTTACAAAAGAGCAATAAAAGAAGGGAACATAATAAAAAACATCTAAGAACAATCTAGAGGAAATTATAGGTGTTAGAAAAGTTAAAGACCACAGTCCTCAAGATTAAATGAATCGGTTCGTAAAAACAAATAATCCTCCTCTAAATCAAAGGCCTTCAGTGTGTTTAAGAGGCTGTGATCCACCTTAGCTAATATCTGATGTGGTGAGACGGTCTGAGTCACAGAAATGGGATTAGATCAAATGTACCAACACAACGCCTCACTTATTAAGTAATACAATGCTGCGTGTCCTTTCGTTGTAACCAGGAAAAGATGGGATTCAGCTATGTGGTACTTTGTTAGCTGGCTCTTAGAAAGCGATGTTGCCCACATACCTCCTCTTCCAGCCGTGACTCATGTCAGTTCAAACGGATGTGTGGTGTGGGGGAGTTGCATTCTTTTTCACAGTGTAGCCATTAACCAAAAAAAAAAAACAACACACATTTTGTAACCTTGAGTTAATAGATAGCACCTACTTTTCTGCTGTTTCCCAGCAGCAAACACTGGTAAGGCTACACTTGTGCAGAACGATTATAAAATGTGCATCTCTTGTATAACCTGGCTGTTATTTGCTAAAAGTTCAGGTGAGCAATCTTCGGTCTGTTCAAGCCGAGTCATCTGATATTCGCTGGGAATATTGTGTCCTTGTGAGTGTGTGTTTGTGTGTACATGATCAATGAACAGCAGATAAATAATGAATGAGGTTCAGTTGTGTTTGCACGTCGGTCAACAGCTTCATAATCAAGCTACTAAAGAAAGACGGAAACGCACAAATAACAATTCGTTGTGGCACAAATGCATGAAAGTTACTGCAATTATTCTGAATAAACATGTGAGAAAAGTGGGTTCTGCCTCCTGCACTGAGGAAAGTGAGCATGGAAGTCCACTGCCGCTCTGCAGGATAGCTTTGCCATTACCTGTCAGAAATGTGTGTGGCTTGTTCTGCTGATCACAGTGTGAACATCAGAGCCCAACAAAGCCTTTTTTCCACAAAAAACAGATTTTTAAATGCACTGAGAATATGCACACTCACATGTCCCTTAGATCATACTGACAAGTTGCTGGAGCAGCTTAGAATGGAATATTAAAGGGAAATATGAGACCGAGACAGAAATGGCTGTAAAATGGGAAAAAGCAGAGTTTTTACATTATGTCCCTTTTTTAACTTTTAAAAACATTGATATTAGTGTAACTGTGCCTAAAACTCATTCACAAAGTCAGCAGGTGTGGAAGACCTTTTGTTACTGCAGCATTTACGAGATCACATGTTTATAGATTGATTAATTTTTGGTGCAAGATGATTACTGACTTGTGTGGCTGAAGGCTTCCAAAACAAGTCATGGTCCATTTATATGTGAATGTCTGGTTTATTCAAGGCAGGATGGATGCATGCTTTCATGTTGCTGATGCCAAATTCTGACCCTACCTTCTAGAAATGGAGACTCATCAGACCAGACAACATTTTTCCAATCTTCTATTGTCCAGTTTTGGTGAGTCTGGGTGAATTGTAGCCTCAGTTTCCTGTTCTTAGCTGACAGAAGCGGTACATGGTGTGTTCTTCTGCTGCTGAAGCTCATGTGCCTCCAGGTTGGATGTGTTGTGCTCAGAGATGCTCTTCTGCAGACCTCGGTTGTAACCAGTGGTTCTTTGAGTTACTGTTGTCTTTGTCAGCCATTCTCCTGTGACCTCTGGCATCAACAAGGCATTACCGCCCACAGAACTGCCGCTCACTGGATATTTTCTCTTTTTCGGACCATTCTCTGTGAACCCTAGAGATGATTGTGGGTGAAAATCCCACCAACAACCATGCCATGTTTAAAGTCACTGAAATCACCTTTCTTCCTCATTCGATTGCTCTGTTTGAACTGCAGCAGACCGTCTTGACCATCTCTACATGTGTAAATGCATTTAGTTGCTGCCATGTGATTGGCTGATTAGAAATTTGCATCAACGAGCAGTTGGAGAGGTGTGCGTGATAAAGTGGCCAGTGAGTGTACGTTACTTTACCTCCGTCCATCCATCCATCCATCCATCCATCCATCTGAATCCCTTCTAGGTTCACTGGGCTGCTGGAGATAACCCAGCCACTGTATCGTTGGGTGTATATTTGCATTTCACTAAGAATTTTATTTTTGTCTTTCTCAGTCCTTTTTCTGACATTTCTGTACTCCCCCCCCCCCACACACACACACACACCTTTATTTTTTCATTTCTGTTGTGGTTCCAACTGTTTTTATTGGGCAAACAATGACTTTGGGGGGGGGGGGGGGGGGGGGGTGCCAAAGATGTCAAATTTGAATGTGATTACGATAAAAAGGTAACGGCCACTATCCAGCTCTTTTTTTCAATAATTCAAAGTGACTGAATAACTGGGAGCTTTGTGTATTTTGCTCCAGGTGTAACAGAGTTTAATAACACTGTACCTGCTTTGAGCTCAATCAGGCTGTGTGAAAGGATCTCCGGCTGCTCTGATTCTAAAGCCTTTAACTGCTACGCTCACCAGTGTAATAATCTAAAATTATATAAATGTAGAGTAACTATGTACCAGTTAATGGAGCTAAAATTATATAGTGTTAGTGTTGTAGTGATTTTTACAACAAGGGGACAATATCAACAAACATGTTCTGATGTCACTGCATCTACTTGGAAATCTATCGTAGCAAGATGTGTGTTGCTGGAAGCTGTCGCCCGTGTACACCCACCCACCCCTCACACACATGTACACCACCGCACGTAATTACCGGGCAATCATAGCTTTAGAGAGTAAAAAAAAAAAAAAAAAACAGAAGATAAAGTGCTAAAATTAGAACAAAGTTTGGAGGAGGAAAAAAAGACCGTCAGAGACGAGAGGTGGGAAGAAGATTCAGACCAGATAGATGGGAGAAGCCTGACAGTCATCTCATATTAATACTCTACATTAGGAACCCTTGTGATGAATAATTAATCTGCAAAAAAATGTGATGATTTGTGCTCCTTGTAGTCTAATGTAATGCAAAAAAAGGCCAGTGAATCTGTCTATATGTGAGTTTAAAGTGCCCTGGAAGTTTGGAAATCTGAGCCTGCTTTGCATCTTATAAAAAAAAAGAAAGAAACATGCTCATGCTTGACACTAAGCAACATGACACGTTAAACCGCGGCAGTCTGCTGTGTTTAATGATTGGTATTCTGACAAAGCAGCGTATAATCTCCTGAGCTGATATGAACTCGGGCGTACAACGTGCTACACTTTTATCATCAGCAACCCAGCTCACATCGCATCTTCAAAGAGTGAGGCACACTCCATTCCTACCCAAGAAAGACAGTTTTTCTTCCAAAAAGTATATGTTTAAACCAGATCTTTAATCTGAAAACTATTTCTTGTCTGTTTCTCTATCGAATGGAGTTATTTGTCACTTTCCTCTATGCCTTGCCAGCTATCTTTCTCTAACTCTTAGAAGGAAATCATTTGAAAATAAGCTCACAGATCCACTTTTTTTTTTTTATTTCTGATGCCTCTACTAGAGCCAAAAAACTTCTGCTCACTTATTTATGACTCTCTTAGTTGTTTCAGATATCATTTAAGTCAAAAAAGAAAAAAAAAACCTCAATAAATTTCGAGTAACTTCAGATTTCAGTGGAAGAATTAAAAACAAGTTCGGTATTTAAATGCCATTTCACATTTTTGAGTTAGCCATATTTTCATCTCTAATCTAAGGTGACATTTACTTCTCATTTTTTTCCATATAGTCTTCACAAATAACCCAAAAGTGTAAGAGTTTGGGCTTGACTCGCCTTTGTGTCTACAGGCAAACTCCTAAAAAAAAAAGCTCAAAGGCACTTACTGAATCATTCATATGTTGTCAGGATGCAGAATAAAATTACATATTCAGTTAAATCACTCTACAAAAGACAGTTTCCCCCTAAAATTTGCAGCTTTCATCGACGCGGTGCAAGCAGCTCAACAAATACAGCAACAAGGCCATAAATATGACCAAAATACTATAAAACAGTGACTAATGCCCACATTAAAGCTTTATTTTGATGACAGATCCCATTGAAAAAAAGAACATAATACAGCCTTGTGTTTCTGGGAGGACTCATTGTGATCTCTTCTTCTGACTATGAGCTCAAACAATGATGCATCTGCCTTTGAGGGAACCTGCCTGTGCAAACTGTGCCATCATTTGGCCGAGCAGTGAGGAGTCTGTGGAGAACGGAGCTAATTTTAGGTGCAGGAATATGTAGACCAGGTGTAACGCACTGGCCTACCTAACAAGCCCTACTTGTATTGATGCAGCAACAAAAGAGAGGCTTTTTAGGGAATTGAAATCACAAAAACCCACTGGCATCAGTTTGATCCCACTCTGAACTGCATTTTGTTCGTATTTAACCAGGAGTGACGCACTCGGGGTCAAAGATCTGTTTTGCAACGCTATGGTCCAAAGAGGGCAACAGCTTCAGCACAACCGCTTAGCATTATTCACTTCAACTCAGCAGTGTGGAAAACAAAACAAAAAAAGACCACAGAGGTGACCTTAGAATCATAATACTTCAAAAGAATGTTGCTAATTTAAAAACAATAGAAGATAAGCAGCTGAAAATGCAAATAAATGCAAACATGAACCATCTGCCTCTGAGTCGCATGAATAGACTTTTAATCTTACCACTGAAAATGTCATAAAAATCAATATAATTTGGAAATTTTTTAAAAATTAACGTAATTAAAAATCTTTTGAGCTATTTTAAAAGCACAAGAGATGCATCAGAATGGAGCGAAGCCGTAGTAGCATCTGTCATAACTACAGGAAAAAAGGACTTTTTCTTCTTTTATTCAAGTTCTCTTGTTAAATGTCACACAAGGTTATGCTAGTGATGAATGTGTTTTATTCCCAACAATTCCCCCTCTGATTATCCTTTATGAGTGCTCTGTATTATCTTCCCCTCGGAGCCTGGAGGCCCACGCCAACCTCTCTGTTTTTATGAACTTATTTATGTTCAAACCTATCATCGGGACGAAGTGAGAATGATTTATCTCTTTAGCATTCAAGCTGCACAGGCCAAAAGTTTCCGTCAGACTCCTTCATCTACAAACTCACATCTTTATTATTAATTTTTTTTTTATAAAATAAGAACAGTTCACTAGAGTCAGGAGCAAAACACACCAGAAGCTGCTGGTTCCTCTGCTGAGGATCAAAAACTGGTGTGGTTATTGATGGAACGTTTCCTGCAGCATTTTCCTAACCAGAGTGGCATCTCATTATGTTCACATGAGCTTTGTTTGTGGCGAAGGGAAGGGGAGGGGTGCAAAAAATTCATCTAATTATGCAGAAGAAGGTGACTTATGTGGGGGGCACAATTAAAGACCCTCTCTAATGAAAATTGTGTTTGTTGTCGCATTTTTCTCATGATGGAGGACATTTATAGAGCATTAGGATTAAAGCTACATTACTGAATAATTCTTTATGAAAATTGTTGTGAATAGGGAGCAGACAATAATATGTCATTTAAAAAAGTTTGCAGCAGTGATGTAGTTGTTATGGTTGGTGGGCTACAAGCCCCCCGCTCTGCTCCATTCTGATGAATCCAATTGAAGATGACTAGATCCGCGTACGTCTCCATTTTCCCTGTCTGAGCTACTTATTTGTTCAAAACTTAACGGCTAGATAGCTCTGATACTGCTTGCCATTTTTGCTGCTTTGCTAAAGTTAGGTTGGGGTTGTGAGGGGCTGTACGAGAGTGTTAGCAAAGGGATGATGGGAAATGAGGGAGGCTTACTCCCACTAACAGCCCACAACTTAGAGGCAAATTTCTGATGAACCACCAACCCTTCTTCAGGAACTATGTCCTAGAAAACAACATCAATTTTTAAAATTTTCTCTAAAAATGGCAAACTCATTATTAAAGACCACCGGTCTTTACACTTTTAGAATAGATCAAAAGATGATCGGAGTGGGATTTTTTTTAAAAAGTGCCATTATTTAGATATTTATATAGATATATTGGATATTATGTGGAAATAAACTTAATCTTGATTTCATTCTGTTGACCCAAACAATACATCTCTGTCCTTTTTTTATTAACCCAGAAATGCAAATTCCACCCCTCCCACAGTCGGCCCCACGCGGTCGGGGCGTGGTCTTCCTGGGGGTGGGTGGGATCACTCGGGACGCCGTTAAGTTTTCAAAGTAACAATGTGCTTTCCCTGAACGGAAGGAAATAACCTTGGAAAATAGAAAGACAGCTCTGCCGTGCCCGCGTGAGGTCGTGAGCGCGCGGGTGGATTTCTCCGTCAGCTCCGCAGCCTCACGTTTACGCGCTTCAATTAGAGGGGAGTAGCTCAGGTAAATCGAACAGACCTATTGTGTCCGAGAACCGGGCCGGTCTGCCTCATCCGAAGCGCCCGCCCACCGGGCTCAGCGGTGCTGGAGATTGATTATTAGACGCTGAGATTTACGGTGGAGGAGCAGGAGGCGGCGGCTGCTGCGCTCTCCCATCACTGGAGGACAACGACCAGGGCTTGCTGCTCCGCTTTCGCCTTCGGACTCCAAACCCATAATCTGGACTCTCCGACGTTCAGATTTGATAGCAAGTCCAGATCAGGCTGTGTCTGCGTTATTTTCTGAGGAGGCGGCTGTGTGCGGGGCGCCTCCGCAGTCTCGGATACGTAGTATTAAGCAGGGTTGGGTCGCCGTGGCGACTGGCACACGTCGTCAGCCATAAAAAAAAAGCAGAAAGGTAGATTGAAGAAGCGACAGGAGACGGGCGGCGCGCGCCGGTAACACCACCGGACTCCCCAACTCTGGATTTGACTGGAGGAAACAGCTGTTTCTCCGCCTGGTGATCGTTCCTTCGTCCTCCTCTTGCTCCAGCGCTTGACCACACTTGCCTGACCCTTGCGGACATCAGCTCCTCGTCTGTAGTAGAGGAGGACATAGCAAGTGGAGCTGCAAGAAACGGGGCGCACAATGGCAACCGGTGCGCTCCTCCTCGCCTGCGCGCTGCTCGGTAAGTGATTGAAAACGTCTCTTTACGCAGGATGAATGCCGTGGATGAACAGCTGCTGGTGTCACCTGCGTGAGACATGTGAAGGGTTGAGGAGTCATGGTGAGTGTGGTGGAAGCATCACTGCCCTAAAGAAACCCCAGCTGTTTGTTTGAAGTAGGTTAATGTGATCTGGACTCCAGTCACAGATTAACCCCTAAGGCTCACCAAACAGACGACCTGCTGTTGTTTAGGTTCAGTAGGTCTTTAATCACCAACAACACTGCTGACCGTGAAGCCACTCATCAGGTGTGGTGGCAGGTGAGCAGCACAGACCTCTCTTCAGGTGAAGTCACCTTCGGTTTTCGCACTTTCTCTAGATTTCATTGAATTTCACCCCCAGCATTCACACTGGCACGCCTCCTCCTGACACACATTCATGTGAGCTGTCCCAAACACCAGATGGTTTCTCTGTCCCTGGATGGGACGAGGGGGCTTTTCAGCACTGCTGGGGGGCACAGAGGATGTGAGGAAGTGGGAGTAGACAAGACGCATGTTCATTGGAGGCCCTATATATGGCCAAGAGGATTTACTTGCTTGCACTCTTGCTTCTCCTGATTTCAGCACAGTCGCTTTCTCTGGGCTGAGAGGCTGTGAAAGCAAAGCAAATGCAGGTGAAGTGGAGATCTAACACTTCTAGAACTGAAGGGGATAACAAAAGCTTTTCCTTTTGCACACGCATGAGCACAAGGGAGTCAATCCAAGGTGTTAAAAAGGTTTCTGGCAGAAGAAAGTTTTGTTAAATTTGATCTTCTATATCCTGTTATACAACATTTTGATAGTTAAAAATTAAAATGATAATTGATAACCTTCAATATAGCAATAAAAGATATTCTTATAGTTCTGAAGTGCTGGTATACTGGGCGGGCCACAAGCTCCCTGCTCTGCTTCATTTCGATGCATACACTCGTAGACGACTAGGTCCATGCACGTCTTTGTTTTCTCCGTCTGAGTTGGCACTTGACTCAAAACTGTGACAGTGTTACAGCGTTAATGTCATGTTGGGGTTGTGAGGGGCTGTAAGCTAGCGGGAGAGTGTGTAAACCGAGAGCTCTCAGCAGCAGGAAGGGGAAGAGGGGCGGAGTTGCTCTGCATTAACGGTCCTGCCCAGTACTCGGAGGCATGTTTCTAAAGAACTACTGCTGCTCTGCAGAAACTATGTCCTGGAAAATGACTCAAGTTTTTTGGTTTTGACTAAAAATGGCATACGTAAAACACCACTTTATGATTTTAATGTTTAGTTTCACCAAAGATATGTGTCTGTGTTAATCAAATTCTGCCGCCTGTGTTTTCAACAATAATTAAATCTTCCCAATTACCAACTATGGTGATCAATTACCACTTAAGCGTCTTTTCAAGTTGTTTTGCACTATTTGGTTAAGTTGCATGAGGCAGTTTTATTCCAAATCTCAGCAAGCTCTCCATAAGTCATTATGCTACCAGTTATCACAAATACAGAGGCAGCTACAAACAAACAATTTGACAAGTGGAATTGGTTTAGTGGAATCGCTGCTGGTGTCAACAAGGTTGATTGTTTTTTTTTTTTTTGTTTTTCTTTCAGCGTAAATTGTTTCTATGGTTCTTTACCTGTCACTTCTCCATACAGCTTAGTTGTAAATTGAAGATCAAACTGACATTTACTTTAGAAATGAAGTCATTGTTTATATAAAAAACAATACCAGTTCTCTGAAGAGGGTTTTCCTGAATAAAAAAAAAAAAACACGCATTTAGCTTCTGCATTGCCACTACACAGAATGCATTTCAGGATGTTGCCATAAAGTTGACAGAAAATTGACAGAAAGTGGTTTGTTGAGCAATACTGTTGGCAAAATTCAGTGCATTAATCGATGAAAGCATAATGGAGAGAGATGACTTGCTGAAGTTCAAACTGTGCATCAGGCTGGGAATTTAAGTGACTTTGAGAATACCGGAAACCGCTAATCTACTTGCATTTTTATGCCCTGTCATTAAATCCTGGGTGTCTAAAACCAGTCCTCAAGAGCAACTTTTCTTGTTTTTCTGATATTAATTTCACACATAAAGCCGATTACCTAAATCAGGTATATTCTACCAATGAGAAGCAGTAAAGATGAGTAGAAAAAGCATGGCGCCAGACATCAAGAACTGCACTTTTTTGGTGAAGGACACCCTGATGTAGAGCTTTTTGTGGGAAAAAAAAGGAGGATGGTTTCCAGTAATCAGCTGTTGTTTTAATGAAAATGTCCTGTGGATGTCAAGAGAAGAATGGGGCAGACTGTTCGGAGATGTAGATCTTGAACTACAGCAACCACAGAACCACACTTTACACAAGCTGTGATGGACGAGTCTTGAGTTCTTGTTGGAACTTGCAGATGGTGGGGTCAGAGGATAGACAACATGAAAGCATTGATCCGTACTAACTCGTATCAACAGTTCAAATTGGCTGTGGTGGGATTAGGGGTATGTCAAGAAAAGGATGTTTTCTTTTTTATTACTTTGCTGTCTTGTGGACGTCTAAGAACCAACTGAATGTAATTGAAACACATTTTTTGTAGTTCTAGTAGTTGTAGTTCTTACCATGTCTTTTTCTTCAGTGTACTTGGCTACTTTGAGTGGAAAAGTCTACCATTTAGCAAACTCCAAGGCTTCTCCAACAAATTGTTTTTAGATTAGATCTTGGGTTGTTGGGTTGGTCCACACATCAGTTCACATCCTTGGATTGTCTTTTTTCTTTGACACAAATGAAAGCTCATTTGAGTTCTAAAAGCAGACCAAACACCTACTCTTTACCTGAAAAAGAGGGTCTCTGTAAAGTTAAATCTGACTGTTGTTAGGAATTATTGGATAGTGCAGAGGAAAATCCAGTTTTCAAAAGAAAAGATGGGCACATTCAAACTGGCAGGTTTAGTTTGGACTAAATCTAGTGGATCAAATATAGCAGGTGATGAAGCACAGTGATTTTAGGAGGAGAGGAAGCCGGAAAGTTTGAATCTGGAGAACAGCAAATCAAGAAAAGTTTGAAAATGTCTTCAACAATCCAGGCGTTGTTAGTAATGTCTCCAGTGTTTTGCTTTGCTCCATGTGAAACCAAAGTAAAGGGATGGGAGAAGTGAAATTTGTCTGCATTTGTTGCCCATTTGAAGAGAGTCCATTAGTCAATCCTTAAAAGAGCAACTCATGGATCATCATTATGGCTCATCGTAATTGTAGAAAGTGCAAGACTCTATAATAAAACATTATTAACCGTATTTTCCGCACTATAGGACACACCAGATTATTAAGTGTACTATAAATGAATGTTCTATTTTCAAAATTATGTTATTTCTAAAGCCTACCAAATTTTACAGCTATACACACCAGGCATATGATGCAGATTCAAGAACATGCTAAACAGGCATTCGTGCTTCTAGCATACAGTGTTCACAATGAACTGTCTCTACTCAATGTTGGTGAAAGTACCTAAGCTTTGTGTGAAATGTCTCGAAGCGGAGCAAATCTGGCTCCAGGCTTTTTCTTTCACAGCTTTATGAAAGACTTGGTGTCTTAGGCTGGACACGAACCGCAGTAATTAATTTCTCCATCATGATCACTTTTCAAACGGTTGGCACTTCTGAGAATTGATATGGACCCTTACCTTACGTCACTACCAAATCCATTTCCCTGATTGTTCAAAGTTCAACTGGTTTAACCTTCAATACACTTTCAGTGGAGTTTTGTACGTAGAGCCCCAAAATGGACTTAAAAATAAACGAAAGCGGACCTGAACGCTTGAGTTTTAAACGTGCAAGTCTGAAACGCTTACATAGACTTTTCGTTGAAAGTGATCGCTTGAACTTACATTGCCGAGGTTAGTGTGAATAGAGCTGTAGGCCCATGAAGTGAGACAAAAGAGTCAGAGATAGGTCCGTCAGTCAGACTTCATTAACTGCTTTCACAGTAATTCCAGAACTTTTTTGTGACAGGCTAAAAGTTAGCCAAATTAAAAGCGTTGGCCGTATGCGTATTCACAAGAACTGCAACTCCTAACCTTGTTAGCAACATCTAAAAAAATACACTGTTTCAAAAATGCTACACGTCAGCTGCATTAGCGTATTTACAATCTTGCCCAACTTTATTTGCAACTTGTAAACCAGACTGACATTTTCACAGAACCCCTCTCAAAATTGCTTTGGCATTAGTAAGCACATTCAGAAATAATCTGGTGCCTTGAATTATAAGGTGCACAGTCATTTTTTGAAAATAAATAGTGCGGAAAATGTGGGAATATAATTAGACCTTGTTTAATTAATACTTTGGTGACGCTAAAGCAGATCTGAAGGCAAAAGTTACTCCAATGTTGATGTGTTGGTAAAAGAAGTGGCCAGTGAGTGTAATTTGTTGTTCACTCAACAGAGGTGTACCCTGGTGAGCCTCTGCGATCAGCTCCATGATTTATGTGCCATGTGCCCGGCAGCGCTCATGTCTACACCTGACTTTGTTTACAGATGGAAAAAATAAAACTCTGTGACAGCTGTGTTAGGTGGAGACAGTATCAGTCATTGTTCAACCTGCAAGTCCCTCTTGAGAGTTTTTTTTTCTTCTTCTTGGCAGACAAATCTGATATTGGCATTATTTATGCTGCTGAGTTTGCAGTCAGGTGTTGAGTGCATGTGCTTGTTTTTTTTTTTTGGTTTTTTTTGTGGCACCAGCACTGATATGAAACCTGCAAAAAAGGAATTGCCTTAGGGGACGAATACTTTACAACCGTTACAAACAGGATAACTTCCTTCACCTCCTTGCAATGAAAGGGATGTCATGCTATGTGGAGTGTTTTTTTTATTTATTTATAGGTACAGAGATGTGTTTGCAACAGGGAGCAAACATAAAATTAGAGTTTATAAGTCTAAATTGAAAGTTGAGTATGTGCAAAAGCCGGCTGCTTTAGGTCCTACGTGTCTCTGTGCTTCCCGTTCACTTGGTTTGACAGGAGCTCCCGCCGAGCTTCTGCTGAGCGGCAGTCGGTCCCGTTTGTCAGCTGGTTTGAGAGCAGGTTCAGACTGCAGAGCGAAACCTCCGGGGTAAGGTCCATTCCACCACCTGCATTTGTTGATCCATCTGTAGCAGAAAAAGAAGCATTCCTATGTGAAATAAAAGAAAGAATCATTAAAACATGCAATTCTCCTCTTCATTTTTATTAGAAGAGGTTCAAAATTGTACAAAAGCAATGAATTTTTCCAAAGGCCCCCCGTTTCTCTGAGCTGCAAGCAACAAATAATAAATAGCATTTTTTATGAGTAGAGCTGGCTATCAGTGCCACATTCCTGAATCATTGTGGTTTAGATTTTACAAGGTCTCTACTCAGATACATATTGATTCATTTTTGTAGATTTATTTCTGAAATCAATGTCAAAAATCAGTTTCCACAAAACAGTCTATTTTTTTTTAATTTTTTTACCTAAATAAAAGTTATAGATTACATAAGAAGAGCTTAAAAACTTTTTATTGCCTGAAAACTGAACATAAATATGCCATTTCAATGTTTATTTTTCTGTAATGGCAAAATATTCAGTCTTATTATTTTTATTTGAACCCATTTAGTCTGGCAAGACAGTTCTGAACAGGTCTTTAAATGAAAATGTGATTTTTTTTTTTTTTTTTGTATAAAAAAAAGCGTATTTTGAAATGTTTTTCCTAGAATATTGAGCCATTGGTGATGCCTCAAACATCTTATTTTAAGGCTCATCAGCATTCCTTTAACAATAATTTTTAACACTAGTGCGCCCAAAGATTCACATTTTTAAGGTTTGAATTAAAGTTTTATTTTTTTTATAAGCAGATATTTTCACAAGTACGGAGGCATGTATTATTATTCTTGTTTTTTGCTGCAATGAGAAGAGATTGCATAAAATGTGGAATGAATTTACCTTTATTGAAGATAGACCTGTGCAGTTCTGTTTTATGTTGGTCTCTCTTCTGGCGCAATTCAAAAGAAAAGTTGTTGTGGAAAAAACAGATATAAAGGCAGAAATAAACTAAGACAGCTGTGATTATATTTTAGCCACACAAGCAGATAGCTTTACCATCTTTAAAACATGATTTGAGTTTTAGTCACCGAAAAATCCGTCAGAGCTTTGGGTGAGGAGTTGGAGATAGAACAGCATCTGTGCTTCATATCCTCTGTGCTGGTGTTTGTTTCTTCCTGGTCCTTTCCCTCCCAACCAACCAACTGTTGTAACCACACAGTGGAGTCCATGCAGTTTGGTTTTCTCACAAAAGTTTAAGATCACATTGAAACAAATTAAATTGGTAATATTATTCAACATTTTCTGCCCAGTCCTGGAAAACCAACCTTTAGTTTCTTTGAGTCACAAAATGTGAGATTTAGGGACTAATTTGGGAAATAATTTAAATCTCATTGAGTTTTACATTCCATTTTTTGCCGAGAGTCCTGATGACATTTACAGATACAGATTTTGTATAGGTCCAATGCTCACTACCTTGTTGCTACTATGCTATTGCAATAAGTCATCGACTGCTATAGACTTTAGAGTGCAGTTCCACAATGGCACATTCAAACCGAAAAGTGACATTTCCTGTATTTTTTTTTAGAGTTAAAAGTTTAGTAGTGATACAAACAATGAAGACAAATGATACTCAAAAATCGGAATCATTTCCAGGCTGATGCGATGTATACTTAGCTCTGCTGGTACGCTTCCTGGTCTAACCGGGATTTGTCGATGTGTTTGAAACGATCAGAGGTTCCACATAGTCTGCAGCGTTGTAGGTACTTACACATAAGGCTGACAAGCGCCTCTCCAGAATGACTTGCCCAATCGATGCGGACTGCAGCAGCTCTGATACTTAACAGGGTTGGATTTCCACTTCTGCCTTTTGGTTTATTACGGCCTGATTATCCACTTGTTCCGTCTCTACATGGTAGGCAGAAAAGTAATCCTTTCAGAGTTGAAATGTTGTTGGTTTTGGGGCTCAAAAATTGTTAAGATCAAAAGAAACAATCAAACACATGCCAATATGTAATCACCCATTTTGCAATCTTCAATCATACATATATGTGTGACAATATGCGTTTTCCCTGGAAATGGCTGGAATGAGATCTAGCAGCCTTAATAATAACGATAAGATACAAAAAAAAAAAAACTTTCCAATGTTTTTTCTTACCTTTGGACAGCCTAGCTCTTAAACATTATATTTAAATGATTTACAGAAGTTGAACTCCATCATGGAGATGCCGACTAATCCAGATGTTATTTCATAGGAGTCTTTCCACCGTTCCACAACATTTTTGACCAATCATCACAAAGAGTAGCTCTAAGAAAACCAACCTTCTTCTGGTTCCTTATTCCAGGCCAGAAGAGATACTGAAAAATTGTCTTAATCTTCCATCTCTAATCTATTTAACAAAAACAGAAAAATACTGTGTGGTTGTAACATTTGGGATTATCTGCAGAGAATAAAGTCCGCCCTCCATAACTGACTCAATTAAGGAACATGAAAGTAGTTAAAAACCCATTTTTGGTCTTTTTTTTTTCAAGACAAGAAGAATGTTCTTCAATCCAATCAGGAATTGCATTAATTATTCTCCCCAAACCCCTGGAAGTGCTTCAAATTTGAGTAATTCTGTAATGTTTTTTTCAATAAAAAACTTAAAGTGTGAATTTATTTAAGGGGCTAAAATCTACAGTGAAACATGAAAAGAAAAAAAAACTCTGTTGTCTCATCTGATGGTGCTTTAAGACTCCTATTACGACGAGCGTTCCAATTATCAGAAGGTTGAGTGGGGGGTAACATTGGGGGGAAACAATTAGATTAAAAAAAAATGTTTTTCCGGCAGATTTTCACTCGGGCATTGCAACCCTTTTCAGTATTCAGAGTTTGCAGTGCTGCTCCCTGATGCCCCAAGCTTCTCCACTGTCCTAAATAAGAATGGCAGCTGAATGACCCCACCCAAAAACGGCACAGATTGGAGCTTGTGTGGCCAGGGGGCCCTCTCGGTGAGAACCTTGCTAGTGCAGCTCTGGGAATGGGTTCTGACATTGAAAAGTGTGGCCTAGACAATGTTTTCCTACTGTATTTTTACATCTTTAGCATTGGATTTTCTCTTATAATATACAGATGTATATTTTTGTCAGCAGAATCAGACGCTCTCCGTCAGCCTGCACTGGTTTATGCAGCTGATTGTTGCACTGTTTGCTCACCTTGTTAGATTTTGTGCCTGCTTGCTGTCTCTTCTGCGCTTGTTTGCATCATCCAAACTGCTAGCAGACCTTTGTCTTTGTGTTGCCAATGACACCATCTCTTTTGTGTTTTTGTCTTTGTTTTATTTCACAGCATGACACTGCTGGCTCAACTGACAACAATTAAAATGGTGGAAAAAGCAGTCAAATAAAAAGAAAAGACTGTCAGCGGGACTCCCAAGTTTCCGATCGTTATTTATTGAAAAGGGCATAATGGAAACATGTTCCAGCCAGTGTTACGAATGGATTGTCTGGTTTGACAATAAATATACTTTTCTTGCCAGTCAAGTATAGATCAGTGGAAACAGATGAGGTGTGAGGCAGGAGTGATTGGGATGTTGTTCTGTGAATGGGGATTTTCTTGCTTTGTGATGACGGGTAACCTTTTCAGGATGTAGCCTGCCTCCATCTAACGCTTTCCACTCAGAAAAAGCTCAACAATTATCAGTGCTGAGCGGAGCCACAATGGTTCAGCCACACTTTCCTGACTGAAATTAATTGGAATGTTCTTCTAGAGCTGGGAAATGAATAGATTTTATCGATTGATTTTAATTAACCTTTTAGGACGATTTATTTATGGGAAAATCTGTATTTTTGTTGTCGTTTTGTTTTCGCAGCACCCTCTACAAAAAAAATGGCAACTACCAAAAAGTAGCTTAGTCCCAAAGAAGGAACAGTTTCTTCTGCTCTATGGAACTGGTTTGGTGTTGGAGCAACAAACCCACGCGCTGCAAAATCTGTTTGATGGCTGTTGCAACCATGTGGGAGTTTGATGAATTTGTTTCAACACCTGAAACAGAGACCGTCGGTTGGGAGAAGTGCTGCTCTCTGTGAGATGGTCAAACTAGCGGCAGCTCGCCAAATCTATCACCTTGTTTTACAAGCATTTTTACAGCTTGTATTCAGTTGCACTTTGAGTTCAGGTCAACTTCCAAAGGAAATGTTTTTAAAATTGGCGTGGAGTAAGCCCGCCCCTCTTCCCATCTCCCACCTCTACACACTCTCCCACTAGCTTACAGGTCCTCACATCTCAAAATTAACATTACTGGAGCCACAAAAATGATGAGCAATATCAGAGCTAATCAGTAGACAGTGTTGATCCAGATGCCAGCTCAGACGAGGATAACCGAGACGATCAGGGATCTATTTGTCTACAAGTGGATGCATCAGAATGGAGCGGAGCAGGAGGCTTGTGGCCTGCCGATTGTAGTTTCTACAGGGGTGGCCAACCCTGGTCCTCAAGAGCCTCAACCCTGCCTGTTTTCCAGCTCTCCCTCACCAGCTTGCTGTTGATTAGCTGACTTAAGTGATTTCACATCCTGATTGACTGAACACACCTGATTTAGGTTATCAGCATCAAGTAGTCCAGGGAGACCTGGAAAACAGACAGGATTGAGGCTCTTGAGGACCAGGGTTGGCCAGCCCTGTTCTACACCAACAAACTATAAGCTATTTGCAATAACATTTTTTTTTGTCTGCCCTTGATTCACAATTTTTCATGAGAAAAATGCTGCAAGAAAATACGTTAAAAACACCAAAACCACTCTTCATGAAATTTTGTACAACATTTTGTATATATTTTTTATTTTAGATCATACCGTTCAACCCCAATGCTCTTCTAAGAAAAGCAATACATACATTTTAATTAATCAAATAATCAAAACCTCTCGTTAGTTGGCTTTTTAAAGGTGTCCAGGTCCAGTGTACGCTGTCGTTTTTTCTAATGGTATGGACCAGACGAAAACAAGGAGACTTCCTGCTTCCAACAGTCACTTAGGAAACTTTTGGAGACAGAGCAGAGGCAGATTCTGCTTTTTATCTCCCTGCAACCTTCCTGTATCACTTCTGTCCGCTGTCAGTCTGGTAACTGCACTTTTCTGCACCTTAGATTTTATCTTTTGTTTTGCACCACCAACCCCAAACCGGTCTGTTGCTTTGGGCAGAGCCGCATGGGTATCCGCCTGACTTGCACACTTAAAAGCACTCCAACTGCCTCCTCCTTCCTCCTCCTCCTCCTCCTCTATTGTGGCCCCGACTTCCCTCCCCCACTTAAAAAAATAAATAAATAAAATAATGCAGTGCTTAGCTCACTTTTGTCTTCAAGGAAAACTAATTAAAAACTGATCCAAAGTGGGATCCATCCTCCATAAAAGACGGAGCCTCTCATAAAATAGTTTCTTCCTTACAAAGGTGAAGGATGACAGCAAAGCTCTCCTTCCTTTGGGAATCTGTTTGCTCCTCCCTTTTCTTTTGCCTCCTGTGCTGAGGAGCGGACTCCACTCCACTCCTCAGCTCAGACACAAACACCCACAGTGCTCTCCTTCCATGCCACCACACTCCCCTGCTCCCTGCTCGATCCTCCACCCGAGCAGATCCCACACTAGTGGGATGCACACCAGGCGCTGTAGCTATGGCGACCGCTCCCCGCACGTACTCTGCGGATGCAACACAGGCTCAGCTTGGTGTTCACGTTCCAATCTGCATGAGCACACCTTACTCGGTGTCTGTATCAATGTTCAATGTCATTTTCCCTTTAAAATCCTCTGCCTAACAAATGCGATCTCTCGGCTCACTTTGCTCCTGTGTTTAGTGGATGTGCATATGCCTTACAGAAAAGATGGGCCTGCTAGCGTGTCTGTGTGTCTAATTGTCTATGCATAAATGCATAAATTTTCCCGGTGCATGTCGTTGACAGCCTGAGAGGCAAAATGACTGACAATGGCTGGGAAAAAAAAAAAAGTCTGTTTGAAGAAGACTAATTAATACTTAATTAGTTCCCTTTGCAATCTGTGGCTTAACGCACAAACTTAGGGACTGATAGCAAGTTGCCAATCAGACAAAACCTAACAACTGTACGGTAAGTAGATGCAGCTGTTAAGCATAATTGTACACGAGCTAAAGATGGATAATGAGTGAAGATAGCTGTGTGCCACTTTCTCTGAGAGAAAAAAGTAATTCAAGCGTTCAAGAGGATAGAACGTGCTCAGATTCCCCCCCCCCTTTGCCTTTTGTGTGGTCTGGAAAGTTTAGTCTAGAGCAGGTTGGAGGCCGGAGGGCTTTGTGATTCAGATGGTGTGGGGGATGGGGGACTTGGTGGGGGGTATGGGTGGTGGCGGTGGCTGGAGGGGGTTGGGACGAGGAGGTTAGTGGGGTAGCAGGTGTCCTCACAGGGTTAATGGACTTTAAGGGAGGGGTAATAAATAAATGGCTATTACTCAGTCAGACAGATATGGTGGTGGGCAAAACCATTCTTGCCCTACTACCTTTTTTTTTTTTAGCACGTTCTTTCTGTTCCTTATTTTTCTCATGATATTTTTTCTGTAGTGCAATTTATTCAGTTATAAAATGACCAATAAGATTTCTTAAATAGAAGTAAGCCCATGTGGTGCCTGCTAGCCCCGGCGTCAACTGTTCATAACGTTTGACAGATTCTCCCAAACTGGTTCAAGTGGCGAGAGTGGAAACCATAGAAATAATGAATCGGACTAACCACTGCTTACTGACGTTGTTTGGCTCCATCATGGTGGAGTCCATATTGCGTAATAAATGGCGACTGAATTGAGTAGACTTTGTTGGAGCCAGAAATTAGTCAGCATCTGTGGGTGATGTTGTCACATTCGCCAGGTCCAGTTCTCACATACAGTCAATTGAAGAAGCCCGACTCTGCAACCAAAGGATGTGACCGACTGGGGGTCAGCTAGCACAGGACAAAGACAAAAACCCTGGAACATCTGTCATAGGACAAAAGGGAGACAAATCAGTTCATCCAACAAAAGCACATTTAAGGGTAGAGAGAAGAAAGATTTAAAAGATGGTGAGAAATAACTCATTGCATCTTAGAACAGCCTCCAGGTTTGTAGCAGGATAATCAAAGCCTCATGGCTCAGGGTCAACTTTTACTATATAAGGTTTATGAAAAAGGAAAGTTTGAGCTTTTAGAAGGTATAATGCACATACGATGATTTCTGACACATACTGCAGCTACAGGGGCAGCAGCTCTTCTTTTTCCTCATGGTTTCTATCCTTTTGAATTATTCATTCCCAGTCTGGTTGGGAGGAAGCTGTCTTGACACACTCTTTTTAGGTTTTAATTAAATGCATATGTGGCAATTCTTCCTGAGATGTGCTGGATTTGAGCACAGGGTAGTGGCACAACCTCAGCTCTGCTTTGACTCTCCCTGTTGACTTCTGCTGCAGAGCTGTAAAGCCGAGCAGCAGAGTCACGCAGGATGGCATTCCAAACTGAGCTTGTTTACGCGACCTCCTTGTTGAAGGACAGGGCGATTAAACAACTTGTAACGTTCGATAAATGGCGCCTCTGCGAGATGAGCGCTTTCCTGCTCTCCCCAAAGAGAGTGCTGATCCAAAATGTGTGCTGGATCCTGTGGTGTACAAGAATCAGAGGAATCGCTGTGCACTGATCAAAACTGTAGCTAAAGCTCCTTTATCAAAGTGGTCAAACAGGAAGGCGAAGCAGCTGAGGGTGTAGGAGGGAGGATGAAGAGGCAGCTGTTCTCCACAGACGGATAGATTATGATCTGCTCTGTGCTGTTGACACAATCGAAAAATGTATCTAGAAGACAGAGACAAGAAATGCAATACAAAAAGATTAAAACAAGAACATTCTCCTAAGTGCGCTTGCCTCCTTTGATCACTATTGGAGATTCTGGCTTACAGTAATGAGTAACAGTTGAATGCAGAAGTGTGAATAGGCCCTGGAAACAGTGGGGGGGGTTTCCCTCCTGGTCTAACCAGCTGTTATGAGCAACAGTGCGGGTGGGGTTGTGACTGTTGTGACCCAGGGGTGCAGTAAATTAGGACTGGTTAGCACAGTGAGAGCATGACCCAGGTGTGATTCCCAGCTGGAGCTCCAGGTCAGAGATATATTGGAGGCCGGGAACTGGCAAATCAACTAGTATGACCCTTTATTTTTTTGTGTTGCTGCTGCTGCTGCTTAATTTTTTAACAGATTTGGAAAATCCTTTTCTGCATTTTGTGCACGCGGCCATTGCCTTTGATGAAACATGGGAATGGTTCTGAGTACACTTGTCTTTGACATCTGTTATGGAAACAGTGACTTCTTTTTGGAAACAGACAGAAATTTGCATTTGATCTTCAGTCCCTACCAGGCTTAGAGATCACTTGAACCAGATAGGTTCTTCTATCATGATTTCTAGTAAAACTCCTTTGGATGCACGGTCCAGAACTTTATTGATAACACGACAGTATTCAAGTTCCCAGGTTAATAGGTGTAAATAGCATTGACTGTGTATCAGAACTGGACTGAGTGTGACTTCCCCTGTAGAAAGTGGCTTATTTCTGGCTCCCAAAAAATGAAGGCAGTTTAGTCGCCATTTTTTTCATGATATGAACGTCGCCATGTTGGAGCCAGACGATATCAGTAAGCAGCGATTGGGGCTGAGTTGGTCTGAGTCACTATTTCTTTGACAACCACTCTGGCCAATCAGGACTGAGCGTGTTGGAAGGCTACACCCGTATCACTTGTAAGCAGGCTTGAGAGAATCTCTCAATTTAACGTTTTGAATGTTTAATGTGAGACCACATACTTTTATTGAGGCATCCGATTGGTCAGTTTATAACTTCAGTAATTTGAACTACAAAAAATATCATAAAAACAATTTAGGAAAGAAGTTAAAAAAGCCAGCAGAACAAGAATGGTTATACCGACAAATATAATGACAATTCTCAATAGAAGTCTATGGGATTTCTTTGGGAGGGGGGAGGTGTTGGTCAGTTCTGTTGGTACAATGGTACATAGTCATCGTTGGTCATCATTCAAGTTAGTTTTTCCATCCAAAAATCTTTATCTATAACGTGAAATGACCTTTATGCTTCATCCAATTGAGAATAGGGAACCCCTCATCTTCATGCAAACACGCAACAGTAAAGATGGGAGTTTGTGGAGTTCCCCTAAAAAGAGAGAACATAAATTAAAAAGTAATGTTTAGAGTTTATACTTTATATTCCACTCATAGCAATTCCTGAATCCTGTTATAACAAAACTACAAGCCTAAAATTCTGATTCTAAGACCATACCACTGTTAAATGTTTTTGTAGATCTAGTTTCGAATTGTCACATCAGTAGTGACAAAATCCAAAATTCTTCAGTCTTTTTCTGTTTTTTCATGACAGCCTGATTCAGATTTCTGTCATTGTTTTTTTTTAAAGTGCTTTTTGTCAATAAACTGAAATTAAACAGTGTGACCTTAGTCTATACCGGAAAATTTCCTTTATCTGACTTTTATTACTGATATGCAGCAATCATCAAAATCCTTTTTGTTTGACCGCAAATATGAAACATGTTGAAAAAGGACATTGTTTTTTTGCTGATCAAAACGATGTTCTCAGATGCTGGTTGTCTCTTGAGGTCTGCTCTCCTCATTACGGCACATCTAAAGCTTGAGCAGATCACATTTTATTCTACGGCACATAACAACAAACACATTGAATGGCAGTGAACACACTACTGTAAAGCTACAGTCACATCAGGCTTGTGAGGCATGTTCTTGAACGAGCTAGGATACGGTTGGAAGAGGCTTGGTCTGAAAATGTCAAAGCAGAGCAAATCTAGTGAATTTTCTTTCACACCTCTATTCCGATATTTGAAAGACTTTGTGTTACATCATCTCAGCCGGGTACGAACCGCAATTCTTAATGTCTCCTCCATGGTCAATTTTCAAACGGTTGGTATTTCCATGAATTAAAGGGACCCCCCTCTATACACCACTGCCAAATCTGAGTCACTGATTGGTCAAAGTTCAACTGGTTTAACTTTTAACATGTGTTCAGTGGCTACACGTTTTGTACGTTGAGCCTGAAAACAGTCCTAAAATGCTGAATCCCCAAAAGCACATGTACACATATTTACAGTGACTTTTCACTGGAAGTGGTGGCTTGGACATGCGTTGCTGAGGGCGTTGTGAACGTAGTTTAAAAAGAATTCAAGCACCTTAAAGTGCATCGTACTGTTTCAAGGATGTTTTAGGCTTTATCTGTGTTTGGGGGTTAACTCGTGTTCTGCAGACTGTTTACTTGCGTCACATTTAAATGAGAATGTAAATAATGCATGTATATTTTGATCTTTCTTTCTTTTTTTCTTTTTTCTTTTTTGCAAAAATCTCTTTCAAGATATGAGTTAGCACTTTTTACCCCAACTCCTTGGCTGAAAAGGTGCAGCAAAAGTGTAAAGTGACATTAAACATCTATGTGTTTGAAGTGAACTTGGGCTTGAGATGGAGAGAGTAAGAGAGAGAGAAAGTGCATTAAAAATGCACTTCTGACGCCCCACCCCCAACGCCGGCGCCCTTCCACAGGGATCTCCATGCATATTTGCCCTTATCTTAAAATCACTTAATATCTGACCGACTTCATTTACATTCCTTAAAGATATGCAGAGATGATTGGGAGGGATACTGTTATTCTCGATGCGTCTGCATCTCTGTTGTTCTTGCTGTGATTAGAGCGGCGTGGGTGTAATGGGCAGTTGCTGTGTTTGTCAGCTGCAGGAGTGACCGGCCCGCCTGTCTTACTGTCTGTTAATGGAAAACACGCAGCCTTTATGCATCTGCTGCACGTCCCATTGTTGCGCCTGTTCCTTGACCCCGGAGCCTGCAGACATCAGAACTTCCAGAGCCAAGCTTTCCTCAGCAGTTCAGAGGAAGTGCCATATTTAGCTTTAAAGATTAATAAATTAGGCAGGCAGGATGGGATTTGTTGAAGTTCCTCGAGTTGGAAAAAGGGTCTGAGTTTGTTAATAACAGGCCTGCTGCACTGATTTTCTGACGCAGATGGTGATTATCGCTGCGGGAAGGCCGAGGACAGGAGAAAGGAGCAGGAGAGTGCAGCTTCAATGGCGAAGCTTGATTCTGTCTGGAGCCCGTCACAGCGCACAAATGCCGAGAAGAAGTTATGGAGAGGAAGAAGTGAGGGGCTCTCGTCAGCCCTTTTCATAATTTACATTAAAAAGGCCAGTTTATTTGTCTTCCTCAAAGACAATGGAAGAAGTTTCTAAAAGCTCATTTCTCTGTCAGTCCAGTGTGGGATCAAAAAGCCCTTCTGTCAAGATGGATAAAGCTCATAAAGCATCACGTGAGGCGAATCTTTTTTTGGAAAACAAACTTGTGCATTGTTTATGAGGCTATTGTAAGATATGGAAGGAGTTTTATTTTATTTTTTTGCTAAAAGATTTCACTGAAGTCTTCTGGAAATCTTGCTTTCCCTCTTCCTCCAGTTTTCCTCTAATGTCTGGAAGTGTTGTTCTCTCTGGGAAGGATGTGAAAAAGTTCAAACGCTTTTGAGGGCCTGCAAGCAAAAAAGACCAAGTGCTTTTTATGGGGTGGTGGGGGGCTGTTAGCTGCTGCGTACAGGTACTCAGGAAGAGACACTAACATGTTCTAGCTGTAACTCATATTGGCAGGACATTAATATATTCTCCATGTTCACACTTTTTAGCAGCTTTTGATTCCCTGGGGGTAAATCTGGCTCTGACTTTCATATAAGTTCCCCTTTTTCCCCTCCTGCTGTGCGGCTGATGCCTGGAGAGCCCTGATTTCAGATCAGATGCAGAGGTTTGAATGTCTCATAAGACAGAGAGGAAACATGTTCAAAACATGCCGTATGTCTTGTGTGTTTTCATACTTTTGACTCCCAGCTTTGAACTTATTTTCAGAGTCTCTCCAAATTACAATCTTGCCCACTTTCCTTCATACTAAATAATGTGAACAAAACATTTCTGTAACTTATGAGAGCCGTAAGCTGCTTATTTAAGACTTACTCTGATAAAAAATGGTGTTTTTTGTGTTTTTAATGTGTTTTGTAGCATTTTTCTTTGTGCATTTCTGAGTATTTTCTTTATTAGAATTGTTGTGAATTAGGAGCAAAGGAAAATGCTGTTGGAAAAGGCTTATAGATATAGTATGACCTACAATGGTGGGCCACAAGCTCCCTGCTCCGCTCCATTCTGGTTGCATTCACTTATAGACAAACAGATCCATGGATACATCTATGTTTTTCTCGTCTGAGCTGGAATCTGGATCACAACTGTAAGGCTTGATAGGTCCAATATTGCTCACCATTTTTGTTGAGCTAGTAATGTTCGTTTGGGCTTGGGAGAGGCTTTACGCTAACAAGAGAGAGTAGACAAAGGGATGATGGGAAATGGGGGCAGGCTTACTCCATGCCAATGTTCTCCCCCAAAACGAAATTCTGATGAACTGCAGGAACTGTCCTAGAAAATGACACTTTTTAATTTATTTTTATGTAGGCTAAAAATGAAATCCTCGTAATTAAGACACTTTTGAAACGGATCAAAAGACGACTGACGTGGAATTTTAATGCTAGGTTTATAACAGAAAATTAGAGTATGCCTCACAAATTTTAACCATAACCATAACCTGACATGTTGACTGGAATTCCCTCCATCCTGACCCTGTAACATAGACTCTTTACTAACATTCATATAAAACCTAAAAAACGTATCTGTTTAATTCTGCCTTTTCATCTTGATTCACTTTTGACTTTCTGTCAATTTTTATTTATTGTGCTTTTAATGTTTATTTTTGACTTTTGTTTTGTACAGTGTCCTTAGGTTTCTTGAAAGACGCTTTTAAATAAAATTGATTATCATAATTATTATTGACATTCATGCAGAGGACTAGAGTACTAATGTACTTTGTCCCTGAGAAACTAACAAATCATAGTGAAATTAAAAGTATTATTGGTATTTTATTTTTGCTTGGCTAACTTCATAAGCAACCTACTTATATTAATTTTCTTTTATTTTTAATAGATGTCACATAAAAATAAAATAGCAACTGGAATTATAACATTTTAAAACCCAAGCTGAGTATTTTTTTTGTTCTTTTTAAACTTTTTAAACAGAATTGGAGTTAAATAAAGTTCTACTTGCATTAGAAAAGGCCATTTTTATTTTTATTGCACTTCAAATACATGGTGGTAATGAAAAGTGATTTAGAGAGATGTAAAAGCTTTGGCAGCATACAGAAAAATACAACAAATAAATACAAATAAAGGAAACAGTAGGGGTGCAGTATTTCAGAAGAGCAAACAGATGACACAAAGGCAATAAAGGGCAGGTAATGCAGCTTTTTATTTGTTGATATTATGTGAAAAAGGCACTAAGTGCTCATCAAATGTGATCATTTTCTTTCTATATATCTGTTTTTTTAATTGAATGTTTTTGGGTAATCTGATTAAATACTAATTAAATACAGAAAACCATTACCATAATAGTTTTTATGTATCTAAGGCACAAACTAAACCGATTTATCTAAATTTAACTGAATACATTTAAACTTAGCATGTAATAAAAACACCAAAAGAATCCAGAAAAAAGGCAACATCTTTTTTTTTATTGTTTCCAAACCTAAACCATAACAAAACCAACCCGACTTCCATTCCCTCTTAGCCTCAAACCAACAGCTTAGAAAATATTTTTCTCCATATTTCATACTGTCAGTTATTATATTAAAATGTGCCTAAAAAGGGAAATAAAAATCACACCCACACAAAAGAAAAGCACTTTTTTATAGAGGGACTTTAGCGATATATTTGTAGCAGTCGGCGTGGTAGCTGTTAAATCACAGGGCTCGGTGTTTAACTGACCGACCCTGCGCTGAACGCTGCTTTTAGTGGCATTTGTTTACCCTTCAAAGCTAAATGAGCACAAATGAAGCCGCTTATATTATTACCTTGTTGTAACAAAAAAAAAATCTGCTGTTGATATTAGCTGTGCTGAAAGACGATCTAATTATGATGTAATTAACAACTCTCTGAATATAGATGAGGGTAATCATAGCGTTTGGAAAAAAGTAGAACTCATTTTTATTGAAGTATTTAAATATTCGCTGATAGATGCTGGGAAATATCAGTCGATGAATGTGGTTCATGTTTTACTTTCAATGGATCAAAAAAATCAGATGCCAATGATTCTTTCTTGGTGCTCGACCTATGACGAAGCTAAAATGTTAAAACAAAAGAGGATTTTTGGTTAAAAAGGTTTAAATTTTGTACTTTTAAAACTGAAAAGCAGCAGATCAGAGGAGTCTATGTACGAGTACACAGACACCAACCGGTGGTGATGGATTGCTCAAATCTTCACTTTAGACGATGCCAACACTGCTGAGAGTTTCCTCCTTATTGCTCACACCCTGCAGCAGCTTTATTATACACCTTTTCAGGTGTGTAATTATCACTGGTCATGGAGGAGTGGTGTGAGGAGCGGGCATAAACGCGAGTGGCCTCGCTGCCGTTTCCGCTGAGAATAAGACACTGGCCATGAATGATTGGATTAGTGCTTAACCCCCCCTTCCAGTTGGTTTAATCCTGTTTGCAGCTTTGTGCGTGTGTGTCTGTGTATGTGTTGCGATGGAAATGATTTCACTCTCATTTGTGTGTACAGGCGGCAAAACAAAAAGGAGGATTTCTTTGTGGTCAGTCACCATCACGCGACAAAGCTTTGCTGCATCCTGAGATGCTGTGTGGGTTTCTGCTGACGGCTAATCAGTGATGAGACATGGAGGGGGGGGGGGGGGGCAGGACATCAGTGGTCTGCAGAGAAGCAGATGAGCTTTAATAATGGAAAATCTGAGCCGTTGTTGAGCAAACACCTGCACTTTCAGATCAAGGCTGCGCAGCCAGAGGTGAAGCAGTGGGGGGCGGCCTGGGGGTGGCGGATTATTGAGGAAAGGCAGCGGAATACAGTGATCAGTTTAAGGTCTGCAGGGTTTGGTATGTCATTGTCGTCCTTTCTAAACAGCCTGCAAATCGATGAGCACTTTGAAGTTTCACATAGCTGCTTAAATCCGGCCTGAAAGGATGCAGAGAACCGCGAGGCAAACAGAAAAGACAGGAGCGTGTGGAGAGAAAAGAGACTGGAGAGGGATTGGCGATGGCTGAAACATGGAGAGAGGGAGTGCGAGCAGTCAGAAGCAAGGAGGCTTGTTTCAGGGGGATGACAGGAAACAGGCGAGCAGAGGAAAGCTCTTAGTGCACCAACACAGGATGAGTAATATACTTTTTTTTGAAACATGAGAAGCAGAGATGCAGCAGTACAGTTCTGAGCTGATCGGAGTTGGAAGTGAGTAGACTGCCAGATTATCCCACTGACGTGCCGGAGAAGGAAAACAGGCATCCAGGGTCTGACTGGGTACCAGTGGTTCCGTCTCCTTCAACCCATTACACGCTCTGCCAGGTGTTGACGACATTTCTGAGTCAAATCTTTAGGTTCTTTTGCTCCGTCTGGAAGAAAAAAAAAAAAGCGATCAAACATACAGACCAATAAGGACACAGATTACATAACATCTGAATAAATTACATATATATCATTTAGAATGTTTCAAAGTACAAAAAAAGAAAACGCACTGAATTGCTAATCGGTTTAGCTAACGTGCATCTGCACAGTATATTAATCTACTCCCACGGAGCCACAGTTTAATATTTCTCTCTACCACAAGACCCTGGGGGACTCGTGAGGAAATATGAGTTTATATGTTTTGTTTTCTTAAGTGGTTTATTTATTCCGCTCCATTTCCATATGAAGCATCAAAGGAAGCAGCTGAAAAGGCTTAGCGGTTTGTTAAAAAACAAAATTGCAATATGCATGTGAGCAGACGGCAGCAAACTGCTGAAATGTCAAATTTCAACCATATTCCTGCAAATCGACCTCTGAAATGTGCATTCTAGGGCTTTGAAGGGACTTTTATATTTTGTAAGAGTATCAGCTGACAGTTTTAGGGATTCGCAGTTTTATTTTCATCTATGACAACCTTAGAAAATGTTAAGTTGCTGCATTCACGAGTGCATGATTCATGCTTTAACGAGTCCTGCTGGGTCTCCGCAGGAAAAGTGATGCCAAAAGGAGTGATTACTCTAATCAGTTTTCACTTTGAAATATCACCATGACGGAGTATGAGATACGTTCAAAGGAAAGATTCAAAAAGAAATCATCTTTTCTAGGAACCACATCTTTTTTTGATCGTTTATGAAATGTGTCCCTGAAAGCCCAGAACTGCAGGTTGGAGATGAACTGGGTGACCTATCGCAGTAGAACACGCCCCTTTCTTCCTGTCTTTTAGTTTTTGTTTCGGGGAGGCAAATCTTAGATATAATGAAGGGTCACAAACTCAAAAAAAACAAAACAAAACACAAGCATTATGTGAAAATGTTGTAAAAAACATGGAGGTTTCTGATATGAGAGTTTCTGACATTGAACTTAAAGTGTCAAAGTCAGAGAAAACAAAATGTTTAACTGAATACAAAGTCCTTAAAGGTGCTTTAGTGCTTCTTTTAAAGCTAAAAGTCTATTTTGCGATGAGTTCATTGCATAGGAACTTTATATGAAAAGATTTTGGAAATAAAGATATTTTTTATTAATGTGTGATTTTTAGTTTTTTCCTTGCTGGTTTGGTTTAAAACGGCTCAAAGCCTCAATCAGAAACGTCTTACATTCAGTTTTCATATTTCAAAATAATTTAAAAAAAGTTTGTAATCAGGCTTGGATTCAGCCACTCCCACAATAGGGTGCAGGTAGAATATCCGGGGGTGGCAAGTCAGGGTGTGCTGACAGCTTGGGGTGTCATATCCCTTTGAGCCCCTAAAACGCATAGTAAATATGTTATGTTTACTGTGTCTAAACGGGATAACCTGTTTTTTTTTTTTTTTTCTTTTGGTAATTTTGGATCATTCATGGCATTTATCTATATCACATATCCAGCCTTGTTTGTGATGACTTCTCTGTAAAAATTCAAAATATAATTAAAAAAAAGCTTTATTTTATTCGATTGTTAGCGTAGAAGGAGTGCGCTTATTGTTTTTGAAGTTTCGTTTTAGAAATTTAAGTACAATCCCTCTGAAATTACATTTTCTAATCAAAATCATTTAAACGGAAGAAATGAGAATAATTTCCACTAACATAAAGACAAAAAAACATCTAATTTGACTGATTTATATTAGTTTTGTCTTATTTCCATCACATTATATCTCTTTTAATCCCTCACTTGCATCACCCAGAGGCCACATATTTCCCTCCGTCCATAAATTGCCCATATGTGACCCGCCGAGATGAATGCATAGGACATGAATGGGAAGCTTCCTCTTCTTTATAGTCTTTGGGGGTGAGATGAATACGTTTTTCAGTATCCAAGTAAAGTTCTTTCCGTACATGGGTGTAAATGAACGGAATGAATAAAACAAAGTGTAAGGTTAAAAAAAAAAAGTGTGACAGAAAGTTTCTACAAAATGGGAGAGGATGTTGCAGTTAATAAGCTTTTGTGGTGAATTATTAATGGGGAGCATTGTGCTTGCAAACACAGCCTCCTAACAGGCTTCGTATCTCCCAGACGCACGTGCACGCGCACAGACACAGCTGCAATCCCCAGTTGCTCGTGAAAACGGGAAACAGCGGCCTTGTCACTTTGTCTTGGATTTGGGGTATGTGTAAGTGCTCCGTTGTCTGCGGCTCCTGTGAGACGGATGTTTGCAGTTGTTCCCTGCGTGGCGCGTTTGCTGGCGTGAGGGAGGTTTAGGCAAGCTTCAGACATGCTACGAGTCTGAATATGCAGCAGTTTACAAATAAGTTAAATAATATAAAAATCATGGGGGATTTTGATGATCAGTCATGTTGTCTCAATGCACAGAACAGACACAGTCCTCTGTGCTTTACGTCAGAACCCACTCCATTCTGCTTAGAGATGAACAATATTTAAAGGTTTATTCAAATATTTGCATCTTTTATGGTTTTCTATTTGCTGGTTTCTGTGAAGTTACAATTAAAAGCTTTTGTCTGTTTACTATTAGAAATATACCATCTGAATGAGGATGATCATGAATCTATACATTCATGCAACTTCTAAACAATGCAGATGAAAATGTCCTGATCAGTAAACCACCAGACCATTTTAAATTGATCAAAAGAAGCATCAATTAAAGCAAAAAGTCTGCATTGTCTCATTATTGCAGCTGCTTTCTTTGTCCTAAACACACAAGTCTTAAAGTGTGGGTGACATGGCCTATTTTATTAAGCCAAAATATAGTAAATAGTCTCTATTTCATGCTGCGATTGTTTTTAATATTTTTCGAAAAAGAATAAATAGCGAAAAACGCGATATAAACAATGAGGACGGCCGCCGGCTTCACGCATTCCGCCGACTTCGCGCCGCCATGTTTGTGACGTAACGAAAGGCAGAGAACATGGCTAGCACCGATAGCGAAGCACAGTTATGCTACCGTCTCTATTAGCGATTTATCATCAGATGAACAGAAAGATGAAGAGGAAAGTTGCGGAGATTATCATGATGATGAGTCACTTTTGCAACCGTATCAATTCGAACCCTTTTGCGAAAGTGAGGAGGATATAGCAGAAAGTAGTAGGTCTAGTGATGCCGATCATGACGATAGCCAGCATGAAGATTCGGCCAGACTCCAGTAAGTCTAAAAAATGTATAAAATTAAATTACTCCACTTACCCTAAAATATACTCAAAATGTCCCCTTTTGGCCTAATCTAAACAAAGGTAAACACGGGTTTTCATTCAACCCAATTTACAAAATAAATGTCACAAAATAAAAGTTTCCCAGATATTACTACTCTTTAGTTAACAAAGTCACTGTATACCATGAACAACTGTGGAACATTAACAGTTTTACCTGTTTGAACCAGTTTGAAACCTTTTCTCGTGCGAGCGCGCGCTCACACACACACACACACAGTTCAGTTTACTCACGGTACCGGCACCTCAAAAGCAAAAGAAAAAAAAACCTTGCAGGCCTGTTGCTTCTCTTGCAAAACATTGAGTGCGTTGAAATACTCCAGTTGGATCCAAGGACAACGGAAAACACGACTACTTCGCCTCAATGTGATCCATCGTGATGCACACTAGCTTAGCAGCCTCCGCTCCCGACTCCAGCGCCGTCCTCTCCGACCCAGAAAACGGCTCGCTCGCTTCCAGCTCACCCGCCTTTCCTCGACTCAGAAGCCAAGATCCTCCTCCCAACTCTCCGTTCAAAATTCTTCGTTTGTGTCCCGGTTTTTGTCCCTTCGAAAACGCAGACTTCTCTCCTGCAGATCTGGAGGGAAAAATCCTTCGCCGTCCACCTTCTTGAACTTTCCCCTTTTCAGCAGCGTTTCTTGTTTTGGGAATTTATACACAGATACACTTTCACTAGATGTATTGCTACATCCAGCTGCCACACAACGACTTGGCATGTTGATGATTAACAGATTTAAACACGAGAGAAACGAAGACTACCTGTTTTGTTTACATGCTGTCCTAAGCTGAACTACGGAAGTCAATGCCTTTCGTGACGTCACAGGTCATATCGGGGTCACTTCCAGCCTGCGCTCTTAGCGGCAAATTCAAATCTCTGATTCCTTCGAAAGATGTCTATTATTCATATGCTTCGGATTTTTTTCGACGCTAACTATTGGTATCAATAGAATCAGCATTTAAAGAGCTTTTTTATTTGACAAAGTTGTTCAAAGCATGGCATCCACACTTTAAAGTTTTGATTATTTGCAAACGGGAATCAACAGGCAGGAGAAGCAACCCGATCACAGTGATAATGGGTTTTGCTCTACCATCCAAATTGGCCAAACAGCTCTTGAGCAAGGCCTCTAATCCCAGAAATGCTGCTAACCCCCAGATCAACTTCCTGTTGATCTTGCAATTGTCATATGTGGAGTATTCATTTCTTTTTAGAAATGTTGGTCAAAAGATTTCATGGATAATACCACAATACCACATTGAAAACAATTCTGTGGAAGTCTGAGGTTAACCAGACGGTCTAGACCGGCTCTGGACAGGTCTGCTAGAACCAGCAATATTCAAGTTACAGGCCTCATTAGTGTCTGTAATCAGAAAACGGAGGACCTCTGCAAAAGGAGCTAAAATGTAAATATTGCGTGAGATATAAAAAAACAAAAAATGAAATCCATAACTGGCTAAGATCCTTTTTCTTCATTTTTGTTGGCAAATATCAAGAAAGTTTATAAAAAGTCTTATCTGGAATATGAATAAATGAATAAAATGTTTTAATTAAAGTTTCTCTGAGATGGAAAGACTGTTTAAAGACATGAGACATGACCCACAATATTTGTATTTTTAATTAAACCACAGATTTTCTCTGAAGTTTTGGTGCTTTCCTTTAAACCAATCAAATTATTAGAATTCAAATAAAAATGTACACTCGTTTGTAGTGTTTATACAAGTTTGTATCTTTGTGTTCTACCCATTGATTGCCTATGAGAACTGTGACTACGAGAGTGACCCCCCCCCCCCCCTTCTTCCCTGGTATTCCAAACAGGAAGTACTCGCTCGGTCCAGGAAGCCAAAATCCCATAGACTTCTATAGAGAAATTGAGACGACTATAGTTGTAATATTGGGCTATATCAATAAAATTGAATACAATTTTTAATAATAGTTTTTTTTTTCATATTCTTTCTGTCGTGAAAGTTATTCAAGTTATAAACTGGCCAATCAGAGCCATCAATAAAAGTATATAGTCTTACATTCAAAACATTTGATTGACAGATTCTCTCAGGCCCGCTTTCAAGTGTTAGAGGTGTGGCCTTCCAACAAGCTCACTCCTGATTGGCAGGAGTGGATATCTTAGAAACGTTTATTCAGACCAAAAACTGACCACTGACGTTTTCTGGCTCCAACATGGCGCTGTCCGTATCGTGAAAGAATGGTCACTAAATTGACTTCATTTGGAGCTGGAAGTAAGCCGTTTTCATCGGTGACATCACACTCACTCGGTGTAGTTCTCTTATACAGCTAGTGCTTCTACCCAGGAACTGTTTTAATGTATTCATAATTAAATATGCCAGGAAGAAATAATTCATTTAAAACCATCGGCTCTGCTCTGTCACAGCCTCCTAACTATTTGGATTTGATGCTTTCCCCTTTACTCAAGGACAAGGCTGACATCCCAGCCACACAAACCTTGTCCACTGATATAAAGCCAGATGAACAACAAAAAAAAACAACAAAAAAAGTAAAAGGGCCATAAAAAATTGGGAGCAGCAGGTTTTGTTTGACTCCTTCTGGCTAAAGATTTTGTGCAAATCCATCCCCGAGCTTCACCTTTTCAAACCACAACAATCTTGACATTTCCAACTTTTCTCTATGCTGTAAAATGGCTTAGAGGCACAGATTCCAGTTTCAGGTTATTACTTCTGCACTTTTATCGTAAATATCAGCATTATGTATGACATTATCTTTCCATTATTATTTTGTTTTTGTGCCAAACCAGGCTTTAGTGACGGGCTCATGACCAAAGTAAATATCAGCTTCGAGTTGCGTCACACAGAACAGTGTTTGTTGTCCGCTTCAAAGGACCTGAAGACACTATTACCCCTGGAAGCAGCTCTTTTCCAGCCCCAGCTGAGCTCTCACCTGACTCCCAGATGGCTTCCTTTCACCTCGGTGTTGTACAAGTACATTGTTGTCCATAAGGTGAAGGGCTGAAGTGTAAGTGCTTGTAATGGCAGTGAGCAGGAGCAAATGATGACTCTTAAAGAGTTGCCGGGATGTTGTGTGTTTAAAAGCTTTGTGTGTGAGTGTGTGCACACCTGAACCTTAGTGAGAACTCCCAGAAAGCTTTGATGCACATGTCAGACTCCTTCTGTACTTTCCGGGGATATGCAGGGTGCATAAACTCTGCCACTGATAAATATTTAAACTACAGTTTTGTAACCTGTGTTCTCCCTTTTCCCGTCTCCATCTTTCATCTTTCCTTCCCTCTTTCTCCTTCTTTTCTCTTCTTTTTCCACCTTCCCTTGTGTGCAGCCGGTGTTGCTGAGGCTCAGAGAGTGGTGACGGTTCAGAGTGGACCGCTGGTAAGGACCGAGGGCTCCCATGTGACCATCTGGTGCAACGTTACAGGCTATAAAGAAGGTCTGGAGCAAGATTTTGAGTGGTCCATATACCTGCCATCGGCGCCGGACCGGGAGATCCGCATTGTTAGCACGGCTCAGTCAAACTATGCCTACGCTGTGTACGCTGCCAGGGTGAACAGCAAAGAGATCTATGTGGAGAGGCTGAGTCGTGACTCGGCAATGCTCCACATCACCAAGGTGCAGGCCAAGGACCAGGGCGTGTTTGAGTGTTACACCCCCAACACTGATGGGAGGTTCCTGGGGTTCTACAGTGCACGCACCAACCTCACCGGTGAGTCTCCATACGCCATTACAGCTAAATAAATAATCAAGACATTAACCCTTAGTAGTCCAGGGCCTTTGTGAGCTCCTTTTTTCTGCTTGATATCAGTCTTTTTAGTACAACCCCAGCTTCTTTTTTCTTGACATAAATCTTTCATTAAGTTACACAATAATTCCACAAAGAACCTGAAACTATCCCAATAAAGAAAAAAAAAACCTCAATTCAAAGGGGTATATTTGGTCATTTTTTACTACAAAACACACACAAATTGAGATAAAAAAAATTGTGTTTTGTAACAAAAGATCAATTATGTAGAAACAAAACAAAAATGTATAAATTCACAAACAAAGCAAAGATGAGGACTGAATCCAAATTGCTTCTGTACCCCTCTGGCTCCTCCCTATTGCTCCAATCGTAGGGGCATTAGAAGCTGTGGTGGTATCTGAAAGGATTTTAAGAAGGAGCCAGAGCAACTTCTGCCTGGCTATCCCTCCACCGGTAAAGGAGCAACGTATTTCTTCTCGTGGATGTTCTCCGAACCACAGAAGTTTACATTTAAATGTATTTTATTAATCAATGTGACACTTAGATTAGTTTTTGTTTTTGTACAACCTTTTAAAGTTACAAAAGTTATGTATTTTGCTGATGTAGATGACTGGTTACTATTGACGACATCAAGTGGTAGAAACCTCAGAATGTGAAGACATGACCCCCGCCCCCCATATCTCTCTGCTTGGGGGGATACGTTTATGAGTAGGGAAAAGCTGTAGGGGTAGGAAAAACAATTTGGATTTAGCCAAGGTTAAAACAATGTGAAATATGTCTAAAAAAGAAACAGGCAAAGCTCCAAGGACTTATGTTTGTTTTAAACCTAACATTTCAAGAACATTTTTAAAACGTTCACTCTAAATTTTTATGGAAACTAAACGTGATTGGCAAACTCACCATTGTTTTCAGGGAATTCGGAAGGTTAAACAATAAATTAGACACCCCTGACTATCATCTAAAGCAGGTAAAGACTATGACTCTCTGTTTTAATGTAGCTTTAAATTTAACAAATGTGCAATATTTATGGAAAGATGTCAGGAAATGTTTATCATTTCTGACCTAAAAGAATCCTTATCTATGTCAGTGTTTTCTCGTTGCTTCAGACATAATAATGTCTCTCGTCATGTGGTTTGAACATCAACACACGGGTCCCAAGTTTGATATTTGAGGCCATAAATAGTCCTCTAATTATTGTACCATATGTCAGTAAATGGCTTCACCGCTCTGAACACAAATGAAGCAAATTAAACATGAAGTGAAGCTAAATAAGACATAGTAGACAGTAAAAGTGAGATAATGAGGCTTCAAAATGCAAAATATGTCAGTGTTCAGCTTAAAAGGACTTTTGCTTTTGATACTATCCAGCAAAGATTTGTCTCGGAAGGTAGGACTTTTCTCAGAATCCCTAAACTATGAATTTATGGGGTGGCATTGTGAGAAATCCTGTGATTCCCACACCTACTCCCCACACCAGATGTGAGAAAAACTGCTCTGATCAAGACATTTTGGCAACCCCACTCCCTTTATCTCGACTTTGTTATGACTGGCTATGGGTAAAGGTCTGTGTTGCTGTGACTGTTTTTCAGGTTTTGTGTACTGTGCACAAGGCAGAAGATTCTGTTTGGGAGACGAATAAAAATCTAGAAAATTCTGAAAATTTTACTGTAAGGTTAAAGTAATTTGATAAATGTGTAATGATGGAGAGTCATCCCTGATTCTACGTTCACACCCGACTTTGAAATGCGTGTTCAAGATTCCAACGAAAAGTCTATGGCTTTACATACTAGAAAATACTACTAAAAAACTAGATAGTGCACAATTATCTTGTGTCCTGGAAGAAATTTGTACACCATGCTTGGAATAGTAGATTCGAGCACCCCTGCAAAATGGTGAACACACTATTTATTACGCTAAGTTAGCAATTAGAGAAGGAATTTGAACAAAACGTATGTAAACGCGCGTATATGTGCATTTCAAGCTTCGGCGTTTAAAATTCTTGCGTTCATGTTTTACGAAGTACGTTTTTAAAATGTTCTGGGCTCTACCTACAAAAGTTAAACCAGTTGAACTTTAACCAAGTAGGGACTTGGATGTATAGGTGGCACCTTTTTCAAAATAGGAAAGCACCAGCCATTTGAAAAGTGATCATGAAGGTTAAATTAATGATTGCGGTTTTTGCCTTGCCAGAAGTCTTTCATAAATTGTAATAGAGCAGTAAAAGGAAAAAGTCTGGAGCAAGATTCACGAGATTCAACAACCAAGCCTCCTCCAACTGTAAGTCCATGCACTAGTATTGGGTAACGACAGTCCATTGTGAACACAGTTTGCGTTTAAGAAAGCCGTTGAGCGCGTTCTTAAACGGCCATCACATGTCCGATGTGTACGTTGCATCAGGGTTGTAATGAAACCGTGAGCCTGTTTACAGGCCCAGAGACACTGGATATCTAAGAGTAATCAGACAATTGCAAAGTGCCTTTGGAAATGCGATGTTAAAAAAATCCTGGTTTGCAATTCTTTGTCCTTTTAGCAGATTTATTAAGGAGAATGTATAGCATGACTCAAGTTTCAAACATCCTGAATCGAGTACTTTAAAAAATGTTCTTGGTAAACATTCCCCTATAGCTATAACATTAGCTTTGCTAATTTGAGAACTAATGTGTCTGGATAATGGACAACACATTGCTTCTGTGCTCTATTTTTGCTGCAAAAAGGAGGAAACAATGGTTTCCTTGGAAACGCAACACTACCCTGGATCCCACATTTGCAATATGCGACTTCCTCCATTCCCTGCCAATATTGGATTAAAAAAAAAAACATTGGATTATCTTGTTGACGTGATCACTTGAAAACTCAAATAATTAAAAAGAAAAATTGGATAATGTGATATTCGTTTGTAAAGGAGTTCCTTGACGGATAGGAACAGTTTGATTCAATCATTCAGGGCACAAAAAGGAGCAGCTGCATCATTTGCTTTATTCATGCAACGGTTTTGTTAATTTGCAAAAAATGTATTATTCTGCAGGGTTTCCTTTTTTTTTTTTGATTCAGGCGGAACAAAAAGAGTTGTTACCACAAAATTGCGCTCAGCAGACCCACAGCTGCTGAGGCTTTTCTTCTGGCCCGCTCGCACTGCACTCATTTTATCTGTGACCAATCCACAATGACCAGCAGAGGTGGAAAGAAGGTCTTATTTAATAAAAGTACAATTCAAACAGTTTAGTGGAGTAGAAATCAGGAGGTTTTATGGATAAGGCAAGTTTATATAGATATAATACCATGCAAGTGTTAGAGCTTTGAAAATTAAAATTCTTTTTCTTATTGGCATTCATTGGTTTTAGGGTCAGACTATTTATTCGGTTTCTGCCGGTTGTGTGCCTATGTCTGCTTCCATCCTTTGACATTTTCCATTCCTGTGTGATCCCAAAGTTTTCTTCTGAATGATGTTTTTCATTTAGTCTTTGTATTCTTGATGTGCACTTTAATGGACTCTTCCATTAGTCACGTCTCTCCTCTTGGTCTTGATTCGAGAAATACAAGGAGGCTGCTTTTGCGTAAGACAAACTTTATATTCCCTCACGTCAACTTCCTCTGCAAGAGAGGAAATGACATGTCGAAACTGCTCCAAGTACCTGTTAACGTCAGTCTAGTTTCACACGATCCCCTCTTCTTTGGTAAAAAAAACTAAGCTCATCGTTTCTTACACACACGTATTGCCTTTCCATTGATTCCTTTTTTCCCTCAGGCTGCTTCAAACATCCCCAGTTTGTTGGCAGGATGAGTGACTGTTTGGAAGTTCTTCCCCTCTTCCTTGTTTCACTCCATTTTTCAGACTCGTTTGGACTCTGCAAAAGGCGGCGCCGGAGCCACAGCTGTCATAGTTTGGGATTTCATTCCCTGCATAACTTCAGGCTTTAATCCCTCACACAGCTGACCTTCCTTTTGAGGCCAGGCAACACAAGTGGCAGTTATTTTGTCCCTGTTAATAAATTAATGTGACATAAGTTGAAAAGTCATCTGAGTTGGACTAGAAAACATTTTCGAATAATAAATTCAAGTGGGTTAAACTGTTTCAGTTGAACGTTTTGTTGTCATGCTAACTCGGTCCACTGCTGTTGGGAATTTAAAGTATTCTGGCGTTTAAACCTTTGAAGAACGTGCTAATAAATTTTAAGTTTGAAAGCTGAAGATCCGATTTACTGATTGGTTAATTGTGAGTAAAGCTTAAAGGAAAAAGACTTTCAGAAGAAAATGGTTATGATTGTGTGGTTTTGATCCATTCATCTTCTCAACCTGTTTCATCCCTTTTGGAGTCATGGGGTTGCTGGAGCCTGTCCTGGCCACTGTTGGGCAAAGGTAGGATACACCCTGGACAGGTCGTCAGTTTGTCGGAGCAACACACAATCAGTTACACACACATTCCCACATTCTCTCCTAGGAACAATTCAGAGTAATCAATTTACCTGTGAGTCATGTTTTTCTCAGCCAGGATTCGAACCAGGGCCTTCTTTCTGTGTGGTGAGAGTGCTAACCACTACACCACTGAGCAATTTTGAAGTTTACCAAAGACTGAAACAATCCAAAGAGTTGCTCATACACCAGAACAGGCAACAACTTTAAAAAATAAAACAAAAGGCAGCATAACAGCAGGAGAATATTATGGATTGTTGTATTTTAAAAATTTTTATGGTGCTTCAGTGATTGCTGGTTTAGGCCAACATAGAATCTCCTCACACCTGGTCCTCAAAGAACTTAAACGTCTATAAGGACCTACAAGGGTGTCTGACTCAAAGCCTTGAGGGCCGACCGCATGCTGGTTTTCCAGAAATTCTGCGTCACGTACTGCTGATTACCTGGATCAGGTGTTTTGAGTCAATAAGGAGTCAACGGCATGTAGGTTGGAAAACATGTAGGACACTGACCCTCAAGGCCTTCAGTTTGACACCCTAAAGGTACAATATTGTCTAGACCTGTTTTTCCAAATAAAGTTTTAACATTTTTTTTTAATGTCTTTAGAAATGTCTGAGGACATTGAGGGCATGTTTCTGTAGCTGAATCCATACGTTTTTAGCTGCTTTTGATGTGCTAAATCAAAAAATATACATGAATCTTACACTTTCTAATTACTCAAAATATAATTATTAAAAAAAAATAAACTATTGCAGTTTCTATGCTGACATGACCTCTCCTGCATGCATAGAGTCAAGTGGGCTCAAACCTGCGTGAGCACACGCTCCACATATCCAGGAACAAGCTCTGACCCAGAAGCAGAGAAAACACAAGGGACGGAGTGTCTGTTTTGTCAAATATAGTTTGCAGCTTTTATAAAACAACCTGCATAGATCAAAGTCCTTGCTTCACATTATTCAGCTGATCTCAACTAAAATATTTCAGATTTGACATGAAATCTTTAATTAAAGTCATTGGGAAGTTGCACAGCTGTGACTTCAGTTAACTGCCCTTTAGCACCCTGAGTGTACATGTAGAAATCCACTTCCCGGTCTGACGGTGAGTCACTTAAGTTTTGATACTTCAGTGCAGTCACATTACGGTTAACTGTGATCCAGAGAAATGGTCAACATTCCTGCTGAATATCTGTTGACCTCTCTTGAACGAGTCTTCTTCTGTGACTTGGATGCCTTTTGGTATGTGCCGTCAGCTCTGAATGTGGAGCAGGGCTCGGCTGCAGGTTGCAGGGCTGCTCAAAGCACGTTGTATTTATAGATCAGTGTGTGCGAGTGAGAGCTAGACGGTGTTTGAGCAGAGGTGTTGAGGGGCGCTATCTGAGTTTCTCTCTGTGTCTCTAACCTGTTAACCCAGTTTCAAAGGTCAGAGGTGCACAGCGGGGTCCCTTCCATTTATTTAGCTTTGTCCCTCCACTGTGACACTAGTGCTTGTATGATCTCCAGGCAGCTGCTCATCACTACAGACCCTTTTCATTAAACGGTGCCTGGTCTTTGCTCCTCTCTGTCTCCCATTTTCTCCTTTACCTTCTCCTTGCTGTTGTGGGTTTACCTACACTCATCAGTGGTGCCACTCTCTTTAATTTCCTCTCACTGTGCAGGATTAAAACCTTTTTGCTGACATTCCCTTTGAGGATATGTGCTTCAAAGGTGATGTTTAAAGACAGCCATTTGCAGGAAGTAGTAGGAAGGAAATTGAGGGGGTTAAGCAGGCGAGACCCACCTGATATGCCTGCGCATCTGCTGGTGGTTTGGTAATGGTGGAAGGTGGAGCAGCCTCTACCTTTAATGGTCAGTTAAGGCTTTGACACAGTAATCCTCCTCCTCTCTAAATTTCCTCTATCTGCTCCGTGCTCTAACCACAGTGTCATCAGCAAATATCTGTGTCCGTTGTCATTTCTGAACTCATTGGGGGCCGTCCAACCTTTTACAGGTCTCAGCTTTTTCCTGCAAATTTCCAACAATCTTTTCTGCCGACTTCCTCATATAAAACCACAGCTCCTCTTTTAACAAATTACTGTTTTATTTAGGATAGTTTGACTGTTCAGAATCTTGTTTATTATTACATATTTAAGCGTATCTCTCCATGTTAATGCCGTGTTGTGCAATCATTCCATAAAAAAAAAATTGTTTAAAGAAACTAGCTTTAAATTTTAGGAAAAAATAATTGTTTCTTCCTAAAATTAGAACAGAATTTGGTAAAAGTGCATTTTCTTGTTTAGCTTAGTATCTAATGTGAAACTGAAGCTTCAGTTACCATTGAGTCTGAGCTGTAAGATTTTCACCAACAATCCTGTTTCTGCTAGAGTTCAATTTAATTTATTATAATATTTATAACATTTTTGTTATTTTCTATTGTTTAAATTAGAACAGTTTACGTGTTTTATTTTTTCAAATGTTCATGTAAATTGATTGCCTTTATTGATTATTTTAATTATTTATTTATTTGTTTGTCATTTCAAGGCACTTGTAAATGAAAGTCTGCCTGGTAAACTTAAGTATCGCATAGGATTATAATTTTTTTTTGGTCTCTTGTGCAGCTTTTTTTGTGCTTGCAGTAAACCATCATAACGGATGTTGCTAAACCCTTATTTAGTAGGAATTTGGGTGCAAGTGTTTGAACTTTAAAATTTACTAAAGACTTTTCTTACATTTTTGATTATAATATTATGTTCTCAGAGCATCTGACCTGTTTGCTTTGGAGCCTTTTGGACCATACGCTGCTCACAGTTCCCTCTGTGCACAAATCCATTGTCTTAAACTGGAATCCCACAAAGCCCAGTGTGTTTTCCTTTGAGTGCATGTTTCTGTGCGCTTGCTTGCTTGTGTGTTTGACTTCCTCCTACACATCAGATTGCGGAAGAAAAGTACAACAGCCTGACATGGCCACCATGGCTGTCCTTATCCTACGCACCAGCCTGTATGTAAGCATGTCCAACAGCTAGTAGAACAGCGAGCCCTGGATCTGCTGTGGGATGCTCGGAGCAGCCTTGCTGCACTGCAGGAGTCATCATACTGGCAGATGCATAGATCCTCCACATTTGACCTTCAGTCACTCAGAGTGAGGATCAAAATTAGTAATTTATAAGACACTTTTATCCAAAGCAACTTGTAAAAATGGATGCATTTAAGTTCCTCTCCAATCAGATTTTTATCTATTGTAAAAGCGTTCCCAGTGGTCTTTTATTTATGATAATGCTGTTTATAGGCAAAATTAAAATACTGACATTTTCTAGGACATAGTTTCAGCAGTGGTTCATTAGAACTGCGTAAGCCTGCCTTTCAATTCCCATCATCCCTTTGTTTACACTCTCCCACTAGCTTAAAGCTCAGCACACCCCAAGTTAACGTTACAGGTGCAACGACAAAAATGGCGACCAATATTGGAGATATCCAGACGCCTGGTTGGATGAGAAGGACAAAGGCATGCATGGATGATTTTGTCTGCAAGTGGATGCATTAGAATGGAGTGAAGCAGGAAGCTTGTGGTTTGTAGGGCCTACATCACTGCTGCATGATATGAGGAAAATATGAGGTATAAATGATCAATATTGCAATGACGATGTAATTTGCGATACATGAACAAATGGCAACATAACCAAAGACATCATTTCTATTTCACTGCAACAGTTTAATTTAAATAAGAGTAACCCTAATCTACATATGAGGCGAGCATTTAGCATAAATTGGCTCCATATGATTGGTCAAATGCTGAAATGAATTTATTTGATTCGTTAACTACTTCAAGCTGCCATAAGATTGTTTCAGCACATTTAAGGTAACCATTTATTGCAACTTTCGTCGTCTTTTGTGATATGTGTATTGCACATCTTGATATCAGGATATTGTGCAGGCCTAGCTGCATGCTTTTTACAACAGAAATGCACTTTTAATCTTAATTTTTAATCTTTAATCTTTTATAAGTGTCCTCCAATATTAGAAAAAATGCTACATGAACATGTTAAAAACACCTAGATCATGTTTTTTATTGGAGTGGGTCTCTAAACCTACAGGAAAATGGTGTTGGGTTACATTAAAGGCATCAGTAAACAGAGCTCTAAGTACAGACGTTACAAACACAAGCTCTGTTGCTTGTGAGGAAGACCTTTATTTTGAAACCTGAAAAGATGTTCTAAGATGTGACAATTGGGGATAAATGGAACTTAAAGACCCACTCCAATAAAAATCTTGTTTTTGGTGTTTTTCGGATATTCTTGTAGCATTTTTGTAATGATGGAGGATTTATGTCAGGAAAATTAGGATTAAAATTGCATTTCAGAGTATTTCTTTATTCAAAACGAGCAGGCTTACTCCGCGCCAGCTGTCCCGCCCGCAATTTGGAGGTGAATTTTTGATGCATTACTCCCGCTCGACAGAAACTTTGTCCCTAGAAAACGACACAGGTTTTTTTTTTTTTTTTTTTTGTCTAAGAGCTTCATAATCCTAATCAAAAGACCACTGGGAATGCTTTTACAATGAGTCAAAAGATGATAGGAGTGGGTCTTAAAGCAACTCATCTTGAGATATATGTGAGGTAGATGTTTCAAATGAGAGAAGGCCTTGAGAAAAAAAAAAAAAAGAAAAAAAACTAGAGCAAGGAAGGACTGCATTTAGTGAAAGTGCCAATAGATGATAAGCCCTCCTATTTAGTTGGTTTCACCTCCCGGGGATTATGACCACAGAACCACAGGCATAAAGTTCATAGTGAATAGTGTTTGATGTGGCCCTTAAGGTTAATGTAGTCACCAACTATCATCCAAGTCAATAAAAGCAATTTTCCAGCACAAATTGATAAGACAAAGAGAGATGGGAAGAAGAAAATGGTTTATCAAAAACGGAAACATTTCAATTACGGGTAAAAACAGCCCTTTTTTTTTCTTTTTAGAACGAGGCACTGAAAAAAATTCCACTTAGCAGTGAGTCACGGTTCCTTTTTGAGAAAGAAACAAAATGACATTAAAAAAAGGCTTTTTCTAATGTTGTTTTGGCTTGTATTTTAATTTTTTTTTCCATCTTGAAAGAAGAAAAGTCTCCTTGTCTCAGACGAAGCTAGAAATTGCTTCTGTATGTGGTGTCAAAACATCATAATCCTGCATGGAAATGTTTTTGTCAACTTGCAACCTTTTGTGCAAGTTTTTGTTGGTCGGCAAAGGCGCTGTGGAGATTTTCCACAGTTAGACATCAGACTGTCAGTGGCTGAATCATGCTTGTGCTGAGATCAGCAGTGTGAGTGTGTGCGTGTCTGATTTGTGTGTCTTCTGGTTTTCTTTTACTCAAGAGAATTGATGAGGCCAAGTTGCACTCCTCTACTTTACTTAATGATACAGCCCAAACGGGAGACATGTCATCTCACATTCTGTGGGTTACGCTGAGTGACACAGGGAGCCCACCCCTGATTTTTCCCGCTCTCATCCACATCTAAATGCTGCTCGCTTCATCAATCCTGAGCTACTAGATTCGATTTCTGGACCCCACATTGGCGCCCTCAACCGGTGTTGGTCATGCAGGTATATGTCTTTGTCAATACGGTCGATGCCTGAGCCCACATCCCAGGAGAGAGGCTTTAAAGTACAGCAGGGAAGGATGTGGTGATTAAATAAGTGTAGAATGGGGGGAAAAAAAGGGGGAAATAAAAGGGCCATCTTTTACGAAATGGAAGAATAAAGGCTTACATTGAAAAATCAAAAGATACGCTTGGTTTTTTAGTAAAGAAGGATCAAGATGGGGTTAAACTGGTTGGGCAAAAAGGGTTGTATATCTTACTCCCTTCGTATTGATTGGAAGTAAAAGTCAGTGGAGTGTTTTGTCTCCATTTTCACCCAAACTTAAAAATGTTGCCCTTCCTTTCCCACTGGCCTCGGCATCACCTCTTGTTTATTTCATAATTCCATTTCTTTTTTTCCCCCCTGACATTTCTGTGCGATTGCGCTCTCTCAGACTGGCTCAAAGCTGCAGACCAGGCTGGGCTCCAAATGGAAAGAGATTTTATCACTGTGTCGAGCTCGCCATTTCCTCGCACATCTCATCTACTTTAGTGGACACGGATTTCTGCCAGGAATGCTACCGCAACTCTCGTCTACCGTACATGGACGCATGGGAAACGCTGCTCTGAGCTGTCGGTTTTATCTATGAGGGATATAGATGGGTATCAATAGGATATAATCAACTTGCACGGCAAAAAATAAATAAAGATGCTGCAGTTGTTACGAGCGGACCAACTTGGAGCGCAAGAGGGAAATCTCGTGAGTTCAGAGGTGGTGTGGATAACGCCAAACATGTGTGTTGTTGATTTTCAATGTCGCCACTCTGTCAATGTTATGAACCAACTCTGGTATGATTACGGATTCTATTTGGTCATACCTGTTTGTGTTAAGTAACAGATACATTTCACAAACTCTGGTTCTGTCGTGGAGCTGCAGCAGATCTTGTTTTAAAAATAAAGTCATAAAGGACAATTCTGTCGAAGTCAAGAGACTTAGATCCAACTTAAAAAGGCAAATTATTCAAATGTAAAAAAAAGTTTTAAAGGTTTTGAGGTAAGTTCTATTAAATCTTTTGATATTAACAAGACAATCCTGACTTGTTTGTTGGTTCAGGAAACTCTTAACAAAAAAGGTTGTTGAAAAAAATAAATCTGCATTTATAAAGCCCATATAAAACCTCTTTTTTGTTTTTCTGTTTGTTCTTATGCTAACCTAATCCATCCTGGCTTTTCATAAATTAGAAAACAGAAAAAAAAACTTGGATCATTTTTGGACAACTACTTTAAACTACAGACTCCTCCATAGATGGATGTACCTGTCAATCAGAGAAAATGCTACCTTTCAAGGGGGATCTTTGAGCTCAAATATGAAGATGATGTACAATATTCCCAACTTCTCTTGTGCTTAAAGTTGTATAAACCTATAAGGCAATAAAAATTCAACAGTTTAACAGTTTAAATAAGTCAACATAACTTCAACAATTATACTGCAAGTTATCTCAATAGGGGAAGAGCACATCTTAAAACCTTAAAACCAAACACACCAATTATCTACCTTTTAGTTAGTACTGGCCAAAAGTAATATGGACAACAATTAAGAACAATGTAGGCAGTGTGTTCTTGAGAAATGTGAATGTTTTTCTGTGTATCCTTAGAGAATGTTTTAGTGTTTCATGATAAGGAAAACCAACATTTGACACGTGCACTGATATGCCACCTGTTTAACTGAAAAGTGTCTCTGAGGGTGATCTACTAGCAGGTATGCAGAGATACTTCATGCGGAGCTTGTTTACTTGCAGGAATGTAAATTGTTGGAGTTTTCACCGTGCCGAGGGTTCTTCCTCACCGTCTGAGTGTGGACAGTAAGTAGCTACACAGCTTAGCCTCTACAGTTTGCGAAAGATGCATAACAGAGGAGGTAGGGAGTGGGGCTGTCTTGAAAAACACTGCCCAGTGTTTTTTTTTGTTGCCTCCATCAGGGAAGCATTGGTAACCATTAAGGTAACCATTTATCACAGCTTTTGCTGTCTTTTGCGACATGCTGAAGTCGCAATAATGCCAGGTCTAGTATTTATTTGTAAAGCTTCTCAAATCATTGTTGTCCAACCATTTGCAGTAGCTGAATCCAAATCAAATGACTACTACTTTCCTTCCCTTGACACCCCCACCTGCCCTTGAAAGGAGGGGTTAAGGGGTAGGACTAGAACTACAATCATCAACTCAGCACTTCCAGTTAATTCCAACGTTACTTTGATCTAAAGCACTGCTAATCAGATCTATTTCTTAAACAAATTAGCTTTTATGTGTTAAGCCCCTCATTTACAGGAGAAAAGCGGATTCTACTGTAAGAACAAAGAGGAACAACAGACGACAGTTAAGATATTTTGGAGAAACGATCTGATTTCTCTCCTGGAGAGAAAGAGAACTAAACGTTTAAAACTTCAGAGGTAATACTCACTCCGATTCAGATCTGCAGATAACCCACTAGAACCTGACATCCAGATGGAATTGAATGGCAGCATCTGAAAGCAGTGCAATTAAATCTGCTTTCTTTCCATCCAAGAAAAGAAAAATATGAACACAAAAAATGAAGAAGCAGCACATTGGAAGTTTATGTCTACAAGCCTTTTGTTCTCTGATTATTGTAATTGCATGAGTTTGTTTGAACATCCCTATTGAATTATTTTAAATATGATGAGACTCAGATTATTGAACCCTGTGGACCTTTCTGACCTCTGGAAAGGAATTAAGCGTTTATTCTTGGTTGGTTTGATGCTTAGGTGTAATTATGAAGCAAGGTATTAAGCACAAATGAAAACTAGAAAGAGCAGCATTTCCAGAAGAAAATGCAGGCTTGAATGCTATATTGCTGAATGAAAATGAAACTTCAAAGTTAATAATTGGCAAAAAACACTAAAGAAAGAAAGAAAGAAATGATTAAAGTTGACTAAATAAATAAAGCGAAAACGGCACAGTAACAAAAAATATATTTTTGTGAAAAATGCCAGCGCCGGGTATCGAACCAGCAACTTTCTGCACCAAGGATTCCCCATGTATTTCAATTCAATTTTCTATTTTTCAATTCAGTTTTATTTGTATAGCCCAAATTCACAACAACAGTCATCTCGATGGGCTTCGTATCAGTAATTGAAGAAGTAAAACACAAAATCAAAAGGATCATGAATACATAGAATTCAATAGAAAAATACTAAATTGAACTAACAAACTGGCTAAGCTAAACTGGACATCCCTGCCCTTAGACCCCCCTTACCACGAAGGGGGGGGGGTCTAAGGGCAGGGATGGGTTTCAATGGAGGCAAAAATCCTGAAATATCTTGAAAAGTTTAAGGATTTGAAGGACCAAAAGTCATAGGTGGAAAGCGGAAAGAGCTGAGCGTTTTAATAGTTAAATGGTTAAAATAGCTGGAAAAACTGTAGAAGGAATTAAGCGCCAAAAATGGTGGAAGATACTATAATAAATAAATAAATAAAATAAATAAAGAGAAACAGGAAAACTTTGGGTTGAATTGAACAATGGCTCATAAAGCTATGAGCCAGATACCAGCTCAGACAAGGAAAAGAAAGTCGTGCTTGAATCTATTTGGTTACAAGTGGGTGCATCAGATTGGAGCAGAATTTCATCGTAGTGCGTCCTTTAAACGGCATCCCTCCAGTTGACTCGATTAGCCCTTGCTTACCTTAAGGGAGCTCCTATGTATTCTTGTGAGACTCGTGGAGCCCAGCCGCAGTGTGAATTCGTCATGAATATGGATGGAGATGCGTGTGCTAACAAGTGTTTGTGTTATTACATGAGTTGGGGAGTGGAAATTGCAGGGTAATAGGCTGGAGTAGTCATCCAGTCTTGAGCAGTCACACAGCTGCTGCATTGTTTGATGCTCACTGCTGCTTAGCCTCATCTCGGCATAAAAGGGGCAGAAGGCTTTTCCTTGTTCAAACAAACATCTGCTAATTCCTTCTGACACACACTCGCCTTGCCATCACACTCCCTTTGAACATTTATATTATAAAGCACAAAGACCTTTGTCCTTTTCCCCTTTACTTTTTACTGTTATTTAAGCCCCTTCAGACACATTAACAGGACGTTTTTTAGCGATATAAGTACTTAACAATTTGGAACGCTGTCAAAAAATAACAATGTGTGCTTCACTCATTATTTAAGTCATTAAAAAAGAGGAAAACTTCACTGCTTGAAGGTTTTCATAACTCTTGTGGCCTGACCCAGCTGTGATGGCTGGTGCTTTCCCACTTACTGTTTATTTCAAAGTGAAGTGCAGTACAGACCTTTCTCCATTCTTAGGGATTTGCCTGAACACTTACCAAATGCAAAAGACTGCATCATGTAAAGGTCATCAAGTGCAAAAGGTTTTGGACTCACTGGAAGCTGTGTTTGGATGGGAAAAGTCTGAGCAGATCCCACTGAATCAGGAAGCAGGATAGGATGAATGTGAGTCCAGGAAGTTTTCTCTAACCACTATCTTACTGATAGTGAAATGCAAGTTCGGAGGAATGGTCAAAAGAAAAGATAAACAAGAGATAAGTTTAGAGTCCTGTTGACCTGTTTTTTTGCTGTTTTTGCTTTAGTGTGAGTCAGTGATCCAAGAACCTCTGAATTGTTTTGCAATGATGGTTTCACTCCACTATGATGTTTGGAGCAAAAGTGGTTTAAATTATTGAAATGCTAGATGTCTATTACTTCACTTTGATGTTGTCACATTGTGCTACTTAGCATCAAGATTCTGCTAGATGAGATTTGGTTGCCTTCAGGCACTTGTGATGAACCAAAAAATTAGAGACTATTAAACTGAACTGATTATGCCATTTTTAGCCAATATCAATAAAACCTGTGTTGTTTTCTAGTACATAATTTCTGCAGAGTGACAGTAGTTCATTACAAATTCCCCTCCAAGTTGAGGGTGGGAAAGTTGGTGTGGAGTAGGCCTGCCCCCACTTCCCATCATACATTTGTTTGTATGCTCTCCCGCTATCTTACAACCCCAAGCTAACATTACTGATGCAGTGTGAGCAATATTGGAGCTATCTAGCTGTACAGTTTTGATCCAGATACCAGCTCAGATGAGGAAAACAAAGACTTGCATGAATCTAGTCGACTACAAGCGGGTGGACGAGCATGGAGTGACCATGAGGCTTACCGTTGAAGGTTCTTTGTCACGTCTTCAAGCTTTTTTCTATGACATTTTTCCTTCGGCTCCTGATTCAAAGTGATTTGATTAAGGAATTACTCAGAAATGCAATGCCCTTCATAGGAAAAACTCCACAAAAAACACCAAAACACAATTTTCATTGGAGGGGGGGTCTTTAAAAAAATCAGTGATTAGGCAGGAAAAAAGTGAGATCTTTTGTTAAATCCAAACGAGTAAATCTGTCATTTAAAAATGCATTGTCAATAATGCACAAATTTAAGCTATAATATTTCCTAAATAATTGATTTACCCCCTCTCTTTACCGCCTTATTGTCATGAATAGGAAAGTTGACCTAAAGGTTACTTTTCCTGTAAAGTTGAACTTTGTGTAATAGGACTCAATGAGAATTGGCTTCCTTTTTTAAAACATTTGTGGAACTGCAATATTTGGTGTTTCCACATGGGGTAGAAACTCGAAAATGGAAGGTTGCATCCCCGCTAACACTTTAATAGCACATGCTCTTTGACATACCGTAACTCTTTTCTCATCGGTTTTGCACCAATAATCAACACGCTGCTAACGTAAAGTTTCGCATCACGAAGAATAAGCCGCTTTTCCATAACAGATTCAGCTGATTTACATTGATTAAGTAAGCAATTCACTAATGTAAAGTGTTGCAAGGCTGCTTTTCTGTGCATCAGAACCTGCTGGAATTACGTTAATTGCGTAAAACAAATGTAGTTACCATATTCGAAAGAATGTCAACACTAAGAGGACGTGGCTGCAGACATTAACGGTCAAAACTGGAAGTCCTCAACCGGAACCAGAATCCGAATTACTCAAAAAAGTGTTTTTTATTTTAACTGGCAACCCTAATAGTTGTAGTTTTTGTTTTCTCTCCTATTTTAAGCTTTAATGAAAGTATAATTTCTGCTTCCGACCGATAATGTCAGACGCCATCTTTTCTGCAGCAAGGTCCATCTTGTCAATACTGGACCTAAAGCTTAGAGGCTTTAGAAACCCTGTAATCCATTTGTACCAACAACATGATTGGGGGTCATCCTCAACTCCACTTTAAATACTCTTAACAATCTGCGCCAGTCACCAAAGAGGCTGTTTTCTTTTTTTAACTCCCATGAGCCTTGAGTCGCCTCACGGGTCATAGACTCCCAATTTTTAAATTCTTTGGTTGTCCTAACAAGATCTACTCTGTTACATCGGGGATTCTGGACCTTAATGAGTTAATATGTCCGATTTCCACTGAATGCAAGCCAACACGTCAAATGTGAGACTAGTTTTAAATAAACAGCCTCAATGCACGACAGGTTGGCAGTAAGAAGCAGCGTTGTAAGCAGGAGAGGAAAGAAGAGCAACAAAAGCTGGCTGCACCGGTTAAAACTGACCAAATAAATCCATAAAACGAAGGGCTTTACGGCAGAAATGTGAGAAGTCATCAGATTCTCGTGAGTCCAAAGTCACATGTTGGAGAGTGCTTCCCCGACACGGTATCAGCATCATCCCACCCACCTCATTAGCCTCATTATTTGATATGAGAAGCTGAGATTTTGTTAAAACGTCTAGTGTAATGAATTCGAGTGTGGGCTGTAAAGCCAGCCAAAGGCTGTTTTAGAGTGGTGGTGACGAAGTGAAATGAGAGTACAGAAGCCCGAGAGGTGAAGCTCATTTCGAAAATGCAGTAAGCTGATGACTCTTGCGTCGCATCTCAGGGACGTGGCACCTCTAAAATCAGTTTTTATGATTTCTAATATTGCCCACGTGCTTGAACTAATTTAAAAGATTTACAGAGGAATAATCCTGCATGCACATACCACTCACACAGAGGTGGGGCAGCTCCTCCCTCCCAGCTGACTGCGGGGCAGATGACAGACATATGGTGCCACCTGTGCCCTGCTGCCGGGGTGGCAACTCCGGGGTGTGAACAAAGAGAATCTCGTGTGTGAGCAGGGTGGGGCTGGATTGGCATAATCATAATTCCCCTCAGTGCTGGCAGCTCAGACAGACAGTTGCTCCTTCATCAGCTGCCCTGTTGGGTGGATGCCTGCTGATTGAGCGGCGCTCTCCTCCCCCTTTTTGTACCCCACGCTCTATTTTCATTGCTTCTCTATTATTGAAATAACAAATGCCCAGCCGCCTGGGCTCAGCACCTGTGACATTCAACCTCAGCCTTGCCCTTGTTCTGATACCGCTAGATTTCCTGGCTGTGTGTTTGTGCTCTGGGTAAGCATGGAAATGCCCTTTTTCAGGCTGTGAAGTATGTTGAAGTTTCCAAAAAAGCAGGGCTTTGTAGTCTGATGAAAATGCAGGGATATGCTTTAAAAGGCTTACACACACCGACACCCGCACAGGCACACAGAAATGGTCAGATGGCTGGGGCTATAACTGGTCTTATCCTCAGGGAAGACTTAATTGGTCGCAGTGCTTTACCATCTGGGGCTACAGTGTTGATGGAGGAGAGATGAAGGGAAACGGTGGGAGCTCCTGTACAGAGGAGGGGGAAAAGGCTGGATGTGCGAATCGAGGACAGAGCTAATTAGTATTGATATGTACCCCTCCACAATTATTGCAATCACTACATACTTGATAAATGCTGTTTATAAAGCTCAAGTGGGAGGGTGCACAACTGATTGCACATGATGTGTGAGTGTGCGTTCGCCTGCAGGTAGGCGAGATTTTGGGCAGCAGCATCAGTGTGTTTGCGGATCTGGGATGTGTCTTTTGTGCACTGATGCTGGCAGCCAGAGCTAAACTCAGTACATGTGTTAACAACCTCCATGACACTCAACAGAGAAAACAAACACACCTACACACAGGTTGTGCCCTGCTAGTTCTCTCCCTGTGGGGAAATGGGAATGCAAAGAAAGGTGGATAAAGTTGATTTAAACTTCCACTCTGTTCACCTTTTGATCTATTTTAAAAGTGTTCCAAAAATTTTCAGCCAAGATTTGAAAAGATTTTACGACATTGTTACTCCAGAGCGGCAGTAGTTCATTCTAAATTTGTTCCTGCTGACCCTCTTCCCCTCCTCATTGCTGAGAGCTTTCTGTTTACATGCTTTCCCACGAGTTTACAACCCCCTAATGACCCCAATCAACGCAGATGCCATTTCCAACATGAGGAAACTCAAAATATTCATGGTTCCATTTATCTAGTGGCTGCATCAGAATGGAGTGGAGCAGGAAGCTTGTAGCCCGCCCAGTGTACTTTCTGCATAACAAATTATTGTTGTTTTAAAACCGAATTGTTTCGTCTGCTTGTAATTCATGATTTGAGTAGAGAATTACTCAGAAATTCAATTTTTAAGTTTAATTTTCTGTATATTTGTCCTCCATCATCCATAAAATGCCACAAAAGAACCCTCCTAAAACACCATCTTTATCAGAGTGGATCTGACTGATGAAGAAACGTGGGGTAGAAACAAAGGAAGGGGATGACGCTGAGATGGAAGTAGAAGGAATGTTTTCCATATCCTTGGCATGATGAGTAAATCTCTGATCCTTTAAAGGATTTTTGTTAGTGATAGCGTCGCACACAGTACTTCTCATGTTCTTAGGAAGATTTGCCTTTCATACTCCCACCTTGCTTCCGACTGCCCCTCCTCTCACGCGTTGCCTCTCTAATCTGCCTCATACTTTCCGTCTTCCACACACACTTACTCAGACGCCTTTGGTGGGCCTCAGTGGGCTTCGGGTTCTGTCCTGGAATATGTTTATCGTGCTTCAAAGAGTTAAATCCTCCTCTTCTGTCTTTGTGTAAACTGCTCCTCACCACCGCTCCCTCTCTTATTGGGACGTTCAGCCTTTTGGGTCAGCATAAGTATTCCCCTGCCATAATAGCAAAGCCCACTCCTTCTCTGAATGTCTGTTTGTCTTTTCTTCTCCTCTCCCACCTTCCTTTTTTTGTTAGAAGCTTCTTCTGTATCCATTTACATCAGCAAAACATTGCTGCCTGCATTAAAAAAACAACAACATAAAAACCCCTTGGTGAAAGTGAGTTCTATATGCACTGCATACAGCGTGTGTGTACATTAGTTTGATCCTGGGTTTTCTCTAAAATAGGGAAAGTTATCTAAGTTACTTAAAAATGAAACAAAGTTAAAATTAATTGTTTCAAACGTGGCATAAAATGTCACTAAAATTTAAAATGTTTGCCAAATTAAAACATGAGTTTTATTTTGAAATTCAGGAAAACGGCACAAATACATTTGCACAAGTGATTTACTTGATATTCACCTGCTATAGGCACACCTGTACAATTAAAGGTAGTCTAAATTGGTATAAAAATTCACTGAAAGTATTAAGCTGTTAAAAAACTATCATTTTAAAAAATTCCTTTTTATTAAGGTCACAGTAAACGGTGGAGTCATTCTAAGGTGCATTATGAATTCAGAGGGGCTCTGATGTTTTGGGCCTCTTCTTCATTTTTAATAAGCTTGCCTGCTGGCAGAGCTGCCGTATCTGATTGCATCAGCTTGTTAGTGTCTTTCTTCTCACAATAGACTTTACTTTGTGTCTCAATTTAGTTTGATTTTTTAATAAAGCACTCGTTACTCATCATTTTAGTGGGCTGATGCACCCTGAAGCGCTGGAAAAGTTCAAGAACTGGACCGCGCCCAGCAGAATTCTAGACCGTCTCTGCTTACAGGGCCTTCAATAAGCCAACCGCAGCGGCCGGACCAAAGGCTGAGCAGTGGATTGAGAAGCTGAAGCCTGAAAGCTGGGATAAATCAACTTGGGCTTTCCTCTATCCAGCTGACTTGTAGCAATGCCAGGGTCACAGGAGAATTGGGTTGATGGCAGCAGACTTGGGGTGCAGAAATAGAAAATTCCTGTCATTTTGGGACTAGTTTGTTCTGAAACCTCAGCCTGGGGTTTAAATCCCAAACTTTGATGGTCATTGTGTCCATGGATAAGATGCATAACATCCCCATAAACTGAATTAAACTTTTAATTTGGTTTAAACTTAAATATCAGCAAAAATATGACAAAAAGAGTCTTTGTATTATTAGACTTCTGCATCAAATGAACATCATAGATGGACTCTAGTCTGTATCTAAACTATGTCCCACTGCGGGTTAATGCATATTGTAGTAGTCAATAGCAGTGGTGCATTTGTATTCTTACAGAACTTTTCTGTTCAATTCTCCCACTTTTTGCTTTTCTGTTCTTCATTCACTAACAATCTCCATATATAGCATTCAGGATGCAGGATAGTACATTTGTCAAGCTAGTTAATGTCTTTCAGATGCAGCTTGAAAGCGGAAGTTGTTACAGAAGCTCATCTGTGATCCAACGCATGATCCAACAGTATCCAGCACGCAGCAGTTTAGGATATGAGTCTGATGCATATCTTACTGACGATTCATAAACTCCTGTAGATAAAAGGAGAGAGGTCACTTCACAGCAGAAATACTGGCGAACAGAATAAAAAGTCTGACCTAACATCCTTTAATATTAGAGTGTTCCATCTACAGTAGAGGAGAGACAGTATAGCAAAGAGACCTGTCCTGCTGGCAAACCTTTTGTGACACTCTGGCAGACTGCCTGGTAAAGTGCAATTGAAGCCCTCAAACGTGAACTGTCGTGACCTCACCTGTGCTTCTCAACGAAAAGCATACCATAATGCAGTGCAAAGATCTTTTATGTTTTGTCCCTTTCGGGGTCATGGGGCTGCCGGAGCCTTTCCCGGCCATTCGTAGGCAACGGCAGGGGACATCCTAGGACAGGTCGCCAGTCTGTCGCAGGGCCACGATCACACGCTCGCATTCACAGGGACAATTTACAATAATTAATTAACTTATGAAGCTTGTTTTTGGACGGTGGGAGGAAGCCGGAGTCCCAGGAGAAAACCCATGCAACCCATTGCACGGGGATAACATGCAAACTCCACACAGAAAGGCCCCCCCATTGGTGTTCTGTCTCAGGTCTGGGGGCCTTCTTTCTGTTAGACAAGAGCACTAACCACCGCGCCACCGTACAGCTGTGTTTATAGCTGCTTCCCTTTTTATGAAGTGGATAAAAAAATACATTATTTAGCCTTAAAAATGACTTTCTATGTTTTTGTTTTGACTTTTCAAACAGTTTTTATTTGCTTTTCTGATAAAATCAAAACAGCAGTTTAAAACTCCCAAGTTGTCATAAAAATAGCAATTAGAAAACGAAGAAATAATTATCAAATAGATCTTTTAAACCAGACTAAATAAGTTTATTTGTGTTGCAAAATCTTACTTTTGAGCTTAGGAGCCGCTGGAACCCCTTGAAACCAGCTTCCAGTGGTCACTCAAGGAACAGCAACTCTATGATATTTAAGGTTTTTGTCTAACTTTAGAGCACAGTGGCTCTGGCTTTACCTCCATCTGACCATCTGAAATGTATGCCTTTTAAATAATTAGTTAAATTATGGTAATTTTTAAAGCATATTTCAACAATAATTGGACTGTTTTCAGTTGTTAAGCAACTGGAAAAAAACAAAGATACAAAGAACATGTGCAGTCTGTCCTTTAAAAACTTCATGTCCTTTGTGCTTAAGCTATTATGATGAAATCTTGCCGAAAGAAAGATGATTAAAAACGGGAAGTGATAATTAGGAAGTGACAAGTGAGCTCTCTGGAGAATAGGAAGCTCACTGCATTGTGTGTCAGACAGAGGGGCCATATATGAGCTGTAGAAGGGTATAGATGTTGGAGGAAGAACGGGACGGCGTCTGAGCACGAATGACAGTGTAAGAAGACGGGAAAGAATGCATGAGAGATCCTTTTATTAAATGAAAAAGGGCCGTCTCTTTTCAGTCACCGTGACCTTTGTGTCTGAGCAGAGGACACACACCCACGCCATCGCACCTGCTGAGACTGATGTTCTGCTGGCAGCAGACCTCACAGCTTCACAGCAAAAATGTCATAGCGGCATCTGTGAACGCTCTCGCACCCCCTCTGCCGCTCTAAATTTAATCTAACCTCACATTTATTGAAGACTGGAGTTGAGGCAGCCTAATGGGACAACTGGAAAAAAGATTTGATTGGCTAAAATTATGCGAACTCATAATTCAAACCATAATTTCTAGGGAGAGGGGGTGGAATCCATCTTTCTATAAATATGAGAGGCATAATCATCTGTGCGCTCGTGATTCGTTTGTTTTCACATTACATCTTGAATGTTATTAAAGGGTCATTTAATCCTTCACAAAGTCATTGTGAAATCAGCATAATTATCACTTTCACACTTCTGGACAAAAGAAGAGAACATTAGGGAGTTGGCAACATCAGTGTTCACAGTTTAAGAGTTTGGAGCTGGATGAGCTTTTTTTTTTAGAAGACTGTGTTTGTCTGCCTGCTGACCAGTGGGTGTTTCCTGAAGGTGACATTAAACACTAGAAACTACAGGAAGCTGCCAGCAACCACTCAGCTGGTACAAAGAGCTTATTTTATGGTATTTATTTGCAGTAAAGAGCCTAAATAAAGTCTGCCTCTGTTCTTATGTGTCACCACAAGGCCTGGAGACTTCTGTGATAAAACCACACTAACCTTCTCATTCGCTGTTGTCACATTGGGCAGTTTACACCACAGCTTTTCTAGTTACTGGGTTGATGCAGATCCATTGGGGAGAAGTCTCAGAGGAAACAGGCTTTGGCTCCGACTTGTGCGTCTCCAAATGTTTGTCATAAGTGACACAGAATTTTGTGTGAGGGGGATGAATGTGTAAATACAGACAGAATAGGAAGTCTGCTCTGCGAAGAGTCGGAGGTAAATAAAAACTGTTTTCTATTTGCAATGAGAGAGCGTAGCTGCCTGTTCTTCAGTGTGGAAGTGCTGTTCTGACGCTCCCAAATAGATCAGAGAAATGCTGCAGATAACTGAGGTGATTGTTGCCTTCTTTTCCACTCGTCTTTGCCTTTTTTTGTGTTTTTCCATTTTCATGTATAAACTGCTACCTGTCAGTCACTTTGTTGCGTTTGTGCAGAGCCAGCTTATCGTCTTTTAAGATATTTTCAAAGCATTCTTTTATGTACAATTATGCTGTTTTAGCCTAAATAAAAAAAAGTCTGGGACATGGTTTCTGCAGAGTGGCAGTAGTTCATCGGAATTTTGCCTCTTAGTTGTGGGCGGAATTGTTGGCATGGAATAAGGCTGCCCCGATCATCCTGTAGTTTACACTCTCTTGCTTTAGTTTACAACCCCTCACACCCCCCCCAAGTCATTATTAGCAGCCGTCCAGCCGTACAGTTTTGATCCAGATGCCAGCTCAAATGAGGAAAACGAAGGGTCATCCATTTGTCCGCAAGTGGATGGATCAGAATGGAGCGGAGCAGGAAGTCTGTGACTCACTGACTGTAGCACTTAGTCACTGCTACAAGCTTTTTCCAGTCGTATTTTTTCGTCTGCTCCTGATTCACCACTTTTTTTTTTTTACCTGAAAGTCGTGGAGACGTGGGCCAACAATTTGAAAAAAAGAAATACTCAAACACAATTCTAAGCTTAAATATTATGAGAAAGAGACCACAAGAACATGGTAAAAACAACAAAAACACAACTTTCAATGGAGCAGGTCTTTACCAGTCTTAAACTGACATGTATTAGGAGTGTCGTGGCTCAAAACTTCACCTAAGACTCTTTTCGACCTGGTCTCAATGCCTGCAGCCTTCCTTGATTCTTTTCTCTCAGCTTGAGCAGATCAAGCAGCAGGTTGGTAATAACATCAAATCCTCTATTGTTAATGTGTTCTGGGTTGCCTAAAGGGGGAGTCATGACCGTTTTGTGGCTCCCAGACAGAATCAAGCCAAATAGTTCTGTTTGTACAACAGAAAGAGGCCCATTTTGGTGTACTTTCTTTGACGGAGCAACACAAAACATTTTTTGCTGCAGGTTGTTGCTCCAAATGTATGTCTCAATGCTTTGTTGTGTTTCCTCTCAGTGGACCTTGATACAGTCTGAAGGGCAGCAACGTGTGGGTTCAGGTGCTCAAAGAGCAGCAGACGAGCCGGTCAATCATAGCTGTCACATGGCAGACAGCAGCGTCTCTCAATAACCTTTAAATCTGAATCTAAAGTGGTTATTTTTAAAATGAGCATAAACAACAGAGTCTAAATTCAGCAAAAGTTTGCCAAAGTTGTGTACTTTGTCTCTGTGTAGCCCTAAGAAAAACTGGTGACCTTCCAAAGGCAGTATTTTGTCTTTTGCCTGATAACTGCTGAGATGGGATTCGACAGCTTCCAACCACTGACCCTGAACAGGAGAAAGCTGCTGTAGACGTTAAACAGATGGATGGGTGCCTCACTCAAAGTAGACCCCTTAGATATTCAGAGTTAGAACTAAGTTTACCTTTTTAAAGTATTTCTAAAGATACTTTCCAACAGGATCGCTCTTAAACTTTATCCTTCAGATTTGCCTGCTACCAAAAAATCACTGCTGATAAAACATTTCATCTGTAACAGTCTAATCATTTAGTCATTTAGAAAAACTTCAATCAGAAAATGCTGGGGTACGTTTTTGTGTGGACGGAAAAACCTGATTGTTGTTTCACTCGTGTCCCCTTCATGGAATTGGTCTCCAAACCTCAGCTGTTTGCCTCCTGAGAAAGTCCTCATGTGTGATGCCTAAGACCTTTGTGTTAGAGTGGATTTAGGCAATCAAAGACCCACACTAATGAAAACCGTGTTGTTTTTATATGTGTGTGTTTTTTAGGCATTTATTCGGATGATGGAGGACAATTATCAAGAAAATGGAGCTTAAAATTGTGTTTCTGAGTATTTCTATATTTAAATTGTGCATCAAATGCAGAAGAAAAAAATGTTGTTTGCAAAAAGAGCATATTTGATATGTAGAAATTACACATAGTGGGCCACAAGCTCCCTAAGTGCTACAGTCGGCAGCCCACAAGCTCCCTGCTGCATTCTGATGCATCCACTTGCAGACAAACAGAGCCGTGTATGTCTTTGTTTTCCTCGTCTGAGCTGGAATCCAGTTTAAAACTGGATAGATCTGATATTGCTCGCCATTTTTATTGCACCGCTAATGTTAGCTTGGGAGTGCGAGGGGTTGGAAGCTAGTGGGACAGCATGTAAACAGAGGGCTCTCAGCAACAGGTAAGGTAAGGCCGCCCACAAATTCAAGGCACATTTCCAATGAATGACTGAAAACTAGAAAACAAATGTTTTTTAAAATTTTGGCTGAAAATTGGATAATTATGATTAAACAAGCACTTGAAACACTTTTACAATAGATCAAATGATGATTGGAGTTGGTTTTAAAGAAAACGATAAGCATATATCCTTTTCCATTCCCCCAATCTTCACCAGCATCTTTGAATTTTCCTCTTGAAACCGCCCCACTGATTCACTTCTCTTCTCACTCTTACTCAACGGCAGCTCTCGACCACAAGAACAGAGAAGTGAATGTCCATGTTAGATAATGGGATTGCAGAACACGGGTGTAGGCATGTTTTCTATTCGTGTACGGGTAACAAACATTGAGTCAGGACGCCTGCGTGTGCTGCATCCTGGGTCAGTGACATTTGCTCAGCGATGGAGCAGAGCAGCGGATCGCTCACTCGGTTTGTCTCTCAGCAGTCCTCCAAGTTTCCCTGAGAAATTAACAGCAATTACCCTGCTGGCTTTGCCAAGTGCCCATTTGCTTTGCAGCAACACACGGATGCAAACAGACACTCAAGACCATTCCCTACTGGAAAGCGAGCACCACTTGAGTTGTGGCTCAGCCTCTTCAGTTTTTGTCAGCAGCACAGAGGGGGACATCATACAGGGCCAAAAGTTTGTGGACATTTCTGTGTGTGCTTTAGAAGCTGCTTTAATTGTATCCCCTTTGAATAAGACTACACATTTTAAAGACCCGCTCCAGTCATCTTTTGGTCTCTTGTTAAAGCGTTGCCAGTGTTCTTTTGATTATGATTATGCTGTTTTTAGCCAACCCCCCCCCCCCCAAAAAACTGTCTTTTAAGTTTCTGCAGGCTTTTATTAGAAATTCACCTCTAAGTTGCAGGCGGGACCGGTGTCCCGGAGCAGCCACGCCCCCCCCTTCCCATCAACCATAACTGAGAAGTGCTGTCCTGCCAGCTTATAGTCCAACACACCTAACATTACTGGTGCAGCAAAATTATTGATGCTTTCCAGCCGTACAGTTTTCAGCCAGATACCAGCTCAGACGAGGAAAAGTAGACTTCGTATACTTCCATAGTTCTTTACTACTATCTTAGAAGAGCCAAAACACTTTACAGTATGTTGGTCTGCGGGGCTTCTGCCCAACCCTGGCGCAAACCTAAGATCACCAGGAGCAATGCGGAGTCTATTCTTGCCCAAGGACACTTTGACACGAGTGAACAGGGAGGAAACAGAATCAGAGGTCGACCGCTCAACTGCTCAAAGCATCGGATTGGAGCGCAGCTGGGAAGCTTGTGGCCTGTCCAGCATGTTTTCTACATAACATCTAGGATCTTTTTCAAACTGCATTTTTTGCTCTGCTCCTGATTCACAGCAATTTTAATTGAGGAAAACTAAGAAATGAAATTTTAATTTTCTTTATATCTGTCCTCCATCATCAGAAAAAAATGCTACAATAACCTGTTAAAAAAAAAACCTCCAAAACACCATTTCCTTGGAGTGTGTCTTTAAAGACAGAAAAGCTGCTTTGATTTCACCTGGTTATACCTTGAGTTTGTAATGGCGACAGTTAGTCATCTCTATCATCCTAAATGCTGAGCATTTGTAACCATGGCAACATCCAAAAGCTATCTGGCATCTCCTCCATCAGCATAGATGCATATCCTCTTTTCTGATATTGAGAAAACACCAGCTCACACCAACATTTGACCAAAAAAAATCAAAGAATTTAAGAAATTCAGATTTGTTTTTCTTTAGAATGGATAGAAGGATACTTTAAAAAAAATGGCATGCTTTAAGAGTTATGTAATCAAATCACTCGTCTTTTTTGGCTCGTGTCAAATTTGTAAAATCTCTTCTCCTTCGCTGCCGTGCCCTCATGTCTCTCACTCTTCCGTTATGTGTGACTCAACTTAAAAAGCCAACTTGAGGGATGACAGCCGCCACTTCTTTCAAAGGGCTGAAAAGGTGAAAAGCAGGAAAAGATTGAGATGAAAGAAAAAGTTGTGGATTCTGTAAAAAGAAAAAAAAGGGTTTTTACAAAACTTGCAAAGGAGTGACGGCATCTGTGTTGGTGATACAAGCATGCATGATGGTGAATATATTTATCTAAAAAGGTGAGACATTGGATGACTCACAGGTAAACAACGCAGCCTCTCAGTTCTGAGTTTCAGGGTTTGAAAATGTCATCATAAACCAAAAAAAATTTCAAATGTCATCTGTTTCATAAACTTATTTTTATCTGTTAGTGTTTATGAGTTTTTCTTTTCTTCAGCTGTCCAAATTTAAAAGGGATATTAAAAAAGGCCTTAATCTTATTACTTTTCAAATCTATTTAAAAAAAAAAGAACACAAGATAATGCTAGTACTTAAAAAACGATTTGATTTTCTCTGTTTTTTTCCTTCTTTACTCCAAATTACCTTGACGTTTCTGTGACAAATAGTAAAAATAAGAAGCCTTCACTTCCAGTTTCCACCTTCAGTCTCTCAAATGGTTTTAGGTAATGAGCCATCTGGCAAGTCAGGTTAAATAAACCCCATGAAAGGACTCAAACTGTCAGAGTGTTGAGCGTTTTATTTTATTCTTTTCTTTTCAGTGTACTTTTGCGGTAAAATGTATTCAGATCTATAAGCTGATTTTCTCTTGAAAGGCATCATCAATGTAAATTTAAATGAATACATTTCTGTCTTTTCTTTGCAAACTAAACTGCAGGAACAAGCATGTATAACTTAGCAGGTGCTTTTCTGTTTTCCTTAAAAGATTCAAACTGACCTGGTGCATTTTTTTCTCTGTTTTTATTTTATTTTATTTTATATGATGTCGTCCTGTTTAACCATAAGCTACTCCATTAGCTATTTTAGAGAAGTACCTTTAAATTCCAACCCCTTTTGTACCGAAGTGATTATGATCATTTTTCAACAAACTTAGGTAAAATTAGTTACTGCATCACCTAGAAGTGCCAAATGCAGAGATGGAACAGGAGAATGTCATCTCATGCTTTTCTCAGCTAATCCCTTACAGATTGAGGTCAGCTGGTCTTCCAGAGGACCTACAGATGCAGATTGGCTGATGTTTGTCTGCTTATTCTGGTCTGCATGTGGGGATCTGACTGGGATGAAGTCACAGTAGCCTGTGAGAAGAAGTGGGCCTCAGGTCATGAGGCGGGAGCTCGTCGTTTTCTCCCTCCATAGGCGCATTTGCAGAGCCGGCACATGACTCACTTTTAGAACTGGGTTGGTGTTGGTGGGTGCGGTTGTTATAGTAACTCCTGACTGTTCTCAAAGGGCCCCTCGGCATCACGTGGGAGGGTTGCTATGGCAACAGAAGGTTGTAGCGTTGGTGGGCTCTTGTGGTAAAAGTAACTTTTGTTTGTTGGCGTCATTCACTTGTTGTAGACTGAAGACGGTGCAGTTGAATAGCAGCTCAGGAGGAGAACAAGCTGGACTGAAACGGAGCACCGAGGCTGCAGAGGTTGTTGGATGACATCCTTTTGTGAAGGCAGTGCAGTAAAAGCAAAGGTTGTTGGGTGACCTGACAGTGTACTACTTTTAAAATGAATTTAAAAAAGGAGATGAAACAGACTAAATGTATTCGGGGAATTTTGTAGATTCACAAACACACTGCCCAAATTTTTTTTTTTGATTCTGATTCTGATTTTTTTTATTATTCGTTTATAGAATGCAAATATTTTTTTAGTTTGATCTAAAAGATAATATATTTTAGCATTCTTTTTAATGCAACAAGCGTTCTGTCATACAGTGATCTTATGGTTTCTCTGCACCACCTATCTGCACCACACACCCATCCCCTTTGTTATTAATATTTCTAAATGGTCAACCTTTTATATAATGTGTGCGCGTCTTTTCTCTGAAACCCTAATCTACTCAGACCAGGCTTAAATCATGAGTCGCCACAATGACACTTGGTTGCTTGAAGTGACCTATTTGCTCCTTATCGACCAATTCCCTTTCGGCCCTACTTGGCACATCACTGCCCATATTTTTGCTTTTCTGCCAAATATACCTGTTTGCTATTGTTTCAGAGGAGCTGTCAGTTGATGCTGAAATGAAACTGCCAGTCTCTGACAGGTTTGTTGTTTTGGCACCCAACCCAAGGAAAGCAGCAGAAACACCAACAAATTAAACGTTAAACACTTGATTCTAAAATGTACCCAGTATTTACAGGTAAATATTGAAAGTATTCTGTTCACCAGATGTTAGATGAGTATTATTTACCACCAACTTGCTCGGTTAGCAGCTGGTACCGTCTTTGGCTCGATTCTGTTGTATTTCTAAACTCTAAACTATATTTTGTAAAATTGTTTCTTTTTCTTGCTGCCCAAAGCCTCGTTTTGTCTTTCTTTCATTTTAAGTTGAGAGCAGTTATTAAGTTGATTCCTGTTGCATGAAAAAAAAAAAAAACATTGTGGCCATTTGCTGCTAGGATGTTTATATTTGTAATGAAAAATATCCAGCAATAAATGGAAAAATCACTACAGAAACAGTTTTTTTTGTACTGTTACAGTCTGTCATCACTTTTTCCAAAATGTTTAACAACCATGTATTGTATTTGACAAGCCTTCAAGTGCAGCTTTAACACAGTTTTTTTTTGTTGTTGTTGTTGTTGAAGGAACTGTGAAGAATCCTTATTCTTTTGTTGCAGCTCACATGCTGTCCTTACAGAAGTGTCCCACACATACCTCCTTTTAAAAACACACATCACACTCGTTACCTCAAACACCCCAAAAAGACCTTCATAAAAGAAAATCTTATTTATTTGGGTGTTTAGACAGCATAGAAACATTCTAAGCTGTTATCACACATTAGTGCATCAATAAATCAATGTTAATCTGCTGAAAATGCAAAAAAACAAACAAAAATAACCTAAAAAAGGCTTATGCAAAGGAGCTTTGCTTCTGAAAGTCTTTATCTGAGGAGCATTTAAGTTGGACTCAATTACTTTTTCATTTAGTGCCACTCGTCTTAATGTTGTTTCTCCCTGCGATGTTAAACCATTAAACCTGAGGCGCCATTTAGACAAGGAAACTGTAATTTACATGTGTTGCCTCGAGTCATAGTAGATTAAACATCAGCAACTGCATATTAACTTCACCGTCGTTTTCCTTTGCCTAAATTTTATCTTTATTTTGTTACAAATGCGATACTAGTATTATTTGGAGGGTGATTTGAATCTTAAAAAGAAAAAAAATTGCCTTTTTTTCTTAGAAAAAGATTTTTTTTTTTTTCCAGACCCTTTGCTGCTTAAAGGATTTTCATAGCTGGTTCTGGCACTTCATAGTAACCGTGACAACTGGATAGTTGTTTACGCATCACAGCAGCTGATTGAGACCTCCTAAGCCCGAGATAAGACGACGTAAGACCGCAAAGCCAGAGGGGTTGAAGGGGAATTTTAGAAGATGTCGAGAAGTGGACACCAAGGAGTCGGGACGCTCTTCTTTGCCGCCTGCAGTGGTTTAGTGTGTGAGATTTGAGACTTTGATGTGTTTTGATGAAGACAAGATGACTCAACTCTGACAAATGACCGTATAAGACAGGGGTGTCAGACTCATTTTCACTGAGGGCCACATCAGCATAGTGTTTGTCCTCAAATGGCCAGATATAACTTATACATGTAACTAAATGTAATGAAAAATAAATGTAACTACTCCTCAATGTTAAAAATGTTAAATTACTCATTATTTATTTATCATAACTTTTTAAAGTTACAATTATAATTGCATAGAAAACATGTTTGCTTGTTACTCTAACATAAATCCTTTTAAATGATGTCCTCTTGTCAAAACCCACGATCAAACTGTCCAAGTGAATAAAGAAAAATAAAATAAAACTGAGTTAGAAAGAACATGTATTACAGTGTAACATTTTACAAAAAAAGGCTGCACATAGCCTTGCATCCGACTGATTGTTTGATGACAACCACTTGTCTGCAAACTCACATTAAGACCTGCAAACACTGAATAATTACAACTGCAGCTACACATAAATGATATGTAATCAACAAAATAAAATTATTTTAAGAAATTAGAAACTTTTATGCTCTCGCAGGCCACATAAAATGACATGGTGGGCCACATTTGGCCCCCGGGCCTTAAGTTTGACACATGAGACTATCTATGCATTTCAGTTATGGGATTAATTTTATTTATGTTAGTTATGGGATTAACTTTATTTATGCTATTAGTATTAAAAAAAATCCCTTTGTTTAAAATTTCTTGGTGCACTTTTTATTTTTTCATTTATAATTAAAGTAAATTAGTTTCAAGTTATGAATGATGGACTGACCTTTTTAAAAAATGTAGTTCTACCAGTGACGGTGAAAAATAGATCTATCTTATCTATTTTTCCTTTACTTGCATGACAGCAGTCGTTGCTGTTTTGTGCTCAATAGAATCAGCTGATGTCCATCAAATCATCAGCTCTCACAGGATATTCGCACTCTGCAAAAACAGCCCCCTTAGAAATAAGTCAAAAATTCTTGCCCCATTGGTAGATTTTCTTTAAGTAAGCAAAAAATAAATAAATAAATAAAAAATCAGCCAGTAAGGACAGAAAAATGATCTTATCAAGAATTCGTCTTTTAGGGAAAAAAAAAACTAGTCTGAAGTCAGACATGTTTTCTCAAACTAGGATTATTTATTTCTTGATAAATTTACCTTTTTTATGCAAGACAGACATTTTTCTTGAAACTTTCTTGAGATTCAGTTTTTGCAGAGGTCTGAAATCAAAGTTCACGATCATAGGATGCAGATTTCATTTCTACTCATGTATTTTTACAAAAAAGTGAAGCTGTTAAAACACTAAATTAGGTGTGTGGTGGATCCCTCACCCCGTTAAACTGTCTGCAATGCAAAGAGCTGTAATCATCTGTTTGACGTAGACGTGCTGTGCTATAAATCTGAGTTATGCTCACTTTTCTTAACGACTCGGAATATTTCACCAACCTTTGAAAATAAAAAGGGCAGATCACATCTCCTGGGTTGCTTAGGAGCTCAACATCATCACTAAGCAGTTCTGTAAAAAATGTACTTTTCAAAACAAGTTAATGAATCTAGAATACATAATATTTTAAAAAAATATTTGATATTGAAAAAATCCGCCACTGGAGCTAACTGAGTTTGTCTTGGTAAGATCTATTGAACTAAGTTGTGATTTTTTTGCCTTTTTAAAACAAATTAAAATCTTGAAATTAACTATAAACACTCATATTTGGGCATTTGCTATGGAAACTGGAAAAAATATGTCTTAAAACAAGTGTTTTTGCATAAAAAAAAGAGAATATTTTATCTTCATAGCAGGTATGTTGACGTTTCCACCAAATTTAGGCAATAGAACAATCCAACAATATATATTGATAGACAATGATCATCTTAAAGTGAGGCCAGAATTACACATTTTATACATAAATGTATGTTTATTTTCAAACTTCTGTCTTGCTGTGCTTTAATGCATTTGCCCTGTTTCTAGTTGTTAGTCATTTAGTCAGTTCCCTTAAATTGAGCTTGTCTGATCCTTGAAATAAGATCTTTCGCTTTTGACAACTTCTGCTCCAAAAATGATGTACAGTAAATAAAAGCTAGTTTCATTAGCAGTTTTGCTTAAAATAGGATGTTAAAGATCAAATGGCTTATGAATGTTTTTAGATCTCACTGAAAAGTTGCTTATTAGTTAGTTTTGTTCTCAATCAGGTGTTTATAAGTTATTCAAACCAAATACGTGGAGAGATTTTGCAGGGTATGAGCATTTGCTAAATAAAATAAACATTCACATCTTTAGTCAGTGATTTTTTTTCCTTTCTTCTTCTTAATGCAGTTCCCTCTGACATCCTAACCTTAAGTAGCTTCCTAATCTTAAACCCAGTGGAGGCATAAGCATATTGCACAGTGACAAAGTACATGTCCAAAAATACTTCTTCTTCAGATGGCATGTTTATTAAAAAAAAACCTGTTTATTTCGGTCTCTTTGCTGCGTTCTTCTTGCTGTCGTCTGAAATGATCACATCTTGATGTCTCTTCTCCTTCCCTGCACCTGACTGTCCCTCCCCTCCCTCTCATTCAGTCGGCTCTCAACCATCTGGTGTGAATTCTCTCCTTCATTCTCCAGAGAACTTTAAATAGAACCGCTCTGAATCTGCTGTGATTCGGCATGAGATTTTAAAAGGAATTAGTTCGAGACATTGGATGGATATGTGTTTTATTATTTCTTAAGCCAAGCCATAAGGGATCATAAGGGATCATTCTCTGCCGTGTTAGATTTAAAACATGACATGTGAAATTCAAATATGGAAGAGGAAATGGAGGGGAGTCACCCTGGAACAGAATCTGGCTGCACTCGCACCTTTTCCTGGGAGAAAATGAGATTAGCAGCCTCTCACCGCATTATCACTGATAACTTCTACCTCACCATTGTAGTAGTAAAACCAAAATGGATCTGCACTGATCACCTGCCCACGTCGTGACAGTTTGCTTTGATGAATGTATCTGAAGCACAATGTTATAACATTTCAATAAATTGGATTCCAGTTGGTGAATGCTCACCTTAGTTGGCTTGCTCATTTTCTTTTCCTGCTTTTTTTCTTCTCTTTTTCAGTCATCGCTGACTCTCTGACAGTAACCGCTCCAGCCCAGACTCTTTCCAAAATCGAGGGGGACACATTACAGCTCACCTGCGAGGTTTCCCGGACCACCGAGCAGCACACTCACTTGTCGGTGGGTTGGTATCTGAGGTCTCCAGAGGACGCGGCAGCACCGCCCCAGGAGCTGGTCACCCTGTCTAGGGACTTTGTTCTTCGCTCTGGAGGACCCTATCGGCAGAGGATGGCGGCGGGGGACCTCAGGCTGGATAAAACCAGCGCCACAGCCTACAGGCTGACCATCCACAAGCTGCAGCCCATAGACCAGGGACTGCTCTACTGTCAGGCAGCCGAGTGGATTCAAGACCCGGACGGAAGCTGGTTCGCCATGACCCGCAAGCAGAGCGATAAGACCCAGCTGCGCATCCAGCCCACCGGTGAGTGATTACACGGCTTTAATCAGAAACACTTCAGACGAGATAGAAAATTTATGAAAGAAACGAGTCTGTATTTTACAACACAATCAGCATCAATAAAAAGTGGGACAGGACAATGCAGTGCTTTTAATTGTGTAAAAACGGAAATTATAGCAATGACATACAACATGTACTTATAATCAAGAATAAGAACAAATGCAGTGTCCCACAAAGAGGAGCTGTGATTTGTCAGCTTAATGAAAGAAATCAGTCAGATATTGAAAACAACAAACTCTCAAAGAAAAAGCAATGCAGTTAGATATAACATCAAAGGAAATGAGATATTTTAAGTTCACATTTTCTGTCAATAAATAATCTTTTGTCTTAAAATATATTATTTCTATATGTTGTTTTCTATTATTTCAACATCCTCAACTTCTAACATCGATCTTGTATGGTGTTTGTAATGAACCTATTTTTGTCGGCATAGGATGCCTGATGTGGACTTTTATTTTCTCAGGTTTGAATTACATTTTACACTTTTGGAGATATTTGAACAGAAAATCAAAGTCAACGGAAATTGAGGCTTTATGGAAATGACTAAATTTACCAATCATTTGAACTGTTTTCATTGTTTGAAGTGGCCCTTTGATCATGATAATGCTGTTTTTAGCCATAATCAAAAAACCTGGATGGTTTTCTAGGCCATAGTTTCTGCAGACCTGGCAGTATTTCATTAGAAATTCTTCTCTGGGTGATGGGCTTGAGTGTTCGGCTCCGAGCAACCCCGCCCGCCCTTCCCCTCCCCATTGATGAGAGCTTGGTTCAGGGAGCCCAGCGTAATTTCTACATCACAAGTAAAGTATATTTTTGTCTGCTCCTGATTCACAACAGTTTGAATAAAGAAATCCTCAGAAATTCCATTTTAAGCTTATTTATCCTAACATATGTGCTCCAGCATCAGGAAAATGCTACAAGAACATGTTAACAACACCAAAAAGACCATTTTCATCAGAGTAGGTCTTTATTTAGTTAATGGATGATGCAGTTCAGCAGGAAGTGAGTGAGTGAGAATGAATACATCCTGCAAGATCGGAGAAGATGGTGCCTCCAAAGACGATTTCAATTCACGTGTATTTATTTATATAGCTCAATATCACAACACAGCTGTCTCAACGGACTTAACGCCGGTAAGTCATGAGTAACCAGGCATCAAACCATCAACCCCTGTTTCAGGGACCAGACCTGTGCTCTTTACTTTCTTATCCACAACCATAGAGATACTAGAAGCCATTATGTAGGAAGTAAGAAGGACTGGGAGGTAATTACACGGGTCCACATCCCCTCTGTCCTTTTGACAGGCACACGTGGCTGCATGTGGGCCCGGTTCCTCTGATTACTGATCAGTATCTTACACTAAGCTCATTAGCCTACTAAACAGGGCTTAACCAAACCTCTGCAGACTTTCGTGTTTGTGTCTGTGCGATGGCCGACATCCAAACGGAGCGTGCGTTTGACCCGAGAGAACGATGTCTTCTACAATCAGCCTTCCAGATCCAGGGTTAAAAATGCAAAAAAAAAGAAAAAAAAACGGGCTTTGCCTGTCATTCCTGCCATCAGGAACTCCAGGCTTGTAAGTTTAAGAGTGCGTGACTAGGAGAAATTGTGTTTGCTGTCAAAATTAACGGAAGAGATGGCATAAAAGGAAGGAAAGACAAGAAGGGGAATGGGGTGGCACCGGGATAAGAAAATAACAGATCGCTGTATGAAAGAAGTATGGCAGAAAAAGACTGCCTTTTTAAGATAATGATCTAGTGAGCTGTCAATCTCAGCCCAGACTCGAATAAGTAACAAAAGCCGCCATTTAACTCCTCGCATGCAGTTGAAGCTGTTCTGCAGCTGTGATCACGTCATTTCCACTGTGGTGTGTAACACATCAACAGAGATCCGCTTTGTTTTCAACCAAGATGTGGGCGATGAGCTGCTTCAGCTTTATTACTGAAGTGGCGTAACAGCAGTTAACATCAAAGTGGGATCATTTTGGCTTCCTCCATCAGCCGCCGTGGACTGATGGGTGCTAGATGTTGCTCCAGATCCGCCTGCGTCGACTGGAGCTGCAACTCAGATATCCTGCAGGTTTTTCAGAAGAGTTCCAGCTACTTCAGGGAGAAGACTACAGAAAGAAGAGCTCCCCTCTCAACACCCTTTGTCCCTCCTCTGTCTCGCCTGTAATTTATAATTGATGGAACCGTTGTTGCATGACAAAGAGCATAAAGTCGTTGCACCACGGTGGGCAGATGTCAGTGTTCAAATTCTGTGTTTGTATTTATTGTTTGAAGCTTTTGTTTGTCCTTTTTTAGCTGAACATTTGTGTGTAATGCGGAGGGAGGAGGGAAAAAAAAGCTTCTCTATCCTCCTATAAAAGATGGAAGAGGCAGTTCTAACACAAGCTAATCACCTTCAGCCGGTGTCGAAGAACGAAAAGAATCAGACCAAATTTCTGTGCACCTTTTTCTTTCTTTTATCACCTTCTCTATTCTTCTCACCTCTCATCTACTCTGTTCCTTTCTTTAACATCAACACCCACCTTTTCTCATTGCTGAGTTTATTTTTGGCTTATTCTTTCTTTTAATAAAATTTTCCTCTATCACAAAGACGCACTCAAATAAAAGTGGATTTTTTGGGGTGTTTTTAATGCGTTCTTGTGGCATGTTTCTGTTGATGATGGTTATATATAAAGAAAACAGAGATTAGAATTGCATTTCTGATATTCAAATTGTGGTGATTTATGAGCAGACAAAAAAATACAGTTTGAAAAAGCTTGTAGAAACTAGAAATGGCTCCTTGCTCCGCTCCATTCTGATGCATCCACTTGCAAGGAGATGTTGGGCTGCACACGTTAGCTGAAAGAATCCATTTAAGTTCCATTTAAAGTCTTTGCCTTTGTACTAAAGAGCATTCATCAACAGTCCCTGAAGGTGCGGTTCAGTGGATCCTCTGCTAAATGCAGCCGTCACAGCTTTTAAACAGGGTGCAACTTTAATCTTGCGTTCTCCTTTTTGCCCCTCCATCCAACTTACCACCATCACAGATGGTCAATAGCTTCTTTCTTTTCCTAAAGACACAGATCTGGTTACAGTTAAAAATTCAATATTTACCGGATGTCCAGGTGTCGAAGAAGCTCACCACGTTACCATAGTTAAAAGATCTTGCTTAGATCTTTCAGAACAAGATTCTGTTCCAGTTTCAGAACACCGTCATGTTTACCTTTTTATTGCCCCCACGCCAGTTTCCTTATGGCGAGATCTAGGAGATCTAAGCACTTTTACCACTGAGTTTTTTTTTTCCCCAGATCAGGGGAAATAAAGGAAATCAAATTTCACAATAAAATGCTTTTGCATCCTCACAGACACAGCAGAGAATTTTCATTTCATATAAATATTTGTAGCCTTTTCTTTCGCTCTAGTGGAAATCAACTGAATGTGTGTGACACTGTAACCTCTTTGTGCTGGTCATGCATAGATTAGTGACTCGCTGTATAAGGTGACATTGCTAAGCACACAAGCAGAAAACAACCAGCATAATGTTATTTAACTATCACTTATTAGATTATAAAGTCCAACAAACAGTTGAACCAAAAAAATAAATTACTGTGTCGAATTTATGTTTGTTTGCTTTTGCCCACAGGCATGCAGTTTTTTTTAATCAGTCGTCCATAACAGGCCACAGCTCTGAATGTCAGCAGCTTCCCGTCAGTCTGTACCGACTCCAGCTTAGCTGTTCACATTTAGAGACGTGTGAACAATTACACCTACCTCCTGCCGTAACAGTTCCCAGCATAACTAGGTCTGCAACAAGGGCGAGCTTTGAACTTTTCCACATGGATGCGCTTTCAGGAATCATGTTTACAGTCTTTGTAATTACAGCTCAGGGCTACAAACCCACAGAGATGCAAAGCAGTTGTTTCTGACACTCACTGTGCCTGTCATCTGGAAGCTAATGTAGCACATAAAACTGGACATAGACACACTGCAGAGCATGCACAGGCAATGAATAATAATAATTAAGCACACAGACTAAAATGCAGTGTTTGCTTTTTTCTGTTTTCTAAGACGGTAGAGCTAGAGAGCAAGAGTCAGACTCTTTCTTAGACAACTGAAGCGAATTTTAATTGGCTGTTTCTTTCATTTCTCTATTAGAGCAGCAACACTAAGACAAGGATGGAGGAAAGATATTGACTTAACTGAAACCGGATGTTTTCGAGTTTTCTCTTTAAAGCAATTTCTTCCATTACAGAATATGATTTTATTTCATTCACTTCTCAGACATCATAATTGGGTTGTTCTGCACAACAGCCATCTTTATCTGCTCCACTAAAGACCAATTACTTGAACGTGTGAGTTGTTAAGTATGGCGCTCTGCTTTTTACTTCTTTCAGATCGGGACTTCAGCATCCAGGTGAGCACGGAGCGACGGTCCTTCACGGCCGGTGAGCCGCTGGAGCTTCGCTGCACCATTGAGGCGCAGAATGTTCCAGAGCGTTTCTTCTCGGTGTCGTGGGTCTTCAGCAGCTCACCGGTGGCCGTGGTGGGCCCCAGTGCCGTGCCGGTCCTGGGCCCCGATTACGTTGTCCGAGAGGCCGCTGGTCTCATGACGGTGCGAAAAGAGAGTCCCAACGTGTACCTGCTGAAGCTGCAACGCCTGAGCCCTGACGACGCCGGGAAGTACATCTGTCGCGTTACAGAGCGAGAGAAAACGCCAACAGGGGACTTCATTGACCGCAGCAAGAGGTCCCGCAACGTCCAGATCACAGTCCAGCAAATCAGTAAGTAATGAGTTCACTGCCTACTACTGACCCCGGCCCTCTATGCTGCCTCATGAATAGCCTACATTATGTACATGTGCTGTCTCTATTGTTAGCTTTGTGAAAGAGCAGGAAGGATAATGCTGCTCTTATTCCTGATGCGTTTTCTGTTTGAGTGGTTTGCCAAGGATTGGTAATGCAGCTTTGTTGTATTGGCATTGACTTTAATGGGAAGGGGTAACACTATAGGAGGATAATGGAGAGCCACAGAGTCCGGACTCAAGGAGGCTGAGCTACCAGCCATGAAATGAAAGTGTGGAGAAAGAAAAGAGGCAAAGAAGGGCGTCTCGAGGGCCCTTTAAGTGGTTCTCTGGGTTAAATTAATATGTTCTGCTGGGGCGGACCTCTTCAACTGCCAAAATGCAGCTGGCCTTTGGGGGTGGATGAAGCTTGTATGTGGTAGATACAAATGTACAAACCTATAAAACCACTATGCTAGATTTTTGAATATTAATCTGCTGCATTCCTGTCTCTTTATTTCTTGGAAGAGTATGTTTATCAGTTCCTTAAAGGCAGTGGCCCCCAACCCTTCTCAGGTCACAAACCAGTTGAATCCCATAATAATTGCATGGACCAGTCTGCTGTAGGAGGCTAAAGCGGGCATCTGGTTGTAAACTACATTTTGTGTAGGAGCCATGAAATGTGATTTAGATTTTCCCTTCATCCACCATCGTAACCCACTATATCCCTTTTGGGGTCATGGTGTTGCTGGAGCCTGTCCCGGCTACTGGTGGGCAAAGGTGGGGTACGCCCTGGACAAGTCGCCAGTCTGTCACAGGGCAAGCAATTATTCGCACACAGACTTGCACATTCACACCTAGAGACACTTTAGAGCAGGGGGGCTCGCACTTTTTCGGCTGGCGATCTACCTTCTAGACAACAAGCTCTAAAACACCTACACCTCTTTCTTTCTCTCTCTAATCATTTTTTAAGTGAATCATAAAGGCTTTTCTGCTGTTTCCTGACTGGCTCTTTTCTTCAAAAAGAAACTTTCCAAATAAGTTTGATTTTTGTTAACTTTCCTAGCTTGGGGGTTTCAATTTAGCGGTCTGTGCAGCCTCTTTAAAAAAGTAGTGGATGTATTTTCAACTCATGAGCCAGCGACTTGTGTCCATTGACTGTACATGAGGAAGTGGACCGAGTGACTGTAATGTCACCCATAGAAAATGGCTTACTTCCAGCTACAACGAAATGAAGTCAATTCAGTCACCATTTTTCGCAATACAGACACCACCATTTTGGAATCAGAAATCGTCAGTAAGCAGGGATTGGTTCGAGTCGGTCTGAATCAGTGTTTCTATGGCAACCTCTCTTGCCAATCAGGAGTGGGCTCGTTGGAAGACCACACCTCTACTACTTGAAAGCTCATTTCTCATTAGAAGTCTATGGGATTACACGGTTCAGATTAGAAATAAAACACAGAAACATAGCTCAGGTTTCTATTTCTCTGCAGCCTGGAATCAACCGGTCTGTGGTCTGGGGATTGAGGACCACTGCCTTAAGATGGAATAACAACTACATAGCAAGTCTAATGAAACAGCAGTTTGCCTTGATTCCAACACATCATCAGTTCAGTTAGTCAAGTAAACATGGCAGAGCCTGCAGGAGTCTCTGCAGGTTGTATATTTAAGAGAGAAATTTTTTTAATAACAAAAGCCTTTATTGCCTTGTAAAGATATTTACTGCATTTGAATAACCTACCAGCCGTTGTTACTGTAATAGGAATGTCCAGGAAAAAGTAGGTCTTCAGTGCAGCTGGCTTTTGTGGCGTCTTGTTCCCATTTGCACACACAACTCTAGATGTGTGTCGTGGCTATGAGTGTTAAAATTAGAGTCAAACGAGTAATGAGTACTGATCAGAGCTTGAGTTGGTAAATTAGCAAAAGGCAAAAGGGACAGCAAAGACAAATGGTGGTAAACACCTCTGGCGAATGAGTTCTGATGGATAAGTTTACCTTTGGCACGATGAACCACAGAGGACTCTGCTGACAAACTGAATCTGTTTCTTGCTGATAGAAATGGCACCATTGTAAAGAGTAGAGGCTTAGGAAATAACAGAAAAAGGATATTTGAAGATGTATTTAAAAAAAAAGACTGTAGAAAACTATACAACTTCCCCAAAAAATGTGCTCCATATTTTACTTCTGCCATCACAACTGCAACCAAAGACTCAAATATTCTGGTCTTGTCTAGACGTTCATGGGTAATTCAATAACTGCAAGAAATCCAGCCCTTAGTTTTCCCTCAAGCCTTCACACAATGTTTGTTTGATGAGGTTGGTTTAAATAACAATGATGGCTGAAAAGATAAAGACGTGGTCATGGGACAGCCAAACCTAAAAAAATGTAGGTAGTACGGCTGTTTCTGGGTGTTTCAGCTTTCAGAGCAGCCCATCTTTGTGCAATTTTCTTTAAATGATTAAACATAGACATATTTTCCCTGGACAGTTAATCTCATAAGTCACCCAATGCATTCTGCATGGTGAAATGGCGCTCCAGTACGAACTTTTGACCAACTGCTCAAGGTTACATCAAAATTAGTTGGGTAGGACAAAATCAACTGGAAAGTTATTTTGGTTTCAACCATTTATTCATACACCTGCCATAAAAGATCCACTGCAATAAAAATCTTGTTTTTAGTGTTTTTAACATATTCTTGTTGCATTTTTCTGATCATAGAGCACAAATATTTAAACAAAATAAATTTGGAATTCTGAATATTTCTTTACTCAAATTGTGTGATTTAGGAGCAAACAAAACAGATGCGTTTGGAAAAAAACTTGAAGCTGTCCCGTGGGTACAATCGGCAGTTCTGCTCACAACTCGGAGTCAAATTTCTATTCAACAACTGTTTTTTATTTTGTCTGAAAGGGGCATAATTTGCTATTGAAAGGCCACTGGGAATGCTTTACAAAAGATCAAAAGATGGTTGGTGTGGCACTTTCGAAAAAGGCACACGCCTTAATCAAATCTTAGCACCACTAAAATTAAAACTGTTGACCATAAAAAACAAATAATCCCTCAATTGTCATACATAAAAAACAAGACATTTGTAACAAACATATTAAATGTTTACACTAACCTGTACATGTGTTTATTTTTGGTAATAAAATCAAACTTTACTGTTTTTATTTACATATTTATTTTACAAGAGGTTGATGGGAAGTTAGTCTCTTGTGACACCGGCCTCCGGTGGTCTCTTGATGAACTGCAATTCGTGGTACTTCCTGGTTTGCGTCACGTTCAGAAACAGAAGGTGGAATGGAACTAATATGGAACCAAACTGTGTGTATGTTTATTTTTGTTGCAAAATTGGACAGCTGAGCTCTGAAGAAACTGGGAATCGACTTGGTTGTGTAACAAGCCCATGGCAGTATTTAGCCAACTGCACCAGGCTTTTTTACTGATTTCCATTTTCAAATTAGCTTCAAGTGCCGACGCTAAAGGGTTGTCCACTGGTTGCAGAGTTTAATAACAAACCATCTCCTCTTTGGTCTCATTTGCCCACAGGGATATGTTCTAGATGCTTTATTGGATTGTTTTCTTAGAGAGGAGGAGCTTTTGCTCTATAGATTTTTTTAAGCTACTGCTGCTAATGACAGATGTGTAAGCTGGTGAAACTAGAGGTTTACTCATTAACAAATTCACTATTTCTGCCTTTTTTACTTACTTTTTGACATAATTTGGTTGTACTTTATTTCCTACTCATGGCTGTGTGTGTCCCTCCATCCTCCCTGCAGGTTTGTGTGGAACATGATGGAATATAGGATGTTCTTAGCTGTGGAAAAACCTACGAAACTCTCGCAATTAAAGACAAAGGGAAAGAAAGGGATGAAAGGCTTCCCCTTTGTTCTTTTGAGTGATAGAAATAAGAAGCAAGTTTATTCTATTTTCACAGAGGGCTTATGCTTATTAGGAGGGTCGGTGAGCTGAGAGCGAGCAGCAGAGCTTGGCTGCAGGGAAGGGAAGAAAGCGAAAAAAGGAAAAAGACGGGAGCCACATGCTTAGGAGGCTGGAGAATTGGCTCTACGGGGGGAATAGATCTATTGGGTCAACGATAGCTCCACGATGTTTGATGGATGTGGAAGTGACAAGAATTGAGATAAAGCACAAAACAGGAGTGAAGAGAAGACTTTTATCCCTCTGGTCTGATGTGCCACAGAGTCCTGTGATCTGAGCCTTCTTTTCCTGCCTGGTTGCGAGGTTGGTGAACCAACTAACAGGGTTCACAAAGAGAATCTCAACCCACTCGCACTAATTTATATCTCCTGTGTAGCTATCACTGTGTAGAGCCCGGGGCCCCGCACTCACAAACGCATGCCACTATACATGCATGCAAACACATGAGCCTCACTTTAAAAGGATTGGGATGTTCTCCTGGGAAAAGAGGCAGGGACTTGTTTTTCCCGCTGCACATGCCAAAATGGCTGCTGTGAGAATCCGACTGGGGTTGGATGCTGGTATCTTGAGCGCCTATTAGCATTAAATGAATCTTTTTCTTTTTGACCATTTCTTTTGCATGAAATGATGTTTGGATAGGAGACGAACTGCAGAGGACTTCAGTTGAGGCCCCACATATGCTCAGTTTTTCACTGCGTTCGCTTGGATTCCATTATTTGTAGCAGTCCAGCACAACAAAGGCTTTCCAACAAATAGATTTTCTATTTTCAGAGCTGCCTACTATGGCCACACATCTTGCTCTCTCTCTCTCTCTCTCTCAGCCTTTTACACACTCCCGAGCACACAAACATGTTGCTCCCACACTGCAAATAAACACTTTAAAGGATGGCGAGGTTTCATCCTAACAGGGCATCCGTACTGGAGGGGTGCAGCCAAGTCACATGACTTGTATGAATTAATATGTAAGCTACGAGTTGCTTTTTTTTTTTCTTCCTGTTTTTGTTACCAGAGAGAAAATGCACACCAAAAAGTATTATAATTTGGAAGTCCACTCCAATCAGCTTTTGATCTACTGTTAAAGCGTTTCAAGTGGTCTTTTAATTAGGACGATGCTGTTTTTAGCCAAAATCAAAAAACCTATGTTTTCCAGGACTGATTCTGCAGAGCGGCAGGAGTTCATCAGAAATTTGCCTTGGGTGGTACTGTTAGTGAGGAGTACGCCTGATTTTTTTTTTTTTTTCCCATGATCCCTTTGTTTGCACTCTCTCCTGCTAACTTTCAGCCCCTCACAACCCCAAGCCAACATTACAGGTGTAACAAAAATGGCGATTAATGTTCGGGCTATTCAGCCGTACAGTTTTGAGCCAGCTCAGACGAGGAAAACAAAGACGTACACAGATCTATTTGTCTGCAAGTGGTTGTATCAGAATGGAGCAGAGCAGGGAGCTTGTGGCCCGCCGATCATTAAAGTTCTAAATGTAGCTCTTTGGATGAGAGGTGAAACTTCTTCAAGAAAAGAAAGACGTCCAGTTGCCTTAAAGAAAAACTACAAGCCTCGGTTTAATCACTAATATTTCAACTAAAATCTAACATGTTTGTGATTCAAATGAAATTCAAGCTGCAACAAGATTATCATTTGAGATAACTGCTTTAAGCCTCAAAAATATCTGTAATATTTTAATTATGTTTCAAGAACAGGCAGACGGCTTGATCCAAATGCAGCAGGCTTATTAGCTCAGATAAAAGTCTACAAATGACAGGCATTAGAGCATCAGAGGACAGACAGGGTAGTCAAAGTCCAGGTGAGAGCCACGACAGGCAAACTGAGTTCAGTGCAGAACTTAAGTATGCTGTGGTTGAGTGAATGAGTGTCAGGTGTGTAGCATGCAGGAAGTGTGTGCTGGGGGTTGCTGGGAGTTGTAGTATGGCTAGAACTGCTGACCAGAGGGGGAGACAGAGTTCTGACTAATTAGTTTTGCTGATTCACATTTTAATACTGATCTAAAATGTACTCTCAAATCCATTAAAGTTTTAATGCCGAAGAGTATTTTAAATTTTTGTTATTTGCTTGTTAAGACTGACTCTGGATTTTCTTTTCCAAACACAGAGAGCAACATCACGATGTCCCTGTCCAGTAACTCCTCGGAGGTCCTGGAGGGCGACACAATCCAGCTGACCTGCTCGGTCCACTCCACCATAGGCACTCTGTCTTTTGTCTGGCAGTGGATAGAGAAGCAAGCAAGCGGACCGATCCAAGAAGTGGCCTCTGTGGACCGGGAAGGCACGGTTCGGCACGGTGCCGTGTACAGGGACCGCGCCAGTTATGGCGAGATTCGTGTGGAGAAGATGCGAGGGGATACCTTGACTCTGTCCTTATACAACGCCCTGCCTGCAGATGAGGGACAGTACCGCTGCACAGCCACTGAGTGGATTCAAATCGGCACTGAGCCAGATCTAAACTGGGAGAAGATTGGAGAGAAAACAGCTGCCGAGACGATCAGCGTGAAAACTGTTGGTAAGTATTTGAACCTAGTTCAGAGTAAAAAATAACAGTCTGTGGTCAACGAGGCATGTAAACTTTCTGGTCGGTCCGGTTCATACACACACTTGAGCTCAGAAAAACGGATAATTCTGCTTGCCTCAGCAGCGTCACAAAGTCCACTTAGTTGAATAAGCCATGGTTTATTCATGCACCGCTTAGGGGAAAGAGCTATTATGACAGACACATACTCTATGACACCACCTGCCTCATGTCAAGAACAGCGCTTCCATGACAACCACGATGGAGCCTCACACACTCATATGGATTAGTCGGAATTATTAGAATGGAAATGCAGCGCCACAGTGTTTCACAGTCTGGGGTTCTCCTCTTTCACTGCTGAGTTAAGCTGAACATCTACAGCTCAGGCTGAGGAAACCACTGGAGCGGAGCTGGCAGGAGCTGGCAGGCCAAAAGCAACGGGTGTGATGCCGGAGCGCGCACACACTCCACTAACGGCTTAGCTCCCTGCAGCAGCATGCAGAGAGGAGATGTCAAGCTTTAAGTGGCCATTTGTCAAGTAGGGCCAACAAGAGAAACATTAGTTTGAGAAGCAGGAGATGCAGTAGACGTGCGAGGGAAGGAGTCCAAAAGCTTCTGGTCTCATTTCAGTCAGACTCATCAGCATTAACTCTGCTTCTCCTCCATGCTTTTTGATCAAACCATTTTGGTATGTGCAGTGTGGGGTGACGGTCATTGTGTTTCCATAATTTTTCTCACATTAGTCCCCAGCCGTAGATTTATTGGAGCCAAGCTGGATGTACAAATAAAGCTTTTTTTTTAAAAAAATCCCCCTTTCATTTCTTTATTTTTTCTTAAAAAAAAAAACATTTTTTCCCCCAATTTCCACTCCAAGTTCAGGCTGCAACCATATTACCAAAGCCCCTGGATCTTATTCAGTCTGTTGCCATTTCCTTCACAATCCGATGGGAATGGAACAGGAATGCCCCCTGGAAGCTGGATGTACTGGTTGCCACAGTGAAGACAAAAGGTGCTCTGCTGAGAGTCATCTTTCCATCTGATTGGCTTAAGAAGCCCCCAGGGAAGTCTGGGACATGTGCATAAATGAGAAGCCTCCGTAGAAAGCCTGCAAGCAAGCATATGGTGTAAACTGACTGGCAGGGTACTCCGAAGGACAGTGCGAAACCAAAACGAGGATAGAGTTAGATGGAAATTGTGAAATCCTCTTTTCTGTCATAGAGGCATGTAAAGTGTGAGAACCATAGATGGATGGATGGATGGATGGATGGATGGATGGTTGAATGGAAGGGAAGAAGGGTGCTGGGAGATGAGAGATGGAGCAAGAAGAGAGTTATTGTCCGTAAGGAGAATTATGGCCACCGGCGGCTGTCCCAGCTATAGCTAAGTCTGGACGGAAAGACGTCGATTACTGTGAAGGACACCAGCAGCGATGGCAGTCAGAGGACGCGAATAAGCTGAGCTGTTGACAAACAAAATATAAGACGAATCGGCAAAATCAATAATGGAACTAAAATCTGCACTCATAATTTACGATCACTGAAATGCTGTAAAAATAGGAGGCATGGGATGTAATAGTGAAATGCTGCAGAGAAAAAGGGAGTTTTCTCCTCTCGCTCTCATCTTTGTTCCCTGTGCAGGTGTGTCTTGCCAATATCAAGCACTGTTGGGTGAATGTCTTTAACTCAGTGGGGACAGTTAAGACTTGGCAAGGAGCTCGGCGCAGACTGAACAGCGGCTCTTAGAGAAAATATTTCCCCCTGGCTTTCTTTGTTGGATCATCATTCATTTTAAAATGCACTCTCACAAGAGCTACTCATACGAAACAAATGTCTTTACATTGGTGCCATCATCATACTATATACAGCTACTTCTGAAGAGCTAGTTTACTATCAAACAACCTGAAAAAGTCGTCTGTAGATGGTTCTGCTGCACCAGCATCGCAACAGAGCAGACTTCATCACAGGTCCTTTTCAAAATAAAGGCACTTGGCAGAACAAATGAATCTTTAAAAGACTATTTGAGGAGATGTTCTCTAGCGATATAACAATTCATTTCAACCAACCATTACAATTACTGTATTTTCCGGAAAATAAGTCACACCGGAGTAGAGGTCGCGCTTTTGGGGGAAAAGCAATGTCTCTGAACGAATCCGCCAAGCCCGGTATAAAAGCTGTGTTCACACCGAATGCAATTCACGCATCAAATTCCCGCTCGCTGCATCTTTTTTCGACGCACCACAAATTTGCGTTCGCTGTCAAATTCCATGCTCAGTGTTTGTCCAAAAATTGTGTTCATTTGGGAGAAGCTGCCGACAACTCATTGCTACATGGAAGCACTGACAGTACATCTCAATTCCAATCCACAGAAGACACGAATGGTGTTGAGAAATTGTGTTTATTTATTTTTGAAAAGTTCTACAAAGGCATTGGTAAACACATCTCCGAGTCTGGGTTCATGAAATCATTCGGTCTTTTTTTTCTTCTTTATGGCTATCATTACTGCAAAATGATACGATCGTTTTTTTGTTTGTTTTTCCTCTGCCACCACGTGTGTGTTGTCCACTGTGCCGGGGCTTCATCTATGTGACGCCACATCCGTCACATATTGCAATCTTAATCTTATGGTAAATAAACATACCATGCCTCAATCCAATTGTTATTTTCCCAATATCAATACAATGGATTTAATTCATTGTAAATCTATTTTATAATGATATAGGTTGTTTCCATTAATAACTTACCTCAGATAGATCAATCTGGTTGGATGGTAGGAATATAAAACAATACATTGATATGTCGATGAATCGTTACTCACCTGATGTTCTGAGCTTTATTTTTCTTTTCTTTTACAATTTCACAGAGTCTTCCTTCATGCTGTCTGCCTCATCTCGGACGCCCTCCATAAGCTATGGAGAATCCTTCGACATCCTGTGTCTGGTCAAACCACGCCACAACCCGCGCGTCCCCACATCCGTCACCTGGCGCTTCATGCCCTACAGCGCACAAGATGAAGGCGAGGATCAGGGAGCATTCAAGGACCTAGTGACGTTCACCCGTGAAGGCACGCTGCAGTGGGGAGAGCAGCTGATTGGTCTGGGCACCCGCACCACTGTGGACCGTTCCCACTCCAACACCAACTTCCGGCTGTCTGTGAAGCGTGCGGGGCCTCGGGAGGCGGGGATGTACCAGTGCACGGCCATCCTGTGGAGGAAGAACTACGACAACAGCTGGACTGAAGTGGCCAACCGCACCTCCAACCTGCTTGGCATTAATGTCATAAGGCCAGGTAAGGCTGCATGACAACCCCCTTACTTTTGGGAAGGAGGAGAGTGCACCTACTTAAAACAGACAAACACACAAACAGAGATCAGCACAAGTTTAGACACACACAGGAAGAATCCACTGGAGCTTACAGGATTGCTGCTCTTTCTAATTGCGCTTAGTCTTTGGTTTAGCCACTAATTGGAGTGTCTGTGGATGGATTTGTGTGTGTGTGTGTTTGGAGGACTGGGTAGAGTCTCCTAATGGAGTGTGATGTTAAATTGCTAAATATCCCACAGGAAGAGAGAACGAAGTAAAAGTAGCAGACAAAAGGGAAGGACAGAGTAAAAAGGATGGAGGAGCATAGAGAGCGGTCGGTCTCTCCTTGAACCGATTTCCTCTGTGGAGGCATTAAACTGTCTGCACCGTCTTCTCGGCCCTTTGTGCTGCGCAGACATGCGCACAGAAAAACCCATTAAGACACAACCCAATTAGGGGGAGGAACACAAACAAAAAGTGCACACAACTCATGTTTTCGCCAGCTTGTTGTGGACAAACTGGATGATGCTTTGTTTATTCAAAACAACATGGCAACAAAATAGTAATTGAGCTAATAAAAGTATAAATATTCAGTTTTTTAGGCTGTCAAAGACCTTCTTCCATGAAAATGGAGTTTTTGGTGTTTTTAACATCTTTTTGTGGCACTTTTCTGATCAAGAAGGACATATATAAAGAAAATGACGCTTAAAATTGCATTTATGACTATTTTCTTTAATTCAAATTGTTGTGAATCAGGAACAGGCAAAAAAATGCAGTTTGGCACTCGCTCTGCAGAGCCGGTCTCTCGTTCCATGCTGCTATTGATTCAAGCACACGCAAACAGATGTGGCACGCTGCAGATGTAAACTCACAAACAGCTCTGCGAGCAGAGGTTCTCCCCGGCTGGTGACTGACTACACTCTGACCCTAATCACTCAGGCAGAGCCGACGGCTTCCCCGGCCCCATCGGGACGTATTTAAAAATCAACCTATCATCCTGAATGCTCAGTTACGCTCTTCCAAGTGGGAGAGTGACTTTGGTTTACCTCAAACTACAGAAATCTTGAACACACGCACTCACACCGACAGGTTTTTTTCTTCACTTCCTCCTTCACTCTCTCTCTCTCCACAACAGAGTTATCAGTTACCTTGGTGATACCATTGGTATCCGTGACGAATAGTAATCAGTAATCAGTAACTATAGCGGTGCGATCATCCAGTGTGTAAAGGTGTTGTTGCACAAGAGAGTGATTCTCCTGGAGACACTGCCCTGGGACCAGTATTTGCTCTTTTCTTTTCTTTTTTTTCTGGTTTTGCACCTGGACTTCTCTTTTTCTCCTCTCCTCTTCATCAGTTTTTTTCCCCCTTTCCTCATATCCCTAAATGTTAACCACTTCTGGCTAAACGAGCATCTGGCTTTTTCTCAAAAGGTGGATTAAGCATCCGTGAGTGTAATCAAGCGAGACATAAAACACAACGTCTGACCAGATGCATAATTGAAACTGGAAATCATGCCTGCACTGGTTCTTTTCTATATACGCGTGTTAAATTTATAGCATGAGTGCCCTTGCATCATCCTTCAAAGAGCTTTCACATGCTTACAGTGCACAGGGGGGACTATCCTACCCCTGACTCGCAAAAACACAATGACCAAACTGCCCCCCTCAGCCTTTTGTCTCATCTTGGGGGGAAAGTTGCAACGTTCACATAAGACTATTTCCAAATGACTCTTCTTTTTCTCTGATTTGTGAACTTCAAAGAGAGAAAACAATGAACAGAAACTGCACCCCTGATCCAATATCCGTAGATCTGGAATCAGCCCAAGGGCAAAGCTGGATGTGGATAAAAGCTGCAGCAAAGCCAGCGAGGCTGGTCAGCACTATGTTTTGTCAGATTGTGCCTGTCTCACACCCACCACCTGTCCCATGTAGTATTGCAGGCTACTAAACCAGAGTTCATCTCTGCGCAAACCTTTAAAAAAACCCTCCGATCATCTTTTTGGTCTGTTGTAAAAGTGTTCTTAGTGGTCTTTTAATTAGTGCTGTTATGCAAATAATTTATTGAGCAATTATTCATCATGACCTGTCATTATTTATTCTAATTATTCCATTTTTTTCATCTAATCTAAAAATTGCTGGCAGGAGGGCCTCATTTTGAATTTTTTTCATTGAAATTCGTGACATTGTGGCTCATTAAAAGATCATAACACAACTAAAATAGAACCTTTTTGAAGTTTTTTTTTTTTTTATTTTATTAGAACAGACTTCTAACCTTTACTTTTACACCACCAAGGGCTAGACAGTTTTTTAAATCTCGAACCATTGAGAAAAAACAAAAACAAACATTAGGTCCAGAGTGCTCCAAAATGAACAAAAAACAACAGGAACACCTGTCTGAGCAATCCACAAAATAACAAACCTCCTGTTAATACCATAACACATACGCTGGCATTTGTTATTCCAAAGTTTATCAGAACACCAAGACAGCAAGAAAAGAGTAACTTGCATTTTCCTTTTACCCGTTTGGTGAATGTGATCATTTTGATGATAAGGGACGCCTCATCAGGCTGTCAGGCTTATATTATAGCATTTCTTTTTCGTTTAGTTCTGTGAAGAACTACAAAATAACACATTGTTGACGTCACAGCAGTAAAGAGCGTACGAGGACACTGACTGAGACCAATGTAAGACGCGTTTCAGATGAGTTCAAAGAAAACATTCCTGTAAGTAATTACCTAAATTATAATGTGCTAATTTGTCTGTAACTAATTACTCACAATTAACGCAATAATTTGACTCCAATAATTGTATTTATGTTTAAGTCAAAACCAAAAAATCCTGGGTTGTTTTCTAGGACATAGTTTCTGCAGAGCAGCAGTAGTTTATAGGATATTTGCCTTTAAGTTATGAGCAGGGCAGTTGGTGCGTAGCAACCCCACCCCCTCTTCCCCTCCTCGCCGTTGAGAGCTCTCTTTTTAAGAGTTCTCCCGCTAGCTTACTGACCCTGAGATGAGGAAAACAAAGACATATACGGATCTATTTGTCTATAAGTGGATGCATCTGAACTAAGCAGAGCAGAGTTTCTCGCCTGCCGCAAGCATTTCCTACGTCATAAATAAGCTCTTTTTCCAACTTTAGTTTTTTGTCTGCTCCTGATTCACAATAATTTGAATAAAGAAATACTCAGAAATGCAATTAAAGCTGAATTTTTAGTTATTTTTATGCTCTCCATCACGAGAAAAATTCCACAAGAGTATGTTAATGTCAGGATACGGTTGCGGACACAAATGCAGGATGCAGGAATGCAGAAGCAAAGTCTTTAATTCAGCACTGAACTGACTGATAACCAAGGCTAGAATTCTCAGTAGACTTGAAAACAATCTCGTAATGAGTGGAGGAAACACACAGACTATATACACAGGTGGACTGATGACATGAGTGAACACAGGTGTAGCCAAGGTGGAAGAAAAAAAAAGTAACTGCAATGAAAAAACCCAGGAGACAATGAGCTGGAAACAGGATAACAAACTGAACACAATTACACACCCCACCCTAAATACCCCACAGTTAAAAACATCACTTTTACCAGAGTGGGCCTTTAAGAGATTCAAGCATAGGTTAGGCGCAAGGAAAAACCTTAAAATCTCCCTGCATACATTCCCAAATTCTACACACACAGCGAAATGATCATTACTTTTATGTGGAACCAGATTCAATATTAGCCCTCACACCACAGGACGTCCACGCACACACAGAGCACTGCAACACAAACAACATGCAGCCTCCTGTGCAGCGGCAGAAATATTTGATTTCACGTGAATGAGTTTTCCCTCTGTCTCTTTCTGGAATGCAATAACAGCAAACACTTGTTCATTTCAGCTGATCTTCGGAGAAGCTCAGGTCTCTGCTACACAATCTAATGTGGTCCACTCATAATAGGAGAAACACACATGCCAACACACACACAGAGCTAATTATGCAGAGTTTTCCCCAGTTTAGATTAATGATGATTTGGGGAGATCGATACACATTTTTCTCATCAATTGAATGCGCACAGAGCTGCGTTGTGTGTTTGGAGCGGGGAGCAGGATATTAAGTCTGTCTGGTTATTGGCTGAGTTAGAATAATGATGGTTATAATAGAGGGAGGTGTCCCACTTCAGGTTTCTCGTCATCACACCTTCTTCTAGCTTATCAAGCACCTTCCTGCAGAAATAGGCTTTTCTCCCTTCATACTTTGGGCTATCTCGCCGTGCTTTACGCCGTGTCTGTGCCGTGGCAGATTGCACGATATCCTCTCATTTCATGTCACTGATGTAGTATCCACTCAGCCTCTGTAGATGACGTTTGCACCCCCGCAAAAATTGGAGATTCCGGCTTATCAGGTCACGAGCAGGAGGTGTCTATCTTCATTACAGCCTGGTTCTTCACCTCCCAACTGTATTGTTTTCCCTCCATCTCCCCATAAGATTTCTTTCTATTGTCTTCCTTTTCAGTCACTTTCACTTAACTGCCCCCCCCCCCCGCCTGCCCGCCCCAACATCATTTTCCCTCTTGTGATTTTTCAATATTTCATAATTCCCTTTTCTTCCCCCTCACAATGCTCCCCTTTATATTTACATTTGCCCATAAATAGCTTCCCCGGCGCTGTCTTTATCTAATGAATAATAAAGATATGAGGCACGCGTTTGCACAGATTAGCAGCTTTATCGCAGCTACTGTTTGCGTCAAAGATCATTGCATTTCTGGCTGCTGATGATTTACGACGGCCGCAAGCTCACCTGAAGCCGAGGATGTGTGGGGTCGCAACTTATGCTTCATATATATTCAAATAAGCCGAGTTTGCGTAAATGCTGTCTGTTGCACATAACCCCAAAAGGTCATAAGGTGTGATAAATAGACTTGGAAGGGGCACTCGGACAGAAAATACTTTGATAAAAGGCTTTTGATTAATCACGTCTTTTTTCCAGGCGTTCAAGGTCAGATTCCTCCCCTGGAGGAAAAAAAAAAAAACCCTCTCACTCTCCGCTGTTCGCTCTCACACACACATGATATTCTGTCAAAGATAATCCAATTTTGGCTTCATTTCCATGTTCGTCCCAATCTGCAGACACAATGAGATTCTCTGTGCTGCGTCGCTCCATCTTTCTTAAGCACGCGTGTGTGCGTGCGCACATGGAGGCCCTCCTGCGTCCTGCTGCTGCTGTAATTGAAGTCGTAACTCAGAGCCAGGTACAGTACTGCTCCTCATGTAAATCACCGGCTAATGGCAGCAGAAAGCACTGCTTCCTTCTAAATACACTGGAGCTCACCTGGTTTTGGCCCAACGGATCGGTCCTCTGGACATCCAGGGCTTTCTGAAACGCAAGCAGAGCTAAAAAAATAATAAGAAATAGAGGCTTCTTCCTTTTATATGGTTTTATAAAAAAAGAAAAAGGCCAGTTATTTTATTCGTGATCTACTGCATAATAGGGGTGGGATTTTATAAATTTGATTCTTCCCACTTGTTTTCCAGCAATACATCAAATTCTACTTGACATTATTTATTGATCATGTTTAGTGACTCTAATGTGACCCAAGTGTGTATTTTATGAATCATTAGTTATGATTATGAATAAATACACATTTGTTTTCTTTGTACATAACATACATCAATGCTGTTCATTATTTCTGTAATGAGTTTGATATATGTGTGAAATGTTGTATTATTTAAACTCAAAGCTAGAAATTAACCAATAAAATCAAATATAAAAAAATCAATTCTAATGAAAATAAATTCATGTATTTTTTTGCATGATTTTTTTATAAATATTTACATTTTTGGCCTTATCTTTCAACACATAAAGAACAGATAGATGGTAATAAATTGTTGTTCACTGAAACAACCAGTTTCGTGTATAAAGCATGACAGTAAGGAAATAGAACTGAATGTAGAAATATAGGGGTAAAACACAAAGTGCACTTTGATAATATTTGTTAAATACATTTTTTCTGTGTAATATACATCCAAGGCAAGATGCAATGAAAAAAACAAAATTCTTTTGTTTCTTAGTGGGGTTGTGAACTTTAGAGTTTTTTACCCAGTGTTCTTTTTTTTTTCTTTGTTAAAGTAATTTTCCTTCCTGCTTTTGGTTTATTTCCTAATTGTGAGTCGTTCTTCTATAATCACACTTTTATCTCAACAAAGATTTACTTGCATGCAACCCCAGGATCTCCTAAAAGACTATATGGTGCAGGACCATCTAGTACCCTGGATTTTATTACAATAAGGACACATTCTTACAATTTTGATTTATTTACTTGCCAAAGTAAAAAGCTAATAAATATGATTATTTTATAAAAAAAAAAGTATAAATCCAATGTGTTCTGAAGATAACAGAAAATATATTTTTCAAATAACAAATCATTCAAATGCAATGCATTGTGGTCTATATTCACCAATCCAACGAGCACTGATGCACACTAGTTTTATGCAGAGTCCTCTGGGAAATTTCCAGGACACTGCATTTTGGAATTGTAGATTCGGACACTCCCAAAAAGGTAAATGTTTTATATACTGCACTAAGTAGTGAGGGAACTAGAGACAAGGGGAATTGGAATTTGCTTGTTTGATCTGCACCGCAGTCCAGATGAGCTCTCACATCTGCACAACATAAACTGACTGTCCTAGGAAGCAGGTTTTGGTCTAAACCAAACTGTTCTGACAGGAATCATTGCATTCATTGAATCATTCTCAAGCCTCATCCAAATTTAATTTAGCGAAAAATGTGTTTGGGTACTAGAAAAGTCAGAAGATTAGACTTATCCCAAAGATAAAAGTTCAATTAAGTTTATGTGGTAGCTTCTTATTAAATGATTATCATTCAAATTAAATATTAATGCACATGTAATTAGTCTTTTGTACACTTGATCTCTGACCCCTGAAGATAAGCTAAACTGAGCCTGGTTGGATGAATGGGAAACCAGTTGGAACTGCCAGGTGCTGAAAGTTCCTCTAACCACGTAGTTTTAGCTGTTTCCATGTGCCGGTCCCAAGTCATGATTAATGCAAAGAGTTGGGTCCGAGAAAGCATCAACCATAAAACTAAAGCCAAGCGAAATGGGAGAATTATGGGATAATTTGCTATGGCAATCCCTGAAGGAAGTAACAGAAAAGGAAAAATTCTAGTTTATGAGGGTAAACTCCTCAGTGTACATTTGCTGAGAGATCCAGTCTAGGGGGATCTGTTTCTGTCTAAATGTGTTTCCAACAGAGCAACTCTGTTTACATCCAGGCCTGCATTCTTTATCAAAGGCTGACAAATAGTTGCACCCACCTTCAACTTAAGCAGCAAAGAAACAGAACTTCTGTTTTCAACCCGTCATTGTGGTTTGTTTGTTTATTTATTAGTTCTGATTAAGACTTGATCATTTTTAATTATTTTTCCCTGTTTACCTGCTGTCATCCACATTTGACAGCCAGGCGAGAGGACCAGACCCATATTTAAGTCACCGAGATGATTATAATTATCAATAGGAGAAAATTAAACTATACGATTCTCTTTGCAACTATCATTAAATTAATTCCGATCTCTATTCTGGTCATAATGATATTTTTGATGAACTGGAATAAAGATGAAAAGCGCTAATATCCATCTGACACAATGGGACCATGGATCCATCACTGCTTTTCGGATGGAAAGTCTTTTGATTTTTTTTCTAATTTCTGTAGGAGACATTTTTAGATGAGGGGACCTCGTCCATCATAGTTTGTCTGATCTCTGTCCACAGGAGCAAAGGTCCAGTCTGGATGACAAGCAGTTTATTGATTCATTTATTGCTTCTATTGAACAGCAAGAAAAGCCTTGGTTAGATTTACTTGTATGGGGGATTGACTCGTACGGGTACCGCAGGTTTTTGGATTGACCTGCTTGTAAAGAGGAGCAGCCCTACCTTAAGGGGAGCGCATGTGTGTGGGACGTCACCAAAATGGAACGTTCCATTGTTGTGCGTGTATTTTGAAGTATTTGTAAAGATAATGCACGTTCAACGTACTTATGGCGTACGGGTGATGCTGTCATATAGTGCCACACTGTAGTGGTTAGTAAGGTGCAAGTACTGACTGCTTATCCACCGTGTGCAAATGCTGCACGCACAGGATGTGCAGGTAAAGCCTACGTTCCTGTAGAATTCCTATCCAAATTACACTCTGTCTAATTTCCTAAATTCTAACAAGGAGGCTGCGCACAAAGAATCCCAGCACTAATTGGCGCAGGTCACAGGGTTCAAAGAGGTTTGAAAAAAGAAAAATCCATAAGGCACGCCTGCGTCTTGCCTACTTAACCCTTATGTGTTATTTAATTGTTCACTATGACCTGTCACCTGCAGCGCGCCTGTAGGAAAAAATGCACATTAGCATTGTCGCTCTACGGGCTCACAGAGTTGATATATTCTGTGGGACACCTCTACAGATTTGCCCATTTTTCGTCTGCAGACATCCTGTATCCACCTGTAAGTGCAGTTGTGACTAAGACCTAGGAAAAGTATCAGTAAATTAAAGAGTCGTTCTTGGTAGAGATGGTCTGACTTGTCGTGCAGGTTGTGGATTAGCCCAAATGCTATGCAAATGCTAAAGGTGGAGCAGGCTCCACCGGGACAGCTGTAATTCTTCTAGTGTGCAGGTGGTGAGACTGCTTTCTACTTTGTGGAATCCCCTCTGTAACATGTTCTCACTTTCTGTCACTGACGTCTCTTTTTCCTAGACTTTCCTTTTGCACATTTCTTCTTGGCTCTTGTGAAAATCCATTCACTTTGATGATTTATCCCTTAACTTCTCAGGTTTTTTTTTTATCATCTTCACTTCTTAAAAGAAAAAAAATAACCTCACGTCTGTCTGCCTTCTTGCTTTTGTTCATTCCTCTCATGTCCTTTTTTTTCTGTCACTTGTCCACATTTCCTGCTCATAAAATGAAAGCATTGCAGCATAAATGTAGCCCTGTGGATAAATTGTTCATCAGCGGGCCTTCGATACACATTAGGCTGCTAAAAAGACCCCAAGAAAATGTTGGGTAGAGACCTCACCTGCACTTCAGATGTTCACGCTTCATTATTCACCAATATGGAGGAATATTCATGAGGCAATGATTCTTCAAAATGAAGACTGTGACAAAAAGAGGGATTGTTAAGTGAGCCCCAGAGTCCAGCCCGCATTAAAGACTTCTCTCAAAACAGCAGCACAGGAAAAAAATTTAAATTAAAATGATTTCCCTGGCATAAAATAAATAAAAAAGACATTCTGTGATTTACCACATAAGGCTCTGCGAACACTACGAGATGGATTTGTAGATTTATTGAAGTTTATTTCCACAGAAGTGTGTGCTAGTCAGAGCCGTATGGGCTCTGGAGGTTCACACTTATTCCACTTTTTCTCCTGCTGTGGTCCACAAAACTGATTTAGGGTAGTTCGATATCTTTTCAAATCCAAACCCATTTGTGGATCTCTTCTGACGAGAAAAATGGAATCTTCAAGGGAACTCCTAAAGCAGTACGGTAGTCACTAACGGGCAAAATGAGGTCCAGACCCAGACGTTGACCCCAACAAACATCATAAATACAATTTTTAATAAACACTTAATGGGGCGCTGTTATTTTAACTGCAGACATGCCCGTTGAGCCATCACTAGTGACACTGCTCAGCCAAGCAAACTTGTGCTTTGCAAGCTGTAAAAGTGGAGCACACAGAAGATCAAGAACACAGGTCTGAGTCACTTTAAACAGAGGTAGAAAAGCAGAAAACTGTGTCGGCTTTTGAAAAAAGTTTAGGCAACCAGTCAGAAGAAAAACAAAGATTAGGACAGCTGCACAGAGGAAATGTAAGGGAGTGAAACAGACGAAACGATGGGAGAAAGTCAAGAAACAAAAGTCACAAATGGTGTTCTCCAAAAACAAACAGTGAAAACAGAATGTTTATTCTGGATTGGACCATCTTATTTCTTGTTAGACTTCAATTCTGGAGCCCAAGGGAAACAAAAGCATGGGGCCCTCTGCAGGTGTTGCATTAATTATTTCTTACTACGGCATCAGTGTCAAGAATCCAAATGTTTTGATAAATATTTAAAAGCTGGAATCACATTTAAATGTTAAAGACATGCGTTTTATATTAAATACATTATTTTTACCTTGGAAAAAAATTCATGTTAATCCCTCACTTCTTAGTAGGAACAAATGACAATCTTCTGTCGTTTCTTTAATTTGTCACGGTTTACTCTAGTGGCATCGGTAAAAAACATATATATTTTCAAAGTTACTTTTTTTCTGTCCCTCCCTTTGTTTTTCCTCTTCTTTTCTGTCCCTTTTTTCATTCTTGGCTTTCCTTATTTATTTATATAGTTGAGTTTATTGGATTCTGTTCTTCTTATTCTTATGTCCTATTTTTCCTATTTTCTGGATCCATCATTTAATCTCTGCCAGTGTTGGTTTTCAAGGTTTTCAAACCCAAAAGTCTTCTAAAAACCTCCAGACCCAACTGATAAATAGTCCAAAATGTTAATCAGGGATCAATTGGCCATAATTAGCCATAATTCATTATCCATTATTTATTACTTCCTGGTTTGATTGAAAGTCCAACTTTGACACATTTTTTCAATTATATTAAATCCTCCGTATTTGCAGTCTGTCAGACCAAACTGTAAAATAATCGGACTCCTATTAAAGTTTATTTGCAACTAATAATAATTATAAATAAATAAGTGAAATAGAGGGAAAGGAAAAAACCCACAAATAATCAAACACTATGAATTCTAGCATAACTGATCAGCCTATTATGAACAAAAGTGGGAATTGTTTTTGTATTCTTATTTTTCATGAGTTTAGGCGAGGTAAAATCTAAGCAAATCATCTGTAAAATATTATTAAAGGGGAGTTTGATTTTCAACTTGTTCTTTTAAATATGGAATTTTTCCAAGGTTATATAAAACATTAACAACTAAATCAACTATCACTTGAGTTTACTCCAAAAAGGATTTGGTGTTTTTATAATTGTGTATTAAAAGGCAATTTTGCTGTAAAAATCCTCCATGAACATGCATTCATAAAACAAATGATCTATTGTTTTATATCAATATCACAAAAAGCACAGTTGTTTTCCCCCCTGCCTCGTCATTAGACAAATGAGTCACCTTGATCAGCTCTGAACGTCTTCACTATGTTGGATTCTTCAAAAGTGGGAACTTTTTCTACATTGGTTTTTATTTTAAAACACGGATCATCAATAAAAACTTCCATGTCCATCCATCCCAACCCAGGTTGAAACAATCAAGACATCATCAGTCATATGTGTCAAGTTACTGATTACACGGCAATGGACACTGTCAGAATTGTAGTGTCACAACTACACCCAAATATTGGTTATATTGACATTTCACTACTAGAAATGTTCTTCTTCTGGACCTTTTCTTCTTTGGGGACCCTTTTGTGTTCCAGTTGAGTTTCTTTGTTCTAGAGGAAGCATCACCTTCAAAGAGCAAGAATTCTCTGCTTTTAAGATCCTTTCTTTTTTTCCCATCTCTACAGAATTTCATTAAATTATCAGGTTTTTAAATGTCTCACAGGCATTAAAGCAAGAAAAAAGAAGGAAACAGAAGTAGAGTTAACATAATTGCTGAAAAAGATGTTCTGTCATCTATTCCAAGGATGCTTCAGTTAATTTTTGCGACATGAATCAGAGCAGTCGGATAAATAGGATTTTATTTTTATTTTTTTTATGCGACTGACGTAAAAACTCTGACGTGTTTTATTGAGCCTTTAGTCTGCCTTGCAGGATAAACTCCTCAAACTTCCCCAGCGTTGCCCTGGAAACAGCAGAGGCAGGTGAACACAATAAGAGACTCCGGCCATTAAAGTATAAAAATGGGAGAAAAATGCTGTTTTTCTGTAAGTTTTGCAGAGTTGATTAAACAGCTGGCTTATGTGAAATGACTTTCATTTCCACTCACAATTGACTGGCACTTAAGCCACTGCCGAGCAGGAAAAGCAAGTGTCTCTAATTACGGATTTGTCATAGTTTGTGGATAAACCCTCGAGGCTAATTAAAGAAACAGAATAGATGATAACATGAGAAAAGGTATCGATACTCAGCTGTTCAGAGACTGCACACGCATGATGAGCGGCCTTGTTAACCGCGGATGATTAAAGTGGATCCTGCACCAACACAAAGACTCTCCTGTGGGTGCCACGCGTACGCCATCCCAGTGTGTGGAATGTTTGGCCTGTTTGCTGCTTGTCAGCAGATGTGTTGATGCTACTGGGAGATTGACGGAAGAAACCTCACTTTTCTGTGGGGGTGGACCCGGGTTGGAGGATGTGGCAGGCTGGTCTGTCTGTGAAGTTGCTTTTGCAGCAAGAATTTCAGCGAGGAATCGAGACTGAAGTTATTTTGGGACACACACACACACAAAAAAAATAAATCTCCTTTTCTTACTTGGGCCATACTTCCTGCCTTTTATTTGCTCCCTTGGTTCCTCCTCATTCCGCATAACAAATCAAGTAATAAAAGTTTTTTGATTAAAAAGGCATTTCTGCTAATGGCTCCATGTGGCAAACGCTGTTCCGCTCCTATTTCTTCTCCGGCCTGCCAAGTTCAGACTTCAAATGGAGAACTGCTTTGCCCTGTGCCAACCTAATCCTTCATAGTTGCACTTTAGAAGGTTCTGAGGTGATTCTCCAGCAAAGAAAAGAGACGGTGTTGCCAGGAGTCCACAGAGCTCTGCTGTAATTCCAGATGGAGACGTTGTGAAGCCATGAAGGTGACTAATGTGTGAGCTGAAGATTGTGTTGTGAAACGAGTTGGTCTGGCTTTGCCTCAGAGCTGTGCAATCTCTTTAACGCACTTAAAGGCACACATGCTAAATATATTATAATGTAAATATGGAGAACTACAAAGATCCGTCATCTGAGCATGCTCACCGAGCGTTGAGGCTTTGTAGGCAGATGGCTGTGACCGGAGGCAGCCACTCATCAGTCAGCCACGGTGAAGCCCGTCACGTGCTACAGTAGGAGGCTAAAGGCAAGAGGAGCTGATTTGTCTTCATTTATGTAAGAAGGGAAAATGTTCTACAGTCTCCATTTTACATTCCTGTGTCTATAATTAGATGGGCAACAGTCGCGTTTTCCCACAATGCCTTGTCACGTTTGACTGTGCCATCAAAAAGCCTGAAAAAAGGATTTTAATCAACTTAGATGCAAAATGATTTTGAATTATTTCAAAGCTTTTAGTTTTAATAGAAACATGCACAACTTTGTTAAAGGAAGAGTCAAATTATAATTCTAAATCTCTTTTTTTATGGCTAATGCCTATTTCTTTTGGATTGGTCTGCTTGGATTTAGATTTCAATAGCCTGTTTCAATAGATTTCTTCAACTTGCACACCATTGACCCCAAAATCCTCTTAAAAAGATATAAAATTATCAAAACATGCGCTGCTACTACAATGCAATAGGAGCCTGAAAAATGGGGGGGAACACTAGAGAGTATTAAAATATCTGTCCATGCAGCTAGTATTTTCTACTACAAGAAATATTATAGTAAGATATCAAAATCTAGAAAAAAAGAGTTTTACAAAAGCATTAAAAAGGGAAAAAAAAGCTTAATATCTACATGTTGAATAAAGTTAGTTCAAATTGAATGTTATGCAACCCAATAATTAGCATTTTGTTTTGCTAGTAAACAAGTGTCTAATATCTTTTTTGTTTTTATGTATCTAATTGTTGTTTAATTGCAATGATAAAAATCCAGTGTAATAAGTGGAAACGACTCATTTTAGAATAAAATATAAACAAAAAGAGAATACCATCTTAGAACAAGTTGGCCTATATTAATAAATGAGCTGTGAAAGGTGTAGAGCAAAGAGAAGTTCAAACAACTTTAAACCTGCAAGAATATCTTGAATGTCCAAAAACAAGGTTTGAAATATTTCATCTTGGAAGAAAAATAATTTTATTAGAACGTTTTTCAATAGAAAAATAATCCTATGTTAAGAAAATATACCGACTAGAATTTTTTCTTTAAAAAATCCTTCTTGCTAAGATCATTATTCCAACCTCACTGGCAGATGTGTTTGCTTCTTTAAAAAAGTTATTCAAATTATATATATATATATATATATATATATATATATATATATATATATACATAAGATATCTTGACTAATTTCTAGAAGACCTGGTTTTGCAGTGTATTGATTTTTTTTTACATTTTTACATATAATGTTGATAATTGTCAACTAGAAAAGAGAAAAGTTTCAATTAAAAAAAGTGCTGACCTTTGTGAATGCCATCTCCATTATCCAGAAGTCTGAGCGTCAACCCAACAGCTTTTTTTCCTCAGAATGTCTTCATGTTGTTAAAATAGGGTTTCTGTCTAATGATGGGCTGTTTAAATATGACACGGATAATAGATTTATCTCAATATTCGTGGAATCTTTGGCACGTTTTTCTGGCTAAGAAAGCTTTTAGCACAGAGAAACATGAAGATTTCCAAAGCCTGACTCACACCTAAAATAGACTCAGATTCAGAAAATAAAAGATGCCAAATGGGGCTAAAAGCAGGATAGAGAAATCTTTTTTTTTTTACACGATCATAGAATCACAGAGGTTTCTCTCCCTCATATAACGGCCAAACTTAAAGGTCTGTTGAGGACGAGGAGAACCTTCACCTACCTGCAGACAGCAGTCAGAAAAAAGAAGGGAACACTGAACCAGGATCATCTAAAAGAGTCGATGCTGCGTTTGATGTCATGAGTGCTGTTGTCAGGGCAACACAAGCATTTTTTTGTGTGCCACACATCCAACTTTTTATTTTATTTTTCTTCAATTGCTGTTCTTTTTAGCAGAAAAAAAAGCCCATATAGAATAAACAATCTTTGGTTTCTGTTAAAGAAAACAGGATTACTCTCATGTGTGCAAACACAAGCTTTGTACTTGGCAGTCGTGAGATGTCTTTTTTTTTCATTCCTCCTTTTATTTATCGTCTTTTTTATTTCTTTCATTTATTGTCAGCGTGTGTGTTATTATCCGTGCGTTCTCCAGGTCTCATACTAATCCTTCCCCCCTTACGGTCGTTTGACAGTGGGTTCTCTGGTGGGGGTCACAGCCGATGTACCTGCAGCTAATCCTATCCCCCAAACTATGCCGCTGTAACCAATCCTGTCACAGCACTCAGGGGAGCTTCTACTCCCTCTCGATGTCGTGGTCACACCCTTTCATCTCCTCTCCGCCTTTCCTGGCTTGACTTTATAAATACACTCCCTCTTTGTTTTTGTTCTGGCAGGCTGACAAAGCTACATGCTCCTCTTTTGTCTTATATCTGATCTAATAATACTCTGTACATTGTGTTTTTTCACCTGCTCTGCATCTTATCTTGGATCTCCACTTTCAGGCTCACCAACTTGTTTAGCTTTTTTCTCTCCTCCTTGTCTGTCCTTTATCCGTCTGCCTCCCCATTCATCCCGATCCTTCCTGCCATCAGGAACAAACCTAACTTTAGGTCGTGTCTCATGAAAACAGAAATATGTCATCCGTCCTGACATCTCGACTGTCTTCATGTCTGCTTGATACCTCTCTCCTCTTTGCAGAAAGTCGACTAAAGGTGCAGAAAACCAACCAGTCTCAGGTCTACCTGGAGGACAGCCGCGTCAGGATTAACTGCTCCATCGCCTTCCGGAGCGACCTGGACACCCAGCATAGCGTTCTGTGGTACGTGAGACGTGCAGCTGGGTCAGAGGTGGACGAGCTCCTGCTGGAAATCGAGCGCTCGGGGGCCCTCAAATATGGCGACTACGCAGACGAGGAGAGACTGAGACTGCGCGTGCAGGCGGAGAAGCTTTCGCCTCGCCTGTATGTGCTGACGCTGAACAGGGCGGAGAGCAGCGACTCCGGTATGTACTACTGCCTGGTGAAGGAGTGGCTGAGAGATCCAGAGGGAAACTGGGATCAGCTGTCGCAGGATTCCTCGGGCTACAGCCGGGTTCTGGTCAAACAGCCAGGTGAGGACGCTACAGAACATTCCTGGCTCTAACAAAACTGAGTTTTTCTCCTTGGCAGCAGCAGCAGCTGTAACTTCATCAAAAGCTGTCATCAACTAACCTTCTATCTCACCACTGCATGCGATTCAGCTGCTGGAGGGCATCTCTATCTGACTGTACACATGTCTGGCAGGTATAAAGGATTCGCATGACTCAGCTGACTGACAAACCGGGAGTCAGAAACCTGGGCTCCAAGCAATGATGACCCCACTGCCCCCACATGCTGACATCCCACCTCAGCACAAAATTTTTAGTTCTCAACTCTCTGCTTCAATAACGTTTCACTTGATGCTGGTCTTCATTTTTCCAAAACGCAACCTTATGCTGTAATTTCGATGGATTCAGCCCTAAGGTTTTAGCGAAAATAAATACATATTGGTATTGATTAGGCAGCTGTGTTTCATAGCCATGGTGCTTCAATTTGGGCCTGAAAAACATTGATGCTCAGTCGATTATTCTGGTTACAGCTGTTTACCTGTGTCCTGTTTACCGCTGGGACAAACTCCAGCCCCTCTAAAACAGATATTAACAAACTGGCATTAGAAATGCTTCTAATGTTTCTGGTAAATGGCAAGAGATTTTGAAACCTTAGAGACCCACTCCAATGGAAATTGTGTTCTTGGTGTTTGTAACGTGTCCTTGTGACATTTTTCTGATGACGAAGTACATATATAAAGAAAATTAAAAGTATAAAAAGTATTTCTTTATTCAAATCATTGTGAATCAGGACACACAATAATAAATAAATCACAAATCCCTGCTCTGCTCAATTCTGATGCATCCACTTATAGTCTAATAGATCCATGTACATCATCCTTTCCCTCGTCCCAGCTGGCATTTGGCTCAAAACCGAATAGCTCTAATATTGCTCGTCATTTTTCTTGCACCGGTAATTTTAGGGTCGGGGTGTAAGGGACTTTGAGATAGTGTAACCTGAGAGCTCTCAGCAATGGGACGGAAAAGGGGGGGTGATGATGCTCCGCACCAATGGTTCCGCTCACAACTCTGAGACGAAATTTTACTAAACTACTGCCGCTCTGCAGAAACTAAGAAAATGACACAGGTTTGTTGGTTTGGGCTGATAATTGAAAGACCACAGGGAACACGTTGAAAATAGATCAGAATGTTATTAGAGTGAGACTTTAAGCTTCTTAATTTCACTGAAACCTCCCTCTTTCTAGCTTACGGCCCCTCACACCACCAACATAACAGAGGCAGTACATGTACAAAGTAGTACAAAGACGTACATGGATCTATTTGTCAGCAAGTGGATGCATTGGAATGAAGCGGAACAGGGAGCTTGGAGCCTGTCGACTGTAGCACCTATGTCATAAATACACTCTTTTTCAAATGGTGCTTTTTCATCTGCACAATTTGATTATAAAAAGAAAAACTCTGAAACTCAAATTTAAGCTTAATTGTCATTACATATGTCAGCTATCATGAAACAAATTCCACATGAACATGTTAAAAACACCAAAAACACTATTTTCATTGGAATAAGTCTTTAAAAAAAATTGCTGTGAGGTTTGTGCAGAAAATGAAAAAACACACATTATGTGGAATTTGAACTTAAATTAAAAAAGGTTCTGTTTCAGACTCTGATTTAGAGCATTTGACTGATAAAACACAGAAACTACACAAAAATATATATATAAAAAAAAAGGAAGGTCAGAAACTGACAGTCAGTGAATTCAGGCCATGAATCCAATAAAAGTGTTATAGTTTTTGAATTATCATTGTTGCTCAACTTGACTTTTTTCAATTTAGGTTGGTTTTTGGTTGTTTAGCCATCACTGCTGTATGTCTGTGTTTAATGAAACTGCAAACATTCATTTTCAATGTGACTCTAAGTGCAAAAAGAATAGAGAAGATGAAGCAGCTGTTTGGTTTCTGGCTTTTTGTCACACTTAGAGTAAAAAAATAAAAAACAGATTAAGTTTTAGGCAAGAATGACTTGAAAAGCCTCTACAACAGAATACAGCCAAATGCAACGTGCCATCCCAGAATAACAAGAGCCTCAGGCCAATTAGTTTAGTCACAATTTAGTTTAAGCTTAGCCCATTTCAAAAAATGAATAGGTAAAACAAAGCTTTAGCAATAAAAGAAAGGAGAGTTTTGTTTATATGGGACATGAATGTTTTTAGCTGAAATTAACCAATTTATCAATATTTCTATCACAAAAACAACATTTTTGTATTAGAATAAAAAATGTCCCTTCATCTTCAGATCCCACTGAATCCCTCTCAGGGTTACTGTGATGCTGGAGCCTATCCCAGCTAATGTTGGGTGAAGGCGGGGTACACCCTGGACAGGTTGCAGGGCTACACAATCACTCACATGCAAACCTAGGGGCAATTTAGCATCATCAAATAATCTATGAAGCAGGTTTTTGGACTGTGGGAAGAAGATTTAGTGCCCGGAGAAAAAACCCCACAGATGCACAAGCAGAACGTGCAAACTCCTCACTGGAACGACCCAGCAGGAATTTGATCCAGAGCCTTGTCACTGTGGGGCGAGAGTGCTAAACACTGCATCGCTGTGCAGCCTGGAACAGGGGATAGTTTTGTATCTAATTCAATTCCAGCAGGAAAATTGAAGAAGGTTTAGATATTGTTGACAGGGGGCCGAATATGTCAATCACAATCGACTGATCGATCGCGATGGAAGTTTGGGTTGGTCGAGGGTCATCAAAGAAAATAAACAATGAATATATACCTTCTGTCACAAAATCATCATTTTCGCCATGGAGTGCACCACTTGATTGACATCACTCCCAAAAAAAGAACTCGAAAAGAATGCAGACGGAAGGTTTCTGGTGTCGGCACACCATGTCATATAACTATGACTATATATATATATATAAATGCAGAAGTGAGGGCACCCCAGTCAGTGCATTATTTTACATTTTTTATTCACTTTTAGCATGGTCTTCTATTCAGAGGTATTTTTCTCCAAAACTCCGCTTCTTGCCAGGTTACTTATTTACAATTCTGAGGGATGTCAGTGACAATGGCATCTGTCCAGCAGGATTTAAAGCAGCTGCTCTGCAGGAACACTTGTAAAGCAAAATGAATGGAGGCTGAAGAGATGCGTAGGCGTGCACACCTGCACAGGAGAATCCTGTTCTTCTGTGATTCTTCTTTTTAGACCCACATTTCATATTTAGACCTCATGTTGTCTTTAGGAAACACAAGAATCAGTGCATAGTATCAGTGATTTAGCAAATAGACACGGTACAGACTTTGCAGAAATGTGAAACGTTGAAAATGTTCTCCTAAGAGGTTCAGAAAAGTCCCATCACTTCTTCTTCCGTCGCATATCCTGCTTCACATTTGGCTTTAACAAAAAGATAAGATCATGTTGGCCCATATCTGTTGCAGACTGCTCTGAAAGTGGGTCACATGGCCGCCCCCCAAATGTTTTAGCACACCCATGCAGGCAGACATACTTGCCTGTAGGAAGCGCCCTGCTGGGAAGTTGAAAGATTGATGATGACCATGGGCCGCACAGTGCCATTTCTTTATTTTTCTTTGTTGTTGATAAATCTGGTGTTCTATTTGCAGAATCGACTGTTTCCTGGCATTAATTAGCTGAAAATACTTTAGATCACCTCTTGAATGTATTCTGGTTATCAGATGTTCTCATTAGTTTCTCGGTCACCGAGGACACGTTTTTGAATAACCGTGTAATAAAGTAAATTTCCCAAATGAGAAATTTATCACAAAAGAAAAAAAATTCTAATTTTAAAACTAGAGTGGAGGATTGGGGGCTATAAAATATAATGGGGAACAATAAGAGCTGTTTTTAGTGCAGAAAAATATCAAAATTTAAAAAATAAAGTTCATTACTCAAGTGAAAAATAAAAAAGAATTTTAAGATTTATATAAAGATTCCCAGATAAAACATGTGAAGTATATTTAACCCTTGAAGGGGCAAATTTGGCCACTATTTTTTTATTTTTTATTATATGTATTTGTTTCTACTTCTTATTTTATTTTGTTTTTTTTATCATTTGGCTGCTGTTAATTGGTGCTACCCAAAATGAACAAACAAAAACTACATTTGTTAAATTTTCTTGTTTGTTTCTCCAGTGTTAAAAAAATGTTTAAAGGCAAAGCAAGTCTTTTAAATTAAAATCTATTTGTGAAAAGTAAAAGTTGTGATTTAAAAAATAAAGTCAGAACTTTGTGAATCAAAGCTAAATGTAGAATCATTTTAAAATGCAGAATTTTGAGATTGAAAGTTTCAAAGATTTTTTACAACAGATTTGGACCACGGTTAAAGAAATAAAACAGCTAATGCATGAGAATAAAGTTGTAAAGTTATAAGGTAAAAAGGTTAACATTTTACAAAAATATAGTTGTAAAATTAGAAAAAATATTTCAACAACTCACAAGAAGAGAGTTCTACAATTATGAGAAAAAGGTTTGTGCAATTGTTGAAAAATGTATCATTTTACAAGAGTACAAGGTAAATTTATACTTCAAATATTGCAAAGTTGCAATTTTATAAGGAAAAAGTTGTTTTCTTTTTTTAATAAAATGATATATTTAGCTATTGAAATATTTTGAACAAAGACAATCAAACTTTACGTGTTTAATGTAAGTTTTGCAGACAGTTCCAAGAAATGGATATCACACCGCTCAAGACTCTTGCTGAATCTGCTTTACTTTTTATTCACAAATGAACAAATTTTTGTCATGAAATTCCAACTTTACGTTGGAAAAAGTGTGACTTTGTCATTGTAAGATTACAGCTTTTTTGTTATTATTTTGATTTTATTGTTGTCAAATTTTTCTGTTAATTGTATTACTTTTTTCATAATTGTACAACTTCTTTCTCATATATATATTTTATGGTGGTCCACTGTATTTTGTTGTAGATTTAAAATTAAAATAACCTTTAAATTAGACAAAGTTTTTTAGAGAAGCTCTGTGACACGACTTTTAAAAGCAAAAGAAATATATATATAATAATAATAGGTCTCATTTTTCTGAAACATGTCTGCTTTTGTCCTCTGTGAAATTCACAATCGAAATGTTTACCTGAATTGTTTTCTTTGTTTGCTTTCCACAGAGGTTCGACTACAGGTGGAAGAAATGGAGTCAAACATAACGGTGGAGGAGTCCGGTTCCATCCGACTGGGCTGCATCATTTCCTCCCAGTCGTCTCCGGACTCCAGCTTCTCCGTGTCCTGGTACGTGGATCGCTCTGAGGACGAGAACTTCGCTGCCCTGCCAGGAGAGGACGAGAGTGACCGCGAGTGCGTGTTTTCCATCGCCCATGACTTTGTTTTTAAAAAGGAAAACTGCAGCCCCCAAGAAGAGGCGGGGCCGAATTCCCGCTTGCAGTTTGAGAAAATGACCCCTGACCAGTACAGCCTGACTATTCATGGAGCCCGACCCACAGACGCCGGCAGGTACTACTGCCGCGTGGAGGAGTGGCTGTTCAACCCACGCTACATATGGTACCGACTGGCCACCAACAACTCAGGGTTCACTACAGTCAACATTCTGCAACAAGGTAACTGTGAGTTTCCCTTGGATTAATGAGGAAACTGATATTATCTGTGCGTTTCATGAAAAAATTATGAATTATTTAAACTGATGCATCAATTACATACACTGAAATGTTAACCCACAGCAAATATTTCCCGGCTCTGAATTATTTTTAGTATTAAAGTCTAGGTGGCCAGAAAACATAAAGAGCTTCCGAGCATTTCTCTCACATCTGGAATTTCATTTTTAAGACCTCTTTTTCCTTATTTTGTCAAACATTTGATCACCTCTATTATTGATGTGGTTGTTGATTCATCCTTTATTTCTCCAGGGAGAACATAAAGCACAAACTATGAATAATAATGCTGGCCTGGCAAGAGGCAGAAAACACCTATGAGGTTAGGAAAGAGGGAGAAACCCAAAAATTCAAGGAGACACTTAAAAAAGCAAAACACAGATGAATATCATCTTCATAAATGTAGAAGCTGTCAAGCTGTGGTTAAATATTTACACGTGTGAAAGCAGGAAAAGAGATGAAAGCATTCGGTTTTGAAGTAAGTTCCAGTCTTTTATTGCAGCAGAGACCTAGTTTAAGGAATTCTCAGCATCATTCAGTGTTTAGACAGTAGCTTTCTTAGCTTTATTTTTATAAACTAAAAACAAAACAAAAAAACAGCTGGTAGATTAGCAAACAGCCACATTTCCTACACTACAGAATGTTCCTGTAAAATTATATCATATAATATTATATTATATCAAACAATACGGTTGTACAATTATTCTACTGTTAGCTAATCATAGCATTTTATTTGTGTATTAAGGCTGCAAGTAATGACTCATTTGGTTATTAACCATTTATTTTGTCAGTTACATCTCTAGTTAGTTCCCTTTGGATGTTAGAGTTTTAGTTTTCATGTTTACATGAGCCAGATACCAGCTCAGATAAGAAAACAAGGACGTCCATTTATTTATTTGTCTGGAAGTGGAGGCATCAGAATGGAGCAGAGCAGGAAGCTTGTGGACCAACCAACATATTTTCGACGTTACTTCACTTCATTTTTTCCCGCCTGCTCCTGATTCACAACAATTAGTAAAAAGAAATACAATGTTCAACTTAATGTTCTTAATAATGTCCTCCACTATCAGAAAAAGGCCATAAGAACATCCAAATTGCAATTTTAGGGCAAAAACCAAATGTAAGGCTGCAAATATTCAGAACACTTCTTGTTTTTTTTTTTTTTTTAGAACATTAAATTTTTGTCTCTACATTTTGTAATCTTTTTTATCTTCTATCCTTTGCACTTCACTCATGTTAGCGGTTGCACATATTAGATCAGCTGTTGTCAGAAAAGTTGTTTGCAAAGCAGGATCTTAATCATTCTTTTCTTTACAATTCATTAACCAAATTTGTTTCTTTTGGGTCAGTCAGGACAGGAACAAGAATAACTTTTAAATATATATATATTTATTTTTGCTTTTGTTTTTGCAGACTCTACCATCCATTCGGTGGTGTGCGCCCATGACTCCCTCTTCTACTTTGTTTTCTTCTACCCATTCCCCATCTTCGCCATCCTCCTCATTGCCTTGCTGCTGGTGCGCTTCAAGAACCGAAGCAACAACAAGAGCCAGGAGGGCAAGAATGGCGCCCCCCTCCTGTGGATAAAAGAACCTCACCTCAGTTACTCCCCCACATGTCTGGACCCTCCCGTCCTCAGCTTGCACCCAGGCACGGTCGATTAAGCTGGAAACCACCCCCTCCTCTGCCTCACACACATCATGGAGTTGGTCAACACCCGGCCAGGAAGCAGATCTGGACTCCACCGTTGGACCTAAGTGTTGTCTGATGCTGTGATGAATTATTCGTTTTCAACTTTCTGCCCTGGCGGCTCTTTGCTTTCTTTGTTAACAGATATACATTTGTGTGAAAGAGAATGAGAATGTGCCATTTCAGCACAAACTGCAGGACGACACCCGGCTTAGTTCTCTGAGAAGCCTAACCTCAGAGCTGTGCTTTGATTTTTTTCTTACTCCAGATAGTTGTCTATTTTTTAAAAAGGGGAACAAAACAAAGTGGCTGAAGAGATTTCTGTTCGATTTAAGATTTGAGCTACGGAAGTCTACAATCAACTGTGGCATTAGGTGGACGCCGAAAAAGTCTCACAGAGGAGCAGCCAAAGCCTTGTCCACTATGTTGGTTGCCATAGCGATGCGGTGTGCCCACTGACTCGGTTGCCAGGCTGCATGGAGACAAAGGCGGGGACACACTCGTCTGTGTCCCGAGTGAGGTTGTGTGTTGCCCACCTGCCTTGGCAGACTGAAACAAGTCCTGGTGAGCCACAAAAACACTGCCAGACACTCTGGCCTGGGTGAAAGACTGTCCCGTTCTTCTTCTCCGCCCTCTTTCTTTCCTAAAAGAGAATTCAGGGGGGAAGAAACGGAGGTTCTGGACATTACGAAGAGGAAAACGAGCAGCTCTGTCCTGCTGGGTACTTTATCACGAGTGAGTTTTCTTTTTGCAGTGCCAAGTCCTTCCACGCTGCCGGTTTCTGAACTTTGTCGGAGAGCGATGACTTTAAGGGACAGATTGTGAATATGTCTGCTTTTACCACTTGCTGTGGATTTATGAGCCTTGTTGACAGTTAAATGTTGAGCCAGTTGGTGAATTACAGTAGAATTAATACTAGCACATTTTTCTAGGTCGCCCAGTATGGCCGCTCCGTCCCGTCTTTTTGGAGATATTTGGTTATTATGAAGAAAGACACTTTAGGGGCCAAATGAAGACAAATTAACTGCCCATGGTGAGAAAATCTAACAAGGGCAAATGTTTGATTTATGTTTATTTTAAAAAGTTTTCTATTTATTATTTTATACTATTTTGCATAGCTTTTTAATGTTTTTTTTTTCTTTCTTTCGTTTGAAATACTCTACAAACTGTCGCTTGCGTTGCTAGGCAACTGCACCAAGCACATTATGTCAATAGCCTGTGTGTGTTGACGGTGTGGTAGAAGTAGAAATGCAGATCTGTCCTGCGAACTGCAGTCTGTAGCATTTCACACCAGGCTGTGAGGTTTGGTCAATGTCAGAACACTGTATATTTATATATATATATATATATTAAAGTTGACTGTGGCTTTAAATGTACAATAGTTTAACAACTAAGTCACATTAATTAATTCACTGAATGCTTTTTTTTATTTCTTATGTTTTGCTTGTTTCTTTAGTGAATTGTGATGTAAACATCAAAGTAGGATGTTGTTGGACAAAAACCTAATTGGGACTTTAATGGTAGATTCCGGCTGAAGCTGCCGAGACACAAATGAGGCAAAAGGGTTAAATAAATAAATAAAAAAAAGTCACATTTTCAGCCAGCAGAAGCTGAACCCGTACACTGCCAGACCTGAACATGGACATGAAAAATCAAAAAAAAAAAAAAAAAATTGACATTGTCGTCTCAGTTGTGTCAACATGTATATTGCATGACAATATCACGGGAGGGATTTTAATGTTTTTGTAAACTTCCAACAGTTTTAGCTTTGTGTTTCTGTGAGAAAGCCCAAAGCGCACCCCCACCCCTGTACTCCACGCAGCATCTCCCTGAGCTGACAGTCGGCGTTACGTCCACCAACGAGATGCCCATCGAAACATTTCAAGTAGTTCAGTTTGAGAATGTGAGTTGTGGAGATTGTGTTTGAAATTATTGCTCATACTCATCTTTTAATGCTTTGCTTTTATGCATCACATCATTAAACAGATTCATTAAAAAAATAGTATTTTGATGGTACAAATTTAAGACTCTGAGTTTGAAGAGTTTTGGTTTTTTGATGAAGGTGTTGAACTTCGTTAATATATCACTTCTATGTCAGACAATTTAATAAATGTGCAGTAAATGTACAACAGTTAGGAGTCATTGGAGAAGTCCAAACTATTCATTTTATTACTAGGTTTAGAAAGAAAATGGCCAAACTGAATCCGTCTTTGCATAAAAAGTTTAACACATTTTTAGGAATTAGGGAAAATATTTGTCTTCTTTTCGGAAAAAAAACTGCTTTTTCTGTAGGAAACTATATTTTTTATTAAAGAAAACTGCAGCTTTGTTTAGTTTTGTGCAAAACAATTTACATAACTCAACAAAAATGTTTTTGTTGGTCACTGATTCTGCACATTGTCCCACTTAAGAAGATAATAGAGGTCTGTACATTTCATCCTAGAAACACTTCAGCTGAAAGAGACAGAATGTAAAAAAAAAAAAAAAAGAATCCAGGAAATCATATTATTTGATTTTTTGTCTTGTTTAATGATGCAGAAAATAGGAATTTATCTTCAACAAAAAAGGAATAATTCTGGCCCTTTAAAGACCTGTTACTACTTCTTTAAGAAGTTCTTCCACCCTCCATTGGTTATCTGAAGTAATGTCACCTGTTTGAACTGGTTATCTCTATAAAATATATCTGTTCTCATCCTTAAACAGTCAGACTGCAACCTCTCCATTGAGCTGTCAAAGGACACCAGCGACAAGATTGCTTACCTGAACCAGACTGGGGTGAACCAACCTGAAATAAACCAATCTACAATAACGAGCAGCTTAGTGAGAAGAAATCTGGCATTGGAGGAATAATTAGAAAAAGGAAGATAACAGACAATCTCCCTCCACCTGGAGCTCCTTGCAAGATCTTACCTGGTGGAGATCAAATGATCTTGAGAATGGTAAGGTATACAGCCAAGGGCTACGCCAGGAAACTGGTCAATGACCTGAAAAGAGCTGGGACCTTAATTACAAAGGTTATTATATAATAGACAATGTCCTCAGGGATTCAAATCCTGCAGAGCTCAGAAGTTTTTGCTACCTAGGCCAGCACATGTCCAGATCTGTCTAAGGTTCTCCAGAACCCGTCTGGATGATCCAGATGAGGATTGGGAGAAAGTTGTGTGTTCTAATGAGACCAAAATGAAACCATCTGGTATTAACACCACTTGCCGTGTTTGGAGATGGAAGAACAGTGAGTTACATCTCAAGAATACCATACCCACTGTGAAGCATGGGGGTGGAAACATCAAACTGTGGGGCTGCTATTCTGCAAGGGAGGCAGAAAGAGTGATCTATATTAAGAAAAGGATGAATGGGTCATGTATGGTGAGATTTGGGTCAAAAATCTCTTTCCATTAATGTTAGAATTGAGGTTGAAATGTGTCTGGATTTTTCAGTATGATATGAATTACCAATCACATCACCCGGGAATCAAAGGAGTAGCTTCATAAAACTCTTTTAGGGTTCTGGAGTGTCTGTCTCTAAACATCAATTCAATAGGGGGGGATGAACATCCGTGTTTTCCAGCGACCGAACCAAAACATCACAACTCTTGAGAAGATCTGCATGGAGGAATGGACCAAAATAGCAGCTACAGTGTGGAAACCTGGTGAAGACCTATGGGAAGTGTTTGACCTCTGTCATCATGTCCAATTAGGGTTAGATTACAGAGTATTGAGGTGAACCTCCCCCCTCCTAGTGCATGTCAACTGATGTCTAACAAATCTAACTGATTCAGTACTTTGGCAGTAAAATCCAGTTCTGCTATTACCTGCAGCTTTCTTTACAATGTTTGTCAAGCCTGAAGATATTTCACAGACAGAATGCTCGAAATTGTTATTCCAGTTACATTTTTTGAGATATTTCCCTTGAAGTTAAACTGACAGTCTGTACTCCTAAAAGAAGGTCAAAACTGATCTAGATGGAGGTAAAAGCAGCATGAGGAAGAGTGAGTGTAATGTTCAAACTAGTATTTAGGGTGGAGGCACAGTTAATGAGGAAATTATTTCAAATCTTATAGTCACACAAACCACCAGCTTTAAAACTCTCCTTTGTAGTGGTAAAACGTGTCATATGACAGACTTACTCCTCAAAAATGGAACATATTAACTCAGCTGTCATTAAAGGCTTTGCCAAGTTAAATTTTTCTCATGAAATCAGTCAACAGTATAAAAAAAAAATGAAGTGCACACACTTTAATCATGCAAATCAGGCTGCAGCAGACAGATCGTATCTGCTTGATGAACAGGAAGATAGGCTGAAACAGAGTTTTCAAACTTCCTAAATTCAGAATGAGTCTGCAAATGCATTTATACACTGGTAAATGAATATAAGGGCAGACACGGAAGAATTTCACAGTAGGATTTAACACAATGAATTAATTTAATTCAATAAATTCTGCTTGTTTATCAAACAGCAGGTCACTGAGAATGTCTTAAAGTGCAGCACGTTAAGCAAAATGGTGCAAGATCTATATAAAGAAAAGTTAAACATGCGTACAGTGTGCCTAAATTAAGAAAGGGGTGGTCAAAGTGTTTAGCATTATTTTAAGAAAGAACTTAAGAGAATGCTGTTTTGGATATATCTAAAAAAAAAAAAAGGCACACATTTCCAGGTCACTAATGATGTCAGGTTGCTTAAAATTGCATCAAATCAGAAATAACCTTCAAACTTTTTCTGTCACCATCATTTTCAGTGCAACTCCCAGCAAACAGCTCAGATGTTAACTCATTTAAAAATGTAATGAAAACAAAATCAATATTTATTCGGCATCACTGATCTGTATTGTTTCATTTCTTTGATACTTGAAAATTATTTTTTTAATTACAGTACAATTAAAATTGATGTAATTGAACCTGATTGATAGATCTTTCTACTTCTGATTTCGTAACTCAAACAACTCAAGGTGTCACACTAGTAAAAAGAACATGAAACTGTAGTATTGTTCTTTTTAAAGAAATTATATACGGATGTAAATACAAACACGCGCACAAGCGTATTTGCTGGTTGAATGATTACTGTTCATAAATCTTAAACAGTCCCAGGTTGGATAAATGGTGCCACAGAACAGCTGCTTCAGCTGCAAATGCAAATCGCACATGCCCCGACCCAATTCATGCAAAATTGATTCCATCTCCCTTGATTTGAAGGAGGAGGAGGAGGGAATGTGGTTGCAGTGTAATGTCACAGCTCTACCACCAGCACTGTCTCTGCACAGACAGACTCTGTTTCTGTGGTAACCGTATCCTCCTCAGCATCCTCCCCAGATCCTTCCAATCACCCTGACAATGATGCATCTCCATTATATTTGAGGGCTCTGCAGGTTTTGGCGTAGAATATCTTGTGTTGAGCCAGTGATGCTTCATTTTCAATTCCCTATTTCATACCACCTCAGTTTGTTTTCACATCATAAAATATTTGGTAATGTGACAAATTCAAAATAACTTAGTTATTGAGTTAAATGAAACAAAACCATTAAAGTCCATCTTCTTGTTTGTGCTTCCTTGCAAATACAATTTTTAGCATTTTCCTGATGTAGATGAAATTTCTCACAACATGCATGATTTATTTATTAGCTAAAAGAAACAAAGTAGCTCTGCTTTTATGGCAAAACCGAGGTTGGAGCTTTTCCAGCCACAGCTACTTGTTTACTTTCTGAAAGCTCTGTATCTAAAACAAAACCTGTGGGTTATTTACTCTGCAAGCTCAGTGCGCTTCTTTGAGTTTGGAGAGCAAAAATGATCGAGTCCACCAAGGAAAAATGATGCAGGCAGTTTTAAGGATGCAGCCACATTTGCTGATTTTCTATGGAAATTAATGCAAATGTGTCTACGAAGCTAAAAAATTAAATAAATCAAGCAGAACAAAGAGAAAAATGATGCTCAAGTGTCACTTTCTAGATTCTGTCTTTTGTATGTATTTGTTGACTCAGGATATAAAGAGAATCGTTGTTTATTGCAACTTCAATATTATTTATTTATTATTAAATAAATCTATGTTTTCATGAAAATTGATATTTTTGTTCATATATATTGTGCCACATTTGCTGCATTGCTTAAAATTTGGAAAGTAACAAAAACACCAGGAGGAAGAAGACCATTTTTATTTTTCTTCACAGGTTTTTTACGTAAATGTGTTAATATGTATGGAGGCAATAGATTTTAGAGGTGTCGTGATTGAATATGGTACCTGTGCCATCAGTGGGTTTATTCAGATTCCATCATCCATGCTGTCTGTGCCTCTGAGAAAAAGAAACTTAATCCCTGAGTTTTCTTTGCACCCCAATTTTCTTCTTCTGTTTTTGTTTTTAATGCAGAACTCCTGTGAGGAAAGTTGTGTGCTTAAAAGTAACGGAGAGTCACAAATCCAAAGCTCCTGCTGAGGATGCAGGCTTCAGACGACACTCTTGAGGCAAAGCAAGGCAGCTTTATTTGTTCTGTTTAAACAGTTCTACAGAGATAAGCACATAGTATTTAGCAAAGGGCAGCAGTCAGGTGAAAGGGTTTCATTCTGAGACTGGAGTAGGAGTGTGCATTTAAAGCCATGCAAAGGCGCGACTCGCATTAATCTGTTCACTCCCTGCATGGTGAAGTGAGGCGCTGACAAGGACAGGAATGAGAATGCATGTGTAGATCAAGCATGACTTTCTGCAGGGGAGATCTTCTTCTGCACAAAGGCGTGTCGACTCCCTCGCACTGTATGTGCATGAGACAGATGGACTGCTTTGTACTTAGAGATGAACCATACAGGAGGCCGAGCTACAGAATTAACAGCAAATGGACTGTGACTCGTAGATGAGGCATGAGAGCAGCTTGCTGCACTCACCACAGTTGGACACCACGCTGCTTTGTTTTCTGTGACTCACGAGTGATGCGAGGGTGAGTCAGAGAAAATACACAGCAGTGATGGGAATAAATGAACTTCACATTCATATTTCAGGTGATCAAACATGAGGGAGAATGAAAAAAGGAGAAGAGATGTGCTGCTGGACAAGACAAAAAAAATCTGCTCTTGATGTTTTAGTAGTCATCTGTAATCGCTGAGAAAATTGTGCAAGAAATGGCAATCGATTGGTGTTTCAGGCTGCTGGGTTTTTAAAAAGCTGGGCTTGAGAAACAACTGTGAGGAGTTTGCTGATTATTTTACCGACAATTAACAGCTAATTTAAGTTCAAACGCAACCCAGGACTGCCACACATTATTCATTGCAGCCTAGAAACATGCACACATTTACAAACATGCGCACTGCAACAGTTGCAGCGCATCCATAATTGATCATTGGTTAAGTCCACTGACTCTGCTGAAGATGACGTAAACTGATGCAAAGGTTTCTGCACCATTCCCTCCTGAAACTCCAGCGTTTAGACTTTTGACTCTCTGAGGCCCAGTGAAAGAACAGAGAAGCACATGTAGAACAAATACAACTGTTCCAGGGTTTCTTTGTAAATCCTCATCGTTCTCCAACTTTTCCTTGAGGGTTCTACTTGTGTAACCTATGGGTACAACTAACGGATATTTAGGGATGACAGGACTTTAGCTGATTTTAATCATCTTTTGTTTTTTGTGTCACATTCTATTGTGGGAAAGGGGTTCCATGATTAAAGATTTGAATGATTAGCAAGCATACGTTTCATAGTTTTAGTACAATAACACAAAATAATTGAAATATAACCAAGTTTCAGCGAAATGTTTCAGAAAAATTGAGCTGAAAAAATTAACAATGGCGATTTCCCTTCCCTTCTCCCTTATCTTTGTGCCCATTTTCAGAAATACAGGGTCAGATTTGCTGGTAACGCTTCCTTTAACAGTTACCTACTGGGTCCTTTTATGGTACTTTCTGTGTATGTATGTGGTACTAGTTCCACAATTAAATCTATATTGTTAAAAAAAACCTAGTTTGGTTTTTTTGTACCCCAACCTTTGAGGTTAAACGAGGCTTTTTTCAGATTTACTGTAACTCAGGGAAAACAGCATAAATTGGGTTCGAATGAAATCCCAAAACCCCAAATACCCCATATACACCCCATATATATGCATGTACCCTGTAAGTACAGCAAAAGTACCATTCAAATACCCTGTAAGTACTGTACTGTAAAAAAGGAAGCATTATTAATTTGCCCACATTACATCCAGTAAAGAGAGAAATACAGGATTTGAATTCACTCCTTTTAAACAAGTGAGTCACATGACCACATTTCCATGATTGCAGCATTTTCTTTCCTTTTTTGTTTCACTATTGGAAGTTTTCTGCAAAAAAAAAGGAGAGTTTGAGGCATCATGTGCAGGCTTGTAGAGGACTGTGGAGCAGCGGTTTATTTACAACCTGTTGAAGCTTTCTACCCAGGATGCTTTTCACTAATATAAACGCAAGTATGGATTTCCGATGCCTAAAGTGCTGGTCAATAATACCCTCTTCACAGGAATGACACTAAACTACATACATGTTTTATATGCATTGCACAGCTAAACGATTGAATTTCTTGTTTCTTCCTAAAAGGATTCAGTTCTGGCCTCAGTATCTTGTTGCTTTATCAGAGGAGTCCTCCGTCAACAGATCCCGCAGAAACATCACAGTGAGTTCACATTATGAGTCCCCCTTTGGGCATCTCTCATATCAGTTTAAAAATGGAACTGAGAGGCAGCAGGGCTGAACAGGTTCCCTCCCACTTTCCCTCCAGTGAATTAGCTGCTTGGTTAGCCATCATTATGCATGCACTGTGCAGAAGCCCACTGTGCTGCAGGGCAAAGCAAAGAGACCTTTTTGCAATATCACCCCAGCAAGATGTTTTCAATGATTATTAAGACAATGCTCACCATCGGATGAGGCTTTTCTGCAGAAGTAAAGCTGGTAACAACAGGGAGCTAATCAAAGATGTGCTTTTTGTTCTCCTGTGGGACGCCTAGTAATTAAGAACAAGCAGAAGCAGGCGAAGGGGGGTTCTCTAATGTGCCTTTAGTGCTGAGGAAGAGGAGGACAAGTTCACTTCATCACAATTGCAGAAGCACAGAGAAGTCACCAAGGCAAAGAAAAGCAGTCAACAGTCAACAAAGTAAGTTGCATCAAAAAAAATAAAAACAGAAAAAAGAAGAGCATGTTGTGCTGTGACACGCAGCAGCAGCTTCAAACAGTGTCTTTAAATTTATTGTAACCCAGAGATAAAAGAAAAGGTTTGGGAAAGTTTGGTCTTTCTGAACAGGAACAGGAACAAAACAACCTTGGAAAAAAAAACAGTAAAGGAGGAAAGATGAAAGGATCTAAAAACAGAGAAACACAGAAGGTTCAAAATGAAAAAAGCTTGAACCACAGGAAGGGGGGGGGGGGTCCCTGTTTTCTGCTCAACCAGCCTAACTGTAAATCTTTGCATTAATATGTTTTAGTACAGTCAAAATTCTCATTTTGATTTGCAGATTGATGACTTGCCGTCCTGCATTAGTCCAAGGAGAGAATAAAGTTAAGGTGTGTGCATATTTTGGTGACTTTTCGAGTATGTGTTACATTTTTGCTCAAAGTGGAAGAAAGAACTAATAATAATAATCGAATAAATGAAACAAAGCAAAAACAATATAGACGTTTAAGCGGTTAGGACTGACTTTGTCTTTCTTTGTATTCTTGATTTTACTACACACTGGTTATGTCATTTTGGTCTTTTTCATTTCCTTTGAGGGCTTTTTTAACCTTTTTGAGTTTTTCTTAATCATTGCGAAAACAATTTGTACGTTTTTGCAGTTAGAGCTGTGTGTGTTTGTGTATTTTTTGTTATGCTACACACTTTTTTTTTTCATTAGACGTCTTTTTTTGGCGTTTTGTACCTTTTTGAGTTTTTTTCTGTCGTTTTTCTGTCGTTGCGAGAACAATAAAACATCATAACGTTCAGGAAGCAAACCAGATTCCATGTATGTTTTGGATAACGACTCTTCTTCTGCGTTGCTGTCAGCAGCAAGTACTGATACATGACCTACCTCTGGCTGAAGGAGCTTCTCAGGGTCTCCACATGGTGGTTCAGGAGGTGGGAGTGGCTTTTTTGTGGATGTTATCTTGGCTAATAAAGGTCCATCTTGCTTGTTTTTTGGGGGACTGACATTTAATTGTCATGATAAAGTTTTAGGAGGATCATTCTAGATCCCCAGAAGATCATTCCTTCACCCCTGTTTACGTCCTGAAAAACCAAGGTTCAGAAATGCCTCCATTTTTGAATGAAATGTGTTATCCATGACAGATTATGGACTAAAAAAACAAACACTATTCTGAAAACGCTCTGGGATTATCTTGTCTTCAGGAAAAATTTCACATCGGAATGATTTGAATTAAACAGAACAAATTTGAATTTCTTCATTTGACAAGAGACACAAATATGGATCTTAATCATATTTAGTGTTACAGATTGCCTCATTTAGTAGCCAAGTTCAACTTCAGGTTTCATTAACTGGAGAAAACTGTAACAGATGTTCACATATAGTGAGCCTGACTCATATTTTCGAAGCTTCTCTTGGTTTTCAATGCACATTTTCAGTAGCCTTTCAAACGTTCCATTTTTTTAAGAGTCCTCAGCAGGATTCTCAACAAAGGACACCAGAATTTTGGTGGCCGGGCATGAAAGCCAATTACGGATCAATTGCTTTTCCACTGCTTTTCTCCTCTCCAGACTGCTATAAATGTGATAGTGGCTGTGGTTGCCTTGGCGTCAGAAAAATAAGTTTTCAATAAATACCCTTTGATAGAAAAAGGACATAAACATTTTTAAGGTGTTTGCAGAGATCCACAGCTGTTTCTAAAGGAGAAAATAACACATACCAGCAACAAAATTGTGCATTTGAGGACATAAAGTGTAATAATATTTGGACGTTAGCAGCTTTAAAACAAGGTGACTTCAATTACAGACAAAGGACAAAAATGTAACACCTTACTTTTTAATGTCTCGCCTTGCAGGTCCTTGCAGTCCTGGACTGCAAGGACCTTTTTTTTTTTAATCCTTCTGTGTTACTGACCCTTTGAGTAAAACTTTTGCCCCCACCAAAGACTCAAAAACTTAGTATCCGATGAAAATTTATGTTAGGAAAAGTTAAAGACCCCCTCAAAAACAATTAGGACATCACTGCATGCAAAATGTTATCCCTACCATGACAAAGGTGGATAAAGGTGAAGAGGATTTCATGTAATCCATGGACACCAGTGAAGATCACAAATCATTGAAGAAAAAAGGTTCAGTGCACGGTCTAGTGGGTCTAGATGACCCCACTACTAATGTTAAAGTGCCTAGGATAACACAAGGGTTACACCGAATGAAACGGTATGAGATACAATATGACCATATTAGGAATGTGGGCGTGGTTAGCTAAACATCTCTAAACATGTACTTTTGCCAATTCTTCTAAAAATTACATAGACATGTTCGTCACCTCTTGGCGAACAAAAAAATAAAATTTTGGAGATAAAACCGACAGAAAACACTGACATTTTTTTTTTTTTATAAATTTGCCATGTCCAGCAATGAGCACTCTTTTCTCTTCGCTTCTAATTTCCTTTTAATGTCAGTTTGGAATAATTAAGGAGGAGAGAAGTTTATTTATGACTCCTTGGGTGCAAAATACCTCATGCTCCAATGGTAGCCCATATCATAATACCACCACGTCTGTGCTAGACAGCAGTTTTTTATTTTTATTTTAAAGATTAATTTTTCTCTTAAATCTTTAAGATGCATAGTGAAGCATTTGTAAGGTGAAGTTTATGGGTTTTTAAAATTTCAGTAATAACCATGCTGTACAGTGGGACAGTGGTCAGCACTCACACCTCCCAGCAAGAAAGCCTTGGTTCAAATGCCTGCTGGGACATTTCTGTGTCGACTTTGCATTTGAAACTGGGCTTTTTCCCGCAGTTCAGAAACATGCTTCATAAGTTCACCAAGGATTACAAAGTATGATCGTGTGGCCCTCTGACAGGCTGGCACCCTGCCTTCATCCAACAGTAGCTCGGACCAGCAACCCCCAAAGGGAGTCAGTGGAATATAAAAGGTCATCTTTTATGTGTTGCTTATGTAAGTGAATTCTCAGAAATGTATCCACACCCAGCAGCCAATCAGAATCGAGTATTCATAAATGACGCTCAAACATCTCAGAGTAAAAGCCTGCACTTTCCTTTATTCATCTGTGACTGAGCAAGCTTTTTTTTCTCTCTCCAGCTTTTTTAATTTCAAAATAATCAACAAATAGAGTGTGAAGACTCCAAGGCAATCTGGAGAGAGACAACAACTGTCAGTTAGCAGATAATGAGGCTCCAACATGGCTGAAGAAGTGTGGAGCATGTGTAGGTGCCGACAGCTCCCTCGCTCCAGTCAGCTCTGTCTGTGTGAGGCGGCAGTCACACTGGCATACAAAACGCCTGTCACAATCTATTACAGCTGAAATTTGTCACAGGAGATTCCTTAATCATTTACAAATACATGTATCATGTTGCTCACTTCAGTGGCACGCGCACGGCTCCGACAGTCAAACACACCCCGACCCACTGGGCAAAGATGACACTATATCATTTAGAACGAAAACACTGATTTCAGGCATCAATATTTGAGCAGGTTTGTAATTGCCTCCAGGACATGTGCTGCATTATTGAGAGTGAGCTGTTTGCAGACTGAAGCTTGTAATGAGCAATTTCCATCGACAGAAGAGCATCTTTCAGCAAGATGAAGAGATGAAGATGCATTAGCGTCCGCTCCTTCCGGATGTCCTCATTAGACACATTCTACAGTCAAGTCAGACGGAGCAAATGAAGTTCACACTGATCTAAAAAAACTCATGCAGATCACAATTTACTTCAAAGCGTGATGATGTTCACACACATCAGCAAATGGGCCTAATTTTGGTTGCTTTCAGAACTTTATTTTTGAAAAATTCATATCTGTTACCATTTTAAAAGCTGAATACAGAACTGATTACAGAATCTTCTCATCTGCAGTTGTGTCAAAGCTTTCCCTAAGTAAAAGATTACACAAAACAAAAAAACAGTTTCATCAGATTTTGTGTCCATAGTCGCCACCTAGTGGGAAACACATGCCACTGCATCAAAGGTCTGCTTCATCTGGAGAAAGCAGATCTTTACATTTAAATTTCTTTACTTGAGGTTTCAGGTTTTGATTTTAACCAGAACGGAGAGAATAAAGGTCAATCTATGTCAGAGCAGGAATGTGTCAAAATACATCAACTCTAAATATGTAAACTGATTTGTCAAGCAACGCAGCTTCCTGAAACATTTGCCTCCAAACGTCCTTTAGTTCAGGTTCTCTTTTGCTGCCTGACCGGCAACATTCCATCATGATGTTATCATAAGAGCAACTTTTTCCTCTTTTTGTGTTAATTGAGTAGGGAGTTCAGCCAGATTTGACGAAACTCGTGGCAGAAGAAGTTCGGTTTTGACATCGAGAGGTTCAAGCTTGAATTTCTAAGCATTTCAGAATCTTTTAATCGTCTTTTAAAACAGATGCGTATTTCTCATTTTCAAGCTGCTGTCATACCAACAACTAAAAATGCTTTGCAAATTGGAGAAATTTACATTAGTTGATCTTTTCTTTTTTCAGACCTAACATCGTTTCCATGACAACAAGGACATCACAGTATGAACCGAACTTGAAAATTATTCCCAAAACTCTCATTTGGGGAATAAATCAAAGAATAAGACCACTTAGAATTTTAGCAAGACTGTATAGCCTTTTTTTTTTATCTTTTAAACAAGATTTAATGGAAGAACAAACTGTCAAACTTTTACAATTAACTCAGTTAATCTCCATGAATGATTGAAACAAAAGAGGATCTTTTCTGGAATGTTTCTGCAGTTTGTTTTTTAGCATGAACTTTGCTCCAATCTTGAATTTCATCATCCGCCATCCTGCGCTGAGATGAGACTCGGAGGTTTGAGCCTCATCTTTTATCTGACGGGATCCAAACCGGCACCACTCAGCCTCTCCGGCCCCCGCCACCCCAACAAGTCCACGCCGAGCCCATTCCCAGTCCGGGTCCACAGGATGTCAGCGGTCCAGCGAGCGCTTCTGGATTGCCTCGGCCACCGCCGTGCGCAGGAGCGCGATGACGGAGCGTGGGTCGTCGCTGCCAATCACAGCGCTGCCCGACACGATCATGTTGGCCCCCGCCTGGACAAGACAGGCGCGGAAGGTGAGGCGTGCGTAACACAATATAAGATCCGGACGTGTGGCTAAAGAATGCTGGCATTTTACCTCGGCGCACTTGTGAATGGTGTCGGGACCGACCCCCCCGTCCACCTCGATGTCCAACGAAGGGAACTGACTGCGCAGCCAGCTCACCTGTTTGCATGCACAGAAAGCAGACGCTCTTTAGTTACAAGGAAAAATAAAAAAAAGATGTCAATAAAACAGACGTGAGAATTTCTGTTAACCCCTTTCTCTTAAAAGCCTGCTTTAAATAAAATTAAAAAACAGTTTAAAAAACTACTTCATGTCTTTTTACCAACTTTAATGAATTTGTACTCTGTCCATCTTCTTTACAAACTGTTCATTTTGTGATTATTCTATGAAATAAATTAGTTTCAAACGTCGCCTTTTTTGACCATTTCTCTGGTCAAACTTTAAAAACCCCCTCCATTCATCTTTGGATCTATCTTCAAAGCATTTCTGGTGAGGCTTTAATTATGATTATTCCTTTATTTTTAAGCCAAACTATTAAAAAAAAGACATTGTATTCTAGAACATAATTTCTGCAGAGCGGCAGTAGTTCATAAAACAATTGCCTCTGAGTTGTGAGCAGGACTATTGGCGTAGGGCAACCCCTCCCCCCATTCCCCTTACCGCTTTGGCTCAGAAATGCAATTTTGAGCTTAAATTTCTTCCAATATGTCCATCATCAGAAAAAAGCCACTGGAACATGTTAAAAACATGACTTTCATGTAAAGATCTCTACCTGTTTTGAGTCTCAACCTTTCTGTAGGGGCCAGAGGCTCCAACGCGGCAGCAGACATCCTTAACCCCGCCAACATCCAGTGTTTACAGCCAACTCACATTCCCACACTCTAATCTGTGTGTGTAGAACCTCTACGTCAGAATGTCCCTTTACAAGATCCACAAACAAATCATATTTGCAACGTGAAATGTTTGTGGTTTTGGAAGCTGAGCTATGCAGCTTTCGCTCAAATGATAAAAAAATAAAACATCATGTAAGGAATAAAAATGTTGTTTTTGTCACCAACTGTTGAAGTTGCTGGGTCATTTTCTCTAATTGTTTATTTTGTATAGGAAAAAACTGGTATTTAATTTTTTTAAATAAACACAGTGACCATTTAGATAATGTTAGTCAGAAATGATGTTAATCTAAACCAGCAAACTTCACTTTTGGCTTAATCCCTTCACAGTTTATCATTCCTAGATTAAACTTTATTAAAAAGAAACATTGATTCATACATTCTATTTCATTTAAAAGCCTCATTCCAATCATCTTTTAGTTTATTTTCAAAGCGTTTCCACAGGACTTTTATTTCTGATGATGCTGGGTTTTTTTAATTACTTTTTTTTTTTTTTTAGATCAAATTAAAAATATTTGTGTCTTTTTCCCAGGACATAGTTTCTGCAGAGCAGCAGTAGATCCTTAGAAATTCGCCTAAGCGTTGTGGATGGGAGTAACCCCACCCGCATTTCCCATCATCCATCCATCTCTGGCTAGCTTGCAGCCTACAACAGAACATTAAGGCTGCAAAAAAAAAAAAATGGCGAGCCATATTGGAGCTATCTGAGCGTACAACTTTCAGCCAGATGCTAACATCTGTGTATTTTGCTTTTTAGATTCTTGTGGCCCATCCGGTGTATTTTCTTTGTGCAAATAATACAGTTTTTCAAACATCATTGTTCTCATCTGCTCCTGATTCACAACTATTTGAATGGAAAAATAGTCAAAAAGGCAACTTTAAGCTTTATTTTCTTTATAAATGTCCTCCATCATCATAGAAATGCTACAAGGACTTGTGAAAAACACCAAAACCACCATTTTCATCGGAGTTCATCATATTTTCTTGTAGATTTGAGTAGGAAGCCTTCACTGGATTCAATTTTGATTTAAATCCTGATCAGGAAAAAAGTCTGTCAAACTTTACGACGGAGGTTAAGAAAGCAAATGGCTGACAGAAAGGCTGCCAGTATTCCCGTTTTCACTCCCGATACCTCCCATTACAGTCTGCCATCTCTGCAGATCCAAGTCGCCGCATCCGCCACTCCTCTAACTGGGACTTTTGACGGTATTTCATCTCTCAGTTTCAAGATTAAAAGAAAAAAAAAAAACAAAGAGCAGAATAAGCGTGTAGCGGGATGCAAAAGTCAGACGAGGAGGCGGGATGTTTGTTGAAGCAGCAGCAGCAGCTCATCTGGGAGCAGAATGGGAGATTTGGGAGGGACGCGGCCGACATTGGCATGCAGCAGGCACCTTCTGGGGGGGGGGGTCAGAGCTTTGAGGCTGGAAACGAGGAAGCCGAGTGAGTAATGACGAAGCAGCTTCACCTAAACTCTGATTCGACCATTCATTCCTTTTATGGGACGCAATTACTCATTTGTGTTAAATATGTTAACCCTTGTGGCGGCACGTTAACGTCGGGAGTGGGGTCATCTGGACCCCACAAGATAAGCACAAGGGTTAATTTTGCACTTTTGCTTATTTTTATGCACCAAATAAATAGGATGGAGGGACCAAAATTGAAGATCCACAGAACGAGCTGCAAACCCGGCTCATATCTCTGCTTTTACCTTCGGCATCATGTCATCCATGAACTTCTGTCCTCCAAAACCGGGCTCCACAGTCATGACCAGAGCCATGTCGATCTGGTTGGCCCAGGGAGCCAATTCTTCCACCGTAGTACCGGGTTTTATGGCCAACCCCACCTGCAGCAAACCAGAACTGTTTTTAGCACGCCTCACGTTTGGATCCCCATCCTAAATGAGACACTGCAAAAGTCAGCGGCTCGTCGGATCGTCTGGATGCAGAAAAAAAGTGATAATCCCGCAAAATATTCAATACAAAAAAAAAAAAACATTAGAAAACGTGAAAAACTACCTCATTGTATATTTTCCTAACAGTTTTCTGACTATCCGTCTGCTGCATCCATCAAATTAATCCCTCTGTAGTTTTGACAACCATAAATAATACATTTATAGCTCTATTTCGAGTATTACTGCATTCATTTTTAAGTAAGAAATTACACAATATAATTTGTTAATACTTTGGTTTTCCGGGTCTTTTCCCCCTCAGGTTTAACACATTTTAAAGATCAAAATGCATAAATAAAAGAATTAATCAAACACTGAAGGTTAAGGGTCCAGCATGTGGTTAGAACCATGTTATTTATGATCCTTATAATAACTTTTAAACACATTTTATGAACAGTGTGTGCAACAGTATGTGGTCTTTAGGATATTTAGAAACAAAACCAATAATCAGACTTTTTCCGCAAACCTTTGGATGGATACAAATGGTAATAATAACCTTAATTTAAATGTCTTTTGCAAGAAATTCCAATAACTCGCAGCACAAAGCTTGAATAATAAAAAAATAATAATTCCTGCAGCTGCACAATAAAAAATTGATATAAATGGGATCAAAAACATGGTTTTCTGAAACATGTGTCAGGAAATTTTACATTAGAACTGCAAAAAGTAGTTTACTAAATGGATTTTGGGGATTCACACATTAAAAGACAAGTTTTAAAAAGTAGAAAAAATATTTTGCTCTATTTTTTCATCTTTTTTATTTTTCTGCCTGACAGGCGCTGCTTCCTAAATAAAAAAGGCTTCCGTCAATGTTTTGCTGATCCACAGATCTGCATGTCAGAGGATGAGATTGAGCTGCGGAGGAGCTCCGCCCGTCACACGCCGCAGCTCAAGCAAACACAAATCTGAGAGGACTTTGTGTTCAAAGGTGTGTTTACAGAGCACATCAGTTGCTGACAGTCTGGGCTGCATGGATGCCTCAAGTACAACAAGTCTACAACAAGAAGCACAAGCAATCTGTCAGAACGCATAGATGCCAACAACACGCAGTTCTGACAGCTCATGCAAGCCCTCAACCCACACAGGAAGCACCATGCTGACCCCTCCAGGTCACAGGCTGCTCAGTTGAGAGCTTTTAATTTGAAATTCAGGTTACTGCTTCATCAGCTAATATACGCAACTGATTTTGGAATTGGAATGTACGGTGGCCCTGAAGTGCAAATCCCATCAACATATCACCCAACGCAAAAACATTTTAAACATCACCATTTTTAAAGCAAAACAAATGATAAATAAATGTATATTTTACGCAGTCAAAATTCAAAAACCAAATTTTCAGAAATCAAAATTTTGAAATGTTAAAAATGAAACTAAATGAGAATCCAGAAAAGGTGGGCATTCTTGAACATCACTGATTGGATGATGAGTTTTGAAGAACTGATAAAGACTTGATTGAGCAATCACCCACATTTGCAGAGGCTTAATGAAATATCTTCTGACAATATTTCCATACCAAATAACTTCCTGTAGAAAAGGTGACCAAATGTCTTCATCTCATCAGTGATGTCCCAAATGTTCAAATTTTTTTATTTCTGTACATTACATTGGTTTTCTGAAACGGTTCCTTTTTATTTATTTATTATTATTTTTTAAACTTGGTTTTGTTTTTTTTAGAATTCTTAATTTTTGTATTGATTTCTAGAATGTAATTTTGTTTGTATTATTTGCTTTGCTTTTTAATTGAGCTTTAAAATGTTTTTGCATTGAGTCATTTGTTAAACGGGATTTGCACTGTGCTACAAATAAATCAATACTTAAAAAACCAACTCCAATCATCACAAAGCATACCCAGTAGTATTTTAATTATGATTATGCCATTTTTGTGTTGTTTTCTAGGACATAGCTCCTAAATTCACCTCCGAGTTGTTGTTGGTGCAGAGGAAGCCCGCCCCTGCTTCCCGTCATCCTTCTGTTTACACTCTCTCCCGCTAGCTTACAGCTCCTCACACCCCCAACCTAACATTACAAGTGCAACAAAAACGGTGAGTAATATTGAACCTGTCCAGCTGTACAGTTTTGATCCAGATTCCAGCTCAGACGAGGAAAACCAAGACGTTCATGGATCTATTTGTCTAAAAGTGGATGCATCAGAATGGAGCGGAGCAGGCAGCTTGTGGCCTGCCTATTGTAAAGCTACAAGCTTTTTTAAACAGCATTTTTTTTCAGCTGCTCCTGATTCACAACAAGCTTCATTTTCTTTATACATGTCCTTCATCATGAGATAATTGTCACAAGAACCTCTCAAAAACACGGTTTCGAGTCGTGACTGTCTCTAAATACCACAGTGCCTCATGGCAATGCTGCAGCTTGGATTTATTTTCTCCACCATTGCTTGTGTTTAAACTCATTTTCTCTAAATGCAGAACATCCGTGTTGCGGCATTCTCCGTTGTGCAATAAACCCCTTCTTACCAAGACTTCACGTCTTCCGTAACTCAAAACTTGCTGCATTTCATTGGAGAACTTCCACTTCAGGTGCTGCTCCTCTCTGAAAGTCCATCCCAAAGACTAAAACATCCGAAGTTCCCCCTAAAACCCTCGACTTAAGGCAGAAAGTGTTATTTCCTCACCTTCATTCTGCTTTCTCGAATCTCCTTGATGAGGTTTCCAGGGTTGGTTGTGGCCTCCAAGTGGAAGGTGTACTGGCTGGCTCCTGCTGCAGCCATGGGCTTCACCCACTGCTCCGGTCGGGACACCATCATGTGCATATCTGTGACAACACCACATTGTTAGCACCTCACATCGCAGCAGGACAGATTAAATCAGCTTTTTGTGGTCCAGAGTGGGGCTGATTTCTCACCAAAAAAGGGGTCTTGGCCCACGGATTTCCTAAGGCACTCCACCATGGGGTGACCAAATGTGATGTTAGGGACAAAATGCCTTCGTGGGGGGAAGAGGAAAAGATCAATTGAATTGGGAAATCCTTAACGTGTGAAAAAGTGCCTTTTCCAATAACGATAAATGGTAATTAAATAGTAAAACTATAAGGAATAATATTTCTTTAAATACACATTATTTTAACCTCACCCAAGTTTACTTTGAATTAATACATTTAACTTTATTTTGGTTTAAACTTATTCTGGACTTTGCTAGTTAGCGGTTAGCATCCTACTAGCTAACACAGTACTTCTTGTGAACTGACCCGTCCATGACGTCCAGGTGCAGATAGTCCGCCCCGCACTCCATCATCCGCACACACTCGCTGCCCAAGCAGGACAAGTCGCTGCTCAGGATGGATGGACCTATCTTTGCACTGTATGCCATGCTGTGCTTGGTGTGTGCATGCAGCCTGGCAGCGGCACTGATGAAACGACAAACCATGAGATACATGTTGCTCAACTTCCGCTAAGGGCCTTCAAAATAAAACACAATGACTTACAACCATGTCTGTATTTTTAGAATCACACAACAACGGAGGGTTTAAATACATTCACGTTTATATGTACTACCGAATTCTCAAGTGTTATTTTTTAAACTGGTTTTACAATATTAGATACTTAATTCTGAGAATGGGTCAAAGTTTTACTTTTTTTGTATGTGTACAAGTCATGTTCCGAGCTCACACTTCCGCTTTGTAAATCATATTATACTTATCTTGTCTCGCTAGGTGGCGCCAAACGCTTTTGATGAATTCCATTCATCAACACGTTTTAACTTTTTGTATTTACTATAATTCCTTTTTTAGGAGCATGTCAAGATGGAAGTCTGGTTAACAAAGACAATTAATTGACGAATAGAAGAAGTATTTTTTTAAATGATGTCGTTACAAATAAGAACAAAAATGTAATCTGAGCTCTTTTTCAGCTGCTGATACGTACATACATACATACATACATACATACATACATACATACATACATACATACATACACACACACACACACACACACACACACACACACACACACACACCACACACACACACACACACACATGCATGCATACATACATACATACATACATACATACATACATACATACATACATACATACATACATACATACATACATACATCGATAGATATAGATATTTATTTTAAAGCACTAAAATTATAATTTGTTGACAGTTACATAGATTTTGCTTGCTGGGAACAAGATTTTTAAGTCAAATACATCACTCGATGTAAAAAGAAATGTGAAACAAAAACTTGATAAAAGTTTTAACCATCTTGGAGAATTCCACATGATGATATAATAATGTTAAAAAGTAACTGACACGTCTGAGTTACCACAAGTAGAGCTGTGGATGCAATTCAAAGCACACCTTCCACCCAAAGGGCCTCCTTGTATGTAACTATAGAAAAAACTATAAACCAAGACATCTGGAAGAAAAACTGTTTTCACACATCTGTTGCATCTTATGCTGCTCATGCTCCAAAAACATCACACTTTCGTTATTTTCCGAGTTCCTGAAAGAAATTGTGATTTACACTTGACAAAACCTTGTAAAGATAGTGCTAAAAATCTGAAACTGCAAAAAGAAACAACTCCAGCGAATGTTAGATTTTTCTTGCCAGGGATTGTTGTGTTTGGGCTTAAAATAAGCCAGCATCATCCAAAAAGGTAAATGTTGGACCTAGATGGGATTGCCAAATGAACCATAACTCACATTACAGCTCCACATTAGTTGTGAAGTTGCATCAAAATGTTGCAACTTGTCAAGTTGTGATGCCATTGAAAATCCCTCAATCTCAGGAAATGTGTGGGTGATGCTAAAAGCGTGAGTTAGAATGACGGCTCGTGATTCAGCGCCACTGACTCTGAAGGGAAGAACGGACCAAAAGTCCAAGAAGGTATTAGGAGAAGCTCTTCGTAGCGTCTCACACTGTCTAAACCAACAAAACTAAAACAAATTTATAGACTAAATGATTCCAAATAAATGTGAAAACTTTGCAGAAAGTGATGAAACTTGCCTTATTTTAATATTTATTCTGGCATTTTACAAAAAATAAAAATTGAATTTTACTTTTTTTAATCATATAATCTGTTTATCAGTTGTCAGGTTTTTTTTTTTCTTTTTTTTGGAAAAATGTTGCTAATTATAATGTTATGATTTAAAGTAATGCAACTTTCATTTATGATGGCCTTGGATATGATCCACTGAAATAGTTTGAATGCTTCTCAGATGGGTGTGGAGGGGAATTAAAGAGCTCAGCTTTTCACAGTGGAGCTGAAACCATGACGAGCATCTCGTGGTCTGATGGACTGAACCGAATCTGACATTTACAAGTTTTGGCCACGTCTTGTGTTACTGCTGCAGTGATGGAAACATTTGTAGCATGAAGCCCTTTAGCAGATAGGCAGGCATGATGTATGGAGTTCTGCAGAAAGGTTAAAGCATACTTGAGTTTCAGGGAGCCGGGGCCTCAGGAGACTCTGAGCAAGGCAGTAAAACAAGCTTCGGTTTTGACAGTCGTAGACAAAGTTTTATTAGTGGGTTTAAAAAGAAAAAAAAAAAGTCCTTCATCTGCAGGACGAGTCTCTTAACCTGCTGAGGGAAGATGATGATTCATTGCAGGTCGCATAAAGACTCTGAACAAGATGAGCATGAGGTGATTGAACTGTCTGGTTTAAGATCAAGGGTAATGCACCCCCACACACCCCGCCTACCTGCTTAATTAAAGGGGTCCTTTCTTCTAACTGCAGTTAAAAAGCATTCCTTACCTTTTGCCAAAAGCACGAACTGACTGGAGGCTTCTATTTACTTCTATTTACTGAAGGCCACCATTGAAAGCATCTTGTTTTGGTTTAGCGGAGCAGGAAAAGCTCAGGAATGTAACTCATACTCGCTCTTTGGAATTTTGTTCCTGTTTTCTGTGGAGGTTTGTTGACATAGTTTCAATCTGAAAACACCCCCATAGTTTTGATTCAGGTTGCGTAATGCCTTTTTCTGTTTGTTTGTTTTTCTGATGACATGCACGCTATACCAGTCTGCTAAAATAAGGCATGAATGAACGCCAAGCATACCTTAAAAATACAGATAAAAATTGGATTTTTCTTTACATCAAACATCATGATTTTGTAGGTTTTAAATGAAAACGCCAATCACGCTAACAGCTCAACTTGTCACTTTTTAAAAGATGGACAACTACAAAAAAAAAAAAGGCATTTCAACATAAAAGCTGCAGTATTCCACCTTTTAAGAATGGTTTATTATAAAATATTACAAGTGTTTTTGAGCTCCCATGGCCGAAGATGGCAACAGGCCTGCACAATCAGTTAGTTCCTGCAAATGTGTTTATTGCTGTTGGTTCCAGGAGATATGAGGACGTCCTTCCGAGCTCCACTCAGGCGGCCTCAGAGCCAGAGTTGGGTTTCTTTTATGGGTGACCACGGTAATCAAAAGTGTCAAAGAAATCTTAAACACAGTCATTTATACTGTGAGAATGAAAAAAAGCGGGGAGGAAAAAAGGAAGATTGGGTTTTTCATCTCTATTAACTTCTCTGTGGGTTTCCTTAGTGACTGAAGCGTACATACTTCACGCTGATTTTCTGATCAGCAGCAGACCGAGTCATTTGTTGCACATGGAACAAGAGATCACATGACCAAGTATATGGTCAAGTATACCATGCTTTGTATTTTCTGGATCTTGCTTATTTAAAGACCCACTGCAAGAGAAATTTTATTTTCTGTGTGTTTAACATGCTCTTGTGGCGTTTTTCTGATGAAGAAAACAAAGATGAAAAGTGCATTTCTGGTTCTTTCTTAATTCAAATCACTGTGAACCAGGAGCGTGCACACAAATACAGTTGGAAAAACCTTGTAGAAGTGACGTAGGAGCTACAATCAACATCCTGTTGTGTTTCATTCCGATGCATCTGCTTGCAGATGAATGAGTCATGTGCATATTCGTTTGACTGGTTAAAAACTGTGCAGCTGGAAAGCTCCAATATTGCTCGCCATTTTTGTGGTGCCCCTAAAGTTAGGTTGGGTTGTGAGGGGCTGTATGCTAGTGGGAGAGAATATAAACAGATGGATGATGTGGACTGGCTTACACAGTGCTAACAGTCACACTCAAACTGCTGCTGCTCTGCAGAAACTATGTTCTAGAAAACACCTGTTTTTTTGTTTTGTTTTTTTTTCCCTAAAAACGGTCTATTCAAAAGTAAAAGATCATTGGGAACGCTTAGATCGAAAGATGATCGGAGCAGGAGAAGACATAATAATTAGACGACATGTTTAAACTGATTCATTTTTATTTTTATTTTAAGCCACCACTTTTTATGTTTCTGTTTCTTTCCAGTCTTGGATTATGATGAAGTCAAGCCATCTTTGCCTGAGCTTCTTTTTTTATTGTTTGTTAAAAAACAATCTCCCAAAGAATCCTTAACCAAAAAGTTATCAGTGAAAAAATATACTTGAAAGAGAATCCTAAAATTCAGACTTTAAAAAAAAAAAAAAGACTCTTTGAGAATTTGTCCTTCAAGATAATTCTGAGGGCAATCAATGTGTTATCTTTTTAAAAGGATAAAAGCAGAACTTAAAATTGCTAAAGGAAAATCTTATTGGTTAGATAATAAAAGTTGTCCATGGATAAACTTGTGAAAAATGTAATCGTGTTTCCCCCAGGACAAAAAAAAAAAAAAAACACAGAGTGGAAGTGACCACAACCCTGAGATATTTGGTAAAAGATCAAATACAAACAGTGAGGACTTGAACTTGATCCAAGTTAAACAGTGCTGCAATCATGTTAGTTGGGAAAAGGTAAGCCATTTTTCTTTCATTAGGTTACAAATAATCAGGCGAGTAAATGAAAACAGGTAAATAACTACCATGTGTAACTCGGCCGCCTTGCTGCCTCGCTAACATAAGGTTTCCTGTATTTTCCTGAAACTCCCCAAGGGAATTTTTAATACTGAAATAGGAGGTTGTCTAAAAGAATTGTAGCATAATCTGTTAATTCAGCCTCAGTTGCAGACCTCTGTCAGCAGCAGCTCTGTGTCTCAGGCACAAAATGGATCTCTTTCAACACAGGTGCACCATTAGAGTTCTGGGAAATTTCCCAGTTAGAACAGTCCAGACCGGGCTCCTTCCTTTACTTTGTCTTTAAGATAGAGCTTTGCTGCATCCAGACTTTAAATAAAAATAAAATTATACTTTTGTTTTTATAAACAGATGAACTCATTTGTTGATATTGTGTATCCTCTATTCGGATTTATTGGGGGCCATTAGATGATTAGATAGTTTTGAAATAATAATGAAGTAAAATAATCATCAGGCTAATCCCCACTGAGGAAAACACAACATGAGGACACGAAGTGACTTTGGATAAATCATTTGCTCTTATTTTTGGTCATTTGCAGGAGTGATGAAGCACTGATTCATAAAACAGAATTTCTGCCATGAACAAGTCGTACCTTTCCATTAACCTCTGCAGGAACTCAGGCCCTGGAGGTGCTGTTATGTTCGAGCTTTTTTCCTGATGCTGATTATTAATCGGAAACTTTTCTCCGTTATCTTGATTCGAACCTTCCTCTGTCCTCGCAGCAGCTGCTGATTCTGAACTCCTGAACAAACAATCAGCTCAGGCGCGTCTGTAGTGATGCTCAGACGGAGAGCGTCTCTGAAGCCTCTCTCTTCCCTGAACTTTTCGTCTAGAAGGTCAGGATCTGAGAGGGGAAACGGAAGGGTGCGGCGGTTAGAGCTACTGTTAATGCTAATGATCAGTTTTTGTTGTTTTTTTTTCTGCCGTGGGGAGGGGGTGCTGAGAGGAAAAAAGCGCGATTGTGTCAGGGACACAGAGATTTCTCAAAAGCTCTTTTTGGTTCAAGACTAAATATCAAAAAACACAGATTTTCCTCAATGTCTTTAGTAATTTAATGTTTTATTCCATAGAGAAAAAATATAAAACATTTAGTCCATCACAGTGAAATAAATTTATAAATATAGATCCAAAATAGAAATAAAAATGTATTTAAAATTAAATCAACCGAAACTCTAAAAATCTAAGAAGTGTTCATCAGTTGTGATCTAGAGACTTTGGGAACAACAAACAAGCTCCACTCAGAGAAAACAGCTCTTGTGTGGAGATGTGGAACAATAAGATCATGTGGACAGGAAGGGGGCCAGGCTGGGGGCTTATATAATATATTCCACATTTTATAGGTAGAGCCGAGAAAACATGATCTAATGAGAAATGGGATCCAATTATCCAGTATCAGTGTTCTCACATCATGGAACAACAAAAACACATTTCATTTCAGCGTGATTTATGGATTAAAAGTTAAGTCCTATTCAGACATGACTGGTGGGGTAAATGTAAAACAACTGAGGCTGTGGATTACAATGATTAGACAGGAAATCTCTGTGGTTTCAAGGTTTTTTCTACACCCTCTGAGATTTTATTTCTACCTATACAGCAACTTTTCTTTGATTCAGACATTAAAAAAGAAATCAAGGTCAAAGTTCAGGAGATGTCTAAGAAATCAGCTACACATAGCCTTTTTTTTTTACATTTTCTGTTTCTCCAAAACTAAGAACACGTGCGTGGAAAAGCAGGTAAGCTGTGCACTTACGACGTCGAAGAATTCAAGATGATAATCTTCAATTTTTGATGAACTGATCCTCAGCATGCGTGCAATCTCCATGTAATCTGTCTGTCAGTTTGCTGCTCAGGAAAACAAAGATGCCGGCAGAAAGATACACAAGAAATGTTCCCAAATAAGCAAAATGCTGCAGAGAATCAATCTGGAGAAGGTTATAAAACAGTTTAAATACAGTTTGAGCTCTGCAAAGATCAGAAGGAGACTTTTGGCAGGTCCAAAGAATTCAGGGCAGTTTTCAATCTTCTCAGGAGGGGATTCACCTCAGGCACAAACTGTGCAATGCTCAGAGAAATTATAAGAAGAAAAAAAAACACCCTAAAGCTACTTCTCTGATCCTCACAGGTTTCACACAAAGTTGTGTTGAAATCCACAACAGTTCGATAACAGAAACAACTAAAACTGGTTGGTAAAGTTTTTCAGGAGAAATTCTTTTCTAAGAACAAACAAAGAAAAATAAGATGCACAAGTTATTGATCAATATTTTATGGACAGATCAAATAGAGTTCAACTGTGATGCCTGTTGAAGTATTTTTTTTTAAATTGGTAACTCTATATCTTCAAGGTTTACTCATCTTCAATGGTAACTCTATATGAGAAACATTAAATCAAAAAAACTTTTGATTTTTAAATGGGCAGGTTAAATTCCACACCTGAACCCAAATAAATCCCTTCAACAGAGTGAAGTGCTCAAAACCAGTATTTCAATCAAAGTAGAGTTACTGCAAAACCATTATGTATGGGCTGCACGGTGGTACAGTGGTTATTGATCTGGCCTGACAGCAGGAAGGCTCCGGTTGAAATCCCAGCTGGGAACCTTTCTGTGTGGAATTTGGAGGTTCTCCTGATGCACACGTGGGTTTTCGCGTATCAGTGGCTGGGTTGGCTCCAGCGGCCCCGTGACCTCGAAAGGGCTTCAGCGATAAAAGTTCAAAGTAGTCATGCAAACAATTCTTCAAGTAAGAGCAAAAAGTAACTGAGTACTCAAGCACAGACCAAGTCGGGTCAATCACAATTGGCTGAAGGTGAACCACAGAGTTTGTTTGCACTAAACATATGATAACCTGGTAGCTTAAAGGTTGATAAGTGACTGTAAGGAGTTGCAAATTCGTTTTTACATAAAATCACGTTTCCAAGAAGAAAAATCAACAGGAACGCAATTTCAAAGGATGCTTATTAATCCCAGATTTATAGTTATTGTCTTATCTATACATTGCACTTTAAAAATGTGTTAACTGTCAAAGTTTGAAGAAAAAGAAGGTTACGTTGAAGTGTTATAGCAAAACAAACTGTCATTTTTTTAAGAGGAGCTGTTGGGAGTCTATGGGCGTACCAGCGTCCCCCACCTCTCCTTTGCCATGCAGCAAATTTGCTGTTTTAGCATGAAAACCACTATTTTTGATGGCCAAAACGCCACTTTTCCAGACAATTTATTATACATTTTGCCTGCCATATTTCAACGCCTGAGCATTAATGTGTTCATAAGCTTGATGCCTCAGCCGCGTGTGGGAGGAGCTACCACCAAATGTTTTCAACTTAGTCGCTACATGGAGTGGTGTCTGTGTGTATCTCATTCCAATGTATGGAAGATGCTGAGAATGTTGATAGCAGCGATGTCTGGTGAAGGTTGTGGCTGGTGTTGCACTGAATCTTTCAGAGCCAGATTTAAAAACAAATTAAAGGCCTACGCAGCCTATGCATTCAAGAATTGAACAACATTTTATGTACAACCCATCATATTTCAAATTATCCAAAAGCAAAATACATAAAATGAAGTTTCAGACTAAACTTACATGTGTTGAGACCAAATCTACAGAAACCAAGAGAAAAGCATGGTTGAAAATAGTTTTGAAAATAACAAATTGGTCTGGAGTTACCTCTAAAATGCCATTTTTCCCTTCCCTCCCCCAATGCCAAATTAAACGTAAAATTCTTTTTTTTTTTTGTCTTGTTTTTTTAAAGTCCCTAACTGTAGTAACATATACAAAAACTTCAAATTTGTATCAATGGAACATGTGTCCCACAACATGGACCTAACCCTGTTAGCATAACCTTTGCTTTTAGTGAGACATTGATCCTATTGTTGAAAAATATGTTGAAGAAAATCAGAGAAGTGAAGGTTGACTTTGCATGAATTTTGAAGCCCAAAATAAAATCACAGCGAGGTGAATCCTCCAGACTATAACAGACAGTACGTGGAGGATGCTCACAAACAAACACACGCAGGTCAAGCCTTTACGTGTGAACGAAGTCCATTCGTCTCTGCTGGATTAAAATCTTTGTAACTTTAAGGCAAAAAGTTCTCTGTATCTTCTTTTAGTTAATGATATGTTTTTCAGCATAAGTCATCCATTAATTATTTCTTCATGTTTGGAATAAAAGTCCACATTTGAATCATTTTTAAATTAGATTACATCTGCCATTTTGCAGTCAGTTAAAGCAAAACATAAGAAAGCCTTCTATAATAATTCTAACAATCATTTTTAAAAATACTTCGCAACAAGGTATCTGATTACTTTAGAGGCCTCATGACAAACATGTTGGGTGGTCAAGGCCCAGAGAGTTTTTCTGCAGATGTTGGTGGAGGGCGCCTCAGCTCCTCTAGACATTGCTGAAAAGTTTTCAAGGGGATTTTATTTGCCCCTTGAGCAACACTGTAAACACTTTTCTCGTAACTCCTGAGTTTTTGAGTCACCACCTAGAAAAAAAATAATTGTACACTTTGAAACTCATAAACAGATTTTATCCCATAAAACTGCTGTACAATCACTAAAATAAGCCACTTCAACTTGCAGATCAAAAGACCTTTTCTCCAGGTGAGCAAAGGTAAACTTTAACCACTTTGCAAAAACTGAATCTTGAGAAAGAAAAAGATCCTTGTTGTAAGAAGAATTGTATTTTTCTCTGTCTTGCAAGAAAAATAATCTTATCAAGTAAGTTTTTTAATAGCCAAAAAATGAACACATTGTACGTTGCAGTCACATCGAATGCTATTTGCGTGTCAAATTCGCATCACCCGCCTCTATTTGGATGCACAGTGTTTGCAGCTCGACCCCTGTCCAAAAATGTTTTCATACACTTGACGCCACTGACGGATGTGGGAGGAGCAACCGCCAATGTTTTTAGCCTGATTGCTGCATGAAGCAGTGTGTGTATATCTCATTTACAATGCATGGAAGACCCAGACGATGCAGAAAAGATATTATTTGTTTGAAGAGCTCAAAGGAGTCGGTAAACACGTCTCCCTATGTCTGGTTTCATGAGATCATTCAGAGATTCCCCCAGTACGGTGATGTTCATCATCTACTGCAGGAGCTTTGTCTGAATGACAAAGCTCTCTGTGATCCAGTTTGATGACTTGCTGTCCCGCATTAGTCCAAGGAGGGAAAAGATAAAAATAAGAACAAAATACAAGTCTTTTTTTAACTATTGTATTGATGCAAATTAGATTATTATCATAAATTATCTTAAAGTTCTGCACAGGGTGCAGTGGTTAGCATTTTACCTCACAGTGAGAAGATCCTGGTTCAAATCTCAGCTGGGACCTGTCGATGTGGAGTTTGAATGTTCTCCCCATGCATGCGTGGGTTTTCTCCGGGAACTCTGGCTTCCTCCCACAGACCAAAAAACATGCTTCACAGGTTGAGTAATTGTGTGGAACTGGCAATCTGTCCAGGGTGTACCCCGCCCAAAAGAAGCCAGGTAAGGTTCTGGAGGCCGTGTGACCCCAAAAGGGAAAACGTGGGTTGAGAAAACGGATTGATGGTTCATCAAGGTCAATAAGAGAACAATCAGATTCTCCTCCATGTTGGTTTTGGACTCCATCCACTGACTGAGTCACGTGCGAAAGCTGAGTACCTGATTTGTTGACGTGGGCATCTTGTACTCCAAAGTTTTGATTTTTTTTTTACTCCGGATGTTGCACCGTGGCGCTCATGCCCAAAGCTGAAATCACGCCTCACGACCTAAGATAGCATCTGCGCATTGACTGCCTCATGAAACTTCATCACACTTTGACCACTTTGTCATTCATAAATAGTAGCTCTTTGGGGGACATATATGCCTTAACAGCATATATAAGATGCTGAAAGATACAACGACTTATTGGATATAGTTTATGTGGTTTAATACTGGTAGCTCAATGTGTTGTTTATGTGGGGAGATATTACCTCTAAACTTCATAAAAAGAGCTGAATCCCTTGATTTAATATCTAATTTTTGAAGTGTTTAGATGAAAGTATTGAGGGGAAAAACAAAACTGCCAAGTGCAATATTTTCCTCACAGCGTGAAGCAGCAGACTGTGTTCTCAAACAGATTTAGAAGGCTTTGATCGAATAGCTCCCTGAGATCAGATATTAAGATTTTGTGTTACCTTCTTTTTTTCTGATAAAAGGTTTTGGTGTGTTGATGTTTGAGTTTTAAGTGAAATCTTTGCTTCTATTTGATCAGTTCTCTGATAGTGCAGTCTTTTTCACTCTAGTGTACATTCTGTATCCACATCCAGTCGGGACTGTAAATCATGGGGATTTATTTCCTTTTGGGGAGTATCCAGTGCTTGTAGTTCAAAGAATGTTACAGGAAAATAAGCTGCTGAGCCTTTGTTATTGAGCAAAAAAGTCCACCTTTGGGAAACTCTTTGGTGTACCAAGTTTATCTCCCTTACAAGAAGATAAATTTGTTGTGATAAGTGGAGGAAACCATCGCTATCCCTTTGTCTAAGTGGGATATAGATCCTGACCTGTCTGGTGTTTCTAACAGCTGCTAGCTCCGCTGTGGGAAGCTCAGAGTAGTTCCTGTGGTGTTCACAAATTTACAATAGAAATAGCTTTGCCATTTAACCAGACTTTTTTTTGGCATTACATGAAATCCGATGACGTATTAGTAACCAGATGGTTACTTAGTAAAGGCTTCAGTTGGTTTTATTTAGAAACAGCCTTAAAGCTGTTTCATTTGACCCCATCCTTCATGGATTGGCTTCTGGAAAACTATTATTGGTGTAATGGTGGACAAACAGCGCAGCAGTGATGCCAATAAGAGGTTGATATGGGTTTTGTCCTAATTCCCTCACTAGGGAGTTTGCCCAGGGGTGTCAAAATCTACAGTTCCAAAATCCAATACTCTTGAAATTTTCCAGGAGTCTCTTCAAAAAAACAGTGTGCATCAAAGCTCACCAGCTCACTCAGCTGGACTGAGTGAGCCCTGCCCCAACTCGTTCCAAACAGGAAGTACCTGTTGGTTCCAAGAAACCAAAATCCCATTAGAACTAGACAGCTATAATTCAGGCTTCAACTTCAACTTCATTGGACCTTGAAGTGAGACTTTTTCTATGAGTGATGTCACACGCACTCGGTCCAGTTCTTTTATACCAGTGGTGTCAAACTCATTTTGGTTCGGGGGCCACATTCAGCCCGTCTGATCTCAAGTGGGCCGGACCGGTAACGTAAAAGCGAGCGAAAAGAGAGCTGACTATGTCATCAGCTGTTGTTGTGTCCATCAACTCAAGATACTCAGTTGTGACGGTCTCTTTAACACCTCTAATAAATTTGCACAGCTGTATATATCTGTGATGTTAGTGTTTTCAGAAATAGCAACCGGAAATACAATAAGTGACTGGATTCCTTCATTTGGTGTCCAAGTCTCCTCAGAAATGTTGGATCTGTAATCATAAGCCTTGACACTCATGTTGGCAAAGGTCGACTGGTTTTTGGGGCACAAGTTCACCTCTGAAGGTTCCAAAAAGGTTTGGATGTTTGCACCAACGTGTTTACAATCAGGTAGCTGTCACTGCTCCATCACTGAGGTCAATACTGCAGTGAATGAAGACGGTTGTTTTTTCTGTCCAGCTAATAGTTGGTAAATCTTCTCTTTTCTTAACTGTAAATGGTGAAACTTTTCTTTATGGTTAGTCTCATAGTGGTGCTAAAAGTTATATTCTTTGAACACTGCAACCTGATGACATACCAAGCATGCAGGTTTTGCATTCAGCTTTGTGGAAAGAAAAAAATATCCATTTTTCCTGGAAAGCTCTCCACTCCACTTTTTGACAACATTTTGGTCATTAGGGTGTCGCTAATGATCAACCTTATAGCAAGATAACAGCGGTAAGGCTCACAGGAAACCAAAGTAAATCTTACCCAGATGCAGAGCTGTTAGGTTTCGCTTTTGGCACGTTAGAGATATGCCTTTTTCACCTGTTTTCCTTTCCTTTGCTCCCCCTAGTGGCGGAATTGCACATTTCGGTAAGTTCTTTAAAAAATCATAACTCGCCACAGAAATGGACTGGAAACTTGCTTTCTTTTTTTAAACATACTTATAATTTTTACTCTTCATGTGTGGGCCGGACTTAACCACCTGGCGGGCCGGATACGGCCCGCGGGCCGTATGTTTGACATACAAAATTTATACAGTCAATTATGTTTGACATCCCTGTTTTATACAGTCAATTATGCTCACTAGATCAATGAATATAGACCACAATGCATTGTGCTTGATTTGTCATCTGAAAAAAAATGTTTTAATACATTTCTTTATAAATCATCGACGCTTTCATCATCAGAACACAGAGGATTCATAAATAGTCTTTGTAAAATATTATTATTCGTAAGGCTTTTTTTTCCGGCAAAATGGGTCGTGAGCATGTTTTTTGCACATGTGGCTTTGAGACAGAAATTACGTGTTCATCAGCCCCAAACATGGATTCCTAGCAGCTCGTTTTTATCAGATTACCGCAGCTGAAGTTCTCCAAGTTCCCCTAAACAGCTAGTGGTCAAATGGTCAAACAGTTGAATTGAGTGTGAAAGCAGATGGAGGGGAATGTTGGGGAGAGACTGAATTTCTCTTCATCTCATTTATCAACATAAAGCAGCCTTTTCTGTCACGGCCATTGAGTTGTTGAGGGGTGGTCTATAAGAACTTCACAGGGTAAAGGGTATGAAATATCTGGGATAGAAATAAGCATTGTCTTCCAACCGAGCGTGCGAGACAAAGAGCTCTGCTTTTGTGAAGTAAGAACCAGAGTTAATACTCCTTATCCGCTGTGACCTGTAACCCTTATTTTCTGAAATGTAATTAATTGGGTACAAAAAAGGTTTACCTTAGTTTACCTTAGTCTGCTACCCTAACAGAGGGAAGCAGACACAATGAACATTGATTTACAGCAGCTGCTATGAAAAGAGAAAACAAGTCCTCAGAGAAGCAGAAGACAAAGTTCTACCCCCACAGTCAGTGACAGAAATGTGTGAGCTAGATTTACCAGAAAAACCGGAACAATAACAGACATTTTCTAAGTTTGCAAAACCATTAGTTTGTAAATAGGCATCATTAAATTGTGTAATCTTAGTGTGATGAAGTAGACTTGGAGCAAAGAGTGGGCAGATGCCGTCTCAAATCTCAAAGTCTTTGGATTTCATGGTGCAACTGAAGCATAAGCCACGGCAGAACAAGACATGCTGCTCATAAAGAGAGAATGGCACTTTGTAACAGTCAGCATGCAGAGGGGAAAGTCCACAGTAAGTGTGAGGAGAGTACAAAAAGGAATCTTCCCCTTTAAAGTCTCTCCACTTTTACGAGTATTTGGTTTCTAAAATGCTGTTGTGTGTGTAAAATTCAGCAGAATCATAATGAAGGGAAATCACTTGTTTCATGTAAAGACCTTCTCTGATCATCTTTTCAGCTATTTTACTGAGTGTTCCCAGTGGTCTTTTAATTATGATTATGCTGTTTTTAGCCAAAATCTAAAAATCATTATTATTTTCTAGGACTCAGTTTCTGCAGAACAGCAGTACTTAATTCGAAATTCACCTCTGAGTTGTGGGCGGGACTGTTGGAGCAAGCCCACCCCACTTCCTCTCAACACCTCTGTAAGCTCTCCTTTAACATGCTGTTCCACTAGCTTACAGCCTCTCACAGCCCCAACCTAACACGTCCAATGCAGCAAAAGTGGTGAGCAATTTTGGAACTATCCAGCTTTTCAGTTTTGAGCCAGATGCCAGCTCAGATGAAGAAAACCAAGATGCACATGGATCTAGCCGTCTGTAAGTAGATGTGTCAGAATGGAGCAAAGCAGGGAGCTTATTATTCCACCCAGCATACTTTCTACTTCACAATCATAATCTTTTTCAAACTGCATTTATTGTCCACTCCTGATCTACAATGATTTAAGTAATGAAATACGCAGAAATGTAATTTTAAGCTTCATTTTCTTTATTTATGTCCTCCCTCATGAGAAAAATGCCACAAGTACATGTTAAAAAAAACCAAACACACGATTTTCCTTAGAGTGGCTCTTTAAAGCCATGTAAATTACTGTAAAAGAAAATAAAATCAGTGTTAATGCATAGAACTTGTGGTCCAACTGTCCAATTAACCTCACACAAAGAGCGGACACTAGTGCGCACGGGAGTGTGCGGGTTACCGCCCCCCCGGGACACGCAAACGTGTAAGAGCACTTCAGCAACATTTCAACAGTCTGAGTGTTTTGAGTCAGCCTTCAGATATGCTCTCAGGTATTTTTCCTTCCTTTTATTCCGATTTCCCCGCTGCTGGTTAGCAGTATGAAAGGCTAATATTGACCTTACTGACGTGTTTTTGTTTGGCATGGGAACCCTCGAGGCTTTAGCTGATGTTGGCCTCTTTGAGTGGCTTAACAGACAGGCCTGGAAGAAGGCCAGCATGTATGCAGCTAATAATGGATTTGGTTCTGCTGTTCTTCTCATCTGAAGGAGAAGAAATGGTGAAAAGAAGTGGAAAATCAAACAGCGGTCTTCTTTTATCTAGTAGTATAAATGGACACAGCAGTGTAACTGTGTCTTAGTTCTTCGTTTGACAAAAAACCTTTAAATTAACATTTGGTTTCCAGCAGAGGAAACAAACATAATTTTTTAAAGAATGAAACAGCATGGCATTAAGCAATCCAAGAATTGAGAGAAATATGGATCACAGTTGAGGGTGAGTGGGTTCTTTGCCAGAAAAACACATCCATTTAAAGAAGGCAGCTCTGTAATCTTTGCAAGTCTTGACAAATGTTGTATTTCTTTAAGGGAGGCTCACAAAATTGCCGTTTTATAGGACATTCCCCCAGCAAGGAAGGTCTGTAAAGTAAAAAAAAAAAAAGAAAGTTTTGTTCTGTAGGCTGTGAAAGGTTCCTTCCTCACTGGCCCCAGCGTTACTTAAGCTCAATTAACAGAGAATAAAAGCGGCTCATTTGGGGTGTCATGCTGGATTTCCCACGAGTAAAGTACCCAAAGTTCCTCTTACTATGACTTTTCCAACAGAGACTGAATGGCTGAAGGAGGACGATGCAAAATGTGGCAAAAATTAAGATTTCATTGAATAAAAATAGAAAATGTACAAACTGAACACATAGAAGAAACAGAATAAGTCCAAACAGAATGAGCAAACTTTAACGTAACCAACTGAACAAACCTGCTAGCAGAAATAAACATACTTAACCACAATATAGAGGAGACGGATATAGTGGCAGATCAAACCATTTTACAAAAATCTGAACATTAAACAGAACTACACACAAAAATTACAATTTACAATGACGTGGTCCTTCAGTGTAAAGAAAAAGAATATTGAAATGTTAGTACCAAATACACAAGAACCTATCAGAACCAAAACAAATATATGCATAATTTAAATATGTCTGTATGGTGTACAGTATGTAAAGGTTTCGCTTCCTGTAAGGATTCAGTAGCAGAACCAAACAAACTCGCAGCAATCTGCAGCTCACCCAGCACTGGTGACTTTTGACAAAATGTGTTAAACACGTAAGATATGGAAATAAATTTAACAAAAGTGGGATCATATGTTTTCTAGTAGAAATAAACTTACTGTAAAATAGTTAATTATAAGTAAACCAAACAGATGAGTGCAATTTGTGAAATGTAATGCAAAAGATGCTTAATTGCAAAACTAATTAGTAACTTCAAATGTGAAAATAGAAAGTAATGTGTGCAGTGTAAGAAAGGTTACTGTAATTTAAAAGTGGGTCTGGCAGCAATATATTTGTATAATCCTTTTAAAAACGAATACACTTTAAGATTTTCAAAACTTATTTTTAACGAAAGATACATTTTCTTCTTGTATGCTGTTTTTGCATAAAACACATTGTGTGGAACAGGTGCTTTACACAAAGTTTTGCCTTAGAAAAAGCTGATAATGTGTTTGAAATTAGAATGTTCATCCTTACAACACAAGTGACAATGAGAGGGTTATCTGAACTTTGTTACAGCGAAAATAAATAAGTGTAATTTTCCGAGTGGGACAATCCAGACTAGAAGCACACAGGAATATGTTAGTTCATTTGGAACTCTCCCAGAGCTAAACGCACCACCATTTGCACAGGGGAGCCTGAAAACAGTTTATATGTGTCCAGCTCCAAGTAAAAGATAATCTCATTTCTTCTTGTGCTGAAACTTCTCAGAAACAAGGATGGATCCCACTGGAGATTTCATGGAACATGGAAGAATCCAATCAGGGAGGCAAATAAATCTAACATTTGTAATCCAAAGGCAGGTCACTACACTAAAGGAACATACTACATTTAAACAGGGACAGAAAATGAGCAAAAACTTTTAGAACTGTGAACCGCTGGAACGGGTGCTGCGGCACAACAAACTGGCAAAGAGTGTGAGGGACTCTCAATACTGTGGCACACCGGTGAGGTGAATGACAGTGATTTGGCAGACCAGGTGGAGAGAGGGAGAATGGAGAACATGCCAAGCAAAACTCACGACCGTTCATGACAAACATACATAAACAATGACAAAAATATCTCATGTTGTTAGTCTCCTAAAATTACATTTTCTACTATCACTTTCTTCAATTGTGCTTCTATGACTTTTAAGACATTATGTTTTAATGTGCTTTCTGTAACAATGGAGTTAACATTGATCAGTTTTCTTTTTATTTTTTAACAGCTTTTTAAAAGCCTGCACTCATCTTTGACACAGTTACTGAAATCTGTGCAGAGTGCACTCATTGTTCAAGTTTGAAAAAAGCAAAGAAACAGACCTTCAATGTGTTGAATCACACTTTAAAGTGACAACAGTTTGATTTCTTCTGGGAAGGTTCCCCTAAAACCTTTAGCATTGTGTTGTTTCGTGGGGAATGTTAGACTATTCTCCCAGAAGTACGTTTGTTAGGTGAGACACTGATGCTGGACAAAAGGACGGGCTTGCAGTCTTTGCTCCAATTTAAATGTGTCCAATCCCAGTCCTTGAGGACCAGTGTTCAGTTTCCTTTCTAAGCCTCCTGCTTTATTGTCAGTGAAACACTATTATGGCAGGGGATAACAAAATGTTTTCTGTCAGGTTGAGGTCAGGGTTCTGGTTCATACAGTCGAGCTCTTCCACTGACTCATTCAAGTCTTTATAAACCTTGCTTTCTACAAAACATCCCCAAATTGCTCTCTCATGGTTAAAAGCATGGATTAGTCAAAAACCTCTTTGTGTGCTAAAATATTTAGTGTTATTTTACAAGGACCGATAAGAAATGCTCCTGAAAAATAACCCCATACCGTTATTCTCCCACCACAAGAATTGGTTCAATACTGTCAGACAAGTAGTTGATTAAGAAGGGGGATATTTACCCCGAGGGAAAGGATCAAAACTGCTCCAGAGCCCAATGGTGGTGTGTTTTACCAAGCTAGCTAGTAATCAGATAATATTTAACTTACTATGTTTGAATTAACCTCAATAACAATAACAATTAGTAGGCTGCTAGAAGTTAGAAGCCTGGGAACGTTTAGTGCACCGGGGTTCTCTCCTCTATTCTCATCTACTTCTCCTCTCCTCTATTCTTGATCATGTATTTAGTTCTCCATGCCTTTGTTTGGTGCAGTGCGATTCATATATTGTCCCTCTTTCCCGATCCCCGGCGGGAGAGAGGGACTGATTCCTGATTCCGTATTCCAGTTGGCTCGTCCGTGCTCCTCTACTTGGCCATAGACCTCGCCTCTGTCTCATCTGTCCCACAACTCTATCTGGATGAAGCCCATCTGCTGGACTTTTTAAATATGTAGTTGTAGAATTAGATGAGCAAATTATTCTCTAAGAGTTCTGGTACATCTCCTGTCTGTCCTGGGAGAGGATCCCTCCTTCATGAATCTGTTTTTTTAGGAGTGTTTCCTTTCCAAGAAGGAGGGTCTAAGGGCAGGGATGCCCAGTTTAGTTTAGTCTGTTTAGTTTCGTTTAGCCATTACCTGTTGAATTCTATGACTTCATGTTCTTTATAATGCATGTTTTATCATACAATTACCGGTATGAAGCCCTTTGAGATGACTATTGTTGTAATACTGGGCTATGTCAATAAAACTGAATTGAATTATACAGTATCCAAGAGATTCGATGTCACTTCTATGCTGATACACACTTGACATGTGTTCCTCTTTTAGCATAGGATTATTTGGTAGTGCATACGTCACTACCAAATGCAAGTCCCTGATTGGTCATATAGTTTGACCTGGTTTAACTTTCAACATGTGTTCAATAGCAGCACATTTTGCATGTAGAGCCTCAAAATGGACTTAAAAATGTGTGCAGCGACATGTGAATATGAGAGTTTTTAACGTGGAAGCCCAAAACACATGTTTACATAAACTTTATTCATTGGAAGTGGTCGCTCGAACAGGTATTGCCAAGCCCGGCGGGAAAGTAGCATTACAATCAGGTGGCTACTGTAATCATGTGTTCATGAGTGTTCATGGAAGTTCAAATGGGCAGGCATCATTCTGTTTCCTACCATGCAGCAAAGTGGAAGGGATGTGCCGACTCTTACTAAAGGTTGATAAGAAAGAGACTGGGGGCAGGGAGCTTGCACTGACCCCCAAATTTCACCATAAAAAAGCAAGAATGAAAGGAACAGTTGGCGTTTATTGCAGATCATAAAAGGAAGTCATCAGACTGTCAAAAACGAAACAGGTTTAACGGTGAGTGAGATTGTCTCCCCTGGGAATTGGGACATCTTGGATAAATCTCCTTCCTGTTTTTTAAGAGGAATTTCAATGTAGATTGCAGAAAAGGTGGGCAGAAACAGTTTCTAATTTTAGAAATGCTATCTTTTTCAGACAATAAGATCAAAGTATTTTGTTTGCGTAGATTTGGTAAATCCTAAATGGTATAGCCTATACTTTTATAGCCCTTCTCTAACTTCATAGCGTTATTGTGGTAACCAGGCCACCGGGAGCAATGTGGGGTTCAGTGTTCTGCCCAAGGACACTTCAACACATGGGCATGCACAGCGAGAACCAAACATGCAACCCTCCAAACAGAGGTTTGCTGCTCTATCTTTATGTAAAAATTCAGAACTTTCACATATACATATTTAGTGTCAACAATAATGTTTACTAAGCTTTAGAAACCTGTAATCCGACCCAACATTTAGTATGGCGGCCTTATCTGTACCTTTGAAGTGAATCAAAAGGTACCCATGCAAACACAACAGTACCCCAATTTTAAAAAATAACTGCTGTCATTATTTATTTTTTTTTTTTGCTCTGCTGCTCCATGGGTCAAAACATAAAAAAATTGGGATAAATTAAGATTAATAAAATAATTAGATGTGGTAAATTAGTGGACCTCACATGCACATGGACATTTGAGTCTACATGCTTGTCTTAATTTTTCTTAAGAAAATGCATTATGAGAAGGGAAAAGTGGCAGGAAAAAGTTACATTCATCAGTCTCTGTATGTACAACTGTCATGGCAGTCAAATAAATTTCAGCTTTTGCATTCCTGCAGCATTAAGACTCTTGTGGAACCCTGCTAGGAATTTCCCTCTGCACTGTTTTTGTATTTGCTGGTGTTCCTGCCCTGCCCCTGGAGGTGAAGCAAAGTTCAACCACACAAAATCTGGAATCTGAACCAGAATCTTCATATGCTGCTCCCATGGTGTTCAGTTGCAACTTTTGCAAGATTCTTAAATCAAAACAAAATAAAAGAGCAAACAAACACAAAAAAGGCTTAGATATTTTTCAAGAAAGTAAAAAATATCAGATCCGTTTTCTTTGTGATGAATGTTTTACAAGAGCTGTAATGGTTAAACTGTCTTAATAGAAAAAAAAAATCAAAAACAGTGTAAAAAAAACAGGATATGTTTACTTCACAAAAGAACACGAGGGCAAATACTTCTACGCGGGGAAAGACACTTACTAAAGTACCTAAAACCAGAAAAACAAGAAGTTATCTGCCCGTTGCCGTGGCTACATTTCCATGTTTTGTATTTAGTTGTTCCAGGTTCTCAACGCTGTCTGAACCGCCTTTCTCCTCTGTGACCAAATGTGACCTGTAATCAGAGCTTTCTTACCTCCATCAGAAGGTGTGAAATTGTCATTAAGCGTTTGGCATTTTTACTGATGGCGAAGAAGAGTGGAATGAAGACAAGAGCTGTTGCGGCGGGACCTCTGAATGTCCTTCTGGACCATTCCAAAAAAGTGATAAAGAAAGGTTTTATAATTGTCATCACTTCCACATGTTTTAATATGCAATGTTTTGCCTGCTTTTCTCCTCTCCCATCTGCAGTGCTCCGGGGAGCTGCATAAATGAGAATCTTAGAGCATAATGAGCAACAACACAAAAAAATCATCTTTTAAGTACTTTAGAGTGCTTGTGGGAAAACTATTTTATAGACGATCTCCCAACAGATTTGTCCCCCTAATGAACTTCAGCTTTAGAAAGTGGAAGGTCCAACACTTGACCTAAAAGACTTTAACACTATGATATAAAGTTAGCAACTGGTTAGATTTTAGTGTTGACTTGACATATTTACAATTTTTAGACTCTAAAATATTATTAGTTATATTTGATCAGCTCAAGGACTCTGAAAAGTGGACCGAGTGAGTGTGACCAAAAAAATGGCTGACTATGGTTCCAACAATTCATTCATTCGTTCAATTATTCATTCATTCATGTTCTATTCCGTTTTTCTCTTTCAGGGTCACGGGGCTGCTGGAGCCTATCCTGGCCACTTGTGGGCGAAGGCAGGGACACCCTGGACAGGTTGCCAGTCTGTCACAGGGTAGAATGTCCACAATCACATACCCATTCACTCTCACATTCACACCTATGGACAATTTAGAGTTACCAATTAACCTATGAAGCATGTTTTTGGACGGTGGGAGGAAGCTGGAGATCCCGGAGAAAACCCATGCATACACGGGGAGAACATGCAAACTCCACACAGAAAGGTCCCCCATTGATCTTGTGTTTCTCATGTCCCCCAGCCAGGACTTGAACCGGGGGCCTTCTTGCTGTGAGGCAAGAGTGCTAACTACTGCGCCACTGTGCAACCCCTGAAGTCAATTAAGTTGCTATTTTTTTGCAACATTGACATCGCCATTTTGTCAGTAAGCACTGATTGGTCTGAGTTGGTCCTAGTCACTGTTTCTATGGCAACTACTCTCGCCAATCAGGAGTGAGCTTGTTGGAAGTCCACACCCCTACCACTTGGAATCCGTCATTCAAATGCTTTGAGCGTTCAACCTGAGACCACATACTTTCATTGAGGCATCTGATTGGTCAGTTTATAGCTTCAAAACTTGCACTACAGAAAAAAATTCTATGAAAAAAATAGGATTTAAAAAGGGTGGCATAGCAAGAATGGTTTTAATGACTGTGGTTCTATTTCTCAATAGAAATCCATTGGATTTTGGCTTCTTAGAGCCGGTGATGACTTCCTGTTTGGAATGCGAGGGGGTCACTCAAACCAGGTCTCATAAACAGTCAATTGTTCAATTGTAGACCAATTGTAAATGGTCTGGATGGACTGACAGTTCAGCCCAGCAAAACATTTTTGCCAACTGCTAATCGTTTGCATTAAGATGTACATTTCAGCGATGTGACTAATGTCAGAATGTAAAATTGGTTTCTATGTATTTGCTTGAAATGTGGGACATTGACAGATCCTAAAATCCACAGATGGCTGCTGTAACACAAAGGAGGGGGTGTAGTTTAGACTATACTTGTAAGAGAGCTCAAGAAAGCTTTCACAATGGCTTGTTGTCCTAATTAGCTTTATTCAAGCAAGTATGAAGGCTCACCTGAACTCTGATCCGGACTTGTTGAGTGAACACCGGTGCACCTGAATGTAAGAGTGTCTGTTAGCCTATGAGTGAAGCCTTGTGAAGCTCAAAAACACACAAAATAATCAGGAATGTTTCAGCAGATGTGAAGAAAAAGGACAATGCTCGAGCATTTTTTGTAGAACAAAAAAAAACATCTTAAAGGGAAAGTCAAAGATGCACAAATCACGAAAATGTTGGAAATGTCTTAATGTAGAACTAACTGGATTAAGTTTGCCTGATCCTCATGATGGTTTCCAGCCCAAACAGAGTGCTGCTTGCACAAGGATTTCCACTTGATTGACATGGACATGCCCCACTGAACTTCACAAAAACAATGGAGTTCCCTCAAACACACCTTTATTGAAATCGGAGAAAACAGAAAGCTTGACTAACTGTTTAGTCTTATATGAACCACACTTTAAAATAGAAACATTTGTGCAAAATGGTGTTGATTTTCTGCTTTATATTTGACTCTTTTTTTTTTATATGACTTCCTATAAACAGTAATTGTACCAGCAGAGACAGGAAAGAAAGCAAAGATAACGTGATGTGAAAATTATAGCTCTGCCTGTCTTCAGGCATAAATACTGAGTTAAAATTAAAAAGGGAAGACATATAAAGCCAAGGCTCCCATTAAGATTAAGTATATGTTTGAGCATTGGAGAGCCCGAGGTGAAAGCATATCCTGATGATAATGATATTAAATAACAATCTGATACAAAGTATTGCTCATACATGATGACTTTTTTACAGCTCATTAATTTTGACAAAATTAGACATTGGTTTTTAGTCCAAAGTCAGATCTTTTGTGAACTCAATTCCTCAGAATCTTTTAGGCATCTTTACTTAATAACTTTAGTAATCCAGTCATTGCAACTAAAAAAAATTGAAGCAAAGCAAAGAACAAATGGTCTTTTTCCAGCTCTTTGTGAAACTGTGGCATGGGGACAGGAATACATTTTCTGGAAAACTTCTGTTGCAACACCACATTTTTTTGGGCCATGTTGACATCCAAACACAAACACTCGCTGGATGTAAATTCCTATATTTGGAATAAATCTATACTTTTCTCTGGAGGTAAAGTCTCTCTTTCACCCCCTCTGTATGGTCTGGCTTCAAACAAAACCAGGCCTTGATCCCTCACCTCAAAAACGTTTGCTCTGTTTTTGAGTTTCCCACCTTGCATGCCGACGGTATGATATAACCTAAAGAAAAAATCCACAATCTGATGAAGACACAAAACACAACTAATTGTGTATAGGTAACTGTTTGCTTGCACTATCAACACATTGAATCTATGGCTGCCCTCCTGTGGCACAAAAATACCACGTGAAGTGAGTCGAGGGGTTTCACTTTGTGTGAAAGACATGTTATGACTTTTGTGCAGTTGTGTCTTTATCCAGCTCTGCGCGGTGATTTGGATCATTTGCACGCTTCTGCTTCTAATTTACGAGTCAGCTGTGGGTCCCAGCAGAGCCACTGCTCTCTGACACAACCAGCAATACTTGCTGCATTTTCAGCTACAGTTGTCATTCTCTTGGTATGAATCCAGGTTCCTGCTTTAAAGACACACCGATGAAAAGTATGTGTTTGGTGTTTTTAACATGTTCTTATGTCATTTTCTAATGATGGATGACATTAAGTTTACATTAAGTTTAAAATGGCATTCCTGAGTATTTATTTATTCAAATAGTTGTGTATCAGGAGCAGACAAAAAATATGTTGTTTAAAAAAAAATGGAATGTGTTACAAAAATACGCCAGATCTGCCACAAGCTCCCTGGTCTGCTCCATACGGATGCATCGACTTATAGACGACCGGATCCATGTGCGTCTTGCCTGAGCTTGCATCTGACTCATAACTGTACGGCTGGATAGCTCCAATATTGCTCGCCGATTATTGTTGCACCGGTAATGTTAGGTTGGGTGTGTGAGGAGCTGTAAGCTAGCAGCAGAGGGTAAACAGAGAGCTCTCAACAACATGGAGAAGAAGGGGGGCTGAGTTGCTCCACGCCAACAGTCCCACCCACAACTCAGAGGCAAATTTCAAATGAACTACTGCCGCTCTGGAGAAGCTATGTCCAAGAAAACGCCTAAAAATGGCATAGGTGAGGGTAAATGGCTGACAAAGTATGCATTATCACTTTTTAACGCACTTCACAGAAGCAACCGTCCGACTTGAAGCGGAGGACGGTTCAGGCTTTCACGGCGTGCGTTAAAAAGTGATAATGCACACTTCAAAGGCCATTAACCCAATTATACCATGGTCACTTACAAAACAAATTAATATTAACCAGTTTTTAGTCCTTAGCTGTGGGTTTTGTTATTCCGATTTTGATTGCTTTTTTCACAAAAAGCGGACTATGTGTTATGTGGTGCGGCGCGTTGTCACAGTAACGATGACGACACGCCGCGCCACCGCTACAGTCAAGATTCGGCGATATAGAGCTATATATATGTGCTGATCGTCCCGATGGGTTAAATAAAGCCTCAATTCAGAGAGAAAGTTCACCTCTTACCACTTGTTTTGGTCCAGATAATGAAGCAAAAGGTTGTTTTAAAGAAGCCAGTGAAGTGATACAGAACATTTAAGCTAGGTGACTGGAACTTCTATTTTCACCGTGTGGTTATCCTGTAGTATATCAGTTTTTAACGCACACCCAGCAGCCAATCAGAATCGAGTATTCACCCAGACCATGGTATAATCATACTTAAAAGACCACTGGGAAAGCTTTTAGGTCAAAAGATTATTGGAATGGGACTTTAACCCCTCGACACTTGCAAATATGCATCAAACCCCTTTAGCTTCAAAATGACTGCCATATAGCATCTACTTGAAAGCAAAAACATAAGTGAATTATTTTAAGACAAAACCTGGACTCCATCAGAAAATACGGTCCAGGTCAGACCTGTTGCTTTGTCATGGTACAAGTTTTTAAAAAATGGTCCACTTTTGTTCCCATGCGGATTAATCCTCTCAGGACTTTGTACTTGAACTACAAACCATACAGAGGGATAATTCTCAAGCCCTGTTTCAGGAAAAATGTGTCAAACTGCATGTATATCAGGCCAATCCCACATTATAAGATAAGACAGAACACTGTGCCATTTGAGAGGGAGCAGGTCGTGGGAACGGTATCAGGAGAAAGGAAAGGTCAAATATTCACTGAAGCACACTTATGATTCACAGAGCTGATGGAAAGGCAGGGCTGGCAAAGTTGTTTAGAAGCATGCTATGGTCACCTTCACCTCCACTGTGAGCCACATTTTGATTTCTCTCAGCTATATTTAGGACTTTTGCTTCAGGGAACAAAGCCCGCCGTTGACGGAGCGGCTTGTGTAAACATCTTTCAGGCGGAAAACATAAACCGAGCTGCCATATGTTCTCACCTGCTGCATGACATGTACAAACACATTTCCAGACAGGCACGCATAGGTCACCACACGGCACATCCAGCACCCCCAAACGGGGCTCACACACATCTGGGCAACACACAAGTCCTGAATGACGTGGATCTGAGCAAAGCCACTCCTTTGATTTCTGTATGTTTTCAATATAGGCCCACCTACCCAGCATTATTTATACACCATATTGCAGGCATAATCTGCATAGCAGGGGAGTTATAAGAAGTGGGGAGACTGAGTGGAAAAATGTGCAAGGGCTTAATTAAGAATGTGGATTAAAGGCTGAGAATAATTACACAGTATAAGAAAGAAAGGCCAGGAGCTATTTTCAGAGCTTTGGCACCTGTACACTCTTGTAAGTGACCTGGCTTTTGTGCATGTTTGTGTTAGTCCGTCCCCCCCCCCCCTCCCCTCACCAGAAACTCTTGAATCCTTGTGTGGATTTTCTTGTTGGGTCCCATCAGCAGGACCCCTCTTTGATGGATGATGCCTGGAAGCTGTTCATCCAAGAGCTACCAGACAGTTAGCGGAAGATGGATGATTTGTGTGCAGATATGCTTTGGGTGTGAAAGAGTGACAGGCTACAGACAGCTCCTCTGCTTCAGGTGTTATTCTAACGTTATTGATTACAAGGTGACAGGCGTGTGAAGGGACGCTACTTAATACTGTAGCAGAAAACGTTGAAAAAGAAAACCTCCCCAGCCTTCTTTCTCAAACCAGTGTTTGTTCAATCCCCCCCCCATCCCCATCGCTTCTCATATAGAATTACAAACCATCTCCCAGCGTAAGACCAGGATGGAAAGGCCAGTATGGGTTGCAGGTCTCTGGTTCTGGTTTTTTGACCTCAATGAAAATAACAATCCATCAATCTGCAGTGTGACACTGACAGGAAAAACATGACCGATCTGACCAGAATGTTTGGATGGACATTTTCATTTCATATATTTTCAAGTCCCACCAATAATACTGGAAAAAACAGCATCTTACTAAAATAAATCCTCAAAATACAGCTTTTTTTTACAGTAATTACAAAAATGTTTTTATTAGTGTTTTAACTATAATGAGTTTCTATTTTCACTATGGGATTTCCACTGATAAGAGAAAATTAGAAAAAAATAATGTTCCCACTTATTTTCATTCTTATGTGAGATATTGACTCAAAGCCCAAAACACACCATTTATGCCTCATGTTACATTGTGACACTGCAAGACCAAACCAAGCCTTTTTTTTTTGAGTCATGCTAAAGTTTAGCTGACAGATTGCTCAAAGGATTAAAGGAAATTTTTCATCCATCTTTGGATTCAAAAACTTAGATTGCAGTTTCTTAAAAGAACTAAATAATTTAGCATGACTTTTGCAGCTAGTCAGAAGCACACTGCAAAAAGAGGTACTCTAAAAGATTAGAAGACAATCTAAATCGCTAAAATGATCTGTCCATGAAGCAAGTAATTTTTTTAAACAAGAAATATCATAATCGAGGTCGAATGAGCTTGGCATTCAAAAAAAGGGGGGAAAAAATGCTTAAAAAAAAAAAGAACTAAATTTTTCTATAGAATTACAGCTGGTTCCACATGCATCAGGTTTATTAGCTCAGCTAAAAGTCCACAAAGCTAAATCAGGGTCAGGCAGGCAGGGGTCAACAACCAGCATAGGAGCATCAAAAGAGAAACAGGAAAAGTCAGAATCCAGGTGAGATTCAGGGCAGCCAGCAGGCAAACTGAGTCAAATACAGACCAGGGCCAGGAAAGCGGAAGCATCAGGCCTGGATGTAACACTTGGTAACACAGGCAGAGTAGCAAAAAAAAAAAAACCCTCACACTGAGTGAATACAGTTTCAGTGCAAACTAGCGCTTATTCTAAAAACATGAATCTAACTTTTTGTTTCCAAAATAATGACAATGCCAGTGCTAAACATTTATTGAACTGTAAAATAGAATTCTTAACAATGAACAAACTAATTACAGTAAGTTTTTTATTTTTATTGTCAAGAGTTTAGAGCACAATAAGTTTTGGCTCATTCTAATAATAATTTCCTTATTTCTCTTTTAAAGGGAAGAAAAACTCTAAACTCTGCTTTGAGATAAGCTTGGGAAGGTGTAGAACAAAGTAAAACCATTTTAAACTTGGTAAAAAAAATCTTGAAATGTAAAAAAAAAAAAAGGTCTAAATCTTTGTAAGTAACAAATAATTTGCAGTGTAAGTTGCCAGATTTTTGTTAGGCAGTGCAGATTTCTCCATTAGCACTTCTAATGTTTCTCCTGCAGCTTCTTTGTTCAAAATCTTTGTTTTCTGAACAATGCAAAAAGCTGCAGCTGTGACAACAGTGATGTCTTGAAGCAAATAATGCCAGTAAGTGATACATGGGGGTGACCAAAAGCTTCTGCAGGGGTGAGAAGAGGGCAGAGGAGCACAAACAAGATTCTTTCATTCAAAACACAAGGCCAAAGCGGGAAATACAATCCGTGGCGTGTTTTCATTCTGGTCAATTGTGCAGGAAAATGCTGAGATTTGGTGTCACACCGGGCGTGTCAGCTCTCAGCCTCCCCACCCTAGACTATACTCACTTTCCCAACCCGGAAACTGCGACTTCCTTCTCCATTCATCTCACTGCCATTTTGTTTTATTCCTCTGTCGCTCTTTCACAAGCTTATTTGTTAAGAAACAGGCTGTTTAGTAAAAATAGGGAAGGCAGTGAAGAGATAACTTTCTCTCATTATATAATAGGAACTATAAAGAGTAAACAATAAGTATTTGAGCTCTTGTTTTCAAACTGCAGAGCTCCACCAAAAAGGTTAAAAGTTTGACTTTCAGAACTGTAAAACAGTCTGAACTGTTTGATTGTGTCAGAGTATGTATAAATGGTTGTTGTAAAAGCCGGGTCTCACAGCAGGGTGTATAACATAAATCACAAGGAGGTCAACCCAGACTGTCACACAAAATAACATTAAAGAGGAAGAGATGACTGGTTTCCAAGGAGGCGGTGAAAGTTTCCCTCCTGGAGGGGGCAGAAACACCGACGAGCGGCTTGGAGTCGAGATGCTTCAAGGTGGTTGTTGAATGACATGGAGACGTTCTTTTTCACCTCGGGCTGTAAATTCTGTGTGTGTGTGTCAGGGATGGTGGAGAAACTCCCTGTAAATAGATACTGAGCAGCATCTATAAGACAAAAAGAAAAGAGGAGCAGATGGAGATAAAACACAAAGATGTTTTTTTTTTGGAGCCAGGCAGACTTAAACAGATCATTACAGATAATCACTGTTGAACTAACACACTTTAAATAGAATAGCTATGAAGACTGAAAAATATGAGTTGAATTGTCAAAAACATCAAGCAAGGATACCTTTTAAAACAAATGAATGAATAAGTAAAATGGAACAAAAACCATTTAGAGTTTGGATTTCTTTCTCTTTTCTTAACTGAGGCTTTGTGGAATACTCTCACAAATCAGAAAGCACGCTCACCCCATGACCTTGAAATAGAAATGGGGAAAAAAACAGTTCAATCAATAATTTTTGTCATCGGGCCCAACTTGGCAGGGAGAAGGTCCAGTTGGGGATATAAGCTTACATGTGAAATGTGTAAAAATGCAGGTCATCAAATAATTTACAGGCAAATTTTGATTTAGTAGCGCACATAACCAATTTGTGGAGCCTAGAGTTTAAAAACAAACAAGAAATGTTGGGTGTGTTTGCAGTGTGAAAATGACATCAGAACCCACACAAAAACTACCGGTTTTGCATTTTACTAGCATTTTAATAGTAAGTAACTTATTTGATTTGGTTGCGAAAGGTTTTTTTTGTAATCGCACTGAAGGAGAATTGCAAGAATATTAAAGACCCACTTTGATGAAAATTGATTTTTGGTGTTTTTAACATGTTCTTATGGCATTTTTCTAATAATGGAAGACAAAAGAGAAACTTTGTTTGAAAAACAGCTTACTTGTTATGCTGTGTGGGCCACAAGCTCCTTGCTACGCTCCATTATGATGCATTCACTTGTAGACCAATAGATCCATGTACGTCTTTGTTTTCCACGTCTGACCTGGCATCTGGATCAAAATTGTACGGCTGGAAAGCTCTAATAGTGCTCATATTCTTTACTGCACCTGTAATGTTAGGTTAAGGGTGTGAGGGGCTGTAAGCTAGCACGAGAGCGAGTAAATGAAGAGCTCTCAGTTATGGGGGATGGGAAGAGGGGGCGTTAGTGGCCACACTAACAGCCACGCCCACATCTGAGAGGGATATTTCCAATCAACTATAGCCACTCTGCAGAAACTGTGTTCTAGAAAACAATAGTTTTTCTGTTTTTGTTTTTTAACAAAAACTGGTTGGTCATAATTAAAAGGGAACCCATGAAAATGATTGAACAGTTGTTAGATTTACTAAAATAAAAGTTTAAAGTCCCACTCCAATCTTTTTATTTTTTATTTTTTTGGCATTCTTATTGATCTTTTAATTATCAATATGCCAACAAAGTCAGAAAAGCTGTTTCCTTTAGCAAGGAAATATTTTCTGCAAAGCGGCAGAAGTGGTGTGGAGTGAGCCTGCCCCTACTTCCCATCAACCATCAGTTTACATGATGTCCCACTAGCTTACAGCCGCTTCGAACACCAACCTAACATTATCAGTGAGACAAAAATGGACAGTATTGGAGCTACCTGGCTGTAGAGTTTTAATCCAGATGCCAGCTAGCATGAGAAAAACAGAGACTTAAATAAATCTATTTGTCTGCAAGAGGATGCGTTGGAATGGAGCGGAGCAGGGAGTTTGTGGTTTACCAATTGATGCTTCTACATCACAAATACAAGCTTTTTCACTGGCAATTTTTCAGTCTGATCCTGATTCACCTGGATTTGAATAAAACATTTTTAAGCTTAATTTTTGTTGTATAAATGTCCCTCCATCATCAGAAAAATGCCACAATAACATGTTAAAAACACCAAAAAACAAAATTTTCATTGAAGTAAAACAAGGAAATTTGGATTTTTAATATTCTTTTAAGCTCTTGCTCTTGTTTCCATATTGTTTTTGAGAAAGACTAAAACTAACCTTCCAATTTCTGAACAGAACAATACAAAAATAATTTTGATTAGTTTTTGCTGAGTGAAAAAACAGACACATAGAGCAGTCCCACCTCACAGCTAGGAGGCTTATTAAACCAGGCTTTTGGTGCGGTGATGTTGTTTTGACGTGACTGGGAAGCCCACTTTTGTCTAGAAACCCTGGCATGTTTAGCCAGCGGAATGCCACAGTCTGACCCCAGACAGGATCCAAAGGATGACATTTGGCAGCTCAAACCTCATCACAGACAAAACATCTCATGCAGCCAAGGTTTGGTGTTCTCTGTCACTTCAGAGAGGCTTAGAAATCCAGCTTTTGAGCACAGATGTCCCTGTTGATTCCTTTTGACAGCTGAGATAAAAGATATGCCAACACCTTTGTGCAGTCTGTGGAATCAAAATAATCGTATCTGCCGCGGGTCTCAAAGACCTGTTAGCAAGTCATCCATTACCCATCCATTAAAAAAGAGCTATGTCAGGAAAGAGCGCAGCGATAAAAATCCGTGAACTCAAATCATTTCACGAATACTTTTACATGCTGATATATTAAACTGCCATAAATACATGATGGATGAACATTCAAAAACAACATAATAGTCAAACGGTTTGTGTGGACCCCGAAAAGACTCCCAGAAGTTTTTTAACCAGCTTTGACGCAACCGTGACGTTTTGGTGATTGAGTGGAGACTGAACCTAAAGCTCCACATCAGGCTGTGCTTTTGAAGCTGACAAGATGGTGGATGAATTAGGTGACGTCTAAACACCGGATCCATAGCTTGGCCACGGAGTGTGTCATAAATCAGCACCATCAATATCAAGCCTTCACTGCCATGTGTGTCCGGCCTATACAGTTACATTTAGGGATCTGGAAGAGATTAGAGCGTTCACACTGACAATGTGCGGCGGGATGCTTTATGAGGGGTCGAAAAACAGGCATGAAATAGTGGGCAGTGGTACAAAACATCACCTCCCATAATTCAGTGTTCATGTGAAGCTTGTTTTGTTTTAAGGAGCTCTGTGTCTAATCTCTGTTTGGAACATAAATTTGATGGAAGTTTTAGCCGAGCGGTCTGTCTATATGGGCTTAAAGCGACCACCAAACCGCTTTAGAGGATTCTATAAGAGGCCGTGTCTCCAAGCCTGAAAGAGGGAAAAAGGGACTGGTTATCCTTTGTGCTATCCTATGGGGTCAAGATGACCATTGACGTGTTCTCCTTACCATGACAAAGGTGGATTAAGGTGGAGAGGATTTCATGTAATCCATGGGCACCAGTGAAGATCACAAATCATTAAAGAAAAAAGTTCAGCGCACTGTCTAGTCGGTTCTAGACTCCCAATGTCAAAGTGCCTAGGATAGCACTAGGGTTATAGATGCATACAATTAAGTCTCCTTCTTTTTTTCTGAGTTATTAAAGTTATTATCCATTCATCAATCTTCTGAATGTGTTGAATCCCGTTTGAGGTCACGATGTTGCTGGACCCAACCAGACTACTGTTGGGCAGAGGCGGAGTGCACCATGGTCACCTGTCTGTTGTATTGTTTTTTTTATTTTATTTAATAATTTATTTATTTATTTCATATTTGACTTTATCTCTCCAATTTAAAAAAATATGAGTTTTAACTATACTCTCTACTTTGATCTAACTCTTGAGTTTAAAGATATTAACCATTTTTGACCAAAGATTTTTGCTTATCAGTTTAATATTTTGGAAAAAATAGCATAGATCTGTAAAAGTTTCTCTGGCACGACCTCCGAATAATTGTACTTCTTATTCTTTCATTTAGAGAGATTTATTTTACCTTAACAGCCACGGATGAGCTTCCTAAGAACTACATTTGAAAACTACAAGGAATGGCTACTAATGCTGGTTACATTAATAGGGCATTGATGAAATAAACTAAAAGACAATCTGACCTTTTAAGTAAGTATCTAGACTGAATTGGACTACAATTGTCTAATTTTGCGTTTCCTCCATTTGATGTTTAGAGGCAAGGCGAGTTAATTTGTATAGTACATTTTGTAGAAAGACAAAGTGCTTTACATAAAACATCAAAGTAGTGATTACTAAAATAAAAACTTAAAAATAAATGATTTTAAAACCAGCTTAAGGGAACAGTCCGTGGATGAACCTCTAAATAAAAATTGGTAATCAAATGCAGCTGAGAACAGGTCAGTCTTTAACTTGGATTTAAATAAACTGTTTCAGCTTTCTAGAAGTCCATTTCAGATATGTGAAGCATAGAAGCTGACTGCAGCTTCTTCATGTTTGGTTTTGCCTCTAGGAAAGGACAAAATTCCAGATGCAGAGGACTGGAGAGGTCTGGATACTGGATTAGGAGTTCTTCATAAACCAGCAAAATAACTTTAAAGTCTATCCTCTGGCAGACCTCAGAACTGGAAAGATGTGGTCTACGTTTTTTGGTATTTGTAGGAGAAAACAAGATGGAACGGAACCTTGTGGGACGCCGTGTAAAAGGGATGCAGAAGAGGACACAGAATAGAGACCAAATTAAATACATTTAGGACGCACACAATTGATTGCTATCATTCTTTCAGATACAATGTTGTTCTACCTGTTATTTATTAAAAACCTAAGTAATGTTGATTGGATGTTGTTCTTTTCTTGAAAATGTCCTAATAACATCGGTTAACTGAGATTGTTTTAACAGAGCTTTGTGAATAAACGTTGCCTCCTCTGAAGGTATCTCATGCCCTCATTTTCTCCAGATGTATTCCAGCTCTTTCAAAGAATCTGCTGTTAGATGAACACCATCAGGACAATATCAGCTTCAGTTGTCTTCAAGCTTTCCTTCCCTTTTGGCAGAACATCTGTCCAGCATCTGGGGTGCTGTACTTGTTTCCTCAGCCTAATGCTTGTGGACCAGAAAACCAAAACCTCCTAGTTTTTTTTTTTTTTTAAGTTACACCAAAATCTCAGTCTGAGGAAAAACAGCTGCCACCCTCCCCTTCCTCTTCATTAATAATTCAAGACTTTATTTGCTGTAAGTCCTCACGTTAAATCCCTGCCACACTGAACAAAGACAGCTCAGGCTTCATCGGAAAGTAAATCTATTCTAGATGCATGGAAATGAGCCAAAAACAATATCACAGTTTCATTTAGCACACAGGCCTGTGGAGTTTGACTGAATCTAACATGATGAATGGCTGTAAATCTTTAAAGCCAACTCCTGCTGCAGACAACACAGCTATGAATGACAGTCTACCTCTGCACCTTTTAATATTAATTAATGCTACTTTTCCTTTGCATGAGATAAAGGCTTTGTAGTCCAGAGAAAAAAAAAATCCTTAAGAGACTTTCTGGCTCATTACTTGTGCTTATTGAGTTAAAGGAAAATAGATGGCCTCCATTAAGAAAGCTCTGCTGTGCAGTAACTCACCATAAGTGGCTCCATTGGAATGAAGACTGATCGGGACATTAGATGATACCAGTCTCATGAATTTGACCTTAAATCTGATCCCTGATTTGAATCCTAAAGTTTAAAACAGAAACACATACAGGCCTCGGGGTGAAGAGAGAAACCAGCAGTTCAAGGGAGTCATTCAGAGCCAGCTCCTGTGAGAATGGTTCTACTCACACTATGTTTGGTTTTTGCTGAATGTTTGACACGTCCTGCACGGGCAATTTATGAAGGGAGTAAAATCAAATTAAATCCTGCAAACTGTGACAGAAAACACAAAAGTTAAAGAGAATAAATTCATTGCAGTTATAAATTACATTGCTCACCCTGAAAAAACAAATCCAAGGTATCAAACAGAAGATGTTTTTCTACCAGATAACGTGTTAAATTAATGCAATGATGTCATATCAAGTTAAGCACTCTTAAATATAAGGATGCTGATCCTTTAAGCTGTTCACTGACACATGGTTTTAATTCACAGAGAAGAGTGTAGATGTAAATCCCACCACTATTCCTCCTTTACAGTAAAGACAGCAAAACATAGATTCAAAAAACAATGAAGGTTAACACTTTCCAGACAGCCATTAAGGTGTCAGCTGGAAGCCAGAATGAAATGTTCTGAATCACATCATTGACCATGTAATGGACATGTTTATAATTAGTCTCTCTTCATAATGAACATGTACAGTGTCTGTGCATGTGTGGCGTTAAAGACCCACTCCAATGAAAATTGCGTTTTTGACATGTTTTTGTGGTATTTTAACATGTCTATAGAATAAAGCTTAAAACTGTGATTCTGAATACTTTTGTAGTCAAATTGTTGTGAATCAGGAGCAAATGAATAATGCCGTTTGAACAAAGATCTTATATGTGATGTAAAAAATATATGCTGGGTGGGCCACAAGCTTCCTGATCCTCTCCATTCTGATGGATCCCCTTGTAGGTGATTAGACTGTCTTTGTTTTCCTAGTCTGAGCTGACATCTGGCTGAAAACTGCACAGCTGGGTAGCTTCAATATTGCTCTCCATTTTGTTGCACCGGTAAAGTTAAGTTTGGGGTGTGAGGGGCTGTGAACTAGTGGGATTGCTTGTAGATAGCTTTTAGCACTGAGGAAGGGAAAGGGGGGCGGGGTTGCTCTGCGTCCATAAGACAGTGGTGAATTTCTAACGAACTGCCACTCTGCTGAAAAACTATGTCCTAGAAAACGACACAAGTTTTTGGATTTTGGATAAAAACAACATAAACATAATAAAAAGACAACTGGGAACACTTTCAAAATAAATCAAAAAATGATCAGAGTGGCTCTTTAAGATAAAAGAGTTAATTCTCAGAATGCCTGCAATCAGATGAAAAGACCAAAAGACCTTTTTCTGCTACTTAGAGGATTTATTGAAGCCATAATTAAAAAGTACTGTTCTTTTATCTCTGTCCTTCTGTCTCTCCTGAAATTTCAAAAGCATTTAGATTGCTCTTGATAATTCAAAACATGTTTGTATCTTATCAGCCCTCCAGTGTTTTGGAGCACATGGCCCTAATCAGGCCCCTCGACTTTTTCTTAGGACCTGCTTGCAGGGCAATCACTCTTTGAAAAGCAAATGAACCTGCATTCTTGTATCTGCAAAGTGAATGCATTCGCATGAGTCAGTGGAGGCTCGCTGACCTGTAAAGAGTCGCCGGCGTGGTCTGATGAGGTCAGTTGAAAAGGTTCTGAGTCCGGCAAATCATTCACACGAGAAAGGAGGAGAAGAAAGCCAGTGTGCACCAGGAGTGCTGCGTGATCAAGGCTCCATGTGAGAGAGGGAGGAAGCAGCGCGGGTGTCATTAGCAGGTCACTCACTTAGGTTGACCTTCAAAATTTCCCCCACACCCTCCTTATCTGTGTCTGTGCCACATGCACAACAGGAGTAATGTTGAGCTACACTTCATTTCCAAATGCAAACCAGAGGCACTAATGAACAGCCATGAAGGTGGATGTTCAGACTGAAGGTAATAACTTCAAAAGCATGCAGGCATAGGAGCTTCAATCTAAACGTATCCATGTATTTTTAGTCATAGAAAGGATTTGTCAATATTAAAGACTCACTCCGACCATCTTTCAATCTCTTTTCAAAGTGTTTCCAGTGGTCTTTGAATTATGAATTATGATCTAAGAGTTTCTGCAGAGCTCCAGTGGTTTATTAGAAATTCCCCCCTTCTGAGTTCTGGGTGGGACTGCTGACGCAGTCCTTTGTTTACATGCTCTTCCACTAGCTCACAGCCCTTCACACTTCCAACCAAACACTACGGGAGCAATACGGGAGTTATCCAGCCGTACAGTTTTAAGCCAAATGCCAGTCAAGAGGAGGAAAACAAAAATGGATATGGATCTAGTCGTCTACAAATAGATGCATCAGAATGGAACAAAGCAGGGAGCTTATGACCCGCCCAGCATATTTTCTACATCACAATTAAGCTCTTTTTCAAACAGCATTTGTTTTCGTCTGCTCCTGATTCACTTCGATTTAAATTAAAAAAAACTCAGAAACGCAATTTTGAGCTTAATTTTCTTAAAGGCCGTGTCACGCAGTCACTACGTACATTTTGCGCATGTTTTACATATAAAAATGAGGTCTTTCCTGTTTCTTGTGTTCGTCATTGTGCACGGATGTCCGTCGAAGGATTTGGATGACAGGTCTTTATGTGAATTAGATATTGAGCTGTTCAAAATTTTTGGTCAGTTGACAATTATGCAATTTACGTGTGTTTTACATAGTTTATACACAATTATGACGCACTGTAAATCTTGCACGATTTTACGTGATGTTTCAAGATGCTCACACAAATTTGTGGCTTTCAGCGACTATTCCACGTATGTCCACGTATGTTTAACAGACCTTTCATGCATGTAAATATGTATATAACTTTTCTATCACATATACAGCACACGTTATGTTGATTTACCTGTTCTTTGTGTGGTTTATTCATGCTTCTTCCATGGTTTCAGCATGGTTCATTCCTGAATTTCCCATAAAGACCACAAGTTTTCTCACTTTTTCTTTGTATGTTCACATAAGACCAATTTTCATCCGTGCAAGATGTGTCAAATGTATTCCGTGGCTGTGTGATACGGCCTAATTTATGTCCTCAGCATTGGAAAAAAATTCACAAGAACATGTTAAAAACACCAAAAACACAATTTTCATCAGTTTTTGCAGCAATACGTTGAAGATCATTTTTAAAGCTAGGATGGGAGGGTGCATTTGGTTGTGCAGCAACAAGAAATTACGGGAAACAATAACTGATAAAGAAACCTCAGAACCTGATTGTGCAAAGATCCTTCCATGTAAACTATAAACTATATCAAAATACAAACTTTTGTAACTTCACAGCACCTTTAGTCAGACGCACGACTCCCTCTGCTATTGACACTCTTTGAAACAATTTCCCTTGGTAAACTATGTTTATGACACTTACAGATCTAATAAAAGTGAAGGACAGGTGGTGCTCATATGCAGAAGATTCAGAGGAGGACAGTTGCACCTCTGGTATAAATAAAGATGTTTCCAGCTACTGCAGAAGGAGAAAGTTCAGAGCACTTATGTCACATCTCAGCTGAGATATATTGACTTGTTTTCTTGGTTTTAGCTCAACCTTGATGTTTCTGTTTTACATGACTTCAGTGCCTCAAACTAAAGACCAGCACCTTTTCAGACTCACATTCCATTAAGATGAGAGATATCCTCTGAACGTGTGAGGAGGTTCAATCTCATGCTGCATCATGTCCTAATGGCTTAAAAAAACTACATTTCAGTGATCTCAAAATCTGGTGGATCTGAAGCTTTGGGACTATTTAAGCTAAAAACAAAGACGCAAACCATTTTTCTGTGTTTATTATGTAATTAAACAGGTAATACATTACAATAACAAAAGAACTTCTCTGTTCTTGTAGAAACATGTTTGTTTTCTCTCACTTTGTACTAACCACTTTTGAAAACCGTTTCAGCATGAAAACGTGTAAAACAAATTGAGTGACATAATGCAGTCAGCATCCGTGCATCAGAACAATACAGTGAGAAAAATGTGCGATTTAACGATTCTGACGTGCAGATTTTGGTGTCGAGCTTTGGTTATTCATGCACACTCTGTGAGGAATGCACTGACATTTTGGAACGTCTGTCTCAGTCTGCATTTGGACACATCTCTGCCTGCTTTGACAGATTCATTTGCTTCCTTGATTGAGTTTGAGCAATCTGTGCTTGTGTGCTGCTGTAACTGAATCGACGCCAAATGAGCATGTGTGTCTGATCCACTGCTAGAGCTGATATTAGTTACATACGCAAAGCAGTGTACCATGTTTCTAAACTTGTACACATTAAGCCTGACACTTCAGTCTAAAGTTTGTGTGAGCGTTTGGAGTGTATTTATTTAAAGTTGAAAGTATTTAAAATGAATATAATGCAATTTAGCCACACAAGCTATAACAGAGAGGCACTCATAGAAGTGTTGTTACGTCTTAGGATTTGAAAAATTAAAACTTCACTTAAAGTCTTAACATCTTTGATCTCACATTCTTTCATATTTTGTAGCTTAATGACTTAATCCACAACACTGTTTGGTTAAAACGTAATTAACAGATAACCAGAGTCAAACTAAATCACTTTTGATGATGATATACAAATACCGGTAAGTGTTTATGGGTGACATATGGGAAAAACAACACAAACAGCATCTATGACACTGCAAAAACTCAGTCTGTATATTGTGCAATATTTGGAAGCTAGACGTGATGACGTTTAGTGATATCATGAAGGTTGCTCATTTCTGTCTGATCAATGTAAGCAGCCGCTACTTGCCCCAGTCTCAACAATATGGGCTGTTCATGTACAATATACAGTCCTTAAACTTGAGGGGTCCCTACAAAATGTATTATATAGATTTAAAAATCTAGTATTTTCTCCTGGCTAACACGCTTTTCTGAAAGAGGGAATCCTAACGTACATCCATGCAAAATTTGGTGCTTATACCACAAAATGCACAATTATTTGAATAACCGGCTCTACTGGTAGGAAAATCTATAAAAATGAGAGTCTGAAACAGGATTAAACGTTAAAATTTATGCATAAAAGTCTCACATCTTTATGTAAATCAATCCATGTGAAAAAACATTCCTTGGAAGAAAAAGGTTATTGCCTTTAAGAGCTGAATTGTCTGAGGGCTTTGTCTGATACATGAGGATGTGATTCATGTTGAGACAGCAGGACTGAAGCGCAGAGCCAGTCAGTGGATCAACTTTAAAAAACAATGAGGCAGTGTTGTGCGATGTGGCGCAGGAATCAGTGCGTGATGACTTAGCATTTCAATGAGAGAGAGACAAAACTACACAAATGAATATAAATACAACTAAATACAAAGATATTACACTCCTGGTACGACATCAGACCTCATACAAAAAATGCAAACAAAATACATTCACACACACACACAATAAAGATAACATTTTTACACAAGTTACAGTCTTTGGCTTTTCAACTATGACTATGTTTATACTGCTTTTTTAAAATTGACTGTTTTCATGAACTGTTTTAAGTGCTTTTTTTAAAAATTGGTCAAGAGATGAAAAGTTGAAGACTTCAAGTTTATCTAAAACTAAACAGTCTCTGTAAAAAAAGATGTTGGCTTTGGACAGCAGACGAAAGAAATCCACTGTAACACACGTTTATGCTTCTTCAAAGTCATTCAGATGTTGTCTTTTATATGAGTGGCGGGTTTTCTACGGCTACAGCAGAGTATTCAGTCTCAGACATGTTAGGAGCCTCGATGAGACGTGCCAGGCCCGTTCGAGTTGAATATTTGAAAATGAACGCCTTCATGAGGTCATAACGGTAGTTTCTGTTGATGAAGTTGTAGAGAATGGGGTTGAAGCAGCAATGGAGTAATGATAGGCACTGGGTGAGGTGCAAAGCCACGTAGAGCACATTCTCCAGGCCACAAGTCAGGGGCACCAAGCCCAGCTGTGACAGGGAGTCAACCAAGAGCACGGAGTGGTAAGGCCCCCAACATGCCAGAAAAACAACAATGTAGGCCAGAATAACTCTGCGGCTGACGCGGCGCTCTTGCTCCACTGGAGATGAGGATGATGAAGAGGAGGAGTGGGCGAAAGCTCTGGCCAGCAGGGCATAAAAGACTGCAATGACCGGAAAGGGGAGAACAAAGCCCAGCAGGATAAAACTCAGCTGCACTCCAACCATCCATTCCGTGTGGTTCTCCTCTGGGTACACAGGCCTGCACAGCATGGTGTCGCTGTGCGTTGACTTCACAGTGTGCAGGAAGTGGGTGTCTGGCAAGGAGGCTACCAGAGCCAGAAGCCAAACCCCCAAACACACACCTCGGCGGATCAACTTCCTGCGTTGGGCTCCTTCCTCTCTGGGCTGCAACAGACTAAAGTAACGGTCCACGCTCATGCACGCCAAGAAGAAGATGCTGCCAAAGAGGTTGACAGAGAACAGCAGGTGCGTGAGTTTGCACGCAACTTCCCCAAACGGCCAGTGGCCGTGCTGGGCCAGCGAGCTCACCCAGATGGGAAGTGTCGCGCACACACACAAATCTGCAACCGCCAGGTGAGCGATGTACGTGTGCGTCTCATGGCGAGGGGTGGAGTCTCTTTGAGCGCGGATGTTCACCCAGAGGACGAGGGCGTTGGCAGCCAGGCCAATGACGAAGATGAACGTGTAAAGGACGCACATGGAGTACAGTAGGGCGCTGCGATTGAATGCTGTGGCACAAACCATGGCCTCCACACTCGTGATGTTGCTGAAGGTTTCAGAGAAGTTCAACTCCCCGAAATTATCCCACAGGTCTTCAAACTCACTTAGACTCATTTTTCACTGATGGTAGAGGCACAAAGACCACTGGAGGGGGTGCACAACCTGACTGGAACAGACCCTGTGAAAGCAGAAAACAAGTAGATTGTGAGTTTGACAAACATAAAAGTGAATAACTCAGTATTAACATTTACAATGATAGCTTAAAGTCCCACAATTTAATCATGTTTTGAGCTATTTTCAAAGTTTTCCCTGTGGTCGTTTAATTATGATTATGACATTTTTAGGCAAAATCAAAAAACCTGTAGTTTTCTGAGACAGTTTCTGGGGAGCAGCTGGAGTTCATTAGAAATTTGAACTGTTGATGCGGAGTAGGCCCTACCCAATTTACCAGCATCCATCTGATTACACACTCTCCAGCTAGCTTACAGCCCCTCATACACCCAACCTAAAATTACTAGTCCAATAAAAATGGCGAGCAATATCGGAGCTATCTGCTGGAGCTATCCAGCAGAGCAGTTTTAAAGCCTAACTCCAATTTAGACGAGGAAAACGACAGAATTATTTGTCTGCAAGTGGATGGATCAGAATGGAGCGGAGCAGGGAGCTTATGGCCCGTCCACTGTAGCAGCTACGACACACCTCCAAGCTTTTGCCCATGGTACTTTTTTGGTCTGCTCCTGATTAAAACAAGAAATATTCAGAGATGCAATTTTAAGCTTAAATTTCTTTATATTTGTATTCCAGCATCAAAAAATGATACGAGAACATGTTAAAAACACTATTTTCATTGGAGTGGGTCTTAAAAGTAACTTTTTTTCCATTTATTTCTTATTTTACACGAACAAAACAGTAAAACATAAGTAAACTTGTGTTTTAATGAGTTCCTAAAGGATCCGAATGTGGTTATCTCGTTAAAACATCACTTGTATAAGTTAATAACAACTCCTTGTTATTGTGTCACCCACTGTGGGGTTTTCTATGATTGATGTGCACTCCAGGGCCAGCACAATAAATGTTTACATTAGCCCCTCTGGCACTCTGGGCTGACTGGACACAAGGAAGTGGGACTGAGAAACCAAAACAGGGTGTTTTTCCGGCATGTTCTGGGCATTCCAAGATAAAGCACCGGTCAGGATGGGAAACCTGATGCTTCTTTAAAGAGTGCTTTCCTTAAAATGCTTGTTATTATAAAACACAAGGAATCCCGTGTCTCGTCTTTGCTCATAAGGTTGGAAAAGAGAGGGTGAAAGATCAGCTGTCACCACCCAGATGATCAAAGGAAACTTTGAATGCCTTATTTTAAAGCATACAAGTCTCATAATGTGCACACAAATGCATTGTGCACATAGGCAGAGAGAAAGGTGACTAAAACAGCGTGAAAGAGTATTGAAATAGTCTAGACTGCTTTGGAATGCCAATAACCCGCTGTGATTTCTCTGAGCCTAATGGACCTCTGAAATGTTCACCTCTACATGGCCTGCTTTCACAGCTTTCTGCTGCAATGTCTCTCTCAACTAACTGTCAGCCTGCAACAGCGCGAGAGATCAGAGGTGAGAGGTGATGCATCAAAACCAGAACACGAGCGGCTTAACCCCGCTGCTGCCCCCGACCCACTCGTACACCCACAGAGTGAATAGTGCGCAGAGATCAGCAGGAGGCTTGACGCCTGCAAAATGGTGCGACTGGGGTTAAAAAAGGAGGTCAGCGTCCACTGGGTGGCACAGCACGCCGGAGAGCAGTGAAATGTGACCGTGTCGGACATCTGTCTGTGTGGGAGACTTGTTCTCTATGTGGGATAATTGGCACAAAGTCACAGAGGAGGAGGAAAGGAAAAAAAAGAAGTTGAAAATAAATATGCATGAGGGCACCTGGAAAATATTAGTCTGTGCAGCTGTTCCAAGAAGAGTCGCTATCTATACCATTACTTATCTAATTCACTAATTCAATTATGTATGAAACTTTTAGGCGTAGCGTTTAAACTGACGGCAGCAGAAAAAAATGTCAAATATTAAAAATAAACTCTGAGTTTTGCCTTTTATAGCCCTAACAGAACTTTCTATATTTCAAAAATGAAATCAAAGTAGAAAAACATCTTTTTCCATGATTTTTCTTCATCCATTTTTTTCCAGTTAATTTATTCACCAAAATCAGTTTTCGAAACAGTAAGAGCACCACAAGAAAGTAAAAAGACAAGAAAAATTGTCTTACTCATTATTCTTGAAAAAGAAAAACAATCTTACTAAAGTTTTTTCAATAGCAAAAAAATGTTAGTTTAAATAAACAGGTAGGCTATTAGTGACTAGAGTTTTTATTTATTTATGTTAATGATTATTTGAAGAACATCTGCCCATGGGTTGATCATTTTTAAATAATTTCTTAGGACCCTTTGCTGTGAGGAAAGATCTGTAATCTTCAATAAAAATCATTCTAGCTTAAAAAAAATAACCAAAATCAGTGGTATTGTGAACAAATTTTTGTACTACTCTTGGCATGTTTAGTAAAGAAACTAACAAAAGTGACCAAACGTCTTGGGGGGGGGGGACTCTTTTGATCGTTTTACTTCTTTTTGAACTATCAGGGATCCTAATCATTTAAATTGAGAGATTTTCAGAGCGACGTTAGTCGTTCACAAAGGTTTCACCCTTAAATTTATCTTATACTATATGGAAAATGCCTGAAGGTGCCAGGTAGGTTTCAAACCAATTACCATTTTAACACCCACAAAATCAGATAACGCACAAGATAGCAAATCGAGCACATCTCTTCCATTCTCCTGGTCAATTCTGCGTTTCCTCTCTGCTCCCTGTCCTGTCTGACCTGCACTTCGCTCACAAAAACGGCTAAAGCTCTTTTGTTGCTCACAATACACACAGAGAACGAAGCAAACGAGGGTCATTTTTTCATGTGCAAATGTAACCCACAAGAGGAGGAGTGCAGGTGCAACGTGTTTGGCAAAAGTTTCCTCCTGTCGGTCTCGATCTACCGGCTCCATGCTCCAGGATAAAATCTGTGGATAGAACAAGATGTTTCCGCGTTGATAAACAATAAACTGTCGCTCTCCGCGTCATTACGCATGGAGCAGGAGCAGAGATCCCAGCCCGCTGCCGGCAAAAAACACACAGAAAGTCACATATGCTATTGTTGATTTATATCAGGCAAGATACAAACTTCTGTTATCAGTTCTGAGCTGACGGAAGCCTGACTTGCTGAGAGTTTGAATCTGGAGACAAACACACAGAAGCAAACAGAAGCGATGATAAAGAAAACGGTTGTTTTGGGGACATTTTGCGTTTTACATGAAATATTAATCTAAAGCTCAACCATTCGTTTGAAAATGAAATAAATAAAAATTAAGTTTGTCATACACTTGAACAAATCCAAAGTAAGCAGCAAAGCGCGTCCAGCATCTCTGTCAGGATCATCAACGCTAACATGTTCGCCTTCCTTCCTTCCCACGCAGACGGGTTTTCCAACATCTTACCTCTGTTTCCTTCTCTTCTCTTTGATCTTCTTCTGTCGTCTGAAGGGCTGAAATGTTAGGTGGCAGTTTTAAGGCTGAAGCGTCACTTCTGCTCCGCTCGAGCGTCAGTGTGGCTCACCCCGCCTCTGCGAATGAATCGGACGGAGTCCCGTGCGGCGAGCCGCACTTGCTGGTGTTTAGAAGCTACGCCTCCAAGGCTGGTCCTCCCAGCCTAAAGCGCGCGTTGACATCACCTCAGGCAAAACACCCAGTTTCAGCCAAGTGTAACAGAAAAATAAAACAACGAGGAGGTTCCTGCTCGGGACGCACCGAAGCTGGATGTGTAACTTTGAGAAGATTATGATGTAAACAAATGTTTTTAGGCAGGCTGCTGCACGTTTTAAACACAAACTCAAAGGAAAGCAGTTTTTTGGTGTGTTTTTAACATGTTCTTGTGGCATTCTTCTCATGAAAGAGGACATATATTAAGAAAATTAAGCTTAAAATTGCATTTCTTTATTCAAATCGTTGTAAATTAGTAGCAGACAAAAAATGCAGTTGGAAAATCCTGTAGCAATATAGTAGGTACTATATTCAGCAGATCACAAGCTTCCTGCTCCGGACCATTATGATGCATACATGTACTTTCAGTCAAATAGATTTATGTAGTTCTTTGTTTTCCTTGTCATAGCTGTTATCTGGCTCAAAATGCTCCTCTTTTTTGTTGCACCGGTAATGTTAGGTTTGGGTTGTGAGGGGCTGCAAGCTGGTGGGAGAGAGTGTAAACAAAGGAATGATGGGAAATGAGAGGCTTACTACACGCCAACAGTCCTGCCCACAACTCAAAGCCATATTTCTAATGATCTACTGCCGCTCTGCAGAAACTGTGTCCCATAAAACGACACAGTTTTTGGATTTTGTCTAAAAACAACATAATCATAGTGAAAGATCACTGTGAACTCCTTTAAATGAGATCAAAAGATGATTGGAGTGAAACTTTAAGCTCTGCAGAGGTGAAGTTATTGTTCCATTTTCAGCATATCCTGTCAGGGGTCACCACAGCAAATCACCTTTCTCTGATTCGCACAGGTGGTTTGGCAGAGAATTTTACACCGGACGCCCTTCCTGACACAACCCTGCATCTTATCCGGGCTGGGGACTGGTACAGGGAGGTCCAGACTTGGGTCGCTTGTGGTTACGTGGTTAGGCAGTAGCATAAAGGGTCTTGCCGGAGGACCCACACTGGATGAACCTCATTGTGCCCAGTAAAACAGATTTAAAAAATCTGCAATTTCATTCAAAGAGATTTTTTTATTTTTTTACCAGGTGCGTTTTATATTTGTTTATGAACAAAGACTACAATTGGTAAAAGGACTCTATTAATTAAAGTAGAATATAAATAATAAATGTGTTTTTGTTTTTATAAATATTTTTTTAGGAATGCCTTTTTTAATGGCTTTGCAGCCATATTAATACAATATAAACAATAGAACAAGAGCCAATAGTTGATAACAGCAAACAAAACAAAAACCGAAAGGAAAAAACTACTGATAAAAAGTTCTAAAAGACTTGATTTATTAAAAGAGCTGCAGTAAAGACGTTCTCTCGCAGGATACATTTTAGAAAAAACCTGCAATCTCTCATTGTGACAAGTTCTCTCATTTTGTACTGTAAACCATAGAATGAAGAAGGTGTTGAGTCTTCAAATGTTTACTTTCCCAATTCAGTTCTGACCTTTAGGACAAACATCTGCAGAAAATTAGGAGAGCACAGATGGTTCTGTTTGTTCTCATGCAATAAAGGGTAAACTTTTAGCACTAACAGCCAAAGAATGAACCTATACATTCAATAAACAAGACTCTGTTAATGTACAAAAAACAAGACTGGGCTAACCAACCAGAGTACAGTGGTGCGTTCCTTCCCTCGGGCACTTTTCACAGTAAATCAGAAGTCTGCATCCTTATGCATTCATAAGGAGGAGATGACAACCGATGAGTAAAAAGTGAAAACATTACTGAGGTCGGCTGTCTTCTCCAATGAAGCAAGGAAAGATTTAGTCTTTGGCTACTCATCCAATATTGCTAGATCAGTGTTTTTCAACCAGTGTGCCGCGGCACACTAGTGTGCCGTGGGAGATGGTCAAGTGTGCCGTGGGAAATTGCCCTCATTCACTGATCTAAAAACATTTCCCATCTCCAAGATATCAGCTCTGTGTTCATCCAAACAAACCCTGATAAAACACTGAGTAGTTAAGAATATAAAAGATCATAAAATATTTTTTTCTTTGTGTTTATTTGATTCTATTAAAGACATTTTGATAAGGACGACGGTACCGCATTAAGCTGCATCTAAAGCCGTTTGCGGAAAAGTCCCGCCCCTTTAACTGTCTCCGCCAATCATTCTTGAAGGCTTAATCACATGTCATCAGTCTGAGGAATCAGAAGTGGTTAAAGTCTCAACTTCCTTGTTCCAATTTAGCTCAAAAAGTCTCTCAGTTCTAACAAAAATACCAGCTAAAGATCGTCTTTAGCGGTGTAGCTTCCACAGAATTTTTTTTTCCACAGAATTCCACAGAATCCGGTATCGGACCGTGGAAAAAGTGAACAAAACAACGAAGCCCAGAGACGAGAGTCTTACTGCCCTTTAGCATCAGATTTCACACTACATCTCCCATGATGCATTGGCTTAAAGGGACAGGTCTCAGCGTACAATGAGTCGTCCTTGTTATACGTCTTGAAACCACAAAGAACACGCATCAAACAGATTTTTAATGTTCTAACTTAACTTTTATTTTATCTCAGAAAAAACAGCTGCAACTTCCATCTTTCTCTGCCACAATTATCATGTGAGATGGGGGGGGGGGGCTGTTGATCAATACAGACTGAGGTTTTGCTTTTTTATTTTTTTTTGGATGCTGGTGTGCCGCGGGGTTTTTGGCAAGGTTAAAGTGTGCCGTGGCTCAAAAAAGGTTGAAAAACACTGTGCTAGAGCATGAATTCTCACATTTCCTCCAAGATCAGCACTGCTCAAAATGATCTGGGTTTGAACACAGATGCCTCTGTTACATAAACCAGTGAATGGCGCCACACACTCATTTTTGATTGGTTCACCATCGACCATGTAATGAATAGAAAGCTGAAGTTCTACAGTTAAAGGTTTCCCAGTTTGGTTTTTGTTGTGGTTTTATGTAGAGTGTTTAGAGCAGCTGCATTTGTTGCCTTTTAACCTGTTCGGGCTTGGTGCAGGTTAGTTCAGACGATTCTCTGCATTGGGTTCATTTGAATGACAGGACAACTGGTTTATCTTTCGGTACAAATTTTATTTTTTGCACAACATATGTTCAGACTCCTGCCTGCAGCCCACAAAAGGCAAAAAGCCTCTTTAACTTTTGAAGGTTAGCCAACTTAAAATTCATTAACCGTTTAACACCGGATGTTTAGCCCTAGTGTTGACATTCTTTCAACCACTGTAACTTTTTAACCGTTTACTCAAAAGCAGCTTTGTGCTGATATGCAACACTTTAAAGTAAAGAAAATTTATTCGCGTCAGAATCTGTTGGAATTAAGTTAATTGCCTTAACGGTCAAATAGTTATGGTAGTTCAAAGAGTGTACAGAATGTTGTTTAAGTGTCGCGTGCGAGATCTCTGGTATTAGAGGGTTAAATAACAAAAAACAGACTTAGATACATACATAATTTTGCAATGTGTGTCTTTCCCACAAAATATCAATTAGACATAGGTACAAATAAAATAAATAATATGGAGTTCTGCACTGTGCAACCTTCCTCTGTATCATTACCAACCAAGCTCTGCTTTAGCACGACGCTCACAGACCAAGAGGGAGAAATCGACAGCCAATATATGCAACTGAGTCAAAGATTTGGAGAATGACACTTTTCATATTTAGAAATCACCTACTGAACAGGGCCATGGTTTATACATCTGCAAGCCTGGCTTAGCATTGTTTGCTTTGGCCTTAATCACAACTGCCCTTACAAGTATTTATGGACATTAAATAGGCAAACCTGTACGGGGGCTTGCAGATGGCCTGCAGGAAATATCAAAGTCATAGACCAGTCAATGTGCCCTTAGAGTGAAAATCTTCATGCACATTTTTTTCTATGGACAGGTCAAAGTGAACACGTATAGAAAATGGAAGGCTAAGTAAAGGTAAAATAGGTGAGACGAAGGCACATGGGGATGTATATTTCATTTTTACACCCTGTGGGTCCGTTGTGCGCCGTCTGTTAAAAATGAAGACATTAGACAACCAGAGCATTGTTTGTGTGGGCATCCTATGGATGTCCTACAGGCGCTTACATATCAGGTGCATTACTAACGACTAGTAAGGACATTGGTAAGCGGCGTGAACACCCCATACAACTGCATCACCTGTGTGTTACAAGTGCGTGTAACATCCATTCTACAAATGCTTCACAATACCCCTTACATGACAATGGTACGTTCCATTTCGACCCTCCAGAAATGACAACCCAAAAACGTGCAGCACCTGTCCAGGGGCCTCATTTATAAACGTTGCGTACGCACAAAAGAAAGCATACGCCACTCTCTACGCAATAGTTGAGATTTATAAAAAGCAAACTTGACGGGAAAATGTGCGGTCCTTCACGCAAGCTCTGACCCAGGCGTACGCACAAAAACGGGTAAAATGAGAAACGGCGACACCGTCGGCAGATGGAAGAAACACGTGAAAGTGAAAATGACAATACTGCCTCTCATGAATAACTTCACTTTTCTCATGAAGACTTCACAAAGCAAGTCTCACAATGAACAGCTACACGAACACCTGTTTGATCGATCAGCAGTGAAACAAACAAAAAGAAAATCAAACGACAATTACAACAGAAATTCAAATGAACACTTACTTGCAAAAAGAAAAGAGAAAGATGTTCTGCAATATTGGCATGTTGTGCAATTCATCCTCATAAATAATATAGTTAACAGAACGAAATAATGTACAAAACTGATATTCTCGTCAATGTGTCCGTCTGGAGGAGCAGATATAGTCAAAGTCAAAGTCAAAGTCAGCTTTATTGTCAAATATGCTGCATCCGTAAGACATACAGCACAGATGAAATTGCTTTCCTCTCATTCCAAAGTGCAAGCAGCATATAAAATAATAAATAAACGACTTAAAAATACATTCTTTTAAAAACAATAAAGCCGATAGAGCCGCTGCGTGTGCACGCGCCGCCAGATGCGTGCGAATCAGACAGACAGACAGACAGACAGACAGATCAATTGTTCACTGGGGAAAGTTGTTTTCATAGTAAAACATTTCTTCGTAAGCTATGGAATTATGGTATTCATGCATATGCCTTTAGTTTGTTTGATTTTTGATAAAACAATGTATGGCGTATGTCTCAACCATTCAGAAAGCAACAAGAAATTACATTTGATGAACAATTTCCCATTTCCACGTGGATTATTACAGACATCTGTAGCTTGTCAGATGCAATTAAATGGATGGAATTAAAATGCTCCATCACAATGCGTAATGACGCACAATGGCTGATCTTTGAAGATGTGGCAAATGGAAGAATTGGGAGTAAACGCATCAGGACGAGTGGCTTATGAGCCGGTTCCGACTTCTTCGAGCCGTCCTGTTGGAGCTTTTGGGGGTGTGTCACCCGGTGCATCAGGCACGTCGGTGTCCTCCCCGACACCCCCCACCCCCCGCCTCAGTCACTACTCCACGTAAAAGGGACTCCCCAATAATTGCCGCCACTCTCTCATCAAGAGGGGTCAGCTCCGGTGTCCCCTGTCCCCCACCCGTGGCAGACACACTCTAGTGATGCAGCGCCAGACGTTTTTTGCCCCGACTTTGATGTCCGTCTGTCACTGTTTGCCACTCACGTGCTTTTTCGGCATTAGTAATGCCCACACTGTGCCCTCCAAACAACATTTTTCTTCTCTTTTCCACCTCGCCAACGATAACTTCTACTTCACATCGAGTGAAGTTCCGTTTTTTTTTTATTTTCTCTGTGTTTGCCATGGTTTCGCTATCAATGAATATTCATTTGTGGGCGTTTCACGGACTATTTATGGGCAACTATGGGCGTGTCATGAAGCCGCAAAAGCTGCGCAGCATTTAGAATTGGTTGTGATTTATTAAGGGAAAGATGCGTAGGATGTGCGTGCGCACGGTTTTATAAATCCGAATATTTCTGTGCGTACGCACGTCCTATGTTTCATGCGTACGCCACTTCTGACGCAAATCCTACGCAGAGTTTTATAAATGAGGCCCCAGGTCTGCCCTTTATGTTTGCATATGACTAAAGCTCTCAATTTTGCTTAGAATTCCATATGGACTGAGCATCCCACGATACAATCTTTGACGGTAAGTTATCACAAAAATAGTAGTTGTTGCTTTAACAATAAAAAGCTGTAGAAACCTTGATTCGTCTGTATTCAATAGCAGAGAACATAAGCTGAACCAAAATGGCATTATTTCATTGTTTTGGCATCAGAAGTTGAGGCACAATAAATGATGGTATCATCTGCATAATTTCTGAATGATTCTTTCCATTAAATTGACCATAAATAACTACATGCTAAATGACAAACACGCCTCCACTCAGCAAAGACATCCAAACTGAAACATTTATGTGGTGAAGGATGGTGTGCTCCCTGAACTGCTCCGCCCCAGCAGACATCATTGTGAAACCACATTTTCAGTAAACCGCATCAACGTCTTCTTCCACCCAAAACCATTAAATGGGTTAAACCCGGCATTCGCACTTTCACATGTAACTATACACAAACGACTGTTTGCTTTGTCATCGGATGTCAGTTACCCATCACTCCAAATCATTTAAAAGACCTAAAGCAGAGGAATAAAAGAGAAAAGGAGTGAGTTTTGAATTTTATGACCTGCAATACAGTCTTTTCTTTCCTCGCGACTACGGCATCAGCTACTCTCAGGAGCCTTGTTGTTTCATTGTTGTTGGGACTTGATTCATTCACATTTTGGAAACAGTCTTTGGAAGCAGCACAAAGCAGTGTGGGAGGCTGGCGTGTTTGCTGAGAGCAGCTGCTCACCTGCAGCTCTGGTGGCCTCACAGCTGCTTCCACCCGAGCAATTAACCCCAAGTTCAGTACAAAGACAGGATCACAAAAGGAAGCAGAACCGGCGGAATTTGGGTTTGGAATGCTGGGAGACAAGTGTTTTAGTCAAATCTGGACACTGTGCTTTGAGCAAAGCTCTTAAAATCACGGCCATGGGACAAAACATTGACTTAACCGGGTCCGCCATGTGCGGCTTGTTCCTTCAGGACAAAGACATGGCTTTCACAGGTCATCTCACTTTAGGGTTTATTATGGCTGTCTCCATTTAGTGATGGAATACAGCCAGCAGGCTAAACTGACCTCATTAAAGAGCAAAGAAGTGAAATCAGGATCAGCACAGCTTTAAAGAAAGCCTTCACTATGCACGCATACCTATTGTCTTCCATATCAGGAGCATCGGAGGGGGGTGTAAGCCTTTCTGATAAGCATCCGTAGCCCTGCAGACTGCTGCCAACCAATGTTCTGCAGTCCTCATTCACACAGAGGGTGGGTTTGTTTGTGACCATACTGTCTGGTAGGAAAATAAAGCTCATTTAAAATCTAATGGGGTTTTAAAGCTGAAGGATGTAAGAGACAGGAAACAAACAAGTTCCTAGGACAACAGAACACAGCCGCTGAGAATGCTTGAAAAATACTCTAAATTATTGTAATTTAAAAAGAAATGCATAATATACATAATATTTTGAGGTATACAGGGGCTACAGATTGGCATAGTGGTCAGCGCCTTCGCCTCGCAGCAAGCATGCCCTGGTTTGAATCCCGACAGGGACCTCTGTGTGTGGAGTTTGCATGTTCTCCTTGTGCATGCGCGGGTTTCTCCAGGAACTCCGCCTTCATCCCACAGTCCAAAAACATGCTTCATAGGTTATATGGCAACTCTAAATTGTCCCTAGGTGTGAACGTTAGCGTTTGTGGCCCTGCAATGGAATAGCAACCTGTTCAGGGTGCACCCCACCTTCGCTTGGTTGGCTCCAGCAGACCAGTGACCCCAAAAGGGATTCTTGGTTTCTGAAATAGGATGGATAGATGGATGGTTGACTAATACCATTATTTGTAGTTTTTCTTAAATAATGTTCAGATGCTTTTATATTTGTGTCTCCAAAATTGTACTTTTCAATATTCCTGCTTTTGTTTCCTTAGAGCACTTTCGCTATAAGAAGATACACCAACACTCTTGCAGAGTAATTTTTACTCTAAATAATTTACCTAACAAAAAGTACTTGTCATAAAAAATGGATGAAAACATGACAACACATGATGAATTAGAGTGGTTTCCCTTTATTTTCAACTGTGGTATGTGTAACAAAATGGAAAAGAAAACATAGGAAGTTCCTAAAAACATGATGAAAAATTACTGAAAAATTAAGAAAATGATACTAGAAACTTGGTCTTTGGTCCACTCATTGCTGGGACATGTGAGACTTCCCTGGTGAGGGCACAGACTCCTTGACATGCGACATATTGAAGTTCATGTAGTTTTGCTCGGGTGAAAAATCACCCGATAGCGCTCTAGGGTTAAATTAATTTTCACTAGTTGAAAACTGTACTTTCAGATGTTCTGGGAAGCTAACCAAAAAATCTTAAACTGATAAATTATTCACATTCAATATAAAACCATAAATGTGGAGCAAATACTTCTAAAATGTGACTAACAAACAAAAAATGGAGGGTAAAAAGTGGAGACTGAGACAATCTCTCGAATGTCTCGAGTTTTGTTTCTTCTCGGATTCAAGTTGTGAGTAATTGTTTCCATACTCCAGAGTAAATGCTTAATCCTAATTCGATACAGTAATCCTCCTGAAGGGTTGCACACTGGTGTGACGGTTATGCATAACTGCCGAGACACAGCGAGGAAATCCTGGTTTGAATCTCATCTGAAGTCTCTCGGTGTGGACTTTGCACGTTTACTCATGCGTGTGTGGCTTTTCTGGTTTCCTCCCACAGTACAGACACATGCAAGTTTGATTAGTTATAGGAGAGGATGTGTGTGGTTGTTTTTTGTTTTTTTTCTCCCTGTGATGGACTGGATGTAGCCCATGCCTGAAATGAAGGCTGGGATGGGCTCCAGGAGACCCCCCCGACCCTGAAAATGATTAGGCAGGTTTGGAGAACAAGGACTAATCCTTAAAAATCCTCAACTGCCAGGACTCCCCTCCTCTGTTACCATTTTTTTAAAGTGTTTTTTACCTTCTTTCCCTTAACTAAGTAAAAAAATGTGTGTTCTGACAAGCATAAACTTCATCTGGGGCCAAGACATGACTTCATCAAAGTTACAAATGGGGAGTTTGCTCCTTATGCTAAAAAGGAAAACATGCAGGGTTGTCCGTATCGATGGTTCACCGCCTTTTTCTTTACATTTAAATCTCCTTTTGAAGGGGTTATTGTATAAAAATGATATTGGAGCTTTTTCAGAAACTTTTATAACACAATGGACTTACAAAACGATTTGGAGATAAGGTGGCTGAAAAGGGTTGGCAGCAACATGAAAACATAAAAGGGTCTGGATACAAAACAAGGATGGAAAAATGTGTTCAAATGGCCACTGCTCCTTTTGTGGTCCAGCCATGAAACGAGGTGGTGGGTCTGACGGGCTCGCTCTATTTTAGTGCAAATGTCCATTCAGAGGGTCCCTCCCAAACTCTTTCTGAACTCATTTGTCACCAGTCGACCTCTGTCTCTGCTCTGGTTTCACTCCCTCACATTCATCCTCACCCCCTGTCTAACCTCGCTCATTTTTTACTTAATTATTATTCATTTGTTGTGTTTCAGACAGAAAAAGCACGTGTGAGCGACGCTGAAACTATGTAAACAGAGTAGATGGAGTTTGTAAGCCCTTAGGAGAGCGTCAGACCTCTAAAAGAGCTGAAGGAACAAAAGCCTGGGAGTCGTTCGCTTAACCCGAGCTCACTTTGGGTTTTGGAAACTGTTGTTGCTGTGGATTTATGTAATGCTTTTTGGGGATTTGTTCATGCAGGTGCATGTTTCACAGACACCGTGCCCCCACTGAGAAATGATACATGTCCATGAGCAACACGGCAAAAACAGGCCCCTTAGAAATATGTCAACATTTCTGGCAGATTTTCTTTAAAAAAGGCAAAAAAATAAGTTAAGAAAATGGTCTTACTGAGAATTCCAATTTTAAGAGAAAGATTTTAGTCACTAAGACAGCTTTTTGTCAAAGTAAGATTTTTTTTTTATTGAAAAACTTTCTTGATAAGATTGTTTTTCTTGCAAGACAGAAAATAAGACAATTTTCTTGAAACAAGGATCTTTTTACTTTCTTAAAATTCAACTTTTGCAGTGAAAACCTGAGGCCAACTGGATAAACCCACCACAAAATGGCCTTAGCAATTTGTGATTTATGAAACGGGTTGGATGAAAACAAAGCAAAAAGTTTACATGTGTATAAAAAAATAACAAGATGTCACCAATGAATCTTTACAAGGCTAGAAATGATCAATAAAAACAAATAAGCAAGTGTCTCTTCTGCATAGAAGGCAATGTGAATGTTGTAAGGGAAAAATAAAACTCTAGAAATACGCACAACATAAAGTCTTGGTTGGGACCATTCCAGATTTTTCTTCCACTAAATCCTTTTCAAGGACATTTTTTTGTGTCATCTGTTTATGTTTAACTCCTATTCATTTTCATTTTGTGTTTGAAATAAAATAAAATTAAAAAAACGTATATCTGACATTTAATTTTCTTTTTTTTTCAGCAGAGTTTTGGAAAACTGGAAAAAAAAATTAAATGGAGATTGCCCAAGTAACACAATATTCTCTTTCAATTGCAATAGATTGCATTTTGGAAATCAAATGTATCCATTGTTTACTAGAAAATATTGTTACATGTGCACTGAAAAATGTGAAGCTCAAGAAAGTAAAAAGATCCTTGTTTCATTGAATTAAAAGAAAAAGAAAAAATGTTCAATAGCAAAATAATCTATGTGATCTATAAACTTAGTGACTAAAATCTTTTCTAGAAATAGGAATTCTTGGTTCTCGGTATTGTAACTGAAATAAGAATTCCATTACATTGGTAGTAATGTTCATTTGTCTGTTACCATGTGGGAACATGTTTGGAAGAGTTTCTTCCCTGTAAAGTTTGTATTTATTTTATTCTGCTTGAAATATGCTGCAACTACAACTCAATCTCCCTACGGGGATTCATAATCTTAAACCGGCTTAATTTCTTGGCTTATTTTCTTTTTTGTCCTTTTTTAAGGAAAATCAAATGTTAAATTTGGACTTATTTCTAGAGGATCCTGTTTTTGCAGTGGGAACATAAAGTCGTCTTTCCCAGGTCATTTCATTCTTCCCACATTCTGTGTTTTGGAGGGCTGCAACCCACATTCTGCTTAAGTACTTGAAGGTACCAAATATTGCAGTTACTCAGATGACCACAGAAGACTGTTTTAAAAAATTCCAAACTTCATTTACCTTCATTTAGGTTAAACTTATCGGCCTGTTTGCTCGGCACCCACGTTCATGCCGCGTGGGAGCCAAACCGAACATAATGTTGTCTGGCCTGTGGGTGTCTCCATCGGACGAACCCAACATGTTCAAAACGGTTGCAATCTGAAATCAGATGGGTGCGTTGGTTTTTGACCCTTTGTGAAATACAATGTCTATGTAAGTTATGGATCGTCACCAAAAACTGTATTTATTTTAACTGGCAACAATGGACCAAGTTGAGATTTTTTTTGCTACATAGAAAAGCATCAACCATTCCAAGACATCAGGCCAACGCCACAATAGTAGTCCAATACAGATAGTCTGCCTCATCTTAATTTTGGTTTGCTTAAAACCTTGGAGTAAAGCACATACATGGACCAGAGACAAGGGAGTTTACAAAATAAAAGTGCTGTAGGTTTTGATAAGAAAAAAAAACCTACTGTAGCAACAGAGCAGATGTTGAACAGTGATACGAATGTATGGTCAGAGGACGTAAGTGTCACGAATGTAAGGCTGACAGCAACTGAAATTCCTTTCACTACTGGGTAATGGATAGTAGAGAACCAATTCAGGCAGAGGGAGGAAATATGTGTTCCAAAATATATCACTAAATATGCCTGATGCACTTTAAAAAAATAGAATCAAGTTTGCATGCTTTTTGATTTATAAATGTAAACCTTGATGTTACACACTAAACATGAAAGAGCAACGAAGGTTCTCTCCCTATCACAGAGATCATTCTTTTATTTGCTTGAATACTCTCTCAGAGGGTTGGGAACAGCGTGTTCTTGTTGTTCATCTCCAGATTTGATAAAAATAAGTCAAGTTATCTAAAGACAGTCGCTTCAAATTCAGCAACAGACGTCTCTGAGTGTCATAGGTCAGGGCGTAAAGAGGCAAAAAGGACCACAATTTCAAGTTTCCAAAACCGTATCCACAGCTTCTCTGTTCTGAGTGGATTTTAACTCCACTGTGAAACAAATCTGACCTCCTTCTGGTTATGCACACCTAGCTCCAGCTCTGTTTGCATAGAGATTGCATGACCCCAATCATTGGGCCATGAATCTCAGACACTAACAGCACCCCAAAGGGCTGCCGTTTGCTCAATAGATTGATAACTTCCTAGACATTAAGTTTCATTTTGAAAAAAAGTTTGGTATGAAGTTATATTCCTCTAAAGGTTTTTCCTCTGCATTAAATATTAGGCTGATTGACAAAATGGGGTGTTTAATACATGCTCTAACCTTTTCAAGGGTCTACATGTGTTTTTAAAATACACATATTTTTTTGAAAACCCACTCTGATCATCTTTTGAGTTTTAAAAGCATTCCCAGTGGGGTTTTTTTAGTTATGATTAAGCTGTTTTCAAAAAACCTGAATTTCTAGAACATAGTTTCTGCAGAGCGGCTGTAGTTCATTAGAAAGGGCACCCCCGTCACCCCTTACCCTCTCCGGAGCAGGGAGTTTGTCTACGTCACAAAAAGTTTCTTTCTCAAGCTGCATGTTTTTCAAATACAACTTAAGATTAAAAAAAAAGAAACACTCTGAAATGCAGTTTTGAACCTAACTTTCTTGATTTATGTCCTCCATCATCAGAAAAAAAGCCACAAGAACATGTTAAAACACCAAAAATGAGATTTTGATTGAAGTGGGTCTTCAAGTATGAAGAAAAGAAGACAAGAAATTCTTCCTATATAGATCAGTGTAGAAGAGGAATTTTAAAAAAAATCCTTTGTTTGGCTGTAGGCTAAAGGCCAAGATGTTTGGAAAAACTTACATTATAAAGAAGTGAGTGTTGAAAAGAAGTGACTCATGCTGTTTATGAAAGCTCAGTGTTCTCTGTTTCTCTCTTCCATCGATGAATCTGTCAAGGTTTAGCTGCTGGCCGTGACCGGCTGCAGCTCACGCAGTCCATTAACGTTGCTCTGCATCTCTAGAGGCAGTCCTGTTTTAAACATAAAGATGTGCCGTTCAAAAGTCAGTCCATTCCCTCTAACTTTTCCCATGCAAACGCCAAGCAACTTACACTTCATGCAGAAGACAGGTGAGAGCTGAGGAAAAGCCTTGCTGCAGGGGACGGCGAGTTAGGAGAAACGAACAACAGGATCCATCAGGAGGCTGGGAAAAGGTGTCCATCCTCAGCTCTGTGCCTCTCATGTTGTAATTCTATCCTGTCAATCTTGACGTGTGCTTTGCAGCTCTTTCTACTGAAAGCAGGACACAGAGTTACTCACATATATTTTGAGCAACGTTTTTTACCTCTAATGCCCCGTCACACAGCAAGACAAATGGGTCAGTGGCTGCTGCTGGAATGCAGAGATGTTTAGGAGAAGACAGCAGTAAAAGCTTCGGCAGACACCAGAACCAGCAGGTATCTTCCCATCCTGTGGCTCCATGGAAACGCATGAACTCTCAAGCTTTACAAGAGCCTTTACAGAAAGCTAAACACTGCTCTCCTTACTGAGAGCAAGCAAAGGGAATATTGTTATCGGTCGTAAACTACACAACACACAAACATATGATGAATAAACATCCCAGACGAAGGAAGTTTGACTTAGTTTAATGGGAAAAGATCTGAATGCCGATACATTGTAAATGTCATTTCCTCTCAAAATAAATAAGAAGGCTGTGGCAGCACAGAATGATTAAAGCATGAGAAAAGGGCAACGGAAAAATCTCCTTGAGCTGTTTGCATCTGTTCCAGGTGGTTCCTTACTCAGACATGCAGGTTCTGTGTGAACTTCCCTTGTGTTAGTCTCCAAACTCACCGTTAAGTTTGCCGGTCACATCAGCACTGACATATGACACCACCCCATTAAAGAAACATTAGATGTAAAGTTTCCAAAAAGGTTTGAAATTCTAGTTTTAAATAAACATAACAAGAGTTATGTCATATAATCGTGAGGCCTCCTGGAATAAGTCCTTGAAACATTGTTTAGTAGAGTTTTGCCTGTTTTTTTTTTACACATTTCCACATAATTTTGACTTTGTCTTTGCTTTGATTTTGATTATTTTTATTTTGTCTCTATGTGTTTGATCTTTGTACACGTTTGATCTGTTAAACAAAAACAGATTGATCTCAATTTTTGTGATTTTTGCAGGCAAAAAAATGACAACATTAACTATTTATGAATGTACTTTTTTCCTTTTTCAGGTAGAAAAATAAGCTTGGGTTACACTTTAAAGATGGATATCAAGCACACAAACAGTTTTAAAAATAAATCATTAGAACTAAATTTGAAGAATTAACGAATGAGGCATCAAATTATTGTGTTAACTACAATTAATTAATTACAGACATATTAGCGTGTTTATTTTTTCACCCGGTTAATGTAATTTTCTTCAATCATTATTATCTTTTTGGCATAATGCCTCACGATGGGTCCATCATCAGAAATTGAGGTTGCAGAGGCTTGATTGCGTCGGATGGTTGATTCTGTAATGTCCGTTCGTTTCTGCTAATGGAAATCTTGAAGAGCTTTTTTCACTCGAAAAATAAAGAAATAGTAGAAATATTATTGCTTTAGTTTAAATTGTTTTTCACAAATAGCGTATACGTGGTGCATCCCGTTGTCGTGCTAACAGCAGCAGAACCCACAACCTTTACACTGCAGCAGCAGAAGAAAGTGGTATAAATGCTGAACATCATGAACAAAGCCCCTCTTCCTGCTTGTTTTTGTCCAGTCACAACTAAGAAACAAAGACTAAAGTCTAACCCTTGTGCTATCTTGTAGGGTCAAAATGACCCCAGCCTAACATTGACGTGTTCTCCCTACCATGACAAAGGTGGATAAAGGTGGAGAGGATTTCATGTAATCCATGGACACCAGTGAAGATCACAAATCATTGAAGAAAAAAGGTTCAGCGCACTGTCTAGTGGGGTCTAGATGACCCCACTCCCAATGTTAAAGTGCCTTGGATAGCACAAGGGATACATTGTTCAATTCCACCAGTGTCACCTCCTCATGTGTCTCATCTCCTTCTCATATTCTCTTCACCATTTCTCTTCTGCTGCATCCCAGTCGTCAACATTATTCAATTAACCCAACAGGATGAAGAAAACTATAAAAGCACCTCTCTTTTCTACTGTCTTGTTGTTGTGGTAAACTGTGGAAGAAAGTATGTCAAAATATGTTTTATATTATTGATAAGAAGTTCATGGTCAACATTTTTTGGATTGCACCGAAAAGTGTTCCCATTGCTAAACTAGAGCACTCTGGACCTGATGTTTTTGTTTTTTAATTGTTCAAGATTGAAAAAAAAGTCCCCCTTTCTGGTGTAAAAGTACAGGTTGGAAGTCCCTTATAATAAAAAACTTTAAAAAAACCCTTTTCTTGCTTTTTAATCATTTACTGAGCCACAATGTCACAAATGTAAATAAAAATACCTCAGTATAAGGGTTTCATGGCAATTATTTGGTTACATTAAAATAGATTTTTCATTAGATGAATCAGTTACAAGCCATGAATAATTAATTGCTCAAAAGAATGAATCACATGACAGCACTATTAAAAAAAACACTCAGAAAGGCTCCAGACTAAGAGTTATCCTTGATGTTATTTGTTAAACATCGACAGAACTTATGAGTCTGTGTCTTTTTGTTTATGGTCACATGAGAAAAACCAAAAAGGTCTGAAAAAGATGAAATAATGAACAGAAAGCAGAACAAGTTGACAGGTGTCAGATAGGATCTGCTCTGTTTATGTGCATGCCTGTTCCTCCAATTACTCTGAGTTTCTTTGGGTGAAAATAGCTCAGATCTGCTTTCCATTACAGTATCAGGACTTAAAGAGGAGCCGTAAGCTGACTGCAGTCTCAACCTTGTCACTTTGACACCCCAAACCACCAAAAGCTTTCTACAAACCTTCCAGATACACTCAACCTTGGCTTATAAATAGGAACCAGCTTTGCTGCCTCACGTCAGCCTCCCTGGTACCAGGCGCTCCATACATCAGAGCTCGAGTGGAATCCAATAGCGTGATGTTCGTGCATTCATCAGAGCGAGGGTGGCAGACCTTTCGTGTTGGAGCTGCAAAGTTACAAAGCGCAGACTTGCAGGAGCAGAGCTGCCGAGAGAAGCATCTGTCAGGGGAAATTTGTGAAAGTAAATACATATAAGCGTGCTAAACTACAGGTCAGCTCCCCCGAGAAACAGGATCCCATGGGAAAACAATAAAATCCCAGAAGATGTGTGGAAAAAAAAGCAGTTGTGTTAAAGGTTTTCTGTGCGTTTCCACGTGGATGAGAGGGAACACACAACACAAAAGAAGGACGGACACGAGGAGAAGTCCAACCAGGAATGAAAGACATATCCTGCAAAAGTGCATAAAAAGAGGAAGGAGCTGGTGTTTGTTTTTATTTGTTTTTCACTCGTCTTTTCTCTCCTCCTTGGCTCCGCTTGAAGTCGTGTTCCTCCACAGCTGTTGCGACTAACAACTCTTTGTAATTCTTCCTACCAGCTGTGAAGGTTTTGATCACAAATTTGGAATATTTTTCCTCTCATACGGACACACTTGTGCTTGTTTTTACAGCTGTGTTGTTGTTGTTTTTTATATTCTACTATATCTTTGTATTTGATTGAAATAAAATATCAAAATTATTTGGTAGGGAAGCAGATTTCCACAAAAAAAAATGTAAAAACCAACTGCAGAGCGGCAAGAAAAACTTGATTTAAAAGGCTGCAGCTTCAGGGACGACCATGCTCAGATGTCACAGCGAATTCCTCAGTTCCGTAATGATGGGGTACACACACAATGCCCACTCTGTGGTACAAAGGTGCAAGGGGGGCTCTTGGAAAGTTGAGGCTTAAAAGTTTTCACCGGTAGTTGCTCATTACAAACCTTTCCTGCTGCCAGTCTTAATTCATCTGCCTTTGGTGGGCCTCCTGATCCTCAGGCATTAATCCTCTCCCACACTGAGGCTGAGCTCTTTTTAATCAAAAGCATTTCGGGGTATGAACTGATATTTATGCATCTAAATAGAAAAGAAGAACTTTTTTTTTAACTGCTCATGCAAAAATTCAATGTAGGCTCGCAAAAAATATTTCCTAGTTTGCAATCCCTGCTGTCTTTTATTCCATATGTTATTTTCTTTCACATTTTCACATTTTGTTCTCATGTTTTGAATGCACAAAACAGTGTTGCATATCATCAAAACTTTATTAATAGTTTCGAAACAGTGCCACAAGGCTGTGCATAAATATAAATTAAATATACAGACAACGTGCTACACCCCCCCCCCCCCAAAACCCCCCCCCCCCCCCCCCCACACACTCATAAATAAATAATAATATAATAAAAATATGAATGTAGAGACTGGCTTGTCTGAGTGGAAACGATACTTTGGGGACATGTCCACACCAGCGACCCCCCAACCCAAGTTCACGGAGTACACTACCACAGAACCCCCCAGATCCGATCAAAAGAGTCAGACCCAGGAGATCCCACTGCAGCGACCCCGCTCACTGAGAAGGGTCAGTCACCGATGTGGAGGATCCCTCAGAGGAAAACACTGGAGTGTAATAAAATGTAAAAGGAATAATATTAAAATATATATAAAACATGGAGTAAAAAACAAATAATTACATAAACCTTAATAGGCATATGAAATAGTAAGAGCGTCTTAAAAATTAATAGAGTAAATAAATAAATGTATTTACATACACATATAAAACTAGTTAAAAGAAAAATAAATGAATTAAAATATTTAAAAATAATAATAATAATAAATTAAAAAATAATACTAATAATAATGAAAAATAAATAAATAAATAAATAAATAAATTAAAAAATTAAAAATCCTAAAATTCAACTAAAAGCTAAATTAAAAAGGTAGGTCTTAAGCCTTCCTTTAAAAACATGAACAGTCTCTGCAGCCCTGAGGCTCTCTGGGAGGCTGTTCCACAGGCGAGGTCCATAAAAACTGAATGAGGCCTCGCCGTACGTTTTTGTTCTAACTTTTGGGATAATCAAAAGGCCTGTATCAGAGGACCTCAGGGTCCGCGAGGGCTCATACTTTAAAATCATGTCAGATAAATATGAAGGCCCGAGACCATAAAAACATTTGTAAACCAATAAAAGAACTTTAAAATCATTCCTGAATTGCACAGGGAGCCAATGCAGCGATCTTAAAACTGGTGTAATATGTTCCCGCCCCCTGGTCCTCGTCAGAACGTGTGCTGCTGAATTTTGCAGCAGTTGAAGATTTGCTATTCTTGTTCTGGGAAGACCAGAGAGCAGGGCATTACAATAATCCAATCTGCTGGTAATAAAAGCATGCATTAGCACCTCTGTACTGGCAAGAGAGAGAAATGGGCGGACTCTGGATATAGTAGATGATAAAATCCTTTTTTGTAGTTTTAATTTGTGGGATAAATTCAACTCAAGTCAAAATGACACAGTTTCTCACACATGAGATATTCTTAGTTTAGATATCTCTCTGTTAGAAGATACTAAAGTAGCTGTAGGAAGTCTCTGCCTCATACTCATGTCTAATTTATATATATATATATACAGTATATAAATAAATATATGATGGCAAGGGCATAAATCCTGTATTTTCCCTTTAGTCACTGCCCCATTCTCTGCCTACAGGGGGTCAAAGTGTTTAAAAGTTTACATTTCTGACATCTGGAAAGAACCCAGGGACCAATTTATGGGCCAATCAAACACCCAGGAGTCTGCAAAGAACGTGTCCCTTCTTTGTCAAATGTTTTATTTCAGAGTTACGTTTGATTTTGCTTCACTTTTATTTTGAAAAAGCGTTTATAATTTGTGTCAATTTTGTTGTAAATTAAATAGAAACTCTTCCAATTTCTAGTGAATGGTATAATCTTTATGATCGTTTCAATGGGATCACGTTTAAAATCTCAAAAGTGATGCAAAACAACTTTCTCTCAACCCTGTACTCTTTCAGGGTTAGTTTTAATTCCCTGTTGCCGGATTTTGTGTCTGAATCACACAGAAAAAGCTGCTTTTCCGGACTCTCTTAAGCCTGCTAGAAGTACGGTACCCACTTCCTGCCATTGAGAAGAACAGAAGTGGCCTTCCAGTGTGGGAACATTTTGATAGACAATGAGAGACCCAGATGAACCTCAGATAGTCCTGACACAAGCCGTGCCGACTCCACATCTGTCTGTTTGTAATGCCCTACTTACAATGTGGTGCTGGTGATCATAAAGTGATTCGTGGCACATTTAATGGAGCATCAGGGGACTGACACTGTAAATAATGTTTGCAGCTTGGTGGTTCACTGAAGTTCATGATTTGACTGGGACACCAGGAGCTGCTGTTGTTTTAGACAGGTGAGCCTAAACTCAGTCTGGCACAAACGCAGAGCGACCTTGTGCAACCTCAGCTCGTGTGAAGTGTGCACTCCGAGTCCCTACACGTTACATGCTGTGGTCTGGACATCAGAGTGCAAGGCCATTTCCTTAAGTGTGCCTCACCCCCCACCCCCCTGCAACTTCCTCCATACCCAAACAAAAGCCCCTTCTCTGGGAAAAAAAAAAGCACTCACCCTCTGGGATTCTTTAAACCAAAATAATGGTCACAATGCCTAACCAGTATGCTTAATTTAGACTTTTTATGGACTACAAAACTTGATATTTTTCCCATTGTGGTTTGCAAAGCAAGATCAGCTCAATTTCAGAAGAAATTGTTTTGATCATCCCCAGTTGGAGGAACATTACATGCACCTGCTACTATGTTAGACTTTTTCCCAGTGAGGACTTCAGGCTCTGGGGAGCTATTATCTCAATGTCAGTAAAAATGTGTTATAAAAAATAAAGTGCCTGTAATAAGTCCCGGTGATGGTCAGAGGGGGGTTTGGGCGCGAACTGACAGCCACACCTCTGTCAGTCTGCCCCAGGGCAGCTGTGGCTACATCAGTAGCTCACCATCACCAAGTATGAATGAGTGAATGAATAATGGACACATTGTAAGTGCTTTGAGTGTCTTGAAAAGCGCAGATAAATCCAATCCATTATAATTTTCAGGCTTGTGTTGTCTATGCTCGGGATGAAATTGGATGATGGATGTATAAACCTCAGAGCCTTGATGCTGATGATGGTTAGAGGCCAGACTGTGCCAAAGAATTGCTCCAGGTGGGGAACACGGGTGGACGAGGGTGGGTGAACTGTCCAAATTGCAGAGTGAAGCTACATTCACATCAACCAACCACTTTCAATGACAAGTTTTAGGTACATGCATAAATGCAGCTTCCCCGTTTAAAACTCAAGGCAACTACCTACAGCCTTTGGGCTCTACGTACAAAACACCCAGCCATAGAACACATGCTGAAAGCATCAGTTGAACTTTGACCGGGCACTCAACCTTGGTAGCGAGGGATAGCAGCCGGTATGACTCAAAAGCGCCAACCTTTTTAAAATTGAGAAAAACTTGCAGTTTTTTCCCCCAAACAGAAGACTTTCATATGTTGGAATAGAACTGTGCAAGATTGTCACAGTTTTGACTCTTCCAACAGTAGGTGGCAGAAATGTTATAACAAAACCCTTCCTTGCTTAGAGTGAACACAGTCTAATGTGCAGCACATTTGGTCTGTATACTATTTATGGATTATGTGTGGGGGATTGGCTGAGTGGGAAGGCACTTTCATTTTTTCAAACTGAAGATCTAATTGCTAGTGTGTAGAGGAGAATCACAGCAGCATCACTGCAAGTGCATTACAAGACTTTTTGAACTTTCCTCAGAAATCCACGTCAGGATTTTACAGGCTAGGTGGGTAGACAACACAAGCTTTAAACATTTAATGCTCAACTGGTTTTTTCAACTATAATTTTAATTTGCAGCAATATAAATCTTAGGATTTTACACACCTAGTACAAGCCTTTATTTCATTACAAGTTCACAGCTACATCTTCAGCATCCAGCCTTCATCTGGTTGTGGGGAGGCAGAGGTTTGCCCAGGTGGATGCCCACCGTCAGACCAAACTCCTGGCTGGAATGTTTCTCCTGAACATCAGGAGTCAACTGGAAAGCCTTTGGGTCAAAGCAGTCCAAGGAGATGAAGGACAGCGGCTTCTCTTCCAGCAGGCCCTGCAGTCGGGAGCGCCAGCCCTCCAACATGGCCGTACGAGCTTCAGGAGACGCACAAGAAGGAGCCCAGAAGACCTGAGGAGGCAGGACCTGGAAGCCACAGTAATGCAGGATACCATTCTGCATTGAGAAGGAAGTGTTAGAAGCATGTCTGCAGTTTTTACTTTGAAGAAGTTGCTGCATGCAGTACCTGGATTGGCCACAGAGTGACGTTCATGTCGCCATTGATGCCAGTGGAGCTGAACATGGATTCAAGAGAGCCAGTGGTGAAGGACAGCATGGCTTTCTTCTCCTGGATGAAGAGGAGAAGTTCAGATCCTGATATCCATGCACACATCTGCACTGAAGCCTCACCTTCAGGAGTCCCTGGCTGTAACGCTTCTCTTTAGTGAAGGCAAAGCCACATGTGAGCACGCGGTCGATCCAGCCCTTCATGATGGCAGGAACACTGAACCAGTACATGGGGAACTGGAAAACAGCAAACAAAATGAGGATGTGCCCATTTACTGGTGATCCGTTCAAACTAGAAGTCACCTGGAAGATAACCAGGTCTGCCTCAGAGAGTTTAGTTTGCTCTGCAGTGATGTCTTCTGCCAGCCTGCCCTCCTCCCATGCCAGCCTGGTCTCCTCCTGATACCGGAAGTGTTCAGCATCCTTGACGTCCCCTGTCACAGAGACATGGTTACTAGTGCTGGAGTAGAGTCCAGGCTTCTGTCACATGGCAGCATACCTTTGATGTCCTCAGCAGTGGCAGCAGCTTTAAAATTCATAGCATACAGGTCAGAAACCTCTACTGTGCAGCCCTGAGCTGTCAGAACCTCCACAGCAGCACTTTTGGCTGCAGCATTGAAGGATCCAGAGCTCTGGTGGGCAAACACAATCAACACTTTCTTGGCTGCAAACAAGAGAAAGATTAGACCACCTTTAGTTTCTATTTCAAACCCCTACTTCAAATATAGTCCTCAACCTAAAATAAAGACTAGGACAAAAAAGGAAAGAAGCTTTCGTACCCATCATGAAGGAGCTCAGCACTAACTGCCACTTAGCTTTGCTGGTGAAATGGAGCTGAACTACAGGTGAAGAAGAACCTGTTGTATTTATTCACCTTTCTCAGGTGCTCTCAATGAGCAATTAGGAGCAGCAGAGACTCAGGGGGTCGTCAGAAACTCATCTCAAACTTTAATCTTGCACTGAAATTGAAAACATTTATTAATTTGGCGTTTCTAACTCATATAAGACACAACAATTTCTACAATACGGCATAAACACTAAAATTTAACACTTGTTTTTAATCAGCTCTATTTTGATCATTTATTTTGTTGATGCCACTGCAGTTGAGCTCGCTGATATAATGATTTCTATAAATAAACATCTCACCTGTAATCTTCAGTGGCTCACATCTGAATTTACACACACTTCAGCATCATGTTCGACTGCTTCACATTAAGTCGTGGGATCAACAGTTGCGTGAGGGTTCGTGCAAACACACCTCATGACTCAGAAGTGTGGATCCGTCCTTTTTTCCTCTTCATGTGTTTATTTTCTGAGAATTGTGGTGCTTCGAAGAGTGATCAGGGTTTCAGAAAACCGGCATTTGATGATATTTTTGGGTGCTCAGGATGATGTCTCTTATCATTTCAGTGTTTTGTGTTTTAAGTATTCTGATTCAGGATTCTACTTTTAAAAAGAAATCAAAGTAAGTAAAATGTTTTATTTTTGGAGATTTTTTTGCTGCAGAAACACACTTTAGAAACCGTGATGACAGTGAAAGCCAGGGGAAAAAAACAATGCTTTTTGTTGAATGGAAAATAAAAAACACAGCTGATGGTCATCATCAGCAGCTCCTAAAGTGGAAAGTTCATTTTTTGATAGCAGATATACAATTCCTGAGTTGTTTCCTTATTTGGGGGAGGGGGGTTAGCTAAAGTATGCAAGGCTTTAGAAATATGTTCTTTTATTTGCCATAAACTACAAAATATTACTAATGTTTGCATCTGTGATCAGCTCAGACATATATTGCGCTGGTAGCCATTGTTTATTTCCAAATTCCATCAACCTCACCAGAACACTAAAGCTCCACGTTGTGGTATTTGGCACCAAAATATCAGCAGCAGATCCTTGGAATTCTGCATAGGTCTAGATGAGCTTAGAGTTGTTTGTGCTGCACAGCCCACAGATGCTCATTTAGATTGGACATTTGGAGGACTGTTCTCAAGCTTTGCAAAAAGATGCATCTTGGGGAGAAGTGGGGTCTCAGGTGTTTGTGTGCAAAGATCTAAAGAGACCAAAACAACACAATCATTAAGCAGGAAATACCCACAATGTTTTAAGTGAAAAACTTACTTATATTTTAATTTTATTTATAAGAAAAACAAAATTATTAAAATGTGGTTCTGGGAATGATAGAATAAAAATAAAAAGAGACCATAAACTAAAAGAATAAGGCCTCATCCACACTCCAGACTGGGTGGTGGCAGTAATGCACTATAAAACTGTTTGCCAACAGCCAACGAACAGCTAAAGCAGAATCATTGAACAGGTGTTAAACGTCACAGAAAGTCTCACATGGACAGATGTATACCTCTCCCGGTATACATTTTATGTCCCCAAATCGTTTTATTTGTCTTAGGGTTCAATTCTGCGTCTGCAGTTGGTGCTTTCTTTTGTGGTCAGGCGTCAACATCCAACAGATCTGCAGCTGTGCAAACAGCGAACAGTGATGCCCTGTGTGCTCTGACTCCTGTCAATCATGAACAGCCTCAACTTTTTCAGAGATCTGAGCCGCAGTTTACTGCTGGTTGGTTTGGAGCAGCCGACCTTTTTGCACATCACTGACACTTGGATGCCCATGACTGGTTGCTGTTAGTCTGTGCTTTCCTTTCAACAGCTGTCAACAGATAATACTGATCAGGAAAACTACAGAAGAGCTGCCGTTCTGAAGATGTTCTGACCCACTCCTTGGAATTACTACTTTGGTCAAATCTTTTTTCTTCAAGCACATCAACTTTTGAGACATAATGTTCATTTGCCAACATTTAAAGTCCCCCTATGACAGGGGTGTCAAACTCATTTTCACTGAGTGCCACATCAGCATAGTGGCTCACCTCAAATGGCCAGATATAACTTATACATGTAACTAAATGTTATGAAAAATAAACGTCACAACTCCTTAATGTTAAATAACTCATTTACTTATTTATTATAACTTTTTAAAGTGACAATTACAGTTGCATAGGAAACATATGTTTGGTTGGTACTCTAGCATAAATCCTTTTAAAGTTATTTTTTTTAGGTTAGGTTATATGGACAGTGTTTAAGTCCTAATGTATAGTTGCCCAATCTGATATTTCAAATCCAATTCCCCCTAGATATGAATAAATACACACCATTTTAATTTTTTATTTTAAGAAAAAAATACAAAGAATTACTCTTATGCTCTTGCAGGCCACATAAAATGACATGGCGGGCCACATTTTGCACGCGGGTCTTGAGTTTGACACGTGCTCTATGACAATAAAAAAAATGTGGTGTTTTAACTATGATTATGAAGTTTGTTTTAACAAAATCCCACAACGTAAATGTCTTATAAAGCCATATTTCATGTTTATCTAAAGCCTCTGTTTCCAAAATCTTCTCTACATGGGCGTGGCTGTTGGTGCTGAGCTGAGTAGCCCCTCCCTTGATCCCCCCTTTCTGAAGATGACAGCTTTGTCTTCCATGAGTGAAGATCATGACTCAAGGGAAAGCACAAACGACACCGACTGACAGTCTCTATTGTCAAAAGTTTATCTTTAGCGATGAAGAAACAGTGAAAGGTGACATGTTATGGTTCAAAATCCACACTTTTTAAACAATGTGTGGAATGACAAAACAAATGTGTGTACCAGGACCTGCAGATTACCGTAATTACACACTAAAAAGAACTTTGATAAGAACATGGAAAATGACTTAAATAGTCCTGCAGATGGGCTTCATCCAGATGGAGTTGGGGGACGGCTGGGGGCACGAGACGAGCCAGAGGTGAGGTCCTCAGCCAAGTACAGGAACAGGAGCACAGACGAGACAACTGGAACCCGGAATCACTCCCACTCCTCTGTGGGGGTGGGAAAGAGGGACAATACATGGATTGCACTGCACCAAACAGGGCATAGAGATAATAATAAATGATCGAGTATTGAGGAGAGGAGAAGTAAATAAGAAAAGAGGACAGAACCCCAGTGCACCATACTTTCCCCAGCTTCTAACTTCTAGCAGCCTACTAGCAACTGTTATTAAATTCAATTCAAACATGTTAATTATACCTGCTAGAAGGCCCTGCTGACACCAACTCACAATCTGATTGGTTGAAGGAAATGAAGGACCGACATTGATTTTGCATTGCAAGACCTTCAGAACTCATTGTGAAGGCTTCTTTAGCTCTGACCCTCCCTGGCAACAAAGGACAGCTGAAATGCGATTGGTTAAATGCTCCAATATGAAAATATGTCTGTCTGGAGGCAGCATAACCTCATTAAAAGGGAATGAACAGACCATTTGGAATGATTAAATGAGTGTGCATGGACAAAATATAATGAACACATGATTCAGATATTTTGTAGGCCTTCAGAGAAGGCCTTGAAGGCCTTTACAGCCCACAACTGCTCTCATTACTAGCAAGCCTATAGTAAGCCAGTCCAAAGAGGAATGTTTTAAACCTGACTTTGAATGTAGAAACTGTGTCGGCCTCACTTACATGAGCTGGGAGCTTATTCCTTAAAACAGGGGCTTGGTGGCTAAAGGCTCTACCTCCAGCTGTTCTACTTTTACAAATTCTGGGAACCACAAGTTGGTAAGGCACTATGAAATCTTTAATATAGGATGGGGTTCTACTATGTCAGGCCTATTGGTTAGCAGGAGGATTTTAACCTTAATTCAAGATTTAACTGGGAGCCAGTGAAGTGAAACTAACTCAGGAGTGATGTGATCTCTTCTGCTAGTTCCTGCTAACAATCTAGCTGCTGCGTTCAGAACAAGCTGAAGACTTTTTAAGGAACTTTTAGGGCACGCTGCTAGCAAAGAGTTACAGTAATCCAGCTTAGATGTAACAACTGCATGAATGACTTCCTCAGTATCTCTTTCAGATAATACATTTCTGATCTCAGCTATACAGCGCAGGTGAAAAAGTGCAGCTTTACAAGCCCATAATATATGAGCCTTAAATGATAAATCCTGGTCAAATAAAACCCCTATTTCTAACTGGAATTGGAGGCCATATTTATGCCATCCAGGGAGACTATCTGATCAGACAGAGCATCTCTGAGGTTTTTAGGACCTACTATGATGACATTATTTTTTTCTGGGTTTAGGAGGAGGTACTTTATTGTCATCCAGGTCTTGATCTCTCTGATGCAGGCATTATGTTTCTCTACAGTATATGGTCATTCTGGTCAGGTTTAGTGGATAAATACAACTGTGCATCATCTGCATAAGAGTGAAAATTAATGCAGTGTTTCCTGATTATGTTTCCTGAGGCCAGGTTGCCAGGATCTAAACCGGGCTTTTTCAGTTTAGGTTTAACAACTTCACACTGATAACCTGTTTCTGTAGAGGTATTTATTATAGTTAAAATGGATTCATTAGAGGGAAGGTTTCTTTAAAAAGATTAGTGGAGATTGGGTCTAACAGACAAGTTGAGGTTTTGGAGGACGTAAAAACTGATGTTATTTCCGCTTGATGCACAGCAGAGAAGCAGTCTAATGTTACAGAGGTTTCTATGGATGCCTTCACTTCCACTTCTATCGCTTCAGCCTACTCTGGGCTGATAGGAATAACTTGATTCAACTTAGATCTAATATTTAAGATTTTATCAAAAAATTTCAAGAAACCTTTAGAGCTGAGAGTAGCAGGAACATGTGGTTCTACTGAGTTCTGGTCAGTCTGGCTATTCTGCTAAAAAGAAATCTTGGATTATTTCCATTCCCTGTTAAGATTGAATAGTACTGGCTTCTAGCACTACGCAAAGCTTTTTTTATAATTTAGGAGGCTAGGTTTCCAGGTATTCAGAGACTTCTGAGCTGGAGTGGCGCCATTCTCAAATCAAGGGTCACTTGTTTAAGAGGACATGTTCCAGCATTAAACCACAGCACTACTCGTCTAACAAGCCGAAGTTTTAAAGGGGCAACAGCATCAAGTCTCATTAGGAGCTGCGAGGCAAACTGGTCCTTTTTACTAGGACTGAGTGCATGGTCTCTATTTGCTCATGTTTCCAAGTATTTGGTTTAACCGATTTTAAACTCCAACAGGTCAAAAGGTGTTCAAAGACTTTGGTCACTGGGGCAGTAGCATGTTCTAATGTAAACTGGAAGGCAATTTTAAAGTGATCTGAAATTAGGTGGTTGAGGAAGGACATTCAGCTGGCTAACCTCTATACCACAAGTTAAGCTCCAGAGTGGGCTTTTGGCTGTTTACATTGTGTGAAAATTAAGCTGCAAATTCATTTTCTAGTCACTAGGTTCATCACCACGATTACCTAAACATGAACCAAGGAAAAGAGCATTTCAATGAAAAACCCATTTATTTTATAGAGAAAGTTTACAGCAACATCTTCAGCATCCAGCCTTCATCTGGTTGTGGGGAGGCAGAGGTTTGCCCAGGTGGATGCCCACCGTCAGACCAAACTCCTGGCTGGAATGTTTCTCCTGAACATCAGGAGTCAACTGGAAAGCCTTTGGGTCAAAGCAGTCCAAGGAGATGAAGGACAGCGGCTTCTCTTCCAGCAGGCCCTGCAGTCGGGAGCGCCAGCCCTCCAACATGGCCGTACGAGCTTCAGGAGACGCACAAGAAGGAGCCCAGAAGACCTGAGGAGGCAGGACCTGGAAGCCACAGTAATGCAGGATACCATTCTGCATGGAGAAGGAAGTGTTAGAAGCATGTCTGCAGTTTTTACTGTAAATGAGTTGCTGCATGCAGTACCTGGATTGGCCACAGAGTGACGTTCATGTCTCCATTGATGCCAGTGGAGCTGAACATGGATTCAAGAGAGCCAGTGGTGAAGGACAGCATGGCTTTCTTCTCCTGGATGAAGAGGAGAACTTCAGATCCTGATATCCATGCACACATCTGCACTGAAGCCTCACCTTCAGGAGTCCCTGGCTGTAACGCTTCTCTTTAGTGAAGGCAAAGCCACATGTGAGCACGCGGTCGATCCAGCCCTTCATGATTGCAGGAACACTGAACCAGTACATGGGGAACTGGAAAACAGCAAACAAATGAGGATGTGCCCATTTACTGGTGATCCTGTGCAAACTAGACATCACCTGGACGATAACCAGGTCTGCCTCAGAGAGTTTAGTTTGCTCTGCAGTGATGTCTTCTGCCAGCCTGCCCTCCTCCCATGCCAGCCTGGTCTCCTCCTGATACCGGAAGTGTTCAGCATCCTTGACGTCCCCTGTCACAGAGGCATGGTTACCTAGAGCTGGAGTAGAGTCCAGGCTTCTGTCACATGTCAGCATACCTTTGATGTCCTCAGCTGTGGCAGCAGCTTTAAAATTCATAGCATACAGGTCAGAAACCTCTACTGTGCAGCCCTGAGCTGTCAGAACCTCCACAGCAGCACTTTTGGCTGCAGCATTGAAGGATCCAGAGCTCTGGTGGGCAAACACAATCAACACTTTCTTGACTGCAAACAAGAGAAAGATTAGACCACCTTTAGTTTCCATTTCAAACCCCTACTTCAAATATAGTCCTCAACCTAAAATAAAGACTAGGATAAGAAAGGAAAGATAGCTTTCGTACCCATCATGAAGGAGCTCAGCACTAACTGCCACTTAGCTTTGCTGGTGAAATGGAGCTGAACTACAGGTGAAGAGGAACCTGTTGTATTTATTCACCTTTCTCAGGTGCTCTCAATGAGCAATTAGGAGCAGACTCAGGGGGTCGTCAGAAACTCATCTCAAACTTTAATCTTGACAGAAAGGGGGCAAAAACCACACCGCATGACAGTCTCTTTTCTCAAAAGATTATATATCCGCGGTAAAGAAACGGTGGAAAATTACATCTTTTTGGTTCTAAATCGACACTTTTGGAACAATGTGTGGAATGACAAAACAAGTGTATGTACCAGACCCTGCTGTTTTATAAAATTACACACGAAAAAGAACTTTGATAAGATCATGAAAAATGCTATCAGGCTACATTGCAACAGCAAGCAGCAGAGGGGATTTGATGCCAGCACATACAGACTGTTGAATTAACTTGCACAGCAAATAAAAGGAAATACCATAAAAAAAGTGACTATTCACATGTAATTTTCCAAATCCATGCAGCCAAGAATAAAGTTCAGCCTTGGCGGCACGGACTCAGAGGAGGGGTTAAGATTAGGATTACGAGTAACAATTAGGATTAATGTACCAAATGGTTTCTGAGCGTAGCAACTCACTTATTCTCCAAGTATGTTTCAAATGTGGAGAACACATAGATGAGTGACAGCTAATTGGACTTTAACTTTCATTTTAGATACATGCGACCAACAACAAATTCCAGCCTTGGACACATTTCAAATACACTATGCAGCAATGGACCATCTTCTCCTCTCCCGCACCTGAGCTGATGTGCACGCTCGGTTGGGCTGATCAGGGAGTTGGTGCATGCACTGCTGGGCCGTTCTGACATCCCAAAAAGAGCGTCTTTGTGACAGTTTGACAACGATTTGAAGGGAGAAATACTCAGAAATGCAAAAATGAAATTACATTTGTACTTTTTCATAAGAAAAATGCCACATGTACGTCAACAACAGGATTTTTGGTGGAGGGATTCTTTAAGTTAACAGGTGTCAAAATTTGCCCCTTCAGTAGACATTTACCTTTTTTTTAACTGCCACATTTAATTAATAGAAACGCTGGGAAATTTCATAAAGATCTGCTCAAGCTTAGTTCTCAGCATGGTAAGTCTAAGATTTCACTAGCTTTACGGAATAGCAGAGACCATATTAGTAATCACTTACTGTACTTTAAAAGATTAAATTTAATTTGAAAAAAAGCAAAGTTGGCACAATTAAACCTATTTTATCCAGGTAGGTTGATCGAGAACACTTTCATTTATGATGACTTGAGTTTGCAGCCATAGTACAACAGAATGACAATGTAATATAAGTTACGTTAGATAAAGTGGAACATATTCACAAAGTAATGGATTACCATACTTGGTGATGGTAAGCTACTGATGTAGTCATAGCTACCCTGGGGCAGACTGACAGGTGTATCAGCCATATGCGCCCACTGCCCCTTTGACAATCACCAAGACATTCATACGCATTCATGCACGAGTGGAGCAACACTGGAAGCAAGGAGGGTGAAGTGTCTTGCCCGAGGACACAACAGTTGGCTGGGGGAAGCAGGGATTAAACCACCAACCCGCTCAACCACCTGAGCTACCCTTTCTACAACAAAAAGTCCACAGGGGGCATCAAGTTAATGTTTACAATAAAAAGATACGAGACCCATAAAACATCTGCATTCATCTCAAACCACATCTGTTAAAGATTTCTTATAGGCAGCTAAGGAGACCAAGGTACACAGTTTTCTGCAATTCATTCCAGTCACAGGGGGCAGAAAGAAAGAAAGAGCAGCCCAGGGTGGTACAATCATAGTGAGAAAAATCAGAGTACAAACCGAGTATTGAGATATGCCAAGTGGTGAACAAGGGAAATGAGGTTTGCCAGTCTTGTAAATTAGATGCAATCCTAAAGTGGAGCAATGGCCATTTGAAAAGCTCATAAATTGCAGTGATGCTATTAAGGGAGCATCAGTGACCAAATCGAGTGAAGTGTGACAACAGGATATCCAGAAAGAGTTCACATTAATTCGTAAATGATGTCACCATAAAACAAGATAGGGTGGGACTCTTTACCAGATTATGCATTGCAAATCAGTGACAATTTGAGTGCAAAAAGACAGTTCTAGTTTAATCTCAGCTGCTATGGTTTTGAGACAACTGGAGACCATATGTGGCGCTGAGAACAAGTCTTGAGGCCAAATTGCCTTTTAAAAATAAGTTCTGCATTAAAACTATGTTTTCTTTCAAAGAACCTGATGACCTTTAAACACCAAGTAACACAATGCTCATAAGTTATTTGAGCAAGTACAGGCCATTTACCTTCAAATGTGAGACAAGTGGTGCTTTCAGGAAAAAAAAATAAATAAAAAAAAATCCTATGAAAACCCATTTATTTCATTACAAGTTCACAGCTACATTTTCAGCATCCAGCCTTCATCTGGTTGTGGGGAGGTAGAGGTTTGCCCAGGTGGATGCCCACCGTCAGACCAAACTCCTGGCTGGAATGTTTCTCCTGAACATCAGGAGTCAACTGGAAAGCCTTTGGGTCAAAGCAGTCCAGGGAGATGAAGGACAGCGGCTTCTCTTCCAGCAGGCCCTGCAGTCGGGAGCGCCAGCCCTCCAACATGGCCGTACGAGCTTCAGGAGACGCACAAGAAGGAGCCCAGAAGACCTGAGGAGGCAGGACCTGGAAGCCACAGTAATGCAGGATACCATTCTGCATGGAGAAGGAAGTGTTAGAAGCATGTCTGCAGTTTTTACTTTGAAGAAGTTACTGCATGCAGTACCTGGATTGGCCACAGAGTGACGTTCATGTCTCCATTGATGCCAGTGGAGCTGAACATGGATTCAAGAGAGCCAGTGGTGAAGGACAGCATGGCTTTCTTCTCCTGGATGAAGAAGAGAAGTTCAGATGCTGATATCCATGCACACATCTGCACTGAAGCCTCACCTTCAGGAGTCCCTGGCTGTAACGCTTCTCTTTAGTGAAGGCAAAGCCACATGTGAGCACGCGGTCGATCCAGCCCTTCATGATGGCAGGAACACTGAACCAGTACATGGGGAACTGGAAAACAGCAAACAAATGAGGATCTGCCCATGTACTGGTGATCCGTGCAAACTAGACATCACCTGGAAGATAACCAGGTCTGCCTCAGAGAGTTTCGTTTGCTCTGCAGTGATGTCTTCTGCCAGCCTGCCCTCCTCCCATGCCAGCCTGGTCTCCTCCTGATACCGGAAGTGTTCAGCATCCTTGACGTCCCCTGTCACAGAGACATGGTTACTTAGTGCTGGAGTAGAGTCCAGGCTTCTGTCACATGTCAGCATACCTTTGATGTCCTCAGCAGTGGCAGCAGCTTTAAAATTCATAGCATACAGGTCAGAAACTTCTACTGTGCAGCCCTGAGCTGTCAGAACCTCCACAGCAGCACTTTTGGCTGCAGCATTGAAGGATCCAGAGCTCTGGTGGGCAAACACAATCAACACTTTCTTGGCTGCAATCAAACAAAAATAATTGAAGATTTAAAAAAATAAAAATGAAAACAGGGTTGTAGATGCAAGTTTAAAATAGATGAAATGCCAGTCAAAAAGCAGAAAACCTTTACCCATAGTTAAGAAAGGGTCAACAACAGTGATAATCTCCAAAAAATAAAATAAAATAAATAGATGATAAACTAAATCACAGAGAAAAACCAAACTACCTAACATGCAGCAGCCCTCTCTGTTTTATCTACACAGTCTCAGGTGCTTTCAATCAAAAATCAAAGGCACAAAGCCATCAGGTGGTTTTAGCTGGTTTAAACAGATGCTAAATAAAGTTGTATTTATTTTACCAGAACGGAGAGAAAAGCAGGAATACAAACAATAGTTGCAGTTGTGACATTTTAGACCCAAAGAGAGTTTCCAAACCCAAAAAAAAAAAAGGTTTCAGCTTTTTCAGAATATCTTTTGACTTAAAAATGACATTTTTATGAAGAAATAAAAAGGCAACATTTGTGTATAGTCCTGAAAATAGACCGTTTTTTGCTGTTTTGGGATCTTCCAGGTCTCCAGTGGCTCACACAAATTATTCTTTTTATTAAAGACTGAGAGTGAATTGAAGAAGGATTGGTGAGGAAAAATACAATTAAAGTTTCACTCCAACCATCTTTTAGGCTATTTTAAGTCTTCCTAGTTGTCTTTTAATGATGTTTTTATTTATTTATTTAATTATTTATTTATTTTCGTTTTTAGCCAAAAGAAGAAAGGCAGTTGAGGAAATATGTTTCATTGAATTCAGAGAGTGGAAACTCTTAGGTAATGAGTTTGGTTTACTCAGAAGCCCCCGTGGGTCCACATTTGTGTTTTGACAGTCAAGTTTGAACATTTGGATACTTGCATGTCTGTTTCAAAGATGTCTCCAAAGCGTGCGTCACTCCCAGTTTCCTTAGACCACATGAAGAAGCACATCCTGGCTAATCCTCTCACTCTCGGCTTCTGGTTTTTCTTTACATCGACATCCTCTCACGGAAGAGTTGCGTGAGGTCGAGCCCACTCATAAACTCTGTGAGAGTACAATAAAAGGCTCAGCAGTGAGCTTCAAAGAGGCAAACACAGGACTCGCCCAAGCCAATGTGAGGAAGAGGAGTAGTAAGCACAACTAGTGGATGTCAGCATAAACACAACCCTGATTAACCTTGAGATGTCTTCATGTCAAAGGTTTTTATTCTGATTTGTGTTAAACACAGAGTCAAACCAGCATGTAAATTTCAATTAAACAAGAATTTGAGTGTTTATAAATTTGTCTTTTGTAATCTTGCTTGTTCCTCTGCGGTTTCCACACAAACCCACTGTGGTTGTTTCAGTGCTAAGCAACCACATAGTTGAAAACAGATTTATTAAAACTATATATTTTTTTTTTTCACTGCTGGATGTATATCATATTACCTCATTCATGACACGCTAATCCTCAGCCCTTCTGACACACAATCCCTCTTTAAGGTGGCTCCACCTTCAACCAGCAAAGGGTTTTTCCTCCATATTGCAGATATAAAAGGTCTAAACGTGGTTTCGCAATTACTCTGTTGTTAGAGTGCAACACTGCCACGTGAAAGTTGAGCTGCTCTTGTGGAATATTTTTTATAGATATAAAGGAAATAACAAATGGATATCAGTTATAGATTTCCTGAAATGTCAGTGCAATTCAACACTGGACATCTGTGTGATCATCTGTAAGAGATTCAAAATTCTTTTTAGATCTCATTAAATTGTTCTTTGCTCTTGTCAGTATTGAGTTGGAGGAAACTGAAATTTGTGTAAATTCTGTAGACAAAAATAAGCCACTAACATTTTTCATTTCTTTATTTTTTTTTACATTTTTAAAACAGGAAAAACAGGTTTCCTATATTTTAAATGAACATGAATACCTCCAAAAGTTACAGTGAAAACTCATAGTGGTACACCTCAAAGTCTGAATGAAAAATTTTAAATGTGGTTTACACTGCCATCTAGTGGTCGACGTGAGACTTTCATTTAAAAAAATAATGCATGAACAAGGAAACGTTGGACGTGATTTTTTGTTTCTTTGGCTTCCAAATTACTTTTACAAAACTGTAATTTTTCGAGGAACACCGTGTTATTGTAAGCGTCAGAGTTTGAAAAAACTATCTTTTAATTAGTTCCAGAGTAATCTAACGCATTGCTCTTTTCATTGTATGACCCTGTTACCGTTACATTTAGTAGCAGTAAAAAAAATTTAAAAATTGTATAACCCCCTTACCGTTACTAAATGTAAAGTGCAGTGCGTTACTGCGGTTTCATTGAGTAAACAGTGTAAATTAAAGACACAACAGGCCAAAGTTAAGCCAGTAAGTATCTTCCTGTCAGAAAAATAGACTGGGCGGGTCGACAACAAAATAAACGATTTTGATTGGCTAACGGCAGTGTCGTGTTTTACGGGAGCCAATCAGAGCCAGCATAATTTTAACACAGCAGCTAAGCGGATTCCTCCTCGACGCAGACAGAGACAGACAAAAATTATACATAAAAATACAGTAAAAAGTGCATTATTCTGTAACTAAAAACAGGAAATTAAAATTGATTTACTGCCAAGTAAAAGTGCATTTGTCATTAAAAAAAAAACAGGGTACACAATTAATAGGTGTTAAAGTTTTTGAAACCAGAAAATACACAATAAAAAAAACATCCACTGTCTCACAATTCAAGAAGAGGTCCATGTTACATTTTCATGTTTTCCTAACATACTTAACAAGTGGAAAATGTGGCATAAAGCCTGATGGAAAGATGACTTTATGGATAAAGATTTAGGAACTACAGATTGTTTGATTCATTTAATAAGCTACAGTTACTGCAAGAACATATTGTTTTTTACCTGGTGATGTTTAAAGAATATAAACTGATTTGTACCAAACTAGTTAGCTGAGATTGTAAATTTGAGAGTTAAATAAACTAAACTTTTACTTCAATGTGAGCAAGACACTGTAATAAATACTGAATCTTAAGTACATGCTAAGGAGGTGCACGCATTTTAACTGACTTGTCAAAATTGATAAGAAAAATCTCCCATTTTGACAAAAAACTTTACAGTAACGCAAATTTTTCTGGTGACTTTCTATATGAAATCCCTTTCCTGGTAATTAGCTATGCATTTATAACCGTTACTATTTGGATCAAGTATAGCCATTACCTTTTTTTAAAGTAATATTTCCAACACTGGGGAATTTATCATTGACATTCTCTAGATTCTTGTGGCAGAGATAAGAAATTGGAGTATCTGGGAGCCAAATTTGGCAGTTTAATGTGTGGAAAGGAACCGAGGCATGATCCTGAAGCAGAAGCTTGCCTTAATGTTCTGGAGGTGAATGATGTTCAAGAGGGTCATGACATTGAAAGCTGAAGGTGTGTTGTCAGTAGCCATGGCCCAGGTAGGGGGAGAGGAAAAAAAAAAATAAATAAAAAAATTCTAGAACAGGGGAACCAGTACAAAGAGTGTAGCCAGACTGTCTACAAGACGGAAATTTGACCTGGCAAGATTTGAATGATAAGACATCTGAAATTAAAGGCTCAGACTTTAAAGGAATAAAACGTGACAGAATCTCAGTGGTCAGAAGTAAACATTTGTGAGGAATAGGACAGTTTTATAAAGAGCCACAGACTACGCAAGGTTACAGGAGGAGAGACTACACACACATATGTACAAGCCTTTATTTCATTACAAGTTTACAGCTACATTTTCAGCATCCAGCCTTCATCTGGTTGTGGGGAGGCAGAGGTTTGCCCAGGTGGATGCCCACCGTCAGACCAAACTCCTGGCTGGAATGTTTCTCCTGAACATCAGGAGTCAACTGGAAAGCCTTTGGGTCAAAGCAGTCCAGGGAGATGAAGGACAGCGGCTTCTCTTCCAGCAGGCCCTGCAGTCGGGAGCGCCAGCCCTCCAACATGGCCGTACGAGCTTCAGGAGACGCACAAGAAGGAGCCCAGAAGACCTGAGGAGGCAGGACCTGGAAGCCACAGTAATGCAGGATACCATTCTGCATGGAGAAGGAAGTGTTAGAAGCATGTCTGCAGTTTTTACTTTGAATGAGTTGCTGCATGCAGTACCTGGATTGGCCACAGAGTGACGTTCATGTCTCCATTGATGCCAGTGGAGCTGAACATGGATTCAAGAGAGCCAGTGGTGAAGGACAGCATGGCTTTCTTCTCCTGGATGAAGAGGAGAAGTTCAGATCCTGATATCCATGCACACATCTGCACTGAAGCCTCACCTTCAGGAGTCCCTGGCTGTAACGCTTCTCTTTAGTGAAGGCAAAGCCACATGTGAGCACGCGGTCGATCCAGCCCTTCATGATGGCAGGAACACTGAACCAGTACATGGGGAACTGGAAAACAGCAAACAAATGAGGATGTGCCCATTTACTGGTGATCCGTGCAAACTAGAAGTCACCTGGAAGATAACCAGGTCTGCCTCAGAGAGTTTAGTTTGCTCTGCAGTGATGTCTTCTGCCAGCCTGCCCTCCTCCCATGCCAGCCTGGTCTCCTCCTGATACCGGAAGTGTTCAGCATCCTTGACGTCCCCTGTCACAGAGACATGGTTACTTAGTGCTGGAGTAGAGTCCAGGCTTCTGTCACATGTCAGCATACCTTTGATGTCCTCAGCAGTGGCAGCAGCTTTAAAATTCATAGCATACAGGTCAGAAACCTCTACTGTGCAGCCCTGAGCTGTCAGGACCTCCACAGCAGCACTTTTGGCTGCAGCATTGAAGGATCCAGAGCTCTGGTGGGCAAACACAATCAACACTTTCTTGGCTGCAAAAGAGAAAGAGTCTTTAGAAATGCTTAAAAAAGGAGGCAAATGTTGAAGCAAAGTCAGCCTGATTACACAGAAAACTAAGTTACTAAAATGAAAAACCATTACTATACCCATTGCTGCACACTTCTTGCAACCAGTAGCTGTTTGTTTCTGCCCCAGAGATGATGAACACAAAATGAATCCACAACACATGACTGGCAGACTGCTGTTTTATACAAACCTCCACCTCAGACTGTCTCAGGTGTTCTCCATCAACAAATCAGCCAATCAGCTTTACTTCTCCAAACATTTACTTCGTAACAAAAACAGATTTTCAATTAACAAACGGGATGTTAACCTTTCGCTGAATAAATGTCTCAAAGTTTTTCCTTTTTTTGTGCATATTTTATAATGACCTACTCTCTTGATTATAAGATTTATTTTTTCTCTTTTTTAATTATAACAATCAGTGTATTTGATTTTGTGGCTTAAGAGACACATGGTGTTGTGAGCATGCTTACATGTCAAAGATGAAGAATCAAAACACTGCATGCATGTCATACAATTCATAAATTCAATCTTTGAAATTTCAAAGAAGAAAATATTTTTTCTATTTTTTTTTAAATAAAAAAAACTACGCCCCAGTTCTAGATCTTTACCAGTAGGGGGCGACAAAGCACTGCTGTATTTAAAGCCAAAAGCTTTCATAAATAGTTCATGGTTAAATTACGTTCAGAGTAAATAATGTCGATTTAAATTTTTGTTAAAACAGAATATTTATTAAAATATTGGTTTAAGGATTGGAAAAGAAAACCTTTTAAGGATTAATGTTGCTGATCTAATCAGGATTAGTTAGAGTAAACTGGGGATTTGCTGTGAGATTTTTGGCAGACAAAACTGTCAGCTGTTTCAACAATGAGGGTTGAAAATACCATCAGTTTATCTTTGTATAATAACATGTTTTTGCTTTTTAATTTGTCTTTAAAATTACAAGAGAGTCTGAACAATCAGTGCTCAACTTTCTGGTTCTTTGCTTTTTGTTATATTTGTTTTCATTCTTTAAGGAAGTTTGGCATTTCTGGAAGCTTAGTATCAAATTTAGGTTATTTTTCTTACAAGTATGTATTTTCATTCTTCTTGAAAATTTTCTGCATTGTATAACCAGTCACCCTAAAAAAAGTACAAGTTGTGTGACGTGTAGGTCGGTCACAAAAATAAAATAAATTGTATTAAAGCTTCAGAAAAAATTTAAATTAAAATTTTTAATTTCTGCATAATTTCTTTGTCCATTAAGATAACTTTTTTGACTTCTCATACAGTAAATGTTAACATAAAATACATTTCTACCAAACGCACAAAAAAACACTCAGCATTCATTCATTTTTATTTAATATAATCATTTGTTTTTGCAAACACTTTCTCGCTTTTCCATTTTACTTTTGTCTCATGTCTCCTTTTTACTATATTTCACTTTTTGAGTCTCGTGTTTCAGAATCAGACTAACAAATCACACGTTAATAAATGATAAAAATGTCAAATAATTTTCGAGTTGATATATTTTTCTTCAGCTCGTCTTTGCTCTGTTTGTTTTCTAATTCCTCCTCTTCAAATAAATAATTTGTTTACATGTATTATTATCTTGTAAGTTAAAGTTACCGACTTGGTTATTTAGTGTATTGCAAACAAATGAAACAATTTTATTGCTATTATTTTGTTTTACGTTTTCATTTAAAAATCTTTGCAAAGGACAAACAGCAAAATAATATTGTGCTCTAAAAAAAAATGTGACAGCAGTGTCACAATTTTTAAATTTCTGTCTCCCAAAAGTCAGGCTATTCTTTATAAAATTTTGCTCTTATTTCACTAAAACATTAAATATATATTATTATAATTATTATTTATATATTATATTTTATATCTCATATATTGATTTTTTTAATGGAATAAATCTTAAGAAATTGGTTGTTTTTTATTGGGAGGCCCACTTTAATTTTTGAAGACAGTTTGTGTCCAAAATTCACGCCTTAAATGTAAAAAATCTCCTTCAATGAGAATCCCTAACAAGGATTTTTTGGATTTATTACCTTCTTTAATTTTTTTAAATGTAATTTTCCCCATTTTTTTCTTATCTTAACTATTCAGTCTTTTCTTTTTTTGCAGATATTATGGGATCCTTAATACTGTTATAACATCTTTTTTTTTAAAGGAGCAACAGCAATAAATGAAAAAAGAAATGTTTTTCATGGTTACACCAGCAAATAAGCTAAAAAAAAAAACTGACAGTCATTGGAAACAAAATACATGTGGGAGGACAAATAATAAGTAAAAAAAAAAAAAAGTCTACATCTGTTTATTAATAGCATCGTGCAATGCTTTTTCCTCTGTTAGTAAAATATTAAAGAAATTATTGAACACAACTGTGTTAACAGCTGAGAAGATGAAATTAAGAGTTTGGGTTTTTGCCTTTCACATTTAGCAGATTGAAACTAATAACCAGCCCTGCAGTGAAAATAATAAAAATAAGTCAAAGCAATCTCAGTTTTCAACCATAAAAATATGATATACAAGGTTTTATATTCTTTTAACAACAATCCAGGATTTTCATTCTTTTTATTGTAATCTTTTATTTTGGAGGAAAGAAGGTGTCATAACCTTAAATAACATTCAGCGGGTGAAAGAAATTTGAGTTAATTGCATGGCACAACCAGGAACATTTCCTAATTCTCTTCAGTATAATATGTTAAGACATTTCAAACTTATAGTAACAATATTAATGAATAAAAATGTAAATAATACCCCCCCCCGGCTTTTCCCCAAAACGTTCAAATATGACTTTTAACTAACTTGCATGTAGATCAGTAACAGATGTCTGTAATCTGACCCTCTGACACAGTGTGGAGGTTATTGAGACACAACATATGATAATTCCTAAAACAATTATTATTCTATCAAAGAAAAACATTTCTTTTTTTGTTTTTCCTTATTTGGGTGTTTTGGCAAAGGGTTGCCTTTTGTGCAAATAACAGTTCAAAAAGTAGCTACAGTTTTCAATGGCACATATTTCAGCAAGATATTGACAATAAATTGATAGTAGTTGAAATATATTCATTAAATTGGGGCACAGACTTACAAGTCTGCTTTTGATGTATCTGTTCTTGTCTTCTGAATGTTCTGGTGAGAAACATTTTTCATTTGGGTTCAAATTAAACTCCAACTGTCCAGCAGTGATTCTCATGTCAAAATTCTGACTCGCATGTCTTCTGATGATTTTGTTTTCATCTCTGTAAAATTAATAACTTGTGGATTTGAGTAAAAGCAGAGATTTTTTTGGACAACATCTATTTGTGTCATTAGTTGTTTTGTAGCCCGAGACACAAACACAAATCTAAATTTGTCTCATTATAAGAAAACTTAATTGAAACCACAGATCTGCCCTCTGTGCTATCATAGGCACTTTAACATTGGGAGTGGGGTCATCTAGACCCACTAGACAGTGCTCTGAACCTTTTTTCTTTAATGAATTGTGATCTTCACTGGTGTCCATGGATTACATGACATCCTCTTCACCTTTATCCACCTTTGTCATGGTAGGGAGAACACATTAATGTAAGGGTGGGGTCATAGGATAGCACTAGGATTAAGGAAGATTATCCGTGGATTGGTCTTTAACTTTCCTTTCCAGAACTTACATTTTCATTCAGATGCTTTAAATTGCAATAAAAGTCAACAAAGTTTAGCCATTGTACAATGGAAAAAACTTTCTGTATATACCTTTCTAGAAAGTTAAGTGTATTCACTGTTAACCTACTTAAATCTTTAATTTAAAAAAAGGCTCTGTGGCAAGATCATTGCAAGGCTGTTTATTCAGAAATTTGTCATTTAAAAATGTTATTTACATCTAAATAAATGATGTTCCATGTGATAATTCCAGGATCTTGTAACATTTTATTGTGAAAAAATCCTCTGTATGGTTCCTGTATTTTCCTCATGCTGAGGCTCTTGCTCTCATCTTTGTCTGTGCATCTCTGTGCTGCAGTGAGACCTGGAGGGTTTGAGGTATTGTTCATGTCCACTCCAGCAGCAGGAACAAGCTTTTCATCCACACATCTGCTCACTGAATACAGTTTGTTTGAGAAGACAGACGGGATCAGTCTGATAACAAACAGAGCAGGAAGCTGCAGAAAGGATTAGGCAGACGGTATACAATCGTTTATGTTTTTATTTTAACAATCCCTGCTTTTGTATTTTTATTTTTAGTCTTGTTTGCATTTTTCCCCCAAAAATGACTGACTGATAAAATAATATGTTTAACACAAATGTGAACCTTTGATCAAAAGTATTTTCTATTTTCTGCCATAACCATGTGCATCGCCCTGTGACAGACTGGCGACCTGTCCAAGATGTCCCCTGCCTACGGGATAGGCTCCAGCAGCCCGTGACCCCGAAAGGGGCACAAAGGGTTTAGAAGATGAATGAATGAACCATGTGCATCACCAGCAGATGGTTTTATCATTTCCAGTTAAATGGTCATCACTTCCTCAGGGGTCAAATATTTTATTTTCAGATATCACTTCCTTATTTTTTTCTAACAGCTCCCAAAACATGTATGCAGTGACAATAGTTAATATTGAAGGTAAATTCTTCTGGATCCAAGTTTTTTGTTGTTTTAACAGCAGTTTGGCTTTTGTTAAAAAAAAGACTCCCGTGAATGTATGTTGAAATTTGGCATTTTAGGAGGTGACATGGTTCTAAACTGATGGTAAATAGAGGAAACACTAGCCTATAATAAACTGTATGCACCCAATATAGTGCATTTGCCCCATATAAGGCAAAACTTTCAAGAATATATTTGATTTTTGATCAACCCATAAAGTTAAATAACTGAAAAAATACCAAAAGGGTCAGAGGAACTTTAAAATCTGGGAATTTAAATTGTGGAAAATGAAGGTTTAAATATAACCCAATTCAAACTTTTTGCTTAAAAACGTATAAAAAGAGTCTAAAATCTGATAGATCTGACTTTGAAAGCTACCAAGAAAATAATATTCCTTTTAATTTCATTATATTTATCAAATAGAAGGTTCTAAATAAAATTAGAGTCTTGCTGCTAATTTTAACCAAAATGTTCAAACTAAAACAAAAATAAACACAAAACATTATCTTGGTAAATTTGTTAAATATTATTTTTAAATGTCTGTTTTACTTATGACTTAAATTACATCTTTGTGCCAATTTCTTTTTTAATTTTAAAATCGTTAATCATATTTGTTATTTGAACTAATGTATTTTTCATGCAAGGGGAAAATAGAAATATGATGGTTTGTTTTATTTATTTTCTTTCTTTCTTTCTTTTTCTTCTAAACCTGTCCTGTCCAACAGCTAAGCGAACAGATGAGAGCTGAAGCCCTCCTTTGTTGGACAGATTTCACTGTTACAATGCCAGGGTGTATATATGATTATGTATTATGTGTGTGTGTGTGTGTGTGTGTGTGTGTGTTTAACTGTTTACTTTTTTCTATAGTTTTATCTTCCTCTGTGGTTTTTTTTAACATGTTTTAATGTTTGTCTCTTACTATTGTGTTCAGCACTTTGCCTACACTACTGTTGTATGAAAGTGCTATATCACATGTGTCAAACTCAAGGCCCTGGGGCCAAATGTGGCCCTCCATGTCATTTCATGTGGCCCTCAAGAGCATAAAAGTTTTTAATTTCTTAAAATAAAAATTAAACATTGGTGTGTATTTATTCATATCTGGGGGAATCTGACTTGAAATATCAGAGTGGACAACTATACATTAGGACTTAAACACCGTCCATATAACCTAACCTGCCAGAATCAAATTTAAAAGGATTTATGCAACAAGCAAACATATGTTTTCTATGCAACTGTAATTGTCATTTAAAAAGTAATAATGAATAAATAATGAGTTATTTAACATTAAGGAGTAGTTACATTTATTTTTCATTACATTTAGTTACATGTATAAGTTACATCTGGCCCTCTGATAACAGCCACTATGTTGATGTGGCCCTCAGTGAAAATGAGTTTGACTGCCATGTGCTATATAAATAAAATTGAGTTGAGTGTGTGCGTGTACATATACACACCCACACACACCCACACACACACACACACACACACACACACACACATATATATATATATATATATATATATATATATATATATATATATATATATATATATATATATATATATATATATATATATATATATATATATATATATATATATATATATATATATATCTTCATATATGTGTGTGTCTAGATAAATATAGATATAGATTTAGATATATATACACACACAAACAGACATATATGATAATATATGATTATAGATATAGATATGGATAGATAAGTGGGGGTGGAGATGCAGGCACGCTGCCGATGTGTACCATGTGTCTATTAGGGGGTCCAGATCCTCCCCAGCCCGACCGACCAGACCAGGAGAGAGGGGGCAGGAGACCCCGGTCGGACCTCGGAGCACCCCCGGCGAAAGGACCCACGCAGCCCGAGCGAAGGAGACCGCCCACCCACCCGTCCAGATGCAGAGGATGCACCTGTCTGTTCTCATGGTCTATTTTGAAGCAGCTCCACCGAAGATAATGCTTAAAATGTTGGTGAAAAAACAACTATGGACTACATTTGATTAAAATGTTTTATTATTGTTTTTCCCTGGAAAACATATAGAATTAAAAACAAATTAAATTTAAAAAAAAAAAAAAAGGGGGGGGGAAATGATATTTCTGTGTATGTCGTTTCCGAAACCCGCCGTTGGAGCGCCCTCTTGCGGTGAGATCTCAGAACGGGAGTCATTAGGAGCTGCACATCCCCTCTGCCTTCCTCTCTGCGCCTTTCAGCCACAATGAACGGGCTCTTCTGAGGAAGACGCGCCTTTCAGGAGGCGAGCAGGAAAGGAGGCGAGCTGTTTGGACTATGAGCCCCCTCCGGATCACAGGTAGGTCCGTACATCTCTACTTTTACCCGCGTTCGCCTCCAGGTGAGGCGTGTCTCTCCCCCCTCCAAAAAAAAAAAAATAAAAGAAGCCGGAGACGCGCGAGCTGATATCAAAAACTGATGGCGTCAGAAAACGGGTTTCTTTCCACCGGGATGGTGTGGCGTCGTTTTTTATACATGCAGGTGCAGCTTCGTGGGTCTCATATGCGGAGACCCCGCTCCTCTTAAAGGGACATGAATCTGGCATGGGAAGCATTGAAGTGATTGCAGATCTCGTGCAGGCCACTGTGCTGAAGTGCGTTCAGGCTGATCCCGCAGCTGTGCGTCAGGCTGCAGACTCCGGGGTGTGTGCAGCCGCCTGCAGCAGGGCTGCCTGCACAGCTGGAGCTCCTGACTCCCACTCACCTTTGAGGGGCACGGATGGCTCCTGAGCAGGGGAGTCTGAGAAACTCTGGATAAGATGACTCATGGATATCAGTCCTTGATGGAAGGAGATCAAAGGATAGGACCCTGTCTTAGTACTGAAGCCTTTTGTTCTCTTTAGTTTTCTGACTGGCTGGACAGAATGTCAGAGGGGTAATGGGAGGTGGAATTGCCTTTGGGCTACAGAGGAGCACGAGGAAGCAGGGATGGTGTAATGCATGCTCCATAATGGACAGTTAGCATTGACATAAAAGCTCTTTTTACCAGGAATGTCCCGTTCTGCAACCCCCAACCTCCTTTCTCTTTCCCTACTGTACTTTTCTGTCGTTCCACATGAGCAAACCTGATGTCTGAAGTGCCCAACTATGTATCCCATCTTTACTCCATGACTCTGTGGCTTCAAAAACTCAAAGCAGCATCAGATTTAAAACAAATTCGAATTGTCTGTAGCTTTGTTTTCATAAAATAGATACATCTGTTTATTTAGGAGTATTTGAAAGATGTGATTGAAGTGGATTTTAAAAAGTGGCTTTATGAAATGAAATGCACTCTGGATTTCTGCACTACAAGGGATGCAGCCTAAAAATGGGAAGAAAATCCCTAGAAAACAAAATGACCAGTCCATGCAGCAAGTCCTATTTTAAATAGTGAGAAAAAAATCCTGAATCAACACATAAGCTAAAAGCTAACTGTCTGATAGAGTCAATTCAAATTCAATGATAAGCAGCATTTTTTGCTATTATAAGCAAAGAGTTAGTATTTTGCATCTTTACTCCTTTTTATTTTTGTACATTTTCCTCTTGCTCTTGTATTTGTACATTGTATCCTTGCACTAACAGACTACAGTACTTCGTTTTTGCACAACTGATGTAATCTGTTTGTCCTGAGCTGCTCTGGTTACAATTTATAACTGTGATTACAGTAAAATATTCTGATTCTGATTTTTCTTGGTATCAAAGTGACAAAAAAACTACAAGTGGAAATAACTCATTTTAGAAAACAATATATGAATAAAATGCAAAATTAAAATCGAAAAGTTTTCCATCCATATAATGACAATGACCGTTTGAACTTTATTGTACTTTATAAAGACATTCTCAAAATTAAACCAAAATTACAGTGAGATTTTTTTTTGGTCTTTTTGTCAAGAGTTTGTAGCAAAAGAATCTTGACTCATTTGAATAGAAAATGTCCTTATTATTAGATTCCTAGCTTTTAATGAGACACAAAAAAATCTTAACTGACTTTGAGAAAAGCTTGGAAAGTTTTAGAGCAAAGATAAACTAAACTTGAAACCTGGTAAAATGTCTTAACTGTGTAAAAGCAAGGTTTTAAATCTTTGCAAGTATCAAACAGTGTGTTAAAAAAGTAACCTTTTCTGTCTGTGGGTTTTAATAAAACAGAGCAGCTACAAGAACATTTTTCTGTATTAAATTCAGCTTATTTTAAAACCCAAAAAATAAAATGGAAAAAAGCTGCTGGAAGTGGCAGAACAGAGGCTGCGATGTGTTCAATGTCTGCGTGGGTTTAGTGCTTTGTGGTTTGTTGACTGCTGTGAAAGTGTGAAACAGCCAGCTGCTGCATGTGGCGTATTATGGCATCAGGCCACCACAGAAGGGTGTATATGGAGGAAGGAAGGAAGGAAAAATGGGTTTATGCGAGAGCACAGGTGCCATGGCAACCAGGCCTCAGCATGAGCTGTGGATATGAGATTGATCGGTACCATTTAGGGGTGATAAGACCATTCTGGACGCTCTAATGACACGTCAGATTCCCATCCGCTCTGCAAAGGAGGACGTCTGCAAAACTCAAACCACACTCTACTATAATTTTCTCCAAATGACACGTTGCAGCTCTGCTGGCTCCAAGAGCCAGGCTTATTTTTGAAAACGTGACGTGTGTGCACCTCTGTGTGTAATTACGTTAGCCCCCGCTGCTCGGTGACCTCCGTCCACTAAATAAACACATTAATGAATGTTTGTTTTACATTAGTGTCACTCCCTGCCCCTGTGAGTCGGTGCAGCCAGGCAGAAGGATGTGCAGCGATGCAGCTGAACTTCAATGGAGAGTGCGTTTTCTACCGAGGAGGGCCGCCGCTCAGAGGGAGCACATTTGTACCCTCGTCTGCTGCGTTCGCAGTTACCCTTGCTCTGTCATTGATAGCTTTTCTTACCCCGTGGCTGCGATTTTCCACGTGGCCTGGTTCACGGTGTCTCCACTTGCTCGTCTTGTGGATGAGTGGCCTCTCAGTGGGGTCCCCCTTGGCCCACATGCTCACAGATCAGCACTCAGGGGGCTAACAGCTTTCTACCAAATCATCAGGTTTATTCATTTTACCATAGAAAACTATTATTTCACATCTCCAGTCCCCCCACCCTCACTCACACACACACACACACACATCACCCAATTTACTCCCAGCCAGGGTGATTGATTGTTGCTCCTCAACGGGGCCTCCTGCCTCCTGCGTTGCCAGGGCAACAGTGGACTCTTCAGATGCGGGTTAGAGATGAAAAACGAGGGTGATGCCGTCAAATTCAATGAATGACAGTTAAGAAAGAGGGCTTTCACCAAAGCACGCCGCATCTGACGGACTGAGACCCCGAAGACAATCTGCTGAGGAGTCCAGAGAGGAGCACGAGCAAAACATGAAGGCAGGGCTTTTTTAAAAAAACTTTTAGCAATGAAAGATGCTACAAGATGCTTAGTTGTGAAAACACATGAAATCACTTCCTGTAAGGTGAAAAAATGTTTTTCGTTTAACCTTCAGCCATCCAGGTTTTGCATTAAAGTCAATTTAAATGAATGTTTGTAACAAAATTAATCTTTATGGGAAATAAAAAATGCTTTTTGAAATAAAAACTGAAACATAAATAAATATTGAATAGAATCTTAAGTTAAGTTACCAGGTATGTGTAAACTATTTAAAGAAGTAAAATAAAACTTTTCCCAAATTAAAGATTTCTTGAAGCAAAATAACTCACCAGATAAAACCCCAAATAATATGTGAAAATGACAAAAAGAAAATTAATTACCATAGAGATATTGCTTAAAATAAGATATTTTCAAGGTCAGATGACAAAATATGAAAGATTTCTTGTTTTAAAACAAGTCGTTACATTTCACTGAAAAGTTACTAGTAAGTTAGTTTTGCTTTAGATTAAGTGTTATATTCCTTTTGTGTTTTTGTAGTGTATGCACATGAAAAAACACAAACTATTACCAAGTATTTTTGTCTAGATTAAATATCCTTGACACTCCCATAGTAACTTTTTTTTGTAAGATGTAAGGACTTGCTGTAAGACAATACATCTTGAATTTCTTTTTTGAGTCATTTTTATCTTGAAAACATTTGTTTAAGGCGATATCTCTAATGAAGCAAAAGTTTTTTTAAACTCATAATAAACATTTAATTTGACAAATTTATCCTAAAATATGTATTTTTAACCTTAATTTAATTGGTCTAAAATAGGATATATTTGTGGTGGAAGTATAAGCATGTATGTATATATATAAATGTACAAACTGTAAAGATAAGCTACGTTTCCTTAACAGTAAACGCTTTTTTAAAGCCAAAATATGTCCAATTACCAGAGTAATATATCTAAATATGAGTGTTCATAGCTAATTTTTTCTTAAGACCATATTACTTCTTTAAAGGAATCATACCAAGGCAGATCTTTTATTATATATTTCATTTATGTCTTTTGAGAAGGAACTTTAGTGAAGGGAAAACAATAATGCAGTTAGGGGCAGTTATCAGCTGATGGTAGGAGGCAGAAATTCTTTGAGGCATCATGAAATTAAATCTTTATGATTTAATTTAATTTAGAAAAAAAAAAAACACAAAAAAATGAACACATATACAGTGATGCGAGCAACAATAAAGAGAAATCCTGACCCATGGAGTAGATAAGAACCATAGCTAAAAGCTTTTTTGCTGGGACACCAGAAAGTTCCGATCTCATTTGGTAAACCAACTGAAAAATGTAAAAACCCTAAAGAAATGTTTTATTTTTATTCAGGTTTTCCATCTTGCAAAACCGACATCTGTCATTAGGAGTTTACAGAATGTGGTCAAACCGTTTTTTGGGGGCATTTTTTGGAGAGAAAAAAAAGTATTATTAGATGCATAAACTTAGGTTTCCATAATTACAGTGTTTACAGTTAGGTTGTACAAACATAATATCCACTCAAATCAAACTTTTTGTTGTGTAGTCTGACCAGCTGGATATATATAGTTTGCTACCAGGTTTAAAAAAATCACATTTGTGTTCTTAGTCTTTACCTCACCTAGTGAAAAAAACGGTTTAACGTAACTCCCAATAAAACTGTAAGCATTGTGAGCTTGTCCGTTTCTGCTCATATTCTGTTTTTAATGGTCTCTTTTTGTCAGTCCCACCATTTTCTGGTGATTCACAGCTGTTTTCATCTCAGTTCATTGCCTTCAGTCCATTTAAGTGTCTGATTTTCAGGTCATCTGTTCTGTTCTGCTGTGTCACCCTTTTTCTTTCGCTGTGGTTTTTTTTGTCATGTTCTGGTTCATTTATCAAATGTTTAAGATTCTGTTACCAAGAAAACACAACTGTATGCATCAATTCAATGTTTACACTTTTTATTTTGACATTGCTTTAAAGGTTGCATATATTTTAAAACAAAATCTTAATTTCTATGCATCCCTCTAAGGAATAAAAAGTAAAGTCTTCTGATTGGTCCTTTTACGTCCATAATGAATGCAATGAAGTTGACTATATGATTTATACAGCTAATTTGGTAACGCAGCCTGGTCACGGCTCAGCTTTTGTTTCCTCTCACAGATCTTTAATTAGATTTTGAAAGCTTGATAAAGATCTAACATTAAAATGCAAAACATTACAAAAATAATCTTTTTATTTTAACATTATGCTTTCTTGGATTATATTTTTTTGCATTTCTTATTCCGAGGAAATTCTGTCACCCATGTTTCCACACTAACACCAACTCAGTTTTGCTCCGATTGGGCCAAAAACCTCCAACCACCCGGATCGCATTCAAGCACCCAACATGCTGCATGTGCTAATTTCATGTTTGCAGGCATTGTTGGCTTCAGAGGAAACAAACAGCCTGTAAATGAGGTGCAGTGTGACTCCGGTTAGTAATTGAGATGGTGCAAGGGATGAATATTAGCTGCCGGTTGTCAGGGTAACAGCTGGAAGATAGACAGGATGGAGATTGATGTCTAAAAAGAGTGGAGGTGACTAGTGAAGCAGACAGTCCTGCCCAAGAGGAAAAGTTCAACAGCATTTCTGAGGTAAATAGGTTATTTTTCAGATCTTTTTCAGTCCTATTACTGCTATAGATGGGCCTCCATGCCAAGCACAGAGGTTACTTAAAGGGGGTGTGAGATTACACACTGGTTTTATAGCTGCTGCACCCAAAGTACTTCCTTCCAATGATGAGGCATTCATGGAGGAATTTTTTACTACTGACCCTGAATACACAAACTGGTTTTGTTCACTGCAGAAAAAGCAAGTCAGCATTGAAACAGACAAATTACAAGACACTTTGACCGTGAGCGATTGATCGCCCAGATAACGGCTCCGCGGCTGGTTTAGCTGTAACTGAACTCATGTTCGACTCCGGAGGTTTAGATCGGAGGATTAACTTCTCAAAGCTTCATTCTTGGTCTCATAAAAAGCCTTTGAGAAGTTAAAACACTTCCAAAGAAGTTGATTCACTTCAGACAACAAGGCCTTTCTTTAAAGTGCACAGTAAATAAAACAGCAGGCGCTGATAAAAACAGTTTTTGAATGAATCTTTTACTCACAGATGCATCAAACAGGTTACGTTTTCCTACTAACACTGTGCCTTATGTTACTTCCACTCCAAAAAGAGTTTGCCTTGAAAAGATGAAAAGATACTGATCTAAAGAAAATCACTAGAACGTAGTGAAATGATCTTTTCGTGCAGAAATAAGATATCAAGATCTACAATGTGTTCACACAAGCATTCAAAAAGGGGGAGCCAAAAACACTGACTGTTTGATAGAATTAGTTCAAACTGAATGTTCTAAGGCCCAATAATAAGAATTCTGTTGTTAGTTCTCAGCAAATGGTTTGTATTTTTGTTTTGTTTTAATGAACCTAAAAAAAATTTAAAATAAATAAATGGTTTGTATTATTTTTTTTTTAGCTTTAATGAACCTAATTACCCTGCGACAGACTGTCCAGCGCATCCCCTGCCTTCGTCCACAAGTGGCCGGGATAGGCTCCGGCAGCCCCGTGACCCCGAAAGGGAAATACGGAATAGAAAATGAATGAATGAACCTCATAGTCGTTCATTTTTATTACAGTGACTAAAAGCTAGTGTAATGAGTGGAAATGACTCATTTTAGAACTAAATATGAACAAAACTAGAATAAGATCTTAGTGTAAGGTCGTACATCGTAATAGTAGAATAAATTGTTCCATCTTAAGTCCATAAAATCTAACACTAGGACATACATTTTTTTGTTTCCAACATAATGACAATAAAACCCATCTAAACATTTTTGGACTTTATAATAGAATTCTTTCAATTGAAGTAAAAATGACAGTGGAATTTGAGTTTTTTAAGTCTAAAATCGTGTTTTATGTCAGAAGTTTGGAGCAAAAGTTTTGACTAATTTTAATAATGATTTCCTTATGTCTAGATCCTAGCTCTTAATGAGACAAATCAATCTAGACTTTGCTTATTTTGAGAAATGCTTGGAAAGAGGTGGAGGAAAAAAGAATTTAAACTTAAAACCTGGAAAAATATCTTTAATGTCTAAATCTTTGCAAGTAACAAATAGTTAAATGTGGATGAAGGATATTATTTTATTTTTGCCAAAAAAAAAAGGATGTTTAGACGGACCAACAGGAGAATAAACTGATAATTATGTAGAATGAGTCTTTGGAATTGAATTTCTTGATTGTTTTGGTGCTGAATATAACTTGATTTTAATCATAATCCTGTTCTGTTAGTCTGCAAAATCAGACCCCCTTAAAATTAGTCAAAAATTCCTCCTGGCAGATTTTCTTTGAAAAAGCAAATAACATTTGCCAATGGGGTAAGAAAAATGGTCTTACTAAGAAATCATATATTAAGAATAATATGGAAGGTCCTAAGATGCATTGAAAAACTTTCAGATTAGATCTTTTTTTTTTTTCTTTATATGTCATTGCAGTTTTGTTTCTGTAACATTCTTCTGTAACTTTTTGGTCTTTTCTCTACTCGTGTGTCCCTCAGGTTAACGCAGCACCTGAAGTGGCTCTTTGGGATAGTTGTCAGTCACTGTGGATTCCTCAGGTTCGTCTCCATAGCAACCCCTTGCTCCTCCTGACCACTGCTGCCAACTCGCCCTGTCTGCCACGCGACAGCTTCCTCCCCATCCTCCCGCCTGATCAAGCCTGAGTTCTGTCGGGATGGACACAGAGTCAACCCACTCCGGCTACTCCAGCCGCTCCGGGAGATCAAACCGACACGGGTATGTTTCCCGTCCGCCATGTTCCTCGCTCTGCTTCTTCCCAAAACAATGTGTTTTCTCTCCCTGTCTCATCCGTACTCCCCCCCCCGCTACAGCCTCCGCTTCACCCCAGCCATATGCTTTTCTACTAGTTTTACTAGTTTAGCTCCAAACACATGGTTGAGGCCCAATAAATGAGATGAGTGTAAAGAGGAGGATGCGGCGAGCTAGAGATTGTGGATTAGGGTCGTCACAGCTCAGTGCCTCTAACCCATTTCTCTGATTGAGTCCTGTCTATTCTGCACAGGACAGATTTATTTCATCCTCTCCTCAACTTTGATGTTAATTTCATTTTCCTTCTGCTCTCTTTTTATGTAGCTGCCATCCTTTGTATTAATTTATGTCAGAAAATTAATCTTTTTCCCGGTAAAATGTCATGAAATAATGACAATCACAGCCTCCCCAGCATGAGATCTATTAAAACAAAGAAGCTCTTCGGGTTTCAAAAATACATTAAAAGTTGAATTTAGTATATTTACTTATTTATTCTTTTGCTGCCTCGACGTTTTCAAATGTAGAATTTGTCTGGAAAATTTGAAATTTAGGCTTCATTTTTCCAGATTATGGTTAAATAAAACTGTGTTCATCCCAGAGATCGAAGCCGAGAGCGTCACAAAGCCAGCAGCAGCAAAGACAGCAATCGCTCTGAGAGATCGGTGGTCATCAACCCCCCCGACACATCGTCTCAGGACTCCCCGGTCCACAACGGAGAGCCGCTGCCCGGAGAACCCGCACCAGCGTCGGCAGAAAATGGGGACGAGGCGCAGGTTTGTGTTGGTGCAGAGCTCCGCCACAGCAGAGATTTCAGTTAAAGAGTTGTTTTTGTGTTTGTCTCTGATCTCATTAGTTCAGAATAAACCCAGTAATCCCTAAATGAACTTTGTGTCCCGACCTCATAAACTCACGTTCCCACACAGCTGGCTGCCCTCTGCCTCACATCAAACAACAATGCTTGCACAAGATGAAATAGGTCAGTGGATTATAGCCTCCTCCTGTAAGCACCGCCTCTTTACGCAGCCGAAAGACAATAGTCGATGCTTCAACCAGCTCCACCTCTCAGGAGATCGTTTGTCTGATCAGATACTGTTTGGATGCTTGGCAGTTTTATTTCAGCTGAATTCCTTCAGTTTTATTATTACTCTGAGACTGCCACAAAATTAAACCAAAAACATGTTTACATTTTAAAGATTCATTCATTTTCTATACCGTTATTCCCTTTCGGGGTCACGGGGCTGCTGGAGCCTATCCCGGCCACTTGGGCGAAGGCATTTTAAAGAAAAAAGCAAAAAAAAGCTGGGCAATATCTTTGTAATCACAAGGATGTTTTTAATTCCTGGACAAAATCTGCTTGTGGCAAAAAAAGCCTTTAAAGACTCACTCCAGTAAAAATAGTGGGGATTTTTTTGGTGTTTTTAACATGTTCTTGTAGCATTTTTCTGATAATGGAAGACATGCATCAATTACAAGTTAATAAATGCATTTCTAAGTATATCTTTACTCCAATCGATATGAATCAGGAGTGGATGAAAACAAGCAGTGGAAAACGTTTGTAGCAGTGACATAGGGGCTACAATCAGTAGGCCTCAAGCTTCCTGCTCTGCTCCATACTGATGCATCCACTTGCAGACGACTAGATTTTTCTTGTCCAAGCTTGCATTTGGGGCAAAACTGTATGGCTGGGTAGCTCCAATATTGCTCGCCATATTTGTTGCACCAGTAATGTTACGTTTGGGAATGTGAGGGGCTGTAAGCTAGATGGAAAGCACATAAACAGATGGGAAGTGGGGGCGGGCTTGGTCTGCGCTAACAGTCCCACCCACAACAACATAATGCCACAAGTTTTTTGTTTTTTAGCTCGGAACCGCATAATCGTTATTTAAAGGACCACTGGGAACGCTTTGAAAATAGATCAAAAGATGATCGAATTGGGACTTTGATTACCTTAGGAAGGAAAAATAAGTATTCTTTCTATATCATGAATGTTAGAAAACATGGAGCAGAACAGTCAAATCAGTTCAAGAAAAAAAACTTCCATCTCTTTCTATCACTGCAGAGCATCTTCTTCTGCTGGGAAACTAACATTCCCCACATTCCCCACTGACATGAGAGTGTCAGTGTGCAGCCTGCGTCCATTGTTGTCAGTGTAACATAATCTGCCATTATACTGCTTTTGCCCCCCCCCCAGTTCTGTCTTACCTTCTCCACCGGCAAAGTCCACTCCAGGCTGTGTTTTTTGGAGCGGCTCGCATTAGCTGGCAAAGCTGCTGTAACACTAACTGGTCTCCAGTTTGGACAGATACTCTCACAGACTGAGATTAGCCCCAGTATTCCAGCCAAACACCACTTTGGGGAAAAGTGATATGAGTAATCCTCTTTGTTTACCCGCATGACATAAGGATACGGTCTTGGAGTTCAGCTTGTGTGTGTGTGTTTGTGTTAGTGGGACGTCCGTGCTGCTTTGTGAGACTCGATGTGCCAGGAGGGAGCAGCTTTAGTTTCATTCCAGTGTTAACTCAAGCAACACCAAAGCAGATGGTACTTTGGTTTGTAGCATTTCACAACTCCTACTTCCGACCTTTTTTCTCTTGGATAAACACAAGAAGAGAAAAAAAACTCCAGTTTCATGACATGCTCTCCAACGCAAAAAGGATAACTGTCATGCTTTACTCAGCAGCTGACAGGATTTTGTTTGTGCTTTGTGACGGTGGAACAAGCTTGTCAAAGTTACCCTCGACTAGAGAAAATGTCAGAAAAGGGCGGTCAGATTTAGGGACTTGGACAGTGAAAGTTTGGCGCACCAAAGAACTTAGGGATTAGGTTTGAAAGTCTTTCAGCCTCTGAAGTCAGAAATTAAAGCTTTAGGTGACGTCAAACCGCATTTAACTCTAAATTCCTTTAAAAAATAAGGAAAAAAAGGGAATTAAACTGGAAAACTATTGCTGTTCTTGCTAGTTAGGATTTATTTAGCCATTGTTTTGATAGGGCCAATGCACATTAATAAATGTCTATCCCAGAGGTCTGCAACTTCTAAAGCCAAAAGAGCCATTGGGTCCAGTTTCTTATCAACCAAAGCCCATTTTTTTCAATGTATCACAATTTTAATTTCCCTATCGACAGCAGCATATATAAAAATATATATATAAGTTCGTGTCAAACAAGGTCATCTTGCTCCGGCAAAACTACTTGGGTCCCAAATGCTTGAAAGCCAAGTCAGACATGGCATTTTCTAATGATATTGTCACAGTTAGGCAAACAAGAGGAAACCCAGATGCAGGAAAAAACCACAAACGTGCTTTTAGAATCTAAGAGGTTTGATCACAAAAGACATAACATGCTGCCGGTGCTCAGCAAACATGCCAGGAAAAAGATCAAGCCAACACTGAAGGCTTCAGCAGAGTTTCTTAAATACCCCTTGTGCTATCCTATGACCCCACCCTCACATTGACGTGTTCTCCCTATCATGACAAAGGTGGATAAAGGTGGAGAGGATTTCATGTAATCCATGGAAACCAGTGAAGATCACAAATCATTGAAGAAAAAAGGTTCAGCGCTCTGTCTAGTGGGGTCCAGATGACCCCACTCCCAACGTTAAAGTGTCATAGGATAGCACAAGGGATACACTGAGACTTGGTTACTGAGGTGCAGGCAGCTGTGACTACTTAGCTTCAATGGGAGAATGGGCGGAGTCACAGCCGGCCTGCACAGCAGCAAAAGAAAAAGCTGAAAAAATTAACACAAGTCATTCAGAACATGACTCCTTTTACTATCAAATATAAACACTGTCATAGAATCCTTTATATTTTAATCTATACATGTGTATGCATTTATACACTTTAAGAACTTTTGAACAGCAACCACACACTGTTTGTCAATAAAAGATAAAAATATGTGCTTTTTACCTTATTCTAATACTAAACCACTCAGTTTATTAAACTTTTTATGATTTTTTTGCTCACTCATCTGATACACTAAAATGTAAGCAGAAAAGAAAACTTAATTTAGTAAAACAAGAGGTTAAAAATTAAATCACAAGATCACAATAAAATCACATCACTAAATTGTGAAAAGGTTAGATTGTAGACAACTAGGGAACAAAAAAGCATCAAGGTTTAGGACAACTCTATTATCGCTCTGTTTAATGTGAAATGTTGTAATGCTATGATGTGAAAGAATATCTCAGTTTAGTTGATGAAAAACACAAGGTGCCCTCCTGGCAAAACTGTGTAAAGTATACAAACATTGAAGCGACACATCATGAAATAACACATCTACTGTAAAATGATCGCTTTTACTTTTAATAGTAATGCAGTGTTTTTCAACTCAAATGTTCAGATTTGATTATGAAATATAGCAGAGAATGAGAGATCACAAAGTTCATCCCAAATGAAGGCTGATCAAAGCTGCTCATTCCAAACATACTTGACCCTTTAATTCATCTCCGTCTTATCAAAGAATGTCTTCTTTTAATGTTCGTCAGCCAATCTGCCGCCAGCAGAGACTCTATCTATTCGTCTCAGAGAAAATGAGTTTATCCGCTCCAACAATCAGTTTATTCTGATGACCTCTTTCAAAAGTCATTTAAAATGGCCTTGAAAGTAGATCATTATTGCCTGGTCTTTAATTATTATCGAAATCTAAAACATTTTTCGGCTGTTGTTTTTGATCAAATGAAAAATGTGTTTTCATAATTGAAATTGGGGCGTGGTCTTTTCAATAACAAATGATTGGACCCTCAGGTGTAGCTCAGTTTGCACGATATGAGGAAAACCAACGTTATGCGGTATTAGTGATCAATATTGCGATGACGATATAACAAATAGCAAAACAACCAACAACATAATTTCCCTGCCACAGTTTAATTTAAGTAAGAGTCAACATGCCGGTACCTTTAATTAATTGAATGAATCTAGTCTACATGGGCTGCGAACATCTAACATAATTCTGCTTCATCCGATTGGTCAATTGCAGAAATTGAATTATTTGATTAGCTAAATACTTCAAGCTGCTTTAAGATTGTTTTAGCACATTTAAAGTAACCATTTGTTGTGACTTTTGCCGTCTTTTGCGATATGCATATTGCACAGCTTGATATCGCGATAACGATAAATTTGCGATTTATTGTGCAGGCCTATTGACACTATGTCATTGTGCTCCATCTCTGCCTAAGTTTGGGTTGAAATTCTGGCTTCTAATTGGCCCAATACAAACCTAAAAGTCACATGACCAGATGCTTTTTCCATGTCTGTATACCGTCAGTGGTCCTATAACTGATGTTCTTGTTTTTGTCTCTTTCTTTCGACCCTTTTGGAAGGGTTACCTCACTGCAGACGTTCATGTTTTCTTTGATGGCAAACAGCATTTGCATAAATCGAATCATCTTTCAGGACCCTGAACGTAGAGTCAACCATCAAACATGACCAGATACGAGCAAAGCCAAGAATCTAACAATGAACAAAGGAAAAATCTGAGCCAGGCGATGAAGAACATGATGCAAGAAAGCTGATATCAAGGTCAAAAAAGAAACAAAGCCACAGTGTGAAAGGTGAAATCTGAACGATTCATATTAACACGATTTGCCTCAAGACAATAAAAGCATCTCCAACCATCATAGAGCTTCAGAAACACAAAAATTAATAAAAAATAATTGCATCATGTCTTTTCTTAGCTATAACAATTAGTGTCTAGAAAAATTTGGATTTTTACCCCAAAAAATATTGCTTTATTATTATTTCTAGTTTTATTGAATCATCGCTGAAATAGGGTGAGTCGATCCTTTTATTAGGGTGTGATCCTGGCAGGTGGGGGTGGGCTCAAGACAGAAATGGAGGAAGAGCTCGGAGATGGGAGCTGAATGCAAATGAGGTTGGACTGTAGATGAAACAGAAGTTACCTCCACGGAAGCAGACCGAGGTTTGGTTTCACTCATTAGTCTCGTCGGCACAGTCGGAGTGAAACGCTTCGTCTCCATCCGTCCCTCCCTCTCTCCTCCTCACACCACCTCCGGGCCTCTCTGCTTCTCTTTTTCGCTCCCTCCGTCCTCGCTCATTCATCTTCCGGCTCCCACATCCATGCCCCTCCTCCTCCTCCTCCTCCTCCTCCTCCTCCAGCAAGGCTGAGTTAATTGGCTGTTAACTGCAGTGAAGGCCAGAATTTGCATTCGGTTTTCCTGCAATGCTAATTTCACATTTCATCATCTGCAAATACCCACAATGCTCAGTAAATCTGTTTATCCTAACCTGAAATGACCCAGAATGCTGCAGGACCCCCCCGCCCCCCTTACACACACACAAACACACTGAAGCCATGATGTCTGCAGCTCTGGCGGTGATTCGATTTGTTGCGCGTGTGCGAGGAAATGAAAGCATCTCTGTCATTTTTCCAGCTGCTGCTCGTCTGATTGGCACAACATAGCAACCCTTTGGGGGAAAGTAAATAATTAGCTGCACAAATTATTGACAGCCACAATGGACAAAAATGCCTTCCTTAGTGTGGAATTCACACAAAGTGTCTCTTTGTTGCAAACATTGGTGCTATAAAGACGCATGGCTGCTCAGAAAATGACAGTCATTCGTGATGATGGCGCAGAGGACCGCAGCTTTTGTTGGAGTGATTCAGAGGCTGCGTGCACTTCTTCTTTCTTTCTGCTTTTTTTTTCTGCTTTGTGTATCTTTCCTCCAGCTTGAAGCTCCCTAAAAATCCGACCCTGTCATCCTGCATTACTTCATCTGGATTTTAAAGGTTGGCCATAATGAGACGGAGCGCTAGAAAATAAGGCGTCTCTAAAAGGAATGTGGAATGCGCTGTGGGCACAGCATCTGAGGGCTTTTCAAAATGTGAGCTAGATTCTCACAGATCTGTCCCTATTTGTTTTTACACATGGGAGGGATGATGTGGCCTGAAATACCGACCTTTTACTCTGCTTTTTAGCACCAAATTGGGCCACTCCACTGTCATCTGAACACGAAGCAGCTTTCATGTTAGTTGATCATTTTAATATACATTCATTTCCCTCAAGTGGAACTTGCTAAATTCACTTTAGTAGCAGAGCTTCAGGGCTTCATTTATTTGAATTGAACCAAAATAAATTCTAGTAAGCCTTCAATGATGTATACCCACAAAAATTTGACAACAAATCAAAATCCTGGGGAAAAAGAAATGCTGTCACTTGGATTATCAGAATAGAGGGATTCCTCTAATCTTAGTTACACTTTGCATCACAGGTTTATGAGTTTTTACTACTTCATTTACTTCATTTTTCTGCATGCCTTTGTAAAGAATAAAACTACGGTTTTGTTATCATTTTTTGCTTTATTTTTAAAGCATTATCATTGTCTTTTAATCAGGATTATGCTGCTTTTTTTCTAGCCAAGATCAGAAAACAGGACATAGTTTCTGCAGAGCAGCAGTAGTTCATTAGAAAATTGCCTCAGAATTGTGTGGGGGATTGTAAGCCCATCTCCACTTCCCATCATCCATCTGTTTACATGCTCTCCTGCTAGCTCACAACCACCTCACACCCACAATCTAGCATGATCGGTGCGACAAAAGTGCAGAGGAATATTGGAGCCATCCAGCCATACAGCTCTGAGCCACATTCCGCCTGGGATGAGGAAAAGGAAGATGGATGTATCAGAATGGAGCAGAGCAGTGAGCTTATAGTCCGCCCAGCATATTTCTACATCATAAATACAGGCTTTTGCCAAAGGCATTTTTCCGTCTGCTCCTCATTCACAACAATTTGTATAAAGAAATACTCAGAAATACATTTTTTGGCTTAATTTTCTTTATATATGTCCTCCATCATCAGTAAAAACACAATCTTCACTGGAGTTGGTCTTTAAATATCTTTGTTATAGAAAGTTCATCAATATGGGTTTCGGCTAAAGCAGGCGAGTTTTTCTTATTTCTTGTTGTTGCTTTCAATAATATAAAAAGTTGGCATGAGTGAGTTTGAATCTTTATCTTCTTTTTTATATTACAATGTGTGTTTTGACAAAAAGAAGATGAATGAGGTCAATTTACATTTCAGATGCTACGTTAATTCTAAATCCAAAATCAGCGTAAAGGATTTTAACTCCAGTTGTATTCTGAATGAGGCTAGAGCAAATTTTAAAAAATTCTAGTTCTACTTTGTAAAGCAATGGAAAATATGAGGCTTCAAAGATGAATATTTTTAATTTTTTATTGCATCTTATAAAGAAAAATCCTTTTGAATAAAAAAATATAACGTATTTTTCAACTCAGTCCCAGTTGTGCTTCTGTAAAAATCAGTTTTGGGTTTCTTTTATATTTATATTTATTAATTCCTGTCACTGAATAGAAAAGCCCTGCAATCATTCCCATCACTTGGAGCTGATTGTTGACTGCAGCCTTTTTGATCAGACACAAAAGCTGGTGTCTGACAGAAGTGGGTTCTGTTCAGTGAAGATGCTTCCTCTGACAGGCTGTCATTTCCAAATAATCTCTTATCTGCTGCTGTAAATGACTGATTTTAATACAAGTGGGTTTGGAAAGCAGCTGCACAGGAAGGACGAGCACAAAGCTGCACCTCAGTTATGCATGCATGTTTGAAGAAAAGCAGAGTTTTGTGAGGAACACGGCCTGAGGCGTGTTCTGCTGCACTTGTTGGTTCGAATTAGCCGGGTCAGACAGCATGCAGTCAAGATCGGTGTAGAAACAAGCCAAGCAGGAGGATCTTTTTTTTTTTTTTTTAATTCTGAAAGAGGTTTGAAGCAGCAGCTTGGTTCATATCATGAAAGCCTGAGACAGTGAAAAGTCCAGAATGTTGTTTGTTTTCCTTCTCAGGATGATAACTGGGCAGAAACCACCACGGCGGTGACGGGCACCTCCGAGCTCAGTGTTTCCCAGGAGGAAGTGGTTGGTCTGGGGAAGGAGATACAGGACCGAACCCAGAGCTTCCGGCGCTACCTCCCCCTGGCTGTGGGTTTATGTGTGGGTCTGCTGGTGCTGGCCACGCCTCTGGTCTTTCTGCTTCTTCCAGCTGTGATGTGGCCCGACAGGCTGCAGGCCTGTGGAGCCGCCTGCGAGGGCCTCTTCCTCTCCATCTCCTTTAAGCTCCTCATCCTCATGGTTGCTATTTGGGCCTTGTTTCTGAGGCCGGGCCGGGCCTGCCTGCCCAGGGTGTGCGTGTACCGTGCCTTCCTCACCACCCTCACACTCCTCCTCACCATGTCTTACTGGCTTTTCTATGGAGTCCGGATTCTGGATGCCCAGGTTAGACATCCTACTGTAAACCCTCCATCACTTACATTATCCCAAAAAATACAGCCTTTTTTTTATTTTTGAATTATTTTTATAGAATAATATATGAAATATTTCAAATAATGAAAACCCTTTTGTATCTGCTGTTTTTCTTTTTTTGTGGAAGTTTAGGCTACTTTCAAACATTTACTTTAAACCATTTAACTGTTTTAGAGATTAATTGATAATAAATTAATTGAAATAAACATGAAATAAAGTAATTAATTTATACATTTCTATGTTTAATTTATTCATTTTTATGTTTAATTTTTTCATTTGGATTCTTGACTTTTCTTTCAAAAATGTTTATCTTTTGTTGTTTTCATTTTTATTTTGTCAATTTCTAATTGTTATACAGTCTCCTAAAATGATCAAATAACCAAAGTAAATTCTTCTTTTTAAAGGAAAAGAGCTCTTCTGTCTTGTGTTAAAAATAAGAATTAAAAGGGAAATGGTTATCATTTATTTTGAAAGTTTGGTATAGTTTAAAAGGCGTAATTATGACAGACCAGTGCATTTAGAAAATAACTAAAATAAAGCAATTCCTTTGCAAAAGAAGTATTTAAAAAAAAACAGCTAAAAGCAACATATGCATAAACAAAGCAAACTGTGAGTGGTAGAACAACATCTAAAGAACCTAAGGCGTCGCTTGACCTAGTTAAGGTCAGAGTTCATGATTCAACAATAAGAGAAAGACAGAAAGCTTTTAGACAAATATTTTCTTTAAGCTGGAGAGACAAAGAGGGGCTTTAGAGGGCGTGCATCCTTTTACATCCTAAGTCAAACCAAAATAGTGTATTTAAAAAAATTATATCAACAGTAAAACACGGTAGTGGAAGCGTGATCCCCTTTGAACCTGGATAGCTTGGAAATATTGACAGAAGTTTAATGCTTTAGGTTTTTCAGTACGACCATATATGAAATACTGCCTTTGCAGGAAGATTTAAGTTTAGGGGTTATTACTTTTTTCCTTTTAGGTGCTAGTTTTCAAATAAATATTGTTTTATTAAATATATATATAACATAATATATTTAAACTAGTTCTTAGTCCTTAAAAATAAACATGCCCTACAATGGTTTTTAAATTGCTGTGACTAATCTCTCTGTGGCTTCAGCTTTTAGTTTTAAAGTGTTTTGTCAACCGTCAGTGTTAATATAAGGGAGGAATGCTGGTTCACTGAGTAGAGGGATGGAATAGGTCTTTTCCTGTTTGATTCTTGGCTTTATTTAATGTACCGGTAAGTGGAGCGTGCAAGCCAGGAGCCAGATCAATAAAGTTTGAAGAATGGAGGTGAAGGCGTGAGGCCAGCAGGACATCCTGCAGAGCAGAGCATGAAGGAAGGTCAAGGCTGAAGAGTGAAGAGAAAACAAGGCGGGGGACTGAGTTTTGATTTAATTTTGATTTGAAATAGTTTATTTCAAGCAATCAAAGCAAGATTAAAGCACAATACAATACAATCAGCAGTTATACATGCACACAAAGGCGTATCGACTTAGGATAGAGTTCAGTCTTTTCAGTGGAAATCATTTGAAATCCCACAAGATCTTACGTTTTGTGCAAAAATTGCCTGTGAGTTTCTGAAAATGGATCAATATTTGTTTTTCTTTTTACAATAATGAAGAATTGCGGCTCTTGAGCACAAATCCCATTTATAAATTGTGATTTCTAAAGTAAAAATGTCCCCGCTTTTGGTGTGGTTCAACAGGACGAGGATTACTACGGCATCGCCCAGTTCGCCGTGTCGCTGGTGGACTCCCAGCTGTTTGTTCACTACCTGGCCGTGGTTCTGCTGGAACTCCGGCAGCTCCAGCCGTGCTACAGCGTGTGTGTGATCCGCTCCACCGATGGGGAGACCCGTCACTACAACATGGGACAGCTAAGGTACTGAAATCTCTCTATCATGTGAATGTGAATTACAAGCTTTAGTTGTTTCATACACCAAGACAAGTTCTTCAATACTTAATCCATAACTAAGACAGAGTTTCCCAGATTTACCTTATATAAATATATCAATGTAAAAAAAAAAAAACGTGCTGTGACTTCAGGACCTGTATTGTGCAATACTGCATGTTGGAATTCAAATAGATTTGACTCTCAAAGTCTTCCTAATTTGACAGGTGTGATCTCTCAGTTCGGTGCTTTCAGCTTCGGGGGAGGCAGCTTACGGTTCAGTGGACTCTCACCTGACATGATTTTGTTGTGATACCTAAACAAGCCTGAGCACGAAGCTCAATCACAAATCTAGACTTCTGTAAGCCAGTTTAAAATGACTTAACAGTATTAAAAAAAAACTGCAAACTGTGTCATTTTTGGTCATTATTTCAGCCAACACTCACTCAATAGAGAGAATAATGCATGTCTTGCAAAAAAGCATATTATGGTTATTGGTCACTAATGATGGTGAAATGTACTTTAAGATAAATTGGAAGCATAAAATTTAAGCATAAAAAAGACTCAAAATACTTTCAAACCATTGTTTTGAATTAAATCAGCAGAAACAATTAAGCAGGCAAAAAGCTTTAACCCTTTGACACCTAAATTTATTTTCAGCTGTGAAAAAGGTGTCATCCTTACAGTAGAAGCTAAATTAGGGTAAGTTTGGAGCAGAAGTAGTTAGGTGGATATTTTTACATCAATAGGCATCAAAAATCTAATTATTCCAAATTATTATTATTTATTGTTATAGCTTCTTCAAGAACTGTTGAAATGCTTGTATAACTGGAATTTAGTTTTTTAAACATTAATGATTACCTGAAAAGCTGAATAAAATTTGCAAAATACACCAGAATCATCCAAATGGCTGAAAGCACCCTGAAGTTTCTATATGCTAAAGATCTTATTAGCTGAAAATTAGTATTTTCTAAAGAGGTGCAGAAAAAAATGAAGATTAAAACTTCCAAGCAAAGAAGAAACTACTGCACATCTTAAGAGATTCTTATTTTGAGGAAGGTAGGAGGAAATTAGGACACCAGGTTAATTTGATGCACACTTGTGGTGAAGGAGCATTGCCGATGAAGAAGAGCCAGAGTGTGAGCTGGGATTTAAATTTGAATGATTTTATCCTCAGATTATCATGACATTATAACATCAACTCTCTGTTTTTCATTTTGTTTTATGAGCATATTCTATTTTTCATTACTTTTTTGTGTATTTTTATTGCTCTGTAGCTGTCTTGACCATGGATACCAATTTGGGATCACCTTGTGGTGAAATGACAATAAAGAGCCTTGATATCCTTGTCATCCCTGCAAAGATCAGCTGTCTTTTAAAGTTTTCTCCCCCTTTTTCCCCCCTTTCTTCCACAAAGCATTCAAAGAGCTGCCTTGTCCATTTTGGAGTACTACTACAGAGACTTTCCACTGCACAACCCATCCATTCTCTCTGCCGCCAAGCATCGAGCTGCCAAACATCTAGCCGGGTTAAAGGTCTACAACGTAGACGGTGAGTCAGTCATTTCCTCCAACAGCGCTGCTTGGGCTCTTTTGTTTGCGTTACCTGTATTTGTCCCACTGTTGGAGCCGTTTTCCTGCTCTGGCGTCCCCGTCCACGCCCTCACATCTTCCTGACCTGCTTTGAAAAACAAACTGAGGGCTTGAATCTTGCACAGTAAGTACAGATTAAAAAGAAAAAGCCCTCGCTGTCACTCCACACAGGAAACAGCTTGTTTCGTGGTTCACCCCTTTCCATTTGAGGCGTCCATCTTTGACATGATGAATGTCGGATCTCCTGCTAAGTGCACTCACATGCATCTCTTAGTACGCAGCCTCCCTGGACAAACGCACACGTCATCCAACACCATGATTGTTTGCAGTTAAATGATGCTCCCAACATCCATCACAGGGAGGCTGCAGAATTTGAAAGTGTGAATAATTAAAAGGAATTTAACTGATTTTTTCACATCTTTTTCCTCCTGCTGAGCTACTACATTTTATTTCTCTTTTTTCCTTCCCTTGTCAACCCCAACAAATGCACAGTGTTTTCCATTTTTTTCATTTGCCACTGCAAATCTTTTTCAAGTCCCAGTCTGATCATCTTTTAAGCTATTTTAAAAGCTTCCCCCAGTGACGCTTTATTTGGGCCCAAACCAAAAACTTGTGTTGTTTTGTATGAATTTGTTCCTGCAGAGCAGCAAGACCTCATTAGAAATTTATTTAACCACTGAGTTGTGAGTGTGAAGCCAACCCATCTATTTGTCTGCAAGTGGATGCATCAGAATGGAGCGGAGCAGAGAGCGGGTGGCTTGGCCAGCGTATTTTCTGCCTAACAAATATGTTCTCCTTTAAATAGTTTTTATTTCTTCTTCTCCTGATTGCCAACGATTTAAACCAAAAAAATGTAGGAATGCAATTTTATGCTTAATTTCCTTCATATTTGTCCTACATCCTCAGAAAAAAAATGCCACAAGAACATATCAAAAACACCCAAAACACAATTTTTATTGGATTGGGTCTTTATGGCGCAAGGTCATTGTAAAAAGGGGTTGAACATGCACATTTTCCTGTCTGTTTGTATGATGTGTTCACAGTGTTACCCATACTGTTCTTGCGTTAAATCTTTGTCCATGCTTTATGGCTTCATGCAGAGCTTCCCTCTCACCTGGACACACACACAAATCATATGCAAATGACATTATTAATGATTTACAGCCTTGCGTGACCTGCAGCTTTAAATAGGTCCTCATAACTTTATTTATGCTTATGAATATGCAGAGAGAGCCCCCCCCCCTTGAACCACAGGAACTCTGACATGCTGCTGCACAAGCTCCATTAGGTTTATGCTTATTCTTTATGAACCGGTAAATCCACATGTCAGGGGAGAGCTATGGCCTTTGATCTGTTCAGAAATTCATTTTTAATTCGAGCTGCATCCTGGGAGAAGGTTTCTGCACAAACGCTGGCATGTTTGTTTGTTTTTTGCACGTTTTCTGGGTTTCACATGGTAAAAATATTCAGTGACTCAGATTATTGCCCCAAATACATTTACAAACACAAACATTCCCAGTTTTGAAACCTTCCTGAGAAAAATCTTACCTGAAGAAGTAATCTAACTAGAAATGTGAGTTCTTTTCCTTAGTTGTTTCAGAAAGCAGTGTGTTCATGAGAGCAGCAGGGTCAGCTTCCCCCCAGCTCTGACCGATGTAATCAGTTTACCTTTTGTCCTCTTCTCCTGCTGCAGCCCCAGGGAGCACAGCAGCAGCGCAAACTAGCAATGGAAATCAGTCACGGGCTATGGTCGCAGCTGCAGCCAAACGCAAAGATAGCGCTCACAATGAGCTGTACTATGAAGAGGCTGACTACGAACGACGAGTCCGCAAACGCAGAGCCAGGTGAGGAGGTCTGCATGGTAATCAGCGGACTGCCGGCTTAATGAAAACTCCAATTTTGCCTAAAATTTCCTTTTTTTTATTGCATCCATTCTGTTTTTTTAGCCTCTGATTACATAAGCACATTTTGAGGTGCACTACAAAATGTTTCTTAAGGATTTTTTTTAACTATTTGGGGTCTAAGTAGTAAACGTTATTATAATTTACTGGCAGAACTAATTCTATAAACTCTTTATGTTTGTGTGATCTGATTATTTGAATGAATATTCTGCTAAATCTGCTGCAGTGGATGCAGAAGCTTCAGTGTGGGAATCTGTCAAACATCTGTGTGTGTTTGTTTGTTTGTGTGTGTGTTTGTCAGGCTGGTTGTAGCAGTGGAAGAGGCCTTCACGCATGTCCGTCGCATGACAAAGGAGGACGAGAACGCACCACCTTCAGACATCATGGATGTGCGTGAAGCAGCTTTGGCCGTGTTTCCGTCTATGGCTCGGTCGCTGCAGAAGTACCTCCGGACCACCAGGAGGCAGCACTGCCACAGCATGGAGAGCATCCAGAAACACCTGGCTTTCTGCCTGGTCAATAACATGAGTCCTAAGGTCTGTGCGCCTCGGGTCCTATACGAAAATATTACATGTTTGGCTCCAGCTTTGGATAGTTTTAAGTTTTATAAAACTAAATGAGTAAATACAATGATTTCACTTTAAATGCTTTAAATGGAAATAACAAATTCATTTTCAGGCATTAACATAAAGAAATGTCCTAAGGTCTGTGCTTAGTTATCATGTTGGGTCCCATAAGAAAACTTTACTCCAAAGCTCTATCTTTGGATTAATTGCATTTATTTTGTAATAAATTGATTGTGTTTTAGTATTGTGAGGACCTTAAGTACAAACCAGAAACAAAACAACATTTTCCATTTTTTCACAGTAAGGGTTTTCAATTTGCACAGGTAAACGTACATATGTGTACTCAAGATTTACTATTATTGAATCATTTAATTATTGAAGAACTGCATTTAAACTCTCACCTGCAAAATATTTCCTTGCTTTTTATTTAAAAAATGCAGCTGACATTACTAGATTTTTAGGAATTAATGTGTAAAATTGCAAAATAAAATTTTTATTAGGACAAATGTCACATTGTTAGTAAAAGCAATGTTAGTAAAATTCTGACATTAGCATATAATCGCTCATAAAATTAAAGATTTTAACTTGTTTAAAAATATCTTTCTAAAAAGATTTTGTTCTCTAAGTGTTTTACAAAAAAAATATAAGGCAAGACAATGTTTGCTAGTTTAATTTTTACCGTGTTTTAAATACCTGTAATCAAAAGTACTGTATTTAATTGTACTTCTACCTAGTCTATACTAAAAGTGAGGCAGTATATTTGGATTTGACTTTATTATACTGTGACATATTATAAACCTAAAATTTTCCAATTTAGTCTGAAGAAGTATTCAGTTAATGTACTTCCTATACTACACATACATGGTCTATAGTAAACCTGCTATGCTTAAACGTAAATATAAAATACATTTCAGGTGTGCTACTTTTTTCTAAGGGTAGACAAAAACCTAAGTCATTCTAAGTAAGATCTGGACTTTATTTTATTTTATTTGTTGTCTGCCCGTAGGCCTTCCTGGAAGCCTATCTGTCCCCTGGCCCAACCCTGCAGTACGGCTCTGAACGCTGGATGGCGGATCAGTGGACCCTGGTCAGCGAGGCCTCCGTCACCAGCGGCCTTAAGGACGGGGCAGAATTCCTGCTGAAGTGCTTGGATTTTAGCTTAGCCGTTGTCGTCAAAGGCATCCCTTACATCCGCTTGTCCGAAGAATACGTCGACCCCAAATCGCACAAGTTTATACTGCTGCTCCAGTCAGAAACTTCGGTTTAACTGAAAAAAGGTTCACCACAGAACTCCTAGTACCTGACTGAATTTTGAAAGAAAAGAAAAAAAACCTAAATAAAACTTTTTTGTACTTTTTCCTTTTTACATATTTGTATGTAGTTTTTCTCTCGTAGATTTTCTTGTTTTTGTCACAGAAAACTTGAAAGTGATCACTGACTCAAAGCAAGAGGAAAGGCGCTCTCTGTGTGGACATTTGCAGAGCACAATGCAGTTATTCCTCTATGCAATCCAGCGGACCCTCCCGGACATCCATCGTTCTGTCTGCATGTGTTTGTGTGTGTGTGTGTGTGTCTGTGCAAGAGCGGTTTAGAAGAAATGTTCAATTGCAAGATGCATCATTGCGATTTTTTTTTTCATGAATATACATGAAACCATACTGAATGGAACTTTGTTTTGAAGGTATAGATATGCTTATTTATACCCACCAAGTATTTCAGATGTATGTACAGTATTTAAATGTGAATATACATTATTCAAGCAGATTTTATACCACAATTGTGTTTGTTTTGATGTTTTGTTTTTTTGTCATGTTGTTAAAGTTTTACTTTATTGAGATACCTAGATTGGAGTTGGGTTCAAACCCTTTTTATGTTTTGGCACTAAATTTTTACTAAACGTTTGTTTTGCCCCGGATTTTAATCTTTTAAAGTATTTGTTGTTTTTTAAAGCACATCAGCCATGAACCTCAAGCTTTTCAAACATCAGGAGATGTTGGAAAGAAAAACTTTGCCAGGATCCACTTCAAAAATACTTAAAAGACTGGAAGCTTTTTGTTCCTGCTGACATAATCATTTGTTTCTGTCGCAATACTGCCACCTATTGACCATGTTTGGAATTGGCTCAAACACCAGCCAGCCTTTGTTTTGGTGTTATTTTTTTTACTTCTTGCATTTTCCAGAGTTATTGTACATTTATAGTGTCAACGTGCTCAAGGAGGGTTTTGTTTCACAGTGTTATTGATACCTTTTCTTACTGAACAAACACGTGCCTCTGCTTTGTTACTTTGATGAGCTCAGCATTCACGCTCGTGTTTGTGAAAACAAAGAAGAAAATCAACAGACTGCTTTCCCCTGACGTGAGCCCAAAAGTCACGACTTCCAACTTGTTTCTGACGTTTTTGTACAACAGAAGATGTGAAGGCACAAAAATAAACATTTGTATGAACTTTTACTACAGTTTTTTCTCTGCTTTGCTCCAAGCAGTTTCAAAGTACAGCTATAAATCTAAGACCAGCATGATCAACTTGAAATGCAAAGCAAGATACACAGTCAGAAAAAGAAAGCCTTTTCCACATGAACTGCACCGGAATAAAAATCAGCTATTTTCAAACAGCATTAAATACACTAAAACAAATGCATTTAAAGCAACTCATTTTGCATTAAATTGCCAAACAATCTAAAGCCCTGGTATTGCAGCGAAGCAGTTACAATTGTTTTTTTATGTAACTTAAGTTTGAGAAGTTGCCTTTAGATAAAAAGGGAAAAAAACGGTTTCAGTTTAATGTTTTTTCCTCTGATGTTATTATTATTTATTTATTTATTTATTGCTATTTTTTGTGATTTAATCATTTCAATCAATAACAGTAGATACAAGATGTAACCAAATCAGATAAAAGTTTTCTTTTTCTTTCAGCTTTTCTCTTCAGGCGTCGCCACAGCGAATCAGCGTCTCCATCCTCTCCTCTAACACCAGTTAGCACACCAGTCTTCGCTTTCTGCATCCATAAACCTCCTCTTCCTCTTGCCTGGCAGCTCTAGACTCAGCATCCTTCTACCATTATATTCTCTGTCTCTCCTCCGGACATGTCCAAACCATCTCAGTCTGGGCTCTATGAGTTTATCGCCAATAAATAAACGATCATTGTAGCTTAAAAGGGATGTGACCGTTCTCTGAGAGAGTTTTTAGAAATATTTACCTTTATTGATAGACTGGCCAAAAACCAAATAATCTTAGTAAAAGCTTCTTTTTCATTTTATTTTTTTTGTACTTCATATCATATCTTGTCAAACCTTTTTAAGTCTGCATGACTTCAAAGTTTTTAGTAGTTTTTACTCTTTGCAGGTGTTATTTATTAATTCTTGGTTGTAAAGATTTATCCTTGCTGAATCACTTTAGGGATGGTTGTGATTTAAGGGAAGTCACCATGACAACAGATCCTCCCACCGCCTCTTTGATCGAAAAAGTTGTTTATATCATGTAACAATAAAGTAACTCCATGTAAGAAAGGATTTGGTTAATATTTTCCTACTACAAGGGCATTTCATGAAATTCTCTCCACAATAGAAAAAAACATTTTTTTGTTATTTAAGAGAACATGAACAATCCTTTATTAATGATGTATTATTTATTCATTAACATATCATTTGTCAAATCTTTTCCACATAAAAGCCATTTCTAATTTAATCCCCCCCAAACCTGTTCCAGATTATTTACAGTCAAAAAGGCAAATTTTAAATAATAAATGATAGATTTTTTTAAATGATCAATAAGAACACATCCAAAAAATTAAGTTATCAATGACATATCAAAAAATAATTACTCATCATCATCATCATCCTCCTCATCATCATCCTCTTCTTCATTTTCTTCTTCTGGATTTTCATCCTCCTCATCGTCATCTTCTTCTTCGTCATCATCATCATCATCTTCTTCATTGTCATCATCATCTTCAGTGTTGACTTTGCCTGAAAGCACATCTTCTATCCAGTCTTCCAGCTCTTGAGGTGTGGGCAGGTCCTCTTCATCCTCCATTTCCATCCACACACTGTCCGCCTGCACGGGTGCGCACACACACACACCCAGAGGTTAATTGGGGTCAGGCAGACCGCCGTGTCCGCTGTCACTCACTTACATCCGTCACATTAATGACTCCGATCTGTGGTCTGAACAGGTCCAGTTTGAAGGTCTTCTCCCAGTGAGGAATGAGCTGAAACACAGCAGCAGAGGACAAGCGGATCACATGAGGATCAGGATGTCCAACTGCCTCTCTGTTCGTCCATCTAAAGGTGAAGACATGTCAGTCTGACCAGAGGGAAGTCATCGGGGTCGATCCAGATGATGCTGAGGTTAGGAATGTGAGTGTTTTCTCTGGCCACCTCCTTCAGGATCTCTAAAAACTCATATCCGTCTGAAAGATAGATCATGAAAACAACCACAACCTAAATTCCTTTTCTAACACAAACTTCAGGCTTCAGGCATCTTTCAAAATATGTATTTTTTGTTTGGTTAATATAAATACGTTTTTCAAAATAAATTAACACATTTTTTATTAAATAACATATTTGGGGGGAAAAAACACATAGGTTTTGAGGACAAAGGTTTAAATCTTTAAAACACGGTTCATACAGTGAAACATGGTGGTGGAGTATGATGTTGTTCACTGTATTATAAAAAAAAATACATTGTGTTGATAATTAAGGAAGAATAAATTAGAAAACTATTCTAAAACTTATCACAGATATTGTAAAAAGTAAAGCAACGTTCCTAGAAAGTTCCTATTATTTCCTTCACCACAGTTTTAATGAGAATAATTTCCTTAGAAATATGTGTGATTGCATAATTGCAGCAAATTGCCACTGCTAACGCTGAATTGCTAAACTGTTAAATGAAGAAGAAGAAAAAGGCTGAACACAGTTTATAACTATTAAAGAAAAGCTGTATTGTTGTGAAAATCTTTAGAAAGAACACTGCGTTGAGGAAAACACTGCTGAAAATGTAATAAACTATTATAATAACTGAAAGCAGATTTGGCAACAATGCTCCTAAAGAAACTAAACCCAGTTGTGCTGATTATATCAAAACATTGTGTTCGCTTGAAAGAGACAAACACAAATCTGATCTAAATTCAGCCAACATTTGTTCTCTCAAATGATATAGGAGGATGAAAGGTTGTTTTTTTTGAGGGGGAGACAGAGCTCTTACTTTTACTTACTTACTTACACATTTTAGTTTGAGGAAAAGGTGCTGAAATTTGGAATGATGGAAAAAGAATGGTCTTGATTTTTCATATCGTCAGCCTAATAGCATTTCTGCCTAACTCATTTTTTTGCCAAATTGAGATATTGGCCTAACTCTACTCTCCTTTGGTGAAAAGAAGGTGTTTTTTCTTCTTTTTCAAAAACCTGAAAAAATGAGTTAGGCAGATATGCTATTAGGCTAACAATACATAGAGAATGCATCATCCACTGTAGGACTGAATTCTATTATTTAAAGTAGAAACAGAAATTCATCATTTTCTAGCCGGTGTTGTTAAAAAACTATAGCAAATGTTAAAAGGTTGTATAGTGTTGAAGCTAGGTAGGTCTCCATCTCCAGCAGCAGAATGTGGGAGGAGACGCATTTAGAAAAAAAAGGTTCAAATATAAAAAGTAAAACATAAATTATTTTAAAGATATCCAAAAAAAGAGCAGTCCTCGAGGATTTGAACAAATATATGTCTGACACATTTTCATTGCTAAAAGTATGATCTAGTAGTTAATGCAGTTGAAAGTTTAACGCTGCTAAAGAGTCTCTCCCATTCATTTGAATGACAACATTTGCTGCAAGTTTGAGAAGAACCTTGGTGAAGAAACCAAAAGCGTCCATAATGAGCTGGGCTGGATGGCTGAAATCGGATGAAGTACGCTGAAGATGGACAAAAACGTAAGGAATAAGGAATAAGATGTTCTTTTAATTGTTCAATATGCTATTGGAATAAGAAATAAAGAATAATATGCTAATAGTCAAAAAGAAAGGTGCATCGTAGTTTGATTGCTTAATGCTATTGGTTTGATTGCTTATGGCAATTAAACCAATCAGCAACATCCCTTAACAAATATGAATTAATCTCTATAAGAAGTTATTTAGGTTATTTAAAACTAGAAATGTTCAGCATACTGGTTGTGAAATCTCTAAAAACTTTAACCTTTAACCTTTTAGGTTTCCGCTCAGTGCATCTGTTAGTTGTCACACATATATTATACTAAAATTGTTACTAATTTAAAAATTATTAAGCAAACGGAAAAATTCTGATTGTAGTTATTTTGCTGGTTTAAAAAAAATAATTTTCTATTATTCTGATCAAATCTCCCTTTTTTGATCAAATGTTTAATTAAACTCTTGTTTTTCATCTTATTCAGGAGTTTTGCATGTTCTTTGCTTCTTTTATCAATATAAAGCAGAATACCTGCAGACATCATCAAGCTGCATTCAACACACGTTCTTACCAGGGTCTTCTTCCTCTGCAAACGCCACAATGTGGATCCCTTCTATATCATCTTCCTGAAAATAAGTGAAAAAACCATTTATACTTCTGCAGATGTTAGAAAAAAAATGGTTTCTGCTGTTTATTACTGACCCACGTCTCAAACATGTCCTCTGCACGAAGCTTTCGCAAGGTTGGTCTGGTGCAACACACAGAAGCAAACATGTATTTCTTCTTTTGTAGAAGAACTTATCGGATTTGTATCCTGCTGACCTTCTGTGTTTGTTGATGAAGTCGACCAGTTCCTCCTCAGAGTGAGGCTTGCCAGGGATGGTGACAGGCTCCTCCATGAAGGGCTCATAGAAGTCGACTTCATTCAGTTTAAGAGTCAGCTCTTTGGCCACCTGCAGCAGCAGACAAGCTCAAACATACTGCTTAGGCAGCGGGAATGTTAGTGCGTTTGTTACCTACAGATCTATCAAATGTAGCAAAGAACTTAATGTAGGGCTGGAAATGCTCTGCAGCTTCTTTAAATGCTTCATAATCTGAAAAGAAAACAGAAAGTGTTCTGCTTAGTCCAGAGCTAAAAATATGTTTTTGTGGGATTTTTTGCATATCAGTGCATGGGAAGAGCTGATATTGGACCTTGAAATAATACTTATAATAATGTAGCTTATCGCCATGAGTCAGCCTCTCCAACTTGCATATAATGATATAATTATACTCATAAATCTGTGAGGTGCTGGGGGTTAAAATGAGCCCAAGTTTTATTGAACAATATGTTGAGTTGAATTAAACCTAATTGATCTCATAGAGGAGAATCTCCCCATCAAGGCCCCTCAAAAGAGAAATACAAGTACTAATATGAATCACAGATCACCAAATAGTCAATCAATAACAGACAAATACATAAACAAGTACCGGTAAATAGATAAATAAATGAGTAATTTTCTGGTGATATGAGAAGCATAAAGAGATGACAAAAGATTGAATCTTTTCACTCACGCTCAGACTCTTCACTCTTGAAGTAACCAACGAGACGGATGTCTGCCTCCATTCTATCAAAGGCTTTGAGCTCCAGACTATTTTCCAAGACTTCCACAGGCTCGTCCAGTAACTAGAGACAGGCAGAAGGAAGCCGAAGCTCCTAACTTCGTGACGACAAACAGCTGAGAATCCCTCTTGAAATAACTTTACTCACATCCAACAGGAACTCCACCAGAGTGTTGGCAGAAAGCAACCCATCAAACTCGATCACCCTGTCAGCCTTAAAAACATAGACGCTTCCCTCCTCCTCCAAGCCTGCGAAGAGAAGAAATCAGATCATGACATTCTTTCCTGGTGTTACGACTCCTCAAAGACGAACGGGAGAAGACAACTTACCCAGTTTCTTGGCCACCTTTGCATCTTTAAGGGCATCAACCATTCCAAACCCAACGTCTTTTTCCTCCATCACCTGAGCCACAAGCTAAAGCCAAGAGAGACCCATCATGAGGTGAAAAAAGAGGCTAAACTAAACAAGGGTTTATCATTGTTGGATCTGGACCCTAAAAAGAGACATTATTTTAAAAAGAAATGATTGTGAAGTTGACCCTGATTACAGCACATGACAGAAGTGTCCAGCCTGCTCAAGCACACAGCGATGAGGTTACATAATCCCAGTCCTGCCTTGTTCTAAATTTACCCACAGAAAGAAAACCCTTTAGTGTTTATATAATTAATCTGGCATTTGTTGTACAGGAGAGCAGCTCTGGACGTGTGGGATTTCTCCTTTTACAGCACAGAACGCAAACCTTCAGGTTCAACCTTCAATCATGGAAACGTTTCCACATCCTTCATGTGAGAACCAAACATCCAATAGAAACATGTGGCTCTTTTATTTATACATTTCTCTAATGGAAAAAAAATAATGCCCATCATAGTGTATAAATAATAAAACTAATATCTTCATTAGGAGAAAAAATCCGGAATCCAATTTTTTGTTCATGAATCTTATCATTAAACACTTGTGTGAAGCACTTTGGCTTAAAGATCACCTCCAATGAAAATTGTGTTTTTGGTGTTTTTAACATGTTCTTTTGGCATTTTTCTGATAATGAAGGATATATATATATATAAAGAAATTTAAGCTAAAATTGCATTTCTAATTTTTTATCTATTTAAATCACTGTGAATCAGGTGCAGACGAAAAAAGTTCTTTGGAATAAGCCTGCAGGTGTGACTTAGAAGCTACTACAGCTATCCTCAAGCTCTCTGCTCTGCTCCATTCTGATGCGTTCACTGGTAGACAAATAGCTCCATGTACGTCTTTGTTTTTCCTCGTCTGAGCTGGAATCTGGATCAAAACTGTATGGCTGGATCGCTCCAATATTGTTCACCATTTTTGTCGCACCGGTAATATTAGGTTAGGGGTGTGAGGGGCTGTAAGTTAGAGGGAGAGCGCAAAAAGAGATAGATGGTGGGAAGGGGGCCCATCCACAACTCAAAGGTGAACGTCTGCCACTCTGCAGAGACTGTCTTGAAAGCGACACAGGTTTCTTGATTTTGGCTGGGGGGAAAAAATAAAAGAAATAAAACAGCAGATTCATAACTAAAACAACACTGGGAACACTTTTGACATGATTCAAAAGATGATTGGAGTGAGACTCAAGCATTGCTACCTCATTTTAAACCTCTGTCCACTTTCTGCAACTGTAATGCTAATAAAAAGTCAGATCAGATCAGAAGCTTAAAAACTTCTGACTTTCTCCAGGAAGTCATCTAACTTCCCCTTAATTTGTGTAACATCATGTTTCATCATCCGAATCATCTCCTATTTGTAAATAAATAAAAACTTTAATGGCATCCTGTACTTCCACCTTGATCCTGGTTATGTCTCCTGCACGCCCGACAAGCTGCTGACATATCTGGCTTCCATGGTTGCCCACCTGTGCTGCTGATATCTGGATGGATCGCATTACATCCAACAGGTCAAACCGTGTGTAATACGAAGCAGGGCACAAAGGAGTGTATTTTTTGCTGTGTGGCATTCAAGCAGAAGGATTCAATTAGTCAATTAGCTTCCAGCTGCTTTGCTGGACCAGAAAACAAAAGACCTTGTTTAGTCTAGCACACAGGAGAGAAGGTGGCTGTGTCCTTGAGTTAGAAAACATGACATGCAAGCCTTTTCCTTTTATTTTTTTATTTTTTTTACACCAGGGTGAACACGCTACATTTATTTCTGGAGGGATGGTGGTCAATGCTAATTAGGCCAACTTAATCTCAAATGACAGCCCAGGATCTCCATGGACCCACACTGGAAAAAGGTCATGCATTCCACACATTGAACTGAGAATCCTTCTTCTGAGTTCTCTGCTTATTGGTGCACAAACACGTTTGTCTGGATTGTTAGTCCCGATCTAATTTTTTTGAGTAACCATACTTTACCTCCAGCACCAGCTCGGTCATCTGGTGTTTTTTTTGCTGCTCCTTGTTGTCTGGGATGGGTTCATGGTAGAAAAGGCAGAGCATGCCGTGCTTCTTCAAGGCTCTTTTGTAGTTCTTGCCATTGATATCGAGAACACGGTCCTTTCCGTCGTACTGTGGGAACTCCAGGCCCTTCTCAGCCGGCGACAGAGTCACGAGGCTCAGGCAAGGGAGCAGGAACAACCACAGGTGGAGCATCGTCTCGAGCAAGGACAAAAGCACCTGTGTTAGGGGTTTGGTTCTTGAGACGTTGTTAGTAAAACTTGGTCCGTTTGTGCAAGTTCCCAAGCATCCCCAGAGAAATCCAACCACTTCCTCCGAGTCCCTCTGTGATCACTCCTTCCTGTCTCAACTCTGCGGACACAAAGGCAAAAGAGACGGTCAGGCCTTTGAGGGGTGGATACCATACATAGCAGCACCGCCGTTCCCCTGCCCATACAAGACAGGCCCATTTTTAGGAGACCAGTTGTTTGAATGCTAAAAATAAAATGGCAAGTGAGAAAGTGAAATAGCAAAGAATGACGGTGAGGGGAGCAGACATCTGAGTGCTGGCTCCCTCCGATGATTCAATGAAGGATTCAATAACGTCAGGGGTTAAGAGGAGGAATCAGATATGTCCAAAGATTATTTTTCATCTCCATGCATCCAAGGATTCACAACAGCAGGCATTGTGTTTGAGGCTAAAATGAGGGTGTAAAGTGGGGTGACAGCTCATGGGATAAACTGCCAACAGGTGTGTGACAAGCACCTCCAGCAAATGTGCTTCTACATTCTTACTAAGTAGTCCTGGCTTCATAATCAATGCAGGCTGTAAGTTATAGACAGAAATAATTGACTTCTATTAAATCTAATTGTCCATTTTTAAGACGGGGTCTTAAAGAGAAAAATGCTTGAGACAGGTTTTTTATATTAACAAGACTTTCTTTCTCAAAGACACACCCCGAGGAAAACTGTGTTTTTTGGTGTATTTAACATTTTTCTGATGATGGAGGACATATGTCAAGAAAATTACATTTAAAATCTGAGTATTTTATTTTTTAATCGTTGGGAATCAGGAGCAAACGAAAAAAGAGCTCATAGAAAATAGGCCACAAGTTCCCTGCTCCAAGCTCTAAGGATGGGGAGGGGAAATGGGGGCGGGGTTGCTCTGCGCCAACAGTCCCACCCACAACTCTGAGGTAAATTTCTAATGAACTGCTGCCGCTCTGCAGAAACGGCATCATCGTAATTAAAAGACCACTAGGAAAGCATTTAAAATAAATTAAAAGATGATCAGAGTGGGACTTTGAGTAACATTGTAATGTTACACAATTTCAAATTTTGAGTTTATAATCAGCTTTTTCCTAATTCGAAACATTTATTGAAACAATTCAGTGAATACATACACAAAGTTTTTAGCATAGTCTACTGTAGAAGTCATTTTGTTTTGTTTTTGTAAATCCATCCTCAATGACACTGGAATGATCAGAGGAGGATAGAACGCTAAGTGATAAGACAGTTCTTAAATCCAGAGTCATTGATCAAGAGTGATGGATGATCAGTGATTTGAGTTCTCTATTGTGCATCCAGAAGCCTGAAATCTTTGAATGCCAGTTTTTCTGCATCACTACAATTCAATTTATGTCCACGAATGTTACTTTACATTTGAAAAATACTTATTGACTCCACTGTTAGATTTTACAGCAAAGACCCTTGTGAAATGCTAATAGCAAGTATTTTTAAAATGTCACCATATGAGAAAAATTTCTCAGGCATAAAGAGACAACATGTAAAAGGAATAAAGTATTTTTTAACGCAGTTTATGGTACTGGATGAGAAGAACTGCTGTAAGTCCTGTGCGAAATGCAGAAAAGGGGGAACAAGAAACTTTATAAAATTGGGGGTTTTCTCTAGTGATTCCTTTCTTTGTGTCCTTGTTTTAGAATCAGAATCAGAATCGTTTATTGTCATTGTACATGGGCATACAATGAAATTGCAGCAGCCTTGGAAATAAAGAAGTGAAATAAAATAAAATAAAGTAGAATAGAAATAGAAATACTGTATTTACAACTCTTAACAAAAAATGAACAATATGTACAGAAACTGTTAAATATTAAATATTTGTGGATAAAATAGAATGGAATGAGGTAAGTTGCTGTGAGCACAGCATAATAAATATCAAGTTATTGCACAGTGACCCGGTTATTGCACAGTCAGGATAGTGCACGCATTGTAGTGAAAGTCAGAGTGAGGTGTGCTTGGTGGAGGTATGTGTATTCCATATGGTGATCGCCTGTGGGAAGAAGCTGTTCCTTAGTCTGTTTGTCCTGGTTCTGATGGACCTGTACCTCCTTCCAGAGGGCAGCAGTTCAAACAGAGGGAAAGCAGGATGGGTGGAGTCATTGATGATGCTAGTCACTCTGCTGAGGCAGCGTGACTGGTATATGTCCTTCGGTGAGGGGAGGGGGCAGCCGATGATCCTCTGCGCTGTCTTGACCACTCTCTGGAGGCTCTGTCGTTCTGCTTCAGTGCAGTGGGAGAACCACACTGTGATGCCATAAGACAGGATGCTCTCGATGGTTGAGCGGTAGAAGGTTACCAGCAGCTCCTGGCTGACGTCGTTCCTCCTAAGTTTTTTTGTGTATTTTTCAATAATTATCCTCGTTCTTGTTTTTAGGCTTTATTTGCTAATTACTCACAGGTGTTATCATCCTGAGTGAGTGTGTGTAGGTGTCTGGTTTTCAGCTCATCCTGATTAATAATCTGGGTTGTTATTCATTTCATGTCTCAATTTTTTGTGTGTTTTAAATATGTGACCCTGTGATAGACTAATGACCTGTCCAGAGTGCACCTAAACTTTGCTCTATGGTAGCAGGGACTGGCTTTTGCATTCTTGCCTCATATTTGAGTTGTTAAGGATACAACTCTTTAACAATAACTTCTCTCAATTTGCAATTTATTTCCACATTTAATCAGCCAAGCTACTTAATAAACATTAAATTCAATAAAAGGCTTAAGTGATTGTGACTTAATTTTTTTTTTTAATTGGTGAATTTTTTACAACATAGTGTCCAAAACAATAGGGACAGATTGACAGATCAGTTACTGATGTGGTGCAGCTGTACAGCTGCTTCCTCTAGATGGCAGTATAATGCAGCACATGGAGGAGCGACGTTCAGTTCTTGAGAAACTGAGATGTTCTCCCTATCAGAGAGACAAGAGCAGGGCACAACAAACACATCCTGTTAAAATAAAAATAGATATTAAAATAACCCTCGTCACACTTCTCTAACTGGATAAAGTTCCTGGTTTGGTTCCATATTGTCACCTGCTCAAGTCTGCATGGGGTCTTCGGACAACACTTCTATTGCAGTTCAAAATCCTGCAGATTAGGTTGATTTGTGAGTTTAATTAGGATCTAGAGTGGTGTAGCCTGATTGTGTCTTTGTATAGCCCAGACATAAAGCAGTACCCCCACCACCAGAGTCCAAATGGAATGGCCTCCAATGTCCCACAGCAGTAACTAGGCAGAAAGGGATGCTTGGATTCTTTGTCATTTCTGTCTCTTTTTGTTTTTTCATTGTAAAGCGATTTGAGCTGTGCAATGCATGAGAAGCGCTTTTTATAAATAAAGTTTGATTTGATTTGGGTGCTGTATATAAATTATTTTTCATTGGGCTCTAATTAAAAGGTGAAAAATGAGAAATCAATGTGAGCAGCAAAGACGAGTTAAACGTCCTAAAAAAGGATTCCTAACCTTTAAAGCAGCTTCAGTGCCATGGACTTTTTTTTCTGTCCATCAAGGGAAACGATCTTTGATCATTTCCAGATATTTTGGCCTTTCTGTGCATGGACAGTCAGTGGGTGGATGAACGTAAAGTAAAACTGCAGGAAGATGGAAGGAAGTTTGCTCAGAGAAAAAGATAAGAAAAACACAGACAAGTAAAGCTGATAATTATTGCATTTAGATCTGTCCTGGAGAAAAAGAGGGGGTACCAAGAAAAAGACATTGAACAAAATAAATTTGCTTTAATTAAACTTTTATGTGTTTTACTTAATCTATGGTACAAAATAGAAAAAAAAAATTGTTGTTCTTTGTAAAATTCATGATAAAATGAGATTAAGCATTATAAAACATTCAACATATAACAATCTCTACTATAATCCCTAAATTTTCCAGCATTCCACTTTCTCCCCAATCCGCTCTCCGCCGGCTCAGTGGGAAGAAAGCCAGTTCTGTTGAAACAAAGCAGCAGGAATCAGCACATCTGATGCTCTCTCCCATGATGTGATACCACATCACTATGAAGGAAGCTCGTACTTTTCCTTTTACACAGATTAATCCGGTTAGTGCAGTCTTGCAGATGGAACTACTCAAAGGAAAGTTTCTCGGGTCATTTTTGAACCAGCCGAGGTCTTCTGCCTCTCCTGGTCTGGAGAGTGTTGACAGAGATGTAGTTTTGCATCAACAGCAACAAAAAATCTAAAACCAAACAAAGGAATATACTGTATATATATATATATATATATATATATATAAATCAAACTACAAAGGATAGTCAGGAGCTGATTGGAAAATGTAAACAAAAAATAAAAAACTAAAAAAATATGCACATAAATATACACATTTAAGTGATTAAAACTACGATTAATCATAAATTGGCATAATTACACTTATTAACTCCACAACACATTAAATCCATTTTATATTCAAATTGTTAAATAGAGTTTGATCAATTGCTGGAAAGGAATAAGTCCCGCCCCTATTATATTTATGTGTTGTGATTGAAAAAACTTGAACTTTTTCTGACTAAAATTGGTCTTTGAACCCTAAAAATCCAAGGGTCACACTTGTTAACGAGTTATTCTAGATAATTCCAAGATTTATGCAGTGAAGATAAGAAGAGAACGTATCCAAGAGGTGAAGACCTGCAACTTTGTATCCTTGGGTTGGAACCAAATCAGCTCTGACAGTAGAAGCACCAAACAAACTAAAAAAACAATACTTTTTATGTACTTGAAATCCAATTTTACATTGGACATGCAGGAAAGCATGTTGGGCTTTTTAACTCCTCAAAGTGTTCATCATCACCTAGAATCTTTAGTCAGAAAATGGGGGTTTTGTGGTGTGTGACCATGATCTGCAGTAAATGTTGCAAACTGTATTCAAATAAAAATGTCACCAGCTGGAGCTTTCCTAGAAAAAGAATAATATTTTTTGCCTTTAATGCATTTGCAGAAATTGCAAAAAATTATAATAATATAGTTGTGCTCCACTAAAATTCAACAAAAACAAACACCTAAATACCACAGAGGGATGAGAAAGGACAAAGGTATTTGATATTTTATCAGTTGTATGAGTCATTTGAATGCGTGATGAAAATATTTCACAACTCTCTGTGGGAATGGACGAGTCCTTGGCAGCAATGCTGGAACTAATGTGATCAGAAATCATCCCAAGCCTGGACAGATGAAGCATCAAAGGTCAAACGTGAACAGCCTCAGAAAACCCAGAGGCGAGCGTGACGTGCACGCAGAGACGGCAGAGCCAGCGAACCACAAACCCTCAGCTGAGCACCAGTGTTACATAAACTCATTCATGTAGATCCCAACACACACTCATAGAAACTGAATGCTTCTCCATTTACTTTTTTTTTTTCAACATGAAGCACATGGCTGACTTACATGTTTGAACATTGGTGTGCTTAACCGTTGCTTTCATTTCTTTTATCTTAGTTCTTTGCCTCACCCAACGTCCGGACGCACCAGAGGAGGTCTTTCTAAAGAAGTGGCAGGTCCTGACAAGGCGAATGATTCATTTCACTCTCAGTCAATAGAATACGTTCTGTTGGAACTTGCTGTGTAGGAATCAGAGTCTATTATTACTCTCCCATGAATCGCCCATGCGCCCTTGAGGTGATGTGGAGGTATTTTTCCATACTGGCTACGCTGTCTCATGTTATCAGCCACTTCCTGTGGATGAGGTGATCATCAATCCTGTAATCTCATTGACCTGTAACAGTAAAACTCTCCTGACTTCATACATTGATATTTAAGGCAACTGTTTGACCCATGATGTCATCACCGCATGCTTACCCACAGATAAGTTTTCCCAGAGTCTCATTTGAAACAAATAACAGAAATATCGATGATAAATTCTATTTATTCTAGTGAGTGCTTTTGCAGTCCCTGAATTTCTTAGAATTGCCCTAGGAAGAGTTAAAGTACAATTTAAACATCAAGCCCAGAATGAAAAAGTCCTGACTAAATTTATCTCCCACTCCAATTCTCTTTTGATCTATTGTAAAAGCGTTCCCAGTGTACTTTCAAATATAATTATGCCAAAATCGGAATAGAACCACGGTCCTCAGAGACCCCTGGTTTCCATTTATTCCCATTTTCACCCAAACGCTCAAACACACCTGCCTTTGACTGCTGCCATAATCAGGCTTCTTCAGAGTGGCCTGAGGTGTAGGGTTGGGAAGCACTGTTCTTTCTAGGAAATAGTTGCCAGAGTGGCAGTAGTTCATTGGGAATTTGCCTCTAAGTTGTGTTTGAGATCGTTGGTGCAGAGCAACTCCTGCCTCCACTCTACCCATTGCTTAGAGCAGCAGCTTTGGTATATTTTCTACATCACAAATGCGATATTTTTCAAACTCAAAGTAATATTCAGAAATGCAGTTTTTAGCCTTAATCTTCTTTATATATGTCCTCCATCATCAGAAAATTATACAAGAAGATGTTAAAAACACCAAAAACATAATTTTCACGGGAGTCGGTCTTTAAAGAGGTCATGTCATTCTGTTTTAGTTTTTTCTTATCCTGCTTACCTTGCCTCTAGTTTCTGTTGGTTCAGGAGGCTCATGTTTGCAAAAACTGATCTCAGTTGATCTTTTCACGTCTTGCCTTGTTTGTTGATAGCGTAGCCCCGCCCCTCTGACACAGGGTCTTTTCCTGATTGATCAGTTTCTCAGGGCGACTCACTCTTTGTGAACATTTGGATGAATTCTGAAATTGCCATGTTACTCTGTTTAAACAGCAGCAAAAAGACGGTTTGAATTTCGTCATGTAAACGCTGTAGAAGATCAGCCTCTGTTCTGTCCCCTAAGGTCTCTTTAGTTCATGACAAAGATTTCCTGACTTAAGGAGACTTTTCCAAATCAGGGTTTTGGTTTTAAATTTTCAAAATACAAGTTAAAATGTTTTTTGTTTTTTTTCATCTGTACACAGCACTTTTTTATGACTTGTTTTATACTTTTAACTGGACCTAACTATTGAACAAATGGATAATTGGTGTTGAAGTTCATGATCTATAATCCCAATTATCATAGCCCCTTCACCTCCATGGTTGAATGCTTACACAAGAATCCCTTTTTTGGTGACTGTCTTCCAGACGGGCCTCACGTAACCCGCTTGTCCTGAGGAGACCCACATGGCGCCGTGGAGATCATCAGTTTGTTTTTCCTCAGTTTATCTGATCCTTGACTTCAGGAAAACTTTAACGGGACCTTTGATAATTTTAGTAAGTGTCTTGAACTGTTTTTTTTTTAAATAAATTATGTTTCTTTTTGAGGAAGCATAAGCCAAAATATTTGATTAAAACAAAAGTATTTGTTTTTGGCAACAATAATATGAAAGAGCAAATTAAGATAAAAATAGCAGGAGTGACATTAGAAAGAATGAATCATATCAAATTCCTGGGGGTGACTACAGATGACAGGTTTTCCTGGAAACAGCATATTAGCTCTGTACAGACAAAAATATCAAAAAGCATTTCAGTCATGGCCAAAGTGAAACACATTCCAAACCGAAGTGCACGCCACATGCTGTATAATTCTCCGGTGTTACCATCCTATTGTTTAGAAATTGGAGGAAGTACACACAAAATCTCTTTAAAACCGCTATGCATTTTCACGAAAAATCAGCAGTGAAGAATTATTTATAATGTAAGTTATCCCCATGACACTAATCCGTTATTTCTAAAACCAAAGATTCTAAAGCTTTTGGATACAATAGAACACAGAACACTACAACTGATATACAGAGAAAGACAGAAGTTACTACCAGAACATTTACAGTCAATGTTTTATGACAGATTGGGTGGTTATAGTTCGGGGAAAGAAAATTATTTTAGAGTGCTCTAGGCACACACGACTGAAAATAACTTTTGTATAACAATATATGGAGTTAAGTTATGGTACAGTATAAATGATGTACTACGATTGAGCAACAGTTTAAACTACTTTAAGTACTTTAAGATAACAGTTTTCAGTAAGCATAGTTATGAAAAAGAAGAATAACTCTAAATTGAGTTACACAGGTTGCTGTTTGTGTAGGTGCTAGTTTATATGAATATGTTACTGTGTTGTGTGTATTGTTCAGTATTGGTGAAGATGACAGGGGTCAGGGGTCATTCTTTCCACTGGGGGGTCCCAGTGTAAAGAAATATGCACAGGGAAAGTATTCGAATACTAAATCTGGTGTGTCTGTAAACATGTATGTGTTTGTGTGTAGATCTTTGTGTATGTGAGCAGATGTTGAGGTATATTGTTAGGGGTAGGATTAAAAAAGTTTGAACTTCTTCCCACTCCATTTGGAACTATAATTGATGTCATTTATTAATCTATATACAATTTTCCTTTTGTTGTTTTTATTCTTTTCTAAGTGTTGTTCGAAATAAATTTAGAGGCAAAAGAACAAAATGTTGTTTTGGTACCGTTTTGGTACTGAGGCTTCACAGGAATGACTAATCTAAGAATTTGCGGATGACAGTCCGGCCTGGAATTGTGTTAACACACACCCAGACTTGGTGACATCCGCTTCCACAGAGCTTCTCACAGCGAGTGATGATCAGCAGCTGGGTGCTAAAGCTCTGGAAGCAGTTAGACGGTACCTGTTCTTTAAAATCCTGTTCATTCCATCCGACCAACCAAACATCTGTCCTGAAATCTAACACTTCAAATGCAGTTGCTTGTGTGAAATAAAACTTATAGTGAAACGTAAATGCTTTACACCAAAGGAGAAAGAAGAAGAACAATCACCAATGTTTCAGAAACAGTCATAACTGCAATTTTCCCTTAAAGTAGGTTTGTTCAACAGAAAAAAAAAATTTGAGCTCCTGTGTTTTTAGGCAACACATAAATACATGTTCGCACCCATACATAGCACAACCACACATTCATGTGCACTGATCTTGTAAACCCTTGTAAAAAAAAAAACCATATCATCAACCAACCACCATCATGCTTACAAACACTGTCTGCTATTTAATGTTGGACCATATCTGAGTATTTGGTCCCATGCTCACAAAAACACCTGAAACAACTTGAATAGGAGATCATTTAACAAAACTAAAACAATTTTGGCCATAGAATTTTTTTTAAAGGAAGACAGTCTGTAATCTTGTTCTTGTTTACAGACATAGAGGTAACCAAAACTCCTGGACCTGAAGACTCACTAAGATGAAAATTGTGTTTTTGGCATTTTTAACATGTTCTTGTGGCATTTTTCTGATGTCGAAGGACATAATTAAGCTCAAAATTGCATTTTCTGAATGTGTCTCTATTTAAAATTGCTGTGAATCAGGAGCAGACGGAAAAATGCTCTTAAAGAAGATTGTGTTTGTTACATGGAAAATAGTCTGGGCAGGCAACAAGCTCCCTGCTCCATTCCAATGCATCCACTTGCAGAAAACTAGATCCGTCTACGTCATTGTTTTCTTTGTCTGAGCTGAATCAAGCTGTACGGCTGGATAGCTCCAACGTCTGTAATATTAGATTGGGGTTTTGAAGGATAATAAGCTAGTAGGAGAGCATGTAAACAAAGAGCTCTCAGCAAAGGGAAACTTCAGGATAACTGTCCTGCCCACAACTCAGAACCAACATTTTTATGAATTCCTGTCACTCTGCAGAAACTATGTCCCAGAAAATTACACTGTTTTTTTTGTTTTTGTTTTTTTTGTGGCTAAAAATAGTATAACTATAATTAAAAGGCCACTGGGAACCCTTTTTTGAAGAGCTCAGAAGACGATTAAAGTGGGTCTTTAAACAAAGTCAAACTTTGCACACTCTTGAACACCATCAAGAATATAAAAAAGGAAGTTCTAAACAGTTTTTACTTCACAAAACAGGAAAAATGATTGAATTTTAGCAAAAGATAGCAACCACAACTCTGACATACAGCCTTCCGACTTTTTTTTTTATTTCATAGATCTGTGTACAAAAGACTGAACCATAGAGATCAAAATTAGCAGTCTTTTCAGACGTTCTAATAACTTCTAATCATACTTTTCTAAGTATTGTTAGGCAGTGGTGAACGTATTTCCATGGGACTCTGGATAGCCATGGAAATTCATGGAAATTTCAAAAGGTGGTTGAGCCTGATGTAGAATATATCAATGTTCTACATTGCAGGAAATTGCAGGGAAATTGCGATTCCCTGCTAATTTAAACCATAAAAATGACTAAAAATTACTGAACTGAGAATAAAGGACAATAGATAAAAGTGACATTAAAAAATACAACAACAGCAAAAGATTAAAAATAGAACATAGATGATCTAAATTAAAATCATGCTGATGCTGATTGAAACAGCTCATCAGAACCAAGAAAAAGAGATTTTCATAAGCTGTTTCTAAACAATTGATAGACATTTCTAACTCTAAACTGAAGAAAAACCCAGCTACGAAAAATAATGTCATTTGAATATTGAGAAGTTGATAAAATGAAAATCAGGCCTGCAGGGGAAACTAAAGAGAAAAAAGGGAGGCTTGAAACTTTAGACTGTTTTAAATATTTCCATTCCTCCTTTACCTCTTTGGATCTCTGCTAGTATATTTACTTGGGCCAAACCATCGTTCCATAAAAAACATTTCTTTCTTCATATGATATGAAATAATAAAACGACATGTTTTTTTTCCTAATGCTCATTGGTTATTGTTTTGGGAGCAGTTTACGCATCTGTGGCGATGAAATGTTGTCATTGGTCAGTTTGACCTACATAGGCAGGAAAAGGGTCTCATCAGCATTATTTTGTCTCGACTCTCGACATTATTCTGCCTGCTGTTATTTCTAAAGGAGGTAAATATTTCCTTTTGCCATTGAAGCCCTTCTCAATGGATTACTGCCAGAATCCCAGGCATGCTGCCGTAGTTTAGTCGGGTCTTTGCTTGGGGAACGCCAGGAATGCAATGGCTATGTGTTTGCTGTATATTGCAAAGGTCACACCACATTCCCTACATGGCTGCCGCTCTTGCTTCTTCAATTGGAACAAACAATGGCCGCATTTTTTAACCTTCAAAGTGTCTCGATGGCGCTGATAAGAGAACAAAGGCTGGGGCAGAAAAAAAATTTTCCTTGCAAAAAAACATGTTTTGCTGCAACTGGCGACACTATTATATCATTAAACATAGTTCCAGGAGCGTTTTTTTATCCGTTATTTTGAGAAGAATATTGTTTAAGTAGTTTCTTGAACATTTATTTTCCCAAAAAATGGAAAATTGAAATCAAATTGAGATTACATTTACACAAAGAAGTAGCAACTGCTGTACTATATAAGGCAGAATATTTTCTCTTTGGTTTTGTTTTCCTGTATGCACAAGGATTTTAGCTCTTTACCAGACTTGAGCTTGGGTATCTCGCTATTTCATTACCAACTTAAGCAGACATAAGAAAGGCAAATTAAATATGATATTATACATAAATACTTCTAGCTTCGCAATTTACAGAACCTTTTCGATCTCATATGCAATCATCTGATCTCTTGATGGTCTTAAGAGTTTTTTTGTGAGCGATTTTAACTTGTTAGATTTAGATTACAAATCCTTTCACTTGTATTGTTTTGGCACATTTATCTCCTCAAGATCAAATCACTGTTTTGAACCCAATGTGATTTGATTTGATTTACTTCAAGCATTACTTGTAGACAATACAGGCAAAAAAGATCAGAGATGTATCAAAATAGTTGCAGAAATAATAAAAACAATTGATTAAAACAAGAAAACACACTTAGGTCATGTTTGATTCATTTAATATAGTGATTATTAACTAAGGTCAAGTAGTGCTTGAATAGGAGTGGGAAGAATCAAATTGATATAATCTCACCCCTACTGAGTCATTTCATTCTTATATCTTTAAATAGTTTTCACAATCCGGTTCTGATCAGAAGAAGAGCAGATCTTTTGTCAAGTAACAAAATCTAGTGCTCATTGATTTTTAATTATCCCCAGAAAACCTTAATTCGTGATTTCAATAAACACTGACATGAATCACACATCATGCAATAGACTTTCACTACTCATTGATTTGTAATACTGATCATCATCAGAATAATCCATGTTTTAAAGATTAAAAAGTTTGACTTTCTGCAATAAGAACGTTCTCGACTCTTTCAATGAATCATCTGAAGATTTTATTCTTAAATGGATTAAGCCAATATAAAAATGTACAAAGTTGCCTCATGTTTTTCATCAAGACTGTTGTGGCCCATATCTTTTACGTCTGGGTCAGACTGGACAACCCAGGAAGAACAAACTAGTCCTGACCTCAAAGGCTTATTCAGTCCTTCGTTTCTGACCAGCTCTGCCCTTGCAGCCTGGGATGGACACACCTGACCCATGAAACCAAAACAAAGTCAAGGTAAACAGGTAGGACTCAAGGCCAAGAGTTATAGTCCTTTTCTAGTGTGTGATAATCATAAACCCCTTACCAGTTCACAAGATTTCATTTAAAACCCAAGACATTGGTGAGAATTGGTAGAAAAAAGTGAAAGTACAAAGACACAAAATCACTTGCAATTCACAGGAAGGGTTTGGTGTGAGGAGGTCAGTTCAGGACCTTTACATCTTCCGCCACGTGTTACAGGTCAAACATCAAGCAATAACAACACTGAAAGAGGTAACACAATAAAAGCAGGTTAAGTTAAGGTTAATGAACTTTAAAGGGGAAATAACTAAAACTGTGACCTTTTTATACTGAAAGACTGTCAGAAATAATGCCTGATTCCTTCTATCTTATTCATTTGTTTCAAGAATTTTTCTCAGACTATTGTTCTTGTTTGGTTTTGTTTTTTCAGTCCAGAGCAGACAATGAACAAAGTGTGGCCTGAATGCCAGTACTTTTCCACAAGGACAAAATCATTGGTTTCCTCCTGGGAAAGAGGCTGGGCATGAATCTAGTGGAGGAGTAAGTAAAACATTTTCAAGAGCTTGGGTCATACAGTTATGTGGGAAGATAAAAGAACACAAAAGCATAAACAATCTTGTTATTAAGGGTCTTCCTATTAAGAGACAGTTTCAAATGACTGACAACATAAATATATTGCTCCTGTGCCAAAAAAGTGTGTGTGGGGGGGTATCAAGAATCATAATTCAAAACTTGCGGCTGTCATAAAAGTTTCTCATTTTGTTTTGAAGGTGTTTTGATGCAGTCTCCTGACTAGTATTCAGCTCATGTATGGGTCTTTTGATATTTGCTTAACATACTTTCCTGCTAGCTCAGAGCCCATCAATCTGAATTTGGAGCAATCCAGCTGTACAGTTTTGAGCCAGATCACAGCTCAGACGAGGAAAACAAAGACGTACACAGTTGTCTGCTAGAAGATGCATCAGAATGGAGCAGAGCAAAGAGCTTGTGACCCGCCCATTATATTTTCTGTGTCACATTTGCTCCTATAGTACTCTGAAATGCTAGTTTGATCTTAATTTTCTTAACATCCATCCTCCATTATGGGAAATAAAGCCAACAGAACATCTTGAAAACCCAGTTTTTCTTTCATTTTCTTTAAATCGTTTCCTTTGGTTCACCTTTGCTTTAGATAGTTCTTAAGTGTTGCTAAACCGCACCAGGGTTCACTTGCAACTGAACTACAGCTTTAATTTATACAGGGACCAAAGTTCAATTGTTAAGACTACAGCAGAGTTACAGTGAGCAGGAAATAACCTTCAGGGCTGCATACAGCCCAGTTTGAAAAATGTAAAAGTTCTTCTTTGTGACAGTAATTCATCCTAACAACCCCGAGCTGCAGGACTTCCTGAAACTGTTCAGGAAGTCCTGCAGATCATCGATACTTTTGATTTGTACACAGAAAAATCTTTTTTTCTGGCATTCCTGTTAAGAAAATTTACCAGTTTAGGTTTGTAACTGAACTTTAATGTTAAAATGTAGAGGCTTTCTGTGACGAGGCACTCCTCGCATTGTGCAGTCTGACCTTGGAGGACATTTCCTGGGAGAGCCACCCTTGGAAAGACTGAAAACTTTCCACTTTCTCAGTACAGACTGTTGAAATTCACATCATTCGGAAAACATTTGGTAAACTTTAACAGACGGGTTTGAAAAAACTGTACCTGAGGCGAATGAGGCTGTGTATAAAGTCATTTATATTGTCCTTGTACTAAAACACCCTTAAATGCTCCAGAGCAAAAAACTAAGAAATCATCTGCAACATAGAGGTCCACAGAGCCTTTGAGCCGATGAGACTTCCACTTAGATGAAGAAGTAGCAGCAACTTCCTACAACTTACTTTTTTCTTTTTTAAATCTATTGGCAGTAAAGTTGCTGGTGTTTTGTTCTTGACCGGAAACACAGAACCTCCTTTCTTTTTTTTGCATCTCACGATATTTAAATTCAAAACAATACTTCCTGATTACTCCTGGATCATTAAACTCTTTCATGAAACTTTCAGAGAGAGGGGGGAGTCTGTTCAGAAGTACCTCTGCACTTTCTCTAGTGAGGAAAACTCATGAGCACAGGCGAGAGAAATCCAATCGACCGACTCTCCGAAAGACTGCCAATATTACAAAAACTATCCATTTGATTTTATGATTCCAAACTTTTTCATATTTGATTGTTATTTATGATAAAGAGGGTACCGATTATATATAACATAACTCTTGTTATTTAAAAAAAACTGTCTAAATACCATAATGTCATATTTTATAGTCATCATTTTTGTTACTTAACGGGGAAACTTTTTTGCCAGGGGTAAAAGGTCAAAGCTTTACCTCTCAGATGACATGTTGCTGTATTTTTCAGTCATTTTGCTGCAAGCGAATCTGTGGGAATATTTTTGGTTGGTGTGATTTTCTAAAGCAGCAGCTCTTATTTTTGTAGTCATACAAAAGATCAGAAATGCTGCAGCATCGTGTGATATTTACCCTGCAATCAGTCCTTCATGTGGCATGCCGCTTCTTTCTGCAGGGAGCACAGGCCATGTATTTTAAGTAGAACAATGTTATTGTCTGTGCATGATTGTTTTTCAGTCTGTAAATGATTTATCATTTCTTCCTCATGCAAATACAAACCTGAATGTTGTTTTCTGTATTTTGGGAAAAGGCAGCTATGGTTCACACGTCAGAGAAGGATTATCGTGAATTTAATTTCTCCAAAAGTAATTTAGTCACCAAAAAACTGCCAGAGAATGTAAACAATTTGATTTATTCTTGCTGCCCACACTCCTTCTATTAAAGTGCGCATGCTACATTTCCACTTGTTGCTATGGGGATTAAAGGACATCAGTGATTATGAGTCACCACCAACACAGGCGCACAGATCATGCCCTCCAAATGCTGCCAGTGTGTTGACTGTGGCGTCAACAGATCCCAAACACGTTCAATTTTCTTAGTTTTTTGTGTGTGCTTCTTTTAATTTACTCTATATTTTTCTTGTAGCATAAGCCACTCTCCTTATGGAAAGTTCCACACAAGTGCTGTTTGATCAATGAAAGCTGAAAGGGTGTATGAACTGTAGGATGCTCGCTGTGAAGCCAGCAATCCCTCAATCCATGTGCAGCTCTAAACAGATTAATGAGGGCTTGCTGTGGATTATATAATCCTGGTTAATGAAACTAAAGGAGATGTTTTCCCCCCTTTTATATTTCTTGTGTTTTAACTCAGTAAAAAAAGTAAAAACCTCACTGATATTCACAAAAAATTATTTAGCCTTCAAGTATGAAGAAAAAGACGACATTCATTTTTTCTCCACAAAACTTTATTTTCAGTCTCCAAAAATAAAATCTATAAAAACAGTTTAAAGCTCTTCACAGCTATCATCTCTGGTGTTGAGCATCATTTATACGCAACAGATGGCAACTGACCCCTCACACTGATGAACTAAACTCACTTGCATACCATCACAACCCTTTTTTTTAATTTTATTTTCCTCCTCTTGCTGTGTCTTCTGCAGGTGTTGGAATGTGGACACAGTCTTTGACATGAGTACCGTAAACTGCTCCAGAGATGCGCATTTTACAGAAACCACTTCTCTGACTCTAACAAATGTATGGCTTAAAACAAATGTTTTAAATGAATAAAAGAATTGAAACAATAAACATCTTCACTTTTGTGTTTTTTTTCTCTCTTTCTCAATAGCATTGCACACTAAGACACATTTGGTTGGAGGAAAATGCACTTCAAAGAACCCAAGACAAGCGATACACTGACACATCAAACACACACAAACTTAGAATGAAACGACCTGAAATGCGTTCAAAACATGAACTTAATACATCCAACGGGAGAGACTTTTGAATGAAGAGGAACAAAACACACATAAAATAAACACATAAAAACTGACATGGACACAAAACCAAGAGCATTGGTAGTTGCAGCTTTTTTGTTTGTTAGATACAATAGTGCACAAACAGCTGTATTTTGGTTAAAAACTCTAGAATACAGCCACAACAATGATTAAAAACCAACAGCAGTAATAGGAAAACACAGTAGTAAACTTTGTAAAGTAGCACTGGAGCTCCAGATATGACTGGAATTTGGTCAACACCCAATCCAAATGTACCACCTACACTTTTTCCCAACAATACATTGATCTCAAAAAGAGTATTAGGTCTCCTTTTGTGCGTATTGGTCTTTAGTAAGCTGCAAACCAATACAAAAGACGAACTGTTAATTATATTAACAATTTAAAAATGTATGACATTCAAAAGGCTAGTTGAAATCTGGTTATTTTGATTTCAGTTAAACAGAAATGAAATATCAAACTCTAGCCGTTTTCTCTTCGGCTCTTTAAAGAAGAGATAATTGGATTGTGCTCGAAAACAGCTAAAAGATTACTGTTACTTTGAAAAAAACTTCAGTCAATTGATTTTTTTTTTATATAAATACAGGAAAAAAAACTGTAAAGGTAAATAAGTTAAAAATTCAATTCACATGAATAATTCTAAAAATCCCAGTAAGTACTTTGAAAGCAGATTAAAGAAATACAATTTTAGCATGTAGATTAGCTTCTCTCATCTAAAGAGAATAAACTTTGATTCTTGTTTAACAGCTACAACTGTAAATATTACAGAAGGACTTTCTCCAATTTTTAACTGTAACAGTCAAGAATATAACAGGCGGCTTCCACCTTCATTGCGGCTTCACTTAGTTCAGTGCAGTGCTCAACTACAGCGAGAAATAAACAAACATAAAGATGCCCAAAGAGCAGACGAGTATTAAGCCCACGTTGAGGATGAGTTTGACCATAGGGGGCTCGTACAGCATCTCTCTGATGTGTTTTTTTTCGGCCTCCAGCCCCACTTTCTGCTGCTGCTGCAAGCTCTGAGCCTCTTTGTTATTTCCACAAAAACCGTCCAGTAATCGCATCATTGGACTTCTCTGCTTTTGTCCAAAACGGCCTTCTTCTGCTCGGACGGTTTCCATCTGTTGGTTGGCGAGATGTTCGGCGGGAGTGGTGGCAGGTGACGTTTCTGTGCTGGGGGTGGCTGGGTCATGGTCTGTAGACGGGACTAGGAGTTTGATGTCAGCTCCGTCCAAAAACCTGTCATTTTTGACATCTGCTGGCATCTCTTTGTGGAGACTTGGAATGCCGTTGCAATGGTTTTTCTCAGCTAATTTATAGATTTCACTTCGATTCTTCATTGGCACCTTCTCCATGTTCCGGAGCCCCCAGATTGTGGTGGTGACAGTCTGCTCATCATCGAGTGGAGGAGTGAGGAGGCTGACTACGACTGCCACCAGTCCAGAAATCCAGAACAAGCCAGCGGCAAAATACATGTAATGAATGTGGGTGATAAAGAAAGGCCTGTCATCTGGCTGGTCACAGCGAGGCTGGCGGTAGACAAAAGCTAGAATCAGTCGGATGGTGCCGAGTGTGAAACCAGTCATGCCTCCCCAGAAGGCACCCTTCTCGTTACACCTTTTCCAGAACACTCCCAAAAGAAATAGGGCCGCGATGGGTGGAGTGAGGTAGCCAGCAACTTCTTGAATGTAGAGATAGGTCTGTCCACCCTGCATCTCAATGGTAACAGGGACCCAGGCGACGCTGATCATCACCATCATCACCACAAACGTGCGGCCCACGATCAGCAACTCCCGCTGGGACGCTTTCTTACGAAAGGTCTGGTAAATGTCCAGCGTGAAGATGGTGCTGGCGCTGTTGAAGATCGAATCGAGGTCGCTCATCAGAGCTGCGATCATTACTGCCATCATAAGACCCCTGAGTCCCACGGGCATCACTGCCATGACCAGGCGTGGGTAGGCGATGTTTGAGCAGCCAGCTGTTGACCCACACACGGACATGCAGTGCTCCGGCCCGATGCACGCAATCTCATCCGCAAACAGGATGCGGGAGATCATTCCTGGAATGACAATCAAAAACACGGGCAGGACCTTGAGGAATCCCGCCATGAGTGTTGCGCCCTTCGCATGAGCGATGTTCTTTGCCGCCAGCACTCTCTGAACAATGACTTGATCCGCACACCAGTACCAAATGGAAGCAGGAGTCTGACCAAGAAGGAAGCCTGGCCAGGGAATGTCTTCATCCAGGGGGCCACGAAGGATGCGCAGTGAGTCTGGTTTGGGATGAATGCGACAGGAAGGCGAGTATGTGAAGTTTCCTGCAGCAGTTATGGCAGTGACATTAGGAATTGCTTCCATGTACTTAGTTCTGACTCCTTCTAGTCCGCCAACTTTGATCAGACTGATGGTGGTTAGGGTTAGGGCTCCTCCTATCATCAGCACTGCCTGAAGGGCGTCTGTGTACAGCACTGCCACCAACCCGCCGGTGACAGTGAGCAGAGCAGTCATCCCAATGAGGAGAAGGATAGACAAGTACAGGTTCCACCCCAGAGACTCCTGGATAAAGAGAGCTCCAGCGTACAAGTCCACAGACAACTTAGTAAAAATGTAAAGAAGCACAGACAAACAGGCAAAATAAACTTTCAGCCTGTTGCCCCCAAAGCGTTTTGACAGGTACGCGGGCATGGTGAAGACTCCTGAGTGGATGTAGACGGGGATAAACACCCAGCCGAGCAGCTGCAGTAGTAAAAGTGCGTTGAATTCCCAGGCTGCAACAGCAAAGCCGCTAGCTGCTCCAGATCCAGCCAGACCGATGAAATGTTCACTGCCTATGTTACTGACGAAGAGGGATGCGCCTATCACTGCCCATGTCATGGAGCGTCCCGCCAGGAAGTAGCCACTCACAGTGCTGTGATTGGCCTTCCACATGGCAAAAAGCCCGATAACCATCACCAGGACAAAGTACAGGGCTACCACTGCTATGTCCGCTGCTTCCATCCCAATAGCCATTTTTGAACTGCTTTTAAGGCTCACAGGTAGGGAATGTCGTGATTATTATTAATGATATTAAAAAAAAAAAAAAAAAAAAAAGTGATGAACTGTGTTAGCTTTGGTTTGGGGTAATCCACTTGCAGTGAGACTGTTGCAGTCCTTTGGTCTAGAAAAACCTAGAAGGAAAATCCCTGCAAAACAGCAACAACAAAAACATCATTAGTATCTTTAGATTAAAAAACAAACTAAATAATAACCTTCAACCCAATGAAAACCTGTTTTTCTCAAAAAAGGTGAAAAAAAGTTGGGTGGTTTGTACTTAATATAGAATAAATAAGATCATTATGAGTGATAAAAATACAAAAAAGAAGCATTCAACGTGATTATTTCCTAATGTGTTTGCCAGTATTTTTCCAGTGCCTTACAGACATGGATTTAGCTTACCCACCACTATCCTCCTAATCCGTTTAAATACAAAAGCCTTCACGTTAAGTCCGTCTAAACTGACTGCGGATAGAAACTTCTGCAAATAGTTGTTTTACTATCCAACAAAATTATGCAAAGATTGGAAGGAAAAAAATCCTTAAAATAGGAACTTTATCTCTGATTTTTAAGATGAAACCATGTTAAAAAATGAACAAGAATGTCAAGGTAAATGTGTTTTCTGTTTCACTCACACAAAAATCAAACTTGGATGTCTGTCCTCTCGAGAGGCTTCAGACTGTCCAGAATTGCTCGAATAAAATAAATGAAAAAAAAAAATCCTCATGTCTTTTTTGCATTCGATGCAAACACGTAAAACAAAGGAGTCTTTGTTTTCCTTTCGCCATCTCATGTGTTTTTTATCAAGAACTTCAAAGACCTGGTTCTGCAAGATTTGAGGAAATACAGTCCAAACAGATCCCTCGATTTCCCCAAGCTTATGCAGAAATACATCGATGCCAATCAGTCTTCAAAAGCGCCTTCGTCCTATTTCAACACTGCAGGGTGCTCTCAATAATCTGTGCACTCTGAACTTCTTTATCTCTAAAAATCTTTGCAATCAAACCAATGTCCTCATTAGAGGCAATGAGATGGCTCCATGTCGGGGAGTCGTTGACAGCAAGCAGCCAACCAAAGTGGAAGAAGATCAAGGAGCTGTCCCATTTAATAAAGAGCAAATGTTCCTTGTTTGAAAACAAATGCAGTTTGGGACTGAAACACAATTACCCAGCATCCTCGTTTGCCAGGGAAGACTGGTTAGTCTTTACTCTGCCAAGATATATAAATCCCTGCTGTCTAACTGTGAACAGGTTTCCGTCAAAGTCTAAACTAACATTGTGTTATAACAGCTAGAACTTAAAAACCCACTCTGATCAAATTGGTGTTTTCTGTTTTTAACATGTTCTTGTGGCATTCTTCTAATCAGGGAGGACAAATATTAAGAAATTTAGGCTTAAAATTACATATCTGAGTATTTCTTTATCCAAATCGTTGTAAAACTGAAGTAGAGGCAAAAACATAAACGCTTATAGTTGTGATGTAGAATCCACGAGCTTCTGATGCATCCACTTCCACGACTAGACTTTGTTTTCCTTGTCCGGGTAGGCATCTGACTCAAAACTGTACGGCTGGATAGCTCCAAGATTAAACGCTAGTAATGTTAAACAGATCGTAGATGGGAAGTGGGGGCGGGCTTACTCCACGACAACAATCCAGCCCACAACTCAAAAGCTTGAAGAATTTCTAGTTAACTCCGTTCTACAATAACAATGTCCAAAAAAAAAAACTTTTTTCATTTTATTTTGGCTAAAAAATTGAATAATCATAATTAAAAGACCACTGGTAACACTTTTACAATAGATCAAAAGATGATCAGAGTTGGACTTTAAGGTTTTCCATTGATGATGACACTTCAGTAAATCAAGTTTCATTTTCTAAAAGTATCCCTTTCATTGATTTAAAAATAAAAGCAATGGCTGTGGTCCAGCACTGTTAAGCTTTACGACTAAGACGGGGATGCTAATACTGAGATTGAGGATGATTTACAACCTAACAGGTAGACAAGAGTTGATGCAAGCTCTAGAACCAATTAGAACCTGGCTCGGTGTTTAAGCCTTTAGTATTTATTTAGATGTGTGGAAACACAGTTTATCTAGAATCACCTGGATGTAAACTAAGACACAGCATTCCTGTACTGGTAGATGCGAAATAAATGAAAGACTTTTTGATGTTTTCCCTATAATACTCAATTTCTATTAAACTTAAAATGATTAACTTTTCTTTACAGTTCAATGTTGTTAAACTAAAGAGAATCGATGCAAATGCTAAATGGAAACCAGGTTGACTCCTTTATTTGATCTAAACGCACAAAAATGTTTGTTTTTCTTCTTCTTCTAACGTTCCGTCTCTGATGAAGAGAATCTAAGAAAAGCTAACAATTAACCTGCTGTTTCACATCTGTATTAGAATTTCATAGCCAAGAGATACGCCAAAAACAAACCATATCAAGAGCTAAAGCTGTCTGTTGACACTCTCAGAGAGATGAATGACTGTTGTAAAAAAAAAAAAAGTAAAGGGGAGAAAAAAAGAGGTGTGCGCCTTCTGATGCACCTATCAGGAGGTGGGAAATTTCTAGAACACTCAGTCATTCACCAAACTACAAGAGCTGCGCTTCTTAAAGAGGCGTGCCGCTTTTTTCCCCCTCCTCAGAGTAATGTGAATAAAATAAATGACAAAAAAAAGGAACATGTGAAGTCAGTTTACTGCACTGTCGGGTTTGGATGTGGCAGTTAGTTGGCAAACAGAACAATGAGCTGCCAAACGTGACAGACAGCCTAAGACTGCTGTGATGAATACAAAGAGGAAGTGACAGCAGCCTCATGCACCAATCAGGAGGCGAGAAATTTCTAGAAACCCTCAGTCATTCATCCAACTCCAAGAGCTGCGCTTCTTAAAGGGGGTCTCAAAGTCTAACATGTTTTATTTCTTTCAACTTTTAAGGATTATGTGAGACCTGAAATGCAAAAATCTAACGCGTTTTCTTCCTAAATACACCGTTTATTTCAAGGCTGACGTCAGCAATGTGAGACGTTTAAGCCGGATGAGACTTTAGGCGGAAATACAAATAAGGTCCAGAGTCAATTCAAGCAAACAAAGCGAAATTAGGTTAATTGTGTTGATTTTTTAAGTGAGTGACGGCGCATGTAAACTACTCACCGGCATCACGACCACACAAGGGGAAACTTAAAGTGCCATTTCACGCCGGCATACGGGAAAAACGAAAAGTAGAGGGAAAAAGACCCAGAAGATGTGTTTTCGTTTCCGGCAGTAGTTCAGTGATGAGGTTGTAGAATAAACCTGCACAGCCGGATTGTCGGCTACGACTCAAATTTATGCTGTGATGCTCGTCCTCAACCTCCTCCTCCTCCACCACCTCCTCCTACGAGGCAGCAGTTCGGAGCCACGCCCCACACGTGTAAAACACCCGTGACCGGTATGGATGCTCCAGTGACCTACTAGAACTCTCGCGGCGTCTTAAGTTCACGTGGAAAAAACCCGCAAAAATTAATTAACGGGAAACTTGAACCGTCTTCACCCAGGCCTACTGTTACAGCGGCGATCAAGGACACGGTGTGTAGCCGCGCGCTCCTTTAAATGAGTGGCATTCAAGGACGCTCGGAAAAGTCGCTGAATCGTTTTTTCTTTCTTTTTAACTAATGCTTTTACACATTTAACGTCTGTTTAAAGCGTTTTCAAGTAACAGGTTTTTTTTCTTTTTTTGCTATTGATACAAAGGTTTTTGTACTATTATTTAATAATACCAAACTACGCAAATTAGTTAAATTATCTTAAAAATGCTTTAGGCTAAGTTGTTCAACTGTTTTCCGTATACTTTCAGGGAAACAAAGAGCCACATTTAACTAAACTGCTATGTTAAAGGAGATCTAATCTAATCGTGTTTCATGGGATGCAGTTTTTTTCATATAAATTTAATTCTTTATTTTTGTTTAAACTTAAAATTGATGCAGCATTCTTGACTAACATTCCAGCGGGATGCTGAACCCATCTCCCCAACGGCTGGTTTAAACTCCGGAAGTGTTTTACTTTGTAAAAAATAAAATATAAAAAAAAACAATCCTTCTCATTAACTGAAAATCATTTCCATTTCCAATATTTAAATTTCTATGGAAAACCAACTGTTTTGGATGAAGTTTTCATTTATGTCTGGCCTAAACTTTAATAAAGTATAAATAAATAAATAACAACAGCACGGTCTTGTCCTGGAATGACACAGTAATAATAGACCTTCCTCTGATGTCTTACTCCTGAGAGAAACTTCCAGAAACTCTGGCTTTGAGTGATTACAGGAGTCTAACACATAATAAGATTATGATTGTTACTTGGAATAAACAGTATTTGCCACGAGATGCCAGCCTCACTTTGGATTTTTCCAAAGCTTCTCATTCTGACTTTGACTTTATAAGTCATTAATTGTTTTGCTTGTTTGTTTTTTGTTTCTGAAGTCTCTCCAGGATTAGTTATCCCCACTGCATGCCTGTACGAAAACCCCGTTCAAGTTAAACCTTCACTCATCATTGCAGAAAAGGTTTCTTTTTGTTTTCAAATTACCTATGCATAACTTATCATTCATCAATAATTTACTTACAATTTCAGATAATGGTTGACATTTTTATCATAAACAAATCCCTGAAAAGTTAAATTGCCATGAAAAATATTTTTTAATGAACGAAGTAGATGCCAAGATTTGAAATGGCAAATTTAGAAATGGCCATAAATGCCTCATTTGCCTCATTAGTACTAATTGTTAATCCCATTTTTTATTAATTGGTCAAATGAATCTGAGCAAAGTGGATGCTTACTATTATTGAAATATAGAAAATACATAGTAAAATCCAAATACATGTTTGTTATAATGTCATAAATTGTATTCTGCAATAAAGATAAAGCCCAGAGGCCTCGCAGTCAGATGAGGTCGGATCAACTGATTGGCTTCCGTACACTCTCCCCAAAAGGCAAAACACAGCAATGCTTTTTACAGGGGGAGGGATACTTGGTAAATTTCCACTCACTCCTCTACGCCGATATCTTGGGAAATTCCATTGCATATAAAACTACATTTCCCAGCATGCATGGCTGAGACGTTACGTTGATGCTGAGCGACAGCTTTTTTATGAAAAAATGCCCGCTATGTGCGCTCGGCATAGAGAATGAAGCGATCCGCTGTTGGTTTTATGTGATTGTCAGTTTAAGTGGAATCAAAATACTTTAGATGCGTTTTATTAAAGTATTTGTAAGTTTATATAAAGATAGTTTGCCTTTTTTTGTCACTGAGCTCGCGGTGCGTGAGGTGTTTCTCAGTTGAGTTGCTTTCATTCAGTGATTTGAACACACAAGGTTAAAGCAATTTATCAAGGTTTTACTCAAGATGAAACTTTTAAATGACTCTAAATAAAATATATTTTTAACACCAATTGAGTAGATAAATTACACTTTTCCAAAACCGTGTGTTATATCACATTTAAAGGTATACAATTTAATTAAATGTGGGACTTCTTAAAAAGACAAATAACAAAACAATTTAATTATTTTAATGTATTTTACAACAAAACAGATGTATTAAAACATATCAGTGCATTCAATATGTGATTTTTTTGGCAATAATAGACTTTTCTGACTTTATTAGTTTAGTCTACTGGTTGTATGGAACATAAACACATAAATACGGTGATTGGGGTTCTTAGTCATCCAGATGACATCTTGAATGAAGAACATTTTACTTCCGTACGTCACCGGTGTCCTAAAAATTTAAGAGGATCCTTGCAAAGCACCAAATTCCAGCCCATTTCAAACAACATTCTGCTGTAGAACCCCCTTCCACATACCCCACACTTGAAGAAGAAAGAAGCAATGTAGTTTATGAAGTCCAATGCAGTTAAGGAATATTCAGAAATGTGCCTTAGTGAAGCAAAAATGCCATTTCACATGTCAACACATGACGAGCAATGTGTCAGGACCCGTTTCGGTGGTTTAGTCACATATAAAAGACAAAAGACACTGACTTAAAGGTAACATGTGCAGATTATGGACAGAGAAGACAGACAGAGGTCAGAGAAGGATTACATGCAAGCCCAAAAATGCAACCCTAGTGCAACCACCTCCAACAATCCTATAATTGAGCCAGGAGGGCCTTCAAGAGGAGAAGCTTTTCACATTCACCTTTTTCTGGTTTTTGTATTTTGTATAAAACTATCCAAATGCAAGAATTTAGGTCACTCACCTGGAGGGTAAATTTGGGGCTTTAAACATGCACCACAGCGACTTTAAATCCAGATACCATGACTGAACATCAAGACAAAACATAAGAAACATTGTTGTCTTTCATGTAATGGATGAACTCATACAAACGACTGTTCTGTTTATGAACTTGACTGAATTCCTTAAGATTCCTGCAAATGTTACAATCTTTTGTTTTCTGTTCCATCCCAGGTTAATATCAAATTTAAAAAGAAATCTTGATAAAAGAGCTTTGATGAAACCTCAGACATCAGGATTAGGAATAAATCGACTCCAATACACTGCTCTGTGTCAGTGTCAGCTCACACCAACAGGAACTCATGTAGCCATGAAGATTTTTGTTGGTTCAATTGTGGCAAATGCAAGTATAGAACAGCCAGATAGAATGCATGCATTTTCCAATTAACGATTGCTAACAAGGCAACAATTTCACAATCAGAAATAATTTTGTGACAATGCAGGATAACATCACATGCAGTTTAGTTTCTAGCAGGAAACAAATGGAATTTTTTTAGAACTTAAGACAAAATTAGTTTCTCAGTTGGACACTTTAAATCCCCTTACAGCTATTATTTAAAAAATATATATAATTTTGGCGTAATGTAGACAGATGGCAACATTTGATGTAATTTGATCTTGTTGCATGTTTGCTGGTGTTTGTAGTTTGCATTTCAGCGTTTGCTTTTTTTTGCTTAGTCAAAGTTGATTCTAATTGAACAAAGCCAGACAATCTCAACAACTTTTCTTAAATATTCAATGAATTAATTTTTTTTTTTGTCAGCTTATTTACAGTTACAACCATGGGCCTCATAAAGGTCATGATCCATACAAACTGAATACTTTTCACTTTATTTAAAATATTACTTTAGTTTGTACATATTTGACAAGAAATAAGGGATGCATCAGTGAGCAGATCTTACTCACTTTGAGAAAACAGGTTAGTTTGGGTAAAACATGTAATAAGTTATTGTCATAAGGGCTTTAGGCTGTTTTTTTTTTTCAGCTCAAATCCAAATTAGGTTAATTGCACTTTGCTTTATATCACTGCATACAAATAAATGGAAGAAATAGAGTCAGTGTAGCTGAGAGGTCCAGATTTACCGTACTCCTGACTTTCTGTTTCAGCCACAAAGACCCTCAATATTACATGCCTTCAAGTAAACGTCCTATTTCACTGGCATACACTTACTTACACAGGAGAATTCATGGTTTCGTCTATGTGAAGAATATGTAGGACACTAACAGCATTGCACCATTACCTCTGTTTGCCCTCAGCCTGATTGCAGAGAAGCTACACTTTCTAAGTCGGTTCCCAGAGGGGAGATGAAGGAAAATGGATGATGTTGACAGTAAACATGTGAAATGCGGGTTACTCCTATTTTTCCAGTGATCTGTAAACCTGCTTTACTTTAAGTTAAAATCAAGCATCAACCTCCACCCCATAGTCACAATAAATACAGATATTTTTAACTTTCGCCAGATGAAGATGATATTACCTACCAAAGGAGTTCAAAGACTGGCATCATGGATTCTGAACTGGATCAGTAAAAAACTCTTTTTTTTTTGTCAGAGCTGATGCCAGAACATGTGTTGGAAAGTTAGACATATTTCATAACAACAGCGGCAATAAGGGCTGCATCCACAATGTGATAGGTCTATGACAAATATTATTATCAGTACCAACACCAAAACAATGCAGTTATTTAGTGAAAAGTGGAGCCTAAAAGAGTCATTCAGAAAACACAAAAAAATGGATAAATGCAATTATATTTTTTTCTTTAAGTTCTTCTTGACTGATTATCGAACAATGTTGTAGAGATTTTTTCAAACATTCCTAAGCCTTTTATGAAATTGTACAATGTTGTGGGAGGAGGACGGCGTACATGAAGATCAACACTTCAATGATGCCAAACTTAATGGGAAAAAACATGAACCACAAATGGAGAACTCTAAAAAAGGGATCTGGCAATGGGCAGCTAAAATCATGAATAAAAAGCTGTGATAATAATAAATTATGGTGGGTTTAGGGAACTCAAAAACAACCTAATTACATATTTAAAGTTGCTTGAAAACATTAAGGTGACTAAAAAAACAAGAAAACATAACTAAAGGTACATAGACCATGTCTTTTTGATGCAAAAGAAATCTGCACAATAACTGCAGAAGTCTTCACAATGTATCGTATAGAACTTAGGTGACACAGCTCAGTCCATGAAAGAATTAACTTTAAAAGTTATGCAACCATCCAGACAGATGGGTCAACAGATTTTCTGACTATGAAGCAAAAGGAGGTTAGCTTTTTCAAGTTTGCATAGATGTTTTAATTTTACATCAGTTGTTTCCTTCACTCTTTTTATTCTCAGTGGTTCATTCAAAACACTGGAGTACTCTTTCACTGTGAACAGGGAACACACAAAAGCACGGCTCCTCCATTGTGTCAGAATGCAAGTGCGCATGGAGGCATGGTTGCGCTAAAAGTCACTTTACGGATTTCATAACAAGGCATCATGTCAAGGATAATTTGACCTGTGAATTATGTGTAGAGCAGTCAACTAGAAATCTGACCTGCTGTCTTCTTTTAGCTTTCATCCACTGTAATTTATTTTCAAATACAAATTTGAGAAAAATATTTGAACATTTTATGAAAACTTGCTTCCTATTAGAATTAAGTTGAGCTTGTTCCAAAAGAGGATCATAAATCAAACAGTAGAGGCGACATTTTTCACAGGGGTTCATAATCAACACACCCAAAGACCCAAATTTGTCTCCACATTAGACCCCAAAATGCATGAATATAATGCCAGATATAGACAGGTAGTTGAACCTTTTCACATCTGTTAGTCACACAGAAACATGAGATTTCTTTGTCTGGAGGTGACTACAACCTCTGTCAAACATCAATTAACTTTAATCAGGGTGTTAATTTAGCGTATCAGGATTAATCCTGTTCCATCTTGGAGCATAGTGAGATCCCATTAGGCTTTTCCTTGTCTATATCAAGCTTTTTTATGTCTTTTTTTTGGATATTCAAAAGTTAATATGTGCACTTGTACTTACCTGGATGAGTCCTACAGCTCACATTAAGTTGATGATGATACGATCACTTTAGTGCTTAATATACCAAAAAAAAAAAAAACTCTGTTAGGATTATACAAATGCATTTCTTGAACTTCTTTAAGATCTGTCAAGTTTCTGATCCGTTCAGAGCATAAATATTAACGACAAAATGTTTATAACTGCTCAGCGCCACCTACTGATAGAAGCTTACAACTACATCATTTCAAGTTATAACCAAGAACGATTATATAACATGTAAAGCAGTGTGGTTAGGAATAACTGGAATTATCTAATACAGTTGAGTATCATACAGATGACACGTAAAAGAAAGATTTAGTCAGATACAGAGGATAGTTTTTGCCGTCAACTGGCAGTGTTACAGGGATGACATTGTAGAATGTAAAGCTTCAGTGCAAATAAATGTATACAATATGATTTTGTTCTTTTTTTGGTTGCCTGTCTGATATTGTTCTGGGTTGTACGGGAATTAATTTTGATATGGGTGAAATTCTCCATGTAGAAATTAATAAGATTTATTCTGTTTTATTGTATTCTATTCTATTCTATTCTGAATCGTAGTTCAAAAGTATCTTAATTAAATGTGTTCACAAGATTTTGTTCATTTCCAGTTTGGTATTATTGACACTTTGGAAGAAACAGAAAAAGCATTCCACTAAACAAAACAGTATTCCACAAAATCAGCAAGAATCAACGTGTTTATCTTTAAGAAAGTTGACAGGAAAAATATCGTCTGTATCAATATATTTTTAAAAATGATTAATCTCCTATAATGTGGAATTAAGTGTGTCCAAATGTTAATATGCCCAACTGAGGATGCCCAAATGCAGTTAAAAATGCAATACTGTTGTTAAGGAAAATTGCAACACTTGATAGATTGGTTAAATTTCCACGTCTGGCGATACAATAATGAAACATGTTTACGTTAGAAATACATTTTAAGCAGAAAAAGAATGTTTCATCCCAGAAAAGCATCAGAAATATGTCAGAACAATTAAGTACTTTTAAATGTTAAGTAAATGTTACTGCTATGTGGTCAGAAAAGGGTGTACTAAAGCCCTATATATATATATATATATATATATATATATATATATATATATATATATATATATATATATATATATATGTGTGTGTGTGTGTGTGTGTGTGTATATATATATAAAGCCCTTTATATACATATATGTGTGTGTGTGTGTGTGTGTGTGTGTGTGTGTGTGTGTGTTTCTTACATTTCTTGATTAGTATCTGCTTTAAAATCTAACAAAAGTGAGAGGTTTGTAAACACAACACATCCTGGAATATACCATCCTTAGAACAAAAGGGGTAAACGAATCTGTGATACTTTTGTATGTTCATTCGTGTTTGGATATTCACAAACAATTTTTTAGTATATTTTAGAATACTCTATGTTAAATTGTGTATTGAACTATTTTTTTCCTTTTTCTTCTGAATAACTTTATTTAGCCGTTAATAAATCACACACTCACCCCCCATAATCGTCGTGTAATGGACCGTGCGGCAGCGCTAAGTTGTGGATCAGCTGAGTTTGAGGGTTCCCGCCCCATGGTAACTATCGTCTCAAGCCCTGGTTCTTCTCGAGATGATTTACTTGTCATGGTTTTGGATGGAGTCAAACGAGAGCGAAATATGTTTTGTCGGGACGAGGCCGAATCGTCGTGTCTGATCCCTCGGAAGGAAGTTTGCTTTGCTTCAGTCTGTGCTTGTTTTCAGTTGGTGAGTCACGATTGCATCTTCTAGCTAGCGGATTGTCTTTTATGACGCTGCTATGATATCGGCAAAACAGCAACGCTCGCTTGTTTTTGGGCAGCTACACAATTTTACCGACATCTTAGAGCAAAACAAAAAAACAAAACTGCTTTTTGTGCAAACTAGAGTTCCAACTATTCGTATATATACTGCATTAGCAAAAACAAGCTAGCTACGTGAATTTATAATTATATATATCGATGCCGTAAAAATAGTCTGTCAGCCATTCTGCTGCATGATTTGGCGTAGCGTGGGTATTATCATCCAGTCTGGGCTGTGATGTAGAAGAGTTACGTAATTGTGTTCATGGCCGATGCTGCGGACAACCGTCAGTTAGCCCCCCTCATGACATGTGTCAACACCCCGGAGCCCGTCGCAGTGCTGGTGTCAGTCAGGTGACTCGGTCGGCCCACCCTGAAAGCACACACACCTCCGAGTCCAACAGTTGCATGTGTGCTGCAAGAGAATGAGTTCCCTGCACTTGCTGTTTCAAGCTGATGAGGAAGTGAGGGCTTCTTCCTCTTGACTCACCACAGCTGTCACCTATAGATGAGCATGACTTTCATTATCCTCCCAATTCATTCTGTTCTTGAAGACATCCTGGCAGAGCTTTCTGCAGTTTGGCAAGTTAATTATTCCCCTAAAAAAAAAAACATTAGAGTATTGATTTAAATGGCAGATGTGGAGAAATATAAAAGTGCTAGAGAGTGCTGTTAGACTGACTATGAGGAAGTTCAGTTCAAATTATTTGTTATCTTTAATGTGATAAATGAGCTATAAATGTCTCTAGACATTAAACACTGAAGCAGAAACACAGAAATTTGGGCTTTGGTATCTCCCAAGGCCCCGACCTTCAGGCCAGTATTATTAGTTCTGGAAGACTTCATGTCGTGGATGTTTTTTTAAAAGAGTCCTTTAAAGATCCACACATGTGAAAATTATGTTTCTTGTGTTTTTAACATGTTCTTGTGGCTTTTTTCTGATGATGGAGAACATATATCAAAACAATTCAGCTTAAAATTGCATTTCTCAATATTTCATTATTTAAGTCTATGTGAATCCGCTCCAAAACTGCCAGGTTCCCTGAAATCCTTCATACACAATACAATAACACTATACAATAACTCACAATGCAACAGATAACCTTTGCACATCTTTTCTTTCTTCTTTTCTCTTTTTTTCTTTTTTGCACATTTTTCTTTCTTACCTGAACTGTCTGTAAATAGCTTTTTTAAGTTTACCACCTTATTGTTTACATTTGTGTTACTTTTTTAGTTTTTTTTTTTTTTTTTATATTCTTATTCTTTTTTCGTTCTTATGTTTACTATGCTGTCATTTATTATATGCCACGGTAACGAACACATTTCTCACGTGTGGGATCAATGAAGTCATTCTGATTCTGATTCAGTAGCAGATAAAAGAATGTAGTCTGAAAAAAGAACTTATTTGTGATGCAGGGAGAGCATGTAAACGGAGAGCTCTCCGCAATAGGGAGGGGTTTCTCGGCGCCACAACTCAGAGGCAAATTTCTAATGAGCTACTGCCGCTCTGCAGAAACTGTGTCCTAGAAAATAACACAGATCTTTTGGTATTAGCTAAAAACCGGACAGTCATAATAAAAAGACACTTTGAAAATGGATGAAAGGATGATCAGAGTGATGAGTAAACGAAACTGCCCAGATAATCCTGGACACTAAGGATAAAGGCCAATTCAGTTCAATTCAACTTTATTTGTATAGCCTTAATTCACAACAACAACAATGGGCTTCGTACCGGTAATTGTAAGGTAACCATACAATCAGAAAGGATCATAAATGCATAGAATTCAATGGGATAATACTAATCTTTAACTAAGCAGACTAAACTAAACTGGCATTCCTGCCCTTAAACGGACTACAACTTTTGTTTCTTACAGTCTTTGAGAAAGTGTAATTTATTAGACATTTTTTTGTAAATTTATTATATAAATGTTATTTTATAAATTTCTTGTCATTTGACATAACTAGTTATATGTTTTTCTTTTACACAAATGTTTTGTCTCTCCCAAAACATGTGAGTTTTAGGGTTTTGAGCCATTTTTGTCAGTCTTAGCTGTGAACCTTTGAGGAAGAGTAATTGCTGTTTGGGTTGTTGAAAAATAAATCTACATTCTCATTCCTTTTTACAACTTTAGCCCCAAAGAACCTTTAAAAGTCTAATTTTACCTCTTCATCGGAGCTAAAGAAGCTTCAGATGTTCTTCAGATGTTTACAAAGGAAAGTGTGGGTCTTGTTGTCGTTCTTTCTCCAGAAATGCATGCAAAACCAGTTATTTTGTTTTTTGGAGACCTTCCTCTTCAGACAGAAGGACAGGTCAATCAGCCACACACCGGTCAGGCATGAATAGGGACATTTGTATCTAGTTCCTCAGAGTCAGTGGACAGACCTAATGAGTTAATTTTATTTTCAATAACCGAACCTCAGAGCCAGACTTCTTTTACTGCAGGTTTCACACGGATGGCAACTTTCTCTTACTCTCTGTCTTCTTCCTTGTCCTTAGACGCTTCGTGGAGAACATGTGGAGGTCAGACTGATGTAAAATGGATCCAGAGGAGTTAGAACTGCAGAATGACTACCGGTACCGCAGCTACGCGGCAGTCATCGAGAAAGCACTGCGAAACTTTGAGTCTTCAAGCGAGTGGGCAGATCTCATCTCCTCCCTCGGCAAGCTCAATAAGGTAGGACTTCCTCAAAGCAGAGGTTTCTAGACGATCATAGCTGTGGTTTGTCATGAGTTCAGTGCTTTATCATTTTAGTCACTTCTGTGGTCTTATCTCTCTTAAGTTCCATCAAGGTCTTGTTTGTCATCAGTTCAATCTAATTTTAAACAAAGTTGTCTTAACGGGCTTCACTAATTGTACGAATCCTAAATTCAAAGATTTTTACTGTCATTGTATTTTCTACAACGAAATTCTGTTGGCACTCAAAAAGAAGAAGTAGACATATAAGAATCTAAAAAATCAGAAAATATGTTAAGAAGCTTTAAATAATAAACAGCTTTATTGCACATTCAGTAGTGTGTTGCACTGAGGGATGTCTGAGATAAATACAATCAGTTATAAAATACAATCGCTGATTGCTAAACTAAACTAACTAAACTACAGCTAAACTGGACATCCGTGCCCTTTGACCCTCCTTCTCGGTAAAGAAAAACTCCTAAAATAAATAAATAAATAAATAAATACAAGAAGAAACCTCATGGATGTCCACATGAAGGAGGGATCCTCTCCCAGGACGGACAGGCGATGCACCAGAATTGTTAAAGAAGAATTGGCCTAACTAACTCTACAACTACATTTGAATAGTGTAGCAGATGGGCTTCATTCAGATGGAACTGGGGGACGGCTGGGGGCGCAAGACGATCCAGAGGCGAGGACCACGGCCAAGTCCAGGAGCAGAGAAGAGCTAGCTGGAGAAAAAAAGAGGGACGATGCAAGAATCGCACTGCAGCAAACAGAGGCATGGAGAACTAAATGATCAAGAATAAAGTAGGGGAGGAGAAGTAAATGAGAATAGAGGTCAGAACTCCAGTGCAGCATCATTTCCCCAGCATCTAACTTCTAGCAGCCCATTAACAACTACTTGTTATTGAAACTGAATTCAAACATTGTGGGACATACAGCGGATGTTAAAAATAATGACAATCAAAGAAAATCTATATTTATAGCACTCTTGCCTCACAGCAAGAAGGCCCCCGGTTCAATGGGGGGGGCCTTTCTGTGTGGAGTTTGCATGTTCTCCCGTCCATAAACATGCTTCATGGGTTAACTGGTTATTCTAAATTGTCCACAGGTGTGAACGTGAGTGTGAGTGGTGTGTGACAGACTGGTGACCTGTCCAGGGTGTCCCCAGTCTTCACCCACAAGTGGGTGGGATAGGCTCCAGCAGCCCCGTGACCCAGAGAGGCATAAACAGATTAGAAGATGAATCAATTTATGAATAATCCAAGTCCTCCACCTTGCTTCCTTGTGTTGCACAACTTTATTGCTTCAGCCTTCCCAACATTTATTATTGGCCGTACATTTACCACTGGCCGTTGTTTGCACTTCTCATGTTGACTCAGGAGTGTCTCGTCCTATTTTGTGTGTCCAAACTGGTCTGAAGGTGCATAAAAACATCTGGGGGACTTTCAGTTTGTGTTCATTGTTCCTTTTGTTTGTTTCTATTGTCTGTTAGTTTTGACAGCTCAGCTCACAGCCCAGGCTTGATGCTGTCTTGATTTGATTCATCACAACAGTTCAAAAATCCAAACAACTTGCAGTCTTTGACAATACCAGGAAGACAGTCGGTCAACTCTGTTTTTGCAGAATTGTTTCATGAATTAGTCAAAATCATTTTTAGGTACTGGGGGGGGGGCTTGCTGGCACTGCTGGTGTTCTTGTTCCAAACGTGGTTGACCTCACATTGATTGATAAACAAATATCTGTGCAAAGTGCAAAATTCAGGTTAGAAGAAGCCACACACCACTACACTTCCACCGCTATTTTTGACTTTTGACCTCATGCTTTGTTGTTTTTCCTCACATCAGGGAGTTTCCTTTAAAAGTTTAGCTTTTTTTATCCACAGTATTTTACAGAAAGTTTGTTGAAAAGTCTCTGAGATATTTTTTTTGAGAAGTTTGATACAATACTTTGTTCCTTTTGTTTTTTCTCTCATTATTTTCTCTGTAAACGTCCACATACTATTTGAGTCTAGCCCCTTTCCTTCATTTGTCAGGACAATGCTGACTTTAGAAGTTGAGTGCAGCCGTGGCTTAAGTGTCGTTCCGTTTTATTTTTGTAACTTTGTGAGCTATCTTTATTTTTCCCATTCACTCTGAGGAAGGTTCTTTACATTTCTGGACGTTCTGCATTTGTGAATAATGTTTTGTGTGGCATTATCTGAGTTTCCAAAGCTGGAAAGTTTCTGTGATCATTTTTATTTCATCTGGAGTACAACATCTAAATGTTTCCCTTTTCTAAAAGAAAACATCTTTTATTCAATTTTCAAGTTGAAATTAGCCTTTATTTTTATGACTTGAAGCATTTAAAGGTAGCAAACATGGAAAATGTCTGGAAAGGATGAACCCTGGTTAACCGTGAGCTTTGTTCTGCTTTTCGTGCCCCCTCCAGGCCCTGCAGAGTAACCTCCGTTACTCCCTCTTGCCCAAAAGGCTGATCATAGGGAAGCGTCTGGCTCAGTGTCTGCACCCGGCTCTGCCGAGTGGAGTCCACCTCAAGGCCCTGGAAACGTACGAGGTCATCTTCAAAATCATAGGAACAAAATGGCTAGCAAAGGATCTCTTCATTTACAGGTATCTTTTTTACTAAAGAAGTACATAGTAGGCATCAATGTTTATATATTTTTTGATATGGTATCCTCTTTTTCTTTTAGCTCTGGACTGTTCCCTCTGTTGGGCCAGTCAGCCATGGCGGTAAAGCCCGTTCTGCTGACACTCTACGAGCGTTACTTCCTCCCACTGCAGCGGGCTTTGATGCCCAGCCTGCAGGCCTTCATAACCGGACTTTTACCAGGTCTGGAGGAAGGACTGGAGGTCTATGACAGGTGCATAACCCTCCTTGTGTTCAAGAAAAGAATAGGAGGAAGCTATTAAACAGGGATTGTCCTTCTTTCTTTCTTTTAAATGTTGCTGCATTTATGTCCTCTTTCTGCACTAAAGTCAACATTTGCTTTTGTGTCCAGGACCGATGCTCTGCTGGTCAAGTTGTCCTTCTTAGTGGGTCAGCAGGTCTTCTATTGCGCCCTATGGGGCAGCATGGTGGTTACCCCCATGGTCCGGCTGCCCGCCTCCACCTTCATTGTCACTCATTATGACCGCATGACACCGCTGGACCGACAGACGCACATGTTAGGTTATGGCCACCATGCAGTGGTGAGTTCCTGCGCTCATCTTTTGGCCAGCACAGATTAAAATAAAAGATTTTCCTAAAGTTGACCTGTTTGTCTCCAGGTGAAGCCAATCTGTCTTGCTCTGCAAGATTCAAACGTTTTGGTCCAGAGGAACATGCTTGAAGTGCTGCTGTACTTTTTCCCCTTTGCCACATGCCTTGTAGGTACCCAGAATGCACCGTTTTAGTTTTTGGTTCTGCAAAACATTGCTTGGTTGTACAAGCAGAAAGTTGTCTGCATAAAGTGTAGTTTATATTATAAGGCTAAATGTGTGTGTGGTGTTTATTTGCAGTTGCTTAATTTAGCAATGCTTAAAGTTACATTTTCCCTACACTGTAACTTGGTTCAGACCATTTTTTGCAGAACAAAAACAAATGCAGATTATATTTCAACACCCCATAAAAATCTAAAAAGTTGCCCAAAAAAATCAGTTGTAACTATGTTTTCATGGATACAGTATTGCCATCAGGCCTGCCCAATAAATCACAAATTCATTGTTATCACAATATTAAGCTGTGCAAAACGCATATCGCAAAAGTTGGCGAAAAATGCGATAAATGGTTACCTTAAATGTGCTCAAACAATCTTATGGCAGCTTGAAGTATTTAACGAATCAAATAAATCCATTTATGCTTTTGACCAATCGGATGAACCCGTTTTATTAGCCTCCTATGTAGATGAGGGTCATTTGGAGTGTAATTCAAGTTATGTTGACTCTTATTTAAACTGATTTCAGTTTTTTTTTTTTTCAAATGGAGATGATTTTTTTTTTTTTTACATCCTTTACACTTAAAAGTGCTTTTTGATGTCTATTAACAGTGTTCCACTTTCTAAAGAAGCTTAAGGATTGAATCCTGAACAGAGGCTCCGTCCTCTGCTTGCCATGTGCTGTTTTTTCTCACCGAGCTGCAACATATTTCTCTTTCTTTGTAGGATCCAGCTCAAGTGGCCGCCACTTTAACAAATGAAGACCTGATCACCGTTGTGTCTGCGGCTTTACTCACGATCCTCAGAAGAGACATGTCCCTCAACAGGCGGCTCTACGCCTGGCTGCTAGGTGCTCATGAAACCCATCCATACATGTCCAAGCTAAGATACCCGGTTCTACTCAATACCCCCCTTTTTGAATATTGTTTTTTCAGGTGCAGACATTAAAGGAGGAATGGTGGCACCACACCCCTCTCTCTCCACCACCGTGGAAGACCACGCCTCTTTCTACTTTAACACCTACTCCAAAGATCTTCTTGTAAAGGTAGCTCCTCGTTTTTATTTCACGGTTTTCTGTCAAAACCAGAGATGATTAAAACATTTCTAGAGAATGAGTCGACCACCTCCACCTCTAGTTTACTTAGACTACCACTATACATAACAGCTTCACTTCTTTTTTTCTTGAAAAACCCACTACTGCTCTTTGTGACATAAGTACCGCAATTGTTTTTTTGGGTTGTACATTACTGCCAACGTTTTTGTTTTTTTTTTCCTCCAAGTCTAGTATTGTTGCTAAATTAGCCACCTCCCTGCTTTGTTCTACGACGGAGTTTTAGGGCCACCAAAAAATAAATAAATAAATAAAATGACGAGATTTTATCTCGTAAATTTAGCAGATAAAAACTCGTAAATAAATTTAAATAAATTTACGACTTAAAATGTCAGACATTTCCGAGAAAAAAATCTCGTAATTTTACTTTCTTTTTTGTTGTTGGTGGCCCTAAAACTCCGTCGTATTGTTCAGCAAGCTCTTAAATACCAACTGAATTAATTTGAGATTTTTCTGATGTTATTGGAGCCTTTCAAAAGGCCCTAAAGTGAAGCATGGGTTGTTGTTAATCTTCTCGTCCATAAACTTTTACTCACTGGGTAAAGAGTCTCTGTTAACACCCAAAACCATCAAAATGAAAGGTGATGTCCTGAGTTTACACTACCTACTCCAACAAAAAAATGCTAAAAAAAAGTGCTAAAAATGGCTGATTGGGTGGGACAAAGTAAATTTTGTTTATTTAACCCACCCACCCTCTTAATATTACACAAATTTGATTTCTATGAAGATAAAAATAACAGATTTTTTTTAAAGGCAATACATCACCAACCAAACTGTATCTATGGTTGTTTTGGTGTAAAATCTGACTTTTTAAGATTGTGCCCTGAAACCAGCTTCTAGTGTTTTTTAAAGGAAAAACAACGACGAAAATGGTTTTGTTTTTTGTAACCCGTTCTTGTAGCATTTTTATCCTGATGGAGGACATGTATAAAGAAAATGAAGCTGGAAATGGCATTTTTGACTATTTCTTTATTCAAACTGTTGTGAATTGGATAAAAAAAAAGCCTGTTGGTAAAAATCTTGATGTGATGGAGGGTCTACAACAGCAAGCCTCAAGCTCCATGCGCCGCACCGTTCTGATTAAGCAATTTATAGATTATTAAAACCATGTATGCCTTTGTTTTTCACGTCCAAATTAGCTCTAAACAAGATAGGTCCAGTATTCTTCGGTATTTGTGTTGCACAGGTAATGTTAGGTTGGGGTTGTGAGGGGGTGAATAGCAGAATCTATGTCCTAGAAAACAGCTCAGGTTTTTTTTTTTGTATTTTGGCTAAAAACGGCATAATCATAATTAAAAAAAACTACTGGGATGACTTTGAAAATAGAATCAAAAGATCCTTGGAGTTGGACCTTAAAGTCAGATTTTTTCCTGTTCTCAGTGTGAGTTATGACCGTCAGAAGAGGCGGGTCAAAGGCTGGCAGCAACCTGGTGTGTGTTTGCCTCAAACATAAACTCAGGATGTCTTGTGAGAAACGTCTGTGTGTCTGATTACAGGCAATGATCAACATTCTCAAGCAGAAGGATGTGGATACAGCAGCTGAAAGCGTGGTCTGCTACCTTAAACCCTTCCGCATCATCATCAGCCTGCTTGATAAACCAGAGATCGGTTGGTGACGGTGAACCGTTTGGTGCACAAATGCTCAATTTCTCCCCATGTTTCAACGCTAACCCCTTGGTTTCTGCTCAGGTCCGGCAGTCTTAAACTGCGTTTTGCTCGACTTGGTCAGAGCTTTCCACAGCTACTGTCGAGAGGCCCTGGGGGAAGAAAACAACTCGAAGCTCTCAGGAAACCGGCTGGCCAGGTGAGAGCCGTGAGTGCTGGAGCAGATCTTAAGTTCACTAAATGTGCTGAGGTAAATTCTCTGGGGGGTTTTCTTCTTCAGTAAAATCAAAGAAAACAAGAATGCGTCAGAGATCATAAAGACCGTCAACATGCTGGTGAGCTCCATGAACAGCGAGTTCCTGTGGGAGTACATGACCCAGCGTTTCTGCACGGCACTCAGGTATGCCGACGAATAATAACAGAGAATTTCTACACAATGAAAAATACAACTGGTAGAGCCTAATCAAGGAAAAATATATTTATTTTTAACCATATTTTAAGTATGTGTAAAGCTAGATACAGATGTAGTATTATTTCTTGGTGTTTCCATGTATGCTTTGTTACCTTAAATTAAAAACTGTTCCAATGGTCATGGTGGGCTGCATAGTGGTGCAGCGGTGTCTCTTGCCTTACAGAGAGTGATCCCGGCTTGGTCATAGGTTCATAACTTCAAAGCTTCATAAGTTTATTGCTGTTTTTAAATTGTCTCCAGCCGTGAAGGTGAGTTTGTGGCCCCAGGACAGACTCGCGACCCTTTCAGGGTGTACCCTTCCTTCGCCCAACAGTAGCCAGCAGTTCGGATAGGCTCCAGCAACCCAGTGACCCCAAAAGGGATTGAGGAGATTTGGAAGATAGATGATCATTGACATTAATCTCTTGTTTAACCCTTTAACACAGTGGTCCCCAACCTTTTTGTCACCGTGGACCGGTACAACGCAAGACACGTTTACCGCGGACCGGTCCGGGGGGGGGGGTTTGAGGTGCAACGCTGCAGCGCAAGGCACAGTGGACCGGGGGTGGTATTTTCTCTTTAATAATAATAATAATCACAATAATAATAATTTTCCCCTTGTCAAGGCAACTTTCTAAAGAAGTTTCTTTTTTGTTCATTTTGGTTGTTTGGATTTAATTTTAGTGGGGTGTATCACCTGATGTTTGGTGTCGCGACTTTGACGTGCGTTAAGTGTGACACATGTAACAGAGAGAATCCGGTCACTTTTCAAAATAAAGCGATTTTGTCGGAAAAAAAAACAATAAAATGGAAATTATTTTTCTTTCTGTGCGTCCCAGTGCCAGAATTTTCCGCGGCCCGGTACCGCTCCGCGGCCCGGTGGTTGGGGACCACTGCTTTAACACACGAACTGTAGCTCCAGTATTGACATTATATCGACTACCGTTACTCTTCAACCGTTAACGTAATTGATGTCATTCCAGTGGATTTAGAAGCACAGAAAAGCAGCCTTGGACTGATATGTGACACTTTGCAGTAATAATAATTATGATAATGGATTAGATTTATCTGGGATATTCTAGACGCTTAAAGCGCTTACAATGTGTCCATCATTCATTCACTCCTCATTCAAACTTGGTGATGGTAAAGCTACTGGGGCAGCTGTCTTCACATGGCAGATAGACAGAGGCGTGGCTGCCAGTTCGCACCTACGAGGTGTCCTGATACAGGACACAACGACAATTGACAGGGGGGGGGGGATTGGGGATCGAATTGCCAACCCTTTGATCATTGGACGACCTGCTCAAACACCCGAGCCACTGCCGCCCCCAGTAGTGCCGCTCCTGCGCAGTCAGTGTAAATCAGCCAATTCTGAAACAGAGAAAAGTGGCTTTGCAACACGAAATGTTGTACATCGGTGCAAAGCTGATATGAAAAGCCGCCTGTTCTCTGCGGCTCATTCAGCTGATTCACGTTGATCGCGTAAACTGTACAGTAGGTTAAACAGCAGGTTTTAAGTAGGTGTTACATCTCCAGTGTTACAGGTGTCTTTGCATAGCTTGCAAGTGTTCAATCTCCAGTGAATGTGGGATCTCATGTCTTTTACAGAGATGTGAGTCTCAGCGTTTGGAGTTCTATCATAATGGTTGGAGGCAGTTCAATGTTCCAAAAATATAATGCAGCTACAGATAAATATGTGGAGTTTGTTGATCTCGTTTGTTTCTTAATGTCTGTCAGCTGTAACTCAGATTTCAAGCATCTTCAGCCACATCGGTGTCTGGATTTAGCAGAGAATTAAAATAAATATTTTTCTTTTGCTATCTCATATTTCAGCTCTTTATGTATTTTGTGTTTAAACTTCTTTTTTAGCCAGTTTAATTAGAACCAAGTCTGTATGTTGTAAAAACGTCAATGCAGCATGTTTTCAGAGAGTCTTTGTTTTATCAGTTATATTTGTTATTTTGTTGCTGTTTTTTTTAACCAAAGTGAAAAAGATCCACCAGCATCTCCTGAACAGCAGACCGCGCTTCCTGCTCCTTCGGCCACAGAAATGTCTGAACTCATCATTTTCCTGCTTGAAGTTCTTCCTCTGGTAGTCTTCACACACCGGCACATTCATATAAAAAAATAGAGACCTTTATTTTAATCTGTCACAAAGTGGAAAGTTAAAAACTCGCTTTTTTCACCTTCACAAACACCTGACAGAAGTCGCTTATTTTTAAGCTTCATCTTTGTTTTTGTCCTCAGGAGCTTCATGCTGACATTCAGTCCCATTTCTTCCCTGACATGCTGGGCATCATGCTTCAGGCGCTGCGGCGCCACATGGACTCGGCCAGCCTTGAGGATGTCACGCATGGGCTGCGTGCATGCTTCAAAGTCCTGAGTAAGATCCAGATGCCTGTTGCTTACCTGGATGCTGAGGCGGAGGCACAAACAGAGGAGGCGGAGTTACCGTCACCAGAAGAAGAAAAGACAAAGGAACAGGTAGAGCATCACTTTGTAGGTGAGTTTTCTTTTGTTAAAGGCTTCAGACGGTGTCTCATCAGTCATTTTGCTTTATTCAGGACTTGGGGGATGCAAGAGAGGAAGATAAAAGTGTTAACGGGTTTCAGGAAGATCAGGGGGGGAGTCGAGGTGGAGAAGGTGAGGCGGAGCCCGCAAATGCCTCTCCTTCAACTTTACGGTCTGAAGACAGTGGACTGGGGGTCAGCGCCTCTCCGTCAGAACAGCAGCTGCTTCTGGGAAAAAACGGAGAGGGAGCATGGAGAAAGGGAGGCAGCGTGGACACCATGAGCCAGTGTCTGCAGGAGATCCTGGCCTTCATAAATACAAGGTAAACCTCGGAGTCAGTCAGTGTTTTGTAATTACCCTCCTGCGTCTAAACATTTCTGGTTCCTGCCACATTTCAGGTACTTGCTGGTGCAGGTTGAGGATGTGGAGTCGGATAAAAAGTCTCAGCGGAACCAGAGTCCGACCTCTCCGGATCAGAAGACTTTGTTAGGCAGATATGAAATTAAAGGCAAATTCACAGAACTGTTCTCCCCAAACAAGCTCAAAGCCCGGAACTCCAAATCCCAGCTTCCACCTTCCCCCACCGAGAAGAAAAAGGAGAATGGGCATTCAGAGTGCACAGACTGGACGGCCGGCTACATGCCTCGCAGTAGAGCTGAGATCCCTGAAGCTTGTCGGCAGGCTTTTGTTGCCACTTCCCACCTGATGCTGGAGTGCACCACCTTCCCAGTGTACTACAGCGAAGAGGAGACGCTGGCTCTCCACACGGACATGTTTGGTCCTGCGGGTGAGGTCCAGCATTTACACAGCACTGAGTGACATGCCTCCTTCCGCGAATAACCCACTGCCTCCGCTTTCCTCAGGCTCTTCCGAGGCCTCCATACCAGTATGGCTGCGGTCCCTGATGATTCTGTGCTGCATGTCCAGAGACTGCTTCATCCAACACACTGCGGTGGCTTCCCTGCTGGAGCTCATCAACCACTCCCAGTCACTGGCGCTGGTCATCCAGGACAAACACAGACGTTACCAGAGCTCAGACATCAACCCTCTGAGCGGGCGGCTGCAGATGGTCACCATGCCCCCCATCTATCCAGCCCTGCTACAAGCCATGGAGGAGAACACAGATTTCTATCAGGTCAGCTCCGAAAGGCTAAATGTGATCTTTGAAGACTCTTCAATCATCTTTTGACCCATTTCATTTTAAAAGCGGTCTCAGTGTTCGTTTAATTATTAAATTATTCAATCTAATTATTATTTAGATTATAAGTATGGGGTTGTAAGCCCATACTTATAATCAGCAGTTCAGTAGTAGTTCATTATAAATTCACCCCAGAGTTGTGGGTGGGACTGTTGGCACAGAGTAAGCCTTCCCGCATTTCCCGTAATCTGTCTACACCTTCCAGCTAGCTTACAGCCCGTCACATCCCCAACCTAACATTACCGGTGTAACAGAAATGGAAATTATGTTGGAGTTATCCGGCTGTACAGTTTTGAGCCAGATGCCAGCAAAGACGAGGAAGATGTACGTGGATCTGGAGCAGAGCGCAGAGCTTGGCGAGCTTTTTTAAGCGTATTTTTCTTTATATATGTCTTCTATCATCAGAAAAATCTCACAAGAACATGTTAAAAACACCATTTTCATCAGAGTGGGTCTTAAAGGAGCCTTGTTTGTGCATTTCAGAGGGTGGCACATGTCCTGTGGAGTCAGCTGGACACTGAGCGCAGAGAGCACCACGTGTCCTGTGTGGACCTGTTTTACCGGCTGCACTGTTTGGCTCCAACCACATCCATCTGCGAAGACATCATCTGCCAGGCTCTGTTGCACAAAGACAAAGTATGTTAGCCTGCAGACACAATCGTAGTGTATGACTTCTTTTTTGGTAATGTTTATTCAGAGTAGAAATTCTCATCAAGTCCCGTAATCCAAAATGCCGCTCATCTCCCAGGCCGTCCGGCTGGATGCTCTGCATCGCTTCACAGTTCTGTGGCACCTGACCCGAGAGATCCAGACCAACAGAACCATGTCCGTCAGCCGCTCCTTTGACCGGTCAGTAAAGTGAAGCCTTTTACACAAACTGTGGTGTGTTTACCTTTGCTCCTTTTACACTGATACTTCATGTTACTGCAAAACAGACGCCCGTGTTTAACTTTCATGCTCTCTTTATTAATGTAAAACAGAAACTAGAGATCCCACAGAACAAGGTCTTTTTGTTTCCCTAAGAAGGAAATAAACTCGCAACATTAAAAAAAAAAGTCTCATTAGACTTCTTTTAAGATTGACCTAGGGACATAAAAAAATGCAGATGGGTATCGCAAAATGATTCGAGTACCGGGCGTGACAGCAGGTTGAAAACCACAGATACAAACAAGATTATGTTGTTGAAAAAATTGATCGAAAAGTAAATAATTGATGAGTGAGTTTCTCTTGGTGTGTCTTTATTGTCTTTGTCCTTTTATGTACATGTGACACAAACAAAAAGACGTCCAATCACAAGCTCACTTCTACCAGTTCGGGTCAATTACAACTGGCTGGAGGTGAACCACATCATTTTGTTTTGTAAAATAAATGGTGTGAGTTTCTCTGTTGAAAGGCGTTTTCATTTATAGTTTTAAATGCCAAATGAATATAAATATCTAGATTGCATCCATTTAGGTTAAAGAACTGGACTGCGTCGTGTCGCCCCAAACTCATTGAATCTTGTATGTATGGATCCGTGGACCATGTATTGAGAGAGGCATTGAATCATGAGAGAATTGACCCTAAGATGAATCTGAATTCACCCCCTACCCCCCTGGCTCCTCGCTGTTGCTCCAGTTGTAGGAATATTTGGAGCTTTCACGGTGTCCAAGCTTGTTATTTAAGGGGTAGCTGTAGCGACTTAAGAAACGCGTTTCTCTACGTGGGTGCGCTCTGAAGCACAGAAGTTTACATTTAAATGCAAATAATGACTTTTTGCTTAGGCATGATGGTTAAAGTTATGAAACCGATGTTGTTATGTACTATCGGAGCTCTGGCAGCTATGCGCCAACGAAGAGGACCTGCCACTATTCATGACGCCATAGAGTGGTAATAGCAGCCAGATTTGAAGACACTATTTTTTCATAACTTTCCGCTTGGAGGGCTAAATGTAGGGTTAGGGAGAAGCCGTAGGGAATAAATTTGGATTGGGCCTAAGATAGATGTCTTTTTCAGGTCCCTGTGTGTTGTGGTGAACAGCCTGAGCTCTGCTGATGGCTCCATCAGTGCTGCAGCTCAGTGCTGGCTGGTGAGAGCTCTGTCCCTCAATGACGTCCTCCGGATCCTGGAGCCCATCCTCTTGTTTCTGCTTCATCCATCCACCCAGCGGCGCTCCATTCAGATTGTCAAGCAGAATCTCACAGCCGGCAAGTTTGCCACCTGCACGCTTTTGACGAAATCTTGTAATAATTCTGGGTTTTATGCTCTTAAGTCGGAGTGTTTCTGTTCTTCAGGTAACCTAAAGATCTTAAACAGTAGATATCGGAGTTCCAGCAAAAGCTCTGGGCCTTCTGCAGATGCCATCGCAGCTGATATTTCAACCTTGAACGTCTCAAATGTTGTGGACCGAGAGGCTCTGTGGGCAGAACTGGACGGCAGCTCCGAGCCAACAAACCAGCCAGACTCTTTAGCGGCGTCGAGGAGTGAGAGTGAGGAGAACGAAGAGGAGGAGGAGGAGGACAAGGAGCAGGAGGCCGACAGTGAACACACGGAATCCGCCGACACCAGTGGCGCTCAGGTGTCCACAGAGAACTCCAGCTCAGGCTCCGCTCCGCTCAGCAGCGAGGATGGGAGTATGGTCAACGGCCTGCAGAGGGTGGAGTCTGAGCGCACGCAGGCATCCGACTCGCTGTCGAGCGAAGATGAGGACGATGATGAGCTGGAGGCTATAGCCAGGTCTCGCCTCGTAAAGCAGGAGCGTGAAAAGAGGGAAGCCATCGACTCGCTGTTCCGTCACATGCTCCTATATCCCGCCGCGGGCGGCTGGCGCCACCTCCTCCAAGGCTTGTCCTTGCTGGACAGCCTTTTCAGGAGCAGCGCCGAGTGTCCTCTGGTGGAAGCCCTCTCCTCAACCTCGCTCGACACAAGCTTAGCTGCACATTTAAACCTGGTCTCCAACCTCCTGCAGCGCCACCAGCAGGCTCAGGATGGCAAGAGCTTCTATGGAGGCCTGCTCTCTCCTTCATCCACTCCGTCTGCCCCTCCGTCGCTGCTCATCGAACTGCTGGTCTCACTCTGCCTCCTCTTTTTGCGCTCTCACTACCCTTCTTACTTGAGCCTGACTCCTCTGGACCTGCAGGGGAACAGGGAGGTTCAGGTGAAAAGTGTGACCGTCCTGACTCGTATCGTGAACCAGCTGTGCTGCACAGCACGGGAGAAGGAGGGCAGAAATCTGGAGTTCATCCGTAAAATCCTCTCAGGCTGTAAATTACAACAGTATGCCCTGCTTTCTCTGTCTGCGTCCATGTATGCCAGTCAGAAAGGAGCAGACAGGGAGCCATCCAAAAGTGCTGAGGTGTTGGAGGAGCTGGGAGTTCCATCAGAGGAGAGTCTGGTCAATTTAGGCGCAGAAAGGGGACAGGAGCAATACCCTCTGCAAATCGAACTACTCAAACTGCTCCATGCGCTCATCGTACTGGAGTACCACGTGTGGCCAGGTGGTAGTCGTGTCCGCCGGTCAGGCCTCGGAGCCTCGTGAGGCTTCAACGCCCAGCACCCCTCTGGCTCGCGAGTGGCAAACCGCCGTGCTGTTCCAGCAGTCCATCAAAGCAGCCCAGTACGTCCACAGCCACCCCATCACAGCCCAAGGCATGTTTGTCTCTGCCGCGGCCAGAGCGCTGCAGCCCCAGTACGGCTACGCCATGCACCCCCACTGGGTGTCGCTGCTGTGCTCCTCGCTCCCCTACCTGGGGCGCTCACTGGGGATCATCGTGACGCCATTCATCAGTCAGGTCTGCAGGAACCTGGACGACCTGGTCAAGCTGCATGAACATGATGGAGGGAAGACGAACCAGAGGTAACCTGAGCCCACAGAAGTGACTAAGTTAAGCTTTTACTCCAAAGAATCTCAACTGGTTTTAGCAGTCTGAGCTACAAGAAGCAGAACCAACTTTTTCCTCTCTGTTTGTATTTTTTTTTTTTATCAGCTTCAGTGGTAAGAGGGAGAACATTGCTCCTGACTACCCTTTGACTCTACTCGAAGGCCTGACCGCCATTACTCATTACTGCCTCCTGGATAATAAAAAGGTAAGAAAAGTGGGAGATCTTTGCACTCGTAGGACATCCACAGTCATTTAATGCCCCTCTTCCTCGTCAGTCCCTGGTTTCCAGCGATGCCGTGGATGTCCGGAACGCACGCAATGCTGTGATCGAGGCTCTGCCCAGCATGCTCAGCAGCATGGCATCGCTATGGGGCGTGGTCATGAGGGAGGAGGTGAAGAGGCGGCCGTCCGATTCCCCCCAGATGAGCAGACACACCTCTACCTCTGTGTACTTCAAAAGCAACAAGGTATGCAAGGAGTTTTGCTCCATTTTGTAAGGCCTATTGGAATCCCTGAATGCCTGTAATGTTATGTTAAAGCTATGAGACTCAAATAATGGAGTTACAGGGCGAGGCAAGTTGATTTGTATAGCACAATACTCAGAAAGTAATTCAAAGTGCTTCACAAAACAGGAAAATGCATTAAAATCACAATACGTAAGGGTTAATGGCCGACGAAGTGTGCGGTTATTACTTTTTAACGCACGACGTGGAAGCCTGAACCGTCCGACGCGAAGCGGAGGACGGTTGCTTCCGCGAAGTGCGTTATAAAGTAATAACCGCACACTTCGAAGGCCATTAACCCGCTTATACCATGGTCACTTACAAAAGCAATACATATTAACCAGGTTTTAGTCCTTAATTCTTGTTTTTTTTTCGATTTGGATCGCTTTTCTCACAAAAAGCAGACTATATGTTACGTGATGCGGCGCGATGCGCCGCATCACGTAACATATAGTCCGCGTCGCGCAGCACCACCGCTGCAGTCAAGATTCGGCGATATATATATGCTGATTGTCCCGATAGGTTGAATAAAGCATCATTTCAAAGAGAAACTTCACCTCTTACCGCTTGTTTTTGTCCAAATTATGAAGCAAAAGATGTTTTAAAGAAGCCGGCGCAGTGATACAAAACATTTAAGCTAGCCGACCGGAACTTCTTCTTTCACCGTGCGGTTATTAAGTTTTAACGCATACCCAGCAGCCAATCAGAATCGAGTATTCAAGCGGACCATGGTATAAATAATGTATAATATACATAGTTATGGTTTTCTTTGCTGCTGTAAAGTCTCAAATTCCTCTTAGAAAGTGTTTTTTCCGGTTCAATACGTCCTTTTCTGCAGAAGTGTTTTTACGTGTTTGTCAGTATGAAGGGCGGTTTATACTTCACAGCGATCAGCCATCGCATCAGTCGTATCCAGAAAAGTGTGATCCAGTTCATCCAGGAGGCTCAGTTTGCCTGCGACTGTCCGCAGTAACTGCGATACACTTCTGAGTGGCATTTAATACTTCTCCCCGCTTCCCAGCAGTGGAAACCCATATCATGAAGCTCCCGCCACACAGATGACTCTATTTACATTAGTTCTGGAGGAATTTTTTAAAACTAGAAGTGATGATGATGATCATACACCTTTGGTAGGTTCTGTGACCCCGTTGTGTGGAGTCGACATAGTGCTACACATCAAACCAGTTGATCTTCATTGATTTCACTTTACATTAAGATCAGTTTATCTCAAACAGGTGAAAAGTCTAGTGAGAGTTTTCTATCCAAAGGGACCATTTGGACTTGTTTTGTTCTCAAACTGTGAGGTGTATTTTTTTTTTTTTGCGTGAAACCTTTTCCAGCAGAGGTTCTGATTTGAACCTAGCCGCTGCATAAACCTGTTAACTGTTCTACTCAATCATTCAATATACCAAATCTAAAGCTCTTCAGTTTTCTGTACATCAATAGATCTTGCGACAAAGGATACTGGAGTTTCTGCTTCCTCTCACTCGTCCACATGGGGTCCAGCTGATGGCTTCACTGGGGGTCGTTTGGAGCCACAGGAGGAGCAAAAGGAAACATAAAAACCAAGTAAGAAATACCCTCATAGCATTCAGAATCAAACACAGAGACGGGCCGCAGCGCTCTGAAGGCTGCTGTACAATCTTGTCTTTTAGGTTTTGCCTGTAGCCAGCGAGCCCCGGATGACCATCGTGGAGCTGGTGAAAGCGTTAAACACCATGCAGACAGAGACCATCCTGCATTTAGTCAAAGAAGTTGTAAAGAAACCCCATCAGATCAAAGGAGAGCAGGTACGTCAGTGTTTGCACAGACGAGCCATGTCATGATACAACAGCATGAAGATACAGCAGAAATGGTCGGACGGTCTTTTTTGGAGATAATATAGAAAGTGAGACTGCTGCTCGAGCTTTTCCTAATTTTTTTACTTAAGTAGCTGCAGTACAGACCAAAGGTTTGAACACACCTTCCCATTCATTTGAATGAGAAGGTGTGTCTAAACTGTATATTCTCAGACAAGGGCTACAAATTATTGATGCAAGGAGGAACAAAATATGTTTAGGAATTTTTTTTATATTTCTTACAAAGTCAGCAGATTGATGCTTAATACTGACATTTTCATTTTTAATTCCATTCCTTTTGTCTGGATAATTGTCTGTTTAAATGGACTCTTCTAACTTTCAGAAGTCAACTCTGGTGGATATCCCCATGTTGCAGTTCAGTTATGCGTATATCCAGAGGTAAGCACACATAACGGCGTTGGCTTGGGTTTGAGCCTGTGGGAAAACGCTCACTTGCACCACATTCTGCCTCTCTGTCTGAAGCATTCCAGCTCAGGCTCTGCAAGAAAACGTTGCTGCTCTCCTCAGTCTGCTACGGGATTCAGTCCAGCTGAATTTGGCTCCACCCGGGCACTTCCTCCTGCTGGGGTTAGTCCTCGTCTCATTTCCAAATCTGCCAGTTCTGGCCCTGTTTTTATTTTACTGTGATACATAGAAAGTCGTTTGCGTCAAAGACCCACTCTGATCATCTTTTAATGATGATAATGCCCTTTTTTAACCACAAAAAAACCCCTTTATATAGTTTCAGCAGAGCAACAGTATCTCTAGCTTACAGTCCCTCACAATCCCAACCTAACATTTTCTACGCAAGAAAAGCGGCGAGCAATATTGGAGCCATCCAACTGTATAGTTTTAAACCAGATGCTCCAACAAGGAAAGCAAAGACGTACACGAATCCGGTCGTAAACAAGCAGATGCATCAAAAATGAAGCGGAGCCAGGAGCTTTTGGTCCGCCCGGCATATTTTCTGCATCACAAATACGCTACTTTGTAAAATGGCTGACCCTTATTTAAAAAGATTTGAATAAAGAAACGCTCAGAATTGCGAATATAATCTTAATTCTTATAGATGTCCTCCATCAGAAAAATACCACACATGTTAAGAAAAATGTATTTTCTTTATTTATTTCATGAGTGGGTCTTTAACACTGACTGTATATGTGGGTATTTGTGGGTTTTTTTTTAATGCCCAGTAACCTCTTGTCTTGTAGGATCCTAAATGACTTCGTCAACAGGCTCCCAAACCTGGACAGTAAGAAGGACACCAAAGATCTGCAGGTGAGCCTCTAATATGATTGGAGTCGGCGTGCAGGTGAGGGTCGGCTGCCTCTCTGACCACGACCTTCTATGTGCCTGCAGGAGGTAACTCAGCGGATCCTGGAGGCGGTTGGCGGGATTGCGGGCTCTTCTCTGGAGCAGACGAGCTGGCTCAGCCGCAGCCTTGAGGTCAAAGTTCAGTCACAGGTCTGCCAAGACGCAGAGGAGCTGGACGAGTCGTACGTGGACGGAGAACATCGTGGTAAATAAACGTATAACAAACTATGCTGTGAAAGTTAGCAATGGTCGTTTTAAACGGTCATACATTTGAAATGACCTGTTATCGTTCAAAAGCAATGTGTTACATTACTTTCTCAGAATTGTAATGTATTACTTCTAAGTTACTTTCTTAATAATGGAATTCAATAATGGAACATAACAATCTGATGGAGAAAATGACACAGGGGCAAAATGGCTTAATGATGACTAATAATATCACTTACTTTACATAAAAGGAAATCAGAGGAAATGAAACTGGAGGACCAACCGTCAGCTTTATGAATTCAGTCCATTAAAAAGGAAAATTTACGCCACATACGGTACTTTTATAGGAGAACCGAGGCCTGTGTGCCTAGAAGGACTAAAACAGGAGGATAAAAGCAGATTAAAATTACGTTGTTTTGATGACAATCGACACAACAATTTGACTAAACAAACCTATTATGAAAAGAAAAATTCAAATGTCTTTTTGAGCCTTAACAAAGGATTTGTTACAGTATTTTAATTTAAAGTAAATAATGAAAGCTTGGTGATTTACAACAAGATTTATTATGTGGGATTTTTCTATTTGTTAATGTCTCATAGTTTCTTTGAGCAAAGTAAAGCTCGCCTTACTTTATCTTTCCTGTCAGAGTCAGCAGCTCCTGAAAGCACCATGGTGTCCTCCTCTGCTCCCTCGGTTTACAGTGTGCAGGCACTCATCCTTCTAGCAGAGGTGAGATGTTCTTCTAATAATAAATTATTATTTTGCAAAACGAAGTCTTTTTGTATGTGAAACCCTTTATGTCTGTACAGATCCTGGCTCCTCTTCTGGATATGGTCTATCAAAGTGATGAGAAAGAGAAGGCAGTTCCTCTGATCTCACGCCTCATGTACTACGTTTTTCCCTACCTGAAGAACCACAGGTAAGTACCGATCCAGAACCAGACCAGCAGCTCGTGGGTATCGGAGCTTAACTGGGCGTCTTTCCCGTCGCAGTGCCTACAACATCCCCAGCTTTGAAGCCGGAGCTCAGCTGCTCAGCAGCCTCAGTGGGTACGCCTACACCAAAAGAGCCTGGAAGAAGGAGGTCTTTGAGCTCTTCATGGACCCGCTCTTCTTCACCATGAATTCCACCTGTGCATTCAGGTTCGTTTGGGACGTAGTTGTCAGAATTCCAGTTATGACAACATTAAGCTGTTAAATAGGGAAGCTGTTCAGTGACTAACCATTTAACATGTTTGTATTACTTATTTGTAAACTGAAGATTTTATTTACTCCTAAATATCAGCTTAGCATGAAACTTTTCAGTCTTTTTTTTTGTAATCAATTGAGCTTATCGGTTTGTTTTGAGGGCCACCATCATCCCCATTAGAAGAAATTAAGTTTATCCATGTGACCAAAGGCTAGTTCGGACTCTTAACGGTAACGTGCCTCAGTAACACAGCACTGACTGTGTCGGGCAAAGGTTGCTCTACCAAATTTGAGCTCCAGCTCCCCAAGTTCTCGTATTGATTAGACATGTTAGTGGTCAGAAGTGTCGCTGATTTTTCATGATTGGAATAGAATTAAGGAAGGACCTTAGATTAGTGGGGACCTGCTAAGATTGTGCAGCTAGAACACTAAAAGGGATCTACTATGATATTTTTCTGTTTTAATCTAAAAAGAATGTGATCGCCTGAGTTTTCGGTTTGACTCTTGTGTGTTTGTTTTCTTTTTTGTAGCTGGAAGTCGATTGTTGATCACCTTCTAACCCATGAGAAGACCATGTTCAAAGACCTGATGAGTAAGTCTCTTGATTAAAAGGGAAAAGCAAAAGAAGCACAGGATTTGCATTAATAAAGATGATGTATATTGGGCTGCAGGCATGCAGAGCAGCTCCCTGAAGCTGTTCTCCAGTGCCGAGCAGAAGCCCATGCTGCTGAAGCGCCAGGCCTTCGCCTTGTTCAGCGGCGAACTTGACCAGTATCACCTCTACCTTCCGCTTATCCAAGGTGGGGGTCACCAAGAACTACAGGTGCAAGTTTGTATGTTCAAATTCAAAGCATTCATGGTGAGCGCGTCCTTTTTTTTATCTCCTTCTGCTCAGAGCGTCTCACAGAGACGCTGCGGATGAACCCGACCGCCGCCAGTTCAGCCCAGATGTTCCTGATGTTTCGTGTCCTCCTGTTGAGGATCTCATCACAGCACCTGACCTCCCTCTGGCCCATAATGGTCACAGAACTTGTAAGATAGCAGTTGCTGGTTACAAGATTTGATGCTTTTATAGTTCTGGAGATGTTCATTCTTTAGCTTTTTTGTTTTTTTCCCAGATACGCACTTTTACACGCCTCGAGAAAGCTCTGCAGGCAGAAAAAGACGTCTCAAAGTATGTTTTTATGTCGAATGTTTTGAGAAGCTATTGAAGCTTCTGCCCTGAAAACCTAATGATTTTGTTTATCCGTTAGATTGGCTAAAGTAGTACGTGGAGCCCTGGACAGAAACGGGCCTGTGAACTTCTCCCAGGCAGATTTGGACATGTACCTCTCAGCCTGCAAGTTTCTGGACACTTCTCTGGCTTTTCCCCCAGAGAGGATGCCGCTCTTCCAGATGTAAGATGGCTTTCCTTCATATCGTCTGAGGGAACCAATCACACTCTACGGATGCTGGGTTTATTCTCAATGTTCCTCCGTCTTGTAGGTACCGATGGGCCTTTGTCCCCGAGGTGGACGAGAGCTGCTACAGCGGTCCAGAGACGACGCTCATCGAAGGTGAAGAGGGCTGCTCCCCACACGTGGTCCGAGTTCTGGAACGGATAGAGCAACGTTATAGGGTAAGATCCGTTAGCCATGGACAAACTCTGAGCATTCTGGTTTTAAATGTCCCTTAATGAAAATGTTTATACTGTAAATTCAAACACATGTTAAAATATTGGTGTTTACTGCATGCAAACTTGAAAAACAGACGGATCCTTATGGAGTACGATAACTGTCCATTTATGCTTCTATGCACAGTTTCATAAAAACAGAAAAACTTGAGCACAATATTTGGTTTTACGTTTGACGTGTCTGCTTTGAAAACGACTTTTCTTTGTTTTGAATACAAATTTTAGCTGTTAAATTACTGTCAAAAATACGTCACGGGGTTCCAGGCATATGCATCAAATCACTAAACATCGATTCAACAAGGTAGGCTTGTGTACTGAAGAGAGGGATGGAGGGACGGAGGACTCCTCCCAGTGGAGTACAGTCAGGATCTGATGAACAGTTTACACCTTTTATAATAGACTTGAGTATTTTTATTTTTGAACATGACTTATTAATGTTTTGTTAAATGATCAGTCACAACAAAGCGTCACTGACATTCATGTTGCAGCAGTGACATCATCAACAAGAGACGGTGTAGTCGATGATCAATAACCAGCTCAGTGGACTCGTGGTTAGAGTGTCCGCCCTGCAACTGGAAGGTCGTGAATTTCTACCAAAGACTTTAAAAATGCCCCCCCGGTTGACACTCAGCATTAAAGGGTTGGATGGGAGGGTTAAGCTAACCAAATGGTTCCCGAGCGCGGCTGTCTGCAGCTCACCACTTGGAGGTTGATGGGTCAAATGCGGAGAACAAATTTGTCACACCTAGGTGTGTGACAGATAAACTGACTTTAACTTGAAAACAAAACAATTTCAGTCACTTGATTACAAGAAAAATTGCCTGAAATTACTTGGTTTTGTTAAGAAATATTAACTTAATGAGAACCCCTAGCCAAAGCTAAGTGTTTTCAATGTTTATGTATATTATTATGTTTAGTATTTTACATGTTGTGTTTTAAATATGCTTTATATGTTATGTTAGGTCATTGTAATTCTCATTCAATGTAATGTTTCTGTTGTTGTTGCTGTTCTTTGTATAATAATAATAATAAATAATAATAATACAAAACTATAATGCAATGACATCACTTCTAGGGGTTGATCGAGCTAAAATGAAACAATTGTTGCTTTATGTAAGCAAAAGAAATTAGATAAAATAGAAAATTTAGTATTTTTTCTTTTCAACAGCGCTACCTTGGACTACTTCAGCTCAGAGTTAAATTACTTGTTTTTGTGTCAATATACTTTTGTTATTAACCTTTTTTTTTTTTTTAGACAGACGTGTTTTTCTTTAGTATATTCTTTACTGTTTTCCACCTCTCTTGGTCTGAATCAGTCCCATGTTTACACAATCAGCTGTTGTCGCTTGACAACAACAAAATGCCGCTGGAGATCGATGTTGTGGTTTTTTTTCTAACAGGACCATGGTAACAAGTTAATATTGCTGTTGTGGAATCAATAAAGTTCTATTCAAATCTGTACCGTCTATTGTAGTTTAGTAGACCGTACGACTGCACACCTTTCATGACTTGATATACGAACCTGTGACCCCATGACGAGTTTTTGACAGTAAGTTAACTCTGTATTCACAACACACGTGTTAAGCATGAAACCAAATGTTGTATTCAGATTATTTTATTTGTGCACACAGTGTCACTTTGTCTTCATTTTACCCCACAGATCCTTTTATTTACCCTTAAAGAATTTGTTGTGCTGCTGTTTCAGACCATCAACGGGCTGAGCGAGGAGTCCTCCACGGAGCGCCTGGAGTTTCCTCTCCTCACGCAGCGCTCCTTGACCTCCATCACACAGCTGCTCCCCTTCCTGCGTACTCTTTGCTGCTCCTTCAAGGGCCCCCCCCCTGGAAGCCAGACTCCGCCGCCTCACCTTCCTGTAGCAGATTACCCTGCAGCGAGTCCACATGCGGTCCTAAAGAGGCTGGAAGTCATCATTGAAGAGGAATTCCTGGACACCATGGAGAGTTGAAACCTAAGCTGCAAAAAAAAGGGAAGAAAACCAATTTGCAATGGGCCAAACCGCTGATACTTGTGTTATAATTGTGGAGTAGTAGCAAGTGAGTTGGTTTAGAGGTTTGCTTTTTAATGTTTTAACTCGTCGGATCTTTACATCTCTGTGTTCCTCTTAAATGCAAAAAAAAAAAAAAATAAGCTAAACTGGGAAAATGAAAGGGACTCTTGGTTTGGTATTCCCAAGGAGTTTTCTCTGATCTAATAAATGTGTTAATAATTTACTGAATCTTTTTTGCCCAAATTTGGACACCTTGGGGGTTTTTTTTTCACACTGTTGAAAAAGATTGAGAGAAAAAAAAAGCCATAAAAAGCAGTGAAATAAACAAACGTCAGGATAAGGCTTAATGTTTTTTGTTTTTTATAGGCACAAACCTTAAAATGACTGATTTTAACTTGACAAATGGATGTACTGTGAAGAAACCTTGTTGGTTCTTTGAAGTTGGGTTTTGTGGAGGATTTTTGAGGTGTTTGTTCTGTTTGGAGAGTAAAAAAGGTTTTATTTTCCAAATGGAGAACATGTGGATTCTGGATAAGATGCTAACTATTCTTTAACTCTGTTTCAACTGCAAAATATCCAAATCATTATTATTGTTATTATTGCTATTTCTTCTAGTTTTCCGCATCTGTAGTCTTGACAAAGAATGTAAAAACGCTTGTTTAAAAATGTTGAAAAATCACTGAATGTGCTCTGTCCCCCCCCCCCCATCCCCCCCAACCAAACCTGCTCCAAATGGGATGGGGGGGTCTGCATTCTCTATGCTCGCTACTATTCATCTCAAAGGGAAATGACCAATGCTTTGTAGCTGTTGCCGCTTTTCCAAATTGCATAATGTTTAAGTTATTTTTGACGTTTAAAGGACCTTGTTCAATTTTTTGCTGCAAGATAATAAAAATAAATTAAGTTATATGTTGAATGCAGTTTTGTTTGTTTGTCTTTGTCAGAAACTGCACAAGTTTGCTTAACAAGTTTGAATTTCATAAGATGTTGTAGGGACCACTGATCTCTGACCCTGAGAGTTTTAAAGCTTCTATACCTTTTTATTTCATCTTTGGGATCTCCTTTCATTCATCCAGTATTTACATCCACATATCCCAGCTATCCTGGGGGGGTGACAGGAGGTCTGTTGTAATGTGCTTCCAAACACGTCTGTTGTTTATATATTCAGAAAATTGATCATTTACTTGATCGTCATTCAGCAGATGACGTTCCAGAAGATGTGAGCTCTCATAAGAGTTTGCATCCTGATTGATTGAAAGGATAAATCCAGGCATCAGATAAAGGCAAACGAGTATCTTTTTGAAAATCTTTAGTATTTTATTTCTCCTGCACAAGAAGTCATTTTGGTCCCAGGACTCTGAAATCAGCTTTTCAGGGATCAAACGTTTTTTTAAAAGCAGCATTAAGTTTTTACGGGCCAATAAAGAGCTGCATGGTGGTGTAGTGGTTAGCTCTCTTGCCAAACAGGAAGAAGGCCTTGGTTCAAATTCTGGTCGTCTCTTTTTTTTGTTTGGCGTGTGCATGTTCTCCTCTGCATGATACTCCAGCTGGCTCTCCCTGTCCAAAAACATACTTCATAGGTTAATGATTTATTCTGAATTGTGTGTGTGTGTTGCCCAACCAGCAACCGGGTGGCAACCTGGCAGGAATGTGCCCCACCTTTGCCCAACAGTAGCTGGGATAGGCTCCAGCGTCCTTTTGACCCTGGCAGGGATGAATGTAGAAGGTGGAGGGACCATCAATATGCAGACATACAGGTGATGCTCTCGTCCAATCACTGGAAGCAAAGCTTGAGCAAAGACCCTCGTCTTTTTCAGACACTCCTCTTAAACAAGTTTTCTTCCTCAGTATAACGACAACATGTTACCTTTGCTTCCCAATACAATGTTTTGTAATCAACTTTTAAAAAACTATTTCATGTTAACATATGGACTTTAGCTAGGTTGTTCAAAACAGTCTTTTCTTATGTCTTGCGTTTGAGAAAGTGTGAAGGCCAACTGTGCCTGTATGAACTCCAGATGCTGCTCCACCTATGTTTGTTAGGCAGATTTGTTTTTGATTAATAAAGAAGACATGCCACTTTAAATATTTACCGAATAATGGTTTTTGTTAGCAAGTTTTAGCTGTTGCACTAAGAGGAAGTAAGATATTTCAACATTTCCTGAGATTTGACGGATATTCAACTTGAGTTCATGGAGTTTACAAAAAAGGGGGCAGGGCCGGCCCTGGTCTTCTGGGGGCCCTAAGCCAAATTTAAGTTGTGGGCCCTCTAACTGATCAGCAGCTTAAAAAAACACAACTGTTGTTGTAATGTAAATGAGATCTCTCTATGAATACATTTGTGAATTATTGTTGCTGCCAAAGAATTGAACACAGTATATTTATTGTCTGCATGTTGGATCCACAATTAGTGGTGCCAAACAATTTTTAAATGCAAAGAAAAAAATTTGAATGACAAATGTATATATATATAGACATATATTTTTTAATGAAACATTAGGCACTCAACAAATGACATTCACAAAACTCCAACTTATTAAAAACAGCAACTTAATAGAAAGTCAAATAACGATAAAACAATCCAAAATAAAGAACACAACAGCTCAATGAGGGGATTTTGGAAAGTCAGAGTCTTTCTCAGTCTGAAAAGGACGTCTTTGCACCAAATCCATTCTTACTGGATCAGAGAGTGTGGTTGGCCATTCAGCTGGACTTCAGCTGTATTGGATCTGAAGTAGGTGGAATTTTGGATCCAGTCGGCTCCTCCTCCATTCACGCCTCTCTTGGAGCCTCTGGAACATAAGACACATAACTTCAATAAAAGCAAACAGTAAAAACTAAAACAGTCAAATGTTTTCCCTTCCAACAGTAGATGTGGTAACAACAGTTTCTTCTGCAGCTAAAAAACAAGAATTATTATTATACAATAATCAATGATAAAGCTAATAAAATATCTATAGCAGAATACTAATAATAGTTTACTGGCTCATTTAAAATCTGTGTGCAGGTTTTTCACAATTTCAAGATCTTTTTATATATTTATGAGAGATTTATTGTTTGATTGTATATTTGCATGAGGTCATATTTATTAATTTAATTATGAACAGTTTGGGGCTTCATGCTCTTCAGCTGCTGTTTATGAAAAAAGGGTTTATGCAGACACTGTTTTTAAATGACTGTACATGCTATTAAAATGACCTTAGATGACATCTTCAGTGATGTCAGGAACATTATGGGATGTGGACGCTGCACCACCTCCAGTACTTTTTGATACTTTTTGAGAGCAGAAGAAATTGTGCAAAACATCTTCATTATGTAAAACCAAAACTGCAAAATACAAATAAGAAATCAATGTACCCATTTACAAATAATAAATGTGAACAATGATTTGAGTATAAATGGAAATATAAGCATTTATACACTTCTTTATCTATTATTTTGTATGCTCATAATTTTAAAATTAGTACATTTATTTTGTTTTTCATTCATGAGAACATTTTTTTCCTATTTGTATTTGGCAGTTTTCATTCTCCATATTTCATGCCAATGCTAGATTTTAAGACATTGTTGAAAAAGTTAGAATACCTGACTGTCTATAACAGATAAACAGCAGTTTTTATACTGACATAAACCAGAAAATGCAGAATGCACTAAATATGTGTAGCAAAACAATGAAACAATAAGATAACGTGGGTTAAAACATTTATCAGCCATTATACAGTTGTCATTATTTACTTTTCTCTGTTCTCCACCGTTTTAGAAGCTCATGTCTGTCCTCATCTTCTTGGAAACTTGGATATCAGAATTATTTTCGAGTTTTCCATTGGAAATTACGACAAACAGGGTCGTTTATGATGAAGTTTCTGTGCAATCTTCACCTCGGATCGATTAGTATTTACGTAAATCACGCAGCTGCACAGAAAGGCAGGATTAATGTAAAAATACGGCCCAACATCCTCCAAACTTACCTTGTGATTGATGTTTCAGTTCTTCTGCTTTTCTCAGCTCGTGATGGATAAAGTCTCTTTGGCATGAAGTTCTCTTGTTGTCGCTTTGATCAGCGTGACTAAATGTGCTCGTTTCCCAACTTTATTGAAACACAATGCGCTCGTAAATGCACACTGTGACAGGCTCAGATGCAAGGATGTTGACCAATCGTTGCCAAGAGTGGCGTAACGTCATTATTTGGGTTGCCAGATTGGTTCAGGTGTGTTGAAGGGGGGATCATTAAAGTGCAGGCAACATTCTTTTTAAAGCGCACGTTGGTACGGAGGTTCTATGAAATGGGTTGCCAGATTTGGATCTTTTTTTATTTTCATTTTTTCGCCACTTCGGGGCCCTGGTGGTGACGGGGGCCCTACGCGGCTGCGTAATTCGCGTATAGGGAGGGCCGGCCATGAAAGGGGGTTTAGGAAATATGGATAGTTCACACACTCAAAGAGGAAAAGGAGAGGAATTTATAAGAAACATTTTATAAAAAAAAAAATACTACCATAAATATTAAAATGTCTTACATTTATTTCAAATTTGAAATCAACCCACGACATGTATTTGTTATACTGACATACTGATTTACAAAAACCAGTGTAAACCCGTTTGTTGTGTTGCTTCCTCTTTCCCATGTCTCGCTCTAATGTCCCAGCATTAAGGAAGTCCTTTGAAGTTTGACAGTTCTGCAGAACAAATTTAACCTCCAAAGTATAAAATGATTCATGTCAAGTAGGAGTCCGTTTGAAATGGAATTGTATTCTTAGATTAAGCTGAAACTGAGAGGAGCGGGGGACAAAAAGCCAAAAACAGTAATAAAACTATGAAGTAATTCCACAAACCTCATTAAAACACTACATTCAACACCTTTTATTTACTACATTCAATACCTTTAGGAAAGATTCAGTAAAATAAAACGTCAATCACAAGTGTGAACTTGTGGTGTGAACGGGGGGCGCGCGGGCACGAGAATCGTTCAACAGCTGGAATTTGTGCGCATCCGAGGCATAAAATTGTAGATTGTTGCTTTTCCTTCTCTGTTGAACTCTGTGCTGGACTGATTTTTTAATTTATTTTATTTTTTTGATATAATCATTACAAACTCTTGCAGACACAACCACACCAAAAAGGTGTACATATATAAAAGTATGGAAATCTTTCCTCATAAATTACATTTTAAGGCAAATAACATTCTGGACCCTAGATCAGTCTCCATTCTGAAACAGATTTACAAATGTCATCAATAAAAGGATTTGAGTTTTATAGTTAAATACAGTCTGACTTCATTTTTAAAGCACAGAAAATTCACCTAATCTTTTCCCCACTCTCTTTTTATGAACATGATATTTTCCCCAAATCAGGAGGATGTTCACTAGTGTTGTCTCTTTTGACAACTTACTGTTATAAAACAAAATATCTTCTTCTGTGAATTGTAAGAGCTTCATTTTTTTAACTAAGACAGTCATGAAAATCTTGTCTTTGGATCACTGGACATAAAAAAGGTTTCTGGTTGTTTCTGGGGCTGCATGACAGAATCCCACAGATCCACCTCAAAGCCAAACCTACTCCTCAACGTCTCTGCTGATGGGTAATAATCGTTTATAATTTTTAATTGCATTTCTTTAATCTAAGGGACCACTTGGCCATTTTATGAATTTCCATAGCTGAGCACCCAATGTCACAGGTGCCTCAGTTATTCATATTTACCTTTTCTGTTAAAGTCATGATAAATTGACCTTTAAAGCATTTGTTTAGATACTTATTATCACATTTTTTTCTGATTAGTTTTATTTCACTATTACTAAATTTGGTAGTTTAATTTGAACATTGGAAGACAATATTGTATTTTTTATGAAATGTATTAAAGCAATTGATCTGCAGGTTTTCTGAAATTCCTTGGTTGATCATTAAATATCATATTTGCTTTTAAAGTTGCTTAACTTTAAAAAATTTCTCCATTCAAATCAAGCATTTCACTTACAAAAATAACCTTCTGTGGTCAAACCAATTCTGTTTAAACATTGTCTTCCGGTTTGTGGTAATTACTCTGTTGTTCCACAGGGTGGCGCAGTGAGGGGTAAAATTATGAGTAAGTATCGTTTTCCAAGGAAAAGGTACTTGTTTGTGAAATTCTGAAATCTTTATCTGAAGTTTGGAAATTTCAATGTCACATCTGAACAAAAAATCTAATCCATCAACTCTTTTGAAGATGTTTTTGCGAATATGAAACCTCACTGAGTCAGGATTAGCATAAAATGCCTTTTAACCATTTTATTCTGATTTAGCATCCAAGTGACAGTAACGTAACAGGGAAAATCTGGTAATATTTCAAAATAAAATATTTTTCAAAATAAAAGCTTGCTTAGACTGATAAAACTAACTGACATTGAGGCGAAACCCACCCAAAGCAAATTCTCTCCGCAAAATCAAAATCAAATCCACCATATTGGGCGGAAACCCGCAGAATCTGGTAACACTGCTGGAAAAAGCGCTTCCTTGTTTGGCTCCTCTATGACACACAGTGGCCATCGACAGATTTTAAATACTTCATATTACCCTTCCAACGTTAAAAACAAATTATATTTTGCAGAATTATAGCACCACGGAAGCTAAAATGATCATAATCCTGTCCCCTCACAAAGTGAAAGAGTGACCTTTAAAATATGAAATGATATTCACCCTTCCAATCATTTTTACATCCTCGCTTTAACCGGGAGTGCGATGTTTGTGTCTTTAGTGGAAATGATGTAAAAACTGTGGAACATCTTTTCGTTTAACTTTTGCCTGTAAAATAGTTTTGGTCTTCCTTTCATATTTGGCTGAAAACACAAAAAAATATCATCACAAGCTATTTAAATTGGAATAATATTAAAATTCCATTACAATTAATTGATAAAAAATCTGGACTTTCTGATTAATGTATTAATGTGATTTCAAAGTATTTTATACATAATTGTAAATTCTTAAAGGTTAAACTTCACATTAATGGAATATGTAACCTTATCAAACTATTCCCTAAATCTTTACATTCCATGAATCACGGGAATGCCCAGACATTGATTGTATACTTGATTGGTTTATTTAAACTTTGTAATAGTCCCTTTTATTTAAGTTATATATTTGTTTTTATATTTGGTTTTGTCTAGCCATATCTCATCATTGATATTGATGTCATTGGCAGACATTTTTTTTCCTGAATATTTTTTTATCGTGCAAACAGCATAATTCACCTGTCAGTCACATTTCCATATTTCCAAATGACATGCAAAACATCTGACTGGATAAAATTAGAACACGCCTGTCTCTGTTCAAGCCCACATTTTGCATGTCCGGGGGCTCTTTTTCTGTGATTTTTTTTAAACTTTATTAACAAATATTGCACATACAAAATGCCAAATACAAAACACCACAGTGTGCAAAAGACGGTGTTTACGATCACCAGGAAAATGAGCAAAACTTAAAAAAAAACATAACAATAACAATGTAGAACAGGCTAAGCCAAAATAAAACAAAAATAATAAAGGCAAAGACATCTATTAAAGTTTCAATAGAGACCACGTGTCAACTGTTCTAATAGCTTTTTTGTTAGTGGAGGTTTATGCCGTGATTGTTTGTTAAATACTTGCTTCCACAAAAATAAAATAATAAAAACTAAGACTCAGATAACAAACTATTACCAAATGGAAAAGAAAACAAAAAGACCCTGAGGCCGTATCGGTCACGTGACTTTTCCTGCACATATTCGTGCATAGACACTGGGTTTCACTTTCTGATCTCCACAGGTGAGCAGACGCGTCTCTGTTGAGGAACCATCAGCATCTGTTTCACTGGAAACATGGCAGCGCAGGCTAGTGGCGGAGTTCCGCTGAGCACGGTAAGTTTCACTTCCTTTGGTTTGTTAAAATATGATTTAAAACGTTTACTTAAAAAAAATAATAAAATCGAGTTTGCATTTGATTTGCGGTTAGTAAAAATCATAAACAAACACTGCCGTGTTGGTGTTTACCATCTAAATAACCCATTAATGTTTAGGATGTTTTCAACTACCTAAAAAACTAAAACATTGTAACTTCGGGTTTCGATTGTTAATGCATTTGAACTTGAACATGAAAACGGCTGGTTACAATTTGGTTAATGCAGATAAATCTACGCCGTGTTGGCGTATTTATATATATATATATATATATATATATATATATGTATATATATATATATATATATATATATATATATATATATATATATATATATATATATAGTGTGGGGGGGGGGGGGGGGGGATTCCAGGAAGCATGTTTAAACTAGCCTGACTTTAACCCTGAACTCTGGCTGAAATCCGCCTGAACTTGCTTACTCTGGGTATGTCGGTTCCAGAAGACCAAATATGAGTTAGAGTAATTACACTCAACTTGATAACCCTGGGTTAATGCGCATGCACAGCAAGTACATAAATCATAAAGGCGTTTTTTTACGACGCTGAAGTTGGCTTCCGATTTAGAGCTTCCGATTCGCAAAGGCACTAAAGCAGCGGTCCCCAAACTTAATTGCGCCACGCAGCTGCAGGGCGGGGCGGTGCACCGCTAGATTCCAGGCTGTTACAAACTCTGTGACATAAGTAAAGCAATAATGGTGCATATATTTTTTTACAAGGGCTGAGCCGCCGGCGCCGCCCCTATTCATTTTCCGCCCCGGGCTACCGCCCGCTTCGCCCATGCCTAAAACCGCGACTGGTGCCACGGACTGGTTTGATGTCTGGCAAAATTCTCACGGACCGGTATGTCATATGTGGCGGACACACTCCAGCAACGCAGCAATAAAGGCAGAGACATTTGATAAGACATACTCTGCATTTTTATTTTGACACGCTAAACATTGTACATCGCACAGGTGTCATCATCCTCCCCCCTTCCCTCAATCATGGTGCTAAAAAGAAGTAAACACAACAGGAAGAAATAACTAAGGATGACATCACATAACTGCCAGATGAAAGGACCCGTAGGCAAAAAGAAACACCCGTGCTAAACCCTATTTTGACCAAAGCGGGCTAAGGGGATTGTATCCCATAATTTCCTGTGATGCCAGCTCCGATGCGGAACGCCGACAGCAGACTAAACGTGCATGTGACCGACACTACAGTACAACAAAGGGATATGATATGATTTGCATGAAAACTGTGGTAATTTCTAAACCTAACAATAAACATGAATTGTGACATGAGTAACGTCCTCTCTGCCCCCAACACTCTGGTCGCTATTATTATAACATTTAAACATGCCTTCAAAAAAAGTGCATGGAAAATCAAACTCACCACAATGCTGAATGGTTCGAGGGAATCTCCCGTTGGGATAAATCCGTATTTAAAGTCGGACTCCTGATCCCATATATTAAATGTAGGCTTTCTTTTTTTTTGGAAGTGGAAGGCTCCTCTTCTGACTCCTGGCTGGGCCTTTCCATTTGGCAAAGAAACTTTCTAAAGACGTTTGTTTTTTACTCATTTTGCTAGCTTTTGGGTTTTATTTTAGAGGTATCCTATCACGTGACCGAGACAAGCGAATTGGCCTGCGTCAAGAGTTTTTTTTATTTATTGATTGATTTTTTATTGAAAAAGACAATTGAGGTTAACAGTTTGTGACAATTGTATACAATTATGCAAAGTATTGAAATATCGACATGTACAAACAACAAATGCAAGATAAAATAAAGTAAAAATTTTACCAATAATATAGAAAAAAAATTAATATAAGGCATTCAAATAAAAATAAAAATACAAAAAAAAAAATAATAATAATAATAAATAAATAAAAAAAACAAAAGGGGGGTTTACATAGACATTTGAATGATTCTTAGCTTAGGGGGTTATCAAAAAGTTGCAGTTTAGATATGATACTTTGAACTTCCATAGCAAGTTTGTTATCCATGAAGTTTACAGATGAAAAAAAAGCAGAGTTCTTTATGAAATGTAGAAAAATATGGTTTGATTTTAAGGAAACGACATTTATGGATATAGAATTTACCCCAAATAATTACAACATTCAGAATAAGTTCTGTGTTGTTGTTTTCTAGAATAAACCCAAAAATGAATTAATAGAAAAGTCTGCTAAAAGTGGAATCTTGGGGAAAAGCCAATAATGTAAATTATTCCAAAAGACATTGGAAAAATAACATTCAAAGAAAAGATGCTCAGTTGTTTCAGTGTCATTGTGACAGTTTTCAGGAATCCCAAACCGTTTTCTTAGTAATTCCTTGGAAGGGTAAATACCTGAAAAGGTTTTAAAGTGGACTTCCTTCGTTTTAGGAGGGATGGGGAGTTTTAAATATTTAGTTTGTATTTGTTTCTTTTCTGAATTATTAAAATATTGGGTTGCCTGCATCCAGAGTTACATAGACGGATGGAACAGAGAAACAGCAATTTTTCAAAGTAAAACATCTTTCATATTCCGAAATAAATCAAATGGAAGTCATGTAAGTTATTTTTTCTGTGCGGCCCGGGGGTTGGGGACCACTGCATTAAAGGAACATTCCGCTTCATTTTTCGCATTATTAAAATGATACCAGGACCTGGTCCAAGGTGGGTAAAATGTGATAAAAATCAACCTATTTCACATTTTCACAAATTAGAGGAAGTTTTCACAAATCAGAAACTGTGTTTAATGTGTTCTTTAGTATTGAATGCATAATTTAATCCAGGTTTGGGCAGTCCAGGTCCAGCGGTTTTTGAACAGGACCCGGTTTTAGGTGATCCTAATGCGAAAAAATGCAGCAGTGTTCCTTTAGTGCCCTCGCGAATCGGAAGCTGTGAATCGGAAGCCAACTTCACCGTTGTCATTTACCAATGGATCGCCGACTTCCAGAGTCACCATGGAAACGCGTTGTGGAAAAAAAAGAGAGAGCTATACATCAGTGAGAGACTGAGATTTTAATGACGATGTATGGAGATTATACGACCATCAAAAAAGATATGCGGCTGCATCAACAAAAGAAAAAATAACGGATAGTAGTAAGGAAGTAAACGCACAAGTTTCTATCTCGTTCCCATTTTCATTGTGACGCTAAATTCTTTTGGGAATATAATCCAGCCTAAATGGATTACTAACAAGTAATTGAGTTAAGTTTATCAAACCTAATTTTTTATGTCTATTCAACTCAATAATTGTTGATTAAACTCAAATGTATACATTTAACTAACTAAATGTCACATAACTCTACTTCAGTTTAACATTTTTCAATCTTAATTTATTGCTCTTCTTGAACTGCCATGTGTCTCAGCTTGAGGCTGCAGATATTCTCTGTGCTATAATATTATAACAGGTGTAACGTGGATTTTGCACCAAAGAACATGCATTCAGTTATCATGACTTTAGTACTTATAAAGTGCTAGAGGTGCTAAATAAACTCATTATCCTCTCTCTCTCTCCCTCTCACTCATGGCACAGAAAGAATTAAACATAACAGGACAAAATAACTAGACAAAACACAGTAAAACAGCTAAACAACTAAACACATTTGGTCAAAAACCCACACTTAAACCCAAATCCGTCCAGACAGGCAAAAGGAATGGTATCCCACAATTCCTTGCTGTGCTGATCTAACAGCAGCACCAAATTACACCTACTTAATTGAATTAATTTGAATAAAAGTAAAATAAGTATGTCTGATGACATGTTTTTTTTTAAGTTGACTGAACTCAAAAAAATGATTTATCTTAACTGAAGCAAATAATGAAGTTCTTCTTTCCAACATCCACAGTGGAAAATGTAATATCTGAGCTTTTTTATCCACTAAATCATCTTCAAATGGACACGCCATGCTGCTTCACCTCTCTGAAAACAAACTAACCTTCAACTAAACCTGCTCCAGACCAGGTTATGTTCAGAGCATTGCTATGGCAACTTGACATATACCTATATTTTTGGAACAGAAAGCTAAGGTTAATCCGCTTCCTTACCCTCAAATTTACTGTGGTAACTTACATAACCTGCTTTCTGGAACAGGGCCAGGGTTTTTCATTTTTAACGGTTCTTCCAGGAATATAAAAACTCACCGTTGGAGTGAACTGACAGGAGTTTCCTGATTTTATAACATCACTACTGACATAAACGACTACTATCTAATTAAATTATTAAGTATAAAATTAAATTCAATGGTTCATTGTCTTTTCAAATGTTATTTTTGCTTTTGTTTTTCCTTTTAAATCCAAGCATTGCGATGTTTTTTTTATTTGTTGTTTTGAACCTCTTAAACTGATTTTTCTGAATCCTTCATGCTGTAAAATACATGCTAGTTGACATTTGGGAATATCTTTAGAATGAAAGTTCTTGTGGGTTTTCCTGGAATGTTGCTTTGCATTTTAAGACCCACTAATAATCTTTTGATCTGTTGTAAAGCAGTTACAAACACACATGAGAAAAATCACACATCTGTCTAGCAAAATATTATATTTAACAGATTTTCTCATTATGTTTGTCAAAGGTACTGTCTCTAATTTGGGGTTAAAGTTTAACATCAAGTCAAACTAACTGGTTGTTGTTGTAGCTTGCACCCAAGTATCTCCACACCAACTCTACCAGCCACACCTGGCCCTTCAGCGCCATCGCTGAGCTCATAGGTGAGTCATCATCATAAGGTGTATTACTATGTCACCTATTATGTTATGTATTATTGGATTACTTAAATACACTGACCAAAAATATAAACGCAACACTTTTGTTATTGCTCCCATTTTTTATGGTATGAACTCAAAGATGTGAAACATCTACACATGCACAAAATAACCAGTTCTCTGAAATATTGTTCACAAATCTGTCTAAATCTGTGATAGTGAGCACTTCTCCTTTGCCAAGACAATCCATCCCACCTCACAGGGATTTTTTTCTTTCCTGGAAAGATGGCTGCAGGAGGGACAGGCGCAACCACGACGCTCCAAGTTTACTGTGTACTTTTAAACTTGCTAAAACCCTTATCTGGAATACCTCAAAGGAAAGTGGACAGCCGTTTTCGATTGTTCTATTCACTACATAATTCGACTACATAATTAGAAGCATCATTTCAAAACTGAACAGATAAAACATGTATTAACAGATTCAAACCTAGATTACCTATGTCTTTCTGAGAGTTGGCTGTATAAAAATGCCCCCTGTGCAGCACTTACCATCCCAGGCTACAAATTGTTCAGGAAAGACAGAGAAGGTGCAAAGGGTGGGGGAGTCATGCTAAACATTGAAGATAGTATTCAGTGCAAGGAAATTCTTTGGCCTAATGGTCATGAACTGGAATGCCTAGGTTTAAATATTATATTATCTCCACAAATGTCAATTATTATTATTGTGATCTATCGTCCTCCCTCATCAGCTGGTGCATTTTATGAACAATTTGAAAGGCTACGCAAAAACTGTAATTCAAGTAAAGAAATAGTTATTCTGGAAGATTTTAATATTTACTGGGAGGATACATCAGCTAGAAAGAATCTTAAGCGTGTGACTGACAAATTTGACCTTGTACAATTAATTAAGGGCCCAACAAGAATTACCACCTCAAGCAGCACTCAGATAGATTTAATTTTTACCAACCGTCCAGAAAGAATAACTAAGACATACAACATGTTAGCTGGTCTCTCTGACCATAATCTTCTCCTTGTAGTGAGAAAGCTATCAAGGAAAAGATTCAATTTTTCTGCCAGAGAGAATGACTTCATTGGGATCCCAAAAAACATGAAGGAAGATTTTAAGAAGGCGGCTGAACAAACCGACTGGAATCGGATGTTAAAGGGAACTGATTGTGAAAGGGATTGTGAATTATTCACAAATACACTTAAAGAAACAATTAAAAGCTTCAGTTCAAGAATCAAATTCAAACAAAATAAAAACCTGCTATCCTGGATGAACTCTGACATTCTACAATTAATGAAAGAGAGGGACCAAGCACTGAAAAATGCAATAAAAAATAAATCTCAGAGTCTAAGATATCAATTTATAACATTAAGAAATAAAGTGGTAAAAAGCATACGGAAGGCCAAGGCAGATTTTTTTTTTTTTTTTGACAATAATTAAGAATGCCAAAGGGGATTCCAAAAAAACTTGGAGCCAATTGAAAAAACTTGAAGGAAAGGACACAAAACACAAAAAAGCTTTAGAAATAAAGATAAATGAACATATTACTGAGGATCCAGTCGCATTAGCAGATGCCTTCAATAGATTTTTCATTGAATCGGGTTCCTTAATCGCCAATCATTTCAAATCTAATGATTTGCATGTTTGTCCCATAAATACGACAGAGCCCATATTTAGCTTAATGACTGTCACTGAAACTGAAGTCTCACAAACAATCAGGTCACTTAGATCAAGCAGAACAAAAGATGTATTTGGGATGGATACTTTTGTGCTCAAAGAACTCGGCTCAACTTTAACATCTCCCTTAACCGTTATTCTCAATCAATCCATCTCTGAATCAATATTTCCAGGTGCATGGAAGTCATCAGCGGTGATTCCCATCTACAAAAATGGAGACTCCATGTTACTTTCAAACTATAGACCAATCAGTATCATACCCACAGTGTCCAAGATCGCGGAAAAACTTATTGCCCAACAAATTATTTCACATCTCAACAGTTCATCCTTTTCTCTTCGTCCAATGCAGTTTGGTTTCAGAGCTCAGCACTTAACAGAGACAGCTAACTGCTTTTCGTAGAAAACATAAAATCTCTATTTGATAAGGGTGGTGTAGTTGGGGCTGTGTCTCTCGACCTAAAAAAAGCTTTTGACACAATAAATCATAAAAACACTACTGACTAAACTAACCAAATTCATTTTCTCATTGAAAACTATCAAATGGATAGAATCATATTTATCAAATAGATCTCAGTCAGTCAGGATAAATCCTCATCATTCCCTTCCTCTCCATATCTCTACAGGTGTTCCCCAAGTTTCCATTCTAGGGCCTCTACTTTTCTCTCTCTACATTAATGACCTCCCTTCTGTTTGTTCCAGTGTCTTCATACAGATGTATGCTGATCATACTGTCATATATGCTCATGGCAAAAACACATCTGAAGTGGCAGAGAATCTCACCAGAACGATGGGACATGTTGCAGAGTGGTTGGGACAGTCGAGTTTAAGTCTCAATGTAAACAAAACAGTTGCAATGTTCTTATCCAAGACAAAACGGAAACATATTCCAGCTGATGTTTTTGTGGCAGGAAAGAAAATAGAAGTTGTTGAAAAATTCGAATATCTTGGCATTTTAATTGATACAACATTCAATTTTAAATCGCAAATCCAGAAAGTCTGTAACCGAGTTACGTTTAACGTGTCTAATTTTAGATTTATTAAGGCAAATCTGTCACTGCAAGCTGCTACAATGTTCATGCATTCAATGATCTTATCCCACATGATGTACTATCTCACTACCTGGTCGCAGGCAAACAAATCAGCATTAAAACCTCTGGAGTCACTTTACAAACAAACAATTAAAATACTGGATAAAAAACCATTAAGACATCATCACTGTGACATTTTGCAAAAACACAAACTGTTAAGTTGGGAAAACATCACTAAGTATACAAAACTATGCCTGTTTTATAAAATCATCAATGGACTGTCATCCCCTCCACACAGTCAGTTTGTTAAAATAAGATAATTCTCCCAAAGAGTGACACGAGGGTCAGTTCGTCAAGACTGTATAGTTCCTCTGCGGAGAAGTGCCTTTAACCAGAGCGCCTTCTCTGTAACAGCAGCACAAGAGTGGAACTCAGTTCCTCACAATATTAGAGACCTCACCACATTCACTCTGTTTAAAAAGCACTTAAAAAAACTGGTTCATATCACAACAAACATGTCTACATTGAACTATTTTAATGCCTGCCCCTCCTTGTCTGATCTGTCACCTTTGTGTCTTATATTTGTTTTTTATGTTTCTCACTGTGAGCATGTTTTATGTATTTTAAATGACTGTCTATTGAACATGTATCTTTTCTATTAATGTATACAATTCATGCTTCGCACTTTTAAGGTTGACGGTTTTTAACACCTGTCCAGGGACGACAGATGAAAAATAGCCTTTGGGCTAATTCTGGCGCATTGCAGCCATGCTTTTAATGTGCACTGTCCCTGTTAAATACATGAATGAATCATCAAGATGCTGATTAGACAGCATGATTATTGCACAGGTGCGCCTTAGACTGGCCTCAAGAAAAGGCCACTCTGAAATCTTCATTTGTATCTCACAGCACAAGTTTTGAGGGAATGTGCAATTGGCATGCTGATAGCAGGAATGTCCACCAGAGCTGTTGCTAGGGAACTGAATGTCCATTTCTCCACCATAAGCCGTCTCTAAAGGGGTTTCCGAGAATTTGGCAGCACATCCAACCGGCCTCACAACCGCAGACCACGAGTAACCACACCAGCCCAAGACCTCCACATCCAGCGCGTCCACCTCCAAGATCGTCTGAGACCAGCCACTCGGACAGCTGCTGAAACAATCGGTTTGCATAACCACAGAATTTCTGCACAAACTGTCAGAAACCGGTTCAGGGAAGCTCATCTGCATGCTCGTCGTCCTCATCGAGGTCTCGACCTCACTCAAGTTCGTCGTCGTAACCGACTTGAGTGGGCAAATGCTCACATGCGATGGTGTCTGGCACGTTGGAGAAGTGTTCTCTTGACAGATGAATCCCAGTTTACACTGTTCAGGGCAGATGGCAGACAGCGTATGGCATCGTATGGGTGAGCGGTTTTCTGATGTCAGTGTTTTGGATCGAGTAGCCCATGGTTGTGGTGGGGTTATGGTATGGGCAGAATTATGTTATGGGCGAAGAACACAGGTGCATTTCATTGATGGCATTTTGAATGCACAGAGATACCGTGACGAGATTCTGGGGCCCATTGTTGTACCGTACATCCAACAACATCACCTCATGTTGCAGCATGATAATGCACGGCCCCATGTTGCAAGGATCTGTACCCCGCGAAGGGGGGTCTAAGGGCAGGGATGCCAGTATAGCTTAGTCAGTTTGTTAGTTTATCTTAGTATTTTCCTATTGACTCTTTGTATTCATGATCCTTTTGAGTTCATGTTTTACTTCAAAGCCCATCGAGACGACTGTTGTTGTGATTTTGGGCTATACAAATAAAATTGAATTGAATTGAACCATTCTTGGAAGCTGAAAACATCCCAGTTCTTGCATGGCCAGCATACTCACCAGACATGTCACCCATTGAGCATGTTTGGGATGCTCTGGATCGGCGTATACGACAGCGTATTCCAGTTCCTGCCAATATCCAGCAACTTCGCACAGCCATTGAAGAAGAGTGGACCAACATTCCACAGGCCACAATTAGAGATGGGTATCCTTAAGGTTTTAACGGTACTACTACTCTTATCAATACTGCTTATCGATCCGGTATTTTAACGGTACTCTTATCGATACTTTTTAAAATGAAAAATAAAATAACAAAAAATAAATTAATAAATAACAAATTAAGAACATAAAGTGTTTTAGTTCCTCACTATGCAACAACATTGTTTTTTTTAACAAAACATGTTACTTTATACATGAGAATGTTCCAGACAGGATATTTATTTAATTATTTAATCTAATTATTTTCATTCTTTATGAGCGTGGTGTTTCCTTTGATCTTTTGTCCATTTTCCACAACCTTGAATAGACTTTTCTGTCTGTCAAACACCAGAATTAAGTTAGGTTAAGTGAGATGATGGAAACAAATTAACTTTGATACAGACTCCTTTCTATTTATTTATTTATCTTTAAATCCAGTAAACCCAACTTGCACAACTTACTTTTACGGATAACAACTATCATTAGTTATTAATTATTATTTAGTATTAGGAAGCAGCTGATAGTTTGTCGCGGGTCTGGAATCATAAGCGGTGAGTCTAAGCCTCTACCTGTTAGTTGTTTGTTTGCTCCGTGTGCAACCACCCCGATGCCCACCGCCGCTGCCCCAGCGTGTTCTACACAAACAGCGCAACATACGGTCATCGTAGCAGCAAGATGACAGGATGGTGGGGGGCTCCTTGACGCAAACGTTATTAATTTTACGCAGAAACGGGTGTTCTTAGTCTAGGGTGCTCACGTGTCCCCTGCGCTGCCTTGTCTTGTGTGTCTGTGCGCACACGGCGCATGCTCTCTGAACAACAGCCCCGCCCCCCGTGCACACAAATAGACAGACAGAGCTCTCCTCTTCAACGAGAATACCGAAATTAATATCATCATTAATTAACGGAAAATTGACTGACTTGGTGAGTTAAATATGGCAGATAACGTTTATATTTTGTGGGACAAAAAAACCCCGAAAAAGTAACTTCAGTACCGATAGCAGAACCGTTCAGGTCAGATCTTAACGATACTGCGGTCTTGAAGAATGTGGCCCCGGGGCTCGTTCAATACCGGGTAACGGTACCCATTCCTAGCCACAATAGACAACCTGATCAACTCTATGGGAAGGAGATGTGTCGCACTTCATGAGGCAAATGGTGGTCACACCAGATACTGACTGGTTGTCTGGGTCCCCTGACCCCCTCAATAAAACAAAACTGAAGATTTCAGAGTGGCCTTTTCTTGTGGCCAGTCTAAGGCACACCTGTGCAATAATCATGCTGTCTAATCAGCATCTTGATATGGCACACCTGTGAGGTGGGATGGATTGTCTTGGCAAAGGAGAAGTGCTCACTATCACAGATTTAGACAGATTTGTGAACAATATTTCAGAGAACTGGTTATTTTGTGTATGTGGAAAAGGTTTCACATCTTTGAGTTCATACCATAAAAAATGGGAGCAATAACAAAAGTGTTGCGTTTATATTTTTGGTCAGTGTATAAAGAAAAAAAAGGAGGTGAACATTTTTGTGATCGTTGCTAATCCCACTTTCCCAGACAATGCCTATGATCCAGATGTCAGCGCCAAACAGTTCTGGATCGATAAAACTATTATTAAAGAAAACCTGTGCCTCACCTTTATGGATGATGGAAACGGACTGGACCATGAAACTATGCATAAAATGCTCAGGTACAGTTTATACTGTGTTGTAGTTTTTTTTTTATTTATAGAAAATGGGTTCAGTCTTTAAACTTTTCTTTACATTTCTGAAATTTAAAACAATATTCTTTCCTTCTTTACTTTTGTTTGAAACAGAAACAGAAACAGAAACAGATTTTTAATGTCATTTCCCAAGTAACAATAACTTATATATATTTTTTCTTATTTTAGTTTTGGATACAGTGACAAGACTGCAATAAAAGGACACGTGCCCATTGGGATGTATGGAAACGGCTTCAAGTCTGGATCTATGCGTCTGGGAAAAGACGCCATTGTCTTTTCCAAGTCAGAGAGTGGAATGTGTATTGGGATGCTTTCCCAGACCTACCTGGGATTGATTGGTGCCGATCAAATTCAGATACCTATTGTTTGCATAACAGAGAGGAACTTGAGCAGCTATATCCTTTTTAACTGACAATCTTTCATTTATTCGTTCAGCCTACCCGGATGATTGGCGGTTAACTTGTTCTGTGTAACCTGTTTGACTGTTCTGTTTGTCTGAGCTTTGAACTGATCACACATTGTTTTTCTGTTTGTTCCAACATGTTCTTTGGTGTTTTCCTTCACTGTCTTCACTTTCGGTTAGAGAGGAGCACAGAGCCAGTCTTCAGGATATTCTGTGCTTTTCTCTTTTTCAAACACAGGGAGAACTGCTCGCTGAACTGGACGCCATCACCTCTTCCTTCTCACAAACAGGCACACGAATCATCATTTGGAATCTGCGCAGGTCTGTCTGTTTTACATTTGGTCAACAGCCAATCAGAATGCAGAACACAATAAAATTAAAGAGCCTATACCATGCAAAATAAACTTTTTTAACTTTTAAGTATAAAAAAGTGCAGCTTTTGATACTGTTGATCACCTGATCCTTGTAAACAGACTTAAAAGTCTTGGCCTTTCAGGGACTGTTCTCAAGTGGTTCGATTCTTATCTCATGGAGAGACGCTTTATGGTTAGCATGGACACATATTTTTCTGGGGTCCATGAAATTAATTGTGGTGTGCCTCAAGGTTCCATCCTTGGCCCCTTGCTTTTTAACATTTACATGCTTCCTTGTGGGAATGTCATCAGGAGCCACAACATCAGCTTTCATAGCTATTCTGATGATACCCAGCTGTACATATCTATGTCTCCTGATGACACAAGACCAATAGAAGCACTTTTTAACTGTATTTTAGATGTGAAATTATGGATGGCAAATAATTTTCTGCAGCTCAACTAGGAAAAAACTGAAATTTTAGTTATCTGTCCTGAAGACAAGAGAGAGAAACAGTTTCTGAAGCTACAGGAACTTTCATTAAGTCATTCAGAAACAGTCAGAAACCTGGGTGTTATCTTCGACTCTAAGCTGACTTTTATCCCTCACATAAAACAGGTGGTTAAAACTGGTTTTTTATCATCTCAGAAATCTGGCTAGAGTCTGCCCACTACTCTCTCTTGCTAATATGGAGATGCTAATTCATGCTTTTATCGTGAGTAAAGTTGATTACTGCAATGCCCTGCTTGCTGGTCTTCCATAAACCAACATTAGCAACCTTCAGCTTCTCCAAAATTCCGCTGCACGAGTTCTTACAAAGACCAGGAGGCGGGCTCACATCACCCCAATTTTAAAATCCCTACATTGGCTCCCCATATGCTTCAGGATTGATTTTAAGATACTTTTAACCGTTTTTAAATGTCTTAACGGTCTTGCGCCTTCTTATCTATCAGATCTTTTAGTAAGGTATGAACCCTCGCGGACCCTGAGATCCTCTGGCACTGGTCTGTTAACCATTTCGTTTGTTAAAACCAAAACCTATGGAGAGGCTGCGTTTCAGCACTATGGCCCCCGTTTATGGAACAGTCTGCCAGAGGACCTAAGAGCCGCAGGGAGCATTAATGCTTTTAAGAAAAGGCTCAAGACCTATCTTTTTAACCTGGCTTTTAGCTAATTTTTTACTACTTTTATTTACTTATTTATTCAGTTATTTATTTATATGTGTTTATTTATTTATCCATTTTATCTTCTTTTATTAATTTGAATTTTAACGCGTTATTTTAATTGACATCATTTGAATGTTTTATTGTTTTTATCAATATGTTTACTTTTTGATTCTCATTTTTATTCATTTTTTATTTCCGGTGCTTCCTCAGTTGGAACCTCTCCCTCTGGGTTGGCTGCTGTTCAGCCACTGCGGCTCTAGATGGGGACCTGCATCACCGCTTAGCTGTGGTGGAGCAGTCCCCGCCTGTGATGCTGCATTTGGCTGTCTATGCGGCTGTTCACAGGGGGGGAGGTTCCAATTATCAGCGTTTCCAGCATCTTGTTTTTGTGCTCAGCCTATCTCACTGTCTTTTCCCGTCAGTTAAGGGGTGGGAGGTGTGAAAGGAGTCGGGGGCTAGGTACGGGGAGGGGGGCCCTATTTACTTATTTTTTTTGTATTTATTTTTTCTTTATTTATTCTTTAATCATCATGCTTGTTTTTATACTTTGTTGTGTTTTAATGTAAAGCACTTTGTGTTATATTTTTATATATATATGAAAAGTGCTTTATAAATAAAGTTTGATTGATGGATTGATGGATGGATGGATGGATGGATGGATGGATGGATGGATGGATGGATGGATGGATGGATGGATGGATGGATGGATGGATGGATGGATGGATGGATGGATGGATGGATGGATGGATGGATGGATTGATTGATTGAACATAATGTTAAATTCTCATGAAAAGCAACTCCAAAGCGGTATTTTGATCCGTTCACGCATTTCTGAGTATTCCTCTAAAACCTGCGGTCTGAGCACCAGCCCCTCCCAAGCCACGAAACAGAGCGGGTTCTCACGAGCTGACGTGGATCAGTGAGGAACCGGCCCTTCCAGGAAGAGTTTGTGCTGCCAGTACCGCCTCCAGGCTAACAAACACAAACTTTCTTCACAAAGCTAGCAGTGATCGGTAAAAACGCTTTTTGTTTGGATGTTTGTTTGTTTTTTAGCGAGATGCAGACACGCTGCTGAGGCCAACTCATTGGCGTCATTAAATAGGCGACACCCACAAGGAATGAAAGCCAGTGCCTTAGAGATCGAGTCATTTTATCTATTAGGTTAAAAAAGAACTCAGGAAAATAACTAATAAGTCCCTTTAAAAAAAAAAAAAAAAAAGCATCTTAAATTACACTGAACGAAATCAGCGACAACATAAAAAGTGAACCGTAATATACCGCCGAACAAGTGTAAATCAAATAATAAATCCTTCTTAAATTTAGCAGAGCGAATGTGTTTGACACTTAAACATATGCTAACATCTTCAGTAGAGATTCTGCAGGCTGCAGCCAGGGGTAGTTGACTATTGGGTTCAAAGGTGTAACGTACAGTTCGGTTTTGAACCAAGAATTGTGGCATCCCAAATACTTTCAGAACATAAATGGTTTGGTTGCTTATTATTTTTTCTGATGTGTTTTTATTAACAGAATGGCTACATATGCCACAGAGTTTGACTTTGAGACGGATCGCTATGACATCCGAATTCCCTCTGAGGCCTATGAGGCAATCGGTGACTCTTCAAAAACTTTGGACAGGATGACATCCCATATTCCTGAGACTGTTTACTCTCTACGGGTGAGAAGCAGAACACTTCCCCAGCTTCAGTTTAGTTTAGATGATTGTCTTTATGGTTGTCTTGGTAACGCTGTAGTTTAAGTTTGTCTGACTGGACGATGTGCATGAATGAACAAATTGCTTGTCTGCATCAATTAAAGTTACTGTATTTATTGTGTGCAGGCATATTGCAGCATTCTGTACCTAAAACCTCGGATGCAGGTGGTGTTGCGTAGTAAGACGGTCAAAACGATGCTAATTGCTAAAAGCCTGGCCTGCATGAGAAAGGACTTTTACAAGCCCATCTTCCTGGTATCCTTGCATGGAGGTATCACTGCTGTACTTTTTTAAACGTTTCTTTTCCTGCTTTATATGTTGTTTCCTTAAATGTTGTTCTAGAACAAACGTATTCCCATACATTTTGGTTTCAACACCAAATCAAAAGATCAGTACGGTGTCATGATGTATCACAAAAATAGGCTGATCAAAGCTTATGAGCGTGTGGGCTGCCAGCTCAAGGTCAGTAGCGTCCACTAAAGACCTTTAACTCAGCATGACCTTCAGGGTTTGTAATGTTAGCATGTGCTGCATTTTACAGGCCAACAACATGGGTGTTGGCGTCATTGGGATCATAGAGTGCAACTTCCTGGATCCAACACACAACAAGCAGAGCTTCACTGAGTCTGATAAGTACAGGTATGAACAGAAATGTGGAATTACAGTTTGAATTGTGTTCTACTTTTCAGAATCAGAATCATGTTTATTGTCCAATGCACAACTTACACTGACATATGAAATGTCGTTCCAGTACAACCTGAACAATAGTGATGGGTAGATGAGGCCTCGTGAATCGTTTCTACAATAGCCCCAAACAGTCTTGATACTGTGTCAATACTGTGTCACTTAATACTGACTCCTGCTGGACCAAAAACGCAGGCAACCCAGTTTTGAGATATTCCGCTGATATACTTATTACATTTAATCTAAACACAATATTTGTCATTATAGTTCCTCATTCCCATGTCTCGCTCTATAATGCCCCAGCATTGAGGAAATGCTTTTAAGTTTGACAGTTCTGCTGAACAAATCCCAAAACATAAGATGATTCATTTCAAATACGAGTCTGTTTGAAATGGATTTGTATTCTGCTAGATCAAGCGGAAACCAAGAGAAACGGGGGACAAAAAGCCAAAACACTATTAAAAGCATTGAATAATTCTACAAACCTCATTAAACAACACATTGAACACCTTAAGTAAAGATTCAGTTAAAAAAAAAGCCAAACAAAGGTGCGAGAATTGTTCAAAACCAGGAAGCTGGGCACGCATCCGAGGCATCAAAAACATTTTTTTCCCTTTACTCAGTTAAACTCACCACTAGACTGATTTAACGCACAAGTGGCAGAAATGTAACCGAGAAGATTCAGTATTTTTTCAAATTAAAAGATCTTTCAAAATATAAGATAGCTTAGAGACTCATGACAAAACTAACTAAAGGCCCGTACACACCGGGACGAATATTCACCAGGCGTTATTCGCCAGCGTTTTTCGCCACGTCTTTTGTGTTCACACCCAGGCGATTTTCGCTGACGATGAGCCGAGCCAACATGCAATTTCATTCCCTGACATTAGATGGCGCTTAATGTAAAGCAGAAATACTCCTGTACACAAGGTGGTCGCTTTTCACTCAGAAGAAGAGAGCCAGTATTTACGCGCTTGTCAGAATCATACAAAGAAAACATGAATATTTCAAGCACCAGTAGCTCCAGCTCCAGTTCCAATGATGAAGGAATTATTGTTCTGTTGATGATGAAAGACGCCGGAAAAGACGCCGATTTTGGGTACATCCCATAGTTACGAGAAGAGAAGAACATGGTGAGTTTTATCGACTGGTACAAGAGCTGAAAATGTATCATGAGCGTTTTCGGGGATATTTTAGAATGTCCGTCATTATTTCTTTGCGGCAGTGTAGCCGCTACTTGGCGTCTATCTTCTTTGCTGGTATGTGTGCTCAGAAAGGCAGTTTTGTGTTTGAGCACCCCCAAGTTGTGTTTTACTGTAACTTCAGAAGCTCCAGACACGTGTGCAAAAGCGCCATTCTCATTGGTTGTAGAGTTTTTGACGAACCAAAACCAAACCGAACCAAACCAAAAAAACGAACCCGAGGCGTTTTTTAAAAAGTGACGCTTTGATGCGTGGCGTTTTTTCGCGTCGGTGTGCACACTCACATTGGTGCCCTTTGTTTAGTCAGGAGGCGTTAAACGTCGGCGAATATCATGCGCGCGAAATTCGTCCCAGTGTGTACGGGCCTTAAAACCCACCAAATTGACGCGGAAACTGCCCAAATCAAATTTTCTCTGCAAAATTGACATCAAACCCACCCATTTAGGTGGAAGCATAATCTGGAAACACTGCTGGTAGTCATGCTTCCTTGCTTGGCTAATCTGTGACACACCAACACAGTGGCTATATCGGTCATGTGACCTCACCTGAAGTGATACACGCACCGACATGGAGTTTCACTTTATGAGCTTGACATGCGAGCCGACGGTGTTTCCGAACCAACACTACCGAACAACGTCAGATATACAACAGAAATACACACATACAGTTCAAAGATGACTGAGGCGCAGCCACAATAGGTGCGCCTTTTATATTTACTCTTTATTAAACATTTCTGTAAGTTTAACCAGATTTACTTCTCTAAACAGAAAAACCATGAACAATTTAGGAACAAAACTTGAAGAATACTGGAAGGAGATGCAGCACAGGAGGAAAAAAGAAAACCCAAACAACTCCACACCGGTGGAGGACACCATGTAGGTATAATCTGCTCTGACTGGCACCTTGTAATCATGGGAAGTAGTTGAACCAAACTGACTCTTCAGGAAGCGACCGGACCAGAACTGGGTGCAGTGTGATGGCTGCCTGAAGTGGCGCAGACTCCCAGATGGGATTGATTGTGACAAGCTGCCGACTGAATGGTTCTGCCGGATGAACCCGGACCCTCAGTTCAGGTAAAATGATGTTAGTCCTCTTGATTTTGGTTTGATACTTTGGATTTATTGAAAGTCTAACTTTTGTCCACGTGCTCCCAGTTGAATTAGTTGTGTATAGTTAAGAACTCGCTCTTCAGAAAAAGCTCTCATATTGAGTGACAACCAGGCTACATGGAGAAGATACAAAAATTTCTCTTGACCTTTAAGAAAAACAGCAACTCCCATTAATTAAAAAAAAGTTCTCAACCAACCAGCTTATTTCCTAGCCCATTAAACTTGTCAAACTCAGAGGCCTCAATGGCCAGCCTCCTGCTGGTTTTCCAGAAATCCCGCCTTAACTGCCATTGATTATGTGGATAAGGTTTGTTCAGTAGGGGCTTTAGGCACGGTCAATATGGGTAATTGCCCGGGGCGGACAATGCAGGGGGTGGTGCCGGCGGCTCAGCGCTTGTAAAATACTTTATGCACCTCTATTGGTTTCCTTATATCACAGAGTTTGTAACAGCCTGAGACCTGGCGGTGCCCCGCAGCTGCATGCTCTCCTGTCTTTGAAAAGAAGAAGCAAATGTGTATAAAGAAGGAGGGGGGAAGGTGAAGGGCGCAGGCTGCGAGGTGAGCCTGGAGCGCCGCCACAATTGCACATGCGTAAGACCTGGCTGGATCATCTTCAAGGGGGTCGACAGCCGCGGCTCAGTGCTTGATAAAAAAATTAAAACTGTGACAGCGCCGCCATTTAGCAAATTGGCGCCCCTGGCTGCTGCTGCACGCGCTCCTGCTGGAAATGTGTGAAGGAAAGGGGGAGGTAGTACGGTGGCCGAGAACCGCCATTGCAGCAAAAACGAAAAAGGAGCAAAAATAAATAAATAAATGCAAACATAAAAAAGTGAAGCAATCTAGAAAAACGGCTGAATTTTCTTTTCAACTTTATTGTACAAAACAGAAGTACAATACAAAACACAATTTGTCAAAGTAAACTTCAGATATGCCAGGGGAGCATATTGCATGCATTTTACATAAAGAAAGCCACGACGAAAGTGACATCACCGCAGAACTGACTCCGCAACAGATCCAGGATCAGTTTGGAGGATCAGTTTGGCGAAAGAACACCAGAACAAGTGGATTGGCTTTTCCCACACCGCTGCGAAAAGGAGGAATACGGAAAACGAACAAGAAAGAAGTAAGTGAAAATGTTGGTGTTAAATGTTACTATGTGTATTTATGACGCTATTTGGTTTTAGCCCCGGGTCTATTCCGGTTATTCTTAGGCTCGCTAGCTCTGCGTGAACGTGATTCAATGGCAAATTTGCTGAAAGTGTTTGATTAATGTGATATATGTGTGTGTAATTTTAGCGTTATTTGGTTTAGTCCCAGGTTTAATTCTGGTTAATGTTAGCCTCGCTAGCTGCGTTTATGCCGAATGCAATTCGCGGGCAAATTTGAATCTCAGCATTATTGGTGTTTGTATTTATCATATCTCGACTACAATGCGTGGGAGACGCAGGTGGTGTTGACTTGAGAGATCAAGGTCATTTATTATGAAGAGTTCTAAAAGCATTGGCAATCATGTCGTTGATTAAGGGCTCATGGGCGAAGGGACTCCATCAGCTCCTCCAACAGCTCCTTGGCTGCTAGCTGCCTGGCAGACTGAGAGCTGCCTGACCACCGGTGTGGGTACCGGATCGTCTCGGGCTGCCGGATGTTCTCGGGGTCCTTCAGGGTCCTTCGACCAATGATGTCACTCTATTTGATTGGCTGCAAGTTGCCACGACGACGTCTACGATAGTGATTGGTCAATTTATAACGTTCTGTTATTTGTGAGATCGATAGCACTATAAATATAAACTTTGCAATCATGAGGAAGTTCTGTAATTCCATAGTGTGGAATCCGATTAATGCTTAGGACTGTAGGCTGCTCCTTTTGATTATAGTTATGAAATGACAATGTTATTTTTCTGAGATAAAAAAGGGAAACTGACATTTGGGAGAATTAAACCAGACTGCACACCATAAATAAATATTGTTTTTATACAGTCATACATTTGCTCAAATCGGAAAAATAAGTTGATATTGCCAATGGTTCTCCCTTTAAAACATAAACAGAACATATTTGTTCTGTTTAGGTATTACAATACAGTTTTCATTTGGTGTAACAAATAATAATGTCCGACATAACAAACAACTATGTCAGACACCTTAAAATTAAAAATGCCATTATTAGTTATGAGTGAGCAAAACTTTACAAAAGGAAACGTAAAATGGCTAAGTAGTTTGTCCAACTGGAGTTACCATAGGGTGACGTCGCTAAGTAGTAAAATCGCTAAACGTAAAATCGCTCGCTAAGCAGTTTGTCTAACTGGTGTTACCGTAGGGTTACGTCATCATTGGTCGAAGGACCCCAAGGACCCCGAGAACATCTGGCAGCCCGAGTCGATCCGGCACCCACACCGGCTCCGCGTGTTTTTGTCCCAAAAAATACATGAAATATCTTTAAATATTTATATGTGATATATTTTGTATTTTTGTTAAATTTAGCAAGAGAAATAATCAGTGAAGTGATTCCTGACAGTGATTCCTTAGACCCCCGCGAAGGGGGTTAAATATGTATTTAAACAGAGGGACTTTTGAGAAATTACCTGAGGGAATTTTAAATGTTGCTGTCTTTGCTTTCTTTGTCATTTACCAGGTCATTTTTTGTCCATTCTGTGGGGTGAACCTTCCATGCATCCTGGTATACTGTAGCTCATGCTACAGAAATGTCAGTTTCTTAAAGAGTCTTCAAGATGAAGGTACTTTTTTTCCTGACTGTTAATCATATGAATCGTATGAATATGCATCTCTGTTACGGTTCCTTTTTTTCAATTGTAATTTTACAGAAAAATTATGTCCACCTTTCTAACCCTCAGGTCATGAAGCTACTTCACTGGATGGACTTATCCAAAAATATATTACAGAGAGCCATAGTTATGAAGTAATAGTAGACTTACTGAAAACAAAACACAGCATATCAGACAGTCTTCGCAATCTACAACGAAGATTAAAAGATGCCGGCCTAAACAGAAGACTGAACTACACTCCACTTTCGTCTTGGCTTTCTTTATGTAAAATACATTTAATATGCTCCCCTGGCATCTCTGAAGTTTACTTTGTAAAATTGTGTTTTGTTTTGTACTTCTGTTTTGTACAATAAAGTTGAAAGAAAATTGCAGCCATTTTTCTAGATGCATCACTTTTTTATTTTTGCATTTATTTATTTATTTTTGCTCCTTTTTTTGTTGCTGCTTTTTTATTTGCATTTCATTTTTCTTTTTTGCTAGTAGTTTTTTATTTTTGCTCCTTTTTTGTTGTTGCTGCCACCGTAGGGAGGGGCTGTGGGGAATCACTGGCTCAACTGTGGCTCGCTTCCAAATGAAGTGGCCAGGTGGGGGACAAGGCCGGGGGGGCTGGAATCTACTTTACAAAAGTTTTTTAAAAGTCAGTCATATGTTGACATTCTATAATCTAAATTTTAATTAAGGTATAAAAAAATCATGCTTTTTCAGTTAGTTTTTGTGTGAAATGCCCAAATAAAAAATGGGAACGCAAAACAATGCTGTCACTAAGGTGACAGTTGGTTTAGTCGACAGACTTGATGGCTTCCTGAGGACATTTATTGCTAAATGCCAAAAACATCTGAAATATGGACAAAAAAAGGTCAAAGCCATCTGGTGCCTAATTTAGATAGAAAAGAAAAGAAGAAGAGGAGAAAAGAGATAAAGAAAAGGATATGTTCTCACAGCTAGATGCACGTTTTCTAATGGTACCTGCTTTGCAACAACAACGTTGCCGATGAAAACTTTCTTTTGGTCGATGAACAAAACTGAAGTAGGCCCAAATTTTGGATTTAGGGGTTTATTTTGAGCCTGCATGTATGAAGCTTATTTTTTTCATTATTCACAAATGTTGGGTGATATGGTCAATATAGTCGATAGAATTTTCATAAATCTGTAGGTAGTTTTAAAGATGAATATTTACCATTTACTACAACTCTATAGTGACAAAACATAATTTAACAGGGCATAACTAAAAATGTGCCAATCAAAGGATTGAAGATAGCAAACATGAGCTAATTTTACTTCTATGAAGTAGAGATTGAGATAGAGCATGACTATTTAAATTTCTAATTCATAAATGTTTTTTTATGAGGCCTATATTGCAGATGAGGAGCTGACGGAGCAATGCGAGGCACTAGACGACATACTACATTCTGAAGGTCACTGTGATTTGGACAGTAGAGAGCTTGTTCAGGAAATAAAGAACTTGCCTATCTTACCATCAAAGACTCCAAGTCTCCTTGAGTTTATCACTTTCATGTCTGATAAGGATCTATCAGAAATCTATCCCAACTTTTGGACTGCTCTCAGGACTGCACTCACCTTGCCAGTCACTGTGGCTCAAGCAGTGAGGAGGTTTTCAAACTCAAGTTGATCAAGTCCTACCTAAGGTCACCAATGTCTCAGGAGCGACTCACTAACCTTGCCGTTGTTAGTATCAATAATTCACTTGGGGAGCAGATTTCATATGATGATGTTATTGATGAGTTTCCATCAAGGAAGGCTAGAAAGGTTAGGTTTTAGTTAGTGTTTTCTGTTCTTAATGCAATGGTGCTGGGGTTCGACTCTCTACCACTCTGGAGTTGCTCATGGTGAAAGGCGGCCTCGTGAGCCCCAATCTCCACCGCCAAGAGTTTGAGTTCACCCCAGTGGACAAGAGGGGCAAGTCCCCCTGCCTCCGGGTGGGAGACAGGTCTCTGACTGTGGTTTCGGCTTACGGTCCAAACAGCAGTTTGGAGTAACCAGCCTTCTTAGTGTCTTTGGAAGGGGTACTGGAGGAGTCCCCCAGGACTCCATTGTCCTCCTGGGGGACTTCACTTTGCCCACGTGGGCAATGACAGTGGCACCTTGAAGGGCGTGAGTGATAGAAATGGCCCCTCTGATGTGAACCCGAGTGGTGTTCTGTTATTGGATTTCTGTGCTTGTCATAGTTCGTCCATAACAAACACCATGTTCGAGGACAAGGGTTTCCATCAATACTCCTGGCATCAGGACACCCTAGGCAGGAGGTCAAGGATCAACTTTGTAGTTGTTTCAGGCGACCTTCGGCCTTGTGTCCGGGAGTGGATGAAGTCCGCCGTGAGTACCTCAAGTCTCTGGATGCTGTGGGAGTGTCTTGGCTGACCCGTCACGTGGCTGTCAGGAACTGTACCACTGGTTTGGCAGAAAGGGGTGGTGGATCCTCTCTTTAAGAAGAGGGACCAGAGGTTGGATTCCAACTACCGGGGAATTACACTCCTCAGCCTCCCTGGGAAAGTCTATGCCAGGGTACTGGAGAGGAGAGTCCGTCCAATAGTCGAACCCCAGATCCAGGAACAACAGTGCAGTTTCCATCCTGGTCGTGGAACACTGGACCAGCTCTACACCCTCTTTAGGGTACTGGAGGGTCTGTGGGAGTTTGCTCATCCAGTCCATATGTGTTTTGTGGATTTGGAGAAGGCGTTTGACCACGTCCCCTGTGGTATCCTGTGGAGGATGCTCTGGGAGTATGGGGTCTGGGGAGCCTTACTGAGGGCTGTCCGGTCTGTATGACCGGAACAAGAGCTTGGTTCGCAGTAAGTCAGACCTGTTCCCAGTTTACGTTGGACTCCGGCAGGTATTTGAACAATTTAAACATTTCACACAAAGCCTCTTGCAGCTGTGAGTACATAGGCTAGTATCAGTTAGCAACAGTCCAGTGTGAACACTATATTTTAAAAGTGCATTCAAGAACCTGTGTTCAGCACGTTCTTGAATGCACCACACATGCCTGTTGTGTACGTAGCATTAATGTTTCTCCTTTTTGCTCCTACAGGAGCTGCAATGTAGAGGAGGAGCCAGAAGACTCAGATGATGAACAACCAGCATATCGCAAAACCTACAAAGAACAGTGAGATTGGTTTCATTTTCAGGAAGGAAATATACAAAAATACTTGCATGAATTTTTAAACAACTTAATTTATTACAGGGAGAGGGAGGACAAGAAGAAAGAAGAGAAAATACAGCAGGTACACCATCTGCTATTGTGAAGCAGTTTTATTAAATTATGTTATTTAAATGTTTTACTGCTAACATTAATATTCAATTCTTTCAATATTTCGAAATGTTTTCTGTTGTAAGGCTCGACAAATTCTTGAACAGCAGGAGAAGGAGCGTTTTGCTGCGATCGCAAAAAAGCAACAAAACAAGCAGAGACAACAGCTGCGTCAAATGGTACATCTGCTTCATTGCTGAAACACGACTTCTGCTTGTGCTTTGAATGGTTACAAAAGATGCTTAGATCTGGTGGAAACAAGAACCATTGGCTGCAAAGTTTGACTGGGGGAAGTGTAGCCAGACAGCAGAGGGTGGAGGTGTGGAAGAGTTTAGCAGAGGTGGCTTTTGTGGTGATGGAGAAACTAACAAATTAGGTTAAACAGGACCATGCTGTTTGCAGATGACACTGTGATCTTTAGTGGGAGCAGGGGGAGGAACATCTAGAGAGGTGGAGCTTTGGGAAGGAGAAGAAAGAAGGTCAGCTGCAGCAAGACAGCATATCTGTGTGTAAAGGAATGCATCTTATGTGGAATAATGAGGTTACAGGGAACAGAAAGAAGGTGGAGGACTTTAAGTTCTTAAACTCAACAGATTATGGAAAAGAGGTGAAGAGTCGTTTGTAAACTGGTTGACAAGAGTCGGCAAGAATGAGAAGAAAAGCATAGAAGACTGGTTAGAGCAGCAATGTAGTTGGTGATTTAGAGACAGGAAGCTGAGCTTGAGGCAGCAGAGCTGAAGATGTTTAGGTTCTCTTTGGGAATGACGAGAATGGAATAATAGAATTTTATAAATTGAAAACGTTCTCATAACACAACAGGCTTTTAATCGATTTCTTTGGAAATGTTCTTCATCGAAAATGCAAACACAGCATGCATAGAGTACAGCCACATACCAGTTAATGTTTTAGAGCTGGTTTTTGTGATTTATAACCAAGAATCATATTTCAAACTGTTATTTAAAAGGATGGCAATAATAAATGAAATAATATAGAAAAATAATATTAAAGAAAAAATAATAAAGGAAACCCTTGAAAATAATTTCTGTCCAGGCTGCGGTCCAGTTCGGGATGCAACCATTTACTTTCCCAATGATTTGGTTCACAGTTTTTTTTCAGTCGGTACGATATATTATCTGTGTATTACAAAACAACAACATTATTTCATTCATTCAACTTCAAAACCCGTTTTGTCCCTTTGGGTTCACGAGACTCCTGGAGCCTATCCCGGCCATTCGTGGACGAAGGCAGGGTACACTCTGGACAGGTGGCTAGTCTGTCGCAGGACCATAATCACACACAAATTCACACTTATGGGCAATTTAGGGTAACCAATTAGCCTTTGAAGCATGTTTTTGGACAGTGGGAAGAACATGCAAACTCCACACAGAAAGGCCCCCCATTGATATTCGGTTTCAGGTCCTGGGGGGCCTTCTTGCTGTGAGGCAAGAGCGTTAACCATTGCATGCAGCCAAAGCAACAACAAAATATAAAAAAAAACTTGGAACATTTTGCTTTCTTTTATTTGCCAATAAGCAAATAATAAGGAAGGAAAACTTTTCATTTGGCTGAAAATGAGCCAGGTGTAATGTAATAAAACAATAAATAAATCATGAATCCTTCTTAAATTTAGCAAAACGCAAGTTTGATACGTTCAACATAAAGAGACTGGATTGCAGTATGGATGTAATAATTCACTTTCCCCTCGATTTGGTTCATCGCTGTAACATACGGCTCAGTTTTGATCCAGGACTGAGTCATCCCCAAATCCAACAGGGTTTTTGTTTTTCAGAAAACACTAGAAATAAATCAGAATGGATCACAGAAATATGTTGGAGTTCATTTCTTACTAGGTTTTGTATGAAAATAGACACAGCTGTAACATACAGGTGTGGATTTACAGGCTGGTCAGATGCGTCTCTTTGGTTGGGTTTACTGCTTCCATTGATGACCAAACGTCTTTAAGACGATCAGTAGTTTTCAGGGACTCCTGTCTCTTGTGCAGTCTCCTTCTACCTCCTCAAACGTGGGCAGCAGCTCCCTCCTGGAAGGTGCTGTGAGGGCTGTGACCCCTCCCCTCAGAACTGCTACTATTTCACAAGCGGGTAAGGAAAGAGCACCTTGTTCAATCCTTTGATTTTAAATAATTTGCAATAATTCTTTTTCTTTGAGCAGCGATGAGTCCTTCCATGAACGACAGACTTCCAGTGGTCACTGTTGTGTCTTCGGTGTCTGCCAACCTCCCTGCTCTGTGAGTGACTCTTTTCCCTCTGATGTGTTGATTATGCAAAATATATCTGGATTCTATCTGCACAACTGTTTTTACCCTGTTGGTGCCAATATTTTGTCCGTCTCTGGGTTTTTAAAATCCAGTTTTATGCAGTTATATCCATAGACTATTTTCCTTTTCTTTTTTTGTTTTTTTTTTCTTTTCAATTTTCTCACTACTCACTACTTAGAGCACTATTTACTGTGCTCGCCATTTTTTTTAAGGGTGTCCAAATCTACAATTCCAACATTTAATGCCCTGATAATTTCCCAGAAGTCTCTGCAACAAAACTATTGTCCATCGATGCTCACTAGATTGGCAAATATAGACCACAATGCATTGTGTTTGGATGATTTACCATTTGAAATTAATGTATTTAAATGTATTTTTTTAAGTCATTTCACTTTCTGGACACAGTGGATTTGTAGTCTTCATAAAAGGTTCATATTTATTATGTTTTTACGTCGGCAAACGGGTGAGTTTAAGACCAGCTTAATTCTGCATTCACACTGACTGTAATTAACCCATCTAATTCATCGTCTGCTGCCTCTTTTTTGATGCTCCTCAAATACGCTGCTCAATACTTCTGGTACGGTGGGGGTTGAGTGAAGCACCCAGGTGGAGAGAGGAGGAGGCAGCAGGTTCCAGGAACACAGGTCTTTAAGAACTAAAGAGTCCAAAAAAACTAAACAAAACCACTGCAGCAGGCAAACTTGAAACTCGAAAACACTTTAAAGACAGAGAATTTCAGGAGCATCAAACAACATCAAAACAATGGAGTAGCACAAGAGGAAAGGAAAGACAGGACTTAAATACAGAACAGACCAGACACAGGTGGAAACAATGAGGCTAGATGGAGACTAAAAGTAAAACTCAAAACAACTGCAAAACAGGAAGCTTATCAAAATAATACAGGAACTGAACTCAAAACATGACAGAAACAAAAGAGAACCAGAACACAAAAGCAAGGAAACTCAACTTCTTCAAAAAAGTATTCATAAACCTGAGGCTCCAGTTGTGAGTGGGAGGAGCTACTATTATGTTTAAGATTGACTTTCTATCTACACAGATAATGTTGAGAGTTCAGGTTTATTTATTTTAAAGAACTCTTCAAAAGTATTGATACGCACATTTCCAGGTCTGAGTTCATGAGGTCATTTAAAGTTGTTTTTTTTCACCATCTACTCCAAAAGCTGTGTCTGAATGACGTCACTTTCAGCAGAGCCTCTGTGTCTCTGTAACCCAGTTTGGTAACTTGCATTAGTCCGAGGACAGAGAAAATAAAAACAAAAATCATAATCTCTAAATGCAAATTTAAAAAAATATCATGAAGACCCACTCCAAACATCTTCTGATCTATTTTAAAGATCAGCGGCAGGACGGAGAGCATATCCATGTTTATGAATGATGTATGACGTGAACAATTCATTAATTATTGCGTGGGAACAAAATATTATTTTGTGGGAACAAAATATTATTTTGTGGGAACAAAATATTTATTATTTTACCCATGTCAGTTCACGGGCTCGGTACACCACGATTTCAATGAAGAAATACTCAGAAGCGCAATTTGAAGCTTAATCTTCTTAACATTTCCCCTCATCATGAAAGAAATGTTACAAGAACATGTTAAATACACCAAACCACCATTTTCATTGGAGTAGGACTTCACAGTTTATGAGGAGAACGATCAGATTCTCCTCCATGTTTGTTTTGGACAAAATAACAAATATATTCGCATATATTTAATATTTTTATATCACATGAAACTCACACCTGAGTTTGTGGCATCCCTGGCCAAAACATGCAAAAAAACAAACACACATCACTTTACTCCAAAAAATATGGTATATAGTCTTTTAAGGGTTGGGGAGTGAGACTTTGTCTGCTTCTTTTTTAACGAGGATCTTAAGTTTGTTGTTTTTGCTTTTCAACAGAAAAAGAGCACAGCCTTCTCCTCTGAGTACACCAAAAAGGCCCCGAGTGGATCTCCCACACAGGATCTCTGGAACATTGGCAGAATTGGAGGCTTGTAGCACGCCAAAGCCTGTTGATGATGTAAGCAAAGTGCTGTTGGATTGTACTGACGACGCTGCCGTGGACCCCCACTCTGAAAAAACCACTGCAGGTACGGGACGTCCCACAGTCACCGTCAGTGGGACGGAGGAGAGCCAAAGTCTAACCGAAGGGAATCAAATTGTTGAATCAAACGGAGAAACGCATGTGGAGAAGAGTATTACTGAGGTACAGAAGCAGCAGGATGATCTGAGAGACGGCTTGAAAGAGGAGCTGCAGAAAGTCACCTGCCAGCTGCAGGAAATGCAAAAAAAACTGTCTGAGGAAAAGAACTACAAGTCTCTGTTTGAGAGGGCCAAGCAGAAAGTGCAGGATCTGATGAAAGACAAACAGGCTTTAATAACAGCTGCTGGAAGAGAAACTACGCTTAGTGCTGAAGATAAAGACATTGATGAGATTTCACTTCAAGTTGGATGTTTGGTGCAGGAGCTGGATAAAAGAAACAAGGAGCTGGACGAGCTCCGTTCACAGGTTGGTGTCTCAGTTTCTAAAGTTCACGTGTCCTGATAAAACATTTCTAACTTGATCACTAACATAGACTGACTCTGAAAGGCTGCCGGTGTTTTAGAATTATTTGATTGTGAAACTCAGGGATGGGATGAGGGTTCAGGACCATAAAGTCCAAGCCCATGGAACTTGATCAAATGAAGGTAGTTTGTCTTCTCCAGATGGGTAGAGGACTCCTGCCCCAGGTGGGGGAGTTTAAGTATCTCAGGTTCGTGAGATAGGGAAGGTCAGATCGTGAGAGTGATTGGATTGGAGCTGCATCTGCTGTTATGCCATTGCTTTCTCCTCCGAGCCACAAGCACAAAGCAGATCACCCTACTGGTGGGGGGATAGTCAATCCCACTCTTGGACACCACTACAGCTTTAAATGCCCCCACAATTGGAGCAACAGGGAGTAGCCAGAGGGGTAGGGAAGCAATTCAGATTTGGCCAATGTCTCTCGACTGGCCTAGGAATGCCTTGGGGACCCCCCAGAGGAGCAGGAGGTTAGTGGCTGGAGAGAGGGAAGTCCGGGTGTCTTGACCTAGACCCCCTTTAAAGAAAACCTCTCAAGATCTAACTGACATTTTGTGACGCTTTAAAAAAATAACAACCTCAATATTGGTCTTCTGGGAATTGGGAGTTTCTCTCCAGTGCCTTTATCTTGATTAAGATTTTATTCAAATGAAGGAAGCAAATGAAATGTAAATGAATATATTATTGATTTAAGCAGCTCATTTTGGTTTTTGGTTTCACCAACATCCTCTCAACCTCTTTCTGTTCTCCATTGGTGTTCACCATCAGGTCAACAACCTAGAAGAAAGATTAAGCCTGGCTGCTGAGTGTGAAGAGCTGAGATGCAAAACGCAGCAACAAGCTGACGGCACAAGAAACCTTCACTTTCCTGCTTCACATGCAGAGAAACCAGGAGGATCAGCAGAACCTGATGAGGCCAGGAGGAGGTTTGTCTGTTGATGAATCCTTCTACTATAATTCTTTAATGACTAACAATCACCTCTAAATCTGGATGTAAAACTGTTTTTTTTTTTTTTTTTGTCCTTTCAGTTTGATTGAACTCCGTCAAAACGTGGGGCGGCTTCTTGTCTCCTCCATGCCGGCTCTTGAATTGGATCAAGTGAATTATGAATGTAACGTCATCGATGAAATCCTGGAGCAATACCTGTCCAGCTTAGACTCCAACTGATGCTTACCCCCCCCTCAAAATAAAGACATTTTTTTACAGATGAAAAAGGTGAAACGCTCGTCATGAAGGTCCTGCATAAACCTGGACTGATGAAAATGTCCCTTTTAATCACAAAAACAATCTTTTGGGTCTGGGAAGAACTTTCTTAAAAACGCTTGTAAAGCAATTTCTTTCTTTTTGAGCGTTAATACTATCTGTGTTTTTTCACTCATTTCAAACATTTATTGTTATTACGTATTTGCTTTGCTTCTCACTCCAATTTAGATCATGAGATGAATTCTTGTGTGACCATCTATGGTAGTATGGATGCTCGAACTGTTTTGTTGTAAGAGTTTTTTTTTTTCCACGAAACCAATGCTGATTTGTTTTTTATTTAGAAACAAATGCAGACACAGTGACATTTCACACGCAGGAGTATGACACCAGCTTTGAGCTGTTGTTTTTTTGTCTTTTTTTTTAACCTGTCCTGTCCAACAGCTGGGCAAACAGATGAGAGCTGAAGGCCTCTTGTGTTGGACATATTTGACTTTAACAACAGGGGTTATTAGTCTTCAGACAAACCAGAGGAATGTCTGAATAAACCCCTTTCGTAGTTGAGGCCAAACTTTATTAATTTTAATCATATTTGAAAATCTTTGGTGTTGGACCGGACGGAAAAGGAAAGGAGGGAAGAAGAGAGAGGGATGTTAGAGAGGGGGGGGGTAGGAGGGTGATAATAGTAGGAGGGGGGGGGTAGAACCATGAAGCAGCCTAATTTTACTGGACAAGTTTACTGGATGTTTATCATTACGGTAAGGTTCAAGTGCAGAACAAATCTCAAAGGGCAGGGCCTGTCCACACACACATTCAGATGCCATCAACACACCTGAGGCCTGTTGCACAAAAGTAGAATTAAGACATCCAGGATAAATGACTGAGCTGAGCTCAATGAAGCCAAAACATGTGCGTCCAGGCTTGATTGGTTGCACAAAGACCAAGCCAGGATGAGCAGACACGGATTCATTAAGCCAGGTGAAACCAATCCTGGATAGGTGCGCGCTCACGGCTCACTCAAATAGACCCCGCCACAGATCACAGATTAACTGATTTACCATGGCAACTAGAGCCGCATACTTTTCCCCGTCGGAAGCACAAATCCTCATGGAGGCATACGAGGAGGTTAAAGATATAATTAAGAAGAAAGGCAACAGCGCCACAGTGATAAAGCACACTAAAAAAAAAAGGAAATTACCAGCCAATTAAGTTTACGAACATGTAACTTGTCATCATTTCAACCAGAAAACTTTATGTTTGTAAATCTTACGTGAATGAATCGTGTCGATCGTACATAAAAATAATCCATTTTAAAGTTACTCATTTCAATCATGTTGATCCAACATGATACCATTAAATTGGATACATTAGTAATCACAAGCAATTGTGGGATACCATTTTCTTTGTCTATCTGGGCAGATTGTGAGTTTTTGTCCACATGTTTTATTGTCTAGCTGTTTTACTCTGTTTTAACTAGTGATTTAAACTGTTATGGTTATTTTTTTTCTGCACCATGAGTTAGAGTGTGGGAGAGGATGATGACCAACCCCCTTGTGCTGCAAAATGTTTATGTTCCGATGCTTAAGACAGAATTCGCTGTATTGGAGGTCCTGCCTTGTGATGTGGGACTTTGCTGTGTAATTCACGTTACTGATGTGAAAAATAAAAGACCCATTGGTTGTAACTTTGGAGAACATTATCAATGTCAGATTAACAAATAAAACTAAAGCAAAAATAAATAAATAAATTGTGTTGGGTAGTCATACAAATTTAAGTTGAAAAAACTTAGTTTAATTATGTGTGACCAATTGAAGGGATTCAATTAAGTTGGATCAACTTTTTTCTTTTGAGAGTGAGCAACAATATTAATTTAAAGTTGGGTCCAACTGCAGTATTTAGATTGAATCAACTTAAATTTATTAGTTTGAACCTAAATACATTAAGTAGGAAAAATATGATTCATTTTTGTTCAAGTAACTATCTAATCATGTGGAAATCATTTTCATAATTTTTTTATGTTCATTCAAAGTGAACGTTTTTTGAGTGTAGTTTATCTGCTTCGTTTTGTCCTTATTCAATAAAGGAACATAATGTTACACATTGTGTTTTTATATTCATATGGAATGTGTATTTGTTTATATGACAGAGTACAAGGGCCCACTGAGGAAAAAGGATAAAGTCATAAATTTATGTGGCTGGTTCTTTCTGCAGAAAAGCAACATATTCTTTTTACAGTTTTGATAGTTATGACAATGTGATACTTTATATTCTGGCACATCAGCATGTCTTCGTTTATGAAACCATACTGAAGTACAATTTTACAAAATGCCCCACATCTGTCATTTTAGCAACTGTCCTCCTTTAAAGCAACTGGTTAAAATATTATGACTTGTCTTTTTTTTCCCTCTGTGGCCCTAATATTCTATCATTTTATTTATAGCCTTATAGTCTATGGGAAACTGTAAATTATCTAATGATAGCAATCATCTAAAACTCATTATTTATCCAAAATGATTGAAATTAATGATCACAAACGTTTAAATAATGACAGTGGGTCTAGTTATATGTGATAACAATGTATAGTGAGCAGTGAAATAACTACTGGTTTCCATTTGTGGTGACTGCTGACTGACATTAAGGATGAGATTCAATAGATCCTGGAATTTAGCTAGCTCCACAGAATAAATCTCCATGGTAATTTATACCATAACATATCCTCCTGCCCCCTATCCAGCTTTAGTGCAACCGGATTGGGGATCAATTGAGCCAGGATCACCAAGATATCCTGACTGACTAACTGGTGTGAAATATTTCATTCATTCAATCATGCAAACTATTAGTGTAAAGGTGAGCTGACACCTGTGCTCAGGTGAGTGTTTATGTTCTTCTAAATGGATGGTGGAATGTGAAAAGAAGGAGGGAGAGTGCCCAGCCATCCCCACACCAAGACCCCCGCCGCAGCAGCAGCGGCAGCCAGGACCCCCCAACGCCACACGGCAGCAGGCAGAGAACAACCGCCCCCCTGGGGGATCACATCCGCCACCCAGGCCAGGGCCAGCAGGACCGCCATGAGGCCCCCAGAGCCAGAGAGCAGGGAGGCACGGGGGGAAAGAGAGCCCAACCAGGAGAGCAGCCCCCCCGCCGCACCGGGAGGGCCCAGCGCAGGGCCCCACCCGAGAAGTGTGCCCACATCCCCAGACGAGCACCTCATCACCACCCAGGAGTTCTGGGCATCCCCCTGCCCCAACCCCAGGTACGAGCCAGGACCCCCCAAGGGTGACCCACTCCGCACTCAAGGCAGCCACCCACCCGGCCCACGGTTGGTCCAGGAAGGAGCAAGGCAGGGGACAGCCGACCCCACCCAGGAGGGGGGCACCCCGGGGAAAGGAGGGGCCCACGAGGGTGTTGTAAACATGGCCCGACCAGGCTCGGCCACAGTTGGAAATTTGGCGAGGCCCAGCACCCGGGGGCAAGGACCAGAACCCACCCCAGAGGGGTACGGACACTCCCGGCTAAGGTGTAATGTGAACCCCCTCCCCCGCGCGGAGAGAGCACCGCTGGGCCAAGGAAACCGGCACCCAGGGGACACGGAAACTGTTGTTTTTAAGATGCTGTGTAGATGTTTTTTTCTCTTTTGCAGCTGTGTGATTTTTTTCCCCCTTTTCAATCGTTTAGAGCTGCCGAAGAAATTGTAACCCATGGGCCGCCCTAAATTCAATAAATGCGGAGGGCAGACATTTGTGAACTCAGAGCAGATTTGGAAATTTGCATGAGTAAATCTTCTGTCTGTCTCTCCTCAAGAAAGGCATCTAGTGAGTCTGTGTCCTTCCTTCCTTCATGCATATATTGGAGAAATGTTGGTTTAACTCTAAATCCAACAATATGAAAAACCCAATCATTGAAACATTATTTGAAAAAGCTATTTTGTTGTGATTAATATATACACAAGTACTGGTACACACATACAGTACTCAGCATCAGTGAGCACACTCCACTATATTTATCAGAAAACCTTCAGTGTCCCTTCAGAATCAACATTTTCTGTGAAATACTATACTACAAAATACACCTATAAAGGTGTGCCATTGACTGCAAACAAGATATGTTAATTTGTGCACAAAAGTGATTTTTCTAGCAAATTAATTCAAGCCTATGTTGCAGAAATGAGTACACCTCAGTCGTAAGCCCACAAACTTTCTAATGAACAGGCATTTTATCACAGGTGAGTTAAATGATTCATTTAAGAGGTGTCCAGCACACAGATGACTAGAAAAGGGCATTTCTTAACAATGAAAAGCCCTTCCCATTTCATGCTGTCATTGATGGCTCCCCATGGAAAAGAAATGTCACAAAATCGGAGAAAGGAAATCATTTTTTTGCACAAAATATATGAGGGCTACAAGAAGTTTAGCAAAGCTTTACATGTCAGTCAAAACACTATCACAAAAGTGATCCAAAAATGTAAGAAAGATGGAAGTGCAACCATCTTACAGAGACGCCCACGGGAGCTAACAGTGAGTTTTATTGCTAGAGGAGACACGCCCGCTTGGGAAGCCTGGCGGACAGTGGCGAAACGAGACGCCATCTTGGTGAGGTCGTCGGTGCCTACATGACAATGCTTTCTATAGCCTTTAGTGGCATCTAAGTAGCTTTTCTATAATTTGTATATATTCATATATCTATATATTTATACATATATATATAATTTACACATATATATATATATCATTTGTTGTTGTTAAACATCTCAACAGGAGCGTCTTCTGGTGAGAAGGGTTGAAAAAAACCACCATGCAAGTTCACTGGAGTGACCATTTCCCATGACGCCATACGTCTAAGGTGCCATTCGATTGGATGAAAGCAAGCACGCCTGCTTTACTGATGAGTTTGATTGACAGATTCATTAGCCAATGGTGACATTAGTGTGAAGAAAGTCTCAACATTCACCGCAGAGAAATCTCTCACAAATGTGGAGAGATTCACAAATGAGAGCGGGCTTGTGAATGCACATTCTAAAACTCTCACGACCTGTGAGTTCATAATACAAGTGTACCTAAAAATCATGTTTGTGAAGCATCTATTGTGCATTTCTGAAAAATGTGTTGTGATTTTGTGAAGCACTGCATGCACATTTGTGAGAAACACTTATTGTGCATGTGTGATTCATTTATTGTGCATGTGTGAAACAGAACGTGTGGATTTCCAAATTTTATATTTACTTATATATATATTTACTTATATATACTTTTGAGTAAAATTACAGTTGTGAATCAGAGCATGTGTATTTGTAAAACAGGTTGTGTGCATTTCTGATTATTGAGACGGAATTAATTCCATAATAGTGGGGGCTGGTCAGGGTGTGTGTGAATCCCCATGTTTCTGCAAAATGATTTAAATCTTTTAATCTGTAGCATGGTCTGTTGTCACTAATGACAATCTCGAGAATGCCGTGTCTTGCCATTGCTGCTTTGAGTTTGGCAATCACAGCTGCTGAGGTACAACTTTAAAGTCTTTCTAACTCAAAACACCTGCTTAGGTAGTCCACTATGACAATGTAGTCTCTTGAGTTCCAGCTAAACAGGTCAGTCCCTACACTTGCCGTGGTCTTTCAGGAATAGCATGTGATAGTAAAAGTTCTCTGGGGTTTGAGCTGCAACGCTCTTGACATATGCAACATGCCATAACTGTTTCTTCGATTTGTTTACTCTTTTGAGGTCAAAACAAGTTGTCTCTTGCTCTGCTTTTGCTCTTTTCGATTCCCATGTGACTTGAATGGATAAATTCAATCGTGGCTTCTCTCAATTTCTGTGGAATGATTCTTTTCTCACCTTTAAATACATTCCATCAAACTCAGAGATCTCATCTTTGTAGTTCCAGTAGTCCTAAATGTTATGTGGACATGATCTTGTTTCTGGCCAACCTTCAAGGATAATCTTTTTCAGAGTGGTGAGCTGTGGATCCTTGGATTTCCATTAGTCTCTTGTCACTGACTGTAATGTTGCTCATGGCTGCATACTTCTAGCCTTACATTCCCTCATTTAATGCTTGGTCCATATATGGAATGGCTTTGCAAGACAAAGTATCAGCAACTGGTATGTCTTCTCCAAGTAGGTGGGTTGTGCTGATGTCATATCTCTGTAGCTTTAAATCATTCTCTGTAGCTGTGGTGAAGCAGCAGCAAGTGGTTTCTTTATGATTGACTCCAAGGGCTTGTGGTCTGATTCTGATACTTTTCTTCCATAAATGTACTTATGAAAGCGCTTGCAGCTGAAAAGCACTGCACATAACTCTTTTTCAATCCGTGCATAGTTTTGTTCAATCTTGTTTTCGAGATTTTGACGTAGGCAACTGGTTTGCCATCTTGGAGTATGATTCCACCTAGTCCACTTTTGGAAGCATCAGCTTGGAGACGCTGATGCTTCCAAACTCCTGTACTCCTCATGGGGGTCAAAATAAGCTAGAACTGGACCTGGCTCCTGTCTTATCAGGTCCTTCATTTGCTGAAATGCTCTGTCTTGAGCTGCATCCTATTTAAATTCATTGTTCTATTTTGGCAGTTGTTGCAGGGGTGCATTGACTTCTGATAGTTTCAAACATTCGTGTGATATGTGTGGCCAAAGTAGCTTACCTCTTGCACAGAGATATGGCATTTGTCAAGATTAAGCTTCACGCTCTTTCCCTAGTACGCTCCAACATTGCTCTGAGGTTGTGATTGTGTTTCTTTTTGGTTTTCCCAAAAACCAGGACATCGTCGACTATGGCAGCGACACCGTCAATGCCTTCGTAGGTCTCATCCACACGCCTCTGGAACTTATCCTGCACCGAGATTATGCCAAATGAGGAAGCGGTATCTACCAAACACAGTGTTAAATTGGGTTAACAGAGATGATTCATGACTTGGTTTGATGTTCCAGTAGCCTTATCTGGCATCTGAATCGTTGCTCCTGCAAGCTCCGCTGTGACATCTTCAAGTGTGGGTAGTAATGTCTCTGATCTGCCTTGTTTAGTGGTCTGGGGTCTAGAAAAGCTCTGAGCTTTCCTGATTTTGGTTTTTTGACAAGTGCATTCACCCATGCTGTTGGCTCAGTGACTTTACAGATAATGCCATTGTTCTCCATGCTTTTGAGCTCTTCTTTAAGCATACTTTGCTGAGCAAAAGGTATGGGGGGAGGGCTCACAACTGGTGTATTTTCTGGATCAACGTGAAAATTACATTCCCCTGGAAACACTCCTATCCCCTGAAACTCCTCCAAGATGTTTTGTGAGTCTGTGTCAATCTTTTCCTTTGTTACTGCCATCACGATTTTAATCAAGTTTCAGTCTTTGCAGGCTTTCATTGCCAAGACTGGTGGGGAACTTGTATCAATGACATGGAAATCCAACAATTTGTTTTTCTGTTTGCATCTTAATTTTCATGTGCCAATCACATTTAGGAAGTGTCCAATGTAGACTGTGAGTCTGTTGTTTGCTGGTTGCAACGTGACATCTTGAAATAATGTTTAAAAAGATTCACTGGAATTGTGTTGGCTTGTGCCCCCGTATCTACTTTGAATCTCTTTTGAATTTTGCTTTCATTTCTGTGGGAAACTGATCCAAATGGCTCTTTGAGAGGTACAGGTTGCCGACCCCTGGTCTAGGGCTACGCGGCTCATGCTATGAATTATTGTCATTTTCTAGATAAGAATCAATTCTGTGATCTTTTCTTTTTTCAAGTCACATGTCTCTGAGGATGTTAATTTGCTAAAAGTGCTACTTTGATAAGATAATTGTTTCTATTTTAAACTTCTGCATGCGCAAAAGGAGCCCGATGAAGACTAACTGTCTTCACATGAATAGCAGTTCCCGTTTTCTGTGACAACATGACAGAAGAAGCTCTGAGCCAGCCTGGATGATTCTGTGATTTATACAGTAATTATATGGCATCAGTGTTGCTGGAATATATGTAAGATTGAAATTAGTAAACAAGTTAAAATGGGAAACAATATATTTAAAGTGCATTGTATACTTTTGAACCATATTACTGACACTAAAGGGATGAACTTTAAAAATACTTCATTGAATTAAAATGTGTTATTTCTGTAGATGAAGTTTCGAGAAGCAAAGTTCCAGAAAGGTTTGTGCTGCAGAAGAACAGATGGCAGCTCTACATGGGAATGCAAAGAAGACTAAAGTAATTTAACCATGCAGTATACATGCAAATCACCATGATGAATTTCACAGATTCATGTGCAATATAATCATTAAATATTATTTGACCTTAATTTCCAACTTTGGTATTCCTCCTCTGCCTGAAAATCTAAAATGTTTTTTAGATTTTTAGACATTTAATTTAGTCTACAGACTTTGCTACTGTTAGTTACATGCCTGGACACGTCTGATGATGGTCACATCCAGTCATTTACTGTCAGGTTTATGTGGAGTGGAAACACTCTAAAGTCACAGATCTTAATACGTGTGAATAAGAAACATTCACTAATACTTTTCTGAGACACAAACTGCTGCAGTTTACCTAACAGGTTAGCTGGTTATGCTGCTGCTACACCTGAGAATCCTGCCCACGTGATCCCCCCCCCCCTCCTCCAACTGTTGCACCTGTCATTCATTAACTTATAACTGAAGGATCTTGGATCTGTCTGTAAACACCCACCTAGAAATTACGTTTAATGCTGTTAACTGCTTAATTAGATCAAACTAACGTACCTCCATACTTAACTGTAGATGACGAGACTGCATTTCCTGATCTTGATAGTGATCTTTGTGTCTTTAGTGATGTAGAAACTGTGAAACATCTTTACTTTGAATGTTTGCATGTAAAAGACTTTTGGTCTTCTTTTCGTAGTTGACTGAAAACAGAAAATATCATCATAAACCCTTTAAATTGGAATACCATTAAAATTCAATTACAATTAATTGATAAAAATCTGGACTTTCTGATTAATGTACTGATTGTGATTTCAAACTTAGTATTATACTGTAATAGTCCCTTTTTTAAATAATATTTTTTGCCTACCTTTATCTCATCATTGATATTGATGTCATTAACAGACATGTCGTGATTGTTTGTCAAAGACTTGCTTTAAATAAATAAATAAATAAATAAATAAGGCTCAGATTACAAACCATTACCAAATTGAAAACAAAACAAAAAGACCCTGTGGCCGTATCGGTCACGTGACTTTTCCTGCACATATACGCGCACGGACACTGGGTTTCACTTTCTGATCTCCACAGGTGAGCAGACGCGTCTCTGTTGAGGAACCATCAGCATCTGTTTCACTGGAAACATGGCAGCGCAGGCTAGTGGCGGAGTTCCGCTGAGCACGGTAAGTTTCACTTTCCTTGGCTGATTAAAATGATTTAAAACGTTTACTTTCAAAATGAAAACGTCGAGTTTGCATTTGTAGTTAAGAAGAATCATAAACATTGTCCGCCTGTCTCATTTAGACGGCAGAAAACGACAACAGCGACACCCACAGGTCACATTACTCAATAGGACTCCTACAAGACCGTCAGGGATGGTGGACTCCTCTGCAATGGAGTACAATCAGGATCTGATGAACAGTTTACGTTTGAGTTTTATGTTTTATTAAACGACTTATGTGCTTTTATTTTTTTAATTGTCACAACAATGTTTTTTTATTTGAATTGATTTGATTAATTGATTTATTTCAAGCATTGTAGTCAAAGCAATAAAGAATTTACACATTCAAACTCATTACAGAAATGATGAACTGAATAGATTAAATAGACAGAAATCAAGACAAAATAAAAACATCACTTAAATCACATTAGCTTAATTAAATATAGTGACTAACTAAAGTATAAGTAGAGCTTGATTTATTGCTTGAAAAGGAGTCAGAAGAAGCAAGTTTATATAATCCCACCCCCACTGACTTCATTCATTTCATAGTTTTACAGTTTTTGAAATCCGGTTTTTTATTTTATTAATTTTTTTGCAGAATTGCAGAATACAAAAAACACAAAAATGCAGCAATTATGCAAATATTATGTACAATACAGTTCTGAATACAGAAGAAACTTGTTATAACCTTAAGAAAATCTTAATTATTAAGAACATTCACAGAAGGAGAAAAAAAATGAAATAAAGAAATAAATATAGACAGTTGGAGATGCGAGAGTAAACTTTTGCCATTAAGCCAAGAGATTTACAGATGTTAATCGTTTTGAGTCTTTGTATTTTTTGAAGCTGAAATTAAGTTCATATATTGCTGCACTTCCAATTTAAACACGAAGAAATCAGGTTTTTTATTAGAAAATTCTCTTTTGTGAATATGAAATTCAGCCAATATTAACAACATGTTTAGAAAAAAGAAAGCATCACGATCGTTGAGCCAAAACTATGAAAACCAAATATGACGTTTTTAAATCTTTTCAACCAATTTGCAATGGAGCAAAATAGGCCACATGTCTTTTGGCCAGTCTAGTGCACTAGCAATCCTTTCAAATGCATTGAAATACGAGTCGACTGACTCCCTGAATGCTGGTACAAGTGCAATATTTTTACTGACATCAAAACTGTGCTTTGGTAAAACGTCCCCCGATTTTTCAGATAGAGAGTGTTGAAACTGTCCTGAAGAAATTTTCATGGCTTCAAGTTCTATCTGGCGGTGCCTGATCTCTTTTTCGGCTTCAATTTCTAATTTCTTCACCTGGAGACGTAGGTCATACTCTGCTTTTCTCGCCCTCTCCTTCTCTTCTGCTTCCAAATGGAGTCGAGTTAGCCGTACTTTAAGTTTGGCACCGGAACCAGAAACATGAGGAGAGGATGCATCAAAGCAGGGCAAGGTGACAGGCATTGCAGGAACACCCTCTGGTGGACGAATGAGTGGGATATGGTCCTTCATATCTGAAACAGAAACACCAGGAGAAACAGCCTCCCCCATAAGAGCACGGTCAGCATCCATAGGCTCTCCCAGAGCACTGATCTGAATTAACTTCCCCACCACATGGTTTTTAATTTCTCTTTTCAGGCTTTGCTTAGAAACACTAATGCCAAAATGAGCAGCAATAAGCAAAAGATCATCCTTGCAACATAAGTCAACTTTAAGATGGCCAGGGTGATCCAAAAAGTCCTGTAAATCAAACATTGTGTGAAAATAAACGTAAATATCAAACACAGGTTAACAATATCCCGGATGAGCCCCCAATTATGTTACGTTCACCAACATACAGGTCTAGGACGGAGGTGTACGTAACATAAACACACACAATGAGGAACTTTTAAAGATTTTATTGAACTTGGAGAAGGGGAGGTAGGGACTAAGGTTGGGCCAAAGGAATGAAATTAATAGAACAAAACCCAGCCTGACTATCAAAGCGCTAAAACTAAAAACAGGAAAACAAAAGACTCACTGCCTTGTCTATAAAGTGGTGATAAAACATACAAGGGGTGGCACCAACCAACTTACCTAGTGTGTCTAACAGAAAGTAAGCTGCATGGGGTGTACAGGGTACCCTGTCTTACCTGTCCACAAACCTCCCACAATCTCCAACACAACGCGCTCAAAAGATTCATCTGGTTGTGATCCAGAAAGAGCTCTCCTCTCCAGTGCTTCACAGGAGCTTATATGCAGGCCTGGTGGCTGGATCTGGGGCCTGATTGTGCATGTGACAAACATGTTACCTTTGCTTCCCAATACAATGTTTTGTAATCAACTTTTAAAAAACTATTTCATGTGTATTAACATATGGACTTTAGCTAGGTTGTCCAAAACAGTCTTTTCTTATGTCTTGCGTTTGAGAAAGTGTGAAGGCCAACTGTGCCTGTATGAACTCCAGATGCTGCTCCACCTCTGTTTGTTAGGCAGATTCGTTTTTGATTAATAAAGAAGACATGCCACTTTAAATATTTACCTAATAATGGTTTTTGTTAGCAAGTTTTAGCTGTTGCATTAAGAGGAAGTAAGAAATTTCAACATTTCCTGTGTTTCTGAACTTGAGTTCAGGGTTTACAAAAAAAGGGGTTTAGGAAATATGGATAGTTCACACACTCAAAGAGCAAAAGGAGAGGAATTTATAAGAAACATATTAGCAAACAATGCTATCATAAATATCAAAATATCTTTCATCTATTTAAAGTTTGAACAAGCAGTTTAGATTTTTATTGTTAGAAAACAGACTAAATTTTTTTTTTTTTTTTGCTTTACTGAATCCAGGCTTTTATGCTGAAAAGAGGAAAACCGGAAGAGATCCTCTAGCAAAATGTTATAATTGTACATTTAGCCAATGATTTTTAAATTTTTTTTAAAAGCACTGTTTTAAACTTTGTGGGGGACATTATGCGTATGTTTGAACACTGAGTGTAATAAGCTCGTTTGCTTGAATGAAAAAAATATATACATTGTTTTGCTTCAAGAGGAAGTCGCTTAGGCTCCGCCCACCACCATCTGTTTCATTGGAAAAATGGCGGCGCTGGCTAGTGGCGGTGTTCCGTTGAGCACGGTAAGTTTCACTTTCCTTGGCTGATTAAAATGATTTAAAACGTTTACTTTCAAAATAAGAAAAGTCGAGTTTGCATTTGCAGTTAAGAAGAATCATAAACACTGCCACGTTGGCGGTGTTTATCGCCGTCTGATAACCCATTTATGTTTAGGATGTTATAGCCACCCGAAAACTAAACAACATACATTGTTCGAGTTCTGATCGTTAATGCATTTGAACATGAAGACAGTTACATTTGGTTTTTGTAAATAAATCTAGGATGTGTTCCTCCAGGAATTCTCCAGGGGCCTGTTTCAGAAAGGAGGTTAAGTGTAAACTCTGAGTGAGTTAACCCTGAAATTAGGGAAACTCTGGGTTTTCCGTTTCAGAATGGGAGGTTTGTTAAACCAGAGAAAGCAGAGTAAGTCAACCCCGTTTCTGAAAGAGAGGTAACTTATACTCGGAGTCAGTGTCCATGGTTACTTATGCTGTGAACCTAACCTGGTCGGGAGCAGGTTTTATTCTCTAAACTCGAGGTTTCTGCCGGTCCCCTCCCCTTTTTAAAGACAAAGCGGTATTTTTCGTTTTAACCTTCATTGCCCACAATTCCGTCACACAGAGACAAGCTAAGTGACAAGAATGACTTGTTCTTTTTTGGAGGACCCAATAGAGGAGAAGGCTGCATTAATTCATAGAGAATTACCACAACAAGAAAAAAAGATAAATAAAAAAAGAATACCACAATGAATAAATTCAAGTCACAATTTATTTGGTCGTCCTTATTTCCTACAAATTGAAAAGCAACAGTAAGAATTCAATATTCTCCCAAAACCTTTATAGAATTCACCAATCACAATACACACCATACCTGTAGCTTGTGTTTTAGGATCTCAATTTCCAGATCTGACTTAAGGATCTGTCCATCTAAGTAGGACATCTCTTTATCAGTTTTCTCTATTTGTTTAATACAGTAGTGTGGGGTTAAATCCTGTTCATTCAACAAGAATTCCATAGAATAACACTCTGGCATTTACTGTACGTCACTGAACTGTGTTCATCCAGTTTGATGGACCCCCCCCTCCTCCTCCTCCTCCTCCTCCTCCTCCTCCTCCTCCTCCTCCTCCTCCTCCTACATCCATGACATGCTCAAATTTTACCTGATTGAATTATGTTTTATACTTCATTTTTAGCAGCTGCCATGTTCTTTTAATTCCTGCAGGATTGCATCTACATGAAAATGAAATCAGGGACATTGAATTAGATTAATGTAACAATTACTTTTTGGAAACACAATTTGCTAGTACTGCTTACTTTCTTAATCCAATATAAACCTATACCACTTGATCAATACAAGGGTAGACAAAAGTTCACTTTTAAAAACACAATTGAATGTATTAATATTAAACTGACCAATGTTTGCAAGAGGGGAAGGTTAACATAAAAAGTCCTCTAAACATTACCGACGTTAAATGCATTTTTCCCCCAGATTGGTTCTGTACACTATGCAGCATTTCATGCAATTACACCAGGAATAACACTTCAAAAGTACACCGAAATATCGCCATTTTTTAATTTCACATCTTACGCTATTTAAAAAGTTATTACAGCCAATATTTTATAACAATGATTTAAATGCAAACTTACGCATTAACTTGAGCAGCTATGTTTTCCCACTCTAACTGTCTCTGTTTTGCAGATGCAGCGGTGTTGCTTTTCTTCTGGAATATGTGCTCATATTCACTGTAACTCTGCAGCAGCACGTCAAGTTTAGCTGGCGAAAAATATGCAGACCTCTTTGTTTCCACGGTTGCCATGGGGACTCGTAATATATGCGCTCCATTGATAATGGCTTCTTATGGTCGCGGTGCGCACGCTAAACTCCGATTCAGTCCACTCAGAGTTGATTAACCTAACTCCGATCAGCTTCTCTGAAACAGAAAACTCTGAGTTGCTAATCTCTCGGTAGACCAACTCAGAGTTCAAGTTTAACCTCAGAGTTGGTTGAACCTCCTTCCTGAAACAGGCCCCAGGAATATAAAAACTCAAGTGATCTGACAGGAGTTTCCTAAATTTTGGATGTCACTAGTACGGCCATAATGGACACCTGTCTAAAAATTAAATTAGTTTGTATACACTTGATAAAATACAATTAACATAAATGGTTCATTGCCCTTTCATATGCCACTTGTGCTTCTGTTTTTCTTTTTAAATTCAAAGCATCCAAACCGTTTTGTTGTTGTTTTGAACCTCCATAAAGGATTTTTCCTGAATCCTTCACGCTGTAAAGTATACGATAGTTGACATTTGGAAATATCTTTAGAATTTAAGATCTTGTGCGTTTTTCTAGAACGTTGCTGTGCATTTAAAGACCCACTCTAATCATCTTTTGATCTGTTGTAAAAGCGTTCCCAGTGGTCTTTTAATGATGATTATGCTGATTTTAGTCAATAAAAACGACATAACTGCTAAGACATAGTTTCTGCAGAGCGGCAGGAGTTAATCAGAAATTCACCACTAAGTTGTGGGTTGACATGGAGAAGGCCATCACTTCATTCCCATCATACCTTTGGATACACTCTCCCTCAAGCTCACAGCCCCTTAAAACCCCAAGCTAACATTAGAGGTGCAACAATAATGTCGATAAATATCCAAGCTATTTACTTTTGAGCCAGATTCCAGCTCAGACAAGGAAAACAAAGACGTACGTGGATTTATTTGTCTGCAAGTGGATGCAGCAGAATGGAGAGTCCGTGGAGAGAAAAAAACAAGAAACCGTAAGGGTGTCCATATGAAGGGACCCTCTCCCAGGACGATGTACCAGGACTGTTCAAGAAGAATTGGCTTATGCATCTATACGGCTACATGTTTGAATAGTGTAGCAGATGGGCTTCACACAGATGGCACTGGGGGGCAGCTGGGGGTGTGAGACGAGCCAGAGGCAGGGTCCACGGCCAAGTCCAGGAGCAGGAACAGGGACGAGCCAACAGGAATCTGGAATCACTCCCACGCCCCCGGAGGGAAGTGGGAAAGAGGGGACAACACATGAATCACACTGCACCAAACAGAGTCATGGAGAACTAAATGATGAAAAGGAAAGTAGATGAGAATAGAGGACAGAACCCCGGTGCACCATACTTTCTCCAGCTTCTAATATCTAGCAGCCTACTAACAACTAATTGTAGTTAAAAATGAAATTCAAACATGTTGAATCACTGTATGTAAATTACAAGCACTATGGTACATGTAGCAGATGGCAATAATAATAGCAATAATAATAAAAAATCAACATTTTTAGAATATCAATATTAATATAATATCAATCTAAGCCCACGCAGGAGGAATGCACCATACTGGTCTGGTTTAAACTATGTTTCCTCTGAAGAGAAATGTGTCTGTTGGATGTAATAAAAATTATAATTATTCCCCCAAACGTCATGACAGTAGGTCAGATAGGTGGAGCAATAAGTTAAATATTATCTGATTACTCACTTGCCTGTCCAAATAGGAATGGTTTTAGCCTAACTCTGAATGTAGAAGCCATGTCGCTCTCCCTTACATGAGCTGGGAGTTTATTCCATAATCTTAGTTTTTTTAATATATCTCCTCCATTACCAAAAAAAAAAAAAAAAAAAGCAACAAGAACATGTTAAACACAATTGGAGTGGGTCTTTATATGATGCTGTCTGTAAGGTTCAGGATCTGTTGATGCAGATTTAGCAAGTCTCTGGTTTCGTCCTTCAATTCAGAAAAATTAATCTTGTTTATTTGATTTTGAAATATTGTAAGGTAACCTACAATATCAAGACTTTTAAATGTGTGTGTGCATTCTGTCACGTTATATTTTTGTCCATAAAAAATATGCCCTGTTTCTTCTAACACCAGTCTCCTTATGACCTTGGATGTTCTTAAACTGTTTACATTGTTTCAGCCCAAACTAAAAAGATAATTTTTTTCCCACTGCTTTTGTTTAAAGTACTTCACTCCTAGTGTTTTAGTTTACTTCTTCTAAGTTTTGCTGTATGCTGTTAAAGCTTTTATGTCCCAGTAAAGGCTTTAGAATGATCTCTGACTATAAAATGTGTTATAAAATAATCTTCACAAACAAAGCTGCTCTGCCTAATTCTTGACGTCAGTGTTGGTCACTGTGTCTTTTATAATATAATTCCACACTGGTAAGCCCTACAAAACCTTTAATTGTGTGTTATTTGTATGTTTACCTCCAGTTACAAACACACATGAGAAAAATCACACATCTGTTTTAGATTTGACAGATTTTCTCATTATGTTTGTCAAAGGTACTGTCTCTCATTTGGGGTTAAAGTTTAACATCAAGTCAAACTAACTGGTTATTGTTGCAGCTTGCACCCAAGTATCTCCACACCAACTCTACCAGCCACACCTGGCCCTTTAGCGCCATCGCTGAGCTCATAGGTGAGTCATCATCATAAGGTGTATTACTATGTCACCGATTATGTTATGTATTATTAAATTATTTAAATATAGAGGAAAAAAGTAGGTGAACATTTTCAGTGATCGTTGCTAATCCCACTTTCCCAGACAATGCCTATGATCCAGATGTCAGCGCCAAACAGTTCTGGATCGATAAAACTATTATTAAAGAAAACCTGTGCCTCACCTTTATGGATAATGGAAATGGACTGGACCATGAAACTATGCATAAAATGCTCAGGTATAGTTTGTATTTTTTTTTTAAGAAAATGGGTTCTGTCTTTAAACTTCTCTTTGCATTTCTGAAATTTAAAACAATATTCTTTCCTTCTTTACTTTTGTTTGAAACAGAAACAGAAACAGATTTTTAATGTCATTTCCCAAGTAACAATAACATATATATATTTTTTCTTATTTTAGTTTTGGATACAGTGACAAGACTGCAATTAAAGGACACGTGCCCATTGGGATGTATGGAAACGGCTTTAAGTCTGGATCTATGCGTCTGGGAAAAGACGCCATTGTCTTTTCCAGGTCAAAGAGTGGAATGTGTATTGGGATGCTTTCCCAGACCTACCTGGAAAAGATTGGTGCCAATCAAATTCAGATACCGATTGTTTGCATAACAGAGAGGAACCTTGAGCAGCTATATCCTTTTTAACTGACAATCTTTCATTTATTCGTTCAGCCTATCTGGATGATTGGCGGTTAACTGGTTCTGTGTAACCTGTTTGACTGTTCTGTTTGTCTGAGCTTTGAATTGATCACACATTGTTTTTCTGTTTGTTCCAACATGTTCTTTGGTGTTTTCCTTCACTGTCTTCACTTTCGGTCAGAGCGGAGCACAGAGCCAGTCTTCAGGATATTCTGCGCTATTCTCTTTTCCAAACACAGGGGGAACTGCTCGCTGAACTGGACGCCATCACCTCTTCCTTCTCACAAACAGGCACACGAATCATCATTTGGAATCTGCGCAGGTCTGTCTGTTTTACATTTTGTCAACAGCCAATCAGGTTGCAGAACACAATTAACTTAAAGAGCCTATACCATCTAAAATCAGCTTTTTGAACTTTTAAGTGTATCATAATGTTAATTTCTCATGAAAAGCAACCCCAAAGCGGTATTTTGATCCGTTAACACATTTCTGAGTATTCCTCTAAAAACCTGTTCTCTGAGCACCAGCCCCTCCCAACCCACGAAAAAGAGCAGGTTCTCACGAGCTGATATAGATAAGTGAGGAACCGCCCCTTCCAGGAAGAGCCTGTGCTGCCAGTACCGCCTCCAGGCTAACAAACACAAACTTTCTTCACGAAGCCAGCAGTTTATTGGCTAAAACGCTTTTATTTTTGATGCACAATATGGACATCCATAATTGTAAAAGTTTGGATGTTGTTTGTTTTCGTGGGTGAAACGCAGACACGCTGCTGAGGCGACTCTAGGTTGACATCATGAACGGCATCCACAAGGAGTGATAGGCGGTGCCTCAGAGATCAAGTCGTCATGCTTCCGGATTGGAGAAGAAAAAAGCATCTTAAATTGCCCTGAAAGAAATCGGCAACACCATAAAAGGTGAACCGGAATTTAGTGTGGAACAAGTGTAAATCAAATTAAAGCCGCAAGCGCCGTTGTATGGCCCGCAGACGCAACCCGCCTTCCACGCCCAACTTTACGCACCACCACCGCCCTCACCCCCCACCTCTGATGAAGGCTAGTCAAAGCTACATATAGTAATAATGCTAACTATGTTAATAATGCTAACTATGCTAGCTATGCTAAAATGGCTAAAAGTGCTAGCATTGCGTTTAGCATCATCAACTCTCTCAGAAAAACACATTGCTCAAAATGCTAATCATGCTAACTATGCTAGTTATGCTAATATAGCTGAAAGTGCTAGCATAGCGATCAGCATCATCAACTGACTCAGAAAAACACGTTGCTCCATTGGTGAGAGCTATATGTCATAAGCTGATGAAAAGCCCACGTTTTTTCAAAATGGCGGCTTTTTTGTTGATTTTACCTCCATAGCAACCATTTTATGTTTTGGTTGACTGGGGATGACGAACAGATGGACGTCAGTTTCAGACGGATTGGAAAAAGTCAACTTTTTGTTGTCCCTAGCAACAGTGGTTTTATGCTTACCACGCCTACATTCCTTATATGTCAATATCCAGTGTTTTTAATTATGTTCATTAAAATTTCACAGTATTCCATTGAAAAAAAATAGGAGTTATAACAGTGCGCCACTTTGCTAGCTTGCCGCAGTATTTATTAATATGTCTAATTATCCCAAGTTTGATTAGTTATTGTATGAATGTAGAACTGATGATTATATTGCTTTTGTGTATTATTTCTTCTTAATTGCTTGAAATAAACCATTTCAAATCAAATCATTTCAAAATCGCTCAAACAAAAGTGTTGTTTTCCCATATCGTGGGAAAACAAAAAAATTGCCAATTCTCAGAGTTTGCCACAAAATGGCTGCCAAGCTGTAGGTCATGTGGCCGTCCCATAATGATTTCAAAACTTCTTTGGGATATCCCCAACACGTGTGTTTTGGTTTCGTAGCTGGATTTTTTAAGTACAATTTTTTTTTCGGCCCCATACACGATTTTCGTCCCATTCATTTTTATGACTGGATCGCTGCCCGTGATGTCATCGTCGTCGGGGGGGGGCATTGACTTTGTGGAAAATTCTTTTGCAATCTATCCCAGGTGTGTGCACGTTTTGATGACTTTTGAGCATGCGGCGGGGGTCACATTTTCGCTGAAAGGCGGCAAAGTCATTACAACTGCGAAAACAATATGGTCCTTGCAGTCAGTGACTGCTGCTGCGGGCCATAATAATGAATCCCTCTGTAATTTAGCAGAGCAAACGTGTTTGACACTTAAACATATGCAAACATCTGCAGTAGGGATTCAAAGGTTCACTTTCCCCACAATTGGGTTCAAAGGTGTAACGTACAGTCCGGTTTTAAACCAAGAATTGTGACATCCCAAATACTTTCAGAACATAAATGGTTTGGTTGCTCATTATTTTTTCTGATGTGTTTTTATTAACAGAACGGTGACAGATGCCCCAGAGTTTGACTTTGAGACGGATCGCTATGACATCCGAATTCCCTCCGAGGTCTATGAGGCAATCGGTGACCCTTCAAAAGTTTCAGACAGGATGACATCCCATATTCCTGAGACTGTTTACTCTTTACGGGTGAGAAGCAGAACACTTCCCCAGCTTTAGTTTAGTTGAGATGATTGTCTTTATGGTTGTCTTGGTAACGCTGTAGTTTAAGTTTGTCTGACTGGACGATGTGCATAAATGAACAAATTGCTCGTCTGCATCGATTAAAGTTACTGTGTTTATTGTGTGCAGGCATATTGCAGCATTCTGTACCTAAAACCTCGGATGCAGGTGGTGTTGCGTAGTAAGACAGTCAAAACGATGCTAATTGCTAAAAGCCTGGCCTGCATGAGAAAGGACTTTTACAAGCCCATCTTCCTGGTATCCTTGCATGGAGGTATCACTGCTGTACTTTTGTAAACGTTTCTTTTCCTGCTTTATATGTTGTTTCCTTAAATGTTGTTCTAGAACAAACGTATTCCCATACATTTTGGTTTCAACACCAAATCAAAAGATCAGTACGGTGTCATGATGTATCACAAAAATAGGCTGATCAAAGCTTATGAGCGTGTGGGCTGCCAGCTCAAGGTCAGTAGCGTCCACTAAAGACCTTTAACTCAGCATGACCTTCAGGGTTTGTAATGTTAGCATGTGCTGCATTTTACAGGCCAACAACATGGGTGTTGGCGTCATTGGGATCATAGAGTGCAACTTCCTGGATCCAACACACAACAAGCAGAGCTTCATTGAGTCTGATAAGTACAGGTATGAACAGAAAATGTGGAATTACAGTTTGAATTGTGTCCTTATTCACAGTTCCTCTTTATTAAACATTTCTGTAAGTTTAACCAGATTTACTTCTCTAAACAGAAAAACCATGAACAATTTAGGAATAAAACTTGAAGAATACTGGAAGGAGACGCAGTACAGGATGAAAAAAGAAGACCCAACCAACTCCATACCGGTGGAGGACACCATGTAGGTATAATCTGCTCTGACTGGCACCTTGTAATCATGGAAAGTAGTTGAACCAAACTGATTCTTCAGGAAGCGACCGGACCAGAACTGGGTGCAGTGTAATGGCTGCCTGAAGTGGCGCAGACTCCCAGATGGGATCGATTGCAGCAAGCTGCCGACTGAATGGTTCTGCCGGATGAACCCGGACCCTCAGTTCAGGTAAAATGATGTTAGTCTTCTTGAGTTTGGTTTGATTCGTTGGATTTATTGAAAGTCTAACTCTTTTCCACTTGCTCCTAATTAGATTAGGGACCAAATGTGTCCGGTCTGAATACACCCTTAAGTGTTCCTAACAGCAGCCACCACACATCAGTGACTCAAATCATTGCAGAGAACATCTTTATTGGGGGTCTTATTAGGGGTAAAACCCCCAAATCCAGCACCTTAAATAGTGAGTTTCAAGTTCCTGCACTTGGGATCCATTTAGTTCAGACCAACCAAATGGTTCAGTTTTGTGGAAGAACCAATGTGGAGAATAAATGTCACACACCCAGGTGGGTGACCACCAATGGGACTTTAACCTAAAAACCATTTCACATGACCACAGTACATGTTTACATGAAAACATTTAAGGTTGCATTAAATTAATAAATTGATCAATTAGTTAGTTGTAGTTCTTAAAGTGACGTCCCGGCTTAGTGATTCTTTTGACAACCTATACATAGATGAACTGTTGTCTGCACTTTATAATACTCACAATCACTGATAACACATATATTTCACTCTAAATGTTCTGTTAAGTCCTGTATACCTACACCATAGTATCATAACCGTCTACTTCTATTCTACTATATGGAAAATCATCCACTTTCCTCTAAATACGAGGATAAAAATGATCTTTTTTTATGAACCGTATACCCAGGTTGTGCTTATAGTCAGTCCTTGGTGAATCAGATGTTCAATCATCTGCTTAAACCCTTGACTTTTGATTCTGTGCTCTGAAGTCTTCAAGGGAAGGAAATGTGATCATTTCAGAGCAGCTGGTGGTTCTGCTCTTTAGTCTGGAAAAGATCATGGAACCATTAGTTGAGATATTGTTCTCAAGTGAAGAAAATTGAAGATTTTTGCCAGTTTTTCTAAAGAATAATTATGATGGACTCTGGAGTTAAATACCCAAAACAGATTTTAGAGATCCTAATAGATTATGTTCAATACTTTACAGGCTACCGTACTTCTAATGCAGTTCAGCAGTATGCTCATGAGTGGGATACTGTACATAATATTGTGTCATCTTTTTCTTTGAATTCTGATGGAGTTTGACTTGGATTGTGTTTATCTAAAATTAGGACTCGCTATGAACAGATCGTCTTTAGACAAACGGCAGAAAAGCTTTCAAACTGAGGTTCAAAGAACTGAATTTGTCCATATGTGACAATGACAGCATGATTATTTTAAGATGTTTTAATCTGGAAGAAATTGAGGGATTTAGAGAATTCTAGATGCAAATCAATCTAGAGAAGAAACTAATCTTGAGGGGTTTAGACTTAAAACCTACCTTCTTACTGATTTTTTTTTGGATTTCTAGCTTTGTACAAACCTGAAGAAATGTGAAACGATGTTGTCATGTTTGCTGTCATGTTCTCTCACGTTTGGTGCTTCTTTTGATTTGATTTGATTTGAAATGGTTTATTTCAAGCAATTAAGTAGAAATAATACACAAAAGCAATATAATCATCAGTTATACATTCATACAATAACTAATCAAACTTAGGATAATTAGACATATTAATAAATATTGCTTGAAAGGGAGTGGAAGGAAGTGAATTTATATAATCCCACCCCGTTATACTATAACCATTTTATTACATGATTTATCAATATCCGGTTCCTAGCTTTTATCAGACAGAATTAAGAATCATAAAGTATCAATACAGCACATGACAAAGATGAATTATTTAATTAATTATGTAAAAAACAACTATTTTAGAAATCAACATGGCAAATGCAGATCAGTTATCTAAAATATATGCAGATTATGTTACTTATAAAAGTCATTCATATGATTAAAACATAATACTATATCAGTAAAATAGACACAACACTGATTCAGGAATTTTCATAATAAAATTTCATCAAGTATCAAAAGTTAAAAACATGCAAAATTATGTTACATTAGGAAAGATTTTTGAATCAATTTATCAATTTTTGGAGCAAGTGAAGTAATATCATTAAACATCAATCAATTTAACCATTTTCAATAAGTGATTAATCATTTGTTTTACTTTTTTTATATATTTTTTTTTCTTTTTCTTTCTTTCTTTATTCTTTTTATATATATAATAAAGTAATGCTGTAAGGGAAAATAAAAAGGGTCCATAATCTGTCGATTGTCCAAGGTTGGCATTTCTTCTTCTGCTGAATAACAGCTGTTCTTCTGGGTTCAAAACAGTTTATAGTTCTCTTCCATGTTATGTCTGCAGACATTAGATTCAGGTCCATATCCTTCTTCAGCTGATATCAGCTGCGGTGAAAGTTGAGGTCAAGTTGTCTGCATGTCAGAACTCTCTGCTGTTATTCAGGTGTTCTTTCACTGGGCAATACACTTTGGAGCGACCACTTCCAATGAAAAATCTATGTAAACGCACATGTATGCGTGTTTCAGGCTTCCACATTCAAAACTCTTTAAGACAGTTTTTGGGCTGTACATCCAAAACACGTAGCCATTGAAAGCGCTTTGAAACTTAAACCAGTTTAACTTTGACCAATCTTGGACTCAGATGTGGTAGTGACAGATGGATGGTCCTTTGAAAATTGATGATGGAGGAAAAATGAATAAAAGCAGCTCGCGCCCGACCTGAATTATATGACACCAAGTCTTTAATATATCCAAATACATCTGTGAAAGAAAAAGCCTGGAGCCAGATTTGTGATATTTGAACCACAAAGCCTCCTCCGACTGTGAGTACATAGGCTAGTATCAGTTAGCAACAGTCCAGTGTGAACACTATATGTTAAAAGTGCATTAAAAAAAACCTGCGTTCTGCGTGTTTTTGAATGCACCACACATGCTCGTTGTGTACGCAGCATTAATGTTTCTCCTTTTTGCTCCTACAGGAGCTGCAATGTAGAGGAGGAGCCAGAAGACTCAGATGATGAACAACCATCATATCGCAAAACCTACAAAGAACAGTGAGATCAGTTTCATTTTCAGGAGATAAAAAATACTTGCATGAATTTTTAATAAAATTTAATTCATTACAGGGAGAGGAAGGACAAGATGAAAAAAGAGAAAATACAGCAGGTACACCATCTGCTACTGTGAGGCAGTTGTATTTAACCCTGTTGTCTAAATGTTTTACTGATGAAATAACTATTCAATTCTCTTAATATTTTTAAATGTCTTTTTGTTGTACGGCTCGACAAATTCTTGAACGACAGGAGAAGGAGCGTTTTGCTGCTATCGCTGCACAAAACAACGCTCTCAAAAAGCAACAAGACAAGCTGAGACGACAGCTGCATCAAATGGTACATATGCTTTATTGCTGAAACGCGACTTCAGAATGTGCTTTCAATGTACGGATACATAAGATAATTAGATCTGGTGGAAGCGAGGATCATTGGCTGCTAAGTCATGGCTGGGGGGAGTGTATCCAGACAGCAGAGGGTGGAGGTGTGGAAGAGTTTAGCAGAGGTGGCTTCGTGTTTGCTGTGGTGTTGGACAGACTAACAAATAAGGGTTAAACAGGACCATGATGTTTGAAGATGACACTGTGATCTGTAGTGGAGGAGCAGGTGGAGGAACATCAGCTGGAAGATCAGCTGCAGCAAGACGGCGTATCTGTGTGTAAAGGATGAAGTGGAATAATGAGGTTACAGGGAGCAGAGAGGAACAGATTATGGAAAAGAGGGGAAGAGTCGTAAACTGGTTGACAAGAGTCGGCAAGAATGAGAAGAAAATAAAAACAACCATGCTGTTGGTGGTTTAGAGACTGGAGGCTGAGCTGGAAGCTGCAGAGCTGAAGATGTTGAGGTTCTCTTCGGGGTGACAAGGATGGGTAAGAGCAGGAATGAATCTATCAGAGAAACGGGTCGTGTTTGATGTTTTGGAGATAAATGCAGGGAAGCAGACTGAGATGTTTGGACACATTCAGAGAAGGAGCACGATGATGTTGGTAAAAGGTTGCTGAGGTTGATGCTACCAGGAAAGACCAAGAGACCCAGAAGAAGACGAAGGAGGATTATTATGGATGTAGTGATGGACGTGCGGGTAGTTGGTGTGAGTGAGGAGAAGACAGAGGGAGGGTTCTCTGGCGCCCCCTAAAGGAAGTCAAGAACAAAGAAGAAACCACATTTATGTTGTAGTCAATTCTAGGTTTGAACTTTTTATAGAAAGATATTTTATTTCTTGTCATTTTTCTCTTAACTTTTTTTCTGTGCACGTACTTCTATAAAAGCCTTCTATTATTGAAAATAAGTCATAAAAGAGTTTAGACATTTAAAGCAGAAAAAAAGTTTCAGAGTAAAGGAAAATAAAGCTTTAATTTTTACAAATATGGTGTACGTAGCATGGGAGACGTTTGCACAGGTGAATTCCTTAGCAACCACATTTATTAAAAAAAAGTTCATAAAATTTAGTCTACAATCACTGAAATTCTTCTTCCAAATTTTTGTTTTGCAGCTCAGGATTTGACCTACCTCTAAAGTGAAAAAATTAAAATTATGTTTTCAAATCTGAAACAGTAAACCTGTGAGTCAGAGGATTCAGTGTTTGCCAGCAGTTATATGGAAACATCATACTGTTAACATGATATTTTTAACTATTCCAATTAACAATTCCAAACGTTGGAGTTTTATAACGAAGAAACCAGATCTGAAAACGTCTGGGTCTCAGTACCATAATAGGATTTTATAAATTGAAAGGATTATTAGAAAAACGTTCTCTACAACAGTTTCAATCCATTTGGATGGAAATGTTCTTCATCTTAAAAAGTAATCTCACAGCATGCATAGAGTAAAGCTGCATAAATGTTTTAGAGCTGGTTTTGTGATTTAAAACAAAGAATCGTATTTAAAACTGTTATTTGAAGGGGTTGGCAATAATAAATGAAATAATATAGAAAAATATCAGTGAAGAATAAAAGAATAAAGCCCTTAATATTTTCTCTCCAGGCTTCGGTCCAGCATGCAACAATTTACTTTCCCCTCGATTCGGTTCAAACCTGAATTTTTTTCTTTTGGGTTCATGGTTTTGTTTCAGTTGGTACGATATATGATTTGAGTATTACAAAGCAATGAGAATATGTAAAAAAAATCTTTGCGGTTATTTGCCAATAAGCAAATAATAATGAAGAAAATTATCCTGGTGTAATGTAGTAAACAATAAATAGATAATGATTCCTTCTTAAATTTAGCAAAAAACATGTTTGACACTTTCAACATAAAGATGCTGCATTGCAGGATGGATCCAATAATTCACTTTCCACTCGATTTGGTTCATTGCTGTAACATACGGTTCAGTTTTTCAGGGTTTTTCTTTTTCAGAAAACACTAGAAATAAATCAGAATGGATCACAGAAATATGTTGGAGTTCGTGTTTTTTTTAAATAAAAAAACAAAAGGTGGATCACATGTTTGCAGTGGATCACGTTTGCAGTGGATCACATGTTTACAATGGATCACATGTTTGCAGTGGATCACATGTTTACAGTGGATCGCATGTTTGCAGTGGATCACATGTTTGCAGTGGATCACATGTTTGCAGTGGATCGCATGTTTGCAGTGGATCACATGTTTGCAGTGGATCACATGTTTACAGTGGATCGCATGTTTGCAGTGGATCGCATGTTTGCAGTGGATCGCATGTTTGCAGTGGATCACATGTTTACAGTGGATCACATGTTTACAGTGGATCACATGTCACTTTCACAGCTGTATTTATTTAATGTAAAGGTCATTTTTGATGTCCTTTTTTGCTGTTATTTCTGAATGTCGTTTTTGCTGCCACAGATAAATGAATTTCCGTGGGATAAATAAAGTCATCTAATCTAATCTAATCTAATATAAGATAAGATAAGATAAGATATTCCTTTATTTGTCCCACGATGGGGAAATTTCCTTATTGCGGCAGCAGTACAGGGCAGAGAGAGAGCAATATAATTTCTTACTAGGTTTTGTATGAAAATAGACACACAGGTGTGGATTTACAGGCTGGCAGCCTCAGAGTTGGGTTCACTGCTTCCATTTATGACCAAACGTGTTTAAGACGATCAGTAGTTCTCAGGGACTCCTGTCTCTTGTGCAGTCTCCTTCTACCTCCTCAAACGTGGGCAGCAGCCCCCTCCTGGAAGGTGCTGTGAGGGCTGTGACCCCTCCCCTCAGAACTGCTACTATTTCACAAGCGGGTAAGGAAAGAGCACCTTGTTCAATCCTTTGATTTTAAAACAACTTCAATTTTTTTTCTTTTCTTTGAGCAGCGGTGGCTCCTTCCACGAACGACGGACTTCCAGTGATTTCTGGCGTGTGCTCGCTGTCTGCCAACCTGGCTGCTCTGTGAGTGACTCTTTAGACTGAGGTGTTGATTATGCAGAATATTTCTGGATTCCATCTGCTGTTCTTGGCCTGTTGGTGCCAATATTTTGTCCTCCTCTGGGATTTTAAAATCCAGTTTTATGCAGTTATAACCATAGATTATTTTTTTCTTTTCTGCTCAGACCCTTGTTGCAAACATAGGGTATATAATCTTGTAAGGGTTGGGGAGCGGTGAGGGATTTTGAACATGGCCAAAGACTTTGTCTGCTTCTTTTTTAACGAGGATCTTAAGTTTGTTGTTTTTGCTTTTCAACAGTAAAAGAGCACAGCCTTCTCCTCTGAGTACACCAAAAAGGCCCCGAGTGGATCTCCCACACAGGATCTCTGGCACATTGGCAGAGAGGGACACACGCTCCCCCTCTGTGCCCTCTCATATGGAGGATTCAGACGACGACACTGATGATGACATTTCCATTTTGGAGGCTTGTAGCACGCCAAAGCCAGCAAAGCCTGTTTATGATGTAGGCAAAGTGAAAAAGGAGCAGACAGAAGAGGGCGTAAATGGTGTCAGCATGCTGTTGGATTGTACTGACGACGCTGCAGTGGACCCCCCCTCTGAAAAAACCACTGCAGTAACAGGACATTCCACAGTCAGTGCCACCACCCAGACAGACGTATTCAACGTGAAGCTGGAGAAGGAGAGCCAAAGTCTAAAAGAAGGGAATCGAACTGTAGAGCCGGGCGCATTTAGCACAAATGTCACACAGAGCTTGAATGCTCAAAGCCTGAAGACAACTGAGATCAAGCAAGAGAAGAACAGTCAGGGTGAGGAGAACATGCAGAATGGAGAGACGCATGTGGAGAAGAGTATTACTGAGGTACAGAAGCAGCAGGATGATCTGTTGGAGCTTCTCCAAGACACCGTCCAGGAGAGAGATGGCTTCAAAGAGGAGCTGCAGAAAGTCACCTGCCAGCTGAAGGAAATGCAAAAAAAACTGTCTGAGGAAAGGAACTACAAGTCTCTGTTTGAGAGGGCCAAGCAGAAAGTGCAGGATCTGATGAAAGACAAACAGGCTTTAATAGCAGCTGCTGGAAGAGAAACTAAGCTTAGTGCTGAAGACAAAGACATTGATGAGATTTCACTTCAAGTTGGATGTTTGGTGCAGGAGCTGGATAAAAGAAACAAGGAGCTGGACGAGCTCCGTCTAAAGGTTGGTGTCTCAGTTTCTAAAGTTCACGTGTCCTGATAAAACATTTTCTAACTTGAACTAGAGGTAAGATCGGGCCTAAAAAATCCAGCCCGACCCGACACAGGCCCGCGGGCATTAAAGCCGAACTCGGACCGGACCCGACCAATTAACTTGATTTGCAGGACCAAGCCCGAAGCAAACCCGAAATTTCAATGTATCCCATAGTATTTTTGGCAGAAAAAAACGCCAGATTTCTTAAAGGTAAAATAATCTACATATTTTTATGATCATGAAAGTTATTTTCTTTCGAACAGAGTGGTTGCTGCAGCCGCCCGCGTATAAGCTGGCTGTTGTGGCATAGAGTTCCGCTGGAAGCGCTGCGCATAGGTTCATCCCTACATGATAAATGCATTTGCACAATGAAATAACGCTGGAACACAGAATAAGAGGCCAGACAGAGAGAGTGACAGAGAGATCTGGATGCGCACTCGCATCATTACACGGAGAAATACTGCAGCCACGGCGGTGCGCGTTTGCCTTTTCAGCTCCCCTGTCTGAAGTTTCTCCTTGACTTCTTGCTGCTCCATATCGGGGATCCCTAAACAAAATAGATGCGGACTTGGGGAGGGAAGATTACATTCACGACACGTGCGCAGAGCTGGACCACAGTATATGTCAAGCAACAGTGGGCTGGCGGCTGGGGGGAGGGGGCGTGGTCTACCTGTGTGTGTGTGTGTGTGTGTGTGTGTGTGGGTGTGGGTGGGTGGGTTTGGGGAACGTTCTCCCTCTGAGTAAGAAGCTGGCTGTGCCTTTCGGTTCGTGCGGTAACCGTTCTGACGTACAGGATTAATAAAGAGCTGTTGGACAAGGAGCTTCTTTGCAGCCATTACAATATGTTTATTAAAAAAGTCAGCGAGAGAGAAGCCTGGCCCGAACCGACCCGAACGTAATGACTGTCATTTAAAGCCCTCGGGCTTAAGATCTTACCTCTAACTTGAACACATACATAGACTGACTCTGAAAGGCTGCCGTTGTTTTAGAATTATTTGATTGTGAAATTAAAGGGTAGGAAGAGGGTCAGCACCACCAAGTCCGAGCCCATGGAACTTGATCAGACTCGGTCTGGATGAGCAGAAGTGGGCGGGCCCGTCAAGTTACATCTGGGCTTCAAGTCCTGGACTTTATTAGCTTCACAAGTCAAGAACTGAATGAATGTGTGCAATTCCAAAAATCCAGTTTGGATACCCCAACATAAACCCCCCTTTAAAAAAATCCTCCTAAGATCTAACTGACATTTTGTGGCCCTTTAAAATAACAACCTCAATAATGCTCTTCTAAGAATCAGAGTTTTGCTCCAGTGCCTTTATCTTGGTTTAGATTTTATTCAAATGAGGGATTCTAATGAAAGTATTGATTTAAGCAGCTCATTTTTTTGTTTGGTTTCTCCAACATCCTCTCAACCTCTCTCTGTTCTCCACTGGTGTTCACCATCAGCTCAACACTCTAGAAGAGGAAAGATTAAGTCTGGCTGCTGAGTGTGAAGAGCTGAGATGCAAAGTGCAGCAACAAGCTGACGGCACAAGAAACCTTCACTTTCCTGCTTCACATGCAGAGAAACCAGGAGCATCAGCAGAACCTGATGAGGCCAGGAGGAGGTTTGTCTGTTGATGAATCTTTCTACTATAATGAGAGTTTAATGACTAACAATCACCTCTAAATCTGGATGTATAACTATTTTTTTCTTTTTTTTGTCCCTTCAGTTTGATTGAACTCCGTCAAAACGTGGGGCGGCTTCTCGTCTCCTCCATGCCGGCTCTTGAATTGGATCAAGTGAATTATGAATGTAACGTCATCGATGAAATCCTGGAGCAATACCTGTCCAGCTTAGACTCCAACTGATGCTTCCCCCCCCCTCAAAATAAAGACATTTTTTTTACAGATGAAAAAGGTGGAACGCTCGTCATGAAGGTCCTGCATAAACCTGGACTGATGAAAATGTCCCTTTCTATCACAAAAACAATCTTTTGGGTCTGGGAAGAACTTTCTTAAAAACGTTTGTGCAGATAAAACAGCTTTACGGAAATTAACTAGTTTATTTAAAATTGTGCGTCATGAGCTGTTAATTCCTTTGTTTGAAATCGCTGTAAATTATGTTTTATGGCTGAAAAGCTTCATTTGCTTTTATTCATCTCAGCATCTGAGTGCAGCTTCCCTGTTTGTAGTTAGAATATAAAAAAAATCTGCTTTTGGAGTGTTTAAGACATGGAGTTTTTCTGTCTTCGGTTGAAATTGTTGTTCGTTGGTAACAGAAATAGTGGTGAGGGAGTGGAGCCGCTCCGTTTTGATCTAAATAATCCAACTGAACAGTTTCAGTAGCAATAAGCTCTGGTTCTCCAGCTTCACCTGATCACTGTGGAAGACGCAAAGGATGTGAAAGCATTGCACTTTGTCACAAAGATGGACTTTTTTCTAGAAATGTTTTCACTGTTCCTTTTCTTTTTTATGTTCCTTGTGTTTTTAATAATTATTTCGTGTAAATTTTTCAATGTTATATAAAATTAAGTTGCTCTAAACCAAGTTGTTTGACTATATTGAATAATAATAACCAGATGCTGCACATAGCTGTTATATTTCTTTTCCACTGTTAACACTGTCTGTGCTTTTTTTTTTTTTTTACTCATTTCAAACCTTGTTTAATTTTTTCTTTTTATACTCAAGCAAAAAAAAAATGCTGATCAAAGAACTGCATAAGAAAAACACAATAATTAAAACAGTATTTGCAAAATCTATTTTGTTGTGATTAATATACACACAAGAACTGGTCTACACACACACACATGCATACATATATACACACTCACTTGCTCCTTACTTATTAAGTGAGCGGCAGTTCTGTGGGTGGAAATGCCTTGTTGATGTCAGAGGTCAGAGGAGAATGGCCAGACTGGTTCCAGCTGATAGAAAGGCATCAGTAACTCAAATAATCACTAGCTACAACTGAGGTCTGCAGAAGAGCGCCTCTGAGCACAACACGTCCAGCCCTGAGTCAGAAGGGCCACAGCAGCAGAAAACCACACCGGGTGCCACTCCAGGACACTTTGATAAAAATTGACTAACGAGAAGAAATGGGGGGGAAAAAATCTTACGTGTCTTTCAAAATAAAGGTAAGATGTTCCTTTTTTTGGCTCCTTAAGTAGTTTCAGTGATTCTAATTACATTCTGGATTCACTAAAATTAAAATGCTCAGTATATCATATAACAGAATATTTCCCTGGCGCTTTATTTTGCTTTAATTACTTTTTGTTATGTTTTTTTTATGTATAACGTACAATGTTTAATGTATAATGTATCATGTTTAACGTATATCGATATTTTTGCAGCGTCCCGGCATTTACAATTTGAACATCTGGGTCCACCCATTTGACTACTTCCGACTTTTGCCCCGCCCATCCTGTCCAATCACTTCCTTGACCGGAAGTTTTGAATGAATTGTACGCGGGAAAGTCTCTCAGGCAGCTTCGTTCATACACCCCGACAGGTAAAAGTCTAACGCGGTCAAATCTTTGTTATTGCCCAACAATAAAATGTAAAAACTTGTTAGCATGTGTTTCGTTTACCTTAAAAGCTAACGGCAGCTCATAAAATAGTTTATTTTTTGACGTGACGTCTGTCTGCGTTTGTAGACAGCCAAGGCAGGAACCGCTAAGTGTAAGCTAACTCTATTGTAGCATTTGGCTAAAGTGACAAAAGCAAACACATATATTCTTTTTTTCTCTCCCCCTAATTTGTACTATTTTCAGTTGTAACCATTTATTGTGTTAATATTAAGATCCTTAAAAAAAAAAAAAAACTTTTTTGTCTTTTTTCAAGATCTGTTTGCCTGAGTCCGGAAAAAATGAAAGTGGTAACGTGTGAAATAGCCTGGCACAACAAAGAGCCTGTCTACAGTTTGGACTTTCAGCACAGCACGGATGGACGCGTACACCGCCTGGCCACAGCTGGAGTGGACACCACCGTCAGGGTGAGTGGAGGAGCCCCAGGGTGGTTTGGATGTAACACTTAGATGCAGGGAAATATGGATATTAATCATGTATAGGTCTGTTTAAGGGGAAACCTTTCTGTTACAAACCTCTGAAATGTTACGCTGCTTTAAACCCCACAGACCTCACCAAGAACAGAGTAAACGCTCCTTTAATGCCGAGTATTTGATCAGACCTTGACATAGGACAATAGGACAAACACCCCTCCTCCACTAAGTGTTGAAGGACAAACACTGAACTGAGACAAATAACAACCTCTGCATATGCAACTGCACATGTAAATAACATTTATTCCTACCAACTACCTTACCTACAAGTAGTGTACCTCCCAGTACACTACTTGTAAATGCACACAGTTGGCTCACGTTGTTTTAAGCAACCTGCACCTTGTTTTAACATATTTATTGTTTTCACATATCATTATTTATTATTACTTAGAGATTAGGCCTGTTTCTTTGTAGTGCATCTGCACTTTACTGTTGTTTATGTCTATGCACGGGACTGTGAGAAACGTAATTTCGATTCCTTTGTATGTCAAGCACATGTGAAGAAATTGACAAATAAACCTGACTTTGACTTTGACATAACCTGATGTTTCTGCAGCTCTGGCGGGTGGACATGGGTCCAGACGGGAAGGCCGTGGTGGACTTCCTGTCAAACCTGGCTAGACACACAAAGGCTGTCAATGTGGTTCGTTTCAGCCCCAATGGAGATCTCCTCGCTTCTGGAGGAGATGGTATGAGTATTTTTTAGTTTATCATTTCAAACATGTAGATAAATGTATATACTCTATGATAACTAAAGTCAGTCATCCAAAAGAGTCTCTATTTGACCGAACTTAAAAAAAGATAAACATGTTTGAAAGGGAGATGAGCAGAAGCTGTAGGTTATTTAAACCCACTCCCTAATACTAACTTTGATAACAAAAATATGATAATAAACTGTTTGTTTGTTATGCAGATGCTGCAATTCTTTTATGGAAGCTAAACGACACGAAGGAGCCCGAGCAGCCTCCCGTGTTCCAAGAGGATGAAGATGCTCTGCTCAACAAGGAGAGCTGGTCGGTGGTCAAAACACTGAGGTACGCACGCAGAGAAGGTTGACTCTTTCTTTAAATTTGCTTTAATCTGCTTGTTTTTACCACTCAGTACCACTCAGATCATATTTAGATTTATGTTAAAAGCAACCACAGTTGTCTTTTAATTATGATGATGCTGGTTTTTTTTTGCCAAAATTCCCCCCCCCCCCCCCCCCCCCCCACCAGAAAAAAGCGTCATTTTCTTGGACATAGTTTCTGTGGAGTGACAGGACTGTTGGTGTGGAACAACCCACGTCTTCTTTCCATCAACCATAATTGAGAGCTCGCCGTTTACGCGCTCTGCCGTTAGCTTACAGCCCCTCACACCTCCAGCCTAACATGACAGGTGGAACAAAAATGGCGAGTAATATTGGAGCTGCCCAGCTGTACAGTTTTGAGTCAAATTCCAGTTCAGACGACGGTTTTAGTGGGAAGAAAAGTGGTCTAAACTGAAAAAATAAGAATAAAGTACCAAAAACTAATTGAATATTTATTTCTTTTGTAAGTGACCGTGGTATAGGCGGGATAATGGCCTTCGAAGTGTGCATTATCTACATTAACCCACTGCACGGAAGCAACTGTCCGACATGAAGCTTAGGCTTCCACGGTGTACGTTAGTTTCACTTTGTCTTCCATTATAAGCTTTACACTATCAATGCAATCACCATCTTCAATGCTTAAGGGGGGAAAAAAAATCTGTTAGACTAAACCAAAAACACACGTGTTGAAAAGGGCATAGGCAGACACCAATGCTGATTTAAGATTATCCCTTTATCTATGAACACAGTCAAATTCTAAGTAGATAGAATGTATTTACAAAAATCTTTTCAGATTTAGACATTTATGTCTATTCATGGTTTTTCTGGCTATATTAAGTGTTGCATAAAACTTGACAGAAGTTAAGCATTTGCACCAACAACTCATGTACTACTGTGACGTCTTTGTGCCACAAATTGACGTCTTCAAAAGGTGAAGTAAAGGCTGTAAATACTCTGGAAACCCCACATCTCTTGTTCCCATAAATGTATTTTCTTTCCCGTTTCGTTCCCAGGGGTCACATAGAGGATGTGTACGACGTCTGCTGGACGAGGAATGGGAACTTCATGGTGTCGGGGTCTGTCGACAACACAGCTATCATGTGGGACGTCAGTAAAGGTTGGTCTCTGCGTGGGTCAAACATGATTATATTTCTCTCCAAATATTAAAGTACCTGCTTTTCTTTTCTTTAGGGCAGAAGTTGTGCATCCTGAATGATCACAAGAGCTATGTGCAGGGTGTGACGTGGGATCCTCTGGGACAGTACGTCGCCACTCTCAGCTGCGACAGGTAAACGTCTGGATTCAACCTGGGGAAAATGTCCGCTGTGATCAGGCTGAAGATGTTTTTGTGTTTTCCTTCAGGCTCTTGCGTGTCTACAGCACTCACACCAAGAAAAAGGCCGTCACTGTCAGTAAAATGAGCTCCGGACAGCCGGCAGAGGGGGGCGAGGTCAGTCGCATTTTAGCCTCCGATGTTCTTAATTTGGCATTTTGAGTCCAAAACTAAATTTAAGTGAGAAAAAAACAAAATGAAACACCCTGATGTGTTCTCTGTCCCTTTTGTGCCTGTGAAGTCACTGGGTTGTCATTTTGCAGGCAAAGCAGTACCGAATGTTCCAAGACGACAGCATGAGGTCCTTCTTTCGCCGTCTTTCCTTCACGCCAGACGGCTCGTTTCTTATTACACCAGGTAAACTCCTAACATGTTTTTAAAGACCCACCCGGAGGAGGAAAATTCTGTTTTTAAAATGTTCTTGTGGCATTTTTCTGATATTGGAGGGCAAATGTTTAGAAAATGAAGCAAAACATTTAATTTCTGACTATTTCTTTATTATATTTTTTTGTGAATTTGGAGCAGACTCAAAAATGCAGCTGGAAAAAAAATGTGTTTGTTATGTAGAAAATACGCTGGACGAGCGGGAATTTGGCTCAAGACCGCACGGTCCGATGTTGCTCGCCATTTTTTCTGCACCAATAATGTTTGGTTGGGAGTGTGAGGGGCTGTACACTAGAGGGAGAGAGTGTAAACAAAGGGATGATGGGAAATGAGCACAGCCTTTCTCCCTGCCACAACTCAGAGGTGAATTTCTAATGAACTCCGGCTGCTCTGTAGAAACTATGTCCTAGAAAATGACTAATTAGGTCTAAAAACAGAATAACAGACCACTTTTACAGTAGATCAAAATGTTGGAGTGGGTCTTTAAACTTGAAAAGTGTCATTTACTCCATAAAAGTCATGTTTCTGGATTTTTTATTTTATTTTGCAGCTGGATGTGTGGAAGTTGGAGAAAACATCATTAACACCACCTACATCTTTTCCAGAAAAAGTCTGAAAAGGTGAAATCTTGTGTCTTTTTGTTTTTCAATCTTAACCCTGACATAGAATTGATCTAATCTGACTCACGGATACATAATTCCCCCCCTGTCCTGTTTAGGCCCGTTGCCCACTTGCCATGTCCATCTAAAGCTACGCTGGCCGTGCGCTGCTGCCCCGTTTACTTTGAGCTCAGAACCAAAAAGGGAGAAGGCAAGGACAGATGAAAGAAACATGGATAACAGAGAAAATATCTGTTTTTAAATTTTTGGTTAAAAATGTTCCTCACTAAATACCCCCTTTATTCTGCAGATGGCTCTATCCAGGATCTTCCTAATTTATTCAAGCTTACCTACCGGATGGTGTTTGCCGTGGCCTCGGAGGACTCCGTCTTCCTGTACGACACGCAGCAGAGCCTTCCGTTCGGCCTGGTGTCAAACATCCACTACCACACACTCAGTGACCTGTCATGGTAAACTACTTCTTTATGTCCATTTTCAATCATTCTAACCATTTTCAGAGCCAGAGATTTGAGCGGGATGATGCTAACCACCCCTCAGTGTCCGGGTTTTGTCACTTCCAGTTTCAGATCCTGCTTTCCTTTTTTTGGGGGAGACTCTGCTTTTAAACAAAAAAATCTGGTTTTCTGTTATAAATGTAATAAATTACCGTATTTTCCAGACTATAAGTCGCTGCTGAGTATAGGTCGCACCAGCCCAAAAACGCATTATAAGGTAGAAAAAAACACAGATAAGTCGCACTGGACTATAAGTCGCATTTTGACGGGAAATTTATTTGACAAAATAATAATGAGCCTCATATGACACAATCATAGCAGACCTTTTATCTCATAATTTCACAGTAATTCTTTCTCATACTTATTTATTTATACCTTTCATGAAGCATCATTGGCCAACTAATACTCTGTTTTCATCCTGTATTTGTAGAAACAGTTGTCATTTTTATTGCATTTCTGAATCTATGAAATCATTGGAAAATAGAATATTATGTTGTTAGCCTTCAAGATCTTACTGTAAAAAAAGTTTGCTGATTCTCTGAGTCACTTAACAAACTCTAAACACTTAACATACCTCATACATCAAATTGACCCAGGAACATCATCTCTGTTCTTCACAAATGAACAGAACAGGAGGGTTAACAATGTATTTATTTCAATTTATTTCTAATATAAGTCGCACCCCTTGCCAAACTATGAAAAAAAGGGCGACTTATAGTCCAGAAAATACAGTATTCAGTTTTCTTAAAAAAACAAAACAAATCTATAAATTCAGAAGAGTGCAGCTTCTTGTTCTGAAACACTTTAGCTCAAACCTACAGAGGAATCCGAGGAAAATGGCGCCAGCAGAGTGAAAACTGGTTATAGAGAGCGTCGTTGAAATGAAGGCTCGTTCACAGCCGATCAGTCTGAATCTAAAGCTGCTTTAGGAGTTTTTCTGTCAGGATAGAATTCTGATGTTCCAGTGCCGTCTGACGACCAGCTTTCAGTTCCTCCTGAAGATGAAAGAAGGTTTGACTTCACCCGTGTAGCTCTGACTCATGCACCCTTCAGACTTAAAGGGCCTGTAGTACCATGCTACACTTCAGCTGTTTATAGTAAACCATATCCATGTATGTGCTAATATGTTACCTTTGGCACACTAAAGAGACGCTTTCTAGATGGAATATTAGCCATTTTCACAGCTTAATTGCCAACCAGGAAGTAAGATGACTCGATTCCCGAGGCTCCGCCCATTTCATGTCGTCGTCCTAGAGTCGCCCACAAAACCAAACAACATCCAAACTTTTGCAAAGATGGATGTGCATACTCTTTAAAGTTTTAGCCCATCACGCTCATACCTATGAACATGGGGGCACCGCCCCTTCCGGGAGGAAGGGGCGGTGCCCCCATGTTCATAGGTATGAGCGTGGGGGCCCAGAGATTCTCAGGGATTGGGAGGGTCTGGTTTTTAGAGGAATACAACAGATCAAAATACCACTGGAGTTGTTTTTCGTGAGCAATGAACATTACAATAACCTTCAAAGCTCAAAAAGTTGATTCTGCATGATATTCCTTCAATCCATGGTGTGACAATGTGTGTAAAAAAACTGATCTGTTAAAGTTTAGCATCACTAAAACCATCGTCCTGACACACAACTTCACAACTTTTTTGTTTTGTTTTTACCATTTTAGTTATTTTGATGCAGAAAAAACATTCTATTAATGTGTGATACTGATGTTTTCACGGCAGTCTGTTTTATAAATACTGGTTTCCGTCCTGCACACAGTTCAAGTCATTTGAGACACAAAACTTTAAAAAAAAAAAAAAAGAAGATGCTCAAAAAGCTTGTGTTTTTGTGTGCACCTTTTCTCATGGAACCCCTTTGGACTTGTCATGGTTTGGTCCTGCAGAAGAGCTTTAGCCTCAGATCTGCAGACTCAGTGTTTTCTTTTTAAAGCAATCTATCCTTTTAAAATGGCTTTTTCTTCATTATTCTTTATTTTCTGTGTTTTACTGTGACGCACTTTGTGATTTTATCTTAATAGGTGCTATACAAATAGAGTTTATTAAGTTTATTATTATTTACTTTTTGTTTCGTCCTGTCTGACCCCTCCAGGTCTGCTGATGGTTCCTTCCTGGCCGTGTCCTCCACAGACGGTTACTGCTCCTTCCTGTCATTCTCTCCTGGGGAGCTGGGCACTCCCCTCAAAGAGCCCCCCACCTTAGAGGACTTTGTCCCATACAGTAGTGAGAAGAAGGGGAAGAAACCCGCGGCACCCAAGAACTCCCCGCCGTCATCCCAGCCCGCAAACTCCTCCCCTAAAGTGAGCAAAGACGCCTCCTCCTCCTCCTCCTCCTCGACTCCCTCGGAGGAGAAGAAGGCCACGCCGAAGGGCGTGCTGAAGCCGCAGCCGCGCAGGATCACCCTCAACACGCTGGAGGGGTGGGGCAAACCCAGCCCCCCCAAAGCTCCCTCTGCACCGGGACAGCAGACGCCCAAATCTCCCTCTACTCCCCAAAACCCCCCCGCAAACAAGCCACAGATGACGCCCCTCAACCCCTCCACCCCAAAGGTGCCCAACAGTGCTACCCCCACCACCCCAAAAGTTACCCCGAAGGGACCCACACCCAGGTGAAGACGCGCCTTTGTTTGTTTTTTTTTACATTTTCACCAACAGACCGAAGCGAAAACATCTACGAATTCACACATGAAACCAATGGCGTAAAACATCCCCGCCTTTCTTATTTTAGCACATTTTAGTCTGTAAAATTGAGATATAACAAAATGAAGCTTTACAGAGAAAAGAACTGTTTTGGAATTAAATACAACAGAGAAAAACTGCGGAACATCCATAAAATCCAGAACCTCAGAATCCTCAGACCTCATGAGGAGGTTAAATGTTATTTTGACTATAAAAGATTCACAAAATGTCCCATAAATGAGGGCTTTTGCTGCTTTATTTGAAGAAAATATGATATTTTAAATGTCTTACAATAATTCACAGTTTACAACATGTCACGGTTCTTTCAGCCTAAAGAAAATAAAATAAATGAATGTTAAACGGCATAAAAAGGTCTTGAAGTAAAAGAAAAATCATATCTAATTGTGATTCAAAATTAACATTTCATAGAAGTGTAATAACTGTTTAAAATAAGAAAAAAACTACATGTAATTTTAAGAGTTTAAAACTATAAAAAATCGTTTGTTAAACTATTTCCAATAAGATTTCTCATTCTTTGCCCTTTAAATGTGCATCAGCAGTGTAGAAAATGTACAGATGTTAACTAAAGACAAACAGATACAAATAAGATGCTCTTAATGACTTACTTTGTGTGTTCAAAGATTCAAAGATTCAAAGAGGTTTATTATCATATGCACAGTAAAGAAACGGGTTTCCCTGTACAATGAAATTCTGTCTTTGCCGCCTGCTCCGAATGCCAAAAGTGTTAAAATTGTTGTTGAAAGTGTGGCTAAACATTTGTGTTTTTGTGTTCCTCCAGTGAGTTAAGCAGCTAATCTGATGCTTTTCATAGAAACAGTTAAGAGAAAAATAAGTTATGTGCTAAACTTCTAAAAGCCATTAAACGTAGCCTTAAGTGAGATATCAGAGGGTTATGGTGGTTTATTTGGGGGGGGATTACGTGCTCCGTTAGTACAAACAAAGCCCGTCTGCTTTGCGGGGTCCGTTGGACCCCCCACTGCCAGCCCGAGTGCCACAATGGCTGCGCATGCTTTTGTCTTCACTTTGTGCTTTCAAACCACAGGAACGATGGCAGCAAAGCGGCTCACGTCTGACTGTGGGAACTCTCTGTTTACAGGAGAGTTTCTCTGACTCCGGTGGTGCCGCGATCTCCAAGCGTGGCTTCACTTTTCCAGGCTCCTTCCTCCACAGAAAAGGCTAAACATGGTTGGTTATGACTGTTTCTGAACATTTGATTGGAATGTAATTGAGAATGTAATGTGTTTTTTTAAGTTACCCTCAAAAAATGTAATTGTATTCTCTGTTAATTCAGACCAGATACTCTGCTGTGCAGTAATTCTCATTAGTAATAAATGTGTTGGTTATTTTTACATTGCAAATATAACTTTATTGACTCATGTTGGGCTCTGAATTACGTCAATGTGTCAGATAATCACCGTCAGAGTAGATCTGATCATGTGATTGTCTTTTCAGCGTTTACATGCTGGTGTATTTAAGGACCCTCTCTCATGAAAATGCTGTTGTTGTCCTGGTAGCATTTTTTTTCCAACGATGGAGGATATATATAAAGAAAATTAGGCTTAAAATTGCATTCCTCTGTATTTTTTTGTCAAATTGGTGTGAAGCAGGAGCACATGAACCAAAAAAAACATTAGGCGGGCTACAAGCTCCAACGGGGAGAGGGGCGGTATTGCTCTCAGCCCACGACTCAGATGCAAATTTCCAATAAACTTTGCCGCTCTGCCAAAACAATATCCATGATTTTGGCTAAATATTCGGCATAATCATAACTAAAAGACGGATCAAAGGAGGGTTTAGGGGACTCTAAGGTCTCTGCATGTGTTTGTGTTTTATCATTTTGCACACATCACTGCACAGAAACTGTTTTCTGACATTTTCCTGTCCTTCACCAGAGCGGCCCTCCCCCCCCACCGATCCGGTGTGCCAGCCCCCAGAATCCAAGAGGCCTAAAACCGCCGACGCTCCGGAAAAAGAAAAGGCCGCCGCCGTCGGCAAAGATTAACTCGCAGAAGCACCATTTTTGTAACGAGTTGTTGTTTTTTTTTTGTCTTTTTGTCCTCCTGTGTATTATTTTTGACTGTCATTAAAGCTGACGTGCTCCTAAAAGTGTCAGGAAAAAGGGAAGATGAATCTGAAAGTTAGACCAAAAGAAGACGAGCACTTGAATGTTTGACACCAGAGGCTGATATTTTAGAGAAATCCTCCAGGAAACGACTGTTTAACTGTTTATAACCGTTCTAATAAAGTCTGTTTCTCTGTTTTTAAGAATTTATTTGACCCAAAATGTTAAAAGGAACATTATTCTGGAAATACGTTTAGCTCCTAAATTTGCATAAATCTAACATAATTTAAATGAAATATGTTTACAAAGAATTCAGTAAAATACCAACAAAAATAAAGACATTGGCATTTATCCATGAATAAGCAAGACTTTTTGTGAATGTGTGACGGTACTACTCTGTGTGACTGACACTTGTGTAAAGACTCGCTCTGATCATCTTTTGATCTACGTTCAAAGTGTTCTTTATGATTCTGGCATTTTTAGTATTCATTCATTAGTGTAGATTCATTAGTAAAGGTTTTTAGGACATAGTTTCTGCAGAGCGGCAGGAGTTTCACCTCTGAGTTGTGGGTGGGACTGTTGCTGCAGAGCAACTCCGCCCCCTTTGCGGAGCAGAACAGGGAGGTCGTGGTCTGCCCAGTGTATTATTTTCTACGACACAAACTTTGAAAAACAATTTTTTTAAAAGAAAAACTTCATATTCTTTATAAATGTAAAAGAAAATGCCTTGAGAACATGCAAAACTACAAAGCCAGGATTTTTATGGGATTGGGTTTTAAAGGCTGGTGGAGCCGGCCGTTCCTGTCAGGATCAATCAAGCTGACTTTTGTTGTCTAATGCTCTCCATCTTTTTCTGACACTGCTGCAGTGGTGTGAGGTCTGTGTGTTCGAGGTTCTCTGAAGACGCTGCATTTATTTCTCTCCGGTTTGGACCTTGACTCTTTGCAACGCATTGATTTGTTTTTCTCTTGTAGCTTTGCTGCTGCTGTTCTTGGGGACGGTTGTCCTGTTGTCCTGCTCTCTGACCCAGATTCATTCAGTCATCATTTTGCAACATATTGCCTTTTTTACTTGCAAAATTGGAATAATATTGGTAAATATTTTTACTTTTTGGTAGTATAAAGTAAAGCCTTCCTTATTGGCTTTTGTTTGGCTTCGATGTTTTTAGTTTTTTTACTTTCTCCAATTGTTGGTTTTCCAGTCATCATTATTTACATACATGGATCAACAAAAACAGAAAGGCAAACAAAATACACAATAACAGGGCTGGGTTTTTTTTTTTTTTTTTGCTAATAAAAAGCTTTAGGTGTAGAAATCCTCTGTAAATTTAAGCTAGCTTCCACATATTGGGATACTTTTTCCCAATTTTGTTGAAATGTATCCTTTTAATTTTAGTTGTAAAGGTAAATTTCTTTCATAGATATGCTGATGACACCCAGTTATATGTGGCTGTGTCTCTTGAAGACCCATTGATGACCCTCCAAGATGTGATTTAAATATTGAAATGTTGATGGGAAAGATCATGTAATAATAACGATAATAATAAAAAAATCTGGATTTTTAGCATATCAATATTGATACAATGTAGTATCTAAACAGGGGGAATGGGTAGCCCTGGTCTGGTTTATGAAACAATCTTCCCTCTGCGGAGAAATGTGTTTAATGAATGTAATAAAAATTACAATTATTCCCCCAAACTTCATTACAGTGGGTGAGGAAGGGATGCAACATTAAAGATTCTTTGATTACTAGCTAACCTGACAATAAGCCAGAGGAATGTTTTCAGTCTAACTTTGAATGTAGAAACTGAGTCGACCTCTCTTACATGAGCTGGGAACTAATTCCATAAAACAGCTAAACGCTCTACCTCCAACTGTACTTTTACTAATTCTAGGAACCACAAGCATTTTGTGAGGAAAGTATTCTGTTTGGATGGCAAGGCACTATGAGGTCTATAATATAGGACGGGATCATACCATATAAGGCCTTATAGGTTAGCAGGAGGAACTTGATTCTAGATTCACATGGGAGCCAGTGAGGCGAAACTAACACAGGAGTGATGTGATCTCTTCGGTTAGTTCCTGCTAACAGTCTAGCTGGAGACTTCTTAAGGAACTTTTAGGACATGCTACTAACAAAGAGTTACAGTAATCCAGCCTAGACGTAACAAATGCATGGATGAGTTTTTCAGTATGACATTGCGCTGGTGAAAAATGCAGTTTTACAAGCCTGTGAGCCTTAAATGATAAATCCTGGTCAAATAAAACCCTGAGGAATTGGAGGCTATATAGTATATTTATGCCATCCAGGGAGACTATCTGATCAGACAGAGCATCTCTGAGGTTTTTAGGACCTACTGCCTGTTTTTCTGGGTCTAAGTAGTTTTCTTTCATGTTTCTGTTTGTGTTCTTTAACTACTTTTTTCCCATATGTTTAGCGTGAAGGAAGTGATTGAGTCAACAGTCCTTTGGTTATACTCAGTCAGCTTCATGTCACCTAAAACAGTTTTTTTATTGCTATGTTTATGCTTTTCATCTCTATTTCTTTCCATCTTGCTCCATATTCTGGTAGACACGGCCAGGCGGATAGCCGCAGCTGTGCTGCATAAAAATATTCTTGGAGGTTTAGTAATGCCAACCCTCCTCTGTTTTTGGTAACTGAAGGGTGGGAAACTTTATCCTATGGGCTTTATTCCATTCCAAATGAATCTGGGATATATTTTTATTCATTTAATTAAACCTGTGCTGTGGTATTCCTATTGCCTAGAAAAAGAAATACAAATCGTGGGGTGTTCCTGCATTTTAGTGATTTTTACTCTAGTACTTTTTGTATATTTTGTTCAATCGGGTCAAAGTTTGTTTCATAGAGTTTGTCGGTCTCTCTGTATGAATAGTCTTACTTTCCCATTTCAATTTGCAGCTTTTTTTTTTTTTCAAAGCTGTTTAGATGAAGAGTAAAGTGTAAGAATTTGGGTTTTATCAATATGAATTGTATATCCTGAATAATGACCAAACAATTTCAGAAAGTCTTGGCTTCAATATTTTTGACTTCATAATCTTTCATCAAAAATTCTATCTTTAGTCTGTTTGGGGGGGGGGGAATTTCTTTGACAGTCTTTGCAGAACTGTAATTTTATTGACCTCAAGCTGTTATTTATTTAATCCACTGTTGGGCACTTTGTCTTTTTGAAACTTCCTTTCATGCCCAAACCATAACTTTTTCTTAAAATGATGTCTTCTGCGTGTAAATCAGCTGTGTCAAAGGCTCCCCTCCTTTTCTAAGCATAATCTATGTTTTTGTCTTCTCCTTTAACCTCTGGCTGCTCACTATAAGGGTCACCACAGCTCATCTGTCTCCATCTAACCCTCTCCTTGGCTTCTTCTCGCTCACATCAGCCACCATCATGTCCTCCTTCATCACCTCCTCCTCCTCCTCACCACCGCCAATTTGCCAACAAAATCCCTGTTCTTCCTCTGAACGTGTCCAAACCGTCTCAATCTGCTTCCCTGCATTTATCTCCAAATCATCTAACATCAGCTGTTCCACAGACGTATGTATTCCTGATCCCATCCATTTGCTTCATCAGGCTAAAAGATTCCTGAGAAATAATTAAATTATCTTAACAGATTAGATTTGACTTTAATTTAATCATTTCAAACCCTGAACTTTACTCTTTGGCTTCAAACTACTGATAATGAGTGCAGGCCTGTCAAGTGTGTTCCACAAAACGGTTTTCAGACTCTATGTTTAGCTCTGAGCAAGAACAACGTGTTCCTCAGCTCTCTGTGTCATCAGTCCATCCAAAACGGTGTTGATTTTTAATCCAATTTGATGGTTTCGTGAAAGGTCCAGTTTACGACTAACAGCAGGGAATAATAGAACAAAGAAGTCAAGTCAAAAACAAAAATTATGTCTAATTCAACTCTGAGTCGTTTCAAAAAGGTAAAAATCTTGTAACTCTGTTTAAAAAAAAAAAAAAAGTCTACAAGTGACCAATGTATTGCCGGTTTTTGAAGTGGCTTGCTTTAACAGAAAGAAACCTTTGACAAAACTTGGTTAAAGAGCAGACAGACTGTGTAGAAAATGAGCTCCGGCTGTTTGAGCCTGTAGGACCAAAGCAGCACAGCTTAATGTGCTAAAAGATGGAATAACAGGGTCACTGCCTTCATTGTAAGCTTACAAAAATCTTTTGATGGGAAAAAAGGGTTTACTGTCATATTTTAACAGATTATAATTATAATAAAATATTTCATTGTTATAAATTACTGAAAAAATTTGAATTATAGGGGTTGGAATGGACAGTCTAAATCTAAGTGGATTATCAAAACAAAAACCAAAAAGTCCTGAAAGACTTATTATTTTTAAAAGTACACACATTATATTTGAAAGTTTCTGGGAATCAACTAGATAGGGGAAAACTTATCATTTTTAAAAATATGTTTATTAATTTTTTTTATTAGAATCTTGAAGATTATAATTTTTGTTCTTAGTACACAACTGTTATTTCTTTCAGACACAATCCCCACTAACTGATTGGAAAAAATGTAAATAAAATATATATATATATATATTTTTTTTCGATTAAATTTGTGTAATGTTATTTCCTATACAATTAATTCTATTGAACAAAATTACAAATTTTCAAATCTAGCTTAAGTCACTTTTAAAAAGGCATGTGAGTAATTTTTAAAATACATATACTAATTTAATGTTTGGATTTCATCATGTTACATTTTTTAAAACGTTTACAAACCTAAGAAAGATAGTTTTTTTGTTAACATTTTGAAAAATAGCTGGACACGTTTTTACAATAAAAGGTTTTGGTGTTTGATTAATTCAAAATGTTTCAAATTTAACAGGTTTAACTTGTATACTTGCATCGTGACCGGACACCCTACCTTGCTGTCAAACGACGAGAAGTGAGGTGATTGACAGCTTTTCTAACCAATCAGAAGTCACGCAGCCGAGGATCTTTAAAGCTTCTGCTAATAGCCTTTGTGTGAAGGCGGGGAGCTGTTGGTTCGGCTAGTTTGCTGGTTAGCAACAAACAGAAGGTTACGAGTTTAAAAATGTGGATTTTTTGACCACTACACTGGCTTTGCGGAAACTATAGGGGAGCTAACTATGTCGGGTTGCCTAACTGGAGCTTGTTGACTTGTGCTGGAGTGGAACTCAAAGCGATTTGGGACGTTTCGGTGCGTTCAGGGGTGACAGCCTCGCTGTCGGGTCGTTAAGTGGCGATGCTTAGCTGATAGCTGCGTCATCATGTTGCTTCCGACTCGAGTCAACGAAAAGAAATCCCAAGTGAACGCCAGAGGTGAGGCTGCCCGCCGTCATCCCGCTCCGGAGGCCACTGCCGACCTTTGAACTCCATGGAAGACGGACTGTCGGCGAGAGGTTGGCGGTGAACGGTGTTTACGTGGACGTTGTTTTGACTTTACATCACTTGGCTCCGCCGGATCATAGTTGGCGCAATTCTTCCTCCGGCGGCTCTAATTAACCACACTTGGACGGACTGTCAAACGTTATGGAGGCGAAAAATAACTGGAAAAGGTCGACATTTTTGTTCCAAGCAGGGGTGTTACTGACTGAGATGTTGAGATGTGTGTCATGCTTGTTTTAAAGTGAGAAGTGATGCTCTCATTGACTGCTACGATAGAAACCAGGCTGCTGCTGATTCCTATCTGGATTTCTTGATTTGGCAGAACTTGCTTTTCGATATCGTTAAATAAAGTGCACTAAATTATTTTTATTAGATTTATTTAACGGAGGCGTTTTGGGTTTTTTTTTTTTTGTTGGGGCTGCTGTCACTACACCCACGTGGACTTTACTTCCAGTCGGTGAGTTAAAGTTTGAGCCTCCCGACTGGGACCCAGGAGCGACCAAAGGGGTGTTTTTATTTTTATTTTTATTTTTATTTCTTCTAACGGGACCTGAAACCGGCTGAAATGTCCGGTGACTGTGCCCACATGAACGCTCACTTCCCCGCCGCAGAGATCTTTAGTCTGTCCAAAGCCTGTCCGGATGGAGACGGCGTTGTCATGGAGCCCGTGGGGAGCTCGAGTGGGCGTGGATCCCCCGCGCGGCTGTCGACCAACTTTGAAGTGATCGACGGGGTTCTGTACCGCAAGAAGCTGGAGAAGGGCTTCATAAACTACCGGGAGGTTCTGGGTGATGGCCGCAGACACGAGGCCATCTCCACCTTCCACCAGCGGCGGCCGGGCCAGCGGCACCTCTCCCTGGAGGAAACCTACAAATGTGTGGCAGACAACTACTGGTGGGAGGGTAAGAAGAAGCTGTACAGTGTTGTCACGTGTTTTAGGCCCAGAGCTATAGGTTTTTAATCAATCCAACCCGTCAAAATCCAATTATTGACACATGTTGATGGATTAGATTGATGCTCGACAGCCCGATGAGTCCAGATGCTTCTGATCCTATTTTAGAAATGCAGTATAAAACTCCACAAGTAACCATTTTGGTGATCCATAAGATAACCTCAGTCCAAAAAACACAAGCTGAAACAGATACGGAAATGACACAGAAGACCCAGTCGGATCATCCTTTAATCTTTTTTCAAGGCCTTCCCATTCATTCATTCATTCATTCATTCATTCATTCATTCATTCATTCATCTTCTAAACCCGTTTTGTCCCTTTCGGGTCACGGGGCTGCTGGAGCCTATCCCGGCTACTTGTGGGCGAGGGCAGGGGGACATCCTAGACCGGTCGCCAGTCTGTCGCAGGACCACAATCACACATCCACGCACACTCAACTTCACACCTAGGGACAATTCAGATTAACCAATTAACCTATGAAGCATGTATTTGGAGGGTGGGAGGAAGCCAGAAAAAACCCACGCATACACGGGGAGAACACGCATACTCCACACAGAAAGGCCCCCCCATTGGTGGTCTGGTTCAGGTCCCCCAGCCTGCTTCACGTCGGACGGTTGCTTCCGCCAAGTGTGTTCATGTCTGATCATTCAGACTTCGTCTGCCTTTAATCCTCACATAAACGTCACTGTTGCTTTCTATTATTTTAGAAAAGAAATCTCTAAAATAGTCACCAGAGTGTTTCTATCCTTAAAGTTCCATCCATTTACTGACTACAGTTCCAGTAAACGGATGAAGACACAGCAACACCTAAATAAAAATGTAACGACTAGAAAACACTCACAGTCCTGTAATGTAAACTGACAGCAGTTTTCCAACAGGAACTTTTTTATCCTTAGTGGAAACACAGAAAAACTTCCACACCTCTTAGGTGGACGTTCTTCAGGTGGACGTCTCTGCCATGCTAGAAGGACTGTGATGACGTCACACAAAGTTTGTTTTCTCAGAAGTTTTTTCTGTAAACTGAACTGAATCGTCGATGTTGGACGTCACAAATATGTTTTTAAGGAACAGATTGCAAATATCAAAGTATTCGGATACTCGTCACTTAAGTACATGATAGTGTTTATTTTTTCGTCATTTTAATGTGCAGCTCCATTCTCATTTTGTTGTCATGTTTGTCCAACAGGAATGTACTTCCAGATCAGAGACTTTGTCCTCTGCTGTCCGCGGTGTCAGAGTCAGCACAGGAAGAAGCTCGAGGTAAGACAATCGCTCCCAACTGGCATTGCTCCGAGCCCCTTATCGTCCCATCAGATAATTTCTATTTCTTCTCACTCTTTCTTTTTTTTTTTTCTTTCTCCTCACTTCTCTCAAACGTGGACTTTCTCGTGCGTGTGAATCCCTGCAATGACGGCCCTCTGTGCTTTCCTTTCAGCAGCTGAAGGGCAGGAGACGTGTGACAAAGATGATCGCGAGCCATGGCACTGATGTGCTGAGCAAGCTGAGGAGTCAGCGGGAGGCGGGGCTTTTCTGTGACATCACCCTGCGGACTAACGGACGCTCCTTCTCGGCTCACAGGGCCGTTCTGGCGGCCGTCAGTGACCACTTTCAGGAAATATTCACAGAAATGGATTCCAGCAATAAAGCAGACATTGATCTCACTGGTAAGCCCTCCCTGAAAATAAATCCTATTGTGATTTTCAAAATCTTTTTTTTTTTTTAAAAGATATCCTTTTATTTTTTTGCTTTGAGTGGATGTGAATGAACCAGCATAAAAAGGGAGAGTTTAACAGCTTTGAGTGCGCTCACCATGGTCAAAAAGAGGAAAGCATAATAAGCAAAGCTATAAATCACCATGGTAACGATTAAATAACCGCACAGCCTCTATTGTGTTCTAGCAGAGGTTACAAAAGTACAAGTTTCCCACTGATACGCGTCACTGAGTTTATTAAAAAAAAATAAAAAAATGGAAAGAAAAGTGATGCTCACTTCTTTTGCCAGGTATTTTAAATGTTACATAACGTTTGAGTCATTTCTTATATCCAAACCTGAAATGTGTTTTAGGTCTTTAATTGGCTCTAACATGATAACTAGATATGTAGTTGAAATTAATTAAAGTTAAAACGATGTCTTAAAAAAATGCAGATATTTGTGCCAATATGATAATAGAACTGTTTAGACAGTTTATTGTTATTTAGGTGTTATTTTTATAATTATTTTATCATTTTTTTTGCAGCTTTTACTCCTAGTTTGAGTTGTTTATCTTCTTCTTTTACAACTGATGTATATTATGTGCAAACAATCACTTCCTTTTTAAAAATGAGAAGCCGTCAGTCAATGTTTCAAGTTTGGACATTTTTATATAGAAAACGTTTAAAAAGCTCGTTAATGTATGTCCAGAGAAGTGAGGCTTTTAGAGGTTATCAAGTTCAGCTTTGTTTCTAGTCTCTCTCCACATTCTTTAATGTACTAGCAACAAAAAAAACCTAGAAACAAATTTAAACGTTTTCACTTTAGTACCTAGATCCTTACAGCTTCAATAATTATAAATGACTCTATAAAGAGTTACTTTTATTAGTATTTCAACAGGTTTGAGGGCAACATTTAACATGGGAGATATTAAATTTGCCCTGACAACATGTTAAAGAAGTAGTTCTAAAAATCAGTGATTCTTACTTTGTATTCGTTGTCAGGAAGGGTCGCCTGTTTGTTCCCAAATTAAACTATAATTAAGATGTTTCTTTTCATAAATAATAGCTTTGTAAATGAATGTTGTTAGATGATGCAGTGTTCCCTCATTTATCACAGGAGTTGCATTCTAAAAATACCCCACGTTGGGTGAAATCTGCTCGGTAATCTTCATTTTTTTACAATTCCAGATGCTGTAAATTCTCACTGCACACTTTATACGCTTTTCTCAGACAGACATGGATACGTTTCTCTTCTTTAAACTCTCAAAGTTCAAGTCTTCTTAAAAATAAATAAATCCAGTATTCTAGAATGAAAACAGAGAACAGAGATCTGATCATGATTTCTGTAAATTAGGTCAGATGAACACATTCTGTACTGGACACGTGGCATAGAGGAGGTTGATTGACATGTCTACAGCCAATCAGGGCACAAAATAAATAAAAAAAGGCATGCAAAACTCCCCAACAAATAATCGGCAAAATAGCAGGTGAACCACAAAAACAGAGGGAACTCTCTATGTCGTCTGTTTTTTTTTTTTTTTGTTCACACAAGCCTCCTCTTTAAACTGCTGCATGTTGGAACATTCTGTCAAATTTGTCCCCTCAGGTTTCAACGAGGACGGTCTTCTGTCCCTGCTGGACTTCTCCTACTCCTCCACTCTGTCCGTTCGTCAGGAGGACTTGCCGGAGGTGTGCGCCATGGCTCGCCACCTGGGCATGTGGCCCGCAGTGGAGGCGTGCTGCGCCCTCCTTAAAGAGCAGGAGCGGCAGCTCCATCCAGGCAAAGCCTTCATCTCTGCTTTGGGACTGGACAACACCAACGACGGCTTCAGCCTAACGCTGGACGCCTCGGACCAGTCGTTACATGAAAGTCCCAAGCGCAGTCTGCGTAGAATGCCAAAAACTGACGGCCACAACGGCTTTCCTCAGAGCCCCGTGCACAGGATGAAGCTCATGGACTTTAAATCTCCCTCCTCGAAAAAGGCTGCTATACCCCGTCACGCCTCCTCCCAGTCACACAGTTACTCCCCCACATCCCCGTCAAACACCCGTCTCCTCCGCTCCTCTCCCGGAGCTTCAAAGGAGGTTCAGAAGCTGTTCCCCGTCCCAGAGACCCCCCGGAAGAAGAGAAAGCCTCACTCCATCACTCAGCTGTCACGCTCATCCAGGCTGAGACCCAACACTGCCTGTAGTCCTGTGAGGGTTAAGCAGGAAGGAGAGGAGGTCGGAGAGGATGAGGAGGATTATGCAAGAGCACAGGAGAAGTACAAACTCATGAACGTGCTGGGGCTGCAGCGGACCGCCCTCCTCCCCAGACCAGAGGACCTGATTGGCTGGAGACAAAAGAAACGGCTGCGGAAGTTGAAGGCCAACAACTATTCACTCACCAAGAGGCGGAAGCCCCGATTGTCCTCCCCGGTGCTGTCATTCAGTGACATACCTTTGTCAATTCCACTCTGCAACCCGGTTAACACCAGACTCCTTAAAAAGTCTGTCAAGTCTAAGCCTGTGGGCTCCGTGGAGCACATGGCTGCCAAGAGGAGGAAGAGCGTCCCGCCTCGTGTTCCTCCCTCAGACAGGAGCATGAGGAGTAAAGGGGTGTTACCAGACCTGTTCCAGCGACCCTCCTTTGGAGGGAGGGAGCTCAGACAGTCGGTGAGGAAGGGCGATGCCGGCCGCTCTCGGGCCCAGCAGCCCCTCCGTCGAAAAGCCAAGCAGCCCCCGGTGAGAAACGCCATCAGGATCAAAGCGGAGCCAGCCGAGTGCTCCATCTCAAGCCTCAGACCCTCGCCGCAGCACCACGGCGGGTACACGCCTCGCAGATCCTCACCCAAGACCCGGGCTGAGACTGCGGCGGCGAGAGCAACGGTGAAAACTCTGCGTTATAACAGCAGCCGAAAAAGCAGGCGATTCTCCGCAAAAGAGACGGTCAAGATGAAGGTCAAGTCCAGGGAGAAGGCGGGAATCCAGAGCCCCAAGGGCACCGCGGGCGTGGAAACGAAAATCAAGGACGCTGAAGTGAATGGGCTCCAGTTTTCTGAGCATTTGCCTCAGCCGTCCTTTTACAGCCACCCCATGTACAAAGCCATCAAAGAGGAGCCGGCAGAGCCGGTGCCAGTCGCCGGGCCGTTCCCCGATCCTCCTTCCCCAGACCTGGGCAAACGCCAGAGCAAGCCCCCCATCAAACTACTGGACTCCGGCTTTCTGTTCAGCTTCTGCCGGCCAACGGGGGGGCCCATGTCGGCGCTGAAGAAAGAGGAGGAGAGCGTGGACATCTGCTTAACGCGCTCAGTGTCCCAAGTTGGGGAGAAATTCGAGGCCGAGGAGTCTCCCCACAGGAATCTGAGAGCCAGGAGGAGGCCTGTCCTGCCTGTGGTGAAGAGGGAGAGGGAGGAGAGGACGCTGACCCAAAGCCAGGCCCGAAGACACGCACCCAAATCTCCAAAGACCACCCTAAATCTGGCCAACTGTTCCAGGTCACAGGCTGCACGGACAATGACAAAGGTACACAGCGGCTCATTATAGAGCACAGTCTAGATCCCTGTGATCTGCAACGTAAATATTTGAGCTTTTTGTTGATCAAATATCTTCTCTCAACCATAATTATCTCTGCAGCAGCAGTCTCGGCTCACAGATGTGGGTGGCCGGAGCTGCTCCATGCTGGATTCCGTTCGTCGAGCTCGCCTGAAGCAGCTTCGGGGGCCTCGCAGTCAAGCCCCCAAAGCCCCAAAGACGGCCCACGCCTGTCTGCAGTGCTCGGCCGCCTACAAAGACTGTGTGGCTCTAATTATGCATCGCCTCAGGCACATCGAAGGGAAGCACTGGCCGTGTCCGGTAAGCGCCGCCTGGCTTGACTGTAGGAGCTGCTGCGGGTGGAACCGCTGTCCAGCTGAGGCGCGGCCAGGGATGGCGCCGGCGACTCTTTTACAGTCCCAAGTTGGGCTTTGTAAATTCGTTCATCCTCACAGGAAGTCCTGCTTGGAGTTTGAATATAAAACCAAGAGAAATTAGTCACAAGCTGCATTTATGACCCACAGGCGCTACTCGCCTTCACCCTCCCCGCCTGCTTCTGACCCGCCCTCACTGGCTGAGTGGCGGCTAAATGCCCCTCCCTCTCCCCTTCTGCCTCGGCTGCCCTGATCAGAGCGGCTATTTCCAACACGGTGGCTTCTGCATTGGTTTATTTCAACCATTTAATGTTTTGGTCGCCTGGCGGTGACGGACTGGTCCATATCATTTTTAGAAGAATCTTTAAAAGTCCGGATTACCATGGCAACTAAGGTTTTTTGTTAACCACGCCCATATTTCTAATATGTTCATATCATATGTGGTAGAGTTACGGTCAGTATGAGCCAATTATTCATCTATTTTTCACAATATTTTTGGTTAATAACAAAATGCCAGCAACAGGGGAATGCCACCGCCATGCTAACGCCCTTCAAAACCTAGAAACGTTCAAACCAACATGTGTTTTTAAGTAGCTTCCTCCCAATGATGCTCAAGGAGTTAGGAGATGATAGATTCAAATCCCCAGGAGTTTTAATTTGAAAATGATATTTTTTTTAAATTCAACATGGTGACATCTTCCCAATGTCAAAGGTCAAGAATGATTACAGAATTAACCTAATCGCTCCAGCTAAAGTTTTCCCAAATTATGGGAAAATGTAAGAATCGACAAACTTTCCCACAAAATTGTCGCCAAACCTAAGGTCTTGTGACCATCCCATAATGATTTCAAATCTTCCTTTGGCTGTCCCAGACACTTGTGTTTTGGTGTTTTTAATTGATTTTGAACTTTTTTCTTTATAGGAGATTTTGGCCCCATTCATTTGTATTGAATGGTTTTCAACGCTGTGATGTCATCATATTTGGGGGAGTGGGGGGGGGGGGGGTGTTCACTAAGCCCAAAATTCCTTTTTGACTGTTTATTGTTCAGCCTCCGTGAAGGAACATTTAGAACAGCAGAAGATTACAGAACCCAAAACAAACGCTGATGATAAATACATTTAATGTCTTTACATCTTAAGGATTTGAGCTTTTCTAGCGGAGATTTTCATCTGTTTCTACAGGAAAATCTACAAAAATATTTCATGGTTTCTTTTTTTTTGCTTCTTTTTAATAAAACACGAGTGAAGCAATAAGATAAATGAATGAACAAATTGGAAAGACCCAAAACTAAATGTTCTTGTATATTAACTATTGCTATCCATTTTTATAACATTATATTAATATTATGCTGCCAATCATCCGTCCTCTTGCATCGCAATTCCCAGGTTTTCGTGTTGATAAAGGCTTTCGCCTTGATTTTTAATGTATTAGTATTACATTTTACATATACCTTTCTTTTAGTATTTTCTAAATACTTTTCTTTGACTGTAAAAGAATCAAATCAAACTGTTTCAATGCTTTAACTCATTTCTCATTGTGACATTGGATTTTGGCAGATTTCTAACAGTTTTAAACACATTAGCTGCAGCCACTGATGACCCATGTATTTATTTATAATATAACATTCAGTCAAAGCGACTCATAATTCTCAAATCAGCACTAAGCTGCAGAAATGAGTTTGTTTCTGACGCCGACAGTCCGTCTCACCCTCCGTCTCATCTCCTCCGCAGCTCTGCAGCAAGACGTTTTTCCGACTGAGAAACGTCCGCAATCACATCCGCACCCACGAACCCAAGCTGTACAAATGCCGCAGCTGCATTGCTGCCGGTTCTTGAGGCGGCTGCCGGAGGACGGATGCAGAGGTGGGTGAGAAGGAAGCCTCGCCAGACTCCCCGGTGGAGCGGATGTGTGACGTGAAGCTGCTAACGGGGTCTGAGGGTCACTGGGCGGATTTCAGTCTGGTGTTTTGTCTGTTTGTTTGTCTGTTTGTTTCTCAGTCGTACATCGTGGGGGGGGTCCCGATCAGGTTTTTTTTTTTTTTTTTGTCCCCGGTCCGATTCAGTGTCATTAGACTTTGAGAATCTGTTCCCTATTTTTATCCTATTCAGCTTCTTCATCATCATTTAACGCCTAAGCAGAGCAGCAACAACAGAACAACTATTACAAAAAACTAGTAAAATTAAGTACTGATTAGTCATATAAGAAAGTTTGTTGATGTGTTTTTTTTTAAAATATTTTGATCATTTTTGATCTGATGTGATTCATATCCATTAAAAACTAAAACTGACTTTCTTCCGAAATCGTTGGATCGTTCTGACGAGCTGAGATTTCATTCACTTTGGTTGGTTTTGAAATATTATGGATATTTTATTTGTTATTTTTTTAATCATGTTTTCCCGGAGCGTTCACTTTCTAGACTTTTCCTTTGGCAGCCATCTGACTGCCGTCTCTGCATTTCATTTTAACGCACAAAAAACAACATATATTTTTCAAAGGCTGTTGATATTTGTATGTGTTTATGTGCAACCAGAACCAAACATGCATGTACATTCATGTTTGCCACAGGAACGCATGGCTGCATCGGCTGCACATGTTTAAGTGCGTCTAAGGCTGCATGTTGTTGTTGGTCGCGTGTATTTAAAACTCAACTAAAAGTCCGGTTATCTGTTATGCTCCCAGGTGTGTGACATGTGTTCCCCGCATTTGATTTATCCCCTGGAGGGGCGGTGAGCAGCAGAAACAGCCACGCTCAGGAACCATTTTGGTGGTTTAACCCTAACCGTGACCCCTAACCCTAACCCGTCCTCTGGGTCGGTGCAGCCAACACTTTCTTATTTAAATGTCTTTGTAGCTCATTGTTTAATGCTACGGTCACAAAGACCGCTCCCCCCCCGTGTGATGGGGAGGCGTCTGCACGATCTTCAAGTTCTGATACCACCACATGATTTTTGTTTTGCAAATCGTTGACGTCGTCAGGACTGTAGGAGGCGACCGACAGTCGGGCTGGAATGGCACCTTTACGAATTTTGGCGGCCACAGGGCGGTGGCAGCTGGATGGCCGGCCGGCCGGCAGCAGGTCTCATTGGATGATGTGTGATGGCAGCCGTCCAGATCAGCTGCTACTGGCCGGCAGCCGGCCGGGGGTATTAAAAAAAAAGAAGCGGATCATTCTGCCCCACTGGTCATTCCCACCTCAGATTTTGAGCGTTCATATATATAAATCTGTCCTCGTGTAGAAGCAGTGCTGCTACTCTGTGACTTCTAACAATCGGACCGTGGCAGTGACATGGCAGCATGGGGGCTGGAGGGGGGCGTTCTGGAGTCAGACGATTTATGGGGCCTTGGAGACCCTCCTATCAGTCCATTATGACCCTGCTGCCTTCCTGCCACCCACCTGCCGCTGGACTGCCACCGCTCAACCTCAAAATGTGCCCCGGCGACCACCGACCCATGTCAAAACGTCGTCTGGTTGCCGTGAAGTTTGAACTTTTTCTGAAAACCTTCGTGGTCGCAGCGTGGAGTGTGACACGCCAACCGCCAAATTTACTGAGAAACCTGCGTTTAGGTCACTGCGCTTTGGCATTTTGGGAAATGCGACCTTTAGTCTAAGTTGAGTCAAACCAGTAAAGATACTTGCTGTCAGTTTTAAACATTTATTTGAAAGGTTCTTGAGCTCAGAAGTCTTTAGAATAAGAATAAAAACACGTTTGATGCCTGATTGGGATGCAGTATCTGATTTTGGTGGAGTCTGCAACGACGCGATCGGGCCTCAATCTCTGACCACGTTATCGGTCGGGGACATCCCCAGTCTTTGACCGGCTCGACTTTTTGTCTCCCAGGATGAAGGCCGCTGGCGTGTCGCCGCCAGAGAAAAGCCTGAAGGACCAGGATGGAATGTGCAGCTTCTCCGAATCGCCACGCGCGAAGCACAACGGCGGCTCTCCTCTCCGTCCCGATAACAGCCGCCGTCTGGGGGTTCCATTTGATTTTCTAAGTTAAATACCGAACCAAAATTGCTGTCCCTGTTTGCTTTTCAATAAATAACAACAGGTGAAACTTGAACATTTACACTCAGGGGCGGGGAATGCGACGCCACAGCATAGAAAGATTTTAACGTGTACAAAATAAAGAATAAAGCGATTGTTACAGCTGCCCCCGCTATCTATGGTTACCTTTATTTTTCTATGTATAGACGATTGTCGAGTGCACTTATTGTAGCTTGGTGTAAACCTAAGAGGCGGCGATGAAACGGAAGGTTTTGTGTGTGGGGGGGGGGGGTTGGACGGTGAAATACTTGAAGTGATGCAAGCGCTGGAGCCTTTCCTCTGAGTGTCTCAGTCCGTCTTTGTCCTTCGGTGTGTTAACCTCTCTTACTACTCTCAGCCAGTCCATGAGTTGGGGTTGAAACTTCCCGGGGAGGGGGGCAGGACGGCGACACCACTGCATGCACATTTTACAGATGATTTCTAGGCCACTGATTTTCTAAGGCTGGATGTTTTAAAAAGGGAAACATTTGGTTTTAATGTGAATTTCTTAAAGTTATTGAATGCAGATGTTTTCCTTAACACCTTTGCTCTACTTAAAAAGTTCTACTGAGTAAATGCAATGTGCACATACAGAGATGTTTATGTATCATGAATTGATTTTAGAAAGAAATGAGCTGTCTCTTGCTGTTTAAAAGAAATAAATACATTTTGCCTTTTATGTTTGGGTATTTTTCATTACAGTTCACCAATGATAGGAAATGTTTACTACATATAAAGTTTAATTCTAACAGTTTTTCAACTAAATACCTGTTTTTTTAAAACATTTTTACTATGAAAATTAGATGAATTAATTATTTTCAATGCATTCATAAGTTACATTAAAAGACGGCGGCCTTAATGCTAGTTTCTATGTTTATCCCATGGAGGGAAATATAAAAAAATAACTGAAATAGTTTGTACTCAAAAATATTAAAAATATTAAATATGTACATATATGTAAAATAAATATATATGTAAATATATCTAAAAAAAAAAGTCAACGTCCGTTATGGACCTTTGAAAACAAAGGTATGGTTTAGTTCAGTACAGTTGACGTTCCGTTTTAAAGAGACATTTTAAAAAGTTGCTGTAAAGCAACATTTATTTAAGAAGCTTGTTTCACATATGGATGTCACAAAAAAGCCATAAAAAAAATAACGTTCTTAACTTAATACATATTAAAAAATGATCAAAAAGGAACATTTGGTAAATATTTTGCAAAAAGGTTTTTTTTAAGCCACAACGTCCCATTTTAGAAACACAAAGACACTTTTTGGTATTCATGTTTTTTTTTGTAATTAAGATAAATATAAATAAACTTTCATTCATGTTCTAAACCCGTTTTGTCCCTTTCGGGGTCACGGAGCTGCTGGAGCCTATCCCAGCCACTTATGGGCGAATACAGGGGACGCCCTGGACAGGTCGCCAGTCTGTCGCAGGGTCACAATCACACTCCCATGCACTCTCACATTCACACCTAGGGACAATTTAGAGTTGCCAATAACCTATGAAGCATGTTTTTGGATGGTGGGAGGAAGCAGGACACCCCGGAGAAGATCCTCGCATACACGGGGAGAACATGCAAACTCCACACAGAAATAAACTTTTTTTTTTTATAAAAAACAATAAAACATAAAGAGAAAATAGCCTTCAAAATCTGAAATAGGTTTTACCTCCAGACTGAGGTTCATACAACTTCCTTTCAAAATAAAAGACATGGTGTCACGTAGGAACTTGTGAATGTAGAAAACATAGTGATACACTCAGGTAATGGGTGGTGTGATGCCAGCAGTAATTAAAAAACGTTTACATTCATCTCAGCCAAAATAATGTCAATTTAACTAACAATTAGCATTATGGATTGCTATAATACTAGATACATGTTGCATTCTTCAACTGTTTGTGAATAAGTGGAATCAAGTTTGAGTTAGTTTACTTTAATTTTGACATTGCAAACACTTTTTAAAATTCACAACTTTCTATCTTTCAGACCCATAGTTTAGGTCCTACGTTTATTTTTATTTTTTTACACTTGGGTTATTGATTTTGATAAGAATAAGAAGCAAAAAAATGTAAATTACTGATTAATCTGCAGGTGTTGAGCATCTGCTGAAAACTTTGTAACCCTCCTGTGTTTAGAAAATTCTGACAGAAAAGTTTCTTTATTCTGTGATGGAGGCGGGGCTTTCAGGGACAATCCTTCTGGAGGCGGAGCCCATGACAAAACAGTAGAATGGAAAAAGTAGTTATAAGTGCCTATATGAATTTTTGTATGGCTTCCATTCTGTATTCTCCAAACCATTTGGGATATTGTTGAATTTGTGGTCTTCTGCTTCCACGATGAAGCTGCAGCTTTTCAGCAGCTCCCTGATCCTCAAAGTGCTCTGCATTTGGAAAAGAGAGAGATGTTTTCAGCAGACGTCTCACGGTAATGAGTGCGCTCTCTCATTAGGAAAGACAAACAAAGGAAGTCAGGGCGGCTTTGATCATTCCAGAGGTACAGTCAGGAAAACGCTCCAAATGTTTACATCCATATAGAATGGGCTCTCAAGTGAGAAATCTGATAGATGAGGGAAAAAAAAGAGCAACCAAGCATTCCTGAATGTCATTAACAGACCGATGAAAGGATTCCTGAATGAAAAATGACAAACAGTCAGAAATAGCTAAGTAAAACCTAAAACATTCTGTGCATTTAGAATAGTTGGCATTTGGAAGCATATAATCATTTTTGGGGGTTTCATTAAATCGCTACAAAATATGTTTAGACAAAAACATTATTTAATGAGAACAAGTTTTTGTTTTTTTAGTCTGAAAGATTTTTTTGGAGGACTGTCATTATATTCAGGACATCTTACATAAACAGAGGACTAACTCTATCATTTGAGATGAAACCTTGATTAAACTTTGTGCTATCCTATGGGGTCCAGATGACCCGATCCTTACATTGACGTGTTCTCCCCACCATGACAAAGGTGGATAAAGGTGAAAAGTATTTCATGTAATCCATGGACACCAGTGAAGATCACAAATCATTGAAGAAAAAAGGTTCAGAGCACTGTCTAGTGGGTCTAAATGACCCAACTCCCAATGTTAAAGTGCCTAGGATAGCACAAGGGTTAAGCAAGGTTTTTAATGATTTTTATGACTCATTTTGGATACTATTTACAACGTCTAGAAAGAGCAAATAGGCTTAGCAATAAAGAAAATAAATCTTTTAAATCAGTGTACTAAAAGTTTCTTTGATGCTTCTTGGAAAGAACATCTTTTGTTTAAAAATTCAGGAAAATGTCAAGGCTGCGCGAGGGTTCATAGCTGACTAAAAGATCAGATAAATAAGAAGGACTCAAGGCCATTAACACATTTAAAAACTGCTAAAAGTATCTTAAAGTCAGTCCTGAAGCTTTAGTCAATTGAAGTTAATTTCTACTGAAAAGCAAAGTTTTTTTGTTGTTGTATTGCCATCATACTTAGAAAATTTGCCCTCTGCTTTTCACCCACAGCCAGTTTATAGTTAAGCATTTTTGCTGGTTGTTCATACCTAAAAGCTTTTTTTAAGAATCGTGTAATAATTTATTAACATTGAGACATCCTTTGATTCCAACTCTTATCGGTCATCCCTGTACTAAGCAGGGAGAAGCAATCAAACTTGATGTAAGTGTTCACATACTTTGTTCTCTCACACTTTTAAAGAAAAGAGGCAAAGTTTTTTTTTTTAATCAAGAAAATAATGCAATAAACAACAAAAAAGTGACTTAGCGATTTATGGTTCTGGATAACTTTTGATTTTTTTTATCATTAAATCCAAATCAGTCTCCTGGAAATGCGTCTTATCCTACAAGGGTAATCTAGAAAAATCGCATTCAAGGCACATAAAAATATGTTGGGGCGTTCCACAAGGCACCTGTCTAAACCCCCTACTATTCCTGCCTTACAGATAAATGCTGCTGAATGATGATTTGGGATAAATGTAACATTTCTTGTTGGATACATTGCTGTCAAATTTACCTAACACAATAATTATCTGCTGCTGGTCTATCACTATCAAAGGCTCCAGCTCTAACTAAAAGGAGAGAAAGGCCACTTTTCCTTCTATCATGTAGGTGATGAAACTCCTAACCTTGAGATAAAAGGCCAGATTGCCTAATATTTAAACAGATGAACCCTAACCCAAATGAACACAAATCATGATTATTTTTGCGTTTGTTGCATCCATCCATCCATCCATCCATTTTCCCTAACCCTATCTATCCCTTTGAGGGTCATGGAGCCACATGCACAGATCGACAGTCTGTTGCAGGGCTTGTTGCATCACATTTTGAATTTTCCTGATCTTCTTTTTAGTTTAATCGCCTTTGGAAACGTTTGTATTCATTTCAATATTAGTTTCCATTTGGGTTTACTGTCACATTTTTTGTTCAAAATGACTGTTTTTTTTTTGTCTTTCTTTCTGCATTTCCATTTTTTATTTTCTTTTTTCAGGCAGGTGTTTATCTACCTTTACCCAAAGCTGACTCTAGATGGCAGCCTGCACCAGAAAAAGCACATTGCTGCAAACTAACAATGAGCCTTCAATGCAAAATGGTTCCAGTATATTAACCTCCTGAAGACACTTCCAGTGCTCCTTATTATTTCCGTGGATCATCATCTCACATTTGGTATTCAGTTCATCGTGTGGGCCGTTTGTCTTCAGAAACGTGGAAGTGAATATCAGAAGAGGTCAGGTTGCAGCTCAGCGTTTGCATGTTTATCTGTGCTTGTGCGTGATGGAGGAGACGCTTCGCTGCAGTTTGGATTCATTACCCGAAAGAGGGGCTGGAAAACGCGGGGCTGTAATTCCACCAGTGTCGGTGTCTGCTGGAGCTTATTATAGAGCGGGAGTGGAGTGCCTTCACGCTGCAGCTTTATCCGGGGGTGGAGAGAGAGAGACAGAGAGAGAGGATGGGGGGGGGGGTGCATGGGTGTACTTTTTCAGGCTCGGGAGCAGCCAGCGGGGGCTGTCTTTGGGTTACCCGAGCGGTGGCTCCACACGCGGCCTTCTGCGAGTTTAGGGAGCCGTGGAGAGAGCACGCCCAGGAACAGCTGACAATTTATGCGAGAGGGGCCCCCACATTCTCAGAGAGACGGGGTGGGGGGTGGGGGGGGGGAGAAGACGAGACGGGGAGAAGAAAGGAAGGAGGGAGGGTGGATGAAGAGGGGGGGGGGGGCAAAGAGGGAGGGAAAGGAGGCAGTCTTGTTTGTAGCTTGTCAGCAATTGCCTGAGACAAGCTTCCCTTCATGTGTGAACGCTGCTTGGCAGGAATGCTCGGACCGTACCAAGTGGAGCCAGAGGTGGGGGTGGGAGGAACTCGTCCACACCAAGGAGGAGAAAGGCAGTGTGTGGCTGAAGTAATCCTTCACCTCTTTGAAGTTCTATCTCTGTGTGCGTGCGTGTGAAGAGACGGGGGGGGGGGGGGGGGGGCTGTACTTGTATGTATATGCGCTCCCTCCCCAGCAGTAACAAAACAGAATAACCCCCCCCCTCCTTTTTTAATCTCAAACATGCTCAAAAAGAGCCTCCCCCCATCTTTTAAAGTGTATGATCTCATTTGTTTACCAACAATCTGTGCTCTGTACCCCCCCCCACCCCCCCACCATCAAACATGCATTTCTCTCCTGTTGCTTTTCCTCCAGCCGTTTAAACATTAAATCAATGGCACAATTTACGCACGTTTGTTGCGCACATGCAGGCGTTTTCTAGCAATAACAAAGACAAATAAATAAAAAAAGACACCCCCCCCCCCAAAGTTTGCTTTCTCCCCTCCCCTCCCTTCTTCTTTTTAAGGCTTCCTCCTTATCTTTCTCCTCTCTCACCCCACCTCCTCCTGACGGTCTCCTCCTGCTCAGGCTCAGCTGCTGGCAGTCAGAGGATTTTACTTCCACTCTTATTGTTTGTTCATGAAGATGCGGGGAAGTTTGTCAGCAGCAGGAGGAGGAGGAGGAGGAGGAGGAACAGAAGGAGCAGGCCTCCTCTGCGTGCAGCGCCAGCTCTCCTCATCCCTCCAACCCCGTCGCTCCTAATCTGTTTTCAGAAAAAATAAATATGCGCGAATCGGAATGCAATTTTAAACGAATTAGGCCGTGAATAATTTCCAAGATGTCAAAATGTATTGGGGGTGAAGGCGTTTATGTAATTGGAGCGCTTGGTTCACTGGTTAAAAAAAAAAAAATCTTTATTAGGACAGAGCTGGTGCTCACACCCACGCAGACACCTGAGTGATGTGGCTGTGCTGACCTCATTTACATGTCCTCCTAAGGAGGAAAAGAGGGACAAGTGGGAGAGAGGAGTTGTGCAATATATAGGGAGGAGAAGATGACAAGAAGAAGGGAGGAAATTAGGCTTTCAGGGAGGAGAAAAAAGATTGGGTGTAAAAAGGGATGAAAGAGAGGGAAAGTTGAAAGGTAAAAAGGGGGAGGAGAAATGAAGATGGCTGAGGAAGGCAGGGAGGGAGGGAGGGAGGCAGGGAGGAAGGCTGGCAGAGGAGGGAGGAGGAGGAGGGTTGATCTCTGGGGTTTGAAGCACATTAGTATTCATGGGGAAGAGGAGGCCACAGACAGCAGAGAAACAGAGAGGGACCAGACTGAGAGCAGCACACAAACATAAATAGAGTACACGCATGTCCCAGTGTGAACGTGCGCTCATTCCTGGTGTTGAACATGGTCTCACGTGCGGCAGCGGGTCCAAACAGCCCCGACCATGACGCCCCAATCGCCAGTGTGCGCCTTGCTACAGACAATTGTGCTTCAACTCCACACGTTCATGTGGACGCAGGCCTCTCAAGCATCCTCCCTGGAGATGGTTTAGCGGTTGAGGCCTCCAAAACCACCCTTGCCGGCCTCGGAACCGCCTCTCCTGTGCTTTTCACCCCCCCCCCCCCCCATTTACTCCCCCCTGCTCTGTCAATAAAAGCGGAAGGTACCGGAGGGCGGCAGCTGACGTCTGCCAGCTTTGCTTTACGGTTTCAAACAACTGAGACCTCAACAGAGAGGAGCCGAAGGGGTGCAGGTGATTCATTTCAACGTGGGAGGGAAGGGCTGGGACGAGCTCTGAGGGAGGGGGGTTGAGGCTGGAAGATGGGAAGGGTTCCTATGGAGCTGGAGGCCTCAAACACCTCTTATGGTGGCAGGAGAAGAGAGGGAAGAGTGGGAGAAGTGGTAACACTCGGGCTGTTCTATTCTTAGTTTCTCCTCTCCTCAGACTTTGGAGGCATGTGTGTGCGCCGACAAGCATGTGTGGGCGGGCAGGTGGTGTACAGCTGACAGTTGATTTGCTGTGACACCAGACACACTGGCTGCTTTGGACTCGCATGGCCTAGATTTCCTTGTCTCCTGCAAGGCCCTCTCGCAGATACTTAATGGCGCGCACACTCATCTGTGTCGCCCCCTTTTCCCTTCTTTGCCCCCCTCAGACCTACATTTCATGTTCTGATTGGCAAGCAGGTGGTCTCTGCTCAATGTCTTCAAGGATCGGTGAGGAAAAGCAGCAAGTCAGGGGGACAAGAGGGAGAGCGAAAGGTGAGCCTGGAGATGGAGGGGGTGGGGTGAGGCTGGGGGGCGGCAAAAAACGAGGAGAAGTGATTAAGTGTAAGATCGACAGAAAGAGATGGAGTGAGAGGAGAGACGAGAGTGAGATCATGTAAACAGACTGGAGCACTGCATAGAGATGGAGGAGGCTGTTGCCATGGCGGCAGAGGCTGCATCCTTTTGTTAAAGATGTCACTCAGGGGGAATCAGGGCTAATGAGGAAGGACTTTGCGCCTGCGTGTGAGCCTCTGCACGAGTCACCGTGCATCTGAGCAACATCTCAAGTGGGATGAAGATTTCACTTGAGGAAATTTTTTTTTCATTTTTTGTTGAAAATATGGAAGGTATGATTGGAGGAATTGGCGTACAAGAGGGAGATTAAAAAAAAAAAGTGGAGGGGGGCCAAGTTGGCAAAGGGAAAAGTCACGGGTGAGAAACGTTCATCCATCAATGAATGTGGTGACTGAACTCCATTGAGAACCTGCAGGAGAAGGACGTGTGTGGCTCCGAGCGGCGTGGGCGGCGTGTTCTTTCAGCTCTTCATCTTGCCGCAAATTAGCAAAGAATCAAAGGCAAACAGGTTTCATTTAATCCCACCCTCCCTGTCTTCCCTTTCTGTCTCCCTCCTTCACTCTCTCAGCTCTCCATTCTCAGCAAACCTTGAACCTCCCACAGAGTGAATGCACACATCTGCCCGCGCTCTTCCTCTCTCCTCGCCGTTCCCCCTCTTCTGCCTCCTCTGAACAGACACACAATATTTGTTTCGCCTTCAGCGCCACCATCAAAGAGAGCGAAGGTCTTGCTTGCATCCTACTCACTTTCCTCCCCCCTCTCCCCCTTCTCCGACCCCCCCCCCCCCCCAAGCCTTTATAGACAGGGATAAATAATTTGATCTGGAAGGTTTTTGAAATTCCACCACTCTAAGAGGCGTGACGTTAATCTTTTATTATCTCCTCTCTCATTCTTCCACTCCCTTTCTTTCCCATTCCTTTTCCTCCTTATCTCCTCACCAGACCCTCCCACCCGCCTCCCTCCGCACACCCCCCACCCCCAGGCCCGTCCTTGCACTATTCTAATGATTCATATTTCACATCCACTGCCTTTTCATTTAGCCTGTCTACGCCGCTTCAGGGACAGCTACTCACGATCTTAATTGACTGAGGAGATAGAGGTGGCAGGGGGAGAGCCACTACCCCCCCCCCCCCCCCCATATATATAAACCTACACATGCAACGTGAGACACCCGTGCACAGGCGGGTAGGCAGATTTGTTTTGTTGGGTCAAGGGAGTGACGTAGGAGGCAGAAACGATGAAGTAAAAGGGATGCAAAGATGAGAAGAAGTGAAGGGACCCACTCCCTTCCTTTCTTACCCCCCCCCCAACCCATCTTTCTGTCTGTCTCTAGCTGTCTTTGATCTGAGCCTCTGTCCCGCGCTGCATATTAAGATACCCGGGCCCCTGTTTGGTATTCCGAGGCGGGCACTGAGATGCCAGTCTCCATATCCTCCCCTCACTTCTCGGTGAAAGAGAGTAAAAAAAAACCCTCTGTCTCAAGATGCTTATCCCTCTAAATGGGTCTGAAATAGCTGGAGAACAGGGGTGGGGTGGGGTGGGGGGGTTGCTGGTGGTGGCATGGCGCAGAGGGAGAGGGGAAGTATCAGACACACCACAGACGGGTGGCGGGAGAGAAAGAAGGGAAGAGAAGCAGAGTGATGGGGCTGATTTTAGCTGAGAGGATAATTAAACACTATTATCACAATGGGCCAGTAATACAGCCGGCTTGTGTGCAGAGAAGCCAGCCCTCCCATGTTTGCTCCGCTAAAAGGAGGGAGGAAGGAGGGAGAACGCAGATTAATAGGCGGAGGAAGAGCAAAAGAAACAGCGACGAGGGGGTGAGGAGGAGACAGACGGCAAAACAGGCAAACAGAATTAGAAGGAGAGAATGAGTGGGAGAGTTTGTTGGAGGGTGAAGGCTTTGGGATTAGCATGACTCTCACTCCTTCTTCTGCCTCTCCCTCTTTCTATATGTATATGAATCTCTCTTTTTTTTCCTCCTCTCCCTCTGCTTCCATAAGCCCTGGGGATGGCACAGCTTTAGTTAAACTGCTCTATTAAACGGCGCCTGCTGAGAAAATCAAATTATAACTTCCTTTAATCAGCGAGTATCAGTGGCCCACACAGGAGCAGTCGACTCTGACAGCACACACACTCCCAAACACACAGAAGGAGGCTGTGACTGGAGACCTGAGGGAGGCCGATATGAACCTGTCTCCCGTCTGCTCTGGTTCCCATGGCAACAAGATAGAGTGAGGGGGAATAAGGGCTGTGGAATGTCTGCATCTATCGTTTCCTCTCGGTAAGCATTCATACACAATGATAGCAGGGTGGGAGAGGATATATGACCGGTGAGTCGGGGCGTTCATCTGTTTCCGTGGCATTTCAGAGCAGAAACACGCACACACAGCCGCTGCCGTATACGTCTGCCATAGGCTACCTTGTGTGACCTGAGCAATGCCAAGCAGTGATTTGCTTCAGCACGAGTCGGTGGTGATTCTTCTTCACACAAGCATTTCCTGCTACCCCCGCTGACTTCTAGTTGCCAAAACATATTTATTTCCTCATTAGTTGAAAGAATAGAAGGAATCTGTTTCTTTAAAACCAAAATAACACATTCTGGAGGAGCCTGTGACATGTTTTGGTCAAAATATATATTAGTTGGGGTAAAAAGCAGCTGGTTTTGGGAAATAATCCCATCAGTACATTTATTTTAATGAGAAATTGGCCCTTCAAGTCGACTTTTGCCACAAACTTTGAAGTATCAGTGGATCTATCATGATGGGAAGATGGCTGATGGGAAAAGCCGTGTGAGGCACAGTTTAGTTTTGGTTTGGCACTGCACACCATCCATCCATCCATCCATGCATCCATGCATCCATCCATCCATCCATCCATCCATCCATCCATCCATCCATGCATCCATCCATCCATCCATCCATCCATCCATCCATCCATCCATCCATCCATGTCTTCATTTCTAAAGCACTTTTCACACAAAGAATCACAAAGACAGCATAAAATCAAAGCAAATACATGGAGGTTGTAAAATCCAATATTAACAAAGCCTGCTAAAGTCAAAATTACAGATAAAAACATAGTCAAACAAGGACTAAAATCACTTAAAAGCTCTTCTGAATGAGAACGTCTTGACCTGGGATTCAAAATACGCAATAATCTGTCACAATGATATACCTATAGAGGCAATTTAGAATAACCAATGACTAAATAACCTATGATACTCCATCCATTCTTCCAACCAGCTCAATCTGCTTAATTATTGGGGTTGCTGGAGCCTAACTCAGCTACTGTTGGGCGAAGGCGGGTACACCCAGGACGGGTCTCCAGCCCATTGCAGGAACTGCACACCTTCACTAACTTTCCATGTTTTTTTCTCTAAACAAGCTTATAAATATGGGGCCGTTTTTCACGTCTGTGGATTCAAACGGGACAGAAAACTCAGCACACTTTAACCTTTTCAGTTAAGTGCCAGTCTTTAACAACAAGGACACTCTCTACTGCTGAAAAAAAAGTTCCCACCAAAGTGTCCAATCTACTGAGAGTTAACATAAAAAAATCCCAGCACTGAAACATTTAGCTTTAGGCATTTTCCACCCGTTTTCGCCTTGTTCCCGCTCACAATAAAGACTGTGGTGTATCCTGTCACAATTCCAAACTATCAGGCTTAGATTGCTAAATTGTCTCTCTAATTATATAATTAAATTTGTGCTGACAAACCTAATTGCTGCCTGAATTATTCTCACAGGCAAAATTCTTTACATAAACGAAGTAGTGCATTTTCTTTTCCTGCTGCTCCATCTGTGGTTAGGTTTTGGGCATCAATGGCTGCAGTTTTTAAATTCCCCCTTCAATGAAAATCATGTTTTTGAGAACGTGACATGTACTTGTGGCATTTTTCTTATGAAAGAGAAGAAATGTAATAAAAAATCATTTCAGTTTTCCATTTCTGAATATTTTTCCTTTTAAATCGATGTCAATCAAAATGTCGCAAAGACGCTCGGTTTGAATTAAAGACCTGTAGTGATGTCACAACGGCCCAGCAGCGCATGCGCAGTGCACAAGCTCCCTGATCTGCCTCGTAAAGTTTGCACAAGGGAGAAGAGAAGATGGCACATTGCTGTGTTGCCGGCACGGACTTTAAGTGCGTCCAAGGCTGGATTTTGTTGTTTGCCGCACAAATTTAAAAGTTGTCCCAAATGTGGTCTCCACATTTGTGTTCTCTCTCTGACCGAGGTTGAAGGACTGCTGTCCAGAGAGGGTAAAAATAAAAACAAGAATAAAATCAGGTGACCTTTTTTATTATTGCCTTGATGAAAGTACGCAAAAATATCATGAAGTTTAGGAGGCCCGAGCAGGCTGGCTCCCCAACTGACAGCGTCTGGCCCCCAGCTCGCCTCCCTGGAGCCGATGTAGTGATTGCCTTCGCTCGTGCTCCATCTGCCCTGCGACTATCTGTCCGGGGGGTAACCGCCTTTGCCCAACAGTAACCGGGACGGGTACTGGCTCAATCTGGTACCAATCCCTGGGTGATTTGGCTCATTCGGTTACCAAATCCTGCCGCACCACTGAAATTGCACTGCTGCCAGACCTTTGCGCCGCACCCGCTGCTCAAATTGCGCTCCAGAACCCTTTGACTGTAAAAACAACGGATGAATCGAGGTGTGACGTCACCCATAGAAAATGGGCTCTCACCTCCAGCTCTCGCGAAATGAGCTAAAATTTCTCGCCATTGCTTCCTGATAAGGGCGCCGCCATGTTGAAACCAGTCGGCAGTGATTGGTCCGAGTCTCTCTGAGTCATCGTATCTATGGCGATGGCGACAGTAGTTGCCATAGATACGAGGACTCAGAGCTACTCAGACCAATCACTGCTGACTGGTTTTAACATGGCGGCGCCTGAATCAGGAAGCAATGGTACTTCCTATTTGGGAACACGAAAAGGGGGGGGGTTTGAGCTGTCCATTGTTTTTACAGTCTATGGCAGGACTTCAGATCGTGTCTGTACCATTGACTTAACATTGAAACTGGCCTCTGCCGCACGAATCTTGCTGGGTCTGAACGTTGCTTAATCGTAACCTGTAATCCTAAACTTAACCCTTCCTCTACTGTAGGTCAGTGCGGCCAAGAGAAGTTCAGCACTGGCTGCACATATTTGGAAATTTCCATATGGATAGTCACTTTTTTTCTGGCATTTCATTTATATGCTGTGCAAGTGAATTCAACTACAGTATTTTGACCATTTCTGAGACAGCTGTCAATCAGTGTGGTTTATGCCCCCCCCCCTTCACGCATGCGACACGCATCTTGCAGAAGGGGGGGATTGAGGGCGGAGCTACTCAGCTCAGCACCCATGGCCCATGTAGAGGAGATATTGGCAACAGAAGCTTCAGATGAACATGAAATATGGCTTTTTAAGACATTTAGGTTGTGGGATTATGGTTAAAAACTTCATAATCACAATGAAAACAGTACTAGGAATGATTTAATTTTAAAAAATGGTCTAAGGGGCACTTTAACAAGTAGCTCAAGATTTTAGTCACTCTGGACTCTGTTATTAAACTAATATATATATATATATATATATATATATATATATTATATATATATATATATATATATATATATATATATATATATATATATATATTATTTTAGCAATCTTAGGTTTTCCTACGTGACTGCTGTGCTAAGCAATATTTTATAAGATTTAGTCTGGTTCTTCCGATCTTCTTTTATAACTGTACATCTGTTTACATTTTTTTTAAATGCCTCTAACATTTATTCATAAACTGTTCCGCGATGTTGATGAAAACTTGAAAGACGCGGGTCGTGAACTTTGACTCTTTCAGATTTGTCCCGTTGTTTGCATTTAGACTATGTTTGCGTTTCTTTTTTCAGTTTTTCTTTTTTGCAGACTCTGCATGTGAACTACAAAGGGAGCTTTGGTAAATGTTCTTTACCTGCAGGGAAATGCACATACTGTTATAAAAAAAGATTGCATACGACTCTGTTCCCTGTGGTTATGTCATAACATGTATAATACAAGGCCAGATTCTGTTTGATTATTCAGCAGCCGCTTCATTTAGCAGGAATTCTGTTGATCTGGCTCACTTTGTGCTTTTTATGTTTATTAGCAACGACAAATACGTGAGCATGCGTGCTGTTCGCCGAAGCATCCTTGCAGCTTGTCTGGTTTCGTAACAGTGATGCTCTTGGAGAACATTAACTTTAAAAACAGCTCATCGTCTACATATGATCCTTTTGTGGGACTTCTGTCAATTGCAGCAAGTCTTTTTTGACGTGAATTTTGGGTATCTACTGCATTGCATCTCCTAAAAATATTCTGATTTGAACTATATGACATTTTATTCATAGTTGCATTTCAAACTTCTTTGATTTTGGATGCCAAATGCATCTAATATTTAACTTTTTTCCAGACTAACTGGATAGTATTTGTTGGTTTATACATCAAATGTCTTGACCAACAAACACAGATTTAAGTAAGCTCTGCTAATTGTGTTTTTCTCAGCTACAGAGAAGTAATGCCAAGAAACACTGATTTGTGTGCAAAAGAAGGGATGTTGCCAAAGGTAGCAGTCATACATTTCCAAGGTAACAAGTCGCTTGAACACATCTTCGTTTTTCTTGTTTGCTGGAAACCCAACTGGCTTTTTTCATCTTTTGGTCTGGAGTGATTAAGTGCTCCCATTTGAAACTAAGCTGTTAAATCTCTAAAAGGATTTAATGTTCTTCAACAATTATGCTTTGCTCCTCTAAATAGGGCGAGTATCTGCATTTTATGCGTCCGGAAAACATCTGCAAACACTATACTTCCCAATTTTCACCATTTTTACATGTAGGGTCATCATGTGCTACCAATAGTTGTCCCTGGATACTTGGTACTTAAAAGGAACTTCTGTGCCTGTTACCTGTTACCCACCTATTTATTAAAGACACACTCTGATCGTCTTTTGAGCTCCTTCAAGAGCGCCCCCAGTTGTTTTTAGCCAAAACAAAAACAAAAAAAACAAAACCTGTGCCAGTTTCTGCAGAGCATTTGCCTTTGAGTCGTGGCTGGGACCACTGGGGCTGAGCAACCCCGCCCCCCTTCCCCTCCCTATTGCAGAGCAGAGCAGACTGTATAAGAGAACTGGACCAAGTGAGTGTGATGTCACACATAAAAAATGGCTTCTGGCTCCAAAGAGATTAAGTCAGTTCGGTTGCCAGGCGGTGATTGGTCCGAGTCGTTCTGAGTCTACATTTCCATGGCAACCACTCTTGCCGGTGAAGAGTGAGCTTGTTGGACTTCCACTTGAAAACGGGCCGCACAAAATCTGTCAATCAAAGGTATGGAACGCTGGACGTTAGAACATATACGTTTATTGAGGAATTTGATTGGCCAGTTCATAATTTGAATACTTTGCAATAAAGAAAAAATGTAATAAAACCAATAGGATTAGCAAAAAGGTATCAGAATGTTTTTTTTTTGGCAAATACAAAAACTAAAAAAATGCTGTTTATTTCTCTGTAGAAGTCTGGGGGTTTTGCTTTCGTGGAGTCAGCAGGTACTACCTGTTTGAAACGCAACGAGGTCAAAGGTCAATCAGTCCAGTCTTATACAGTTAATGGACTGGAGCAGAGAGTTTTTGGCCTGCCCAGCATATATTTTCACAAATAAGATTTTCTTCAAATTTTCATACTTAAATGGAATTTGGGGCCTAAATTTCTTTAAATACGTCATCCAGCATCAGAAAGATGGCAAAAAGAACATGTTAAAAACACCAAAAAAATTAATTTCATTTGAGTGAGTCTTCAACCGCATTTCCTCTAAAACCAGGTAACTGAGGTTTTCTTTTCCACTGAATGTTTTGTTGATTTTCTGCAGCAACGCTGTGTCCCAATTGGCTAAAAAATGTAGTTTGAGCTCAAAAGAACTTCTAAAATAAAACCTACACCAGAGGAAAGCTGGTCACAAGCTTCTAAAGTTGTGTGTACAGACATGTACATAAGTGTATGATGGTGAAGCATTAAAAATGTTTTTTTCTGGGGGGAAAAAGGCAAAAATCTAAATTGAGTTTCAGAGGACTTAAAAACAAGACTTCTCTCATTGTCTTAAGAGGAAGAAAAATGTTGATTTTACAGTTTTTACAGAGGCTCCAAAACTCTCCCCTGCAATGTGACAAAAATCTGAAAAGATCTGGCATCTATTTACCTTTATTTTTACCTTTTTTTTAAAATAAAATATATAATGTTTGATCAACTTCTGTCAAAACATGCAACAATATAGAACAATTTGACTGTTAGCTAGATAAAATTTGCATAAAACATAAAATTCTAGACAAGAAAGGGACTTTAGGACTCCACAGGAGTTAATTTTTTCATCAGTTTCGGTTAAGACCTGAAGGTTGTGAACTCCGCATCAAAAATGAAATCCTCCAAACAAGCTGAAACTTGAGGATTTCCGATTTAACACTCTACCTTAACACATTTTTTTCAACATTAAACTGCAATTTTCTGCAGATGTTCCAGCCAATACAAACACAATATATTGTTGCGTGCAATCATAAATCTTTCTTTTTAGGAGGAGACATAATCATTCCCGCCTCTGATTAGTCATTAACAGTCCAGTTAGTGAAATAGTGAGACGCAGGTGGGTGGGCGACTGTTTCCATCTCCGGGGTCTGCCTTGACTCTTTAATGATCGGTTAATTAACATTGCTTCAGTCCTCCAGCTTGTTTGCACACACACACCTGCCATGGGGAAGAATCCGAAAACACTGCTGCAGGGGACTGTAAACACGGCCGACGGGAACCGTGGAAGCTGGGCAGGAGGACGGAAATGGGAGACGTTGAATATATAATTAAAACCGCCATGTGGAGAAAAGGTGGCTTCACAATGAAAAGCACAAATAGAAGTGCGAGAATGTCTGGAGAAGAGGTGGACAGAAGCGGCTGAGTGGAAGCATCTCAGCCATCATTAGGGGGCCTGGGTGGCAGCGCTCGTCTCCGTTACTCATGGCAACGCTGCATACCATGATAATAGGCTGACTGATGATTGGTCAGGCTGCGACACTCTGGTAAGTGAACTCACTGCTGTGTGAGTGAGCTCACTGTCTCAGTGGTTAGATAACCCGGCCAGAGCCGCGCTTCTTCTCATCAACGCCATTAAACCTGTTGATGAGGAGAGCCGAGGCTGCTGCAGTCCCCTCCCCACGTCTTCAGTGTTTCTCCCACTCTCAGACTGTTTATCAAAGCTCTAAATAATGCAGACGGTAATACGATCACCAGAACTGTTTTGCTGCTTAAACTTGCACACAGTTAATATTTCCCTGCTGTCGTTTTAACGCACAGGATCCGGATTCTGCTGTCCTGCCTCCAGAGCTCGCTCAGTCACGCCAGACAGTTGCAGTGCCTGAGAGCCGGAGCATCGACCTGAGGAGCCTCGCTCGTGTGAATGTCTAATGCAACCCAGTCTGGGAATACTGCCAGTCTACGGTTACTCCACCAGTGGGGTTTATCATGCACACATGCACACACCCACATGCCTGTACGCATGCACACAAAGAAAAAAAAGGGTGTGCTTGTGTGTGCTATGTACGTGTGATACACAGAGAGACAGAGGCACAGCTTTGTGGTGTGTCACTGATCTCTCCAAGCCTGCACAAACATGTCGTAACGCTGCCACGGCCTGCTTGTCAAAAGTCACAAATACGGAGCTTTCATCCTGAGATTTTTGTTTCCTATCCTCTGAAATGTCACTGCAGAGTGTTCGTAGTCATAAACCGCTTCAGTCTGTCTGCTCTCTACAGTACAAAGAAAAAGAGCTTCAAACCAAAGTGCTGTCTTTACCCCCAAACACATAAAAAGGATACAGGTTAGCAAAGCAAATGTATGAAACATCACTAATTATACATCAAAATATGAGTATTTGTTGGCTTACTGTTTGGATGAACTAAAGATCTTTAAAGACTCACTCCGATAAATATGGTGGTTTTGATGTACTTTAACATCTTCTGGTATTTTTCTGATGATGGAGAAAGAAAATTAAACTTAAAATTGCATTTCTAAGTATTTCTTTATGCAAATCGTTATAAATCAGGAGGAGACAATATGCAGTTTGAAAAAGATGGTATTTCTGAGGTAGAAATACGCTGAGCGGGTCACAAGCTTCCTGCTCTGCTCCATTCTGATGCATCCACTTTCAGATCCGTGCACGTCTTGGTTTTCCTCGTCCGAGCTGGCATCTGGATCAAAACTGCATGGCTGGACAGGAACAATATTGCTCACCATTTTTGTTGCACCAGTAATGTTAGGTTGAACGTGTGAGGGGCTGTAAGCTAGTGGGAGAGTGTGTAAACAGAGAGCTCTCAGCAACGGGGAGATGGATTTGCTCCATGCCAGAGATCCCGACTACAACTCAGAGGTGAATTACTAATGAGCTACTTTCGCTCTGCAGAAATGGGCGGCAGTGGCTCAGGCGGTCGATCAGGTTGTCCAATGATTGAAGGATCGACGGTTCGAACCCTGCTCCCACCAGCCAAATGTCGTTGTGTCCTTGGGCAAGACACGCAAGAACCCGGTGATGGTCAGAGGAGCCGTAGGTGTGAACTGGCAGCCACGCCTCTGTCAGTCTGCCCCAGGGCAGTAGTGGCTACATCAGTAGTTACCATCATGGACACAATGTAAATGCTTTCAGTGTCTGGAAAAGCGCAGAAAAATCCAATCCATTATTATTATTAAATGATGTCCTAGAAAACGACATAAGTTTTTAAATTTTGGCTCAAAAACGTTATAATCATAATTAAAAGAACGCAGGAAACACTTTGAAAATAGCTGAAAAGATTATTGGAGTGGGACCTTAAGTTCAGAAGATTGGTGCGCCATCAAGCTTGAATGTCAATAAATAAGAACAAGTGTAAAAAGCAAAAAATATATATGTGACAGAAACTTGCAGAAAATTGCAGCTAAGTATATTGTGAGTATCTGCACAGAAAGTTCCTTTATCCTAAAGTACTGTTTATGTTTCTCCAGAGTCAATATTCATAGATCTGGGTAGAAATCATTACAACCAATGATAGTTTGTGCAAAAAGGCCAAACATTTGTTCATTGCAAGGCTGGAGCGGGCAAAGAAAACAACATTTATATTTCAGATTTATTTTGCTTTAAAATTTCCTTTAGGGGTCAAATCCAAAGTGAGTTAATGTAATTAAAACAAAGAAAACCAATTACAATCAGTTTGATGTGTGGGCACACGGGTCTGGCTGTCCATCTTGGGTCCAAACACATTGCAGTGCTTCGTGTTGTCGCCACTGGCTGTAAACCAGAGTCATAAAAATATTAATGATGCTGGCAGCCATACAGTGGGACTTTTTATTTGGGTAAGAATAACCATTCAGTTTGCAGATTTTTATGTTTGTCTCTAAAATCAACTATTTTCTATTTGCCTACCGCTGACAGTTTGGCCCTATTTTGCTTTTTATGTTTTCTCTTTCGTTTAAATGCGATTCTGGGCTGACAGAAATCAGATTCTGATAGTCTGGAGAGAGAAAAAAATGTGCCTCTTAATCGTCTTTCCTATAATAGTTTTCATCACCTTGAGCATAGAATACATTATCCATCTTGACAGATGTGATCAGGAACTACTTGCAGGCAAAGCTATTTATTTGTTGGGTTCCGCCCCCAATTTGCAGCTGGCATAGGGTAAGAGAAATTATAGAGTAGTTGGGCGGCAGAGAGGGGATGAAATGTGTGTGAGTGCAGGAGTAAACTTGCTTGAGGGCTTGAATCATAGCAGGGATAAAAACTTACAAACCTACAAACACAAACTGTTGCAGAAAAGTATGTACTCCCCACCTGCTTTTTGTTTGTTTTTTTTTAAGGTAGGGGTCAATCTTTCACTAATTATGTATCATGAACATATATCTCAGCAAATAAAAATGTGCAAGCTTTAAGATTAAAGTGTTTTTTTGTTTTTTTTTGCTTGGATCTAAAAAAAAAAAATGCACTCACTCCACTCCTCGTTAAATCCCAATCAAACTGTAAATAATAAACTTACTTTGTGGTACACATATTTAAATGTTGAACTTCCTGAAAAGGTGCGTGCCCTGTTTGATTTGGACTAAACCCAACAGAGAGGGAAAAAAATCATTTAAAAAAATCAAGCATGGTGGTGGTAGGGCAAGTATTTGGAGCTTCTTTGCAGCTATAACCCTTTAACTCCCGGGTTGTCACAGGCGACAACTAAGTAACTCGCTCTTTGACATACTGTAAACCTAGCTCATTACTAATGAAAAGGGTTGCATATCAGCAGCTTTTCTCCACAGCAGAACCAGTGGATTGAAGTGGACGGTGTGACCACATTATTGCTGTAAAGTGTTGCATATCAGTGTAAAGCTGCTACTCCACTTCAGAATCCGCTGGAATTGCATTTATTGCATAAACGGTTGAAGAATTATGGTAGTGAAAAAATACAAACACTGGAGGTTGAGCTCTGGTGGTAATGGCCCACTCTGACGAAAATGTTGTTTTTTATGTTTTTAACATGTTCTTGCTGCCTTTTTCTGATGACGATGGTCATATTAGGAAAACTAAGTTCAAATTCAGATTCTGAGTTTTTTTTTTATTCAAATTGTTGAGAATCAGGACTAGACCAAAAAAAATTTGCCAATTGAAAAACAGCGTATTCGTGATGTCAAAACCACGCTGGGCGGGCCACAAGCTTCTTGCTCTGCTCCACTCCGAAACGGGGAAGGGAAGGGGGGTGGAGTTGCTCCACGCCAACAGTCCCACAACTTAGAGAACTTTTGTTTTTCATTTTTTTAAACTTGTCCTGTCCAGCAGCTGAGCAAACAGATGAGAGCTGAAGATTTTACCGTAACAAAGGGCAGTTATGAATCTTCTGAGGAGACTTTCTAACAACCTATCGGCGCTCTGCAGAAGCTATGTCATAGAAAGCAACACTGTTTTTTTTTTTATTTTGGCAAAAATGGCGTAATGGTGATTAAAAGACCACTGGAAACGCTTTTAAAATAAATCACAAGATGATTGGAATGGGTTTTTAAAGGGTTAAGACCAAAAATTTTGTTGTAACCCATAAATTCTGTTTTATTTTGAAAAAACTAAAAGGGAAACTTTTAATTTGTAACATTAGCAAAAGAAATAGGAAATAGATTTGGGCATATCATAACGTTGCCCTCAGAAATGAAGTTTAGTAAAAATGTTGGCTTAAGTTATGTTGAAATTGTGTGACATGTTCTAAAAATGTTCCTGTTGGAAATCGTCCAGTGTTCCTGAATTAAAACAGCTCTGAAGAAAACAAAGGGGAGTGGGGGGGGGTGACTCACTGACACTAAACACAAAACCTTGAACACAGTTTAGTTTTCTCACGGGGCTTGGCAGGTTAACGTTTTCTTCCCCCCATTTTATGAAATCATACCTTTAGATGAGTAGATTCTCAGTCATCAGTGTTTATTGTTTTACTGGAAGGAAGTAAATACTTTTTCCACATCACTGAACATGAATGCACACCAACAATAGCCACATTTTTAAGTAAGAAGAATCTGTACAGTGCCTACACACCGTCACACACATTACTTGAATCCAGTGGACCTGAGAAGCAAATACAATGTGGAAAAAAATATATGTATTTCAGTCTAAGGCTCTGCAGATTGTCCCACTTTGAAATATAAGAAAGGTCTGTAATGTTTATCATAGAAACATTTCAGCTGTGAGAGTCAGAATAAAAGAAAAGAATCCCAAAAAAATGTACATTGTTTGATTTTTTAAAAAGAATTTATTTGTATAAAGTGCAAAAAATAATTAGCAAAATTTCTTCTCAATACTACTCTGGTTGTCAGTGACAACGGTCAAACTTTTCCTGTACGTCTTCAGCAGGATTGCACACCTTAGCTGCATTTAAGGTCCATTCTTTCATGCAGATAGTCTCAAGCGCTGTGATGTTTTGGTTCTGTCGCTGGGCAACTCGGACTTTTAACTCCCTCCACAGGTTCTCCATTGGATTGACGTCCAAAGACTGGCATGGTCTCCAGAACCTTGTCTTATTTTTGTAACCACTCCTTTGTTTGCTCGTCAACGTATCTAAGATCATCGTCATAGTGGAAGATCTGCCATGTTTCATCATCAATGCTTCCACTGATAGAAAGAGGTTTTTCTCCCAAATCTCACCATACACGGTTCCCATTCATGTAAATGGGAACCGTGTATGGTTGTCCTGTTCCCTACCCAGAAAAGCAGCCCCAAATCATGATGTTACCACCCCCATGCTTATCATCCATACTCCCTAAGAGTTTCATTCTCCCCATCCTCCTCTGGATCATTCAGATGATGTCTAGAGAACTTAAGATGGGCCCGTGTAGTTCTGGGCTGTTTCCTCACTGCTCTCGAAATTGGTGGTGGTGGGGGGTGGGGGGTGGGGGGGGTTGTCTCCTGCATGGACCTCCAGGTGGAGGGATATTGTCTGTGATCATGTCTTGTATTTCTTCCATTATTTTGCTCCAACACTTGATCTGTTCTCTCCAATCTGCCCAGTTCTATTCAGGTCTACAATCGTGTCCCTGGTGTCCTTTGACAGCTCTTTGGTCTTGGTCATGGTGGAGAGGTTGTAGTCTGCCTGTTCAAGGGTGTGGACAGATGTCTTTCATGCTAATAATCGGTTCAAACAGCTGCTATTATTACCGGTAACAAGTGAAGGATTGAAGATCTTCTTAAAGAAGAAGTAACAGGTCTATGAGGAACAGAATTCCTCCTTGTTTGTAGGTGCAAATACTGTTCTGCCCCATTATAGTGAGTTTAGGTCAGAATAATGATTAGTCAGATGATTTTTCTTTCAGCAAACATTGAAAATTGTTCCACTGAGATAAATACCTCAGAAGAATTAAACTAAATTCTGCACAAAAACAAGCCCACACTCCAAAAGTGCTTCTCCTAAAACAAACTTCAGGACATTTATTAATGAAACACTTTTGAAGCACCAAAACATTTCAGTTTCTGTGCCAGATTGAATTTATCTTTGAGCTAATTTATGAATCCTGACAGCTCAGGTCATTACACTGAAGAAGGGAGCTCTCACTGAAATATTTTTCTTTTTGCGACTCTTTCAGCTCTCATATGACTAGAATCGGGACACCCCCCCACCCACCCCTCCACAACCCCCAACACACACATGTACGCAATCAGGCCAGCTAATAATATGTGCACTTAAACACCAATTTATTCAATCCCCGCTTGTCTTGATTATACATTTGGGTTAGATTTGAAATGTATCTTGATTAAATATTGAGAAGGACCACTTTCACATTGCATGTCCTCAATGTTCCTCATTTCCTTTGAGACTCCTGACAGCCACGCTGTAAGATGTGTGTATGTGTGTGAGTCTGCCCTTTAGATGAATATGATTTTATTTATCAAGTGTCATGTCATTAGCAACTTGACTCATTGGGAGCACAATTAAATCTTCACCAGACAGAGTGACGCCAGATTATAAGAGCAGATTAAAAGGGAAGCAATAAAAAGAGCTTTTTACTGTTTAGATTTCCTGAATATAAAAGATTTGTATTGAATATGAAAATTAATCAATTTATTTACAAGTACTTAAAAAAAATATTATCATGACAATTTTTTGTTTCTATTTTTCAAAAAACATTTTCACCTATATATATTTTTTCTGAAATAAATCAGATTTTGGGCTAGTTTGTGTTCATTTTTGAGAGTTGAATTAGTCTTTTCTGTGCTTTTCACCTTTCATACTGCATTAAGGTCCAACCCTGTGAACTTTCACACTGTGGTTTTGGAACGATCTAGGTCAGCTGACAAGCATCTGTAAAAATATATGTATTTTTTTTCCGATTAACTTCAAGTAAATACAATTTTTTATAGTTTATGAAAGCTATTTTGTTTTAAAATGACTAATAGTACCGTTTGTTTTGAGGGGGAAAACAGATGTGTTCTAATATTAAAAAAAATGCTGGAAGAAAATAGAACCCTTTATTGGAGTAAAAATGAATATAATTTATTCAAATAGAATAGAACAACTCTCTTATTCATTTGAAACTAAAATAAGTTTCCTTTTTATTTAAACCTTTTAATTTTCAGCTACAATATATATTTTTTTGTATATTTATGATATTGACTCAAATATGGTACCTGCTGAAAGATAATGCAATAAGGTCAAGACTAAATATCAAAAGTCCTATTTATGATTATTCTTTAAATATATATTACACGTTTTAGTGGATATTAATAAACTTCAAAGTGCCGTTTTTTAAAAGCAGCCAAAGTGTTGTGCTTTTATTTTATTTTTTTAAACGCAACGTTATTTAAAAAATGTGTACTATTTTGAAAAGATTTCCTAAAATGCAGTTGCGCACGTTAGCTGACGTCATCACGAAAGAAAACATCCAAACTTTCAAGCCTCGGTCGAACTTATCTCAAGTTTGAATTCGCTATCACGGGCGCGCAAATCGAAGCAGGCGGTTCCGGACGGGATAGTTCGGGCTCGTCCTGCGTGTTTGTGTTTGTTTCGAACGTTGTCGGCGTCACGCAGGGCTGAACACTCGCTGTTGTCCGACAGGAACGTTCACTGGCACACAGACCTGACCTAGAATTGCTACTTAGAATTGGACGAAACCATCGCTCAAAAGCGAAGGGGGAAGACGGCAGGAAATTTTGACTGGGATGTAATGGAGTAGGACCACTGGAAAGCTCATGCGAAAGGGGGGGAGACATTTTCCTATTTTATCATGTTATCATGATAATGTAGTGATTTGATACGAGTGTGGTTCAAAACCCGCCTTTGACAAAAATGGAAATTAAGGAAAAAAATGTCAGGTGAGTGTACCCTTTTACACATCTAGCAGGAAAGTGACGCTACACGGCTCGCCTCCTGGCAACGGGCACACGCGGGTCCTCCTCCCGGGGACATCTCACTCCGGTATCCGTTCTTCTCTACCCCTGTCCCCGAAGACGGGCTAGCGAAACCCGCGTCGCGTCTGGCCTGGTAGACATTGAGAGACACTTGAACGGCAAAAGCAGGTTATTCCGGCGCAGCGGTGGCGGATCATTCACGATGTTTTCAGCACGGCGTAAAACCCGCGGAGAAATATTGGTTTTTACCCCATTAACTGGAGGACCGCCCGTGCTTGGTGAAAATGAGAAAAGGATACAATGCAGCATGCATGGCGTGCATTCTTCGGGAGCGCCACATCGTTGGTATGGGTTTTCTCTTCATTTCCAACGTGTTTAATGTGATTTGTAAACGTGTACGGAGAGCATAGGCCTCGGCTTATGAGTGCAGCGGCCAGCCCTATCATCTGCCGAGCGATTTGATTGTTACATTGTTACCGGAGCTAGCACAACTTGAAAATGAACGAGCAGGGCCCCGGGTCGTCTCACAAGAAGCAGACAAAGCCGCGAGCCTCCAGACCCGTTCAGGTTGTGGTTTCGCGTGTTTGCGGACGGCGTCGTTGTTCTCGCTCCCACGGCCGCCGTCCACAGCCTCCCTCTTCGGGGGAAGACTTTGTTTGCGCTGGCCGAGGCTCCATGAATGCGAGTGCTGAAGTCCTCCCTTCCCCCCCACCAGTTCTCTGGCGAAACAGGAACAACTTCTTTTAGGAAAAAAGAAAAAAAAAAAAAAAAAAAAGTTCCTGGAGTTTCAAGCGCCATGGAATTACTTTGTCCGCCAAGGGTTGTCCAGTGAGGCGCTGAGATTTCAGGGGGGTGGAAAGAGCTCAGTCCCTGCAGTTCTGTCTGTGCCTTTGGATTATTTGCAGAGTTTTAGGTTTGCATATTTTAGGAGGACTTCCTCGAGTTTAGGCCCCGTCTTCAAGCAACTTGTGCCATTGTGCTGTTACCTTGGCAAAGAGAAAAGGAAAAACATGACAAGGCATGCGTTCAGTCATTCAGCAATCTTATTTAACTTGACATTTCAGGAGGGAAATCTACAGGTCCTAGAGTGTAACTCCTTATTTTTTTTTATTTAAACTCCCTTTATAATTATTATATATGTATATTTCTAAATTTAATGCTTTGAACAAGCAAGCAGCCTCTACAGTGGTTAAAAGATGAGTCAAATTTGCAGGAAAATAACATTTGAGCCTAATCTGAGTCCTCCACCCCCCCAGCTTTTGCCTAAAGCGCTGAACCAGAGTGACTCTCAGCTTTTAGTCAGGAGTTCAGGATCTTGTCCAAAGACGGGAGCAGACATACCAGTTGCTGAGACTGAACTGCAGAACCTCCTATTGAAGACCCACTCCAATGAAAATTGGTGTTGTTAACACGTTCTTCTTGCATATTTGTCGCGATGGAGGACAGATGTGAAGAAAATTAAGATCAAAACTGTTTCTGACTCTTTTTTTTTTTAAATTCAAATTATTGTATGTAAATACCATTGGAAAAAGCTTGTAGTTACATAGAGACTACAATCGGCAGGCCACAAGCTCCCCGTTGCGCTCCGTTCTGATCCATCCACTTGTAGACGACTGGATCCATGTACGCCTTAGTTTTTCCCGTCTGAGCTGGCATCTGGATCAAAACCATACGGCTGGATAGCTCCAATGTTGCTCGCCATTTTTGTTCCACCGCTAATGCTATGTTGGCGTTGTGAGGGGCTGTAAGCTAGCGGGCGGGAGCGTGTGTACACAAAGTGATAATGGGAAATGAGGCCTACTACTACTACTGCTACTGCTGCTGCTACCATTCAGAAACATTGTCCAAGAAAAACGCTACAAATATTTTAAAAAAATTAGCCGTAGAAACGGGATCATTAAAAGACCACTGGGAACACTTTTACGATTGATCATACAATGAGTGGAGTGGGACCTTTAGAAACTCTTGTCTTTCCGTTGCTAGGCAACACTGATAACTGCAAAAGTTTTGCTAGCCTATCTACTTTTTGAGTGCATGGCGCAGTTTTGTGGAAAAAATAAAAGGTATTTACCACTTATAATGTGTATTAATAGGAAGGAGAAGCCTGTAAAGGCCTTTTTCTAGAGAATTGTTGTGTGTCCTGTAATGTCTTATGTCTACACTGGTCGATAAGTGAAATAGTATAAATGAAAGTCTGGGCTACTGTAGTCCCTAATGACCTCAACGGTGCTCTGGTTATGTGTTTACTACATGGCAGTCTTGTCAACACCAGAAATGGAGTGCTTTTCCTTGCCATTTCCTCGTGTTTATTTCACCCAATAAGCAAAGTTGTGTTCCTCTGTTCCAGGTGTGAATGACTTGTGGCTGTAGGTCGTCGTGAGTCGGCCACGTTCTCACACAGCCTCCGTGGCCGGCTGGCTGGCTGGCTGGGAGGACTCGAGTGGAGAGCAGACATCAGTGCCCAGGGGACTTGAGGCCTGGTTCTCCATATGAGGCCCTGCTGAAAGGGCAGGGGGGCTTCTGAGGTAATCTAGCACAATTCTGGCTTCATTCTTCTTTGTTTCTCACATTTCGTTGTACCTGCACGGCTTGTGTGTTTTCTCAGAAGTGTGAATCTGTGGCTGATTCTGTGTAAATGGGCTACCTCCTTCTTGTTGCCTTCTCTTTTTTTACCTAGAAGTGAGCATGGGCATATCGGTGGTGACTCAATGTCAAATTTGTAGAATAAATGCTTATAGATACTGAAGTTTGTTCATAAACTGCATGTTGTGTCTGTTAAAATCCTCCCGTTCAGCCTTTTTTTTTATGCAGAAAGGATCCGTTTGTTTTCAAGCTGTTGAGTTTCCTCAGGTAGTTAGGAGTGAACGTGGAGCATTAAACCATTGTTTTTCAAATTAAAATCGCGGCATCAGTCATAGAAACCAACCGATGTTTAGGCCAGACTCTTCCCAACAATCTGTGACATGTATCTATAGTTGTGGCTGAATTTACACGAGAGGATTTTGATTTGCCAAGCGGCGGTTGATGGTCAGGGAGGTGGTTGGAGCTGAGAAATCTGAGCGCGCCGCTCGCTGCCTTGAGCTACCCCTGCTTGGTCTCACTCTCTGATCTGCACATGCTGGGGATAAAACACGGTCAGGCTGTTCTTCTTGAGAACGCCGTGCACACTGTTTATTTATCTGCTATCTAATCTGAAGCGTGTTAACCAAAAACCACAGTGAGGTGAAGGACGTGCGGAAATGGTTATTGATGTAAAACGGCCACGGATTTATTTTTGCTTCTGTGTATTGGCGTCTCGAGTTTCTGTGCATTTGTTTGCTTCATGATGGGTTTTCTAATTAAAACTTTGAAGGCTCGTGTTGCGTGTGACATGGAACGATATGTGGAGGAGATGTTTTTTTTTTTTGTTTTTTCTTCTTGCGCAGTTGGATATGTATGTGGTGGGGGTGGTGGACCTTCCCTGCCTCGTACAGTAGATCAGACCCCTGGGCTTCAGTTTTTCTGTTGCTGGAAATGTTTATATTCACACTGTGGGATCTTTGTTCTCTCGTAAATGTAGAAGTATTTCTTTTAAGTCAACGCATCAGTTTTCCCATTTACCTGGATCTCTTTGCCGCCTATTCACAATTCATAAAGGAATTTAGCTCATCCACTAAATAAACCTTACAGTCGTCAATCCAACATAGTACAGTAATTATGTGGGATTCCCCCAGAAAAGATGAACATTTAGTGTGGTTTTCAATGTGAATTTGGCCAATTATAAGATTCAACGTACAGTTGTTGGTGTGAAAGATGGCTTCAACTTGTTGAGTTGGTGAAGTAGTGGAACAGTTTAGGTGTACAACGTCTGTTGCAACAGTCATGATTACAATCTTTCTCAGCATCAAGGAACTGAGTCGCAGCTTCAAATTGTCTTGTACTTTTATTACCTGGACTCTTTGTTTTCTTTTAACAAACATGAGAAAAAAAGTTGATCAAACTTTGAATTTGAAGAGAAATCAAGCCTTTTAAATAAAAACAGAAGGGGTTTTATCTAAAAAATATAGTTCATAGAAGCATTCACGGACCTTACCAGAAGAATAGAATCCAGGGCAAGTTATTAGCACAAAAGTACCAGTTGGTTGATTGCTCTTTGTTTGTGGCTCTACACATCCTGATACAGTAGGGGGCGATGTTTACTCCTTCTGTTTGCTGCGAGACTTGTGTACGCTAACCCAAAAGCCATTAAATACTTTTATTGTCTACTCATTGGAAGTGTTTGGCTATTCACTTTTAGGGATGACTTTCAGTATTTTGTCTTTAATGCTGTATGGTTTAGGTAGGACTTCATTCCATCCACATAAATTCATATGCTACGTAGCAAATATATTGCTCCGCAGTTGCCGTCACAGCGCTTCTGTGACGTTCGGCATGGCTCGGGATCATAGCACCACTATCCTGTTAGCCAGTTCAGGTGTTGGTGCAGCCGCCAGTACCGAAAGAGATCGCCGTTACAGTGTCCCTTCATTTTTCGCCGGGTTTACGTTCTAAAATTAACCCGCTATGGATTACATCTGCAACGTTGTATTACAGATGTTTCAAGGCTGTAAAATCCCTCACTACACTATACTTGATACACGTTTCTCAGACAGACATGAACATTTTCACACTTTTCTTTTTAAACCTCTGAAGTTCAAACCCTTGTAGAAAAGAAAATCCAGTATTATAGAATGAAAACAAAGATCCCAGCATGGGTATGAAGTGATATTTCTGCCACCACAAAAGTCACAGTTTCGAGATCCAAATTTCCTAAAGTGCAGACAAAGTGTTCGGTTTTAAAAACAAAACTTTCAAATATGCAAACAAAAATATTACATGTATGCTTTCAGAATAGTTTTCTTCGCTTTCAAAGTACATTTTTGCATTTGTGACACAAAAGGCTTTAGATGCGTTGTCTCTCATCTGGCTTTCTCCTTATCTTTGTTTTTGTGTTCATAACTTTCAGTTTAGTGTGACACATCTGCCACCAAACAGCCTGCTGATTGGTCTTGGTTCTATCCAGTCAAATCGCTATATTTATCTAACATGGTGTCTTCTACTGAGGCTCAGATGCCAAACCGGCTGTTTTACCGTTGATGTTATGTGTTTCTATGCAACTTGGAAAATGTTTTTTTTTTTTGGTAAACACTTTGTTTGCAATTTAGGAAATTTTGATCTCAAACTGTGACTTTTGTTTGCAATGTGGGGGCAGAAATGTCACTTCACACACAGAGGAAATTGATTGACAAGTTCTACAGCCAATCAGAACGCAGGAGACAATGTTCTGTTAAAAGAAAAAGAATGCAGAATTGCACAGAGAGAAATCTGCAAAAGCTGAACCGTCATAGAGCGAGGGACCACTGTATTGAAAGAGACATATTTTACGGCCTCACTGGTGTGCTAGGAGTTGGTTCTTGAATGACATATCTGTTGGAATACCACTAGATGCAAATCATTTTTTACATGACCATAGAAATTGTGCGTTAATTTATAACATTAATACTTGTACAGAAAACCCACATTTGAAAGGAAACAAGCATAAAACAGCAATTTAATACGTTGTTTCAGCTTTTGGATCAAAGTTTAATTTGATCAAGTCTGTTTATGCTGCATCTGATATAAACTTTGATTACTGGTAACAAATCCAGATTTTAGAATTGAAACTGCTGCTGCCAGAATTTTTAACGTATATATGTAACCATTCTTCTGATGTAAAATATTGTTGATAGACCCAGTTGTGTTTGAAACTTGTTTATTGATGTGTGTTTAAAAGATTAAAAAAAGCAAAGAAATTAGACTAAAGACACTGAATTTAAATAAAAAAAAATATGATCCCTTTTAAAGATGGTTTAAAAATAGCAATTAGTTTAGAATATTTTCCTATTGCTCAAAAAAAGTAGTTGTAGTAGTAAGTGGAAGAGAGTTCGGAAGCTACTACTATCATCAGTCTCGGTGGAGTTATGTCAGGTAGTAATCGAGACAAAATAAGCGCCGTGTTTCTGAAGACGCAGGACTGCTGGAGAGCAGCTGTCGCTCAGCTGATCCTGTAGTGCCTCTTGATACCACAGGCTTGATACTTTTTTTTTCTTGTTGCTATCATGTGACTGCTGTGGGGAAAAATAGCAATTCTGTGTTTTTAAAACAAAAAAACTAATGTGATCTCAATGAATTTAACACCCATCATTCATACAGATGCCCAGTTTTATTTTATTTAGTCTTGCAACCAACATGTTGATACAAAAGCACAGTGGTTGCATTAGGCAACAGTGATAGAAGCGAAAGGAGCTATAAATAGCTTTTTGTACATAGTCAACATGCTTGCTTTTATTTATTTAATAGCATTAACTGTCAAGATTCTTCTGAATCGCCATCATGTTCCAAATGAATGCAGTGCTGCAGTCCATTAATGTGACTGCAGCTTTAGGTTGTGGGCCATGATGATGGTGTTTCTTATGTTACCGGGTCCAACCATGTCGCAGGACCACTTCAGCATAATGCTATACCTGAAGGAAAGGCCTCAAAGAAGCTTCAAACAAAACATAAATCTAAAGATTTGTCATTTTGTGTTATTTTGAGGCCTTTATCTTAAAATATTGAATGAAGGAACACCTGTAGGACAGTTAGTATGCTGTAGGTGGCCTTGACTTAGATCAAACAATGGGTTAAAACTGCCAAAATAAATAAAGCAGGCACATTTTTAATAGATTGCATCTTTAGGTTGTCTGGATATTTTTCAGATGTAGAAGCAGGTTTCATCTTTTTTTTTTTTTAATGGATTTTGATGGTGGTTGGAGCACACAGCGTGCAGAGAGGGCGGACAAAGAAAACTTGAAAGCCTCCGTGTTGCGTCATAGATCCATACTGTATCCATGGATACAATAATTAAGGCAGAACAAACACTAGGAACGTGTTACCTTGTATGACGGATTTTTTTAAAACGGTAGAACTAAACAAGCATAAGTATCACAAATGCTTGTTGTATTACCTTCTCTTTAAGCATATATACAGTTTTTTTAATGTACAGCTTACATTTATATCTTCAAATAAAATGCAGCACATTTAGGGAGACGTAAATTCCTTTTTATAGCCTACAGTTACAACCTTTAATGTAAATATTTGGCAACATCAGAGCATTCATTTTCTGAAATCCGTATTATTGAAACAGTTGGGATTTAAAACTATTTTGACCTTAATTTTTGTGCTATAATACATACAAAAATACAATAAACATTAAGATTGTGAACATTTGAATCTCGTTGTGAAGTCTGGTTGTTGAAGCAAGGAAGGACAAAAATGTAGAGAAGTAGCATATGGAGACATTTAGGTGTATAATTGCTAACAGTGTGAGAGTGCTTGCAGACAAAACCTGTTTCGTGATTTTTGTGAAGTGGCAGAAATATCTCCTTTGGTTCAACTCCTTCACACTAAGACAGGTTTTCATTCAGCACATAATTAATTTCCTTTTGTGTGTGTGTTTTTTTTAAAGTCCTGTCTCTTGCCTGAAAATGCACCAATTTAGTTCAAAAATGGGGGTGCACACATGGTTGAAGGACATGTTTAAAAAAAAAAAATGAATAGGACTTTTGTGTCTTTATAACCTAGTTTAAAATCTTAGTATCTGAGTGAAAAAACATTATTTTATTTTGAATCTTTGGTATATAAAAAAAAATCTTTCATATGTGTGAATTTATTGGCGGTTCTCAAGGATGTTGGCGCTGTCAACGGTTGCGTCCATGTTCCTCTGCTGTGATTGACAGACACATGCATTGATGGGAGGGACCCTTTCGAATAAACTCAGGATTTAATATGAGTAAAAAAAAACAACCCAAGAAAAAGTACTTCTTCAGCTGACATTTATTGTGTAGTTGTAATTAACCCAATTTATTCTAAGCAACCAAGCATATGACTTGTGTTAACCCTCTAATAGTAGAGAGGTTGCAAGCAACACCTAAAGTAACCCACGTTATTGGACACAGGGTAATAACTCTTATACCTTTAATGCGATCAACGTGAAAATCTGATGCGGAGAAAAGCAGGTTTTTGTATCGGCTTTGCACTGATATATGTGCTGCGTGTTCACTCCCCGACAGATTTCGTAAGCACTTCGCTGCTGAAAAGTGTTGCATATTGCTGCAAAATTGCTTCTCTCTGCGTTGGAATCCAATGGACGCACGGTGATTTCGTTAACGGTTAATGAGTTACAGTAGTCAAAGGAACGTCACCACTGGAGCTAAAGATCTGGTCTTAAAGGCTTAACCCTTGTGCTATCTTGAGGGGTCCAGATGACCCCACTCCCAACGTTAACGTGCCTCCAAGGTAGGGATGGGTATCGTTAAGGTTTTACCAGTACTACTACTCTTATTGGTACTGCTTATCGATCCGGTATTTTAACTATACTCTTATCGATACTTTTTGAGGAAGATAAATAAACAAATAAATAACAAATTTAGAACATAAAGTGTTTTATTTCCTCATTATGGAACAACATTGTTTTTTTAAGAAAACATTTTACTTTATACATGAGAATGTTACAATACAAACCTGGAATGCACGTGGATGTGTTAGATCAGGGGGCTGAACCTGAACCTCTCAAAGAGACATTTGGATCAGTTTCCCATTGAGATGAAAGCACAGGGAGCCGTAACACTAGGGGTGTTAGAAAACATGTTTTTGCAGATATATCGCCATAGTTCATTTGGCAAAACTTGTATTGATTCAAAATGCTGTCAGGATATTTCTTTAATTATTTTTATTCTTCATGAGCGTGATGTTTCCTTTGATCTTTTGTCCATTTTCCTCAACCTTGAGTAGACTTTTCTGTCTGTCAAACATCAGAGTTTAGATGAGTGAGACGATGGAAACAAATTCACTTTGATGCAGACTCCTTTCTATTTATTTATTTTTTTCTTTAAATCCAGTAAACCCAATAAATTATATTACTTTTATGGATGACAACTACTGTATTTTCCGGACTCTAAGTCGCCCTTTTTTTCATAGTTTGGCAAGTTTGGCAAAACGTATACTCCGCAGCGACTAATATTAGAAATAAATTGAAATAAATCCATTGTTAACCCTCCTGTTATGTTCATTTGTGAAGAACAGAGATGATGTTCCTGGGTCAATCTGATGTATGAGGTATGTTAAGTGTTTAGAGTATGTTAAGTGACTCAGAGAATCAGCAAACTTTTTTTTACAGTAAGAACTTGAAGGCTAACAACATAATATTCAATTTTCCAATGATTTCATAGATTCAGAAATGCAATAAAAATGACAACTGTTTCTACAAATACAGGATGAAAACAGAGTATTAGTTGGCCAATGATGCTTCATGAAAGGTATAAATAAATAAGTATGAGAAAGAATTACTGTGAAATTATGAGATAAACAGTCTGCTATGATTGTGTCATATGAGGTTGTACAAGTTATTAGTTCTTGGTCTCAGATTTTGTCAAATAAATTTTCCGTCAGAATGCGACTTATAGTCCAGTGCGACTTATCTGTGTTTTTTTCTACCTTATAATGCGTTTTTGGGCTGGTGCGACTTATACCCCGCAGCGACTTATAGTCTGGAAAATACGGTATGTTTTTTTAGGAAGCAGCTATTAGTTTGCTGCAGGTCTGGAATCATAAGCGGTGAGTCTAAGCCCCGCCCCCGCCTGTTCGTTGTTTTCCGTGCACCCCCCCCCTCCAGCTTGTTCAACATACAGTCATCGTAGCAGCAAGGTGACAGGATAGTAGGGGCGCCCTGACGCAAATTGTATTAATTTTACGCGGAAATGGGTGGTTTTAGTCTTTTTTGGGGCGCTCATGTGTCCTCTACGAGATCGCCACTAACTGTCTTTTAGAAGAACTTTCCATCCCATAACAGACTCTGGCGTTCACAGCTGCAGACACGCCCCCTCCACATGCTCACGTTGCTCTCGTCTTCCTACCTGACGGTGTTAAAGGCACCACGACAATCTGAGAAAATGGTAGTTTTTTTTACTAAACCACAGAGAGCTGCAGCATTTTGGACTGTTTAGCCCCATCGTTGAAGCGCTCGTATGTGCGCTTCCTTGTTTTGTGCGCGCGTGCCGCGTACTGTCTGAACAACAGCCCCAACCCCCGTGCACACAAATACCCAGACAGACCACACCTCTTCAATGAGAATAGCGAAATTAATATAACCATTAATTAATGGAAATTTGACTGACTTGGTGAGTTCAATATGACAGATAACGTTTATAGATTTGAGGTTTGACAACAAAAAAATAAAAAGCGACTTCTCCAGTACCGATAGCTGAACCGTAGAGGTCAGATTTTAACGATACTGCGGTCTAGAACAGTGTTTTTCAACCTTTTTTGAGCCACGGCACACTTTAGCCTTGACAAAAAGTCCGCGGCACACCAGCATCCAAAAAAAAAAAAAAAAAAAAATCAGTCTGTTTTGATCGACAGCCCCCCCCGCCTTCCGGAATCTCACGTGCATTTTCATGATAATTGTGGCAGAAAAAGCTGGAAGTTGTAGCTGTTTTTTCTAAAAGTTGTATTAAAAGTTAAGTTAAAAGATTCAAAAACTGTTTGATGTGTGTTCCTTGTTTAAAGACGTTAAGAGGAGAGGCTCATTGTACGCTAAGACAGTCGTTCTAACCCAATGCATCATGGGAGATGTAGTGCCGTAAATACGCCGACCGCAGAAAGACCAGCTTCTCTGAGCTTCATGGTTTTGTTCTCTTGTTCCACGGTCTGACACCGGATTCTGTGGGAAGCTACACCGCTAAAGACGAGCTTTAGCTGGTATTTCTGTTAGAACTGAGAGACTTTTTGAGTTAAATCTAAACAAGGAAGTGAAGACTTTAACCACTTCTGATTGGTCAGACTGATGACATGTGATTCAGCCTTCAAGAATGATTGGTGGAGACAGTTAAAGGGGCGGCACTGGTATAGCTAACAGGAATAGCTGCAGCTAAATCGCTGTATCTTCATTCTTATCAAAATGTATTTAATAGAATCAAATAAACACAAAGAAAAAATAATTTTATGATCTTTTATATTCCTAACTACTCAGTGTTTTATCAGGGTTTGTTTGGATGAACAAAGAGCTGATTTCCTGGAGATGGGAAATGTTGTTAGATCAGTTAATGAGGGCAATTTCCCACGGCACACTTGACCATCTCCCACGGCACACTAGTGTGCCGCGGCACACTGGTTGAAAAACACTGGTCTAGAAGAATGTGGCCCCGGGGCTCGTTCAATACTGTGGCTCGATACTCATCCCTACGCCAAGGCACGTTAACGTTGGGAGTGGGGTCATCTAGACCCACTAGACAGTGCACTGAACCTTTTTTCTTCAATGATTTGTGATCTTCACTGGTGTCCATGGATTACATGAAATCCTCTCCACCTTTATCCACCTTTGTCATGGTGGGGAGAACACGTCAATGTAAGGGTGGGGTCATCTGGACTCCACAAGATAGCACAAGGCTTTAAGGGATTATATATATATATATGTATGTGTGTGTGTGTGTGTGTGTGTGTGTGTGTATATATATATATATATATATATTCATATTTGGTTTTGGACAAGTGAGCGTTAAAGACCTATCTTTGCTTTCCAGTTTCATTGTAAGACTTGCAGCAGACTTGCAGCAGGTGACATGAATAACTTTGCTTTCATTTGAAATTAGTTTAGTTATTTATCTCGCGTGTCAGAACTTTATTATAAGGTGAGAGTGCAAACTAAAGGATGCCTTGGGCAGCAATATTCTTTGTGTTCAAGTTCAGCCTCTGAGAGGTGATGGGTGAGATCCTTGGTGCTTTGCAGAGAACTTTCAAATGAGTTTTTAAGAAGTAATCAAAGCTTTGCTGTGTCAAATATCACTTGAATGACTAAAACCATTTGTTTTTGTTGATTATATGTCAGTTGTATTGGTTTTTGCAGTCGGAAATAACTTAAACACAATTTACAGACAGAAAAAGGAAGACATTGTTTTGATGGTAAAAGCATTGCTACAAGTTCTTTGGTTTTTATGCTTGTTGGCATCTCAGAATGTTATATCTTGGCCTCTTTAGTTGGTAATTTTCATTCATTTTTGATGATAGGATGCCAATATTTCCCTAAAAATCTTGTTTTCGCAAATATTTTTATTGATGCTGGACCATCATCAGCTGTTGAGCAGAAAGTAAAACCTTAAGTTGAAGTGAACTGTCTCACGTTTTCTGTGACGTACCTCAAGGAAACATGTTTTTGATCAATATGACAGCTACCCTCCCTTCTTAATTCAAGAATATTTATGTAAAAAAGATGATGTATTTTTAGCTTGGGGACAGCAGTTATGAGGTTAAATTATGCCGAGTACTTCCCCTTCTTGATCATTTGGTTGACACATTAATGGCGCTGATGCCAACAAAGAAATCAGACTTAATGGAATATTAAATTCCAGACTATAGAATCCTTCATTAGCAGATTATGTTTTGTGCTAAATTTATCTTGAAAATTTGGAATAAAAGTGCAAATGTTGATTGTTTCGATAAATCCATTGTTTGATGTTGACGCTCCAGTCAAAAGGCTCGACTTTTTTCAATCCCCGTCCTTTCAAACCTTGTTTTGAGTTTATGAAAGGAGGAGTTAACCCAAGTAATAGTTTATGGAAATCATGTTTAATCTAGCATGCTTCCATGTTTCTTCTCTGTTTTTGTTTTATTGTTGTTCGGAATGCCGAAAACAAACAAATGTTGGTGTAGTTTTTTTTTTAAATTGTAGTTTCCTTTGTTGACATTAAAAAACCTGAGATGTTCAACATTTTGATCAAGATTCGCAATTCAGAACATTATTGTACTGTCAGTTGTATTTATTTTAAGAAGAAAATGTGTTGTGTGCTGCTGCGTAGCACCCGCTCCCTTCCTACAAGCACTCGGAGGAAAACGGGGTGTAGTGAGCATCTTGGCGTCCGTTTTCCATCTCAAAACAAACCGATCGTGGTGAAAGAATTCCCAGGTCTGATCAAATCGCCAGGTTGACATTGGTGGGCCAGATTCACAAGCCTCTGGGGCCATGTCTGGTCCTTCAGCTTGATTTTTGTCTCATTTTAATTTCCCCCTTTTTTTAAATAGTTACTCTGAACACAAACAAGTTTGCTGCACAAACATTTGTATTCATTAACTGTTTTCAGTGTTTGTCTTTCCCTTTGTGAAAAATTGTTGCCCCTAAGTTTTTACATCAAGTTCTTCATCTTGTAGTTTTTTTTATTTTATTTTGATCAAGGCAGGGTGAAACCATATCTATTAACACTAATGGAAAACCTTAGTAGACTACTGATTGGATCCGATTTGTCATCACATGTGTCTGGTGCTAACATCAGGGCAGCCTTTTACAGAGAAAGACAAGTGACTAATATTGGCTCCAGTCTTATTCTTTTATTTCAGCGTTAGCTTTTCTCTTAAGGTATTTGTGTCCTCTTTGGCTGTTGTGTTGCAGAACAGGAAGTGTTGTTCATTTTGGGCTGCCTTTCACGTTTGCCGTTCTAGAGGGTTTTCATGTGACACTGTCTTTGTGAGAGACGGCCTCAGTGGACAAACTCGCCCGTAGCAAAACAAGCAGAACTTGCCCTTCTTGGTTTGTTTAAAAACAAGATCATTTATTGCCATTCATTAAGTGATCACTAGGGCTGGATTTACAAGACTTTATCTAAAATGTAATAGATTTTATTTAGAATATTTGAATATTGGTTTATAAAACTGTAGATTTGCAGATTTTTTTCTTTCTTTTTTTTTTTAGACCATCGGCTTTCAGATAGTTTTCTATAGAAGAATTCTTAATATTCTTCATGAAAGGTTAAGATTTGTTTAATCCAGTTCACTAGTTGTGTGAATTCTTTTTTTAACCAAACATTCTTTTTACTTAAAAAGAATACAATGAATGGATTTGTTAACAAATTGTGTTGACTTATAAACTGATCAGTTATGAATGAAGCTAACTGTGAATTAAAATCATATTGATTTTGGTTTATACACTCATGTAGCAATAAAAAATGAGATGCATAAATACACCTTTATGTGCAACAAGTAGACAAAAGTATTTGCCAACAAACAGAGCATATATTGAAACACTTTTTCTGATTAGGCTAGATCAACCATTAATATTTTTTCACATTAAAAAGCAAAAAGAACGATAGACTATTTCTGAAGAGCGTAGAGAGTTTGGCCTTAAATATCCGCTGTTACTACTAATTCTATTATATATATATAATGGTTGGTGCAGGCAGGCAAAAAATAATTTTTCCTGTCTTTGTTTCCTTGCAGACTTTCATTTACTTCTATTCGCATCTGCCTCTGTGTTTATGAGCTTTATTAAAACTGCTTCATTCAGAATATCTCTGTAGCCAACCTTGGCTTAATATTATTGTAAAAGCAACAATAGAGAGACAGTTATATTACATCAGCTGTAAACGGCATTCTGTTAGCAAATATACTCTCTGTAAATTAGTTCAGTTTGCTGAACCGATGTTGTTTCTTTGATGTCTGAAAAATCTGTGCAGGAATCGGAGACTTTTAAAAAAAAATTTATTTGTGCAAATAAGATATCAACTTCAGAAACTTCAGTAACTTCAGAAGCTCCAGACACGTGTGCAAAAGCGCCATTCTCATTGGTCGTATAGTACAAAAAAGATGAACCCGAGGCGTTTTTAAAAAAATGACGCTTTTACTCGTGGCGTTTTTCGCGTCGGTGTGCACACTCACATTGGTGCCCTTTGTTTAGTCAGGAGGCGTTAAACGTCGGCGAGTATTGCGCGTGAAATTCGTCCCGGTGTAAACAGGCTTTTAGTCTTCCTGGTCTGAGCTGACATCTGGCTCAAAACTATACAGCTGGATAGGAACAATATCCCTCGCCGTTTGTGTTCCACCGCTAATGTTAGGTTGAGGGTGTGAGGGGCTGTAAGCTAGTGGGGGAGTGTGTGATCGGAGAGCTCTCAGTAACGGGGAGGGGAGGTGTGGGTTGCTCTGTGGCAGTGGCCCCGCCCACAACTTGGACGTGAATTTCTATTGAACTACTGGGGCTCTGCATAAATGATGTCCTGGAAAACGACACATGTTCTTAGATTTTGGCTAAAATTGGCATAATCATAATTTAAAAATCATTGTGAACGCTTTAAAAGTGACTCAAAAGATGATCCGAGTCTTTAAGACTGTAACGAATGGGAATGCTTGTTGATTTAAGTGTTTACTTTGCTCTTTTTGGATTTTTTAAATAATAGATTTTAGTTTTTTTTTTTATCAGCGGGCTACTTTTGCCAACTTTTTGAACAAAAACCTAAAAGAGTAAGAGTTATGACTTTATGTTGCCATAAACAGCAACGCATGTCAGACAATATTAGCAGTTAAGCAATCATGCACGTCTCTCTGTGCACGTGTTTGAGTGCGGGTGTACATTGCAGCATGACTGTATATTTAATTGGGCACTTCTTAGCCAGTGTGTTTAAAATTCCATTGAAATGACACACCAAATGAGGGTTAATTCATGGAAACAATCTGGCTTATATTCACAGCTAATTTTGTGGCATGAAGAGGAAGTGCAACACTGTTTATTGAAAAACCATGTTTTTGTGCCGCTTGGATTTAAATGTTTTATTTTTGTATTTTTTTTAGCCAAGTATTGCTTTTCTGTGTTTACGTTCAAATCTCAGTTTCCTCTCCGTCTTGTTGATGTAAATGAGCAGAACAATCTGATGTTTGCTTTCGTCTGCTTGATTGTTCTTCGCTGAGAGTCTAAATATAGCCATTAAGAAAGGGCTGCAAATGTCTTTACTTTACCTCAACGCTTAGCAAGACTTCTAAAAAACAGGCAAGTGACGGGATTTCCCACAAATCTGTGGAAGACGTCCTCCCAGCATGAGCGAGGGAGGAATGCGGCTTGAGAGTAGGAGGGAGGGTCGCCCGGATGGATGGAGGGAGGGAGATGTGGACCAGAGAGCATGGTGGAGGGAAAGGAGGAAAGAGGGGTCTCCACGAGGGCAGCAGAGTTTCTTTTAAACAAGGGCTGTTTCTGTCTGACTTCTCGCCGGAGCTACAAACAGGAGAGAGCCTCTGTTGGAAAAACAAACCCATATGAGTGCATTTTACTCATTACTGCGAGCAGCATCGCTGCCACAGCTGTTCCAGTGCCGGATCTTAACAAAGCACAGTGCTTCTGCTTAATTGGGTACTTTTAGAGGAGTTAAATCTGCTTTCAACTTTGGAGAAAACACATGTCTGACAGGAGAAAAGGAACTATGAATGAGAAATGGCCAGGTAAAGCATATGAACTCATAAACACCTGTACCTGTTCAGCTTTTCCTCTCATATCAGAAACATCAGAGTAAACGTATGGGCCATAATATTTACAGGTTAATCATATTTGTTGCTATATTGTGAATTTTTTCTGACATTGACTGTATATATCAGAACTGGACCGAGTGGCGGTCCAAGAAGGAAGTACCCGCTGATTCCAAGAAGCCATAATCAAATAGTCATTCTATTTGTCAGGGTAACCATTCTTTTATTTTTTTAACATATTTTTTTCTGTAGTGCAAGTTTTCAAGTAAACTGGCCAATCAGATGCCTCGATTAAAAGTAGGCGGTGCCTGCTGGCCAGAACTTTAAACGGTCGAAGCGTTAGACAGATTTTGCGTAGCCTGATTTTAAGCGGTAGGGATGTAAACTTTCAACAAACTCTCTCCTGATTGGCGAGAATGGTTGCTATATAAACGACACGGACCAATCACTGCTTAGTGATGATTCTGGCTCCAACAGGGCAAAATCTGCATCACGAAACATGGTGACTTCATTTTGCTGTAGCCGGAAGCCATTTTCCTTGAGTGATGTCACACTCACTCGCTCCAGTTCTCATATTCAGTCAATGGTCACAGGAGGTCATGTGTCACATGTTGTGCTGTCTCTTGAGAAACTAATTTCCATCAGTTATCAGAACGATTAGCCTTGCTTGACTTGTAAATATTTGTAAAAATTTTCTTAATTGATCTACAACTTGACTGTTTCACCCTGAGCCTCCATGATCAGAACAATTTCTGCTCCAACCTAATTTTATTAAATTTATCTTTTCAATTTACCATTTTAAAGCCAAAATTATTTGGTCATAAAAGGAAAATTATAAGTCCTTACATTAAAAAGAATCTATACTAATCATTGTTTTTTTGTCAGTCACATCAACATAAATTGTGCAGCAGCATTGGTAGCCTCTCTGCCATAAAGAAGTGATCACTTGTGGACAAGCTACTCCTTTTTAGCGCGAGATGTGGAGACGGACAGCAGATGGACAGAGATGGAAGTGTAGGGTGAAGTGATTGAGCTGGAGATCAGAGCGAGCCAGAGTGCTGAGTGGCTGTCCTGCTGCTAGAGCTGGCCGCCACACACATGGCACGGTGCCCAGGCTACGCTAGCAGATGTGTCTGTAGTGACTCAGCTGTGTGTGTGCTGGTGTCCACGTCTGGGACATAGACACCCACCCGCACCGCTCTGTGAAGAGGACGGTTTGTGTAACGACCCCCCCCTTCTACTGGTAAATCTGTGTCACAACCACTTCCTGTCCTGTTTTCATTGTCGTCTCCATTCTTTTGAAGGACGCGCCGTGGTTTCTTGACATGCTGCTCTGAGATGACAGAATGTGACATTACACACATGTCCCCTCCGTGGGGATAAGGGGGTATCATCTTGGGTGCTGGGTTTCTAAAATAAATTCAATATTGATCTTTGTATATCTATAGCGGTTCATCCAATCCATGAATCAATTTTCTATTGATGCGAAATGAGGCAAAAAAAAAATCTGTTTTTACTATAACCATCTTTTTATTACTGTTCAGGCTATTCATTTGAACAACAATTAGATTCATAAAATAATTTCTGGTTGCTGATATGATTCATAGTCCATTGGGTTATTTTGAACCATCTGATTGACTGAGACAAAATTGATTCAACCAGCGGGAGTCGGAGATAAATACCTGGTACTGAACAGTGCAGGAGGAGACTTTTTGTATTTCTTGCTAAATATTCAAGTGTAAATCAAATAACAAACAAGTAAAAAAGAATGAATTACATTTGAGTTTCCTAAAGTTCAGCCCACTGTTGTTTTTCCACATCAATCCAAAGGGAACATTATTAGAACATTCAACCCCACTGTATGGTCACATGACTTTGCTACATTCAGTGTTTCCACACATTGGACTGGAATCATATCTTAATCATTTTGTGATCAAGCCATCACATGTGTGCTGTCCGGGGTGATGGTCGTTTTGACGTTATAGTAAAATAAACCTACTGTACCTAACTCCAAATGGTATTTTCCAGGATCAATATAATCAATTGAATTCATTTTGAAACCATTTTTAATGGTATGGTTTTATTCGATTAACAGCTTGCCTCAGACAGATCGATCTGGTTGGATTGTAGGAATATAAAGCGATTCATCGATTAAGTTGGTTAACCGTTACACCCCTAGTTTTTATCACTCGTACTGTGAAAAATGTGTTATTTTTATAACCAAATAACAATTGGTTTTGAGTGTCATTTGGAATAATAAGTATTTGATTAGTATTTTGGCAGGGATTCAGGTTCTCAGCGGAGGACAGTAATGTGGAAAAGTGATAAAGTTGGTTACTGGGAAGATGGGAAGACCAAGACATGGCTTATTTATCTCTGGGAAAAGTAAAACAGTTGAAAGAAGGGTTTTCCCACACCATTTTAATACTTCAGTGGGCTCACTGCACAGATAATTCTGGCATCCCACTCAGATATTTCTGTTTTACTATCCATAGTAGGCAACTCTACCCATGTTGTGCTGTGCGTAGAGCTGTAGTTCAGCTTCTCCGCGCTTTGTCTCCCATTCACACACACACACTCTTTACATCGGCTCATTCCTTCTTCATGCACTCGGGATCCTGCATGGGAGAGGTGTCTCAGGAATCCCACTCTGCTTACATTCGCTGAACAGATTTAGTGACATAGACTTTTCCCCCTGCTCTTTTGCCAACTTCAGATTTTTGTATATTTTTAGCAGCAATGCATTAACCCTTAAAATCAACAGTGATAGTTTTCTGAATGAGGCCAGGGCTGGCTCCTCAGGTACAAAGTGTTGATACTCCTATCAGTTCATAACCATAATTGTCAAACAGATGTAGCAGTTAAATACTCGCCTACAGTCTGTTCTGCTCAGCAGCTGCACAGCTCAGACAAATAGGGCATTCAGTTTCTTCTAATGGAATATAAATAAGTCACAAATATAATCTGGTTATGTCGGAAAGCCTGATAATGAATGGGAATAGTCAGACCACAATGAAGGCAATCTGACTCGATCAGACTTCAGTGTTTGTGAGTTTCTCTACAGTAAAAGTTTTGGAGGTTTTTTTTTTTTTTAAATTTCTATGCTTCAGATGTTACAGTATCTGAACTCTTAAAACTTTTTGTTTTTGCTTATAATTATTATTATTAATTAAGCATTTTTCCTGAATGGCAGCAACATATCCAGGTGAAATCTATTTATACCTGCCTTTATGGCACAACATAAATACAGCATTACGTTTGAGTCCAAGATTGTCTTTATTGCCTCACTACACCCAAAATCCAGCGCCCTGGAAATTTCGCACAAATCTAAAAAATAAAAAGTTACAATTTGTGTGTGCATCGATACTCACCAGATTAGCAAATACAGACCACAATCTACATACCAGTTGACATAGCAACATGGTCGATGTCTTGGAGGCTCAGTTCCCGCGTTTGTCTACTCGCTGCTGCAACAGCACGTGTGGTATGTCACATGTTTCAAGTCTGGCATCACAGGTCTAACTATAGCGTCACTGCCTGCGTTCCTGTCATTCTGCGTCCAGAAAAAAGCATTAGTGCTCTGTGGGATGTGGCTCTTTGGAACTTACCTCAGTAGGTGAGTGTGGAGGTATTTCCTCTGCTGAGATGGAGGTATGAACCAGTGAGGAAGGAGTTTCCTGAATTCGCTGCATTCAAGATGACTGTTGTTGGTTTTTTTTTACCTTCTTTAGTAAAAAGGAAATTGTGTTAATGATCTTTGTGTTGCTTTTAAAAAATAAAAAACCGTGGCTGTCCTACCAAATAGATACAATTAGAGTAAAGATTGGATGCATTAAATCCAATATACTTTTCTATCATATAGAAAGTTATTTTCCAGGTACACTGGATATAAACATTGTTGGTAAATACTATGTTTGTAAACTATGTTTGTTTTTTTTTTAATCTACACATTCTTGTTCATTTAAAGATTTCTTTCCCCTACATTTTTCTTTTTTTGTTGTTGTCTCTGAGTAGTTTAAATATCAGGCACAAAAAATGAGATTCTTGAAGCAAACATAATCTTTTGAAAATCATTTATTGGTTGGTAACATGAGTGAATATGAATCTGTTTGGGGATGGAAAAGCTTTCTCTATTACTGAGGGTTTGTCGGTTCAATGCCGACGGCAGAGCTTTCTGAGAGAAAACTGACGAGAGAGAAATAATACTTTGATTCAGCCCTAAACAAATAACGGGCTGAAGCCGTTCTTGAGATGGAGGCCGAGCAGATGCAGGGTTGGGGAGCTGGAGAGGCAGAAAGAGAGAGCAATACTCCATTGTGACTGAACTGCAAAATGGGATTTGCATAAATAAGGCTGAACCATCAGCAGGCCCTTTACAGCCACCAGCGGGGCTGAGATGAGGGAAGCGCGGTGGTGTGTATTTGTGTGCACTTGCAGTTGGAGGTTCTTTTTCCTTTTTTAAATATGTCTATTGTTGGGTTTAAGTCACTTGACTGGTTTGACACTGAGGTCAGGTTTTTTTTTTTTTTTTTTAAAGTTATTTCTGCTGATCCGTCACTTCAACTTCTGCGTATACAGGTGGATGTTCCAATAATATAAAGTCAACTTAGATTTCAAAGTTTGGGAGAACTACTTTCCAGTTTGACAACGGTTTACAGAGGGATGAAATAAAGCCCTGAAGTCTATTACCACCTGCAGGCCAAAGTGCAAACATAATTCCAGTTTTTGCATCTTTTTAATATTTGCATTGCAAACAAAAACAGGGAATTTGAGATTGAAGAAGAGCAATCTCTGGACCTCCCTTCTAACTATTTCTGGCAGCTTTGCCAATGACTGATCAAACAGACATTTTGCTTTTAACGGTTTCTGACTGGTCTGACCTGCATGTGTCCAAGTGATGGGCTTAGCAAATGCATATTTCAAAATTGAGTCATTTATTCAAAAATACATTTAAATACATTTTTGTCAAATGACAAACTGTTCAAACGGAATGCATTGTGATCTATATTTCCTTATCCGATTCTCTTAATGCTGAGGATCAACCATTGACTGTACAAAAGAACTGGACCAAGTGCGTGTGACGTCAACCACAGAAAAGGGTTTACCTCTGGCTCCAACCAAATCAAGTTAATTCAGTCGTCATTATTTTTTGGCAAAATGGGACACCATGTTGGAACCAGATGTCGTCAGTAATCAGTGATTGGTCCAAGTAAGTCTGAGTCCGTGTTTCTATGGTAACTACTCTCGCCAGTATATAGTAAGTTTGCTGGAAGCAACCCTTAGACTTGACTGCCTGCTACACAAAATCTGTCAAACATTTCAAACGTCGACACGGCAGTCAGCGGACACCACATACTTTCATAGATGCCTCTGATTGGACAGTTTATAACAGGAATAACTTGCCCTACAAAACATATGGAAAAAATTTAGGATCAGCAAGAAGCAAGAGCAAAAGTGGTTATTCTGACAACTATGATAACTGAGTTGATTATTTCTCAATAGAAGTCTATGGGATTTTGGCTTCTTGGAGCCAATGGGTACTCCCTGTTTGGAACGTGAGGTGGGGGTGGTCGCCCAGTCCAGTCCTCTTATACAGTCAATGTGATCAACATGGAAAAATATTAGCCATAGAACCATATGCACTTTTCAGTCAAATATTATTCCAAATGTAAAACTGTCAAAGTGTTCAACAAATCGCCAAATTTGTGTTTGTTTTATGAAATGCAACTGACCCTTTTATTTTTAATAGGAGTCGAGGTAAAAGCTCAAAAACGGGGCTAAAGTAGGCAGTTGCTGGTAGACCCTGGTGTCAGTGGATTCCTTGTTTCAGCTGTGTCAGCAAGCTTGTTAATTAGTATCTCATTAGTGTGCATCTGGAGCAAACATGTGATTGACAGTTCATGCTGTTTGAGTCTTCATGTGTGTTCATCCTCACTCCAGACGCATTTGTGCCAGCTTTGGAAACTCACTAGGAAACCTATTCAAATTAGTGGTGACGACGATTCCTATTAATTTAACCGGATTCTGTTGGTCAAATTCACGTGGGAGGGCTATAATAGAACATATGTGCATTATTACGCATATGGCCTCTATATTGTAATATGCAGGCCAGCAAAGAAGAAGACAAAGTGACAAATGGTCAGTTTGTTGCAGTGTAGGATTTAGCAAAAATGTCCGATCAATAATCGTCTTGATCAATAATTTTTTTTCAGTAAATGAAAAAAAATACCACATTTTTCTCCCTGGAAGGAGGAGACTTTATCTGATCGTTTTAGTAACTTTCCATGACCAAACATAATGAGTCCCTTTTATAATGTTGGGTGTGTCTAAAAGGTAAACATTGTTCTTGAGTCATTTAGACCCTTGAATTTAACCCATTCAAGTCAACATTAACACATTTAATACAGAGTCGAAATTAACTTTACATTCTTTTTAAAGGCTGAGAATGACAATTATTTTATTTTTGCTTTGTTTTGTATGTAAATGTTTTATCAGGTCTAAAAAAAAAAGTGTGACATTAAATATTTCAAACTTGTGTAAACTTAGTGGCCTCAAACTAGCAACCATACTAAAGGCTCCTGAGAGTGTTTTCCATAGTGGACATTGGTTTTTTGGTTGTCATTTTAACTGATTTGAGCTTAACATTTTTAAGAACATGACTTTTTTTTTGATAAGTCAGAGGAACTTGGGTGTCTTCATGGTGAGACAAGATGGAGACATTGATGATTTTATTTTTTTCCCCTCTTGATTTTTAGAAAGGTAAAAAAAATAACTGTTTTGTTTATAAACCTTAAAATCACATATATTTTATTATTTTTATTTCTAAATATATATATTTTTAATTATGTTAAAATATTAATCAAACTTCAATCAATCCTTATTTAGAAAATGGAAAATGTTTCAATTTTCCTGTAAATAATAATTTGTATTTTTTTCCAGGAATTTGCTTTGTAATTGGTTTTAATATTGGAATGAATAATTCTACAAATGAAAGTCTAACCTTTTCTCTTTTGACATACTGTTTATGTAACACGTGTTTATAAATAACCATAATCAGTTTCAATGAACAATCAGAAAACTAATGGAGGTTTAATCAGATCACATTGAATTGTAACTGCAATGTAATTATGAACCTGTGATTTCAAATCTAAACTACTGAATCTTTTGGCAGCGGTACGGGAACTTTAAATGGCTTAGTGTAAATTCAGACTTCAACTTCAACATATCAATAAGAGGAAACCACTTGTTAATATTGTAGGTGAGGTTTGGAGTAAAGTTCCTGGAGAGATTACACCTGTGACGGCATTACAGGGTAGAGAGCCTTGATAGACCTGAAGTGTTTGGTCACTTCTCAACGTCCAACCCAGGAAAGAAGAAACGCTGCAGGGGAATGCCAACTGTAGGTACAGATCACTCACTGCAGAGAGTGAAGATAACCCCTCACAGAAAAGAGATGGGTCTGACTGCCCCAACTTAAAGATGTAGGAGGACCTCGGTGTAAGCAGCAGTGTTTTGTGCTTTCTGTCTCCCAAGTGTGACTTGTATCTAGCTGGAGGCTTTCTAACTTCTCATATTAGAAGAATGAACTGACTCTTCAATTCAGTCCGCCATTTGTCTTGTGACAAAATCTTTTGTTCTGTGGCTCGTTCATTTTATAGAGTAAAGAAGATTTTTGCCTCTCGCGCAACATCAGGAAAACCACCAAAGAACAGAACCTATATCACATGTTTTCACAAACATTGTGAAAAAAAAAAAATATATATATAAATTACCATGGCTGAATATTCCCATAACAATGATTATATTATATAAAAAATATTTTTATTAACCTTCCCAATCTAACATTTATTTCCAAAACCTTTGACAAATCAGTTAACTCTCAACTGACTTCTTAGTCCTAAAAGAGTTCTCTTTTATCTTGATGTCTCTGTTTCTTCCAGTCTGATTTATGTCTTTGCCGTTTTATAACCAATGACCTCCTCATGGCAGCTTACTCTGCTTTATTACCATCCTCCTTGATCTTTGACACACTTCCCTACACTCTGCAATTCTATTAACTCTCCTCTATAAGCCACTCCACCCCCTCAGATCCCAGCCCTCTCTTGTTACATCTGGTGTGCCTCAGAGCTCTGTCCTGGGGACTTAACTTTTAAATATTTACCTCCTCTCTTTTGGTAATATCGTCCAAAAATACATTTGAAATTTTCATTGCGATACTGATGACACTCTGCTCTATTTATCCATTAAACCTAATTTCACAACCCTTACTTCTTCTCTTATCCCTGGTCTTTTTGAATTAAAATCCTGGTTCACTTTCAGTTTCCTTGAGCTAAATGGCGACAGAAGAGATATTCTTAGTAAAACCGCATTTCTATCCAAAATTAACAGTTTCTAATTTTCCAACTCCATATGTGAAGTGTATGAGTGTCATTCTGACCTCTATCATTCCACTCTCATATCAACTACCTCACTCAGTCAGTCACATATTTTCATCTACAATCTTCAATCCCCCTGCTGCTTCTCATCTGGTCTACCACCTCTTTACCTTTTTGTATTGATTTTTATGTAATTTTCTTCTCTTTGGGCTCCCTCAGAAAATTCACTTCAGGTTGTTCAAAACTCGCTAAAACTCCCTCTTATGCTGCACTCACACTAAACGCGTGGCTGGGCGTTCAATTTCAATGTTTAGTCAAAGTACAGATTCAATCTGAGGTTCTGCAATTTTGGCGGGACATCAGTCTGAAAGCAGCACAATTTGAGCGTTGCAGTGCAACTTGGGCATTGTGGCGCATCCAGAGTTCAAAAATCGGAACTTTGAAGACTCGTATTATCAACTAATCAGGAATTCAGCTTTGGTCTGTGATGTGCTCAGCAGGTGGAGTCCAAAACCACCACAGGGGAGAAGCTTTTTATTATTTGAATAAAGACAATAACAAAAAGATTACTTACTTTTACCTCTCCTGTTTTATTTCTTTCCCCCCTATATAATAATGCGGTACAACAAGTTGTCAAATAGTGCCACATCTCCTGCACATCCGAATAGTGGCGGCCAACACAAATTTGATGCGCGAATCGCGTTCGGTGTGAACACAGCATTACCACTACATCACCCTTATCCTTCAGGAAATACATACAGGATCAACTTCAAGATCTTCCTATATGTTTTAAAAATCCTTCACTACCACAACCCCCACCCCACCCCACCCCACCCTACAATCTTCACATCTCAATTCCCTCTCGTTCCCTTCTTCCTCCATCCAACTCACAGTTCCTGCTGTTCGGCTCTCCATCATGGAGAGGGTAGACCCTTCAGTTACTCTGCCCCCCAAACCCAGGAAACCTCAGCCCCTACATTTCTAACAAAAGCTTATTTTTCCTTTTTTAAAAACAAGTTTAAAAACTCACCAGTTTAAATGAGCCTGTGTGTTGAATTTTTACTGTTTATTTTTATTTAGTTATTAAACAATTATTAGTTATTGCGGTGTTATCATGCCTTTTCTTCTTTTTACTCTGTTTTTGATTTGATTCGTACAGTGTCCTTGGGTTGAATGAATCATCATGATCAAAATCGTATATTAGCTTTAAGACTTCAGACACCATTTAAAAAAACAAACAACAAATTCTGTTAAACTAAATGTTTTCGTTCATTTGCAGCAGTGATGTTACACAATTCATATTTAGATACTTAAATAACTGTGCAGCCTAATTGCTGCTAAAAACAAGACAATCATGAATATAGTTTGACTGATACGAGAAGAGGACGGTACAGTCATCTTCTTGCTTGACTTAAACAATCACTTTTCCCACAATACACCAGTACCAGACATCACCCATTTGCAGGTAACAGGAGGCCACATGGCATTAGAAAGCATGTCGTGTACAATAGCATTGCTGCACTAAAGTGAGTTGTGTTATAGAAACAAAACAAAAACAGCATTTGTGTGTCTTATCTCAGCTCTCTGTATCCTCTGTTTAGTTTTGCAGCATGCACTTACTCCACTTCAATCATACAAACACGGCCTCTGCATCTCCTCTGTCCCACTGTCCCAGTCCTCCCTGTATAGCTCTTTCCCAGTCTGTCAGGCCGTGGATGCAGCAGGACATGTTGTTTATGGTGTAGAAGTCAGTGAAGATGCTCTCATGATGCTGAATGATGGCTAATTAATGACACTCTCAGGCCCATCTGGACAGCGGGCCCACGACAGTATGTTTACACATGCTTGACACTGCTGCTGTGAATTACACAATGCTGTGTGCTACAGAGCTACTGTACTTTAGCAAGCCAAAACACAATCACATGTCTAACTAAAATTCTTTTGTAGCTTGCAAACCTTCACTATGAATAATGGCCTTACTGTCTTTGAGTTTGTAGATAAAGATGTTTTTGATTGTCCGTCTTCATCTGTCTTCATCTGTCCAAAACACAGAACTCACCTTTCGGATTTTCCTGTTTATTTCTTTGTGTATCTATCTTTTTGACACAACTGAATATAATTATGTAAGCTCCTTTTTTGCTACTGATTACGACTTGTCACATTGTTTGGCTCCCCCCCCCAAAAACTCTGCACGGACAAAACTGTAGAAAGAATGTAGAAGCCCTTAATGGGAGTCGAATGAGTATTTAGTCCTTTAGGTCATTGTTTTGTTAGGGCCACATCATTAATCCCACACTCCAGTATTCTATCCAACTGTTATCTAATATTATGACCATCATTTTATAAATATCTACCAATGTACTGAGGTCTTCTAATCAGCCCTCTCCAGTCTTGACTAGCAAATGTTAGTTGGATTCCCAATCACTCCTGTAGACCAGGGAGACACCAGGAGCTGCTGTGTCTGTCTCACCCCATTCCAACCCCCCACTCTACCTCCCGCTCCCCAGGGAATTTCTGGAGCCAGTTACAATGTTGAGTGGTTTGGAAAGGCTTCTGAATACTTTCAGGATGACGGTGTAATCTGACTGGTCAGCCTGCGCGTTGGGACGGGATTTTCTTTTGCGTTCTCTTCTCTAGCATTGATTAGTTAAGATCACATCAGTGCCTCTACCAGTCTGCATGATGGACTGATTCCTAATAACAGCTTGAATTTGTTTTTGTAGCACATGAATTGACTCATATCTGATTGTAATCGAGTCAAGAATGCACAATATGACTGTTTATTACTAGTTTTCAAAAGGATTTTTCTTTATAAAAGGAGTTTTTATTAGTAGGTAAGGGGCGGGGGGGGTCTTATTCCCAAAGGTTTGTGCTTTTAAGCAGAGTAGGTTGCTGTTTTGTCAAACTCAAATCTTCAGAAGTAGGTAGACTGCGGCAAAAGGTCCAAAATATGAGTAATTGTAAATGATGACTAAGACGCTGCTTAGAGAATGAGTGTGGTAATAGGGATTTCTTGTCCAGTATCTCTTTATGCCGCTGTTTAAAAAAAGACTGGTTGGTTCCCAAAAGACCCAGGTGTAGTTTGGAGCATTGTTGGTTTTGGCTTCTTCATTTACACTTTGCCCTAATAAATAAAAACATGAATTATTGATGATTTTAACAAAAAATTTATTGTGATTTCATGACTTGATCAAGACTATTTCTGTTTATAACTTTTAAATGAACATTTGTTTTCCTTTATGTATTATGGACGGCCGTGGTGCAGTGGAAGGGCGGTCTATCTCCTATCGTGAGATTGTGGGTTCGATTCCCGCCTTGCCCGTCCATGTGTTGAAGTGTCCTTGGGCAAGACACTAAACGCCACCTTGCCTCTGGTGGAAGGTTGGCGCCAGTGTTCAGCAGCGGAGCCGTCATCAGTGTGTGAATGAGTGAATGGGTCTGTGACTATTAAGCGCTTTGGGCCTTCGAAGAAGGTAGAAAAGCACCATACAAGTATACACCATTTACCATGTATGAAAACCATGAAGGAAATATTGTTTAGGCCATCTTTTGTGCTTCTTCAGTTTATTTCCACGAGTGACGGCTTATTTAAAACAACAATGATTTCTGCTAAACAAAAAATAATGATTGAACATGCCAAACTTAGTACATGGTTGTCAGAACAAATATATTACATTGGCCATCATTTATTCAAAGGAAAAACCTGAATCGGTTATATTTTAAGTGTGGATGCACTATAATCGTCCTTATTTCTGTTCTTTAACAACCGAGTATTCTATATAGTTTACCCTGTGATACTATTGTGTTAAAAGTATTAGCTATTTTCCTAAGACTTAAGCAGGTTTGTGTTGTATGGAAAGCAAGATTTGTCTGTCTTTAAAATGTGTTAAAATACTTTTTGGAAATCCCAATGTTTCTGCTGACTGGCTCCTGTCAGAGGGAACAGCAAGTGGTTGGGTCAGTTAAGGTGGTGTAGTTCTGATATTTATTAGTAACACTGGGGGGCTTCCTACTTGAATGTCAAAGTTACCTTAGGAGAGGCTGTCTGGTGTAATCTGCTACATCTCCTGTAACTCATTTGATAATGGAAATGCATGTTTTCCATCACTCATACAACACAAAGTGATCCTGTCATGTGGGATGTTTTTTATGACCAGGATTCTGTTTTTTTTCTCCTTTTTTCTCAACAGTGTGCCTGAGGGCCGTTGAAAGCCCCCTTGGGGGAGTTTCATAAACACAAAGAAAAAGAAAACCCTTTTGGACTATTGTTTTTGTTTTTACGCACACTCTTTCTCACACACATACACACACACACATACACACGCACACACACTTGCACCTACACACCCACCCACACCCACAGACGAGGACATAGAGAGAATGTTGGAAGTCCAAGAGGAGAGGCCAGCGGCGGCAGGTACAGCAGCGACACACTTCAGCAAGAAGGAGCGAGGGAAGAAAGAGCGAGAGGAGGCCAAGGACGGTCGAGGGAACCTATCGAACATCGGGAATCCTGTTCCTCCTTCCAGGAACGTACGCTCAAAGGGGCCACTCACACACACAGGCAGCCCCCACCAGCTCATCACTCCTCCCTGTTCTGTAGTCCTGGGAACCCCATCAATGCACTCCAATAGGCTAAAGAACTCCCCGTCCGCCAACACACAAAGGTGAGTGGACTTTTTCAAAGCTTAAAGGTCAGTTAAATCCATTGACTGTATATGAGAACCGGACTGAGTGACCTCTCCCCCCCCTGGGATTTCAAACAGGAAGTAAATAATGGTTCCAAGAAGCAAAAATTCCATAGACTTTTATAGAGAAAGAAACAGCTTTTACTCAGCCACTATACATGTCAGAATAACCATTTTTGCTCTGTGACCTTTTTTAACATGCTTTTGCTAATCTTGTTTTTTTTATTATATTTTTTCTGTAGTGCAAGTTATAAACTGGCCGATCAGATACCTCAATAGAAATATGTGGTGCCTGTTAGCCCCCAAGTCGAACCTTTGTAACATTTGACAGATTTCTTTCAAGTGGTAGATGTGTAGACTTCCAGACGAGCTCACTACTTATCGGCAAGAGTGGTTGTCATAGAAATGTTGACTCGGACCGACTCACTGCTTTCTGACCACGCCTGGCGCCAGCATGGAGGTGTCCATATCATGAAAAAATGGTGACTTGATTGACATCATTTCGTCAGAGCCAGAAGTAAGCCATTTTCTATGGGCCACTCATTTGGGCCAGTTCTTGTGTACAGTCGATGGCTGTATCGCACAATAATGGAAATGGACAAATATTTGTTGCTGGATGTGGCTGAGAACCAGTCTTAGCTGCTACACACATTATGTTTTCAATTAAGGCTTTTAATGAGCATTTAAAGGGTAACCTTAAGGTTGTTTAACATTCAATTGGATTAATATTTGTTCTTGTTAATGACAGTGTCACAATGTTATTTAACGTCATGGTTATACTTGGTATTTATTGAATTTGTACATTTGTTTGTAGTAATTAAAAAAAGTCTGGAACTGGAGCGTTGACTAATTGAAGGTGCTACTGATTGCTAATAATAGTCTGCCTGGAAACTCAGGGGCCTTTGTTCAAAATCCAACTAATCAAGCCATAAAATGTCCAGAGTGTGTGGACTGCATAAGGAATATAAAAGGTGGTTTCTTTTACCCAACACTTTACCCCCCCCAGAAGAAGTACAGATGACACAGAAAATCAGCCAATAGGCTCAGTTTCTGCAGAGAAGATCCTTTTTTTTTTCAAAAAACTTGTACGTTTTTAAAGGAGAATTCTCTTTAACTATGTGTGCAGCTAATATCATATTTATCTGATGGTATTGTGAACAGAAAAGCTCTGCATTGGCATACAGGTCATCCCTAATTCATCACAGAAGTTCCAGAGATTTGTGTAAATCTAGCTAGCTGAACATATTCCATAGAGGCCATACAGAGGAGGCTGAGCTCTGCATCCTTAATGGTTGTCAATGTTTTAAAAAGTGTTTCAAGCAAAATGGCAATAAAAAAATGAGTGAACAGTGAGACTGCAAAAGTTCAACTATGAAATTGCACGGGGTCACTGTAGATAAAAAAAAAAAAAGTTGTTGCTGCCTAGAATCTATAGTTAAACCAGCTTCACTGATCAAATGTACAAGTCCCGCCCCCCCCACATCCACACACTGTTGAGAAGTTTGGAGGTGTATTTTTCATTTCTTTTAGCGAATCCAAACCCAACATCTTTGTTCCATTTCTGTTCAGTCTTGATGGGTTGCTGCTCTTGGGTCAGGGAGTACACTGGCCTTGGAAGTTGTCTTTGCTGAGTCATGGTTTTCGAGTCACTGGAAACAGCTGACTTCACTGCCAGAGTCATGGCTTTGCCTCTTCTTTTTCTTTTTCTGTATTTTTGTTTGAGCGAGTGTTCCAGATTTTAGCTGTACTTTTTGGCTATGATTGCATTTACTTCACGCCTCTTTACACGTTTATGTGTGTTTTGAAGAGGAGAGACGAAGCAGGAGATTGGGGTGTGGTGGGATTTTTTTTTCTTTTCCTTTTTCAGTTGAATGTGTCCTGGTTTTTCTGGTGTAATATCAGCAGGCAGTTGCATGCTTTTATATCTTTATTTCTAATGTTAGTTTAATGGACAACAATCAAACGTTTTCTTTTCAGAAGATGAACAATTAAGAAACTTACAATCTTCAGCTGTTTTGGCTTTTCATGTTTCACTTCTCTTTTGACATTTCGCCTTTCGCAGATTAAAAAACAGATTTCCTTTTGTCCGTCTTGCAGCCCTAAACCGAAGACGGAGGCCATGGTACGATCACCTCCTGTCATGTCCCCTTCCACTGCCGCCCAGATGGACTCTAAAATACCCAATCAGGGTAAACCGGGGAGCACGGGCAACCAATCACAACCCTCTCCCTGTGACCCCAAGACCCTGGGTGCTAAAGGGGGTCAAAATGTTGCAGGTGGGATGGGGCTGAAGAACGGCCAGGGCCTGACATCTGGTCCAAGCTCCAAGGTGAAAGTCAAACGAGAGAGGAGCACCTCTGTGGAGTCGTTCGAGCAGCCGGACAGCGGCACACCCACTAGTGAGGAAAAAGGTGGGAGAGCACCACAGAGTTCTCCACTCTTGCAAGTTGCATTTAAATGCTTTACAGAAGAGCTTGTTTTTAAGAAAAACTAGGATAAATATGTGATAGACATACTTTACAGTCCCTTATCACTGCTTACCCTAATAACTCGTGTGTGTGTGTGTGTGTGTGTGTGTACAGATGGTAGCAGGGTGAAGAGGATGTGTGTGGCAGAGAGACGGCAGCCATACAGCGGAGCTGACTGGTGCTCTGGAGGAGAAAGCGATGAAGATGACAAAGGATTCTTCAGTAAGTGTCTTAAAATGTGCATCCAAGCAGGCAGGGCTTTGCCCCTCGTTTCTCACCAAAATGCTGCGACTCCATTTCCCATGAACCTCTGCTCTTCTTTAAGCCAAAGTCTCTCCTTCCTGTTTAGACTGTAATTCCAGTGATCTGAAGCCCCAGGACTCTGTCACACATTCTACCTCCAACGCTGGACTCAGTCGATCCTCCACGCCTTCCCACAATACACTGGGAGGCCAAGGCTCCACAACAGAATCTGCTAGTGGTCAGAAATCGGGCTCAAAACTTGTTTATGTTTTCACCACGGAAATGGCAAACAAGTAAGGAGCAGTGACAGTGTAATTCTGTTTGGTTTCATTTCATTTGTACTTTCTCGAGAGAGAATTAACGAAAAAAGATTCCTGTGATTTATTCTGTGAAGGTACGTTAATGTTTCAAAGAAACTCATGAAGCCATCTTTCACTGTAAAGTGAACATCCCTCCATTTTTGACTGTAAAAAAAATTGTGGCTTTGGAATATTTTTTTGTGTAAATACATTTTATTTCCTTTTGGTAGACATGAACAACCAATCAGTAGTTCAAAAGTTTATTTTATTTGACTTTTCATTAATATTTTCGACCGGAAGTTATGTAGCCTGGTAAAAGCTGTCATGATTTCTAATTAACATTTTTTCTTTTGTATATTACACCATGGCATCAGTGTACTTTAATACGATTAACAAGAAGACCATGAAGGCTGCATGGGTGATTGCTGCCTAACTTCCTTCTCCTGGACTTGATGTTGAAGTAAAAACAGTTTTAGGGCCTCTGAACATATTTCTTTAAGAAAAGCCACACAGTCTATCAGACGGAACCTGCTAATTTAGACGTGGACGTGGGTTTTGGACAGCTTTTTTGTTTAGCAACCCCTGCTGCTATAGGGTTGCTCTGGAGTTCAGTATTTTTCTCGGGGAAAGAAAAAAAGTTGCTTTTTTGTTTTGTTTATGTTTAATTTTCCTAAAATAAACTACAACTAGTCTTTACCGTACCTTGCTAGGAAGAGGTACCATTTTTAACCACACCAAACACCGTAAGTCACTAGTTTGCAACGTGTCATTTTATCTAGGACTCCAGTTATTTAGCATCACCTTGAACAAAAAGGTGATACTTACATGTTTTAAAATAAAAAACAAAATATTTTCTCATTTTCTCACCTATTCTCAACCATGTTTGTTTTTATCAGAGGTATACTTTTGTGTTGGAGTTGTGCCGCTTTGTAAATTGTCGATGACATTGATTAATGCTTAGATTAAGTGTTCAGATGTCTGACATATCTTCCAAAGCCCTGTTTTTTTTATTTTTTTTAATTCATAAATCCTACTGTCTCTACAACAAACAGCATTGCTCCTGATGCCTGTCTGTCTTTCTGTCCCCAGGGCAGCTGATGCAGTTCTAACTGGCCATACAGAAAATATCATTGCCTTCCACATGAAAAACATCTCCAACAGCAAGGACAAAGCTCACCTCGTTTTGGTAAAGATGCATGCAAGCAGGATTTATGTAACACTAACGCATGCATGTACCAACAGATTCTGAGAGCACCATCATGCAAGTCTCATACGGCATTTTTGTTTCCTTTTATAGAACAATGCAAGTGGCGTACTACGAAATGATTCCAAGCCTCCACAGCAACCTCCGTCCCATACACAAGACCCAAGCCACCAGCCGGGGTCCAAACCGTCCTTATCTGGGATGGCAGAGACAGCAACAACCCAGTCTTCAAATCAGGGGAACCAAGCCAGTGTTCTTTCGCAGGAAGGGTCATCCTCATCGGGCATGGAATCTAAAAATATCCAAGGCAGTAGCCCCAGTAACACGACGGCCTCGGCTGAACAGGCCCCCATCCCCCAGTCTGAGGCAGGCCTCAACCCTCCCACATCAGAAGGGGGGCAGGGTGGGGGTTCTGCGGGAGCGGGTCTGACTCCCCAACAGCAACAGCATCAGCTGGCCCAAGAGCTTCTAAACATGGAAGCTAACACAGAGGGTCTGTCCCAAGAACAACTGGAGCATCGCCAGCGATCCCTACAAACATTACGAGATATTCAGCGCATGCTGTTCCCCGATGACCGTGACGCCCCACCGCCTGGGCCCCCACAGCCACACGGCGGGCCCCACGATGGCGGCCCTGATGCACCCCGTAGAGCTGAGCAGGGTCCCCTACAGGCTATGATAGCTCAGTCTCAGAGTCTTGGACCACCAGGTGGACCTGGAGGACCTCGTCCACAGGGTCCACCCTTCGGCCCGCCTCATGGTCCAAGGGACATGCCTCCATTTCCACAAGATGAAATGGGTCCACACATGGGGGGTCCAGGCAGCTGTGGAGAAGGAGATCAGATGACTCCTGAACAGGTGGCCTGGTTGAAATTACAACAGGAATTTTATGAGGAGAAGAGGAAGAAACAAGAAATGCAACACCGGCCACTTCCTCCTGACATGATGATGCACCCTCACGGTCCACGTGGAATGATGCGAGGCCCCCCACCTCCCTACCAAATGGGCCCGGGAGAAATGTGGGGAGGTCCAGGTGGTCCAGGTCCAGATCATTACCCAGAGCGAATGGGCATGGGCCCTGGTCCAAGAGTTATGCCCCCACACATGCAGAGGATGCCTGGCTTCTCTGGCATTATGAATCCTGAGATGGAAGGCCCCCCAAGGCCAGGAATGGGCTGGCCTGATGATATGCCTCCCAGGATGGGTGAAGGACGAGGCTTCCCAGGAGGACCTGGCGGGATGTTTCCTGGTCCAGGTGCTCGCAGTGAACGTTTTCCCAACCCTCAGTCAGTCCAAGAAGCAATGTTTCACCAAGGAATGGGGGGAGAGAAAGGCATTCCACCTGGAATGATGATGGATGTGCAGAGAATGATGGGACACCAAAGAGGTGGAATGGAGCCTGGCAATGGCATGGGAATGTTTCCTCGAATACCTGGTGATGGCCCAATAAGCCCATCATCAAGGCTCCAAGGAATAGGGAGCAGAGAAATGGGCCCTGACTTTGGCATGGGGCCTGGCCCTGGGCCTCACATGCACCCCTCTAAACTACGAGACCCCCCAATGAATATGAGTCCAGATGAAATGATGAGAATGAGAGGTGGTGGAGGACCTCCGATGGAGAACATGGGTCCGCAAGGCAGACCTATGCAGGTTCCTCCATTTGCTGAGCAGACGCCGTCGGGAGACTTTCCAATGGGACCCGGTCGGCCCTTCCCAGGGGGTCCTGGGGGAATGAGGGGTCCCCATGCAGACCAAGCGTTCGGCCCAGAGCACAGATCTACACCAACAGGAGGTAATGGTCGTATTAACCACCTCCCCTCTGCTGGTGGTTCTGCACAAGGCCAGAGAGGCCGCAAGCCAGCAGACCTGAATGTCCAAGGAGGAGGGGGGAATTCTCCTAGCGTTAATCCACTCAAGTCTCCGCCCCTGAGGCAAGTTCAGTCTCCGATGATGGGCTCTCCCTCTGGAAACCTTAAATCGCCTCAAACACCATCCCAGCTAGCTGGCATGCTCACTGGTCCTGCAGGCTCCGCTGCTCCTCCAGCACCTCCAACGTCTGCGCCAATGAAGTCTCCCCACTCTATGATGGGATCAGCAGGTGCCTCTCCTGTTCACATGAGGTCCCCCTCTCTTCCAAACCCCTCCCCAGGATGGGCTTCCTCTCCCAAACCACCCATGCAGAGCCCTGGGGTGCCCCCTCAGGGTGGCAAACCTCCACTCAGTATCACTTCACCAAACATGATGGGAGGCATGGAGCAAGGTAAGTATTGCCTACTTGATGGTTACTTACAGTAATCAATGGATTTGTCTTTGTTTTTACTTTTAACTTCTTCCAAGCAGGTTGTATGGAATTTACAGATTTTCTTTGTAGTTAAATTTTTAAACAATTTGATTTGAACTGTTTGACTAATTGTAAAAAAGAAAAAAACAAGAGATAAAAATCAAAGATGGTTACGTGGTGCATTACTCATTCATCACATCTGTATGAGGGGTGGGGTTGGGTCGGTTATGGTCAAGTGGCTCCCTCTTGTGGTCACAAAACCAAACAACCATGAAATCCCTTTTATTTTTTGGACTTTCGGATACGAGTAGATGTTTTTACTTTCTATGGTTTGGTATTTTAAAACCCCCGTCACCTTTATTCTCTGTAGTTCTATCCTGATTTTCACTTTTTTTTTTTTAACCTTTTTCTAGGTGGAAATGGTCCCCCATCAGCTCCTCCTCCATCAGGTCCTGCTCCTGGCTCTATGTCACTGCCGGGCGGTGTCCAGTCGGGAAGTCCGTATACCATACCCCCAGAACCGACTCTGTCCCAGAACCCTCTGTCAATCATGATGTCACGCATGTCCAAGTTTGCAATGCCGAGTTCCACCCCGCTTTACCACGATGCCATAAAAACCGTTGCCAGCTCAGATGATGACTCTCCTCCAGCTCGTTCTCCCAACCTGCCTTCAGTAAACAATAATGGTAAGATGGCTGACATGAAAAACTCTATTTAATAATGTTGAAGCTTAAGTTTCACCAACTGTCAATAGAATTTAGGCAGTTTATCCTCAAAAGTTTGATGCTAATTCTATTTTATTTTTTTATTACAGGTATGGCAATGAATCACCAAGGAAATCCCCGGATGATGGGGCCTGGAAGTGTTGGACCTATGTCTGCCCTCAGCCCCATAGGTATTAATGCAGTGGGATCGCAGCCTCTGTCCCATGGCATGCCCCACCAGATGCCTTCTCCCAATGCTCCTAACATGGGTCCCGGCATGATGTCTCACGGCATGATGATGCCGCCAAACCCCCAGGACCCTGGTATGGGTAACCCTCAGATGATGCCCCAGGGGCGAATGGGTTACATTCATCAAAGGCAGGGATACCCCCTGACTCAGTCCCCTTCACAGCAAGGCCCCTTTTCCCCACACAATGGGCCCGGTCCCCAAGGCTTTCCTGGCCATCCCATGGGCTTCCAGGGCGAGGGAGGACCTATGGGTGGAAGGCTTGGAAACATGCCCCACGGAGGAGGGGGCGATGGAGGCATGTGTAAGCCCAACACTCCTGGTGGTCCGGAGTTCAACAACATGCAGGGTGGATTCAGTGACGCAGATCTGCACGAGGTGATGCGGCCGGGAGCTTCTGGCATTCCTGAGTTTGATCTCTCGAGGATAATCCCATCAGAGAAACCCAGCCAGACTCTGTCTTACTTCCCGCGAGGTGGAGGAGACAACCCCGGGGGAAAGCCCCCGCACCCCTCTGGCTTCCCCATGCAGGGGATGATCGGCGATGGCCCTCCCAGGATGGGAATGCCAATGCAAGGGATGGGGGGGATGTCAGGGGGCCCCGGTGGAGGAATGGGTCCCCAAGATATGCCAATGGGCAACCCAAGCCACAACTCTATGCGGCCGCCGTTCATGGGCCAAGGCATGATGGGCCCCCAGCATCGGATGATGTCTCCTGGGGGTCCAGGAGGGATGATGCAAGGGAGACAAATGCCTCATCCAGGCCCTGGCAACTCACCTAACATGATGATGTCACTTCAGGGCATGGGGGGCCCTCCTCAGCAGACAATGATGATGGGGGGTCAGATGCGGCCGCGTGACATGGACATGGGCTTCAGTCCGGGCCCCGGAATGTTCTAATCCATTAGGAACCTTGTAATTAGAATGTTCTTGGACTAAACACAAGGATGGAGTACCGATCATGGAGGACAGGCAAGTGTTATGAAAGCGAATGAACTCCAAAACAGTGAGCTAAAACACAAACGTGCACCCATGACAGGAACAGAACGGGGGCTCAGCTGACATCTGGTCATGTCACGTGGAAACTGTTGCAGCCGAGACTCAGATGGGCCCAGTTTGGAGTAATTTTGTCACAAGAACATTAAATTTTTACTCAAGAACTGCAGAATGTATGGGATTGTTGTGCATCACAGGACTGTTCATGTGTTTTTTTTTTTTTTTTTGATTATCTGACTATAAAGATGACTTCCACATCAAAGAGGAATCAACCTAACTAAAAGTCAGCGTGGAGATGCTACAGTATGTCTACTTTTTTCAAATTAAAGAGAAAAAAAAAACAATTTTGTCATGAAAGTGATGTGGAACAAGAGAAAGGAAGGAGAATTTGGGTTTGGTGAGGACTTCAGTGGAAATCCATCATGTCTCTGGCTCCATAGTTTTGACTGTTTCTGTACAGTGTATACGTGAGAGTGTGTTTGTGTGTGACGGCTGGAGTGTGTGGGATGTATGTTTGTGTCTGTATGTATAGGCATTCTATCAGTGACCTCTCAGCTCCTCTTACCCATCTTTCATTGGGGGAGGAAGGCCCCCTGAAATACTGTACTGTTTACCATTGGTGGGCTATTCAAATTTTAGTCTATTTTAATTTTCTTTGTAACTCCAGTGTATATCAAACCAAACTATGACCTCATTAAGATAATAGTATTATTAAAAAAAAGCACAAACATGGACCATCTGCAGAAAGCGTCTTTTTTCTCTATTTTTACCACGAGAGCAACACTCGGTGTGAAGATCCTGGCAGCTTTGCGGCGCCACGATCACCTCCAGTCCATCGACACCCAGCTCTGCTCAGTTTCAGGACTCGCCTTCCCCAAGCGTCAGTAACATTGCTAATACCCAGATGTGCTTATGTGTGTTCTTGTTCCTGTTGTGTTTCCTGTTTTGTTTTGACTCTTGTTGACTCTGGGTAATAATCATTCCCACAGCAATAATCCCCCAGTGGTCGGCAGATTGGGACAGGAGTGGCTAATGCAAGCGCAGGTTTGCCAGGTATTCTAGAAATAGAGGTAGGTAGATCTACGTTTAGTGAGGCGAGTGGCGGTGTCCGGAGTGAGACAAAGAAATGTAAACACGTACTGCTTACCATCCAGTTGACTTCCTCTCTTTTCTCTATTGTATAAGCTTGTCATGTGTTTCTCCATTGGCTTTGGTGCAGAATAGCCTACCAGGGCTGTGGTGATGGACTACAAATAAAAGATATTGTTTTGGTATATACATGTTGTCTATGGCGTGTGTGTGCATGCGTTTCTATTCATGTGGATCCTGGTTATGTGGATTATGGGCGGTCTTTAGGTTCATAAAGCTTCAGGACATTTTTTTTTGTTTTTACCTGTGAATCCTGGCGAAATATTTTGAAGGATACCTCAAAGACACACAAAGTACACAAACGCTTAGAAGTATTTTCTCATCTGCCTCAGTTGGAATAGAAATCGGCCAATAGCCCCCCCCCCCCATGGGTGATACTAGTACCGATTATTAGTGGTCAAGAACACTGATAACTGATATTTGGGGTAAAAGCAGACGTATTGGCATCAAAATGTAGAGTAATACCAACAGTTAACTTTGCTTATTATAAAAAAGCAAATGAGGAGGGGTGGGCTATAGGTAAACCTGTGCACAGAGCAGCTGAGGTGCTTGTGCCGGTTTGAAAAAAAAAATAAAAAATTTTCTTAGGACTGATCTTTCACAGGACCGGCGCATTAGAAACCAGGGTTTAGTTTCCAGGGTGCGCGATACGTTTCTTTAGGTGTGGGTCCTCGGGCAAGACCCCTCACGCTACTGCCTAACTATGTAGCCACAAGGGGGGGTGTCCCTGTGCCGGCCCCCAGCCCGGATAAAATACAGGGTTGTGTCAGGAGAGGCATCAACCCATCTGTGCAAATCAGTCAAACTGATTCACTATGATGAACCCCTGAAGGGTTATGCTGAAAGGTCAACATCAAGGAGGTCAGATGTTCATGTTTCAATGCGCAATTAGTCGTGCTAAAAGACATTTTTGTTGATGCAACCCTACTAATTCAGACTAAGTGTATCATTGAAGAACCCATTTGCTGAAGATCTCCATAATTTGTTGATGAGCTCATCTCAAGGCCACATGAATAAGAAGGTCTGCAGGGATTGACTGCAGAAGGTTGGTGACCTCTGAGCACTTAGGGTCTTATCAGCTAAAATGACCTCACAGTGTCTCAGTTGCTTTCATTCTCAGTCGCGTTTACATGTTTATTACAGTTTATTACCATTGAGACGCCATAAATGGACTTCTTGAACAGGTGAGATCCAATCATAGAAGCACCTTAAGCTGAGAGCGGCCCGTTCCGTCTTAAGTGTTTATAGAACCAGATCGGGTTTTTGCACCTGTGACAATAGAAAGGATATTTCAAGGACATAGAAAGTCGAGGGAAAAAGCCTTTGGAAATTTAGTCTATTTTCAGGTAAGAGGAGAGACGACTGTAGCTGGCAGAGCTGCAAGAAAGCATGAAACTGCTGAATGCTTTGGTGTTAAAGCAGACTAATTCCCTCTGCTCACTACGGCTGCCACAATTCTCAGTTTATAACCGGATCCTGTGATACACCATGGAACCGAATCGTTGGGCAAGTGAACCATAGCATCCCTACTACGCTCTCTGACTTCTTGTTAAGCCAGAAATCCCTTCTTGGACCCCTAAATGCTACTAAAAGCAACAATTGGTAGCACGACTGTTGACCATTTCCAGTATTTTTAGCTTCCTGTTGTTGCACCTGTACTACAGACACTCAGACTTTGCAAGTGTTACCTTTCTTAGAGATGAATGTTGTAGAAAAGCTCGGATTTGATTATGCATACAGTCAACCGAAAGGCTATATTAAGCATCTAGTCTCTTAGTCCGAGTCGTCGCTTATCCCTTGTGCTATCCTATGGGGTCAAGATGACCGTTGACGTGTTCTCCCTACCATGACAAAGGTGGATAAAGGTGGAGAGGATTTCATGTAATCCATGGACACCAGTGAAGATCACAAATCATTGAAGAAAAAAGGTTCAGTGCACTGTCTAGTGGGTCTAGATGACCCAACTCCCAATGTTAAAGTGCCTAGGATAGCACAAGGGCTAGATGGGGCCTTTTGTGATTAGCTACAAATTAGAGAGGCGACAATTCCTGATTTGAAACCAAACCAAATGGAACACCATTGAACCCAATCGTGCATCTCGTCTGCCCACCAACCAAAAGAAGTAATTAAATACAAAATGATGCCGATGTCCTACAGACTTTTTAGAATGCACTGAAAATGACAAAGTTAAGATACTTAAGTTTGAAAGTTTAACATGTTTCTTTTGCAAGTTTTCAAACTGGTATTACAGCTTGGACTGAAAGTTGACAAGTGAGGGATGCAAAAGGGACTTAAGAGAATCATCTTTTTAAATCCTAATTTATAGCAACTAAAAAAACGATACTATTAAAAAATACAATAATCACTGACTGATTTTTTTATTGCGCTTATTAGTGTGAAAAAAGTGACGAAACAAACATTTGTCCAGTGTAAACCTAATCTTTTTATTTTAAAATTCATGTCAGAAACACACCTGCTGATGAGGTGCAACAGCCACACACACACACACACACGAAGGCATCAGCAGAAACCTGCAGCAGAACCGCAACAGCTTTAGAACCGAGTGGGTTCTGCAGAATTTGGAACACACTTTTCAGTTCATAGAGACCTCTGCTGATGAATGCAAGCTGCAGGCTCAACAGTTGACATTCCCAGAAGGAATTAAGCTAAACTTGGTTGAGTTTAACCAGTTTGGTAAAATAATTGCAACAGCAATTGGAAATATATTTTTAATTTTAATTTAAAACCTATTTGACAGAATTAATAGGTAGTACTTTCTCATAAAGCTAAATTAATGGGAAACAGTCAATTCATGGTTTGTGTGACTGAAAATTAATTCTGTAGACTTCAAAACACTTTAAAGTAAACTTAAGTCAATTCTCTTCAGATTCCACACATTTGTTGTCATAAAAACAAAATGTGAGATGTTTCAAAAATAAAAAAAACTTGCATAAAGTAGGTTAAATGTGATTTCAAAGTCTGTGGATCATTATAAGGTGATGTTTTAGAACCTGTGAAGTTAAATGAAGGCCACAACCTCAAACACAAAGGCTTAACATCATGATATAAATCAGAATGAAAAAATATTCAGATTTAAACGGGCAAAGGCTCATGAATCCACTGTAAAAGTTCCTAACTAGAACAATCAGTGAGGGCAGTCTTCATCAGCTAATCTTATGGGGGAAAAGAGTTCCTCTTATATATGTTTACGTATTAAAAAGCAAGTCTGCATCTTTGTAAGCTTCTGTATTGCAAACAGTAAAAACATGGTTTCCCTCTGTCTGTTCCCTTATTCTGAAAAGAACATATAGTGTTGCTGTTGCTATGAAGTCACTGACACTTCCTGAAAAACGGATCCAATAAATAATCCTTAACTAAACCAAACGGTAAATTCATTCCTGCCCAAATGATTTGCAGAAGGCCAAAAATAAAACAGCACAGCAAAACTATTTTGCATGCAGAATTCTGACACGTTTGATTCACGTTGCTGTCTATGACTTCATTTTATGGCTCGTATGGATAAATCCGACTGTGATCAGTGGCTGAACAGAGGATGTGATAAAAAGAGGCGTGTGGTGTGAGAGGCAGCTGAACGGTCAGGGTCCGGGGTCTGTGCGCTCGCAGAGTGAACGGTAGCGTTCTGAGCTCAGCGAGCACGCCGACACGGCCTGTTTGAACTCCTGCAGGGGGCAGTAGACGCCACTACAACCTGGTATCAGTTGATCCTAAAAGACGGAGAAAAAGAAAGCATTTTTAGAAAAGGACGTTTGAAATAAAAACGCTCTGCCACGTCTCACCTCGCCCATGTAAGAGACTTTAACAAACGGCTCGCTGGTCTGCTGGCTTTGGTGCAGCTCCACCGTGATGTCGGCACCGTACGGCGGCCACTTCTTGTCAAAAATGCCCAACGCCATGAGGCAGGGGATCAGGGTGGTGTCGTGAGCAGAGTACAGGAACAGCTTCCTGTTGGAGGCAGCAGTTCACCAGTGAACGTTTAGAAAAAGCACGTTTTCAAAGCTGAGGTGCAGATTCTGATGGGTTCACCTGTTGGGCTCAGAGGAGCCCCCCTGCAGTTTCTCCTCCATGTTGTCCAGCAGTGTGTGCAGGAGGGGTCCCACACTCAGCTGCAGGTTCTCCCTGTATGAAGCAATCAACGAGTGGAAAATGAACACCACTGCAATTATAATTGGAGCTATTTTAAAGTGTTCCAGAGGTTTTTTCATTATCCTCATGCCGTTTTTAGCCCCAAATTAAAAAAAACTCCTGTATTGTAGTTCATTTTGAATTCTCCTCTAAGTTCTGTGTTAGCATGGAGAAAACCTTTTCATTCCCTGTTGCTGAGAGATCTCTGTTTACACGCTACAGCCCATTACAGCTCCAACTCAACATTAACAACAATGTACAGTTTGGAGCCAGATGAGCTCAGACGAGGAAAACAACGACAAACAAGCGAAGGCATCAGAACGCAGCAGAGCAGGGTGCGTTCTTCTGCGTCACAAATGCGATCCTCACCTGATTCACACTGATTTGAATAAAAACAAACTCAGAAATGCAAGTTTCTTAATATTTGTCCTCAATCGTGAGAAAAATGCCATCAAATAATGTGAGAAACAGGATTTTCTCTGGAGTGGGAGCTTCCCTCTGACCTGTTGCTGGGTTGGAAGACGTGGAGCATCATGTCCACGGCTCTCTGTTCCACTGTGTCCCTCCAGGATTCCAGCGCGGGTGGGGAGGGAAGACCATGCGTCTGTTGGTGTGAAGAAATGTCGTTTCGTGAGAAACAAACCAACAATGGGATCTGCCGACTCTTCTTGTGTGGTTGAGTTTGTTGAACGGAATTAAAAAAAAACCCCACCTCTCTGGCAACCATGTCGTCCCTGATGAGGATGAAGTCGACGCGGTGGTGAGCGGCGATCCCCAGCGCGCTGTGGATGCTCTGCAGGTCTGCGGCGATATCCGGCAGGGTGGACGACTCGGCCCAGCGATGGCTGAGAAAGCAAACTAGATCACATCCGCTCTTGAAGATCACGTTGTTCTGGTTTTCGAGGTCATGAACTCAAAGATGGTGTACCTGCAACGGGCTTTGAGCAGCTTACACCCATGGTAGTTTGGGTAGAGAATTTCAGATTCGGCCGGCGTGGTCAAGATCGGCACGATTTCTTCATCCAGTGAGAAGAAAAGGAAAAATGTTGATCCGATACAATGGAGAATAATCCTAAAGTGAATTAGCAAACACTGACATCTACTCCACCTTTTTGTTTTTGTTGAAACAACCCAGCAATCAGGCACCTGGCGGATTCAATGGTCCTCACAATATTAGTAGAGCGTACACTGAAGAAGGAGTTAGGAAAGACAAAATAAACACAAGCTCCAGATAACGGCAGCAATCATGGTGGCGAAACACTTACTAAACCTCTGCAGGAGTAAAGCTGGAGTTCAGAAACGAACGCTCCTCAACGTATCGCTTCCTTAACCTGGTTCCCAGGTCGTACAGCTGCTGCATGCCCAGCGTGGTCAGCTGACCGGGGAACGTGCCGCCCTGCCAACGCCACACAATAAGACAGATAAGACAACACTGGAAGCACGTTTCCACGGATACGGCTGCTGGCGTAAGAACACCCCATCAAAAGGGAAGGAGTATTACAAACAGGAGGAGGATAAAAGACCAAACTAAGCTACATCTGTAAGAGAAATACAGACGTTTTAGATGCATCAGGAAAACACAGGAGGCCTAAAGTAAAACACCAGAAATAAAGCCAAAAAATTCTAAAAATGTTTTTCATTCTGCAGTTTCATTGGAAATTGCCTCAAAAAAGGATTTTATCTTTTTTAGAGCATAAATATTTGAATAAAATCTCAGAAAAAGTAATTACTTCATTAGATTTTTTTTCACATCAACTTTATAATAACTATAAAAAAAAAATCCTGTTTGGACAATAATCTGACATTTGTCCAACACGTCCACCTTAAGATGACTCAGACCCCAAACGTTTTGGAAAGTGGGCCAGATTTGGTGCCGGGTAAACGTGTGAGGCCAACCTGCATCCTTTGAACCCTTATATTAACATTCAATGCAGATGAACACATAGAACACAATTATATCTACATATATTTTCCAGACCAAAAACAAAAACAAAGAAGCTATAAAGCTTTTGTCAACATTAAATCTGAGTTCACGTGAAATGTTGCATATAATTCACTATTAAAAGCTCACTGTCAACTTCTAAATTGAAATCATCTGAACAACAAATACACAGTTTTCTTATTCAAAAGTACAAACCACAGACATGACTGTTTTGTAAAATAAACCCTCAAATGTCCACGTGTCCCGGCAGCTCTTTTCCTTTTTCTCATTTACAGTCGACATTTTAGAAACGAGCCTGAAAGTTTCACAGAAGAATGAAGTGCCCTCATGTTTACAATGGTTTATTACAGGATTTAGACGATCACAATTAAAAAATTGTACGTTTTTTTAGACAATTTCGGGGGGCACATATTATTGATTTTATGACAGGAGCTTGCTGCCCCCATTTAGCCCCTCAGGCCGGACTTTGGCCTAGCTAGATGAGTGTCTACTCACGGTGAGAATGTTTTTTCTGTAGTTGTCTTCTATTGGAGCTGGAGGCCTGGGTCCACCCTGGAGATCCGTCACCACGTAGTCGATGTGGGTGTGTGGTGGAGGGTCCAGGAGCGTTGGAACCCACTGAGCCTTTGATGGGTAAACACAAAACCTTTGCTCAAAAGGCAGAAATCCACAAAGATAGTACGATGTGCAGAGAAAAGCAGAAAAAAACCTCCATCACGTCCGGGATCGTCTTGAGTGGCGTTCGAGCCCCGTGCCGGAACACAACCTGGACCAGCCTGAGCTGGTATGGATGACCCGCGGAGGGGGAATTGGAAGCATCTGGTTGGGTTTTCTTCTGGGACCAAAGAACTGAACCAAAAGCAACCGACACCGAACCGAACAGACCCGCTTTCCTCAAAAAGCCCCTCATGGCTCACCTGTTAAAATAATTTACAAAAACCAAACTTGATCATTTGTTTTCATTATTTTTACGTTCTCAGGGCAAATAAAATAAAATAAAACAAAACAAATCTCCATAAACGGATTTATTTTGCCTGAATTAGAAAATAAGCAGCATTGGTTGCAGTGAGCTGACCTTTGACCTTCCTCCCCAGGTAGAAGCTGCAGTAAAAACAACAAAATAAAAGCTTTTATCGTGTTTGCACAAAGCCAGACTGAACCCGGCAGCTGCAGCCAAACCTTCTGTTAGAAAGGACAAACCTTCAACAGCAAAAACACAAACAACAATTTCAACATCTACAACAAAAAACTGAAAACTATGAGGTTTGACAACTACCAAACATGGACAGGTCAGGTGGTTCTACCGTTTTTTACAGGCTGTAAGTAGATTCCAGCATCACAACAGTTGTTTACTAGTTTGAATAGAAAGAAAAAAATAAAAGAAATAGATAGAGCCATGATCAACAATTTCTGGATTTTATCCACGATTATTTCAATTATTAGATTTTTTTTACGAGTTGCTAATATTTTTTTTAAGTTATTATTGACTAAAAAAATTAAGTCCAGCAACAACAAAGCCAGTCTGAAAGTCTAGCATAAAAATAAAAATATCGTCTTGCATTAAAAAGAACTAAAATAAATAAATAAATAAATAAATAATCCTCAGACACATAAGTTAGCAAACAGGAAAAAAGCATTATATGACCCAGCTAACTGATGCACAGTTAGCTAACTCCTTAAACAGACTAAACATAACTTGTATCTCTTTAGAGTTAAAACAGCAAACTTTGCCACAGGAAAAACGATTAAAGCCGCTTCAGTTATACTTACTTATTTTTTAGAGACAGGGGATAAAACCGGTATTTGACAGAATATCCCGCTTCACTTCGGTCTTTCGCCTGTTACCGGCTCGGGTTTTTTGGTTCAAGCGCAGTTGGGAACTGTAGGCACAAACGTGACGTCTTACAGTAACAGTACGAGTGACATGTAACAATTAAACTACAAATCCCACTACCCACATTTTTTTTTTATAACTACAGCGTCTTCCTGTTAAGATTAATGGTGAAGTCTATGCAGTTCAGTAAACTGTCACCCTCTACCGGAGGAAAAAAGTACTGCATGTTCGACCAACATTCAAAAATGCTAAATTTGTTCTTTATTTTGTTATTGTATTATATTCCGACTTTTTTCAACCTTTATTAACGGTATGGTTTTTTTTTCCGTATTTTTATCAACCCACGCTTACTATACTAAACGAAATTTTGTTACTTTTAATCAATCAACCCCATTATTTTATTATAGTCAGGTCTTTGTTTATTGGCAATCTATTTTTTTTTTCAACTCATACTTTACAGTGAGTCCTCTATTTCAGTAAATAAATGTTTTTATAAGTTGAAATGTACCACTTTAAAATGTTCCCATATACTTAATACTATAGTAAAAATAATTTTTTGATCTATAAAAAAATGATCCTGGAATTTTTTTTAAAGCATGCGTTAAGAATCTTAAAGAAAAAAAGGTTTATTATGTGTTTAGCCATAACCATGACCTTTTTCAAGTCTGAAGTTATTCAAATAATTGCTGCAAATTAATGGGGCAAAATAAAGCAGGAATTCTGGGTTCAAAGGTACACTATATTACCAAAAGTATTCGCTCACCCATCCAAATGATCAGAATCAGGTGTTCTAATCACAGGAGAATAAGATCAAACACTCAGGCAAGCAGACTGTTCTTACACACATTTGTTAAAGAATGGGCCGCTCTCAGGAGCTCAGTGGCTTCCAGCATGGAACGGATACAGGATGCCACCTGTGTGACAAATCCAGTGGTGAAATGTCCTCGCTCCTAAACATTCCACAGTGAACCATCAGCTCTATAATTGTGCTGACTATGAAATTTGGTGGAAGAGGAATTATGGTGTGGGGTTGTCTTTCAGGACTTGGGCTTGGCCCCTTAGTTCCAGTGAAAAGAACTCTGAATATTTCAGGATACCAAAACATTTTGGACAATTCCATGCTCCCAACCTTGTGGGAACAGTTTGGAGCGGGCCCTTCCTCTTCCACCATGACTGTGCACCAGAGCAAGATTCACACGGACATGGATGACAGAGTCTGGTGTGGATGAACGTGACTGGCCTGCACCCCATGGAACACCTTTGGGATGAGGCCTTCTCCACCAATGACCTCACCAATGTGCTTTTGGAAGAACGGTCAAAGATTCTTATAAACAAACTTCTCCAACATCATATTGAACTCTGAGTTAGGAATGGGATGGCACTTCACATGGAAGGTGGGACCTAGGACCATCTGTCCCCTACCCCATCCCTGGTAGTGGGTACTGGGCCCTTGGCCACGGCGTGTCCCCTGGGTGCTGGCTTCCTGGGACCGGCAGCCCTCTCTCCACGCAGGGAGAGGGATCCCTGAGCTTTTTGGCAAGACTAAGAGCCGGGGATCACATCACACCTGAGCCAGGGGGTGTCCGTGTCCCTGGGGGGTGGGTTCTGGTCCCTGCCCCTGAGTGCTGGGCCTCGCCAAATTTCCAACTTGGCCGAGCCTGGTCGGGCCATGTTTACAACACCCTCGTGGACCCCCCTTTTCTCCTGGGTGACCTCCTCCTCGGCGGGGGCAGCTGGCCCCTGTCTTGCTCCTTCCTGGACCAACCGTGGGCCGAGTGTGTGGCTGCCTGGAGCGCGGGGTGGGTCTCCCTTGGGGGGTCCTGGCTCGTACCTGGGGTTGGGGGATGCCCAGAACTCCTGGGTGGTGATGAGGTGCTCGTCTGGGGTTTTGGGCACTCTTCTCGGGTGGGGCCCAGCGTTGGGCCCTGTCCTTCTTTTCACATTCCACCATCCATTTAGAAGAACATAAACACTCACCTGAACACAGGTGTTAGCTCACCTTTGCACTAATAGTTTGCATGATTAAATAAATGAAATATTTCACACTAGTTGGTTTGAAGGCAAAGTATGCGTGTGTGAACATTATCTGTATTGAGTACATGTTGACATGGGAAAATTCTTTGGAGCCAACAGGTATGTTTCTAACATTTGTGGACAGGCCCCACAAAAAAAGGAATGGGATGGCACTTCAGTTCATATGTGAGTAAAGGCAAGTATATATTACCAAAATACTTTTGGTTTCAATCAGACCACAATAATATCCTCCCCTAAAGCTTATTAAATGGAAATTGGTTCGAGTGGGAAAGATTGGAGATCAAGCAGATATGAAAACGTGATGTCAGAGCATTCTAAACTGTTTTTCCCACATTAATATGAGTCAACTTTAAATAATATGAAATCCAATCAGAGCTGTTTGCAGCATACAGTCACCTGAGGTTCCTGGAAGGATCTGAACATGCAAGCGGAAGTCCTCAAATCCAAGAATCCAGGAACTGGAGACCTTTTTCCACCAGCAATGGAGTTGAATTCCTCAGAGGCAAAGTTATGCTTCAGATGTTATTTGTGATAAACGTGTTATGAAGCCAGTAAACACATATGATATTGATAAAATATTAATGAATCAAACATTTAGGTCCACTTTCAAGCAAACTATTTTCATTACTTTTTCATTTTTGCTCAACTGTTGGTTTGACCCCCCCCCCCCCCCCCCAAAAAAAATGCAATCTGCAATAACGGATGCAACTGTGCTTTTGAATGGTCTTTCTATTTCCATCAAACTGTACTCATTGGGTTTTAGAAAAAGAAATCTGGACATGAGAACCTTTCAGAGTTTCCAGTTTGTGAAAGCTCAAGCTGGGAACCAGCAGCTCTCAGCCTCCTGGCAGAAACACCAGACTGTCTTTGTTTGTGTAAACATTCACGATCTGGAGCTTTCAGGCCCAGCCTGCAGGTTGAAGGAAGTCAACACATTTCCATCTTCAGCTTCTACTCCATTTTTAAAACAATTATGTCTTTTTTATTAAACCTGTTGGTCATTTGTTTTAATAATTCCATGTAGCAAAATATTGGAAACATTAAGGACAAAAATTCCGTCTGTGCATCAGATGGTTTATTGTTTTGCTGTGGATTCTTGACATTATTCCTTGCATGTAAATGGATGAGCAAAAGAACTAAAAACTGCTCTGGAGAAGTCTGTTTGTGACACTTTAAAGCTTACTTGTGCTCTTTTATTTTTGTAATGGATTTGCAAACGTTGGGAACGGCACACGAAACGCATAAACACAAACTGAATATATTTAATCTCAAAGGTTGAGCGAATGTAAAGACATTACCGCCATCTAGCGGAGGAATAGTGCATTACCTTTTTCCCAGCAGGACCCTACAGCTGTTTTCCTTTGACTACTTCAAAAACAAAAACAGATGATGTTTCCTCGTGAGTGATGGATGCATTTCAATACACTGCATGTTTTCACTTTCAAGTCGCATTTTATGACTTTCAAGTATAGTGCAGTCAGATTAAAACAAGAAGTAACCAAATAAATTAATTTCAATCTGCAATAAATTCTTTTTAGCATTTGATAAGGCACCGTTGACCGCAAATAGGAGGAATTCATCACATTTTGACATAGTATTTTGAGATTATCACAAGTTCTGTGGTTTTGGAGGTTTAAAAAAGTCTTCCACAATCACCCTTTTCCTTACTTTTAGTATAAAATGTGCAATAGTTCGACGTCTTACCCTGTTCTCCTTATTCTGTTTTTTATTTTTTTTATTTTGCAGGTTTGCATTTTTCAAGCTAAAAGCCTCCGAGAGCGGTCACACACAAACTTCAAAGTTCCTTCTACATGTCTCACTGCTCCTTTACATGATCATTTAAGCTATTAACACACCATGTGACGCATTTCCGCTCGTTTTGGGTGCCCCACTTCTGTTTTTATAATTGACAAATGTTACAAAGGGCACTTGAACGTAGACCAGCCCTAGTGACAACTAGTTGGTGCGGTTCAGGTGGAGCTTGTGAAGCAGGAAAAACCCTCACGTACCGTACTTGACTTCACTGTGTTTGGGACAGCCACAACCAGAACAAAGGAGACATAATCGCTGAATAGACTGCATGATTGTCACATATGGTGTCAGAAGTGGGGTAAAATGCCCAGCTGTGGGCCTGGAAAGCGAAGATGTGGACTTTGTTCCAGGAAGAAACTGCTCCTACTTCAGACCAGGGTGAGACCTCAGAATCCACTCCACTCGCCGTCTTCATCACTGGAGGGAGTGGGACGCCCAAAGCCCCACACTCGTCTCATAAGGTGCTGCATGCGGGGAGCTTCAGACCGTGATGAGACCTTCTAAAGGCACAGCAGAAAAGAGAGGAGGGAGGTCTGGAGAAACATCTGAGAATGTCCCATCAACCCTAAACGGGACGCACCGACAAGGTCCCAGCAAGCAGGAATTATCACTCTAAGACAAATAAGTGCTGGCAGTGTAAGAAGACTGCTACCTACCCCAGCCTTACAGCGACCCCAAAAGGTCCAGCCCTTGCCCCAGTCTTCAAACAAGGGCTAGGGGTTAAACCAGACAGAAGATTTAACTTTGAGCCCCACATTTCTGTTTTTTTCAAGTGGACAAGAGCACAGAGAACCATTGAGAGCCAGTAAACTCTTAAGGAAAGCCTACACAGCTATGGATGAGGACAAAGCAGACCTAAAAGCTTCTCTGTGGGAAAGGTTTGACCTGTCTGTGCCACGTTTATCAGTCTAATGCTGGCTTTTTGTTAGCTGGCAGTAGAATACCGACTCAGACTTGCTTCATTCTGTAGTGGAAAGCATCACTTGGTCAGTCTCATGTGCAGCATGAGTCTTATTCAGTCTTATCTGTCCTTCTTCTGTGTCTTTAAAAGTCAACTCCACAAAGCTGCTAAGCATTGAATCTATACGGCCAGGTCATCCTGGCGAGCCCGACTGCTGGTTCTGCTGCTCCTGCTCAGGCGCCGCTTGTCCTTCATGTAGCCCGCCTGCAGTAGAGACACCGGCGAGCATCTGTTGGGCAGCTCTGCCTCTCCCTGCTCGTATCCTATCCTCAAAAAGTCCATTCCGTCCTCCTGGTTGTCACAGCCGTGGTACTGCTCGGTGGCCAGGTTGACCGAGTTCTGCTGCAGCGCCACCCTGGTGTTAAAGGGAGGAGAGAGCATGGATGGCATGGGGTTCATGGAGCCGGAGGCGGACCGGCACTGGCCGAAGTCCGGAGGCGGAGTGCAGGGCGCAGACTCCATGGCGGCCGACACGGCCACGGTCACAGCCCTGTGGTTGGTCCTGCGCACGCACCCCTTCATGCTCCTCCAGCCCAGGTGGTAGAGCTCCAACACAGAGAGCAGGAGAGACACTCCGCCCACCACCAGCATGAAGACGATGAAGACGTTCTTCTCTGTGGGCCGGGACATGTAGCAGTTGACGGGATTGGGGCAGGGCCAGGTCTTACAGAGATACAGCGCCTTGAGGAACACCCCGTACATGAGGTACTGAACCACAATGAAGGTCACCTCCATCACTGTCCGGAGCAAGATGCTCAGCATGTAAGTCTGCAGCAGCGCTCCTTTCAGACGAACACGACCCGTCCGATCAGAGCTGAGCTCCTTTCCGCTCTCCTTCTGCTGTAAGTACTCCTTCTCCTCCTGAGAGTCTCTCCCACCTGCTCCTTTAGCCTCCCTCTCCTCCTGCTCCTTCCTCCTCTGCTTCTCCTCCCTGCGGACCGTGTGCATGGCATGTCCCACGTAGATGAGGGACGGCGTGGAGACGAACACAATCTGCAGCACCCAGTAGCGGATGTGGGCGATGGGGAAGGCGCTGTCGTAGCACACGTTGGTGCAGCCGGGTTGCTGCGTGTCGCAGAGGAAGTCGCTCTGCTCATCCCCCCAGGAAGACTCCGCCGCCGTTCCCAACACCAGGATGCGAAAGATGAAGAGGATGGTGAGCCAGACCTTCCCCACCGAGGTTGAGTGTTCCTGGACTTCCTCTAGGAAATTCCCCAGGAGACTCCAGTCCCCCATCCCTGTTCCGGGTCCAAACGTAGACCTGAGAGGCGAGGATAGAGAGCAGAGAGATCCATGCGAGGATAGAAAGAACAAGAAGAAAAAGAGAAATAGTCAGTGATGGAGCGCTGCAGATTCTCTGCATTCCTGTTGCATGTGGTAAACCTGCTGTGTGTCATCCTGCTCACAAATTTAGATCCTGAATTGTTTGAAAACTGGAAACCAATGCAAGAAAAATCCGATTTTCCCATCAGAAATACGACCAAAAAACAGTGAGAAGACTCGTTTTCAAAAGTAAATACAATTATTGCCCCCGCCCTCGCTGCCCCCCCCCCCCCTCCTATTTTCCCCTTTTTACCTGCCCTCAATGGCTGAGCGGCTGCTTCAGGCCCTTCTCTCTCCATCTCCACCTCTTCCAGTCTAGTCAGAGCTGAACATTTCAAATTCATGAAAAAAAGCTTTTTTCAAAAAGGTGGCTTTTCTGTTGGTTTTATCTCCATAGCAACCATTTTGGTGTTTGGTCGTCTGGAGGGGGTCAAACAGGTCTGCCCTTTTTAGAAGAATCTGCCAAAGTAAACTTTTGGAACTCCATGGCAACGGAGTTTATTTGTTAGCCACGCCCACGTTCCTAGTATTGTCATATCATTTGTTATATTGTCTAGTTCAGCTTGAGCAAAGGATTCACGTGTTACATTTTCACAATATTCTGGAAAAAAATGTGCGAGCACTAAAGGAACGCCACTTTTGCGAGCTCGCCGTGCTAACGCCACGCAAAATCTATAATTCGTAAATCCATCCTATTTCCCCCCAAGTAGCTTTCCAATGATGTTCGAGGAGTTAGAAGGTGATAGATTAAAAGTCCTTAGGAGTTTACACTTGTGACTTTTCCAGAGGTCAAAGGTCAACAAAACGTTGTGGCAAAATATGAAAATCGCCAACTTGCCACGAAACTGTGGGGGCTAAGCAGTAGCTCCTGTGGCCATCCCATAATAATTTCAAAACCTCCTTTGGATATTCTCAACACATGTTTTGGTTTCATTTGTGGATTTTTATTTGTTTTTATTCATTTGAGCCCCATGAGAGATTTTGACCCACATTTTTTAAAAATACTGTGGGTCTCTTTATGCCCGGAGTTCATTTTCATCAGATACTAGGAGGGATCCATTTTTTTGAAACGTACAGAAACGCATCATTCATCTTCTTGACAAAACTCAAAACTTCCAAAGCATCTCTAAATTTTGGGGATTCACCAACCACATATTCTCTTTCCCAGAGTTCCTCTCTTCCCTCAAGTGTCCGTTCTGTCCTCTCCCAAACATGGGAATGACAGGCCAGCGGGTCTCCGCTGAGAATGACCCTATAAGGCAGCTCGCCAGACACCTTCATGGGCGCCATAAATGACCCTCATCATCACGGCAGTTAGGAAACCTGCTGGTGCTGTTTGGGAGGGGGCGGGGGGGTGGGGGCCAGGACTCTTATTTGCTGCAGGTACATTCAGCTTCCAGCTGCTGGGATGCAAAGGAGATGTAAAGAGGAAAAGTTCTGAAGCTGCTACTAGGAAAGATTTGAGAATGTATACATTTGTAAAAAGCACTAATGGTGTTCAAAGTAGGAATATTATATACAACATGAGCTCCATGGTTACGGTTGTAGTAAAAAAAAAAAGAACTGGAGGAGTACTTTGAACCACATCTCACTAAATTAACTCACCATAGAAAGGCAAACCTTAGCAGAGAAGAGTTTCTGTTGACTCCACCTTGTTCTTCTGGTCGTCATGACGACGACTGTGTCTCCTGTCTGCTCACCCCCATTTTATTTACTTTAGAAAAACATCCTGAAGACAAAATCTGGACAAAAAAATCGACTATCCTTTAGGATGATTTATTACACTAAATGTAAAAACTTGTTTTTGATTGATTTGGATTATTTTTTTTTGTGCTATTTTTAGCAATAAAAACAAAGGAAAAAGACAATAAAGAAAATAATTCATAGATATATCACATCGATGTGATATATTCAGCGGACACATTTAATCCACTGAATATTACTTTTGTCAAATAGAGTTTGAAAAGTGAGCAGGAAGAAGCAAATTTATACAATCCCACTTTTATAATGTTTATTTTTTCTATATTTTAATTGTGTTTTTGTGTAACTTTGCTGGCAAATGTCCAGAATAAGAAGATGGGTTTAAGAAAAGTCCCCAGGATGGAAACTGCAACTTTTCAAACTATTTTTAAATATTTAAATATGAAACTATGTTTGATGACTATAAATCATGACACCATCAGGATCTACAGAGGGGCAAAAGAGCATTTGGGAATCACAGATTCTTCAAGTTAAAAGGATAAGAGAGGTCTGTAATGTTCATCATAGAAACACTTCAACTGTAAGAGGCAGAATGTGAAAAGAATCCAGGAAATCATATTATTTGATTTTTAAAGAGTGATGATCCAGAAGTGGCGTGGGAGAAAGTCATGTGGTCGGATGGAACCGAAATGGAACTCTTTGGTGTAAAAACCATTTGGTGGAGTAAGAATGCTGAGTTACATCCCAAGAACATCATACTGCATGGGAAGCATGGGGGCAGAAGCATCATGCTTTGGAGCTGCTTTCTGCAAAGGGAACAGGACGACTGATTCGTACGATGGTAAGGATGGATGGGACTATGTTACGGGCAAAAACCTCATTCCATCAGTGAGAACATTGATGATGGGATCTCCCAGCATGACAATGTTCCCAAACGCATCGCCCGAGCAAGAGAGGCGTGTCTAAGTTTAAAAATACCTTTCATGGTTCTGGAGTGGCTGAGCCAGTCTGTGGACCTTAATCCAAGCCAGAATCCCTGCCAGAATCAAACATTGGACTGGAACGACGGCTTGATCATTTTTTTGCTGCCATCGTGTTTGTGTTGTCCGCTGTGATGCACTCTGTCATTTTTATGTTAAATAAACCTACCATAGTCGATTTATTCCGTTTTGAAAGGATTTTGTATTGGTAAAAGGTCAACTTGATTAAAAACTCAGACTGAACAATCTGGTTGGATCGAAGGAATATAAATTGATTTACCAACTAACAGTTAAACCACTATTAAGAAGAAAAATGGAATAAAGAAACCAAAGTTACATTAGTAACCCTTGTGCTATCCTAGGCACTTTAACATTGGGAGTGGGGTCATCTAGACCCACTAGACAGTGCGCTGAACCTTCTTGCTTCAATGATTTGTGATCTTCACTGGTTTCCATGGATTACATGAAATCCTCTCCACCTTTATCCACCTTTGTCATGGTAGGGAGAACACGTCAATGTGAGGGTGGGGTCATAGGATAGCACTAGGGGTATAAATGACAGAGTTATCTAGGTGGTGAGAAACTTTTCTTCAGGCGGACTGAGGAGACATTGCGGTCTCTGACTCCTGTCCTACAGCCTGTTTCGGCTCTCAGAGGAAACAATTCCAAACAATATGATTTCCGGAGGGCAAAAGGAACAACGGATTCAAAGAGGCGGGGCAGAAAAGGGCAGAGGTGAGAGTCGGCCTCCTGCAATAAAAGACTTCATACGATCCATCAAACTCGTGCTTCTGGTAATAATCAAGCATTTAGTGTGATGGATTGGAGCGGCCCTCCCCGTCTGCACACCGTCATGAGTATCGGGTTTGTTTATAATCTTAGTGGGGGGGTCATAGGAGGTAATGGACAGCCGAGTTGTCAGGTGTTCTGAATGGCATAAATGGGACATTAGGCCCCTCTGAGTGACTTTCTTTAAGGATGGATGTGTGCATGTGTGTGTTCTGCAGTGAGTGAGGGAAAGCATTGTCCCTTTGTTGAATCCCAGCGGGCTGACGGTGGTTCCTGTGACTCACCGAAGACACAACAGGAGGAAAATGTGGTTTTCCTCTCCGTTTTTTTAATTTTTAATTTTTTGGGTCGGTACCACAACTTTCTCCGTCTGGGAAACCCTGACCATTTTCTACATTTTTATGGATTATAAATTCACAATTTAAAACAATTTGATTAGATCTTGATTTATTTATCAAAACTAAAAACATTTTGGACAAAAAATAACTTCAAAAAAATTAAATTACGAAGTTTCAGAATAAAACCAAATAAAACAGTTTTTGGCCAGGAAAACAATAAAAGAAACTACTTAAAAGTAAAAATGATCAATAGATTTGATCAAATCAAATCAACCTTTGTTTATATTGCACTTGTCCTGCGTAATAACACAAAGTGCTGTAAACTAAAATTATGAATCTTTTCAGTGCAGACCGATTTAAATAAGTTTTGGTCAAATGTATCCCTATTTAAACTCAATGAACAATTTTCCACCTGGTTATTTAATTAAATGAAAAAAAAAACTAGTTTGTTTCTGCTTGATTCAGTTATTTTTAGGTTGTTGACAAAATAACTTAAACGATTTAAGTTGTCTGCAAAGTTTTTTAACATGTTTATCTCATAAGCCAGCAGTAAGTTATGTTCTGAGGCTCCAAATTTGGGGTGTTCCTTCCATCATTAGTGAATGTTTAGACAATCATGTGTTAGGGAAAAAACAAATTCACTTTGTGCCGTGCATGTGGGACGATCATGCTTCTGAATGTGCATGAAAAACATCCTCAAATTGATTAAACATCAAATTATTTCCTGAAAAAGACAAAACCTGAAAAAACTCTTTTACAATGTTTTGCTTAATATAAGCATTTATATAGAAAGTCCTCTCTTTAAAAGAAAGATATCAGAACAAAACATAATGATGACATAAGACGTTCTCTGGCTTTGAATAGAAATGCAAACAATTTTAATGATTATTAATGGTTCTTTTGTATCAAATAGTTTATATTTCTCTGTTGTGTTTTTATATTTATACCATGTCAGAAAAAAAAATGATGGTTAAATGTTTAATTTCCTGGTTTATTGTTGTTTCCGTATATAATTTAATTTGGATTCTACACTATTGGTGTCATGTTAGTAAAATGGGAAAAAAGATGAAGGTTTATTAAAGTCATGGTGGTAGAAAACTTGGTTTTCCTGGATTTTAAGTTCAGCAGGAGGATCTTATTTGACACGTGGTGCACTTTATTTTGAAAGGAACTTGTGTTTGCTGCTGTAAAATGTCAAAGAAGTTCAAATGACCACATACAGAAAAAAATACTACTATTGTTATTAAATATTTAAAAGCTACATTTTGTAAATTAATTACTTAATAGCCACAAAAAAATGATTTTTTTCTAAATGGTGTAGTAGCTTTACGGCTCTCGTGGGGTTTTGGTCCATACATGAGCTACTTGATGGCACTGTAAGGCGGCCTTGACAACTGTTTTTAAAATATAATAGTTTAAAATATACCCCAAAACTGTACGTTACAACACATTTCCCTAAAACAAACATTGCCTCCTCCTTGACTTTACTCTCTTCAGAAGTGTCCATTTAGAATAAACTTCTTTTGTTATTTTACATTGTTTGTAATTTCCATATAGCTGACAGAGACTGTTTGAGGTTAAAGAATAAATCAGGCATGAATGTCACAGAGCGGTTTGATCCTCTTTCTTTTAAGCAAACAAAAACTTTATTATACGACTTTTTTCATCCCTGGGTTTTATTGTTTTATTTCACCAACTTTTAATAACCCTGCAGTTATTTTCCGGTGTTTTATTGTTGTTTTAATGACCTTTTTGTCTGTATTTTAGTTTACCTCCATGTAGAGGAGGGTGTTTGAAGAGCAGTTACTTTAAACACCGCTGCAGAACTGTATGTGGTCCAGCGCACATTCCTCCTATAAGACTAGAAATGCCAACGATTTCTGTTTAGCTTTGTCGGTGCAGCGACTGTGTGACGCACAAAAACATGAACACTTCACGCTCATGTGAGTCACCTGTTGCCACGCCGTGCAGGGCAACGCTGCAGTCCGAGCTGCCATTAATCAGTCAGACCAGCAGAAGCCAGCGGGCTGATTCTCTGCCTGCTGCCTTACATGGTTGTCTGGCTCTTTATCTGTCCACAGAATTACACAGCCTAACAGCCCCGCTGTGATCTATAGCTGAGCTGCTCATGAAGCTCTGACTGAACTGTTGGGTGTTTTCAGGAGGAAATCTGGACAAACTTGTTGACAGTTCTTATGCGCTTCTGGAGTTTTTGGCACATTTTCCCCCACTTTAAATCTAGATTGAATCCAAATGTTTGACGTATGCTTGCATCCTTTGGAGAAGCTTGTAAAAAAATAAATAAAACATGACCTGTCGTTTCGCTTGTGATCATTTTTCCTGATAAAAATGTTTGGCATGACCGGAAATCTTCTGAATTCAGCGGAACAATAAAAAGATGTTTGAGATCCTAAATAATGTTTTTCAGTTTTGTCTAAAATAAAAAAAAAAACTATCGTTGTAACAATAGACATTTAATTTCATTAAAGCTTTTTAAAAAAAAATGTTATTTGGGGATGTGAAAATAACATACTGAATGTTGATCAAATCAACTTGAATGTGTTAAACTTCGTATTTGTGCACAACAATGCCCAATCATATGTATAGATATAGATTCACATACATGTAAACATACCACTGATTCAGCACAGAATCAGTTTTAAAGCGCTTAAGTTCTTATTCACAGAAACACAAGAGAAATATTGTATTTAATTGTATTTAATATTTAACTTTAAATGTGTGTTAAATTAACAAATCATAAAGTAATGAATGTATAGATTCTTTAAACTCTTTTTTTTCTTACGATTTAAAATTGTGCAACAATTCTGAAAAACCCTCATGAAGGTGTTGTTATTGTAGTGCCATAAATGTTTCATAGATGTTTTCATTCATCCTTTTTTTTTCATTCATTTTCTATTCCATTTTTCCTTTTTGGGTCACGGGGCTGCCGGATCCTATCCCGGCCACTTGTGGGCAAAGGCAGGGGATGCTTTTCATTTCGCACAAATTTGTACTCAAATAAACTTGATCTTTTTTTTTTATTTTTACTGTATTTTAAAATATAACCAAGTGTTTTAGCAACACATTTGAAAATAAGTCTATTTTTTTTTTAACATTTTCAGTAAGAAAATCAAAGTTAGTTCTATTATTTCCTTTAGAGGTATGTAGGTCATTCAGTTGCTTTTTCAGATCATAAAGATTTTAGATGAATGTGTTTTTTCCTCCTAGCGCTGTCACGTTAAATCAAAAATGTAAAGATTTGTGCTGTAAGAGATCATTTTTGACAGATGTTTTGCTTAAACAAGTTTCCTTTTGTGTTCTGCAGCACATCCTTTTTTAGCTTTTAGTTTTGATGATTACTTTTAGCCCCAAATTAGAAATAAGACTGACCTCTTGTTCTTGGTTTGACTGTTTGTGTTCAGTTTTAAGGAAAAAAAAAAAAAGACCAACTGAGGGCAAACCTCCTGACTGCTGATTTTTCTGTGGAGAACTCTGAAACGCCTTCAGGCCTTCAACTCCACCACTTCTCCTCCCACACAGAAAGAATCATTGTGAACCTTCACTTTTAGGATTGTCCTGCTGCTGTCTTCATCTAAGTTGTGGATTTTTCTTACCTGTCTGCTGCCTGGAAGGTGGCTTCTGATCAGATATCGGTCCTTTGCAGAGACGACCAGAAGTCCTCAAGTTTCCTGGAAGTGTGGCCGGTGATGATGAAGAGCGGAAACCAACAATGGCTCCGTCTTAAGAACATTAGCAGGAGCTAGTTGGCATCTGAGCCTTGTCTAGTCCCGGCACGGAGCTATTTGTTCATCCAGGAGGGCACAGGAATAATAGCAGGGGCATCATGAGTGAGTTTTTTTTTCCCCAACGGACCTCCCTTCTCTCTGTTCCTCCACCTCCATCACCTCCTCTTCCCCTCTATCCCCACTCCCCCTTTCTTCTCACATCCCTGGTGCTCTATTTTTTGCTGGGAAGCAATTCTCCTGTAGTGGGAGGGGAAGTGGAATTGTTTTCCGAGATCAATGGCAATTCCGCTTGGAGTAAACTTCCAGAGGGCTTCTGAGTGGCGGGATGTCCTTTAGGTTTCAAGCTGCATTCGAAGTTTGGTGTTAAAGCTGGAAAACAAGATAACTTTGAAAAATACGTGCAAAAGATGACAATAAATGTTGATTTAAGATGTTTTCATTTGATCTGCTTCTGCTCATCTCACTTCTCAAATTCCTGGTCTGGAAACTATATCCTGAAGTTTGGGAGTCCCGTTTCTGCTCTTTTTTTGTGTTTGTCATTCATTTGGACTCTCAGTCCAGGACTAAAGGTCCACAGTCTGGCTGCAGAGAGATGTCACATTAAATGACGGTTGTCTTTTGGCATTAATTCCTCCTTGCTCATGGCCATTGTGCATTCAGATGGATGTAACTATTTGGTTAGGGGAGGCACATGCACTTTATAAATAGAGGAAGAATTAGATATAAGCATCATTTTTTTCCATTGTAGTATCTTCTTTTTTTGCAGTTTGTAAACCTGGTTGTCTAAATGCAATACAAAATAAATAAAATAAAATAAAATAAATAAAATGTATAAAAAAAATAATATTTATTAGCAGTTTACTGGGATACAACTTCAAACACTTGAAAGATCTGCTGAAGCTGTCTGGGAAGAGGATCTTGTCTCATTTTTGCATCCCAATATTTTCTTTTTTTGCACTTTGCCAAACAAATATTTACATTTAGACAACTAGGTTTGCAGAATTCAAAAAGTAAGTTTAACTCTAAATTTAAAGGAATACACCCCAAAACCCAAGAGTTTCTGTCTGCTTGGAAGATATGTTGAAGGTGGCTGGGAAGAAAATATTGCCTCATTTTTTCATCCTGATATCTTCTTTTCTATGCGCTTTCCAAACAAGTGGTGGAACCTGGACAACCAGGTTTGCAAAGTGCAAAAAAAAAAAAAAAAAAAACCTACTACATTTGCAGGGTTAAACCTTCAAACACATTGGTTTGGGCCTGAAAGATCTGTTGACAAGATCTTGCTGTTTTTCTTGCAGTTTGTGCAAAGTGCAGAAAGATTGCAGTAACTTTACAGGGATAAACCCATAAACACATCAGTTTCTACCCGGAAGAATGTTGGGAAGAAGATCTTAATGTTTTAATGCCTGCAGCATCATTTCTAACTCCAACTGAAACTGTAGATAACTAAGGTAGATTTGCATCAAAGAGTGATGTAGCTCATGAGTTTTGACTTTATTCTAATCAGAGCTTGATATCCTTTTTACTCCCTTCTCCTCTTCCTGTGAATTTCATGGCCTAATCAGAGATCTAAACATCTAGACTCCTCCTTTCAACCACTGAACACGGAGAAGAGAAAATCCTTCCAAGGATAAAAATAGACTAGAAAAGCCAAGTGAGAAAGGACCTTATGACAAGATGGTTTGACCAGGAGCTACACAATTTTTGTCCATAAAGACAGGGAGTGTGTATTTATAAATAGGTCCTCTGCCTTACAGCAGAGTTTGTTTCCATGTGCAGCAGGCTGATAGAATACAATAAACTCCTTCAGTGGAGGCGTTTTACTGATTTGTCACAATGAGGTTGGAAAACTGTGCGACAGGAAGATTAAGCGCAGCAGAGCGACACAACAACTGTGTGTATTTTTGTGGACGTCTGTGCACTTGGGGTATGTTCACTTGAGTGTCTGATGGAAAAAGTCCACACTGCCAGGATGCATTAATTTAACTCCCCCCAGAGGCCTGCCGGACCTGACCCCTGCCTGCCATTCTTCCTGTGACACGACCCCCCCCTTCATCAAAAACAAACCCAATGAACGTTTGGTCCAAAAAGGATCAAAACAACTTCTACAGTTTACAGTCATGATGTTTAACCCTTTGACTTATCAAAACTCTTTGTTTACGCCGTCAATGTGAATCATCTGACTCTAACGCCATGAAAAGCAGCTTTTCACATCGACTTTGCACCGACTTTCAACACATTGCTATCGTAAAATGTTGCGTATCGTTGCAAAGCTGCTTGTCTCCGTGACCGAATCAGCTGATTTATGTTGATTGTATTTTTAATTTTTTATTTAACCTTTATTTAACCAGGAAAGTCCTGTTGAGATTAACCTACTTTGAGTTTGAAAACAACACTAGTTTTGTCTTGTCAGCATTGAGAACCAATTTTAATTGAATAAGTGAAGGCTGTACAGCAACAAAGGCTTTCTGCAAGGTTTCAATGGCCTGAGTAAGAGATGATCCATAACAGTAAATAACTGTGTCATCAGCATAAAAATGTAGATTAGCAGTCAGAGACATTTTCACCCAAGATCATTGATGTACAAAATAAATAGTAGCACCCCCCTGTGGACAGTAACAAACGTATAACAGAGAACTTCATGTTTAATGCATGGGTCCTGTTATTCAGGTAATTTGAGAACCACGGAACTCGCATACTCTGATGATCCAAGGCTGAGTAATCTGCTTTTTAAAACAGCATTGTCAACGGTGTCAAAAGCTTTTGATATAAAAACTATATAGCTATAAAAACTGATCCACAGTACAGTTTTTTTTATCAAGTGCCACAATAATGTCATTTATCAGCTTAATAGTAGCAGTGTTGGTACTTGTATAAGCACTTCATTACTGCAGTGTAAGCTATCAGCGGAAGGCTGCTTTTCTCTGCTTTAAAATCCGCTGGAATGATGTTAGTTGTGTAAACGGTTGAAGAGTTACAGTAAAGAACGTCAACACTGGAGCTAATGTTCTGGTGTTTAAGCATTTCAGGCACATCCTCCTGACCACTAGCAATGCAAATGTGTTCTTTCTAGAGGACATTTCTAAACCTGAATATCTCCTGATCACTGCATACTACTGGATGGCTCTTCCATAGAGAAGTATGTAAACGTGTGTGAATGAACGTTTTAAAACTCTTGCGCTCACACGTAGCTACTTAGGTTTCTGTGACCAATTGAATGCTTGTTGCCAGTTAAATCAATGAACTATGATCAATCAGGGACTCTGATTCAGTAGTGACGATTAAAAGGCGTCCCTTTTAATTCACAGAAGTGCCAACCGTTTGAAAATTGATAATGGAGGAGAAAGAATAATTGTGGTTTGTGTTTGGCCTGAATTACTTGAAACCAAGTCTTTAAAGAATCAGACTGTTGTTGTTTCCCTTTCAGCTTCTCCCATCAGGGGTCGCCACAGCGAATGAGTCGCATGGAAAGTTTGGCAATGTTTTACGCCGGATGCCCTTCCTGACGCAGCCCTCACAGAGGGGAACAGGGTGCAGCCCGGATTCGAACCCTGGTTTCACGGAGGAAAGGCACCGCAAACCAGCACGAGCTAAACCAGCTCCCCTTTAAAGAATCAGACTAAAGCTATGAAATAAAACGCCTGGAGTGAGACTTGCACCGTTTCAACATTTTGCACCAAGTAAACAATAGAAAAAGAATAAGTAAAAGAAGCCCCTCCCTGCTTGTCCAGTGTGAACACCATCAGCATCCTTGAACGCGTGTTAAAATACCCGGTGTGCACACAGCGTGAGAAACTTTCCTTTGAGATAACTAAACAGATTGAAGCCATGGCCAGCCTAATCCATCTTCACTTTCTGCTCATTTTGTCTTTACAGGAGACTGTGGTTATTAATAACTGATCTGTTAACACACGCAGCACAGAGAGCATGTGTTTACCAGCAGAGAATAGTTGGCCATTGTCTCTCTGTGCATTATAGGGTCACAAAGTTTGAACCGACAGCTGAGGGACCGAAAGAGACGTCACAGAATACGTTCAGTGAAATGTTGTGTATTTATACTCACTTTGATTCTCATCAGTTAAACAGCTGTGTGTCTGAACTAAACTTAGTTAGAGATTTTTTTAGTATTATTTAGGTTTTAAGCTAAAGTTCTCACGTTTCCTTTTTCTTATTGTTGCACTCGTCTCCTTTAGGGTTTCTCATTGCAATTTTTTAATTCACTTTTTTGTTGTGTAATATTGCAAAATTTTTTACCTTTTAATTCCAATAAAATAATTCAATGACTGATCCCACAGATATGTGACACAGTGTTTGCTCCTTTCTTTATTACCTGCATTTTTCTGTTTCTTTTACATTTTATTGACTATAATCATTAAAGTTTATTTTTTAACACCAAAATATCCAAAATGAATCTAAAATAATCTGATAAATTACACTTTTTTTTTGGTTAATTCTAGAGATTTAGATTTCCCAAATATTTCTGGTCCAGAATAAAAAAAACATTTCAGTGATGACAAAGATTCAAATGTAACTCTTGTGCTATCCTATGGGGTCCAGATGACCCGATCCTTACATTGACTTTTTCTCCCTACCATGACAAAGGTGGATAGAGGTGAAGAGGATTTAATGTAATCCATGGAAACCAGTGAAGATCACAAATCATTGAAGAAAAAGGTTCAGCGCACTTGTGGGGTCTAGATGACCCCACTCCCAATGTTAAAGTGCCTAGGATAGCACAAGGGCTATTGTGGAAGGTGGAATACACGTTTTCACATTCTCTTAAACAATTATACTTTTCCCACAATAAAAATCATGATTGAATTATTTCAGCTTATTTGTTGACTGTAAACCCTATTTTATGATACTACACAGAAGGGGGCGGAGCTAAAACCCTTTTTATGGGGAGGCGGGAAGGGGGCAGAGGACTTTGAAAGGCTGGCAAAACATGAGAGTTGAATGCCCCTACAAATGAAAGAATCAAAAATACTTATTTTAAGTTTTATTAACCTTAATTATAGTTTTTATTTAATGAAAAAACATATTGCTTTTGCTATTTTTGCTATGCTTTAAGAAGTCTGTATTGATGCTTTCTTAATCTTGTCAGTAATGATACTAATGTTGACTCAAAAAGTGGGGGCACAAGTGTGGGGCAAAGCTTTTGTGTAAACATGGAAAAAAAGACTTTAAAGTTTAAATAAAATAGGGAAAGTTGTACTTTTACAATAAGAAAGTCATGCTTTATTTTTTGAGAAATAACATATTTTCATGAAAATTAAGTTGTACATTTCAAAGTAAAGCCGATTCAGTGAGATAAATAAGGTATAATTTATGATTTTAAGGTCAGCAGCATTACAGAAATAAGGAGCAGAGGATACTAAAATATAAAATAGAAAGTTTTAAATTTACAAGGCATAATGCTCTAAGAACACACTTTATCATCCAAGTTTATGAATCCGTAAGGGGTAGCAATAAATACTTTTTTCTTCCTCCCATCCTTTTTTCAAGCTGTTGTTGTTTAAAAAAAGTCTAAATATTATGTAAATTGGAAGATAATTACATTCACATATGAGGTAAATTGTGTGCGTGTTTGCATGTAAGTGTATATAGGTGTGTACTTATACCTATATGTAGTTGTTTACTACATTACGCTTAACACATGCTTGAATAACATCCCTTTTATTCAAGAATATATTTCATGGAGTTAAATTTACTTTGATTGTTTAGGAAGTTTAATCTTTTTTTTTTCTTAGTGATGCTTATAATGACAAGTTGATTAGTTATCAATGAAAGTTCCCACTTACCCAGACCACTTAACTTACCTTTTCCTGCAGTTTGAACCACTGAAAGAAATCTGTTACAGTCTGGACATTTTTTTTAAAGTTTAGTGGATTGTCAGAGTTTGTCAAACAAAAATAAATAAATAAACAGACGGCTGAGAGACGAGCCATGAATTGTTCTCACTTGCAAAGGAGGAAGTGGAAGGTCAGCTTCCTCTGTGTGTAACACCGCTGGATGGAGAGGAGGACCGATGTACACACAATAGAGCGAAGAGGGAGGAGGCTGGAAGGAGGCATTAATTGAGGAAGGATGTGAGTGGTAATGTGAGGACCTGGAAGAAAGTTATTGTAGTTTAAGACAAGTGTTGTGGAGTTCACACGGCATTGTAGAGGAAAATTTGAGGACTCCTATCAGTGGGTTTTCCTTGTCTTTTGTGTGTTGCCACCTAAATCACACAATCTTTAACAAACTTTGTTAAATTGATCCTTTCCTGCAGCAAACTTGGGCCCCAATTCATCATCAGAGTGTCAGAATGAATCAGATAGAAATGAACAAACTAAACTTTCTGTACAAAAAATTAGTCAATAAAGATACACAAACTAAGAGAAAAAAAAACCCAAAGAAAACTGGATAAAAGAGATGAAGCCATTAAAAAATGCAAAAGCATTCAAACTAAAATACAGTTGAGTGAAAATAAAACCAATTTTGACTAAATGAAAATAATTGAAAATAATTATAAAATGATAAAAGATCAAGCCCAATTAAAATACTGTTTATAATAAAAAGACCCAAATAAAAGCTAGCATAAAATGATAACTATACAAACTATAAACTAAAATTATTAAAACATTTAATAGAACGTGCAGAAAAATCTTCCTCTGATTGTCTTGATTTAGGTGAAATTAGATATTTTATTATGCAAATGACTGTAATTGAGGTTATTCACTTTAAAATATTATCATTTCTACATCAAGTCCTGAAAAATTAGCAAATACAAATTATGTTACCTGGGCAGAAGTAAAATGTGTTCATTTTACTTCAGTAAAATTTTCACTCAACTGTATTTTAGTTTGAATGCTTTTGCATTTTTTAATGGCTTCATCTCTTTTATCCAGTTTTTCTTTGGGTTTTTTTTTCTCTTAGTTTGTGTATCTTTATTGACTAATTTTTTGTACAGAAAGTTTAGTTTGTTCATTTCTATCTGATTCATTCTGACACTCTGATGATGAACTGGGGCCCAAGTTTGCTGCAGGAAAGGATCAATTTACCAGTGTAACCGAGCGATGGGGGAGGTTCAATAATCAGTCACTCTGTGGTCATAAACGACACGGGACAACAGGTCCGCCATTTAGTGGATCCGCTCACCACCTCTTTATTCTTCTTCCACTTCCCAAATTTTACAAAACTCTCTGAACTTGCCACGCCCCCTGGTCTCTAGGGTAACCCGGAAGGGACACACCTCTCCCAAAATAAAAGATCCAGGAAGTTGGTTACATACGTCCACCCTTTCAAAAGAAATGTCCTTTTAGTCCTTTTGTGTTTTGATTTTCCATAAATTAATGCGTTTTGTTCCAGGAACACATAATTTAAGTCAATGTAATCGTCCACAATGCAATTCAGGGCTGTCATTTACTTTTGCTCTGCCCGCTGTCATCAGCAATCTAAATCATTGTTGTGTTTATTGTAGGAATGTCAGATGAAGCCATCATGGAACTGAATCTGCCAACTGGCATCCCAATCCTCTATGAGCTGGACAAGAACCTGAAACCAGTGAAGCCCATGCAGTTCTTGGGTGACGAGGAGACGGTACGCAAAGCCATGGAGGCTGTTGCTGCTCAGGGGAAGGCCAAGAAGTGAACAAATGGAGAGCCCTAAAAGTCATCTTTGTCTGTATTTAGGTTTACCCAAACTGCTTACTTCAGATTATTTCTCCCTAAAATATTGCTTATTTTGGTTTAGAAAATGCTGGATGTTCTGTAGTTTGTCAAAAATTGCATTCCTTATTTAGCGGAGGAAAGAACGGGTGGAATGAATGGGATGTGCTGAAACTCAAGAAAATAAAAAGTACAAAACAAAATAAAAATCACCTAGTACAGGTGTCTGTAACCTGAGGCTCCGGAGCCACATGGGGCTCTTTTATCCTTCGATTGTGGCTTTTTGGCTTTGAAGTAAAATGCAAACAATTTGCATAAATATAGGAAAGAGTAAGAAGTCCATTAAGAAGGCTGCTGGATAGCTCAGTTGACTGTCATGCAGGAAACCTGGCTTCGCTTTCCAGGGAGTGAAATGAGCTTAATTCAGCGTGGGTCCTTAGGCAAGACGCTTCGTGGAGCTACCTATCTGTATCTCCCTGTGCCTTGAAAATACAGGGTTGTGTCAGGAAGGGCATTTAGCGTTAAAAACTCTCTGCCAAAACACCTGTGCAAATCAGTAAAAGCTAATTTGCTGTGGTGACCCCTAACAGGATAAGCTAAAAAGTGAAAAAAAAGTAAAAGGTTACGAGGGTCTGTTACTATTTAACGTTAAAGGTTAGAGACCCTTGACCTAGTACATGTCTGCCATTGGAGATCCATCAGATGCAAGATACAGCTCTCAAGCCCCCACCAGGACGAGGTGCCATTAGTGGAGAAGAAAAGATAGTGTTTATCTGTTTAATGCTGTTTAATGTTCCAATGAAAAGTATATATAAACGAGCGTAAATGTGATTTCCGGCTCTTGCCTCCAAAAGTCTTAAGTTCCCTCGCAGTTACTAAAGTTTTTAAGTCAGTTTTCATGCTCTATGTACAAAACGCGCAGCCATTAAATGCAAATTCAATTCAATTTTATTTGTATAGCCCAAAATCACAACAACAATCGTCTCGATGGGCTTAGAAGTAAAACATGAACTCAAAAGGATCATGAATACAAAGAGTTCAATAGGAAAATACTAAAATGAACTAAAAAACTGACTAAGCTATACTGGCATCCCTGCCCTTAGACCCCCATTGGTAAGGAAAAACTCCTAAAAAAAACAGGCAAATGCCAGTTAAACCAGGTTGAACTTGGATTTGGTAGTGACTTATGGATGAGGTCCCCTTTAATTCACAGAAGTGCCAACCAAAATTAGTAAATGCAACTTGTACCCGGCGCTGAACTATATCACATATATTTTGTGAAAGAAAAAAAAAAGCATGATTCACGATGTTTGCACCGCTTTGACATTTTGCACCAAACCACAACTGACAGTGAATGCATGTGCTTGAATCAGGTGGCAACAGTCCAGCCTGAACATAGCATACAGGTTCCTGGTTTCAGTTCGCACTTTTTTTCCTTGTGAGATTTGGTGGTGCATTTGGTGAGATTTGGTGTTTATGTGTATATATATATATATATATATATATATATATATATATATATATATATATATATATATATATATATATGCATCCATCCATCCATTCATACGTACATATACAGTACAGACCAAAATTTTGGGTTGAGCTAGACCGCAGAGTGAAGGCAAAAGGGCCAACAAGTGCTAAGCATCTCTGGGAACTCCTCCAAGACTGTTGGAAGACCATTTTAGGTAACTATCGTTTGAAGCTCATAAAGACAATGACAAGAGTGTGCAAAGCAGTAATCAAAGCAAAAGGTGCCGTGGGAAATTACCCATTTCACTGAATTATCTAAAAATATTTACCATCTCCAGGATATCAGCTCCGTGTTCATCCAGACATGCCCTGATAAAACACTGAGTAGTTAGGAATATGAAAGATTGTAAAATACTTTTTTCTTTGTGTTTATTTGATTCTATTAAAGACATTTTGATAAGAATTACGGTACCGAGGTTTAGCCGTAGCTTCAGCTGTTTTTGGAAAAATCCTGCCCCTTTAACTGTCTCCACCAATCATTCTTGGAGAATTAATCATATTTCATCAGTCTGACCAATCAGAAGTGGTTAAAGTCTTTACCTCCTTGTTCAGATTCTGCTCCTAAAGTCTCTCAGTTCCAACAAAAATACCAGCTAAAGCTCGTCTTTAGTGGTGTAGCTTTTCACGGGATCCGGTATCAGACCGTGGAACAAGTGAACAAAACAATGAAGCTCAGAGACGCTGGTCTGTTTGCGTTCGGCGGCTGTTTGCACTACATCTCCCATGATGCATTGGGTTAAAGTGACACCATCTTAGCGCACAATGAGTCTTCCTTGTTGAACGTCACACATCAAACAGTTTTAGAATCTTCTAACTTAACTTTTATTAGATCTTTTAGAAAAGTTTTTTCTGCCACAATTATCACAAAAATGTATGTGGGATTGCGGAGGGGCTGTAGATCAATACAGACTATGAGTTTCTCCTTTTTTAACATTTTTAGATGCTGGTGTTCCGCGGGATTCTTTTAAGGTTAAAGTGTGCTGTTGCTCAAAAAGGTTGAAAAACACTGCTGTACTCTGTCTGTCTGTCTGTCTGTCTGTCTGTCTGTCTGTCTATCTATCTATAACAAAAGGTAAATAACAAAAAAGAAAATAGTTTCAATATTTAAGTTAAGTTTTTTGGCATGTGACTTACGTACATGTAGTACATCTGTACTTAAAGGGTTGACTAAGGTTCCACAGCTTCCAAAGCATTGGAGAACACTGTGGGTGTGCACATCATTCAGGGCAGGAAGAGCTGTCTAAAAAGCAGGAGGTAGATTTCAAAGCAGGTTAACACCCTCTGTGTCTGCTGGGGGAACAGGCGGTCAGACAGGATGATTTCATGCCTACAGTTCAATCAGACGCCCAACACAATGTTATCTGCAGATAGGAGTGCTGGCACACACGGTCAGCCTTCCACCTCGTACGTTCAGCTGGCTTTTTCATACGGTTTCCTCACTTGAATGCAAACCAACATCTCAAACAGGAAGAAAATCATAAAACTCTGGGCTGATAAAATGTAAAATACACTTTTGCCAGCTTAGTTCTGTGAGTGTAAGTGTTTGTGCTGTTAATATTGTTTACACTTATTTAAATTGTCCAGCAGAGAGAATGCCGCAGCAGATCCTGATCATGTTTTTTGAGATACACAGATGCCTTTATTGGTAATCTCAAAAACATGTAAAGGTTTATCTGTTCTCACATGCACTGTTTTTACTCTTGCAACATTGTGTTGCGTTTCCTGAAGCCCTCTCAAATCTTGATAACCTTGCTTGGATCAGGGTGGAGTAGGAATCCCAGACCTTCACTGAAGGGCTTTTGTTTTCATCTGTTTAACAACAAATAAACTAATACTCATAGAAAAAAAATAAAAATCCTGACCATTCAGAGCCCACAGGTGCTTTCTGATTTCAAAGGTTCATAGAATGGAGGCAAATTTATGATCAAAATATTATTTTTAAATGTCCCTTTTTGTGAAGATGTTGAATAACAGTGGAAATGGTACAGAAAAATATGACTTTGCAAAAAAAAAAGTGCAACTTCCCATTTATAGTCATTTTTCCAACCGTTTCAAATGTAAATGGATTTCTTAAAATAAAGAATATAGACATGTTTCTATATTAATTATCAAACTTTTAAATAGAAAAGATTATAAATTAATAAATGGGAATATTTTCTAAGATGTATAATATTCTAAAATTATTTCTAATATATTTAACTTGGTTCATCTGTGACAAGGACTCTGACTTTGATCAAATAAAAAAGTAATATAAAAGGTAAATGAATAAAAAATAATTAAAGACACAAGACACAGTCATTTCTAATCCTTACAATAAGCACTCCCATTTGTTCCCTGATATGAGATTTATGTTCATGTTTCCTGATGATTATCACATATTTATGATAATTTCTTGAATATTGCAATTTTTTTAAATGACAATATACACTTAATTTTTAAACTTGATCTGTTCCTTAATTCTAAAATAATGACCTGCCTGCTTTTGTGATCAACATGTTCTTCATCTTTGTATTGTGATTTATTGATACTTATGGATTTTTTAATCACCTAAATCTGCTGGTTAAGTGTAAATAACCGATCAGAGGTTAAGAACCGGATACTGATAATTTAGGTAAGAAAAAAAAAGTTGAACTAAGGAGAGGCGGGATTATATAAATTGGCTTCCTCCCACGCCCTGTTAAGCTATGTATTGAATTACTTTTAAAACTAAATACGTACCGGTTTTATTGTGTCATGTACTGTATGCAAAAGAGTTCAAGTTGAATTGATAATTGTTTAATGATAATTGATTTATTTACATGTATGTCTATTAGGTGGTATAAATAGGATATAAAGAGGTTATAGTGCTTAAAGAGATGTTATTTGAATGCAACCTAAACTTAATATGGTGCATACAATTTTAGTTTTTAATTTTAGTAGAATGTTTTCAGTTAATTTCGTTTGTTCCACATCGACATTTAAATTATATGCGTAAACTGATACGAGTGTTCATCATGAAACCAAAACCCATTCATTTTATCATCCTGACAGAATCTCTCAGGATCTCTGCAAAAGCTTGTTACTAGAGACACGTGACTATTAATAAATTATGACATAGTGACAGTAATCCCTCACATGCATATCCAGGTTTTATTTCACCCCTCAAATCCCAAAATGAACTGTTGCTTCACATTTCATGCTCTTTCTAACTCGCATAAAATGAATTAAGAACGGTTCAGTAACTGCTGACAATTAATTGGTTATTTTTATGTCAATGTATTAAAATATTCATAAATAAATATTTCAGAAACAAATACTTCAAAAACCTGATTTGAACAATGCCCACATTTTATTTGTACTTTTTTCTATGGATTTTTCATGATTTTAATGCTACATTTAAAACAGTGGTATTTTCAATTTATCTTGCTGTAATGACACAAATTTACTATAAACATGGTTTGCTGCATTTCCGAGAATCACTTTAAAAATATTCCCCCTTCTACCCTCTTAAAATTGGCTGAAATTAGAGACAACGTGGCACATTTCTTTTTGAAATCCTTTTCTGCTATCAATAAATCTCAAACTGTGATACATCAGCCCGGCCACAGGGGGGCAGTACAACAAGCAACCAATAATTTTGTCTCAATGGTTGTAAAACTTGTATGTTTTCTGTTCTGCATTGGAGTTTGAGCGTAGCGCAGTACTGTTCTCGAGCAGAGTACATTTTTAACTTGTGGAACGGTTTGTTTGGTTGCTGTAATCTTGTTTTGTTCTTGAGTGCGGAATGCCTGGGCTGCTAGCAAAGGATTGTTACTGTTTCCTGGACTAAAATTGTATCATGTGCTTGTGACGCTGTGGCACCGTCAGATGACGAGGGGGGGCTACACCATGTTTTATTGCTTGTGTATTGTTGTATTTTGTTATTTGTGATTGCACCTGTGGTGCCACCTGGACGGGAATGGAAAGCAACGCCCCGTGGGCGTGGTGTCCCATTTAAAAGGTGAGCACTACAGGTGGTGAAATGAGAGGAGTGACAGAGTGTGCTGTGTGCTGCATGGCCCTGCATGTGGCAACAGTGTCTGAATACAACACAGAACCTCCTCACCTTTGCTCCTCTGCATCCTTTCTCGGCGGGACCCCGTCACAGTGCTGTAAGCACAAAATGGGTATGTAATTGCTTCGATTGTGGATGTCATCTTTGAGGACCTCACTGGGCTGCCAACACATCAGCACTGGTCAAAAAGGTGCAGCAGCGGCTTCCCGTCCTTCAGCCTACCCCCATTTCCAGTCATCCCTTTGTGTACACTCTCTACTGCTAGCTCACAGCCCCTCACAATCACAACATAACATTACCGGTGCAACAAAAACGGCGAGCAACTTTAACGGTCAAAACCTGATCTCTTGGTTTATAGAAGAATGCATAGGATCAAAGAGCAGAACATCAGAGTTTGGCAGCAGGGATGTGACTCCCCATGCAGACGCTGGGAGGTGGTGCAAGCTGCTGCCCCAACAGGACAAGGAAGGGGAAGCCTTAAGCACAAATGCAGGTAGTGAGTCCAAACAGTCCAGGCTTCTCACCATTTAAACACACAGCTCTCTTTTGTAATCTTTGCAACAATCGCTCTGTATTTAGCAAACTGTCGCACAATAACCGGTAAAAACAATTTACAGACCAACAAACTGGAATTGAGAGTATCACTTCTTCCTTCTAGATGACGCATTTTTACTTTGGGCACTCTCATTTTTATGCTTGTGAGAATTTTGGTTTGCGAGTTCCCGTTGTAAAGCTGTGCCTCCACTCTCTGAATGACCCCGTCCCGCAAGGGCATCGTCTGTGTGAGCAGCAGAGCTCATGAAGGACAGCGGCCTCGTCCAAACCCAATAAATCTGACCTCCCAAACACAAAGGTGGCAGCAACTCAGCCCTCAGAAACACAATGCTATGGCCAGAGACCAGATGTGACATAAGTTATGAGAACTGTGTGTTGATTTTAATGTGAAAAGGCTTTGCATGCTCCATAATCATCTATGAACTTACATTTCAGCATGGAATTATTAGAATTGTGCAGCTTGCTTGAAATTATTGTTATTTTTCCGTCTTATCAACAGCTTCCGGAGCAAGTGCATGGCAAGACCAATCCTCTGAGTGTGTATGGAGGGGAACGTCAGACTCTTTTGTGAAGTGCTTGGCAGTTTCTCACCACTTCAGGAAACAAACAGTTTGGTTCTCAAAGGAAATAAGAAACGACTTTAGAGGAATGTTCACGCTCAAAGGTGAGAAGAATTTCCTCAAAGAAACGAGGCAGAAATATGTGGGCAAACGTCCATGTGCAGCATAAGTCACTCCAAACTGTTGACTCATGCAAGAATAAAAAAAAACAAAAAAACAACCAAACTGCAGAGGCAGTGGGTCAGCAAGACACAAAGAGAAACAATGAAACTCACAGATATTGAGACACGTATGCATGGATGTGTTTGCATAGTAAACAAAAACGATGTTTGGAAACTCCTGTGTGCCTGTCTTTAAGCATAAGCCTTAAGCCATTCAGGTCTCAGTGTGGTGCTGGGTCACAGGGCACTGCACCGCCCCCGGGTCATGCTATATCTGGGAAGGGCATCGCTGATCCGTCTCTTTAAACCTGCAGTGAATGCTGCCTCTGTGTAAAAAGCACACAGCCAAAATTCATGTGCAAAGTTCATTTCATAGAAGATTAGAAGAAAAAACCTCATCATGAAAACTACAAAATTAAGCATTGGCAATTATTATCAGTCCGGCAAAAGTAGAACTGCATAGTTGGTACATGTAAAGATTTCATTTTTTTGTGCACCGATTGTATTGGACCAAATGCACTTCTTTGTAAAGTATAACATATGCTTGATGTTTGGGGAGAAACTGGTTTTTATTGTCATTCCAAAAAAAATAAAATAATTGAATATTTTTTTTGCTATTATCAAGGTAGTTAGCAATATTATAAACAGTTGTAAAAATAATAACTACAAGACTTATCTTTAACTGAAGTTTTATAAGTACAATTATTTTAGTGAAACTGTCCTCCATCTCATAGCACAGAAGCAGAAGCCTTTGTCTTTTTATGTCTTTTGTCCATCAAATTGGTCCATTTGATGGCTGCATGGTGGTGTAGTGGTCAGCATTCCATTTTGTGGGTTTTCTCCAGGCCCTCTGGTTTCCTCTCACACTCCAAAACCAGGCTTCATGGGTTAGTTGATGATTAGAAATGCCCATGTGAGTGAATGTGTGTGTGTTTATGGTTGTATGTGCCTGCAACACTGGCGACCTGTTATGGGTGTACTCCACCTTCTCCCAACAGTTGCTGTGAGGGCTCCAGCAACGCTATGAGCCCGAAAGGGATTCAACAAGTTCAGAAATAGATCGATGAATGAATGCATCCTTTAGAACATTTTCTACAATAAATGTGGTTGTTTATCGATCTCTTCATTTTCTGAACCTATGTGTCCCATTTGATGGTCATGGGGTTGGTGAAGCCAACCCAGAAACTGTTGGGAAAAGGTGGGGTACACACTGACCTGTACAAAAACCACGCACACACCTTAAGGACAATTTAGAGACATAAGTTACCTCAGAAGCCGAAGCACCTGGAGAAACGACACAGAAAGAACCCATCTGAGATTTGAACACCAAAAATTAAGACAATAATAAATAAAGCCCCAATAAAAATAATTGGCCATGTCAATAGCGGGTATGTATCCATTATTTATTGCAATGACTGCTTGACAATGGCGTCTCATGCTCCTTTCTTGCCTCACGATGCTATTCCAAGGCATTGTGTTCCACTCTTCCACAAGTGCTACATTCTGTTCTGCCAGGCCACTTGGAGGTGGGGGTACCATCATCCAGTGTCTGCTGGTCCCACACGTGCTCCAAGGTCAGTTGGCCATACCACATAAGGCACTCTGACTTCCTGAAGTCCATCTGTGACAATTCTGGCACCATGTGGTGGAGCATTATCATCCATGAACAGAACACTGGGGGTGTGCTGGTGTAGTTGGGGGATGGATCTATGATGTTTCCGAGGTAAGAACGTGCAGTAATAATCAATACAATAATCAAATCAGTTTTGCTCTGACTGGTAATGCCTGCCCAGACTGTTGGTCCTCGTCCACCAAAGACAACCCTGGGAACTGTGTTGACCTTGGCATATTGCTCACCTTCCTTCTCCATGATGACCATCATTTCTGTGCAGCGTGACCCAACACTCATCTGTGAACAGGACAGTAGACCAGTGCTGTATTGTCCATTGTCCACTGCAAATGTTCACGGCAGTGTCTTGGTGGAGTCACCAGCAATAGTCGTCTGGCATTTTAGTCAAAGCAGTAGAGTTGGTTGTGAATAGTTCGACTGGAAACTCCAGTACCCGTCCCATCTGGTAAACGGACCTGCAGCTGCGTGGCATTAGCCCTGTGCAGAGGCCCTTAGGTTCTGGTCATGGTTGGGGTCTGTAACTCCTGAAACTCTGTCAGTATTTCTGTGTCTTGATAAAAGTCTGCTGATGACACGTTCACCTGCAGCATCTGACTTCCTACTACCAACCCGAAGGTGTACTATGGCCAGGTGGAGCTGTTCGCCCGTTAAGGGACGACGTGTGTTCATGGCTGTTTTAACAATGAACTATGAATGATTTAGGCTGAATTAGAATTCTTCCTTCTCCCTACCCCTCCAATTGTGGAGGTATTTTGAGGGGTGGGGTTGTCCAAAATAGCTTTTTTAAGGGCTAACCCTTGCGGCAGAGGGATGCCTCGCTCTTCGCCGCGAAGGTGTTCCGTGTTGCACTGTGCCGCGGAGAAGAATTGCATGTCTTTACATGGGTGAAGAATTAATACATTTAAAAACATTTAAAAGTATTTAACTGTATCAAATGTATGTATTAAATGTAAATTAAAGAAATTTGTGTTGGATGGTTCAGGCTTCCATGGCGTGTGTTAATTTCTGATACTGCACACATTGTCGGCCATTATCCCTTACGGAATAACTTTTTGTTTTGGAGTGACCTTTTTTTAAAATTATAAAACCAATGTTTTTATGTATTTCTGAACACCAGCAGCTCTGTGTTAGCATAGCTGACCCTCAACTATCAAGTGGAAGATTTGTCTGAATTTGAATACATAATTGTCCATAAGTCTCCATTTGGAAGGCTTATTGTAGGGGTAGGGAAAAGCTGTAGGGTTAGACTTCGGATTCATCCTTACTGACAATATTATACCGCGAAGGGGGGTCTAAGGGCAGGGATGCCAGTATAGCTTAGTCAGTTTGTTAGTTTATTTTAGTATTTTCCTATTGACTCTTTGTATTCATGATCCTTTTTTTTTCCTTGTTTTACTTCAAAGCCCATCGAGACGACTGTTGTTGTGATTTTGGGCTATACAAATAAAATTGAATTGAATTGAATTGAATTAGCTTTTAATACCGTCAGAATGTTGAAATAGATGCCAAATTAAAAAGGTTTTTCTTTTAGAATTTCCTGGTTTTAACAGTTGCCTCGATATACTGAAAATCTGTGAAGTGAAACAAACACTGTTTATGACATCCACTGATTTTTTTCACTATATCCCTAACTTATTGTGAGTGGTGTAGTTTTGATACGCTTTTTTAACATAACAAAAAAAAAGAAGTCCAAAAAACAACATGTCTTTTTTAAAGCTCCTTCATTTTGGGACTTTATCTCAAATCTCATTTCAGAAACAATCTATATGTACAGTTGGCCTGATTGCATGGAGTGTTGAAAATCTGTCCGTCTCTGCAGTTTTTGTTGCTGGTTAACTCCCACACTGAGTGATGACAGACAAGTTGTAAGCAGCAGCAAGAACACGTGACCCTACAAGAAAACATTTTCCTCTTTGCCATTTTCTTTTTTTTTTTTTACCTTTATACAGCTTTTCATGCTTGTTAGTCTGAGACAACATTTGAGGTCAACTGAATCTGTTTTTTTTCTAGGGGAGTGGTTGGAGATGTTCATTGTGTGAAAGTATAGAGAAGGCCAAATCAAACCAGCCTCCTTGCCAACATATATTTGAGGCACATAATGGTTATTGTTAGATGAAAGCTTAAAGTGCATGACACTGATAAGGACATCACTAAAGTGATGCTGAAATTACTTCAGGTCTCTCAAATTGAACAGGAAGCGAGTGGCACCATCGCGGCATAGGCAGATCCCTGTACGATATGTTTGTTAGCGTGTTAGCATTCTGATGAAGTTGGTGCTCTGCTTCGGAGGTCTAATCTGACCTCACGCCTCAGTGCTCGTGCTCAATAGGGTCCGCACCCTGCATCATGACATCATGTCTTTGTGTGAAATCCCTGTGCCATTCACGGGCCTGCCGTGGGGCTTAGCATGCAAGCGTCTACTACATCAACACGCAACTCTTTAAAGGGAGTACCGGGTCCCCCTGCTCAGTAGATACATCCTGAAACCTTCATAGAAGGTGAGGGCCCGAGCAGGTCTCCCACCATCCTGCCGAGTGGGCTCAAGTTACTCAGGCAAGCAAACATTCAGGGCGTTTTTAGAACATGAGATATCCCCAATCCGCAGCTAGCATTAACGTGATGTTTGCAGGATGTTTTGAAAACCAACATAAAAAAGTTTATTTGCATAAATCAAGTTTACCTGTGATGTCACCTCAGATTTAAAAGCTTATTGGCTGAGAGACAGTGTGGGGCTAGTGACAGGAAATGACTAATGAAGCTCCTAAAATATGTTAAAATCAATTTATTGACATACCTGTAATGGTAATATTTAAATGTGGTTTTATTGTTATAAATTATTTATTTAATTTCAACAAAATAAAAGACGAATGAAAAAGATTGCTAAAAAATAATTCCTGACGGTTTTAAAAGGAGTTTAGGAAAAAAAACCCACTTAAATTGTAATTTTTTTTCTTTAAATGAGTTTCTTTTATCTTAAAAATAATGGCATTCACAGCAGAACCTTAAAACCCACTGAACTTAAAGAACAAACCAAAATCAATCATTCTCCATGTATTAATTTTAAGAAATGTACGCACTCGCATTCGCACACTCGCATCCCATAAACATTGTTAGCCTCCTGCCGCTTTACATCTGCCAAACTTTCATTACATTCCAGTGAGTATTTTTTTAACCCTAACCAGTGCAGTGAGAGCAAAAAGACCTATTTGAAGAGCATAAACACCACACGTGGGACCTAAATACATTATAATTCACTATACAATCTGTTTTTAAATCATATTGTGTTCAACAAGTTTAGCTCTATTCATGCATTCCTACACTTTTGTTTGGCATGTTTGACGTGGTACATTTTGTTTTTCATCTATTAAACCTAAAGTAAATTAAGTTTTATGTGGGACTTTGGTGGAAATTTGAACACTGCTAACAAGAACTGCAATAAGAAATCCGTACACTTTTTACTATATAAAACTTTTCTATGCTGTACTCAAGAAAAGCAAGTTGGGAGAAAATTGTATATTTATGAACACAATGCATAAGCTTTTGTAAAACATAATACATTGTTTGAATTAAAGAATTAGTCTGTGCTCTGAAATACTTTTTTTTCCCTATTTTTGACAAGAAGTTAGTTTAAATATTATTTTTCTTTTGGTATATAAATCTATCCTTAAAAACAACAAACACGTAGATTTTAGTAGCAAAATTAGTTATTTTTTTCTGCATACGTTTCCTTTTCTATCTTAACTAATCTTAGTTCAGTTCAGTTTCTATTTTGTCCACTCAGAACAGTTTGTAGTCTTAATCGTTCTCAGCTGTTTCTGTTTCAGCTAATTGGCTCCCTGTCTATCTAAGGCCATGGGTGGCAGTCATTCAGGCTCTCAGTCTTGCTGTTCTGTTTGTAACAGTTAGGATCAGGTTTAAATGTTGTCATGTTGTTTGATCGCCCTTTGCTTTTATTCTCCGCCTTCCACTTTTCTGACACAACTGAACACAACTTTTTGCCTTTAGATTTTTGTCTCTTTTACATGTAAATTAGTTTCACTCTGTATCTTGGGAATTCAGAACCAGTTGTTGACATTGGCGATGCGGTGCTCCAAAGGAAAATTAATTGTGCAACATAAAATAAACTCCAAATGTCTCTGAATGTCAAGTCATTGTTCTGTCACTTCCTGTCATTTGGTACTTCTGTGTTTTATCAAAAGAACAAGTCTTGATAAAACACCAGTGACAAGTTTGTTAAAATAAACTAATTTGAAAAGAACTTAAGAAATAAAATGTTATTGGGAGAGAACGTGTATTAACGTATTTTCTCAGGAGGAAGTCTGCAGACTGGCAACTCTTGTGTTCGGTGTGTCAGGAAAAGAAAGCGTCCTTTTAAATTTTCATTTTAGAGTAAAGGCGTCTCATTCTTTATGACCAAGCAAAACTTAAAATTGCTTTTGGAAAACATTTCATGTAGCAGTTTAAAACTATAATTCTTGGACACAAGCATTAGAAAAAAATAAAGATTTTTGGGGAGGAGGGTTAGAGTCTGTGTCCATATCGCACAGAAACATGCTGGGAAAGTAGATAAAACAGAAATAAACCTATATATTTTATATCTGAATATGTAAATAAATATATTTATATGTATTATATTTGTCTTTTAGGTTCATCACATCCCAGTAAACTATGGAATTGAGAGTTCTTAGTTTCAAAACTAGAGAACAAAATGAGCTGCATATTTAAAAAATGGCTCTTTGTGTGAAATAATCCAAAACTGTAATTATATTTGTGTTATGATAAAGCCAGTTAAAAGTTACTGATTGATCCCCAAACAAAACAAAAAAATGTGAAAATCCAGCATAAATAAAAATACTACATAAATTTCCTTATCCTTTTATTTATGACGTTATTCTGAGAGGATCAATGCTGAAGCAGCAAACCTCATCAGAGATGGATTACTGATAAATTTGACTTCTTCACTAATTACAATAAACCGCTGGTGTTTGTGTAAAGAAGTAGGATTTTAGCTCCTTTTGTTTTGTTTTGTTCAGTTTCTGACAGTTCTGTTCTGTTCACACCTGGTTTGTGGTTTTAATCATCAAAGCTGCTTCTGTACTTCAGTGGTTTTGGTTTCTCATAGTTGAATCTGTGGTGAATGTTGTCAGTTGGCTTGATTCATGTTCAGCAAAAGCTTTAATTTGCTAAGAAAAAGCACCTTTTTAAGTTGGAGACAAACCACTTTATTTTATAATTTCTTTTTCACTTAACATATTTTGTTACCTATAGTGAAAATTCAACATTAATTCTTTGCTAAAAGCTGTCTAAAATGATTCTAAAGTATTACTGTATGAAACATTAGCAAACAGAAAAGTAATGTATTGCTTTTGTACACATGTATGAAAACAAGTACAAATATAACTGTTTATAGTAATATGAATGGTGGCTGTGAGTTATCCATTAAAGGGAAGAGCAACTCTATTAAAAATTGTGTTTTGACTAATAGTTGTGAAAAAAAACTGACAATATTTAAAAAAACATTACTGGTAGAGTACAGTAGCAAATCTATATTAGCTAAGAATGTAAAATGGATGCAGTCATTTAAAAGTTAAAGTAGAGGATTTAAGGTTTGAAAAATGTTTTCAGGTCTTCTGAGTCTATATTTCTGCAGCAACATTTGGATGGTCAGGCAAGAACTGAACAAACATAACATGATGGGCACAGCTTATCAGCAGCGGGTGGTGGTAGTGTCATAGTGAGGGAGATTGTCCGTGAGGGAAAAGATGAAAAATGTAAACGTGGAACGTTCAGTTCGTACATTTACTAGAAGGCTCCAGATGTTTTCTAAGGAAAATCTTTTAAAGGTGTAAAGGAATTGAGATCCATGAGCTAATTAGTCAGCTCGACCAGGAAAATCAAATCCAAGAATTGGTGGTGATGCAGAAACATCATCTGGCAGCTTTAATGTTGCCACTAGTTAATCAAGCTTGTTAATGAATCAATTATCTAATCACAGTTAGTTAACATTGCACATATTTCCTTAAGGCATATTGACCTTAATAGTCCTGTGACGCTGTGGATCTCAGTTAACTCAGAAATGTAAGCAATCGGACCACAAACTCACTAAAAACTGTTTCTATCCTGCAACCATCACCACACTCCAACAAACATAAATAGACACACAAGAGGTCTGCTGATACTGCCAATGTGTAATAAGTGGAGGAGTATGAGAAGAGTACTCTTTATTTTTGTTCAATGCTGTGTTAAACTTGCCTTAAATTGATTATAACATTGTTTGTGTTGTTTACTCTCTGAATAATGAAAAACTAAATGACACTTCCTGGAATTTTGCTGTGCATGTAAAATGGCACAATGACAGTAAAAGTTTATCTATTCTTCTAAGACTTAAAAAAACCTTTAACTGAATCCTGAAGTGAGCAGAAAGGCCTGGAGTGATGTGATGTGGTTTTTGTAAGAACGTAAACTGCAGCTTTTTGGATCATTTGTTAGACCATGCAGAATGTCTGATCAATCCAAGCATAAAGAGAATCACAGTAATCCACATGACAGGTCATAAAAGCATGAATAACTCACTAAAAATCCCTCTTTTTTTCTACTCAGAAGTCTTAGGGACTTAAATTTGTGATCAAAGACAGACGTCTCCCTTGTAAGCATCTCTGCTTTGGGGGTCTGTTTTTCCTTGACATGTAGAATGCAGTGAAGGCTGGTAGAAAATATGAAAAATGTTTTCCTTTTCAATGACAGGGACGAGTTGAGCAGAAAGTGAATGTTTTTTTTAGTTGGGAATGTCAGAAAAACTAACAAAACCTTAAATTCTGTGCTGTGAATTTTTGCGTTCAGGGTGATGATCTCACAACTATTCTTGCATATGCTCATAGTAATAAAAATAAAAAATCGGCAATGCAAAAAAAATGTAATAAGGTGACACTTAACCTGGTGAATAAAGGAATAAAGTTGTGTGAGGTTTTATTTCTGAAGACCCAAGTAAAATATTACAGGGGGGGAAAAAAAAAAAAAAGTCCTTCTTAAAAAAACTCCGACCCACTCCGATCGTCTTTTGATCTATTTTCATTTTTATTTAAGATTATGTAATGGAGCATAGCAAGGAGTTTATGGCCCATGCAGTGTATTTTCTGCGTCACAATATGTTTTTTTTTTCTTTTCTTTTAAATGTATGTTTTTTTTTTGTTTGCTCCTGATTCACAATGATTTGGAATTAAAAAAGAAATCTAATATGCAATTTTGAGCCTAAAATGTCAAAAGAAAATGTTAAAAAATATTATTTTTATCATGGTATGTCTTTAAAAAAAATACAGAATACAAGTTGACTTTTTTCTCCTCAATTTTAAGTGAAAAAAATTTGCCAACAAAACTGCTGAAATTTGTTTTAGGAAGATTTGTTTAAGCTTGTTTTAATATTCGCTTAAAATAAGTTATATGAAAAACCAGATGTTCAAAATGTATCGTCTTAAAACAAGTTACTGGTGAGTTTTGTCTCATATCAAATGTCCTAAGATATTTTAAACAAGACACCTACCAAAAAAATTTGAGATTTTGAATCTTTGCTGTCTAGAAAAAAAAAAAAAGAATCATTACTTTATTTTGTAGAATAGGATTATGGTAATTTTTGTAATAACTTATAAAGTAATTTATAAAAAAGTTTGAACTAACTTTAAAATCTGGGAGTGAAAAATTAGTTTGTTCCAAATTAATCGGTTAAATAACAAAAAAAAAGAAGGAAAAAAAACCATTTTTTTTTCTTTTGTATATCTTGGTTGTTTCAAACTTTAAAAATGAAATGAAACTATTTTCTCCCTTAGTGTTTGTTAATGCCGGAAAAAGGACAGAAACTCTCAGTCACCCTGGTCTGGGCTGACCGTTTGTCCCTGACTCGGTCTAACCTCTGTCAGGGCATCACAGCCTGCATATGTGGAAGAAAGCTACAGACCAGAACCCTAAGTTCTGGTTCCTGCAGTCTCCATATTGGTGTGAGAGCCTGAGGCCTGCTCCCATACGTCCCCATTCTGGCTTTGATCCTATTGTCTCCTGCGTCACCACGCGTCGCCCGGCAAATAAAGGCCGTCTGGCTCCAAGCTTAAATATTGCAGCAAACTAAAAACCAACCATCAGACCCGATTCATTCACATCTGCTCAGTGGGGCGACAAGGACAGGGCTTTAGGTGGGAAAGAGGGCACAAAAAAGTTCACTATTCCCTGCTGGGTGCCAAGAGAACGGGACAGGACTCAACTTCGCCGGAGCCGCAGCTGTGGCAAGTTGCCCATTGCATTATTATTTTTTTTTAAATCAACATTTTACATTAGATAAGATTTAGCAACTAAGTGAATGCTCATTTTACCTATCGGAAGTATTTTTTAAGTACCTTTTGCCGGTTTTTATGGTTTTGAGCTAACATAGTTGGAAATACTGATAAGTGAAAACTTAAACTTTGTTATTTTGATTAAAATATTTTTCCACATCGCACAGAAACCTGTCTGACTGTGACTTTATCAGCTATCATCTCTGTAGTTTCCTGTTCAGATTTTTGAACCAAAGCTGCATTGAATCCTGCGTCCAAATTAGATTTTTTTTTTTTATGTAAAACTTATAAAAGTTCTTTGCTGCTTTGCTTACTTTCAGTCCTCTTTCCCATCCCCCTGTTCTTTCCTACCCCACCCTCCCTGTCCAACTGCACCCTTTGCGGCCCTCCCTACCCCACCCTTCATTCTGCAGCGCTACGGACCGATCATGGGTGACTGGAGCTTTCTGGGTAACATTTTAGAGGAAGTTAACGAGCACTCTACGGTGATCGGCCGGGTGTGGCTCACGGTGCTGTTCATCTTCCGCATCCTGATCCTGGGCACGGCGGCGGAGTTCGTTTGGGGCGACGAGCAGTCCGATTATGTTTGCAACACGCAGCAGCCTGGATGCGAGAACGTGTGCTACGACGAGGCCTTCCCCATCTCCCACATCCGCCTGTGGGTGCTGCAGATCATCTTCGTGTCCACGCCGTCTCTGGTGTACGTGGGTCACGCCGTGCACCACGTCCACATGGAGGAGAAGCGTAAGGAGCGTGAGGAGGCCGAGCTCAGCAGGCAACAAGAACTAAGCGAGGAGCGTCTCCCTCTGGCTCCTGACCAGGGAAGCGTCCGCACCACAAAGGAGACCAGCACCAAGGGCAGCAAAAAGTTCCGGCTGGAGGGCACCCTGCTGAGGACCTACATCTGCCACATTATCTTCAAGACACTGTTCGAGGTGGGCTTCGTGGTGGGCCAGTACTTCCTGTACGGCTTCCGAATCCTGCCTCTGTATAAATGCAGCCGCTGGCCCTGCCCCAACACGGTGGACTGCTTTGTGTCCCGCCCGACGGAGAAGACTGTCTTCATCATCTTCATGCTGGCTGTGGCCTGCGTCTCACTCTTCCTCAACTTTGTGGAGATCAGCCACTTGGGCTTGAAGAAAATCCGCTTTGTCTTCCGTAAGCCGGCTCCCGCTCCGGCTGCAGCCCAGGGTGAGGGGATGGCGCCCCTGCCCCCCCAAGGAAAAAGTCTGCCCCCTCTGGGGGTGTCCTCCCTGCAGAGGGCAAAAGGCTACAAGTTGTTGGAGGAGGAGAAGGTTCCCCCCATATGTCACCTCTACCCTCTAGCAGAGGTGGGGATGGAGGCCGGCAGAGGGGCGTCGCCCTTCCACGGGCTGGAGGAGAAAGGTGAGGAGGTGCTGCCCATGGAGGACATCACAAAGGTGTATGACGAGACTCTGCCCTCCTACGCCCAGACCACGGCGACGGTGGGGGTAACGTTACACGAGGATGAGGAAGAGGAGGAGGAGGAGGAGCAGGTGCAGCCACCAGAAGCAGAAGCAGAGAAGGTGGATGAGATTGCAGATGAAGATGAAGATGAAAATGAGGAGGTGGAGGAGGCGGAGAACGGAGAGGACGCGGCTCCAGCTGAGGCAGGCCTGGAGGCGACGGATACAATAGACGACAGCAGACCGCTGAGTCGACTGAGCAAAGCCAGCAGCAGGGCCCGGTCAGACGACCTCACCATATGAAGCACACAGAAGAGAGCACACACTCAATGCACACGCTCAGAAAGGTAGAGCAGATGAGAGGACTAAATTCTACTAAATGCCAAAAAAAAAAAAAAAAAGATTTACAAACGAAAAAGAGGAGCTGAGAGGTGGCAGGATTAGTTTGTTTTTTATTAAGTTGTTTTTACCTTCAATAATGTAAAAGAGGAGACAGATGGGAGGTGTGGGGGGTGCTTTTACTTGATGAAAATCAATTTTTAGACATCTTTTCTATTGAGAGTTATACTGATATGCAATGGACGAGTAGACGTTTGTATACATGAGGTTTGAGCAGATAGGGGAGGGTTATAGGCCTACTGGTGTGCCTGTTATAAACAAAACAATGACTTCAGTGTAGTTGGGCACCAACGTTTATTCCCATCGGTAAGACGCTGCAGTTGCAGCGTGAGGCTGCAGCAGCTGAGACTCCGACACAGAACACACACACACACACACACACACACATCTGCAGGTACTGTAAGACGAGAAGGAAAGTCCATTTTCAGGTTGAGTGTACCTCCTTTGCACATTCAGAGGTTTCAACTCTGCAAAAGCCTCTAACCCTGACGACACCTCATCTGTGCATCCATCTCCACGCATTCTTTCAAGTATGGAGAGCCGTGCATGAGCTTCTCTCCTTTTCATGTTTATATACCAGGTGACAAAGGTAAAAATAAGAAAAAAGACCACTTGTTAAATGTCTTTTTTTTTTTCAATGTCATTTTTCTTTTTTTTCTTCCTGCTAATGGTATGCATCCTTTTTAAGAAACGTGTTAATGTGGCATCAGCTGTCCGTAGAGGAGCGCAGGGCCCGGTCAGAGAACAGACCACAGCAGTGACCTCAGGCCAAAGCCTCTCCTTTCGTGCTGTACAAACAGGCGTCCGGGCGATAAAGATCACGCACAGTCAGCACAACGCATTGTTGGAGCCGAGACAATAAAAGAAACGGCGCTCGTGGATGAAAACACAAGCATCCTTGATCTGCCTGTGGAAAAAAAAAATTCTAAAAAATAAAAGTATTTCTACTTGATTTTACGACCATGTAGATTCTCACAGCTAAATAAATGTAAGAGTAAGAGCTCAGTCTCACCCTGTCACATGCTTGATCATTGTGTGCAGGTTACACACTAATATTTTACTCTAAAGTGCTTTATTTGATGCTCAGCAAAAATCTGCATTTTTTTGTTGTTGTTTTTGTTTTGCAATTTCCAACCAAATATGCAATATAAAGTGGATTCTCCTTCTTTGTAAATTCCTGTGCCTTATCTGTAAATGTGAGTTTTCAAATGTTGTGCGATCATAGGAAATCACAACGCTCTGGGACCTAAGTGAACTTAACGTTTCTTCAGTTTTTCTTTGCCAGAATAGCTTCTGTTTCACACATTCACTGCAGAAAAATGTTGCCTCCATAGAAGCAAAACGGGATTTTTTTTTTTTTTTCAACATGCAGGAAACTGAATGTTTGAAACACACTTACTGTTGATTTTTTTTTGGGGGGGACTTTTGGGTCAAAAAGCTCTGGAAAAAATGAGCAACAAAAAGCAACTTTGCAACCCTGAGAAGGTCCTCATCTCCCATAATCCCCTGCAGCATCTCCATGTACTGCTCAAAGCATTTGATGGATCTTTTGTACAACATAATGATGATATTGTATGATATATGTTTTTTTCTTTTTGTGTGTGCAGCATTGGCTGTATGTCTGTGAGACGTGATTAATATTTGGGGAAGAAAAAAAATCCTTTTTACTAACTTGTAGTCTTCTTTGCTGATAGATGAGTGGCAGCATCTTTTACTGGAATGTGAACCAAGCAATTAAAAGTCAAACGTGGTCAAGAAATAATGTGTCAAGTTTTCTCGCACTCAGTAAATGGAAATCTGATTTTTTTTTTTTATTTAGCTAATTTTTATAAAGCTGTGCAGTTGTGGTGGCATGTTTTCCAAACATATCTTTATATATTCGATAATAATGTCATGGTTTTACAGTTTTTCTCAAATGATAAAACACAAAAGCCAAACCCCTAAACCAAATGACCAGATGTCTAAACACATTTACTAAATCTAGCCACCTTTTTTCAATATCATAAACACATTTCACATGAAAACACACTTTATAAAACTCAAACCTCCATCTCATACATCTTTACATATTTTTCTTTGCTGAAGTACAAGTTGCAAAAGAACTCTGCTTATTCTCAAATGAAAGCTCATGTGATACAAAACACTTCCCACAGCCAGCAATATTTGAACACAATGAACACACCTAGTGTCATTCATTACACACAATTATTCAAAATTAAAGACACTTGTTGCTAATGCTGTGACCACGTGTATAAAAGCAAGTTTAGAGTGCAGAGTTTGATGATAATTCCAAACAAACACAATGGATGAAGGCAGAGTCAGGGGAAGAGGAATATGAGTCAGAGGAGGAAGAGGAGCAGGCCAACGAGGAAGAAGAGTTCAAATCAGAGGAGGAACAGAGGAGGAGGCCAACAATGGAGAGGAAGAGGTCCAGGAGGGAAAGCAAGACAACCTTGCACCCTGATTATGGATGAGATGCAAGCAACAGTCATTGTCCATGACGATGACGATGGCTGAAGCGGACTAAGAGTCCGTCCAAACCTGAGCAGGGTCATCATGGCCACCACTATCAGGGCATTCAACCTGCAGAAACGGAGGCAAAGAGGCCATAACAGCTTTGGCCAAAGAGCCCTCCCTGGGCTTCCTGCCCAACGGGGGGGGGGGATTACTCTGTGCAGCCATGGGTTTGGAGGGGCTTGTCCACCGGCATCCTTGGGTCTTACGACACCAAAAGACATCCTCCTGGACCGTCAACAACACCATCCTGGACCCACACATCACATTTATGTGACCATTTGGGACAATGTAAGCTTCCACAGAACAAACCAAATCAGAGAGTGGTTCAACAGTAACCACTTTTTAAATGTCTGTCTGCCACTCTACTGCCCTTTCCTAGAAAAAAAGGGCAAGATATTTTCCTGGGCCTGACAAAATCCAAAAAGAACAAGAATTCAGCCAGTAAAGCTGCCTAAAAGAAGGACTCGGGATAAGAGCAAAGGCCAAAACAAAAACTTTCTACGTCTAATTCTCTAGATTTTATTTGCTGTTAAAATAGTTTAGGTTTTTAGAGATTGCTTCATGTTTTAATTTAGTTTTTTGACACATTTTTTGTTATTAAAGTTGTTTTTCTAGTTTTCAATCTTTTTAGTTATTTCGTCATTGATATTTATTTAATAATAGTACATACTGTAGTAAATTTGTAAATGATATGACAAATAAAAAAGATGGTATCATTAAAAATATGTTAGAAATGTTGCTACTAAAAAAGAAAACATAGAAAACATTTGTTAAAACAAAATAGTTCTCAGCTGCATTCCTTCGCCCCCCCCCCCCCCCCCAAAAAAAAAAAAAACACTCCCCAATATAAGAAACAAAGGTGACGGGCACGCCTACGGATTTAATAATCCAAAATTCCTTCAACAATTCGGCCACTGACTGCCAGGTCTGGACCTCCAAACCCAAGAAGAATATCCTCCTTCCTAAAAGTTTCTCTACACTCTGTGGAAAAATCCCCAAAACGAGCTTCAAAAACAGGAGCAGCACGTTGGTGTGTTGGTGGACTCACAGGACCGCGTCTGCGTGAGTTTCCTCTGAGCGCTTTGGTTCCCCCCCACTTTTACAAATGTATTAGTAAATATTTTGTGACCTTTATAGCAAGAATAAATCAATTATAAAAATCATTCAATTTGATCCAATAAAATAAATTGTCAGTCACCAAATTTATAGGGAAAGAAGTCAAACAAATCCTGGCAGTCCTGTGGGAACTTCGGGTTTCCCCACAGTCATTTTTAGTAATTTGCTAATGACTGATAAATTCCCCTCCCTGAATCGCCACCTTATCGTGGTGGAGGGGTTTGCGTGCCCGTCTGACCCCAGGAATTGTGTTGCTGGAAGCATTTCCCCTGTTGGGCTGTTTCATGGTAAGCTGCTCCTGGGGGACGGGCCAGACTAAGGGCGATTCAAACAAAAAAACATTTTATTACAGGATACAATTATTCCTCCCAAGATTTACCTGGGCTGCAGCCTGGAGCCAGAACTGGAGGAGGGACTCATGAACTACTTTGTAATGGCTGTTACTTTCAGCATGTTTTCTTTTGGGCTCAGGCCAAATGAGCTCCATGGCTACATCTTTGAATCTGTTTGTAACTTTGATGGACAGAACTGCTTTGGGCGGCCAGACACAGAGGGTTGACTTCAGCAGCCTTAGAATGACATCGAGACGTCTATGGAGTGAGTGGTGTTCGGAGAGTGGCTCCTTTTCACAGCTGAAACAAACTCAGACTAGGAGCTCTGCAGCTTTCTACACAGCTTTTCACCATTTCAGGCCGGACTCAGGGTAGGAAGAGGAGGAGGGCGGAGACAGTCCAGTAAGCTGAAACTTGGTTGAAGCACAAGGCTATCCTAGGTTCCTTTCATGTTTGGTCAAAAACATAAAGACACTGATAATGGTATGCCTGCTTTAGCAGGTTAGGGTTCGATTCCCTGTGGTGCTCTGCAAAATATTTGGACTTTTACACATGAAAAGATGAGGATTGCAACCATAAAGCTGGTTAGTGGACATAAGCATTGTGACCATTTGGAACAATGTAAGCTTCCACTGAACAAACCAAGTAGTGGTTCACTACCAACACTAACCACCTTTTAAACATCTGTCCACCACCCTACTCCTCTTTCCTGAACCCCATAGAGGAGTTCTTCTCATCTTGGAGATGGAACGTTTATGACAGACACCCAAACACTAGAGAGAACCTCCTGAGGGCTATGGAGTTGGCCTGTGCTGACATCCCAGTGGAAGCCTTCCAAGGACGGATTCGTCATTCCAGGGCGTTTTTCCCGCGGTGCCTGGCAAAAGACAATATAGCCTGTGATGTGGATGAGGAGATGTGGCCCGATGCAACTCAGCAACATGATGCCGTACAGTGATTGTGGTGTAAAAACTGTAAATAAAATAACTTCACTCAATCATGTTTTCAAGAGTACTGTTGTGTGCAATAGATTCTGTTTTGCATTGAGTTGTGTTACTGTAGTTTACAAGCAGCATGACTCTTCATATGAAACTCACAAATCTAAATGTCTAATCCTCTGCAGAGATCGAAGAACACCCATAAAATTTCTGAAAATATGCATTGGCAGTTGTGGGGAAAAAAAAAACCTTCTCACAAATTGAGCATTGTGTTTTCAGTTGTTTAGCTTTAGTGTGTAATGGTGTGTGTAGTGTTTAAAGTTCTGAAAGCTTCTAGCTGCTCTTTTGCTGTGAAAGTCTGAATTTTGAAGTGAGAAGGTGTGATTGTGTTTATGTAGCTTTAGAAAAGGGTGTTGCGTTTAGACATTGGGGAACATAGAGGACACGTTTGTGAAATATGTTTTAGCATTTGAGAAAAACTGTGATCGCTTTCTCTGTGTTGTGTTGAGTTGACAGGTATTCTGCATCATTGCTCTCACCTTTGTGACTGCCTTTTTAGCAGGCTCTGCCCAGGAAAATCCCTACCAGATTTAAGAAATCTAGTTTACACTAAAGTCTGTCATCATCAGTATCAGATGGCTCTTCAAAATGTAGATTTGATTTTTTGACTGGAAATGGAAAAAACAAAATAGACTATGGATTATTAATAATGACTATTTTTAAGAAAAAAACTACTGACTCAAACAAAAAATGTAATGAGATGTAACGTCCAGCAGGGGTCAGTGTTGCACAGCAAACATTTCCAAAACAGGATTTCTGGCTCCTATGGAAGCATTTGTGGAGCATAATTAAAAAGAAAAGGCAAAACCAGAAATGCTTTTTCATTTTCAAAATGAAGCTGCATTTTTTGACTCAAAATTAAAATGAAAAAGCAATCCACCAAAATGCTTTTTCATTTCCTTCCTCAACACAGCTTATTCTGTCACTTAATTAAAATGAAAATGGTATTTGACATTTCATTTTCAAATTGTTCTCTGGTAAATGTGTAGCATAATTCATTTAGAAATGTCTAATTTGACATTTAAAATGGATTAACAGAAATGCTTTTTCATTTTCAAAATGAAGCTGCATTTTTTGACTCAAAATTAAAAAGAAAAAGCAATATTTCAGAATGCTTTTGCATTTTATACTTCAACACTGCTTATTCTGTCACTTAATTAAAATGATAATGAAAATGGTATTTGACATTTCATTTTCAAAAAGTCATCTTGTAAATGTGTAGCAAAATTCATTTAGAAATGTCTAATTTGACAATTAAAATGGATTAACAGAAATGCTTTTTCATTTTCAAAATGTAGCTGCATCAAATGAGTCAAAATTAAAATGAAAAAGCAATATTTCAAAATGCTTTTTCATTTTATACTTAAAACCGCTTATTCTGTGTCATAATTAAAACGAAAATGCAAAGAGGGGATTGCATTTGCATTTTAACATCCACCCTGCCAAATCTGTTGCAAAATTCATTATCAGTGAGCATTAGCAGAGGGGATGCGGGGCGATGACGTCACTGCTTTCTCTGCGTGTCCGGCTGCTGACTGACGCACACACACACACCAGGAGCAGACTGTGTTAGCGGCAGAGACGAGGGTTTTGTGATGGCTGTGAACTTCTGATGAGTTTCCACAGCTTCTCAGGACTACGTAGCAGCATGTCCACCTTCTGCGGTCCTCCTCCTGACGCACCGCGGACAAGCTTTGTTCTGCGGACCGCCAGCTGCCTCCGCATAGCGGAGCGCGAAGCTCCTGATGATGATCGCTGAAGGCGGAAATGCTGCTGCGATCTGAGAAACCATCATATGAATTTGTGTTTCCAGTGGTGTCCAGAATAAAAATAAAGACAGATGTCAGTACCACATATTTACACATTTATTTGCAGCTTCGCGCTGAATTTGCTGTTTCATGACAGCTGGAGCCCCATCACAGATAGCAGATTTCTCCGTGCTAAACGTTGCTGCTTGGACCAAAAACACTCAGTCAGCGCGAAGCTGCAGGAGACGATCTTCATAATGTGCTTTTATTAAAGTTATTATATTTAAGGGGCTGCTCTGCTCGATCATATGTTTTTAAATCGGTGTGGTCACACGACGCTAAAGTTGGTTTGCAATTCACATTTTCTGATTCGTGAGGGCTGGACCTGGTCCAGTCCAGGTCCAACGGTTTGTGAACATGACCCGGTTTTAGGTGATCTTAATGCGAAAAATGCAGCAGAATGTTCCTTTACTGCCCTCGCCAATCAGAAGCTGTGAATCGTAACCCAACTTCTTCAGCGTCGTCTGGACGACATAGACGACACTGGCAGCACTGTGAGAGTCATGTTCTTTGACTTCTCCAGTGCTTTCAACACCATCAAACCATCACTGCTCAGGGGAAAGCTAGAGGGAGCTGGAGTCAACAGTAGCCTGGCTGCATGGACCATCGACTACCTCTCCAACAGGCCGCAGTATGTGAGGCTTCATGACTGTGTGTCTGATGTGGTAGTCTGCAGCACTGGGGTGCCACAGGGTACTGTGCTCTCTCCTTTCCTCTTCACCCTGTATACATCGGACTTCACACACAACACTGACAGCTGCCACCTCCAGAAGTTCTCTGATGATACAGCCATTGTCGGGCGGATATCTCAGGGAAACGATCTGGAGTACCTGGAGGTCATCACCAACTTTGTGGACTGGTGTGCTCTGAACCACCTGCACATCAACGCCAGCAAGACGAAGGAGGTGGTGATTGACTTTAGCAGGAAACCACATCTGACTGCACTGGTGAACATCCAGGGCTTGGACATCAAGGTCGTGGAGGACTATAAGTACCTGGGTGTTCATCTAAACAATAAACTGGACTGGGCACACAACACAAATGCCCTGTACAAGAAGGGCCAAAGTCGTCTCCACCTGCTCAGACGACTGAGGTCCTTTGGGGTGTGCAGGTCGCTGCTAAGAACTTTTTATGACTCTGTGGTGGCTTCAGCCATCCTTTATGCAGTGGTCTGCTGGAGCAGTGGAAGCTCAGAGAGAGAAAGGAAGAGACTGAACAAGCTGGTCAGACGGGCCGGCTCTGTCCTGGACTGCTCCCTGGACTCCATCGAGGAGGTGGGTGAGAAGAGGATGTTAGCCAAGCTGACATCAATCATGGACAACCCCTCTCACCCACTGTATCAGACTGTTTCAGACCTCAGCAGCTCCTTCAGTGGCAGACTGCTGCAAGAAGGAACGCTATCGCAGGTCCTTCATCCCAGCTGCTATCAGGCTGTTCAACACCAGCCTAAGTAAATAGTTTTCATAGTTTGTTTTTTATTCACTGTACAAAACTGTATATACAGATGACCTCTATATACCTGCACAACTCTCTCCCTGTTTATTTATCAGAACACTCTTACTTTTGTATATATTCTCTCAAAATGTGTGTCTGTCTAACTTGTCATTACTGTCTGTACATACTTGTGCCAAACTCCACGCTACTGTGAGAAGGAAATTTCCCATTCGTGGGATTAATAAACAAATCTTGAATCTTGAATCTTGAATCTAACACAGTCTGCTCGTGGTGCATGTGTGTGTGTCTCTCAACGGCCGGACACACACGACGAAAGCAGTGACGTCATCGCCCCGCATCCCCTCTGCTAATGCTCACTGATAATGAATTTTGCAACAGATTTGGCAGGGTGGATGTTAAAATGCAAATGCAATCCCCTCTTTGCATTTTTGTTTTAATTATGACACAGAATAAGCAGTTTTTAAGTATAAAATGCAAAAGCATTTTGAAATATTGCTTTTTCATTTTAATTTTGAGTCATTTGATGCAGCTACATTTTGAAAATGAAAAAGCATTTCTTTTAATCCATTTTAATTGTCAAATCATACATTTCTAAATGAATTATGCTACACATTTACCAGAGAACAATTTGAAAATGAAATGTCAAATACCATTTTAATTTTAATTTTAATTAAGTGACAGAATAAGCTGTGTTGAGGAAGGAAATGAAAAAGCATTTTGGTGGATTGCTTTTTCATTTTAATTTTGAGTCAAAAAATGCAGCTTCATTTTGAAAATGAAAAAGCATTTCTGGATTTGCCTTTTCTTTTTAATTATGCTCCACAAATGCTTCCATAGGCTCCAACCTGGCAGAGGTGACTTCTACAATGATCGCACAAATATATTTAAAGGTAAAACTAAACACAAAGACTTTAAATTATGACATTTTCTCTTATAACCACAGCTTGCTTTGTTACAGGAAAACAGCCTGTACTCTGATTTGCAAAAATCCTTTTGATTTCTTCAAGATTTTTTTTTGTAGACAAATGAAAACAAAATCAGTATTCTCATTCAAGTGCAGTGTACTGTACGTCCTGAGTCATCTATGAAGAATCTAAAAGTTTTTTGTGGGAATAAAAACAAGATTAACTTTCTGATAAATAGGTGACACAGACCACTGAAGCATATCTCCATGAATCAAAAGACAAAAATGATCTTGTCTAGAGTCTTCTTGATCCTTAAGGAAGCACACTGAGTCACCAAATTAAAAACATTGAAATGCTATGATAACATGGCTATTTTGTAGTTTTATCATATTTTATTGACTCAGATGAAAGTTTCAGGCTCATTAATCCTTGTTCATCCATCTTGATGAAAAAGTGGAACTTAAATCTCATGACAAGACTTGCTGAAGCTGAGTCATGCCTTTTAGTTTCCTGCAGACTAGACCCCTGTAACAGCCTGCAGGCTACTCACCTTAAATTAATGGTTGGAAAGCTGCAGCTTTATCACAGCCAGTAGCGGTTTTAGGCACGGGCAATATGGGCGATTGCCCGAGGCGCAAAAATGAAGGGGGGCGGCGCCAGCAGCTCAGCCCTTGTAAAGTAATGTATGCACCACTATTGGTTTACTTATACCACAGATTTTGTAACAGCCTGAAACCTGGCGGCGCCCCCCTGCGCTCTCTCTCTCCTGTCCTTGAGAAGTAGACGCAAATGTGTGTGAAGAAGGGAGGGGGCGCGGGGTGAAGGGTGCCGGCTGAGAGGTGAGCACGGAGCGCAAAACCTGGCTGGATCATCTTCAAAGGGGGTGATGGTCGCGGGACGCGGCTCAGTGCTTGATGAAAAAATAAATAAAATAATCTATAATCTCTTGTCTATAAGAGAGAGAGACTTGTGATTTATTTAAGGTATTGTGAAGGTATCATGCTGCTTTCTGCAAAAAGAAGTAAAGTGACTTTGTAAGGCAAGGCAAGTTTATTTGTATAGCACAATTCGTACACAAAGTAATTCAAGGTGCTTCACCAAACAGAAAAATGCATTCAAATCACAATACATCATAGACATAATCAACGTAAAATTTACTTTAAAAGAAAAGATAAAATTAGAAAATTGGTTTAAAAATAAAGGAAGGAAAGGACAGAAATATTGCAGATTGGACCTTTCAGTCATATACATGACTAAACAGAAATGTTTTAAGTCTAGATTTGAACATGAACACAGAAGAAGCCTGCCTTACGTCTTCAGGGAGGCTGTTCCAGATTTTAGCTGCAGAATATTGAAACGCTGATTCTCCTTGTTTAGTTCTGACTCTGGGAATCAACAGGAGGCCGGATCCTGAGATCCTCAGAGTACAAGATGGTTCATATGGCACTAACATGTCAGAGATGTACTTTGGTGCGCGGCCATGGAGAGACTTGTACACAAGCAGAGCTGCTTTGAAGTCTATTCTTTGAGGTACAGGGAGCCAGTGCAGAGACCTGAGCACCGGACTAATGTGATCATACTTCCTGGTTTTGGTCAGGACTCCAGCAGCAGCGTTCTGGATGCACTGAAGCTGTTTTACAGCTCGTTTGGAGAGGCCGGTGAGCAGGCCGTTACAGTAGTCTAACCTACTGGAGACAAATGCATGAATAAGTATCTCCAGGTCTCGCTTTGATATAATGTTTTTGATTTTTGCAATGTTTTTCAGATGGTAAAATGCCGCTGATGTTTCTGACTTGATATGGCTGTTAAAGTTCAGGTCAGAGTCCGTGATTACACCTAGATTTCTGACTTGATTTGAGGGTTTAAGAGACACAGAATGAAGGTAGCTGCTGACACTTTCTCTTTGTTTCTGTGGGCCAAAAACAATAACTTCGGTATTGTCTGAGTTTAGCTGGAGAAAGTTGTTCTGCATCCACGCGCTGATCTGTTGGAGGCAGTGGTTGAGTGAATCCACCGGCCCATATTCACCTGTTGTCAGTGACACATAGATCTGAGTATCATCTGCAGAGTAAATTTGTAAATGTATGTGCTAGCATTGTCAGCACCAAAAGAAACTTATCTGACTTGAATTTTATCAGCTGCGAAAAGTGAGGGTGAGAAAAAAAACAATGTGTTCTGAATCATATGCATGTCTGTGGTTTATCTTGTGAAGCTGAACGGTGGAGGAGGCTTCCTCCTGAGGTCTACACAACATGATTTCCGTTTCTGTCATGAACATTTACTCATGTCACCGCTGACTTCTCATGATCATGCTCCCAACAAAGATGCCATTGTGAAAAAGAAAAGGAAAAACGACACCCAGCATTGACACAAGCTTTGGGAGTCAAACATCCTTGGTGACCTTTCACTGTAACCCTTGGGCTATCCTAGGCACTTTACCGTTGGGAGTTGGGTCATCTAGATTCACTAGACAGAGCTCTGAACCTTTTTTTTTTTTCAATTTTTTGTGATCTTCACTGGTTCAATGGATTACATTAAATTTTTCCACCTTTATCCACCTTTGTCATGGTAGGGGGAACACGTCAAAGTAAAGGTGGGGTCATCCAAGTTAGTACAAGGGTTAAGGCGTGACGGTTTCAGGTAAACTTGAAGTCACACTAAACATTTCTTATGCAATTCTTCAGTTTCTTTCATTTTGAGTTGCAGCCTTGTAGTTGCAGTGAATTGTGTCACTCTGTCCTCTGCAGCAAACTTTCCTTTCATTTAAGTTCTTCCTATCCTACAGAATCTATAGCATTAAACAGCACATACTGTATTCATTCTGCAAAATCTATGCATTAATAAAAAAAAAAACAGTTTTAAGCAAAGTTTAGCATGAACAACTTTAAGTTAGAATATTTATTAGAAAGGTAAAAATAAACTGGTTGGGCCAAAAAAAGGCCTAGGAAGCAGAGGACTTTGGGCTGTATGCTCAGTGCGTTTAGATGTACACAAGACTGTTTAGTGCATTTCTTATTGTGGCTTCAAACCACTAAATTCTGCTCTCATTTCCTGTGGAAAGCATTTGTGCTGTGTGTGGGCTCTTGCCCATCTTAGCACTTCACACATTGTGACACTTGTTGATGATAGAGGATGATGTCTTCATCTACTTTAGACATATAAGACACATTCACCTTATTCTCCAGCTGCAGTAAGCTGATTTCAGAGACGTGGAAGAGAAAAACGCAGAGCAGCTGATGATACACACTTCAGGTAAGTGACCAACAGCCAACCATATTCAGCACTGAAGCATGCGATTGTCTTTAGGCGTCACTGTTTCTTTGGTGGTTTTATAAAATGGTTTTAATTCCATTTTGGCGTTCAAATGTAATCGTTCTCTCCAAGTGTAACAAAAAAACAAACGTGATCATATTGAAGATGTTTTAACATGCAAACTAACATAAATGAAACAATTTCTTTGTGTTTTAGGGTGAAATGTTGCGTTTCTCCATGAATGTGGGTCTCAGTGGAGCAATGATTTGCTACATCACTTGGACTTTCTGTAATGCAGGTAACTTAAGCTCTTTTTTTTGTACTTATTTTCAAGCTTCATCTACAAAATAAAAGTTTTTAAAATAAAAGGAGCCTAAAATAAACAGGGTGTGTCTGAATTCCTTCACTACTTGGTGCACTGTATACTACGTTTGCCAAATCAATGGCACTGTGACCCGCACTATATCCTTTTTTAGTATTTATTTTCAGTATAGTCAAAATAAAAGGCATTTTATTAACGACTAATCGTGTGTAAAAAGAGGCTTTTTTTCTTTTTTTATTGGTCACTGCTGTATCAACACAGTTTTTCTGCTTTGTACAGATAAGATGACCAAAATCACCTTTTGGGTCATCTTATCTGTCTCTCAGTCAAATGCTGCTGTTGTCTTATTTGGTTTGTGAAAACGAACGAGCAGTCATAAGACTTTCTGTCAAACTGCTAAAACTGTTGCAACAGAGCAATGACATATTTTAGACATCAAATGACACAAAGTTTTGTAAAAAACAAGTGATCTGGGTTTGGTTTTTTATGTTGAAGTCTTGATGAAACAATCCTAAAGCTGACTTGACTTGCAACAAAGGAGGCAGGTTTAAGTAAAGGTTCATTTTAGGAAATGTTTCCTTTGGACAACTGTATAGTTTTTAATTGAACTTTTATTTAATGAGGTACCTCGTTTGCTAAACTTTCCTGTTCCCACTTTTTCACAGATGTGACAAAAATCTCAGGAACTGCTGGCAGCACAGTGACCCTGAACTGCAACGCGTCTATTTCCAACCTCAGCCAACTAATGTGGGATTTGAATGGAGAGCCACTGTTTTACTTCACAACCTTGGATAATGGAAAACTCCATAATACCTCAGCAGCTTCCAGACTGAACCTGAAACTGAACCTGAACCGATCAGACATCCAGCTTTATGCACTCCTCATAGAGAAAGCTAATGAGTCCCACTCAGGAAACTACACCTGTGAGACGGCCACAGGCAAAGGAATATCACAGCAAACATGGGAACTTGTTATTACAGGTAAATCTGTTTATTTTTCTTTTTAATTAAGTTTACAGTCTTTAAAAAAACAGGAATGGAAAATCAGAAACCATAGAATCAATCAATCAATGTAAAGCACTTTCACACAAATATTAACAAAATAAAAAAAGGAAGTTAAGAAAAAATACAGTCAATCCAACCCCACATATAACTCCCCGCCCTTACACCTCCCACTTCTTTAACCAATAGAGGTAAACATTGGGGAACAGGCTGAGCATGGTTGGCATAAATATGTGATTCCTTGGCCCACGCTGAACAAAACGATGTAACATACGACAAAATCGATAGAGGAATGTGGGCGTGGTAAGCTAAAAACCGTTGCAAAAAAAAAAGTGCTGACTGAGCTAAAATAAATAAATAAATAAATAAATACAATTTTTTTCAATGAATTCAGTGACCAAACCAATATATCCTTGTTGACAATATCCAGAGGAAGATTTGAAATCGTTACAGGATGGCGACACGACCCAACGTTTTAAGATTTCACAATTTTCACGTTTAAACATAATATGGGAAAATGAACTTTCTTTCGAGGGATTTTCACGAAATTTCACGCACATGTGACTTTAAAAGACTTTATGACTGGACTGAATCTAAACACTTTTTTATTCATGTTAACACAAACAAACAAAAATAAAAAACCACAACGCTCAGCCTGTAAATTCTCCCCAGTGCAAAAGGGGAAATCACAGAAAAGACAGAACAAACATCAAATGATACAAAAACTAATAAAACTACTACAAATGGACATAATAACCCTCGTAACGCTTATCCCTTGTGCACTTTAACATTGGTAGTGGGGTCATCTAGACCCCACTAGACAGTGCGCTGAACCTTTTTTCTTCAACGATTTGTGATCTTCACTGGTGTCCATGGATTACATGAAATCCTCTCCACCTTTATCTACCTTTGTCATGGTAGGGAAGAACACGTCAATGTGAGGGTGGGGTCATAGGATAGCACAAGGGTTAAAGCAGAATTAAAAACCTAGATTTGGTAAAGTTAACAAAGCAGCTGAACAGAATATGTCAGAATTTTTCTCTCTTGGCAGAGAGAAGTTCTGATGGGCAACAGAATCTGATCCTATATCTCAGTAAATGAAAGGAAATGTTACTTTAAATTTACAGCTTCTGAAACATGGAGAAGTTGAAGTATTTTATTGTATGCATAAATAGATCTACTTTTCTCAAAATTAAGAATAAATAAATAAATAAATAAATAAATAAATAAATAAAGGGCACTTTACCCTTTCCCTAAAAAGCCAAGTTCATTTTGTTTATTTTGAACGTATTTATTGCAAAGCGACGCCCGTCTGGATTTCTCTGCTCTGCAGCCTTTTAGCAAATGCTGAGGAGCGACTTACTGCGTCACCTGTTTGTTCTATGAAATAGTCATTATTTTTGCAAAAGCGATTTTTGAAACACTTTAATCAGAAATTTTTGCCTCTTTCCACAGAGAAGCCTGAAAACTTTCAAACACACATTTATGTCAGACCTGCTGCTGTTTCTGCGTGTGTCCTGCTCATTATAGTTTGTGTGTTTTTTTGGAGACGTTCCTCCAAACAGAAACCAAAGTGAGTCCTATTTCCTTCTTTGTTGCTTCGCAATGTGATTAAAATCCTGAATTCATAAATAAAAGTCTCTGTGTATTTCTGCAAAGAAAGAAAGCCCTCACTGCTAATTAAATAAGCATTCCTGCATGTGGGAACAGTGTGGGACAAAGGTTTTCTACAAAAAGCTTGAGTTGTTCCCCAGCTCTAGTTTAACCTCTTCACGTCATTTGTTGCTATTTTGCAGTTTATTCCAGGAATACATTTAGTTTAGCATCACCTTAAACAAAACAAACAGGAATAGTTCTGTCCTGCAGCAGTCCTGGACTGTAAGGACCAGATCGTTTTTGTAATTCTTCTTTCTTACTGCACTTTTTAGGGAAAATTTGACCACCAGAGTTTTGTTGACCTTTGACCTCGAAAAAAGGCAGCCATCTTTAATGTTCCCAATAACAAAGAAAGAAATCACCTTTACAACTACAAATTTAAACTCCTCCTAAGGATTTTGATCTATCGCATCTTAACTCCTCGAGCATCATTGGGAATCTACTTTGGGAACAATATGGCGTTCCTCTGTTTCTCGCACATTTTTTTAACTGAACATTGTGAAAATGTAGTATTTGCTAAAGCTGAACGAAACGATACATGTATTTGAGGGCTGTGTCCAAATCCAAGGGCTACATTCATTCTGGGCTGAATTAGTTGACTGCTTACGCTCTCCAAATTCAACGACTTCTTCAAATACGGCCAATAGATACAACCGTCTTTTTCTCTATGTCAAGGATTGGTCTGAGGTATCCTTCTATGCTGTTCATATCCCAAGATGCATTGCGGCCAAACCCGGAGATTTTCTAACATGTGAAGCAGGAACCGGAGTTGAAAATAATTACACCTTTAAATGTAAGTAAACACTTTAAAATAATAAGTTAATGGTTTGATCATTAATATAAAGCATTTCAAAGTTATTTTGATCTGAAAATTTTACAATAAAATTGCTTATTATAGCGGTCTCGGCTTATGCGCTAGATCCTGGAGTTGTTCCTCCATTGTTGTTTTATTTTCTTTCTTTATACTTACAAAAATTTTTAAAAGCAGAATTTTATATTTTTTTTAGGGACCATAGAACAGACAGCAGCTTTTGTAAAGCTCTGGGGAGATGATGATCATTTCTTCACTGTTGCCAAATATTCGGCTGCTCTGGCTTAAGGGTAAAAACCACAATTTGTATATTTGAGGTTTCTGTGTTTTGATGAGAAACATATTTTTGAGAGGAATTAACTCCATTAACTATTATATCTCCCTCATTGTTTTGTGTGTTTTTCATGAAGCTGCAGGAGGCATGAGGCCATAAATTCAGTTTCATAAATCTAGACTGCTTTGTAAATAAATGTACATATTTTAAAAGAGATATTTAAAAGAGAGCGAAGTCGAGGCCACAAGAGAGGAGGGAGATTTTTGACCAACTTTAGCCTTTTGGAAAAAATGGTCAACAAATGAAATAACCTATCAATGTTTTTTGAGAAAAAAATAAATGAATAAATCAAGTTTATGTTTGTTATGTTAAATCATGCAATGTTTTCTGAATGCAAATAAAGGAATAAGTCTAAAATAGCAATTGTCATGAATTCATTGTAACACTTTTATTTACAAAGTTGGTCGACATAGATATGGCGCTGCAACTGAGACCCAGGAACTTTCTGGTTGGTGATTGGAAATATCATGCAGGGGGGTCTGCTGAGAAAGTTGCAGGATGCAGCTTTACTGTACATCAACAGGGTTTGCAGAGCTGGCTGTCGATGGCTGCTGCATGACCAAAGATTATTCATAAGTTGATTCTGCAGTACAGAGGTCTTATCTGTTAAAAAAAAAACACAAGAAATCCTTTTTTAGTATAAAGATGTGGTTTTCTGTTTTTATGAGGCTTTAAAAACATGCTCATATTTACAGTGTGCGTAAAAAATATTTGATCCCTCGCTGATTTCATTGGTTTGCCCACCAATAAAGACACGACCATTTGATATTTTTAATAGTAAATGTGTTCTAACATGGAGAGACAGAATATCGAACAAAAATCCAGAAAATAACTTTAAAGAATTTATCTGTATTTCCCTGAGGGGAAAAAGTATTTGATCCCTCTATCCAAAAGGACGTAATACTTGGTGGCAAAGCCTTTGTTTTCACAGCCGTCAGACGTTTCTTGTTGTTAACCTCAAGGTTAGCACATATAACGGGGAATTTTGGCCCACTCTTCTTTGCAGATCCTCTCTAAATCATAAAGGTTGCTGGGCTGTTGCTTGGCAACTTGGACCTTCAGTTCTCCATTGATTTTCAATTGGATTGATTTCCTGAGACTGGCTGGGCCACTCCATGACCTTAATATGGTTCCTCTTGAGCCACTCCTTTGTTGCCTTTGCTGTATGCATTGGGTCATTGTCATGTTGGAAGATCCAGCTACGGCCAATTTTCAGCTTCCTAGAAGAGGGGAGGAGATTGTCTTTTAGAACTGTGCATGGCTCCATCCATCTTCCCACTGATGCGTTGTAGTAGCACTGTGCCCTTGGCAGAGAAACCCCCCCAAAACATGATGTTTCCACCTCCATGTTTGATGGGCACAGTGTTCTGGGATCATAGGCAGCATTTTTCTTCCTCCACACGACAAGTAGAGTTAAGGCCAAATAGTTTGATTTTGGTCTCATCTGACCACAGAACCTTCTTCCCTCACTTTGTGCATCTTTAAGGTGATCATTAGCATACTTCAGGCCTCCCCATGTGCCTTCTTAACCCTTATGCTATCCTATGACCCCACCCTTACATTGACGTGTTCTCCCTACCATGACAAAGGTGGATAAAGGTGGAGAGGATTTCATGTAATCCATGGACACCATTGAAGATCACAAATCATTGAAGAAAAAAGGTTCAGCGCACTGTCTACTGGGTCTAGATGACCCCACTACCAATGTTAAAGTGCCTAGTGTTGGCCTCCCGTCCACACTAGGATAGCACAAGGGTTAAGCTGGGGTATTCGGGCACTGCAAGATTTAAAACCTTTGCAGGGCAAAGTGTTACCAATTGTTTTCATGGTGACTGTGGTCCCTGCTGCCTGATTGCAGACCGCTTTCTCACTGTTCTCATGATCATTGCCACCCCACGCGGTGAAATATTCAGTGGAGCACCAGACCAGACCAAGGTGTATTGATGGTTATATTATAGTTCTTAAATTTCCTCACAATTGCACCAGTGGTTATTACTTTAATACCCAGCATCCTGCTAATGCTTTTGTTGACCAATCCAGACTTCTGCAGGTTAACAATCCTGTCCCTGAGGTCCTGAGCGAGTTCTTCGGTTTTACCCATGTTGGAGGGTTTGGAATCTGATTCTGTGAACAGGTGAACTTCATACAGGTGATTAGTTAGAACACCTAGTTAGTCTTCAATTCAGGTAACAAGTTGATTGGGAGTGTCTAACTGGTATGTGAAAGCCAGAACTCCTAATGCTTTACGAGGGGATCAAATACTTATTTCCCTCAATGAAATACAAATAAAATAAAATAAAGGCTTTAAAGTTATTTTCTGGATTTTCGTTTTGATAGTCTGTCTCTCCGTTTCTGTTTTCTGTTAGAACACATCAGCCATTAAAAGTATGAATTATCATGTCTTTATTAGTGGGCAAACCAACTAAATCAGCAAGGGATCAAATACTTTTTACTCTCACCGTAGGTGGATATGATGTAACAAAACAAAACAATAACAAAATATTTAAATGCAACTTTTACTGAAATCCAATAAGAGGGTAAACATTGTTAGAATTAATTTCTGCAATAAAAAGGTCACATGATAAAATTTACATTTAACACTATTGTCGTCTGATGAATAAAATAATAAAAAATAGTTTCTAGTTATTTTTTTACATTCTCAAAAGAGGGTAGGTACTTATACACAGTCACATTACCTATAATAACTTGTGAGAAGTAAACCAAAAAAATGAGTATTTTTATTAAATCATTTTTAGGTTCTATACAAACCCACCAATTTACTGCAGCAATTGTATATTTTACAACCTGTAATGAAGTTATAAAATACATCTATTCCAGTCCTTCCAACAGGGGTCAGTGTTGCACAGGAAACAGTTCCCATACATACGGGATTTCTGGCATCAACCTGATGGTGAGCATGGTGACTTCTACAATGACATCAACAATGGACCAAAGACAGACAGTGGATGCAAAAACATATTTTCATATTTTTTGGCACAAACGGAACCCCATAGTAGTTGGATTCATCATTGTTGTTGATGCGTTCAACCACAGCTGTGTCATCCGCAAACTTGCCACCGCAGACAGCTGTGGTGACTCTCTGTGCAGTCGTGCGTGATCAAGATGAACAGTGGGGGGTTTAGCACACAACCCTGGAGGAGCTTGTGCTGAGGGTGATCGGGGAGGAGGAGATGTCACGGATCTTCGCAGACTATGGTCTGTCCGTCAGGAAGTCCAAGACCCAGTTGCATGGAGTGGGGCTCTGTCCGAGTGTGTGTATTTGCAGACATGAAAACAACATTTGTATTCATTGAAGTGGGCTGAATGAATGAAGCTGAAGCTTATTCCTTGATTCAGAAGACAAAAAAGAGCTTGTTTGGAGTCTACTTGATCCTCAAGGAAGCACACTGAGTCACCAAACTAAAAACATTGATTGATAACATGGCTATTTTGTAGTTTTATCCTATTTTATTGACTCAGATGAAAGTTTAAGCCTCATTTATCCTTTTTCCTCCATCTTGATGAAAAAGTGAAACTTAAATCTCATGACAAGACTTGCTGAAGCTGATTCATGCGTTTTTAATTTCCTGCAGACTAGACCCCAGTAACATCCTGCAGGCTACTCATCTTAAATCTTCTTCTTTCTCTTTCGCCTTAATCCCAACAGGGGACGTCCGAGGAAGAGTTGCATGGTTAACTTAGCAATGTTTTACACCAGATGCCCTTCCTGATGCAACCCTCTCAAACAATCCGGGCTTGGAAGCGGCACACAGAAGTAGAGAAGGGAACAGGAAGCAGCCCGGATTCGAACTCTGGTCTCGTGGACGGAAGGTGCCACAAATCAGCACGAGCTAAACCAGCTCCACTAGGGTACTCGTCTTAAATAAACTGTTAAAAAACTGCAGCTTTTACTGTCATCGTACCAGGACCAGAACTGACCACATCACTCCTACTATCAAGTTAAATATAGATTTATTTTAAAGTGTTGCTGTTGGTTTATCACATAATATATCGTATAACGTGAGACACAAATTCCTGTCAGATAAATTGGTGGTACACAAATCCAGCAGAGTTCGAACATCTGCAGGAACCAATCAGCTGATGGAACTGGAAGAACCAAACAGAGTGAAGCTGCTTTCAGCTTTTGAGTTCAGCGGCTGGACTCAGATGTTCTCCTGTGGTTTCTAGTCTAAATGTAAAACTTTTCTGCAGGCTTTGGTTAAAATCCTGCAGTTACAGCTTCATTCAATGTACGTTGAGGAGTTTTAATTACATTTTAGCTTTTCCTCACTGTGACAAGGTAACAGTAAGGGGAGGCTATACAGTGCAGTGAAGCAAGAAATGTGCTTGAGAAAAAGAAAAAGCTATTATAAAGATAAATACTGAATGGACTGAGCAGAAATTAAAGACCCACTCCAATGAAAACCATGTTCTTGGTGTTTTTTGCATTTTATTGTGACATTTTCATAATGATGGAGGACATGTAATACGAAAATTAAGGTTAAAATTGCATTTCTGACTATTTCTTACCATTACTTAGAGGTTGCAGCAGTGACAAATGGGCTACAACCGGTTTGCCACAATCCAGCATAAAAACGCTCCGCTTCATTTTGTTACATCCACCCACAGATAAATAGATTCATGTACGTCCTGGTTTTCCTTGTCTGAGCAGGCATCTGTACGACTGGATAGCTCTGATATTGCTTGCCATTTTTGTTGCACCGCTAATGTTAGGTTGGGGTTGGGAGGGGCTGTAAGCTAAAAAGAGAGTGTACACAAAGGGATGATGGGAAGTGTGGGTAGGCTAACTCTGCATGAACAGCCCCACCCAAAACTCCGAGGCACATTCCTGATGAACTGCTGTTGCTGCTATGCTAAAGGGGATTTACCTTCATCCCTTGTGCTGTCCTAGGTACTTTAACATTGGGAGTTGGGTCATCTAGACCCACTAGACAGTGCGCTGAACCTTTTTCCTTCAATGATTTGTGATCTTCACTGGTGTCCATGGATTTCATGAAATCCTCTCCACCTTTATCCACCTTTGTCATGGTAGGGAGAACACGTCAATGTAAGGGTGGGGTCATAGGATAGCACAAGGGTTAAAGAAATCTCCACCAAAACCAGCAATGATGGAGGAACGTCCTGGTGTTTACAGCTGAAACACATTTTTCACAAAGACAGAAAAACGTGTATAAGTGGTGTCATGTCACCCATTTGTTGGCTTTTGTTTTTACCATTTTATTGAAATATACAATATAAAAATGTTCAAACAGCTACAGTACAATAATATTCTTTATTGAAATGATTAACTGAATTTATTATGTATTGTGCTTTTTGTCAATTACACTCTTTAGTGGGTTGTTGGACAGTCTGTCCAGTTTTCTTTTTCAATCTTCTGTATGAAAAATATAAAAAAAAAACACTGGAAATATTTATCATTTCAATTTAGCACTTTAAGGTTGTTAAGTTCCCCTCACAGGACTGCAGGTTTGTTGAATTCTGCTTTGAAGCTGCTCTACATTGAGGTGAAGGTGGGCTGTCTCACTGGTTTAACTTGTGTAACACTTTTTTGTTTCCCCTTTTATGTTTGAACACTCTGAGTTTAGGAAATTTGAGCAGTAGAGTCAAAGTCTTTCATTCAGCTGAAAGTGGGACGCCGATCTTTTGTTTAACCAAAGGTTGGTTCCAACAAGACAAAAACACACTTCCAGGCAGAGTGTAGGTACTTGTTCCAGAAATGCAATACTTTGACACACCTCAGGTCTGACATCCAAGTATCTCATTTCTGGTCTAAAAAAACTTCTACACACTTGAAAAAACAACAACTTTTTCCTCACAGGTGTAGCCAGAATGACTTGTCTGCTGAGAAACAACTTTACCTTAAATTGACTTCCAAGAAAAAAAATGTGAAAAAAGGAAAAACTCTTTTCATGACTAAGTTTTGTAAATATAACATTCCGAAACCACTGGTGACCGAGTATCTGAAGTGCAATCTGCAAGAGTCTGTTGATGGAGAAATCGTTTTTATTAAGTCATGCATTGTCATAGTCGTGTAAAATGAGAATGAGGGCTAAACTAAAGCATTTGATAAGATTTCCTTCAACCACTGTATAACCTTTCACTGTACATTTCCAGGCAGCAGTTTCATCAGTACTGCAGTACTGAGTCTTATAAATTACCTTACAGTATTCTACAAGTACCATGCATCACTGTAAATGTACAGTTAATTCTTTCAGTGTTGTTCCTTACTGTTTTTTGTTATAAGTTAGTATTTTGACCATCGGCCAGAATTTACGGGGGACTCCCTGATACAGTGAAAACATTTCTGAAACTAACATTATACAAAATTCTGTCTGAAATATATCAAACTTGCCCCTTTCACCCTTTCGTGGGTGGTTTCTCACTCAAGCTCGGGTCCTCTACCAGAGGCCTGGGAGCTTGAGGGTTCTGCGCAGCATCTTAGCTGTTCCTAGCACTGCGCTTTTCTGGACTGAGATGTCTGAGATCTTTCCAGGTATCTGTTGTAACCACCTCTCCAGCATGGGGGTTACTGCCCCGAGTGCTCCAATTACCACAGGCACCACCGTCACCTTCACTTTCCAGGCTTTCTCCAGTTCTTCTCTGAGTCCCTGGTATTTCTCCAGTTTCTCATGTTCCTTCTTCCTGATGTTCCCATCGCTTGGCACTGCCACATCCACCACAACGGCTTTCCTCTGTTCTTTGTCCACCACCACGATGTCTGGTTGGTTCGCCATTACCATCCTATCAGTCTGGATCTGGAAGTCCCACAGGATCTTTGCCCTTTCATTCTCCACCACCTTCGGGGGTGTTTCCCATTTTGACCTTGGGGTTTCCAGTCCATATTCTGCACACATGTTCCTGTATATGATTCCAGCCACTTGATTGTGGGGCTCCATGTATGCTTTACCTGCCAGCATCTTCCACCCTGCAGTCATGCGCTGGATTGTTTCAGGCGCCTCTTTGCACAGCCTACACCTTGGGTTTTGTCTGGTGTGGAAGATCTGAGCCTCTATTACTCTGGTGCTCAGGGCTTGTTCAAAATTCTGTCTAAAATATATACATATAAAGGTTCAGCGCACTGTCTTGTAGGGTCTAGATGACTGTAGTCCCAATGTTAAAGTGCCTAGGATACCACAAGGGTTAAAACTCTTGTGGATAAAGGACGTTCAAGATGGGTCTCAGAGACACTTGTGGGTTTTGTAACAGCAATACAGATAATTATCTTCATGCACTGTGGCTCTGCACGTCAGTCTCATGGTTTTGGCAAAAAGTGTGTGTAGATCTGTCAACTTGGTTTGACATTCCTATCACAGCTTCGTGGGCAGATGGGGGCTCAGGACTCCTGGGCGGTGGCGGGCCTCTTGTCTGGGCGGCGGTGTAGGTCTCGAGCAGTCAAGGCATTGGCTATGGGCCCGGAAGGGGGCTCCGGCTCTCTGAGCTCTCTGTTCCTCCTACTCCTCGGCCGGGGGTCTGCCGGATCTGGGCCTCCGTCTCCGTGGTGGGGGTCTGCTGCGTGTGAGGGTGGTTGCTCCCTGGTCTTTGTCTGACGGTGGGGGTCTTGGATGCTTGAATCGGCCGGGCTGCTGTGCTGTCTGCCCCTAGCTCTGGGGTGTGGTATGCCGGGCCTCCTGCCTTTACTGGAGCATTCAGTGTGATCAAGGTACACTTTGAGAAACACACATTCTTTCAAACCACCTGCTTGTTCACTTTTGCACAACTATGGGCATGGGTATTGTTTATGTACATTTTTGTTTTTGTACATTTTTTGTAAACTACAGGCTACAGTGTTACTACAGTGTTACACTTTGTGTGCAGTTTTGTGAGATAAATCTTTCATCATTAATGTATGAATATACTTGTAAAAAGCTGTGTGCATGAACCTCTTATGGCTCTAACAAAACACATCCGCTTACAGAGTGTGTTGTGTTGAAGGCCTACGCTACTGTTCAAACCCCCTGACCTCTGCATTCCTACGACTCATCCCCCCTATGAGCACTGTTTGGAGATGCGCTACTATGAAGTGTCCACCACCCTCCCACCCACTGAGCCCCATGTAACTGCGTTGTCGTCTGAATAATGTGCTTTTGTGTTAAATAGTGTCGTTTTTCAATTCAATTCAATTCAATGTTATTTGTATAGCCCAAAATCACAACAACAGTCGTCTCGGTGGGCTTTGAAGTATAAATGTAAATAAATATAATTCTCATAAATAAAGTTTAGCCTCAAATACAAAACGGTTTTATAAAAATAATCACTCTGTTTGTCTGAAGATACATAAACCCTTTTTTAAAGTTAAAATCTGTCCAACACAAATCTGATCTGCCTCCTCAGCTGCTGGACATGAGAAGTAAAAAAAGAAAAAGACTTTACAAGGGCGGGGTAAAGCAACTACAAAGAATTGAAAAGGTTTCCAGAATGTTCTTGAGCAGTGGATTTTTAAATAACGTTGCAGACCCCCCCGTAATGCTCAGTTGTTTACAGTAAGTTCCTGGGAATTCCATTATTTTTCTTATTTTTGTTGCTGTTGCTTTTCCTACATTACATTGAAATTTACAGCACGGCTGTGCTTCAGGGTTATATTTATTATATTTTTGAGATTTATTAATTTAAGTGGATTAAAAAAAAACCTTCTGTTATGAAATCTATTGATGTTAAGCTTGATTCTGGTGAAATGTGTGTCATGGTTTGATAAGACCATTTGTCCACCTCTTTGAGTCTGTTGCTGACCTCTATTCTGTTTTCTTTTTTCTGTTTTGTTTTCCAGATGTGCTGGATAACTGGCAGTGACTCCAAACACACCTGCAAGCCATCCATTTTATTTAATACTGAATTTGCCAGGCCTTATCTGTCAGATCATCTCTAGTGGTTCTGAGCCCACATGTTATAAGACCTAAGGGGTAATGCTTCCCTCCCATATCCACCGAAAAGGAGAGATATGGAAAAAAATAATGTCTGTGTCTGAATTCCCACCCTAACCCCTAACTACTAAAAAACTATACAGGTACTATATAGTGCCCTGGATTTTAAAAGCAATTCAGACACCATCACTACTTTATTTTTTTTAAACGGCAAATATGACGTCATCGACTTCAAAAAGTGAAAATCTAATTGATATGAACCTTTTGCGACCCCAACAGCGACCTTTTATGAATCCATTGAGCTCTGAAGAAGAAAACGTTGATGGTTTATAGAAAAAACACATTTAAAATACATTTCCTTTTGCAAAAATTGTGCTAACACAATTCATTGTGGTCTATATTCGCCAATCTAGTGTGCATCGATGCACACTGTTTTTTTGCAGACTTCTGGGAAATTTCTAGGGCTCTTGATTTTGTAATTGTAGATTTGGACAGCACTTCAAACTGGTGAACGTCCTATATAGTGCACTAAGTGGTGAGTAGGGAAAGAATTCAGACACAGTGTCTTTAAATTCGGATGTTTCTACCTTACGATGATGTCATCACTAGTCGCCTGTCACCTACGTTGGCACACAGAAAAGTGCTCAGAAAATACGTAACATCAGTTTTATAACTTTAAAAAGTCATGCAAAAACAAAATTCTTAAATTTAAATGTAAACTTCTGTGCTTCAGAGGTCCCCAATGTGAAGAAATTTTTCTCCTCTGCGCCACAAGCGTGACTCCAATCACCTTACCAGCAGAGGAATAGCCAACTCCAAGTTGCTACAGCTCCTCCTTTAAAAAAAAGAGAACCATTTGGTGGTTTGACTCCCAATCCAACCCCTTTATGCTAAGTGTCAAGCAGGGAGGCATTGGGCCCCATTTTTAAAGTTTTTGGTTTGACTCAACCATCGATTTGAACTCGCAAGCTTTCTGTCACAGGGCAGACACTATACTGACAGGGCAACTCATTCTTGGTCCTTGAGATCTACCACCCTGCCTGTTTTTCCAGCTTTCTCTGATCTGCTTGCTGCTGAACACCTGGAGGTGTGATTGTTTAATCAGAATGGAGACTTCTGATCAGCAGCTAGCAGGGCTTGGAGATCTGGAAAACAGTCAGGGTGGTAGATCTTGAGGACCAGGAATGAGCACTCCTGTGTTTGAAAAGCATACTTGTGATTTATTTAAGGTATTGTGAATGAGAAAGCCGGTCAGGTATCATGCTGCTTTCTGCAAAAAGAAGTAAAGTGACTTTGTAAATGTATGTGCTAGCATTGTCAGCACCAAAAGAAACTTATCTGACTTGAATTTTATCAGCTGCGAAAAGTGAGGGTGAGAAAAAAACAATGTGTTCTGAACCATATGCATGTCTGTGGTTAATGTTGTGAAGCTGAACGGTGGAGGAGGCTTCCTCCTGAGGTCTACACAACATGATTTCCGTTTCTGTCATGAACATTTACTCATGTAACCACTGACTTCTCATGATCATGCTCCCAACAAAGATGCCATTGTGAAAAAGAAAAGGAAAAACGACACCCAGCATTGACACAAGCTTTGGGAGTCAAACATCCTTGGTGACCTTTCACTTTAAGGCGTGACGGTTTCAGGTAAACTTGAAGTCACACTAAACATTTCTTATGCAATTCTTCAGTTTCTTTCATTTTGAGTTGCAGCTTTGTAGTTGCAGTGAATTGTGTCACTCAGTCCTCTGCAGCAAACTTTCCTTTCATTTAAGTTCTTCCTATCCTACAGAATCTATAGCATTAAACAGCACAGACTGTATTCATTCTGCAAAATCTATGCATTAATAAAAAAAAAAACACTTTGAAGCAAAGTTTAGCATGAACAACTTTAAGTTAGAATATTTATTGGAAAGGTAAAAAAAACTGGTTGGGCCAAAAAAAGGCTTAGGAAGCAGAGGACTTTAGGCTCTATGCTCAGTGCGTTTAGATGTACACAAGACTGTTTAGTGCATTTCTTATTGTGGCTTCAAACCACTAAATTCTGCTCTCACTTCCTGTGGAAAGCATTTGTGCTGTGTGTGGGCTCTTGCCCATCTTAGCACTTCACACATTGTGACACTTGTTGATGACAGAGGATGATGTCTTCATCTACTTTAGACATATAAGACACATTCACCTGTTTCTCCAGCTGCATTAAGCTGATTTCAGAGACGTGGAAGAGAAAAACGCAGAGCAGCTGATGATACACACTTCAGGTAAGTGACCAACAGCCAACCATATTCAGCACTGAAGCATGCGATTGTCTTTAGGCGTCACTGTTTCTTTGGTGGCTTTATAAAATGGTTTTAATTCCATTTTGGTGTTTGACTGTAATCGTTCTCTTCAAGTGTAAACTAAGGGCAGGGATGCCAGGTTAGTTAAGTCTGTTTAATTAAAGTTTATTATTATCCTATTGAATTGTATGTATACCTTACAATTACCGGTACGAAGCCCATTGAGACGACTGTGAATTTGGGCTATAAAAATAAAATGGAATTGAATTAAACGAACGTGATCATATTGAAGAGGTTTTAACATGCAAACTAACACAATTTGAACAATTTCTCTGTGTTTTAGGGTGAAATGTTGCGTTTCTCCAGGAATGTGGGTCTCAGTGGAGCAATGATTTGCTACATCACCTGGACTTTCTGTAATGCAGGTAACTTAAGCGCTTTTTTTTGGGTACTTGTTCCAGTAAAAAAAAGGGGCACATCTGATTTTCAAGCTTCAAATACAAAATAAAAGTTTAAAAAATAAAAGGAACAGGTTGTGTCTGAATTCCTTCACTACTTAGTGTGCTGTATAGTGCGTTTGCCAAATCAATGGCACTGGATAGTCCCACACCATAATGTTTTTTTTAGTATTTTAGAGAAAATTCTGACATAGTCAAAAGAAAAGGCATTTTATTAAGAAGAAAACTGAAAATCGTGTGTAAAAAGCAGCTTTTTTTTATTGTTCGCTACTAAATCAACACAGTTTTTCTGCTTTGTGCAGATAAGATGACCCCAATCACCATTTGGGTCATCCAATCTGTCTCTCAATCATTTGGTTTGTAAAAAAAAGAAAAACAAGCAGCCACAAGACTTTCGGTCACCCGCTAAAACTGTTGCAACACAATGACATATTTTAGTCATCAAATAACACAAAGTTTTGTGGGAAAAAAACAAGTCATCTGGGCTTGTTTTTTTTAAGTTGAAGACTTGATGAAACATCTTCAACTTAAAAAAAAAACATAAATGTCTTTGGAACCATCCTAAATAAATAAGTACTTACAGATTTAGTTGTGCAAATATTTAAGACGTCAAATGAAAAGATTTGCCACTTTTTTTTGTGCCTCTTTTAATAAATTCATTGATTAGTTGTTACTAAACATCCGCAACTGGTGGTAGAGTCAAAAGGGACTCGAACAAATCACAAAAACCGTGTTTGTTTTCTGATTAAACAAAAGTGAGACTTTAGAGAAAGTGGAAGTTTGACAAACTCACTCAAAAAATACGTTCTACTTAATTTAAACATTTAAAAGACCAAGTTAGTTTGATCCTCGGCAAGCTTTTTATCACCAGCAAAAAAAAAAAAAAAAGGTGAGAGACAACAAAACCTCTGCAGAGATGTCTGGCTGCACACGTGGAACAAGACAGTGGGCATGGCTTCCTCTTTAAGAAACCACCTTACAAATGATGGAAAATAAATGTTCTTTACATGATGGCTGGTAACCAAGAGATGATATCAATGAATATTATAGGAGTTTGAATCCACCCCCCTTTGTTCACTAAAGTATTCTGACAATTTCTAAGTCCTCTAATCTGATTCGCTTCCAGTTTCACTTCTACAAATGAACGATAAATGTAAAAATGTTGTCATTCTGGAACTTGCTGTACTTTTTTAATCAGTTAGGAAGCTGAGCAGACAAATGATAGGAAACGATGGAGAACAACAGTTTGTCTTTATGAGCTTAGATAACGGAAACCTGCACAAAACCCCAGCAGCTTCCAGGATGAAGCTGAACACCCCCCCCCATCAGCTCTAACACCACCATGGCTAACACCATAACCAATCTTTTAATCAAGATGGGTGCTTTGCAGTGTCATTAAGTTAAATCAATGTTTAATTGCAGTCTGTACAGAAACAAAAGCAACATCAAAGAGTACTGCGTATTTAAATTATTTTTTTATCAGACACTGGTTTGTTTTGTAATGGAAAACGTACGTTTTCCATTACAAAACAAACCAGTGTCTGATAAAAAATAATTTAAATACGCAGTATAATTTTATAGACACAATGAACCTCTTTGAATCAAGGTCAAAGAGTACCTAAAGAGGCTTTGTCACCAAAGACAAAAACAACTGCACACAAAGGCATGCAACATTTTCTAACAAATCTCACTTTTGTTGTTGTTGTTTTTTTCTTTTTTGATCAGAAGATTGCAGGTTTGATTTCCGCCTTCAGCGGCCATGTGTCTTAGTGTCCTCGAACAAGACGCTGAACCCCCGTTGCCTCTGGTTATAGGTTGGTGCCAGTGTTGAGCAGCGGAGCCGCCATCAGTGTGTGAATGTGTGTGTGCATGTTATATTAAAATGTTATTTTTGAGTCAATTAATGCTGTTACATTTTAAAAACAAAAACCTTTCTGTTAATCAATTTTAATTGTCAAATGAGATATTTCTAATTGAATTTTGCTAGATAATTTTAGTAGAGAACTTTTCCATAGTAAAATGTCAAATACAATATCCTTTATCATTTTAATTAAGTGACAGAATGAGCGGGGTTGAATAAGAAAGGGAAAAAAGACATTTGGCGGATTGCTTTTTCGTTTTAAATGAGTCAAGGAGTGAGGCTTTATTTTGAAAATGAAAAAGCATTTCTGGTGTTGACTTCTATCTTTAATTATGTAACAAAAATGCTTCCATACATTTCTTCCCCCCCTCATACATTTCATTTGGAAGCACAGTACAAATATATCAACTGTTAAACAAAATACTTCAGCAGAAATTCTCTTTTAGGGTTGCAGCGTAAGCGGTTGGTGTCGTGGCAAATGCAGAGCCTCTGCTCCCTGTGTGAAGAGCGGTTAATTAGATCATCTATTCCACCGGAATCATTTTAAACTACATCATGTGGGTGTGAGTGTGTGTGTGGATGGGTGTGGGTGGGTGTGGGGGTTGAAAGTCAAGCCTAAGATTTGACAGCTGCTTTGACTGTAGTAGCCTCACTTTTTGAAGGTTTCTGTACACTGTTATGGTCTGACTTCAGGGTCAACTAACTGGACACCAACCCTGCTCCGGGTGGCAGGGGGTCAGGGGGTTGGGCAGGTCGGTCAGTGATGAAAGGGTCGTCAGTTCAATCAGCCAACCGTCGTTGTGTCCTTGGGGAAGACACTTCCCCCTCCCTGCCTGTGGATGTACCGATGGTCAGAGGGGCCGTAAGCATGAACTGGCAGCTCTGCCTCTGGCCAGCTGTGGCTGTGGTCAAAAACGTATTGTGGTCAAAAGTGATTGAGAAGTGAATCAAATCAAATCAAATCAAACCTTATTTATAAAGCACTTTTCATATAAAAATATAACACAAAGTGCTTTACATTAAAACACAACAAAATGTAAAAACAGGCATTGACGATTTAAAAATAAATAAAATAAAAATAAATAAATAAATAGGGCCCCCCTTTCCCTGTACCTAGCCCCCCACTGCTCTCACACCTCCCACCCCCTAAGTGATGGCAAAGGACAATAAGAAATAGGCTGAGCACAAAAACAGAAATGAATAATGGACACATTGTAAGCGCTCTGAGTGCCTGGAAAAGCACAGAAAAGTCCAACCCACTATGTTTAGCTTTCTTTCTATAGTAAAAACAATGAGGACATTGTCCCTTTAGCATCTGTTTGTCTGATGTGCGAATCAATTTCCTCTCCGTAGTAGTGAGGCTGCTTCATTGTTACAGGACACAAGCCAAATCCTTGTCTTTTGTTGTGCTGCTGGCACGATTTGCATCTTACGGTTTTATATTTTCAAAAAGCAGCCAGATCATGTCCGGCTCTCAGTCTAATCTCCTTTTTAGAACCTTTTTCTAGCTGCTATTTTTACCTTTCCCAGAATGATGAGTGGAACTTTTTTTTCTGTTAATCATAGGTGACAAATATGAGATATTAATAAACTGTTGTCATAGGGGCTGGATGGCTCAGTTGGCTGCGTCTGTCGCATAGGAGACCAGGGTTTGTTTTTCAGGGGGCGTGATGAACTGAATCCAGGGTTTCTAATTGGATAATTCTTTACACTGCTGCCTATGCAGCCTCAATGGGTTTGGGCATCCTGTGTTGGTCTTCAGCTCAGATAAAACACGGGCTCGGGTCAGGGAGGGGCGTCCGGCGTAAAATGCTCTGCCAAACCGAATGTGCAGGTCAGTGAAAGCTGATCCACGGCTGCAACCGATGAAGGACGAGCCGAGAAATGAACAACAACAATAATAGTAATCATAATTATTTAAAAAAACTTTACCACACATGCAAATAGAAACAAAAGACACAGTCTATAAAGTCAATTACAAATTCAAATTCAAAACAAGGCTGATGGAGGTGATGGTAACATAAGGAAGTGTGAAACATTTAATAGTTAAGCTATAAAGAAACAATCATCTTTTGATCTATTGAAAAATCATTAACAGTGTGCTTGTGATCATGCCGTTTTTAGCCAAAGAAAAAAATTGAAAAACTTGTGTTGTTTTCCAGGACATCGTTTCTGCAGAGCAGCAGAAGTTCATTAGACATTTGCTTGTTTGGAGTTATGAGCAAGACTGTTGCCGTGGAGCAAGCCCACCCCCACTTCCTGTCACCCATCTGTTGACATGATCTACCAGTAGCTTATAGCTCACTAAGATTTGGGGCCCATGTATTAAATCTGGACCTGAGGACTCTTGAAGGATTATGAGCTAAAAACAGTTCTGAGACTTAAAAAACAAAGGTCAAAGTCTAATGAGACTTTTATAAAATAAAAAAACTGTAAAATCCTAAAGCTGACTTAACTTGCAAGTAAAGGTTCATTTTAGGAAATGTTTCCTTTGGACAACTGTATAGTTTTTAATTGAGCTTTAATTTAATTATTTGCTTTGTTTGCTAAACTCTCCTGTTCTCACTTTTTCACAGATGTGACAAAAACCTCAGGAACTGTTGGCAGCACAGTGACCCTGAAGTGCAACGCGTCTATTTCCAACCTTAGCCAACTAATGTGGGATTTGAATGGAGAGCAACTGTTTGTCTACACGACCTTGGATAATGGAAAACTCCATAATACCTCAGCAGCTTCCAGACTGAACCTGAAACTGAACCTGAACCGATCAGACATCCAGCTTTATGCACTCGTCATAGAGAAAGCTAATGAGTCCCACCCAGGAAACTACACCTGTGAGACAACCACAGACAAAGGATTATCACAGCAAACATGGGAACTTGTTATTACAGGTGAATCTATTTTATTTATATTAGGTTTACAGTCCTTAAAACAACTGGAATAGAAAGTCAGAAACCATAGAATCAATCAATCGATTCAATCAATCAATGTAAAGCACTTTTTATACTTGGCAACACAAAGTGTACACAAATATAAACAATGTAAAACAAGGAAGTTATAACTCCCCACCCTCACACCTCCCACTTCTTTACCCAAAGAGGTTTATTGGGCAACAGGCTGAGCATGGAAAAAAGCTATAGGTGGAAACACCAAGAGTGAGGGCCTCCTTCTCTGGAGGAATCTGCATATGTAGGCAAGTGCAGCATCGTAAGGTTCTGTGACCACATCACAGCCGAGATGCAGGTCAGCCGACCCAGAGGGGGAGGATCCAAGCCCCGGAAATAAAAATGACCAGAAATAAAATATAGAAAACATTTGTCTGGAAAAGACCTTTTCGTCATCACATGGATTCATATGAATTGAAATAATTCAACGCTCACTGCAAATGTCTAGACTTAAATCATGTGAGCAGGAAATAAACACCAATATGTCATCATATTTTGATCTTAGAAACAAATACATTTCTTCTCGTTTTGCCCTTAAGGCTCTGAAGTAGCCACAGGTTTACCCACCCGACGTATTTTAGCCAATCACAATCGAGAAACAGTAAACAAAGTTCTTAGAAAAATATGATGGACTTTATGACTGGACAGACTTTGAACACATTTGTTGACTCTTGTTGACACTTTAATGTGGCATCAAATTTGACCATTTTTAGAAAAATGGAAAATTAAAAGCAACAGTATTGTTGCATCAAACTGCACTGATTCTGCAAAACAAACAAACAAAAAACCACAACGTTCAGTCTGTTACTTCTCTACACTGCAAAAAGGGAAGTCACTGCAAAAGAAAAGACGGAACAATATTCAAATGCTGCAAAAGCATGAAAATAATACAAATGGACATAATAACCCTTGTAGTGCTGAAAGTTAAATTAAAAACCTAGATTTGGTAAAGTTAACAAAGCAGCTGATCAAAAAATGTCAGAATTTTTCTCTTTTAGCAGAGAGAAGTTCATGTCCTGATGGGCAACAAAATCTGATCCTATATCTCAGTAAATGAAAGAAAATTTGACTTGATCAAACTCTGCCTGTGTGTTTCTGATGTCTGAACGTGTTTGGATTCTACTGAAACCCATGTCATTATGGGATGAATTTGTTCTAAAGTTCAGTTCAATTTAATTTCTAGCTTCTGAGACATGGAGAAGTTGGATTTTTGAAACAACCCTTTAATCAGAAATTCTTAATGCATTTTCCCTCTTTCCACAGAGAAGCCTGAAAACTTTCAAAAATACATTTATGTCATAGCTGCTGCTGCTGTTACTGCGTGCGTCCTGCTTGTTATAGTTTGTGTGGTTTTTTGGATTCGTTTCTCCAAACAGAAACCAAAGTGAGTCCTGTTTCATTCTTTATATCTTCGCAATGTGATTAAAATCCTGGATTATTAACAAGATATTCACTTTTTTCTTGTTGCAGAAGGATCATTCGCTCTTTAAGACCAAAAAAGGTACCCCTAAATTCTGCATCATAAGTATTTTTATGTCTACAGAAATAAAAGGCTCTGTGTATTTATGCAAAGGAAGAAAGCCCTCACTGCTGAGTAAATAAGCATTTCTACATTCCTGCATGTGGGACAAAGATTTTTCCACAAAAAGCTTGAGTTGTTCCCCAGCTCTAGTTTAACCTCTTCAAGTCATTTGTTGCTATTTTCTAATTCACTCCAGGATTACATTTAATTTAGCATCACCTTAAACCAAACAAATAGGAATAGTTCTGTCCTGCAGCAGTCCTGGACTGTAAGGACCAGATCGTTTTTGTAATTCTTCTTTTAGGGAAAATGTGACCACTGCCACATGCTCAAAAACTCACCAAAATTTGATCGCACCTGGTGAAAATGAACAAAGGCCATAATGAGCCACCCTCTGCTCAAAATATTTGATTTGAACTGATTTGAGGAAAAATGGACCAACTACTATGGATCCATATGGGAAAAAAAGAAAAAAAAAGTATTTTTAAAATTTCAAAAGTTTCTATTCAGAAACCAAATATTCTTCAAACAGAGACTGACAGTGTAAATGTTGGTTCTGATGATTTGTTTTTCTCTTGTTTTTTCTTCAGCAACAAGCAGAAGAAGTCTATGAAAACTGCTTGGAAATTGACCGTTATCATCAGCGTAACCATCGACTATCAACCATGAACACCGTTTCATAAACCTAAACTGCTTTGTTAATAAATGTACATATTTCAAAGAATGGGATATTTTCTTACATGTTTAGTCTCTTTGCTTTGCTGGTAAATAACTAAATAACAAACTATTATTTTGTTTTTGTGTGTGAAGGTTGTTACTGATAAAATTGAGAAAATGTTTTTCTTTTGTTAAATGGGAGAATGGAAACTCAATGGAACAGAAAGCCACTGAGTTTTAACCTTTAGTAAACCCTAAAGCAGACTGGTTCTAAATGCAGGCTTCATACTGGACTGAAAACATTCTTAGGACGGCAGGAAAAGGCCTACATGGTGGAAGTCTCCCACAGCATCTGTTTCATGTTACCCAGGATCCCCCCAGGCCTCAGAGGTGTTTATGTACCGGCATGTTCAAGGTGGCACAGCTGAAATCTGCTAAATCAGCTAAAAGAAAAGTACAGAACAGGAATCTGCAACCTGAGGCTCCAGAGCCACATGCAGCTCTTTTGTGGCTCTCGGCTGTGTTAAGAATGCAAATAATTTCAATAAGAAATATTTCTTTTGCTGTTTTGGTTAATTTGCTTTAGTTAATAAAGTTTTGTCATTTATAGTTAGATTTTTAACATGGCAGATAACCAATTGATTGTCAGAGGAGTTTTTTTTTATTACAATAAGCTTTAAGCACATAAAGATATTATAAATAAAAAAGGGATTCTACATCAATGTTGTGATGTTTATATTTGATAGTAAAAGGAGAAAAATTATGAAGGCACAAAAAAAGTCATAATGATAGAGAAGTCCATGTCTGATTTGGCTTTCTGTTCAAATATCTGCTGCAGCAGGTGGATCAGATTTAAAACAGGAAGTATTTTATTTTGAAAGGAATGTGCATGTGCTGTTGTGTAAACAAAAATAAATTAAAATTGTTAGAAAGAAATGAATACAACTTTTCAAATTCAATTATTGTGAATAATTAAAGTTTAAGATTATATAAATGAATGGTTCAATGGCAACAAAACCATATAAAGTGTATTTTTCTAAACAGCAAAGTGCAACTTTGTGGCTCTTGCTGGTTTAGACCTAATGTGTCTTTTAGCATTAAAAGTTGCAGATGCATTTGATTATAGGTTAATAGTTTGAAGTGTGTCGTTATGGAACTAAACGGCAACAGTGCTCATGCGATTAATGACACACTTTGATGTAAATGGTGTTTTTGGTGGTTTTAACATGTTTTTGTGGAACTTTTCTAATGGAGGACATATATAAAGAGAATTGACATTAAAATGGCATTTCTGAGTATTTATTTATTCAAATAGCTTTTAATCAGGTGCAGATTAAAAAAATGGACGTTTAAAAGGCTTATATTGAAATAAAATAGCTCCCTGCTCCGCTCTATTCTGATGTATCCACTTGTAGACAAACAGATCTGTGTACGTCTTTGTTTTCATCAACTAGCTGAAGCTAGTGTGTGTGTGTGTGTGTGGGGGGGGGGGGCGCATAAACAGAGCAAGGGTGATGGGAAGGGGGGCTCACGGTTGCTCTGCTACAACTCAGAGGGGAATTTTCTAATGAACTCCTGCTGTTCTGCAGAAACTGTCTTAGAAAAACGACACAGGTTTTTAGATTTAGCCTAAAATGGCATAATCACATTGCAAAGGCTACTGGGAAAACTATTAAAATAGATCAAAGGACGATCGAGGTGGGACTTTAAGGCAGGGCAGCATGGAAGATTAGCAGGACAGTGTTCCCCTGAGGACCACGGTTTAGATACCCTGTTCTGGAAATGATTAATTTGTTTGGGAGTGTCTGCACTCTCCTTTTGTAAACACAATACATGCTGTGTTACTCATATTAAAAGTATGTGCACATTTTCTGCATTACACTAAAATTCTTTTTAAAAAAATGATGTTCAGAATGCTCTCCTGCTCCCACGGACTTAACAGCAGTCGTCCCTGCTGATCTGGCCTCAATCCGCTGCCAAGTAGTTCACTGCATCTGACTGTATCTCTCTGTACACTCAGAGAGAAAACAAGATGTATTTGTAATTCAGTGTTATCATTTTGCATTTCTCACCTCAAATACGAAGAGTTTTTGGAGTGAAACCAGAGATTTCTTCTGTCCCGAGACGTTTCCGTATGACTGGCGTTCACATGGAACCTCTTCCACTCTCAGCTTCATGGAGTTGTGATCTGTTCACCCGTTTTATCAACAAGACTCTAAACTTTCACCTTAAAGCAGTTTGGTACAGACATGCCAAAACAGAACTAAGAGTGACTACACTGACTGCAGGGGTGTTCTTCAAAAATATCAGTTTTATTAAAATTTAAGATGTTATAAAAATCCACAAAGATCTCACATAAAACTAACATGACCGAGTTGAAGTAAGATGTTATAAAAAAAATAGAAATCATTACAGTGAAATAAACACATTTTTAAAAGTCAGAATTTATAAAGTAGTACAGATAAAAGTAGAACAATGAGGTTTTTGGTAATTGAATCTAATGGTCCATAACAAATCTTTATTCTTTTATGTACAATAAACAACTATAGGTTAAGATCCAACATGTAAAAAAACTTAAAATACATATTTTTGCATGAGGCGTCATTTTTCTCTACTATTTTGTTATTTCATGATCATAAAATTTTAATGAACAGCAAAAATTATACAACTAATTGTTATGGATCATTTGTTACAATTAAAAGAATCATCACCAGTTTATATTAATTGTGATTTTAAAATTCTATTTGATTTACAGCTTAGGCAAAAAGAAAAAATGTTTACAACCGATGGAAAAAACTTTCAAAACATCAAAAATAAATCTTAGTCAATGTGGCAAACGGTACAAACAAAGGTTTAACTGCATCCATCTAAACCGAGGTAATCTGATTACTTCAGTAGTACTCATTCCCTTAAAAAGCCAACATACAAACTCAATCTAAAAGAAATGTACAAATTGATTTCCTAAGAAATCTTACTGAAATAATACAAGGATTTGATTTAAAGGTTACAAAATAAACGTATGAACAAGGATGTGATTTGCTAAATACTGACTACAGGAGAGGATTTTTTTTTTTTAGAAAAACATGTTAACGGCCATAAAAAAACACTAAAAGGCACAAATTCATTCAATTCATTTAGTTCTAAATGGTAAATATTTTACCTACTTGAAGCACTTTTCATTTTTACAGTGACAGTCCGGATCATCCACACACACACACACACACACACATCCACACACCTATGGTGACTCAACTGCCTAACTTTGGCACCAGCCTTAAACAACCAGAAGCTAATTTTCATTTTGTTTCCTTAGATCACTATGAAACATGGGTAAGAAAACAAGGTGAGGTCACAAGTGACTCATGTCACAACAAGCTTTAGTCAAACTGCCCGTACGGGGCATCTGTGGGTAAAAAAAGGAGAAACCTGTGCGGGGCAAACAGGCGGCCTGAGACTTTCAGAATAAAACGTTGTTGTTACATAGCAAACAGACGTTTCCTTCTTTTGTTTTAGTTAGGGCAGTCCATAGTTCATCTAAAGTGTGTCCTCCTCACGTTTCCATTGATTGTTAGAAATGAGGACATTAACCCCAGTTGTAAAAGTCAAATATGTGCAACACAAGAGGCCTTCAGCGCTCACCTGATTGCTCAGCTGTTGCACAGGACAACTATAAAAACAAAACAGAAAAGAATTGTGGAAACTAGACGGAGCTTCTTTTGTGTGGACATCCTCCTGGCTGTTTTCTATCACGTGCACACCCTGTGCTTGTGCGTCATTAACAAGCCAGCTTACTGGCGTCTGGAGTGCAGCATAAAGGGCCCCCTACAATATTATCACCTCTACCTCATAGGTGTGTGTAACTTACCCTATTGTTACAAATATTTCACGATTCTGCAACATACCCCAACTTACTCAACAATGGTACGTTCCAGGGAACCGCAAGACACACCTGCATTCCTCCTAAGATGCAGCCCCTCCTCCCCACACCCCTCTACCGGCTCTGAAATCTGACAGCCCCCCCACGGGTCAACCCCCATGTGGGTACATGCGACTATATACCATATGTCACCATGGCAACGTCGCAGGAATGCTATAACTGGTCTTTACAACTGCGCCTGTTTCCGGAGTTCAACATCTACAACAAGTTTAACATTTCCTTCAAAATATTCCCCGTTTCCATAATGTGTTTGGCATAGAGTGGTGAGCGCTCTCGACTCTCTTCCCTTTCTCAAATCCTAGCTGTGACTTTTATGTGTGGAGTTTGCATGTTCTCCTTGTGCATGTATGGATTTTCTCCGTCTTTGTCCAAAAACCTGCTTCATGGGCTAACTGGTGTTTCTAAATCACCCCAAGGTGTGCCTGGGCATGCCCGTCGCCCTGCAGCGGACTAACCCCAACACTGACGACCTGTTCAGGGCGTACCCCGCCTTTGCCCAGCAGGTTGGCTCCGGCAAACCCAGTAGCCGCGTTTACATGGGCAAAAGTAATCGGAAAGAACGCCTGATCGGAAAGAAAATGTGTCATGTAAACGCGCCGTTCGGAATAGTCTGCCCCGGTCAGACTCGTTCGGATCAAACTTTCTTTCCGATCGAGATAGGTGGGTTATACCGATCCTTTATCCGATCGTGGTACATGTAAACGGTCATTCCGATCGTGTGTCACTTCTGCTCTGGTTTACGTCATTCATAGACGGTGTTTCGCTGATAGAAAGCTTTGGAGCGCATACGGGACCAATCAGCTGCTCTGCAGATGCCCCCTGAAAAGCACCGCTCCGCTCTCGCCCCGCTGGCTCTCTGCCTCTCTTTCACCCCTCACGAGGGGGCTGCCGGGGAGGAGGGCTACGTGCCCACTGAGGTCTGGACCCGGCACCCGAGCTCTGCGTTCGGGCTCCGGTGCCAGTAGACCGAGTGAACCTCTCTGAGCAGGACAGCAGGATTTATTAATGTGTTTGGGGGGGGGGGGGGTGTGCTTTGTTACGTGTGCGTTTTGTTGTGTTGTTATGTGTGAGAATTCGGACTGCGAGCCGACCCGCTGCTCTGGGTTAGCGGCTGCAGGACTCAGGAGAACCGAGCAGAGCTCGCCCGTCAGCTCACACATTTGGGTCGGTGTGTGAGCTTCAAAGCAGAAATGTCGCTCAGTCCTTAGAAACTGTCCAAACAATCATGTGGATTTGTGTTTCCAGTTGTGTCCCGACAAAATAAAGGCTGAATAAAGGCTTATTCCCAAACATTTGCGTGCAGCCAAGCTAATGTTGTTAGCCCGTGTTTATAGCCTCTCCTAACCCTGGCTTCAAGCTCCGTTCTTCCACAGAAAAAGCACCGACCACACGGATTAAATATAAAACGATGAGCGAATAGACGCTTCATAATATTCATAACATTAATAAAAGCACGTTTGGAAGATCGTCTCGTATATTACCGAGCTACTGCATAAATGTATGTGACAGCAAAGGTTTGTTTACAAAGGGACACTTCCTTCCGGGAGTTTTTAAACTACTGCGCATGCCCAAATGATTTATTCCAAACGAAACTGTGACCCATGGGAACGTTTGTTCTAATCGGAAAAAGGTTTTCTGTGCCCATGTGCACGGGTTTATTTTAACCCGACCATTGATCCGATCAAGATATTTTGCCCATGTAAACGCGGCGACTGACTCTGAAAGAGATTCAGCGGGTTATAAAAATGGATGAATGTGTTTTGGAAACACTGTTGTCAGTTAGACAAAGAAGAAACGGAGTCAGTATCTGATGTTGACACAGGACCTCCAGGCAACGTGGGAACTTACATGCCAATGGAAATGATGTTACCGCATTGGTAGCAGTAGATTAGTGTAGGCATGTGCTGTGTCTTTGTACAGTTCAGTCTGTACGCATCTCTTCTGCAACTCCTTATTTTCAAATCTCATTTTATGTTCTCCATAGGGTCTCTTCTACCAGGTCTGCATTTAAAGTCTTCTAAATTTACTGAGTCAGGTTAATAAATAGTTGCACGTTTATCAACATTTGCATTTGCTAAACATTTGCATGCCTATAAAAACCTGAAGTAAAAGGACAGAAAGGACAGATCAGTCAGTTGAGTGACTTTCAAAAGACTTCTGGGCTCATGAGTTAATCTGAAGCTACATGTTATATTATAAAACAAATGGATTTTCCTGGTGTTTTCATGCAGACGTTACCTCTTTCCCTGCAGCAGGTCCTGCTGGAATTACATTTGTTGTACTTTGCGGTCTTCTAATTATCCTTTGTGTTCGCTCATTTTGACAGAGGCAGACGTACATTAAAGGATCAAAAAGGCAGACATCTGCCATCCCACAGTGTGATTATTGGGTAAAGCCCTACTAAATTAAAAGCCTCCACGGATGAGTCATAAGGCTGCTACACTGCACTCTTCACTACTGTAGACGTGGCTTCAGTTTGCTGAAAAAAACCACACGTTTGCATAATTATAGCACATCAATAGCAAAATCCTACTAGCAAACTGACTCCCAACTGCTGCACCACTCAACTCCAAGATCCTTTAACAGCTTATAGCTAATCTTTCCGAGTCTTATCAGAGTGGGAGTGTTTGAGCAATCCCCACCTTTCCAGGTTTCATTCTTCTCTCTTTGTAAAAGGAACTTTTCATAGTTTCTGAAAACACCTCCTCTGGTGTCCTCAAGAGATAGACACGCACCTGCATGACTCACACACACTTCCAGGCATTCTGATATAAACTGTTAATATCGCTTCTGTAAAAAAAGTTGCTTTGGGCTTAAAGGTTAATGACTTTCTGGTTGGGCACGCCTTTGGTCCATTTTAGCTTAATGGTTCGATGTCAGGTCCAATCTTCAGTTCATAACCAAAATACAATCTGTAAATATTGTAAAGCAGCTTTCTGTATTGTCTTAATAAACATAATTCTTTATAAAAACAAAAATGTTCTAAACTGAAGCTTTAGATGCATAAGACTCGTGTTTTAATATATTCTTTTTTTCCTTGTTCTTTGCGATTTGGGGAGATTCTCTCCTTCAATTTAGGATAACATGCTCATAAGCATAACATGGGGTATTGAAAGTTAAGAAATGACTTTGGTAACCCTTGTGCTATCTTAGATGACCCCACCCTTACATTGACGTGTTCTTCCTACCATGACAAAGGTGGATAAAGGTGGAGATATTTCATGTAATCTATTGAACCAGTAAAGATCACAAATCATTGAAGAAAAAAGGTTCAGCACACTATCTAGTGGGTCTAGATGACCCAACTCCCAATGTTAAAGTGCCTAGGATAGCACAAACAGAACCATGCTTTTTTGCCAGCCAAAACACACATTTGAAATGTACAACAAAAAGACAGAAACATGTGAAAATGCACAAGGCTTACCTCCATTTGAACTCTTGGAGCTAAAAATAATTTAAATTACAGAGGTGGAATTCAAAATAACATGTAAAAAAATGTGGCTTCCTCTGTCAGTAACTGAAGTGTTTTTCTAACGGAAAACAATCTGCACAACTTGATGCTGGATCTTTTCAGTCCCCCATCAGCAGTTTAACGGATCCCTAAAAAACATAATTGAAGTAATGGATTGGTTATGTGCTTAAAGCAGTAAAGAAAACAATGTTTTGCAATGCAAATATACAAGAATGAAAGTTCTCTGTTTTGAGTGTTTTTTCTATTAAGATCCACAAATCCAACGTTTTGACGCATTGTTAGAAAATGGCAAATGCTGAAGAACATTTGAGATACAAGGTCTCAGACTACGGTCACACATCCCAAAATGCCACAGCGCAGCAACCTAAACGCACGTTTCTCAGCAAATTTGGCACGTGACCGCGCGGCGGCATTAGTAATCCGGAAGCGGCAGTCGCGTTTTTACAAGCCGTGCCGCGGCTGCAGAGGGTTTTAAGAAGAAGGTATAATTTGATTTTTTGACATGGGTCAGTGGGCACCTGGGCACATTTGAAAAGTTGCACAGTGGCACTCCAGTGACAGGTGGAAGGCAGGAAGGCAGTAGCGTGATAATTGACTGATAGGAGGTCCCCAAACTGTCTGATGACCGGCCAATTTCAGACTGCCAGCCGACCCCCCCATCCCTGTGCTGCCGTCTTATTGTTAGAAATCGTACAGCAGCAACACAGGAACTCAACGAGGGCTGTTGATACGAGGCTTGGGTCAGATGCCAATCTGGTTTGGGGGGGTGGCTGCCTACAAGATCTCGCCCCATGAAGAGTGAAATAGGGACAAAAACTGGGAGTGAAAGTCCCGGAACCACACAGGGGAAGCTGTGAATGACCTGCAGAAAGCTGCAATCAAAGTAACAAAGGCCTACGTTACACATAAAGCAGCCAAACCCTGCAGTGGCATTCGCGTCTCCAAGCTAAAGCCAGAACAAGTCCAGGCCCGTCTGAAGTTTGGCGTGTATGGTGAGTTTCTGAATAAAAACCTTCCATTAATGAAAGCACCGGAGGGAAAAGCTCAGCTAGATCTCTCAGCTTGACAATGATCCCAAACACAACAAAGGAGTTAAAAGCACTTCAAAGTCCTGGAGTGGACCAGTGTCCCCAAACCCCCGGGCCGTGGACTGGTATCCAGGAAAGCGCCCTGGTATCAGCTGTTCGTGGAACAATTGATACCAGGGCGCAAAGTAAAAAAAAAAAAAGAAAAAAGGTTTTACTCTTTACTCTGAAAAACTATTGGATTCTCTTCACCACTCGGTCTCGTGTCAAACATCAATCCGCTACTTTTTTAAAGCGGAAAAATTGCTTTATCCGTAACCGCTCCCACGTTATACTTCAAATGCGATCGGTCATCGCAGTAGTTGCATCACAATAGTGCGGTCTAGTCCACACTAATGTTGTTTGGATTTGCTTGCGGCTGTCCGTGATGACTGCGATGAAATTCTGATTGGCGTTTATACGACGCAATCGTCTCCAGCGTTTATTTTAACGTTAACGACTTCCTGCTTATGCCCTTGCTGTGTCTGCAAACGGGCCGAGGCAGAGGAGGGTGGTGTGTTCGTCCACTAAGCAAAAGCCGGCAATATAGGGGAGAAAAACTAAAAAAAAGACTCATTGCATCTAATGCAAAATATGAGATATATACCGGTATATATATGAGATGGGAAATCCTTCTGTCTTACTTTATTTTTTATCTTGTCCGCTCTCTCTCTCTAACTGTGTGTGAAGTTATTTATTTCTTCTTTAGTTAAGCTTTTATCATCTTCAGAGTCAAAAAGACGTTTATGAACAGAGTTGCTCTGTAATCGTATACTCTAGTTGCTCAAAATAAATTCAGGTTGAATGACGCCACAGCAGTTCGGGCGTAAAATTCCAGTCACCAGCGGGCGTCACATTCTGCAGCGACTGGCACAGTGATGATGAGTGCTGGAGCCGTGGCAGAAATGTGAAAGTATCTGCTGTAAATAAAGTATCGTTCACCTCCGTCACCATGGTTTTGAATGACGTATCGCATGAGTTGGTTTGTGTCTTTCGCATAATTAAGATTTAATGGAAGCCGTATAATTACAAAATTGTGATTTTTGGACATTTCTAGAACTGCGATAACGTTTTATGCAAAAGTGTAACAGAAACTCATCTAGTGACGAAAAAGTGTACATGAGAAGGTATTGAGATACATTTGTTATTGACCAAATACTTATCTTTAGTATTTTCTGGATTTTTTTTGTCTCTCATAGTTGAAGTGTTTTAACTACAGATGTCCATCATCCGTTTCAGTGGGAGAACTTGCAGAATTACCGTCTGACCAAACACTTTTTTGCCCCACTGTGGATGAAATTTTTAAACCTTATTGGAAGAATCAGGTCTAAACTGCTAATCTGGTTTCATTCTTTGTCAAGTTTCTTAAAACAGCCTTGGTTGTAGATTTTTGTTTCATAAACAAATGAAACATTTTTTGCCGACAGACAGAAAGAAACCAGTTCAATTTGAGTTTTATTTTTTCAATAAACCCCAACTACAAAACACAAAATGTCTTTCCATCAACTACAATATTTCCTAATGAAGCAGATAGTACTTTAAGTAAAGAAAAAAGTAAACATAAATTTTGAAAAAATGTAAAGCCAGACTTACCATTTTTTTCAGCGTAAGGTATTTCTTTCTTCTGGCCCTGACTGACCTTCTTTCCACCACGGTAAACGTTTTCTGCTGCACATAAACAGTTTTATTCTTTTTTTTTTTTTTTTTTACAAATACACTGCATGTGATGAGCTTTCATTATCGTTTAGTATCGTATACTTACCATTCTGAAAATTTACCAGACCGGCCAAAGAACATAAGCCCAACTACTACTGCGACCAGTAGGAGGCTAAAGAGAATCCAACAAACAACACTAGATTCTGTGAAGAGGTGAAACACACACAGAAAAAGATTACATATAAAAGCCTTAGCAGTAATTACGTTAACTGTCCACAAACAAAGGGGCAGCTGCAGTCGGCTTTAATGTTGGCTGATCAGCCTGAGGCCAGCAGCAGGAAAAAAGGCCCATCCCATGTTATTCTGAAGCCTTTTATAGTAAACAGTATCCATGTATAGGATAATATGTTACTTTTGGCACATTAAAGAAATATGAAATATTATGAAATATAAGTTCTTTTCCAACTTGGAAGTAAGACGACTCGATCTCTGAGACAGAGAGACATGCCGCCCATTTCATGATGTCATGTCAGAAAGTGGGTGTGTGGGTGTTAGCCTGGGGGCGGGGCTGGCAGCGCAGACTATTCCTGAAAAGGGGCGGTTCCTCACTTTGTGATGTCACAATGTGAGAAGCCGTTGTTTTCGTGGGTTGGTGCTCAGAGTGCATGTATTCAGGGGAATACTCAGAAGTGTGGGAACAGATCAAAATACCGTTTTAGAGGTGATAATAGTGAGGAATGAACACTATAAAACACTTAAAAGCTCAAAATCTTTTTTGTCATGGTACAGGCCGTTTAAGCTGCTCAGATGCTCCATCATTTGTGGGCTGAAGGAATCTTACTCGGCTCTGTCTTTTGGGTTTTAGTCCTCTGAAGTGTAAACATCCCATTCAGATGACAGTTTGCAAGGATGGACTGCAGGGCATCATTTTAAAATCCCACACCTGCTCTGATTGCATTGAAAACAACGGAACAAACCGCAAGAGTTGATGGCAGTGATGATGCAGGAGTGAAATCACAACCTATTCTGTAAAGAAGTATTTTAAACACACCGCCTCTCTGACACAGCAGTACAGTTTGAAAGATAAACAGTATACTGTATAAATCCAATAATGGTGGTGTTTGTGATCTCCATATACATCAATGTTTTTATCCCTTGTGCTATCCTAGGCACTTTAACATTGGGAGTTGGGTCATCTAGACCCACTATAGAGTGCGCTGAACCTTTTTTCTTCAGTGATTTGTGATCTTCACTGGTGTCCATGGATTACATGAAATCCTCTCCACCTTTATCCACCTTTGTCATGGTAGGGAGAACACGTCAATGTAAGGGTGGGGTCATAGGATAGCACAAGGGTTAAACCTTACAGATAATCACCTGAAGAGAAATGCACAAAGACGTAGGATGTTGTCTTTCCAAACATATTTTCTGCTTCACACTGATAAAGCCCGGAAAGGTCACTGGTCTTGCTCGGAAACTGCAGCACTCCCCCTTCAACTCTGATTGACCCAGGCAGAGACTGGCCAGCCCTAAAAGGGACAATTCAATTCAATGTTATTTATATAGCTCAATATTACAACAATAGACGTCTCAATGGGCTTAATAAGAGTAACTGTATGATAAACATGAAATCATAAAGAACATGAAGTCATATAGTTCAATAGGTAATGACTAAATTAAACTAAACAGACTAAATTAACCGGTCCTCCCTGCCCTTAGACCCTCCTTCTCATTAAGGAAAAACTCCTAAAAAAAAAAAAAGGATTTCGTCCATATAAGGAAGGGATCCTCCCCAGGATGGACAAGCGATGGTGCACAGCCAAGACAAGAAATAGCATTTCTGCAGCTGTTCCTTGAGGACCGTCTTCTCTGTCACAATAAACTTTCTTTTAATGTTTTTACATTTTTATTTCTATTGACAATTCTTTTCCCCAGTAAAAATCAATGTATTGTTGTTGATCATTTTCCTTTATTGGTCAGATGTTTTCTGCAGGATCCTCTTCGTTCATTGCGTTGCCTTTTGCTCTAAAAATAATTCTTAACCTATTTTTTAGTTAATTCTGTTTAAAACACAAATAATAAATTATCTTAAAACTTAAAGAGGATGAAAACTATTTTTCTCTAAGTTCCATTCTTTTGTTTCAATGGTGAAGCAGAGCAGCAGATATTTTTTTAAATTTTTTTTCCGACACTGTATTTATCCCACAAGGGGGAAATTCTTCTCTGCATTTCACCCATCCCCTGGGGGAGCGGTGAGCTGCAGCTGAACCGTGCTCAGGAATTTTCTGGCTGATGCTGTTCTGCCATCTCTAGAGGTTGGGTAGAGGTTCTCAAGGCTGCAGCATTTGTGTGTAACATTGTGTTGTGCTGCTTCTGTGTTGTCAGTGCTTCAGAAAATGGTAGAAATCTCAGTCTGAAGGAGCTTTTCTAGAACTCAATGTCAACACATGAGAACGACCATACGGCTTAGCCAAAAGTAGTACACTTGAAATGTATTTTATTAAGTATTCTTGCGCATAAATTGAAGTATAGCAAGTATACTATCCAGGGGGGTCAGAATCCAGGCCTCGAGGGTCGGTGTCCAACATGTTTTCAAACTAGCCTGCCACTGAACCTCCTTGGTTAAACACGTCTGATCCCGGTAATCAGCAGCAGATAAGGCAGGATTTCTGGAAATCCAGCAGGAGGCTGACCCTGACAACGCCTAGTCTAGACCATGTACATGTAGTGTAGGTAGGAAGTATACCAAATGAATACTTCTTCAGACTAAATCAGAACATTTTAAGTTTACAATACAAAGAATATAAAAAGTAAACTTCAAGTGTACTGCCTCACTTTTGGGTATAGACAGAGTAAAGGAGTACTTTTTGCTGAGGGACAGCAAAACTATGAACAATAAGCAGTTTTAAAGAATGTGATGTTTTTTTTTTGTCTCAGAAGGAAATAGATTATTTGTTTTATCAAATCATATCAATAAACAAATAAAGAATAAATAAAACACTGATTGAAACTGATGGTTGCTTTGACCGTGCGACAAAGAATTTTGTTTAAAAACTGAGGTTGTGACCCTTGTGATGTTGCATCCGCCTCTAAAACGTACCGCCCCCCCTCAAACAGAGGGAGAACCTCTTTCATATAAATCCCCACAGAGCTTCAGAGCTAAACAGTAAACATGCAGCCGGCCATGTGGATGTATGGTACGTCATTCTGGGTTCAATTATTTAGTAAATGTGTGGCTTGTTGCATGAATATACTCACAACACAATAAAGGCTGTTTTGGTTTTCTGTTTAATGAAGTGGGATCACATTTGTTTAGAGTCTAGACCATCTTAAAACAGTAATCACGATGGATTTGGATTCAGAACAACCTCAAAGTCTAGAAGAATTTACCAGCACTGAGCTCATCCTACAGGTTGTTTTAAACCCTTTCAAGTCCATGTCTTATAATGTGGTTGTTTAACTTACAATAAATGGACAAATAAATAAATAAATTACAGTTTTAGGATTTTAAATAAAAATATTATTTATATATATTTTTGTTCCTTTATTTTATTTTGTAGCTGAAATGAGGCTTCGAAGGAAGAATGTCAACATTTGTGCTTCTGTTTCTATTATCCTTGCTTCTGTTTTCAGGATTAGACCCCAGAGATCATCTGTTGTAAGTTTGTTTTCTTTGCCAATTCTGCAAATCGCTGCTTTTGTTCTACTTTTTTTCTCTGCCCTAAAGAAGAAATAATCTTTTTATCTTTCCAGGTGCAGCCGGTCTTTCTGCTGCTTCACAGTCAATCTCTTTGTTCCAAATCTGAAAGTTTCCATTGATGTCAAATCTGAAAACAAGACATTATAATCCTGTTTTCTTCAACCTTATATAAAAAAATGTGAAATTGTGATTTATATTTTCCTGATAAACCTTTTTTTCTTTTTTTAAAGCAGTGCTGGAGGAAGCGTACCTGGTCCAGGTAAAGGTTGCATTCGGGTTGGCTGCAGCTTCACACTCGAATGAGTCTGCGGATCTTTCTGTTACCTTCACTCCTCCAGGAGAATCTGCAGAACAATCAAGAAGCCTGGTTCAATATACAGTCAATGAAACAGGATGGATCACATTAAATGCAGTTGACGATGCCATGTGTGCCGTGGGAAAGTATTTTTTGAAGCAATGTTCCCAGTTAAGGTCCTTAGGCTGCACTTATGTGGGAAGAGGTCTCGGGCCTCTGCAATAATCATAGTCCCATGTGACAATCCATCATATTAAAGCATTTTGATGGTATCTCTCAGCAAAAAGTAGTCTAAAATAAAAGTGAGGCAGTATTCTTCAACTTTATTATCTAAATACTATATACTGTACATTGCAAACTTTAAATGTTTTAATTTAGTCTTAAAAAGTATTTGATTACAGTAGTATACTTCCTACATGTACATAATCTATAGAATACCTGCTATACATAGTAAAATAAACTTCAAGTGTACTACTTTTTGCAAATCGTTGTTAAAATCCCACTCAGATTATTTTTTTATCTATTGTCAAAGCATTCCTAGTGGTCTTTTAAATGAGATTATGCCGCTTGTAACCAATATTTATTGAAAAAAAAAGGTCATTTCTGTCAAAGCAGAAAAGCCCACCCCTACATCCCATCATCCATCTGTTTACACTCTCTCCTGCTAGCTTACAGGCCCTCAGACCATCAACCTAACATTAACGCTGCGATAAACATGGTGAGCAACATTGGTGCTATCCAACCATACAGTTTTGATAGAGATGTCAGCTAAGACGAGGAAAACAAAGACGTACGAGAATCTAATTGTCTGTGAGGGGATGCATCAGGATGGAGTGGAACGTGGTTTGCCGTGTAGCTTCTATGACTCTGCTACAATCGTTTTCCAACAGCCATTTTTTGCTTGCTCTTGATTTGCAACCATTTGAATAAAAATAAATACTAAGAAAAGGAGTTTAAGGCTTCAATTTCTTCCCACAACATTTTTTGCTTCAGCTTCACTTTTTCAGCGAATAGCCACTATGTTATCCCTTTTACTGCATAGAGGAAACAATGCCAAACTCATCTCCATACCTTAAAAATGAATATTTTACTAAAAGAACCAATCCAAACACCTATACTAGAAGGCGTGACAAATTGAAAACACGTAATAACAAAAGTGAATGTATGGAGAAACGTTTTAGAGTGGTTCAGGAATCAATTTTAGGATGTTTTTCAGCAAATAAACTCCACGACCTTCGATTGATTACAGTGCAGACATTGTTCCAGGATGCAGCAGAAAGAGTGGCTTGTGTGCAGCTCCCAAGTTTTTTTTGCTTGGCTGAATCGACCCTTCCTACTGACTTTAAGAGATAAAGTGATTTTGCAATCCTTTGCAGCAGACGGAAGCAATATTTCACCAGAAAATGTTCAGTTTTTGAAATTCTACCTTTAACACATTTTCAACACAGTTGGTTTTGTTCAAACAGTTTAAATTTGAGACTTTGCAAAGATTTTTACTCTAGGCACAGCACTTTTTCCTCCCTTCTTATGCACAGATCAGTGTCGGTGATTAGAAAGCAAAAGAAGCAAACAATAAAAACCCAGCGAGAAACTCAAGAAGCCCTTAACACGAGAGCTCTCACAGGTGTCGGACTACAAGCCTAGAGGACCAGCCTCCTGCTTGTCTTTCAGAAACCCAACCCTACCTTGCAACTGATTTTCCTGGTTCAGGTAGGTTTCGCTGATGAGAAGCCACAATAGCAGGTCAGTTGAGAAACATATATAAACAGAGGCCCTCAAGGCCTGGAATTTGACACCCGGGCCTCAAGGCTGACCCAAAGAAACTACGTAGAAGTCCAGAATGTCGTCAGAAATGTTCCCACCGTGTTACTCTGGACACAACAGCGTTTACACCTAAAGTCCAATAATCTCGGTGCAATATTAATATCAAAATTAATTTCGTTTTGAAAAATGTGTATTTGAAAGCACTTTCACATAAAGATCATAGGAACATAAGCTTTTTCTATTAACTTTCAATGTATTTAACTATTAAAATGACTATATCACTGCCTTTCTGTTGATCCCATGCTTTCATTTAGCCTCAAACTGGAACGCCTTTTCTGATTATTAGCTTGGTCACTCCAACGCATATTTCACTCTTACTGTTTATAAATTATTTCCTGATCCAAGTCTTTGAAATGCTTTAATGGACCAAACGTTCATCGGCTTTGGGTCTGGTGATATCTGTTCCTGTGTTTTTGGCTGTTTTAAACTTTTTTTTTTTTTTTACCTTTTTTGATCCAAAGTAAGATATCTCCTTGAAAAAAAAAGTTCCCAAGGCACATCGCTGACAGGAAAAAAAAAAAAAAAACCTGTGTAGTCTGAAGTAACAATACCGTCATTTTTCACACAGACAACCAAAGAAAAGTCTTTTATGATCTTTGGTAATTCTACACTTGCAGTATGAAACCAGAGTCGATCTGGGTGAACACAGAACTGATTTCCTGACCATGTTAAATATTTTTAGACCAACTATGTAAACTGAATACTTTCCCATGGCACACATTTGGCCTTGGTGGCTATCAGTGTTTTTCAAGGAGAGGCCTTGTTTATCTTTCCACTTATATGGATGGTTCTCTTCTGGACCACTTGAAGGGAAACATTTGTTAGCATAGACAAAGCTCAGAGTCATTCACCTGCAAAGTTTTTTAAGAAGTAAAGCTTGAAGAAGTTTTTGAGAGGAGGCTCAAGACCCACCATTTTAATCTGACTTCTACATGACTTTTGTAATTGCTTGATTCTTTTATTCTTTATTTATTAATTCATCTATTTTCCTTATATTATTATAAGGAAAATAGATATAATTTTCCTTATAATATATATATTTTTTAATATTTTACCCTTGTTATCATTATGATATTTATATTTAAGGTTATACTTTAATAATTTCTAATGCTTTTATCTATACATTTTATTTTTAATAACTATTATTGTTATATTTTGTTTCATTGTATTATTATTTCTACACTGATGTTCTTTCTTACTCAATTCCACATTTCAGAAAAAAAGAAGAAACCTCAGGGATGCCCACATGAAGGGGGGATTCTCTCCCAAGACGGACGAACGATGCACCAGAACTCTTAGAGGAGAATTAGCTGATCTAACTTTACAACTACATGTTTAAATAGTCCAGCAGATGGGCTTCATGCAGAGAAAGTTGGAGGACGGTTGGGGGCGTGAGATGAGTCAGAGGCGTGGGAGTGGTTCCTCTTGGGGATCCATTGCTCTGGAGCACTGCTGACCCTGCCTGTAGGGGGTGCTGTTGCAATGCTCTACCTCATTAGCCCGGCTGAGGTCCCGCTCTTTGGTCTAAAAGCCATAGAGCTGGCCCTAAGCTGCTGTATTGGGCGGGTGCTGTGGCAATGAACCCCGTAGTGGGGCTGGGCCTTGGACTAAATGGATCCCACTATCCCGTTTCCTCACAGTAGAACTGAGCCAGACTGTTATTCTTATGTTTTTGTTCAAGGTTATATTGGGGCAACTGGAATGAAAGGCGCTATTCAAATGAATAGTTTGAAGGAACAGGTCTTTCTTGAAACGTTTCCCTCCTTAACAGCAGGACAGACGGCTTTAAACTGCTTTTTATCATATCCATCTAATAGAACGGTTTACTTACTTAGCTTTGATGGATGTTGGCACATTTTTCCATTTATTTCCTTGTAAATTATAAAGGGCTTTTTGTTCATTACAAGTGTGTCTTTGTCCAACTGTAATATTTATGGAATGCTAAAGGAATGTTTCCAGTGTAAGATGTCAAAGAAGGTGCGTCTGGAGGAAAAAAAAAGAAAAACAGCTAAATTCAACAATAGTGTTTGGATTTCGTTTGTGCAGAGGAACTGGAAGAAAGAGAGTCGACCTCTAGCTAAGGACTCTTTGTTCAAGTTCAGATATTAATACATGACAGTCCCTATTATAAGCACAGATGCACTTGTTGCCACTGAGATGCTCCAATGGAGGGGTTGTGGTTCAGGGTGTCACTAAAGTCTGACATCTGCCTGTCGCCCTTACAGTTTCTACAGTACGTTGAATACAATTCCTGTTTTTTCTATTACACCTGAGATTTTGTTGAATACCATTCTAGACACAGACAACCTTCATTCGCATCTGGCCCTTGATAGACAACAGAAAGGTAAAACACACAGGCAAGGGGCATTTCCGGACTGAGACTTGAATACTCCACTCTTCAAGAAAGACCAGAGAAAACATTTAGGCAAGCCTTTCAGCTTCCATTAGCTACGTTTCCATGGACAAAAGTAATCAGAAAGAACGCCTGATCGGATGAAAAATGCGTCATATAAACACGCCGTTCGGAATACTCTGCCCCGATCAAACTCATTCGGATCATAACCTCTATCCGATGGAGGTAGGTGAGTAATGCCGATTGTTGATCTGACCATGGTGCATGTAAACAGTTTATTCCGATCGTGGGTCACTACTGCTCTGGTTTTACGTCATTCATTGACGGTTTGTGTGTTCCAGAGAAAGCTTTGGAGCGCAAACAAGAGCGGCCGGCTGCTCTGTGCGACCAAACCGCACAAGCAGAGCAGCCGGACTCATAGCTCTGTGTTTGCTGGAGGAGGAGGGTGCTTTGTTACATGTGCGCTCCGAAGGAAACTTCGGACCGCAGATCGTTCCGTCGCTCTGGGTGACGGAGCTGCTGAACTCAGGAGAACCGGGTCTCACTGTAGAACTGTGTCTCCGAGCAGAGCTTGGACCGCCCCAAAGCCGCTGTGTGAGCTTTTCAAGGCAGAAATACCGCTCAGTCCCTAGAAACCGTTCAAACAATCACGTGGATTTGTGTTTCCAGTCGTGTCCCGACAAAATAGATAGATCGATAGATGATGACTTTATTAATCCCACAATAGGGAAATTTCATATATCTGTGGCAGCAAAAACGACATTCAGAAATAATCTATATAATATAACATCAAAAAAGGACATAAAAATGACATTCATATTAAATTATTAAAAATTATTATTACAATTGTTGAAATTATTATTGAAAATGAGATTCATATTAAATAAATAAATAATCACAATAATAATGTAAATAAAGGCTGATGTTATTCCCACATATTTATAGAGTTCTCATCAGCTTACAGGCTGCAGGAAACAATGACATCCATGATTAGACCCCAGTGCAGGGGTCGGAAAGAGCCCAATTGGACAAAAAACAAACAAAAAACAAATATGTATGGAGCCGCAAAATATTAAAAGCCCTATTTAAGTCCTATAATGAAGGCAACACATGCAATATGTATCTATATTAGCTATATTAGCCTACTATCAAAATAACTAAGTTGCTTCAAACACATAATGAGCATTATTAATGATTAAATGTTTATTTGCCCTGCAGTGCATTCAGCAGAGAAAAACGCGTCACGTGACTGCACTATTGTGCAAGTTTGACTTCATTATAATATTGTAATGACCCAACTGGGACGCCACTATAGCGTCTCGGACAACCGGATAACCGCTTATGTCGAACGCTGGAAAGGAGATGGAGCATCTATTTCTCCGTCTACTCTCTCTGAGACTGAAGGCGTGTGGAGCATGAGGCAAGGACATTCAACGCAGCTAGTTCATTAGCAGCTCGGCTCTCGTTTCCCCGCTACTACGGACAAAGCAGCTGGGTCGTAACAATGCATGTGTGGGAAAAAAAGAAAAAAACATACCCAAACAGTACAGAAGTTCAACTACGTGTATCGTTACACCCCTATACACTATCAATGTAAATCAGCCAATTCTTTCGCTGAGAAAAGCGGCAATGCACCATCATGCCACACGTAATGTAAAGGGATGCACGATGGCGCAAAGCCGCTTTTCTCCATGTCAGAATCAGCGGATTCACGTTGTACTTGTAACAATAACAATCCTTAGTTTAGGGTTAAACACACTATAGACCACTAGAAAAACCTATGCTTAAAGTACATCAAAGAACAGATTAATTTACTTTTCCCACACTTTTAGAGCTCAATAGAAGTATTCACTTCTGTCCCATCAGGTTGAACCTTAAAGTAAAAACAGTGTGTTTTCTCTACAAGGGCATAGGACAAAATGACTATTTTAACGAATCATCGAAGACCTACAGCACTTGTTTCTCAACACACACCAGAAGGCTAGAGTTGTCGATTTATTAGTTTTAGGTTAACGGAACTGCATAGCAATTGTCAAAAGGTAAACAGAGCTGATGTCAACTAGATTATGATCATTCTGGGAGATCTGGCAGGACTTGAAAAGCTGGAGTTTACCAGGATGGAGCTTGTATTTAAATCTAGAGCTGTGGGGGTGAGATAAAGGATGTGTGCAACAATCCACTGTTTTCAGCATTTCACTGAGTTCTGTCCCGCCTTTTCCTGTTTACAGTTGGACTAAAAGTCAGCAACAACCACTGAGCTGCGTGAGTAAAAGTGAACCTTACAGAACCTCACTGAACCAAAAAACTACAGCTGGACTTTTAAAGTTTGAAGGACACACATAACAAGAAATGTTTCAAACGTCACATAAATATTAGTTTTAAAAACAAACATATTTGTTGTCAAAATGTGCTCAAAATAAAAAAAGCAGCTTAAAGTTAATTTCATGAGACACTGAAAGTTTTGAATTATGAATATGGTCCTCTTTGGCTCGTATTTCAACTAAAATGGAAGAAACTTTAAAGGAACTGTTCGACTCTTTCGTCTAAAAGTCTAAAAGAAGTCGACGAATATTTATACAATTAGTGGCTGTTAGTTTTAGCCAAAACCTAAATACATTTTTGGTTTAAAAAAAAAATCAAATGTGTTTAGGTTTTAGGGTTGGGCGATGTCCCTTAAATTGGCCATTGACGATGTTTGCTGTCAACCATTGGGATGGACGATGACATCGTCGGGGAGGGGGGGGGGGGATTTTTACATTTTCAGTTCTTATATAACTGCTATTCGTTATTTTGCTTTTTTCATTTTATTTCCCAACTAATGACTCATCCGCGATGATCCAGTATAAACTGAGGGAAATGACTTTAACAAAAAAAGTAACAAACAAAATAGAAAAGAAGTAGTCCACTCCCGCACTTAACTAGCGAAGTGGACTGGCGGAGTGCGGATTTACAGCTTTGTGTTTGATGGGAAGGGGGGGGGGGGGTACATGAGCGGTATGTGTGGGAGATTTAAGACTGCGATCCGTCCCGAAGCTCTAGGGGTACGAGCTACCGAACTCAGAACCGGGTCTAAAAGTGAGTGTCTGAGCACAGCTCGGATCGTCAGCAGACACAGCGGTTTGAGCTTCAAAGCAGAAATGTTGCTCAGTCCTTAGAAAACATTCAAACAATCACGTGGATTTGTGTTTCCAGTCGTGTCCAGACTAAATAAAGGCTGATGTTATTCTTACATGTTTAACGTGCAGCCAGCATGCAGCGCCACCCAAAGCTAATGTTGTTAGCCTGTGTTAGCATACTGCTAATCCTGGCTTTGTTCAGAAAAAGCACTGACCACACGGATTAAAATTCAAATGATGAGCGAACAGGTGTTTCATAATAACCGTAACATTATTAAAAGCACGTTTAGAAGATCGTCTCGTATATTACCGAGCTGACATGTCAATGAATATAGCCGCTCTGCGCTGTCGTTTTGTATTGAATTGTTACATTCAATAAAGTTTGAAAAAAAAAGCCGCTCGGCGGAATTTATATCCTTCCGGTTTTCAAACCCTACTGCTCATGTGCGAATGATTTATTCCGACGGAAAGTGTGACCTTAGTGAACGATTTTATATTCTGAAAACATTTTTCTGGGCCCATGTACACGGTTGGATTCTAATCCGACCATTGATCCCATCAAGATATTTTGTACATGTAACTGCGGCTTATGGGGTCCACTCGCAACGTGGCGGGGGCGTGGCATCACGATGGTGTCTCTCCATCGGGATGTCAGTCACCCATCACGATGGACGATGATATCGTCCATTGGCACAACCCTATTAGGTTTAGTCACATTTAACTTTAAAGCGATGCATTATTATAGTCTGAGACTCAGTTGTTAGTTTCTCAGTAGCATTCTGCAGTCATGGTAGCTCTTAACCCTAACCGGGCTATGGTGTTAGTCCCCCCCCACTCACAACAGCTTGAAAACAATCTCCAGCTCTGGCTTTATCTCCCTGGAGACTGAAGGTCACAGACAGGCAGCGACCAGGAGAGGCTGAACACTGGTATGTGTGTCCAAAACAGTAAAACTGATTTTCTGTAGCAAATAAAATGCCAAAGGAGACGTTTTTGACTCTTGAGTCTTATTGAACCTTTTTGTAAGTCTGGACAACTGGGTACGAACTAATAGCATTTCTTTACCATCTGTTTTCAGAAAAGGTTCCTTGACACCTTTCCTCCTTGGATTCCAAACAGGAAGCACCCACTGAAGCCAAAATCCCTCAAGCTTCTAGAGAGAAATAACCAGTTTTACTCAGTCATTCTATTTGTCAGAATAATCATTCTTGCTCTGATACCTTTTTAACATGTTCTTGCTAATCCTTTTTTTAGGATATTTTGTCGTTATTGCAAGTTATTCAAGTTATAAACTGACCAATCAGATGCTTCAATAGAGGTGTCTGCTAAGTCCAACACTCAAAATGTTTGATTGACTAATTAACCTGGTTTCTAATGGTACTGGTGTAGACGTTATGTTCATTCATGACTGATGTAGAAACCATGACTCAAACCTATTCCAATCAATCACTACTTACTGATGTCATCTTGCTCCAGCTTTAGCAGTACAGACACCGCCTGTACTGCAAAAAATGGTGACTAAGTTGCCTTCATTTCACTGGAGCTGGACAGAAGCCATTTTCTATGGGTGACGTTGCATTTAATCAGTCCAGTTGTTATATACAGTCAATAGTTGGTAAGGAATATTTTCCGAACCATTAAGGTGCACTTAAAATTCTTCATTTCTTCTAAAAAACAAATCAGTGTGCCTTCTATCCAGGTGTTCTGGTTTCTGTACATACCTGGAACTAATTTTCAGTGGTACATGGCATTCAAAAATGTTTTAGTATGACTTTGGTAAACTATAGAACTGTGCCCCTTGATTGAATTGAGCATTTCGGCAACCATAGTCTGGAGCTTGGCGGAGTGATACGTGCTGTACATTAACATAAAATATTGAGTGTATTGTCTCGACTAACCCCACAGTTCACTGAAAATACACAGAACTTCCCATTTATAGAGAATATAGACTTCAACATTTTGACTGTTTTGCCCAATGCACCCCATTATCAAGTGTGGTCAATGGTCCAAAAATACTATAATCAAATAACAAGACTGATTAAGTGCTGTCTACTGCAGCTGCTATACTATGAGGGTGTTATTTTACAATCAAATGTTACATTATGATAATCTTGTATTGGTATTTTTAGCAGAATCGTCACTTTCTGTCATTCGTAGTTCAAACTTTCACAGCTGATTTTGATCTGGTTTGTTTTTTAACATTGCTTTTTTAGAGCAAAACACACACAAAAAACGCTAATGTAAGGGTGATACCCAACAGCAAACCAACAGTAAAAGCAGAAAGGAGAGGAAAGTTTAAGGAATACCTTATCGGGATATCTCCACAATAAGACATTTGTTTCACTCAAAGAATGATGGATGGATGCTGCGGGCTGTTTTTTTTTTCTACTTTCTATTTGAAATGGAATGAACTCAAGCTTCCCATGCTGTTTGCTTGACCTCCTTTTTTCAGTTTTAGGATAACTAGGGTTGTAACGACTCGATTCCATTCATATCATAACTTGTGGTTGACAATAGAATTTTTTGTCCATATTGTTTCATTTTGAACAATCAGATTCACTGACCTAAAATCGATCCAGGACATATTTAGCCAAAATAATGTGTGACTCAGAGATAAATACTTGGGTACTGAACAGTTCAGGTGAAGTTTTCCAAATTACTTGTATTTCTAACAAGATAACCAAGTGTAAATTAAATGTGTTCAAATTAGGGCTGAGAGATATAAGGAAACTTGCGATATTAATGATCACTATTGCAATGACGATATAACTTGTCATACACGAGCAAATAGCAAAACAACCAAAAAAATGATGTCCATGTCACTGGAACAGTTTAATTTAAATAAGAGTTACCATGGTTTACAGATACTCACAGTGGACCTGGATGTTGGTTTGCAGGATTTCTTCTTTTGTTGCCTCACTTGAGATGACACACTTCACCAGTTGACCATTCATCTCTCTCCCAGGTTTTCCAAGCAGAGTACTCCATGTGGTGGTCGTACCATTAGCATGCTGAGTTTCATTAAGTTCTTCTCGAACTTTTCCTTCCAAAGAACCTTTGATCCATCTCACCTCTGCCTTCGGCTTGGAAGCAGCAGCTGTGCAGGTTGCAAGTGGAACCTCCTCATTTCCCTCTATGGGTGTATTATCCATCAGATTTGTGATTGGAGGCACTAAAGGAATACCAGTAAAATCAAGATGTTGCAGTAACAACAGTAACAAAATGCAGAACAATGTAAACAGTCAGATCTTACCAAGTACTACAAGTTGTGAATTTTTGCTTTGTTTTCCACTGGGGAACAAGCTGAAGATGCATGTGTAGATTCCTTCATCCTTCAGTGTCACATCAGAAAACTTCAGGGTTCCATTTTTGTCATCGAGATTTCCAATAAATTCAAATCTTAAATCTATTCCATTACTATACGAGGGAGCACTCTTGGGCTGAATTGTCAAGAAAACATCATCTGGAGCTTTTCCTTTGATCGTTTTCTGCCATGTGATCTGGGAAAGACGATCATTTGTGATTATGTGGCAGGGTAAGATGGTGGAGGATCCGAGAAGAACGCCTCCACTCTGGACCCCTGTGCAGCAGGAGAAAAACATTCTTGCATTAGACCAGTGAAAATTTTACATTACAGAATCAGAAATCTAAAGAGCATAAGAAGGTAGATTAATTTGAGGCACTATTTTTAAAGAGGTTCTCATTTAAAGGGCCTTCGTCATCCCATATCAACTTATTGAGCTTTTAAGTGTATCATAATGTTCATTCCTCTTTATAAACATCACCAGTGGTATGTTGATCCATTCATGCATTTCTGAGTATTCCTCTAAAAACCAGTGTTCTGAGCAACAATCCACGAAAAACGAGCAGGTAGCTCACATTGTGATGTCACAAAGTGAGGAACAGCCCATTCCAGGAAGAGTCTGCACACCCACTTTCTCCGTGGAGCTAGTGGTGATCAACTAAATACTTTCCTTTTAGATGCACAATATGCACAACCATCTATGCAAAAGTTCGGATGTTGTTTCTTTTTGAGTGCGATACACAGACATGTGGTCAAGGCCAAAGGTAATATATTCTCATATATACGTGCACCTAAAAAAAGACAATATTTAGATGTAACCTTAACAAGGGAGTAGGCCTGCACAATAAATCGTAAATGTATCCTCATTGTCATAGAGCAGTGTTTTTCAACCTTTTCTGAGCCACGGCACACTTTAACCTTAAAAAAAATCCCGCGGCACACCAGGATCCAAAAATTAAAAAAACACACACACAAAAAAACGGAGAAACTCATAGTCTGTATTGATCTACAGTCCCTCCACAATCTCACATGCATTTTTGAGATAATTGTTGCAGAAAAAGCTGGAAACTGCAGCTGTTTTTTTCTAAAAGATGCAATAAAAGTTAAGTTAGAAGATTTGAAAACAGTTTGATGTGTGTTCGTTGGTTTCAAGGCGTTTAACAACAGATCTTGTGCTCGGTCACTCTCACAACCCAATGCATCATGGGAGATGTAGTGCAATAAACGGCCGGTGGAGATCGCGTCTCTGAGCTCCATTGTTTTGTTCACTTGTTCCACGGTCTGATACCGGATTCTGTGGAAAGCTACACCACTAAAGACGAGCTTTAGCTGGTATTTTTGTTGGAACTGAGCGATTTTACGAGCTAAATCGGGACAAGGAAGTGAAGACTTTAACCACTTCTGATTGGTCAGACTGATGACATGTGATTAAGCCTTCAAGAATGATTGGTGGAGACAATTAAAGGGGCGGGACTTTTACAAAATACAGCCGGAGCTGCAGCTGAATCGCGGTACGTCATTCTTATCAAAATGTCTTTAATAAAATAAAATAAACGCAAAGAAAAAGTATTTTATGATCTTTTATATTCCTAACTCCTCAGTGTTTTATCAAGTCCTGTTTGGATGAACAGAGAGCTGAAATCCTGGAGATGGAAAATGTTTTTATATCAGTTAATGAGGGCAATTCCCCACGGCACACTTGACCATCTCCCACGGCACACTAGTGTGCCGCGGCACACTGGTTGAAAAACACTGTCATAGAGAACAGTATAAACTGTGATAGATGGTTATCTTTAATCTTTACACACACACGCCATAACAATCTCATGGAAGCTTAAAGCATTTAACTAGGGCTGCGCGATGTAAGGGAAACTCACGATATGTGATATTAGTGATCAATATTGGGATGACAATATAACTTGCAACATATGAACAAATAGCAAAACAACCAATAACATCATTTCCATCTCACTGCAGTTTAATTTAAATAAGAGTCAACATACTTTAAAATTATACTCCAAATGAAACTAGTCTACATGGGAGGCGAGCATCTAACATAAAGGCCTTCATCTGATTGGACAAATGCATAAATGGGTTTATTGGATTCGCTAAATACTTCAAGCTGTGATAAGATAGTTTTAGCACATCTAAAGTAACCATTTATTGTGATTTTTGCCGTCTTTTGTGATATATGTGAGAAATTTGCGATTGTTTTTTTTTTTTTTTTGTCCTGGCCTACATTTGACAAATTAAATGTAGCCCTCTACACATCTGATCAATCAGATGGACCCCTTCACGTCGTTGACCAATCAAACAGAGCCCTTTTATGTTAGCCACCTGCCTAAGTAGACAGGTAGACATCACAATTTCCAGATGAATTACTCTTTAAAAATAAAATAAAGCAAAATAAAGGTGAGGAAGGAACTTTCACTGAGCTTTTTAGTCTCTTTAAAGACCCACTCCGATGAAAACTGTGGTGTTTTTAACATGTTCTTCATCATGATGGAGGACACATATATACATACAGAGATATATAGATGGCAAATGTTGTTTCCTGAATTCCTGCCATTCTGCAGAAAGTGTCCAGGAAAACCACTTTGTTTAATTTATATATGGATTTGGGCTAAAAACAGCCACTGCAAATGATTTTGCAAATTAAATGTTAGTTTCAATTTTGACATGTTTTTTGGAACGTATTTGTGATGCAGCTTAGTCTGTTCTAAATGAATCAACTGAACCTGCAGTAAATCAACAGCTTTAGTTTTATATAAAGAAAGAAGTTGGGTGTGTCTGCCACTGCCTGTGTTACTCATATAAAGATGCTTTGTTTTCATTATATTTTTATACCATGGTTATATAAGTGTGAAAACATTTATTGGGTAAACTAAGTAAAGCTTAAATCACGTCAGCAGTTTTTCATTGTGTGCTGGAGCCTCAAAGGAATGCTGTTTTGATTTGGGTGTGAAACTGGGATGAAGTAGACAGTTAGTCCAGTTCATGTTCACTGGGAATCCGTTTTGCCAACACATTAAAGTCTGTTTTTGCTGTTAATGCACTTTTAAAAGGCATTTTGCGTGTCGCCTTCTATTCTATCACTGCTGCAGGAAACAACTTTTCAAGTCCAAACTTGAATCACCTGCTGTCCTGTGTTCTTAATAATAGCACGCGCCGCTTAACCACATTTTCCCAGAAAAACGTGAACGACGACAGAGAAGTTTACTACTAACCTGACACGTGTCTCCTCCAGAGCTGCGCAACAGCCAGAAAAAGGAGCAGGTTCTTCATGTTTCTGAGAGGAGTCTTGGAGGAGTTTCCTCATGTTTTCCCCCTGCGCCGGCCTCAGTTCATGGTGGCGCAGAATGCACTGCTCTGTGGTCGGTGCGCCTTCACGAACCCCACAGAAATAACCAGTGTTGCCAGATCTGAGCGACAGTTTCCAAACCCCGCCCACCTCAATAAAAACCAGCCCAAATCTCAACCTGGCAAAAACCCAATGTTGAACGTAAAAGTATAGCCGCAGCCAATAAAAAATGACGCAATAATAATAAATTATTATATAATAAATCTGTTATAATAAATGTTTCTATAAAATAAGTACAGAAAATTCAATTATAGGTTTCTCGTATCGTGTACTCTAGATGGCTTGGGAGAACTTGCATAACTTTGTTATGCAACAATATTTAAAGAATGAAACTTCAGTGTAAAGCTGTGTAAAAATAAAAAATAAATACAACTGTTTAGTCACTCAAATGCAGCTTTTCAATGTGTATTACTTTATTTTTTGAACTAAAAACTTTTAACACTATTAACAGTCAATAAATACCAAATATGGCTAATACATGGAGGAATCAAACCCCTGCAACAATTGCTAAACATATAAAGAATGAAACAAGCTTTCGTATGAGCAAAAAATAAATAAACAAATTAAATAAATAAATAAAAAAGACTATTTAGTCACTAATGCAGCTTTTAGAGATTTTACCTTTTCAATGTTTATTACGCTTTTCTTGAACTGAAGAACGTTGGACACTAATAACAGTCAATAAATGCCAAACATGAAGGAATCAACCCCCCGCAACAATTGCTAAATATATAGAGAATGAAACAAGCTTTCGTGTGACCAAAAAATAAATAAGTAAAAAAAAAAAAAAAAAATGAGACTAATTTGTTACTCAAATGCAGCTTTAAGAAAACAGATACCTTTTCAATGTATTACTTTTTTCTTGAACTTGAACGTTGAACACTAATTACTGTGTACAGTCAATTAAAGCCAAATATGGCTAATACATGGAGGAATCAAACCCCCGCAACAATTGCTGTGGAGCTTTGAAGCTGGCTGATGTCCACCCGTTCCTGCTCAGGCCAGAGCGCACATCCAGGAGGCTTGAGAAAAGGGCCAGACCCATTCGATTCCTCGTGTCATCTTTAAGCAGTGTCACTTGGGAAAATGCCCTCTCAACGTGAGCGTTAGAGATGGGTAGGGTGAGCAATCTGATTGCACCCAGGGAAAGTTCTTTAAAACCGTTATTTCCCCCAGCATCTTTGAATTCTCAATCAATTGATTGTTCGCTTGAAAATCCGGCTAATCCCACGTTTCTCCACTGACTCTCTAAGACGTCTGGAGGACATGAAAAAAAAATCCACCTGTAGTTCTGTGATTCGAGGTCTGTTTATAGTGGACATCACTGTTTTGGGGGAAAGCAGCTCTAGTTTGCGCAGCATCTCCATCGAAGCAGGCAGGCGCATTTGATATTTAGCCAGAACTTCTTTAAAGAAAGCCAAGAACTGTGCTGAGATGGTCTCTTTCTGTTCTGGGGCAAGTGGGCTGGCCTCCAGCAGCTCTTGAAATGTGGTACCCAGATCAGCATCTTGATGGCTGAGGTAAATATTCTGCGATTTAAGATCAAGCTCTCGCAGTCGCACATCATTGTTCATACGCATGACGCTGGGCTGAACAATCCTTCTCAGAGTGTTATGGTTAGGGGTTTTCTTTTATTTGGTTTTGTGTTGTTGTGTTTTGTACTTATGTTTTGTCTGCTTTGTGCTTCTGCAGGGTCAGGAGGCGTGGCTTTCTAGACAGGTGTCTTTGCACACCTGGAACCAATCTTCACTGTCCTTTAAAAGCCTCTCCCTGGCTCTTCCAACCTGCCAGATGATTTCCCTTTCGTTGTGGCCTCGCCCTTGTTCCTGTGAACGCTGTCTGTGGCCTAGCCTCCTGCCTTCACCCCCAGTCTGCCTCCTTTGGTTTTGTTCCTGTGGTGAAGCTAATAAACGTCACTTATCTGACACATCCAGTCTGACTCTGCTCTGGGATCCGTCTACACGCCGTGACACAGAGTAGACATATACAGTCTATCAAGGTTTCTAAATACACTCAGCGTGTCTCCAGTTTCCAGCTGGAAGTTTTTATTTACTGTTTTGATTTATTTAAGGACAGGAAGAAAGTGCATGTACAGAATATTCGCTTTATCACTGTACATTTCTTTTAAAATCCTCGCGGAATAGCAGTGCTCTGCATCCGATACTAAACTAAAATGGATTTTAAGCACATATTCTTGGTCCAGAATTCTTTCAATACAGTCAGAGATCACTAACCAGCGAGTGGAGCAGGGGGATATAAACTTTAACGGGCTGCTGCCGTCATTTAGGGTTTCGTAAACCGCTTTATAATCACCCTTGACGCTTTGCTGAGTGAGCAAACCAGTTATAGGTTTTGCAAATCATTGTACTCCAGATTGCTTTGGAGAAGTTGCACAGCTTTGTTAGCTACAATATCCAAAGAATGGCACACGCAGCGGATAAGCTGTAGACTTGGGTTTACTTCCTTGAGGAGCGTAAAAACTGAGTGTTTTTTTTCCCACCATAACAATAGCTCCATCTGTTGCGATCCCCACCAAGTTTTTGAGATCCAGGCCATAATCTCTTAGAAAAGCAACAACTGCATCTGCTATTCCATTTGCGTTACAGTCCACAAGTCAGAGATATGTGCTGACAAACTTGTGGTGCTTCATTGATCGGTACTTAACACAGATACATAGTTTATTGATATGTCAGTGGTCTCGTCAAGATACAGTGAATATGGAGACTTGCCAATATCCTCACGTAACTCTTCTCTAAAATGTGGCGCCAGAACAGACTTTATTACTGCAGTGCACTTCGTCCTGTGCATTTTGAATGCCCCGACTTCATCTTGAATAATATCTGACAAGTCATCAACTGCGTTGATGGATGCATGACAAGCCACATACGTCGCAATCCTCAGTTCACGACGTTTTTGGTCATCTTGTATTGTCTTTTGACCAGCAGCAGACCCCGTCGGTACAGCAAACGACTTAACACCTGGCACACAACGAGACTTGTGTTTTCTTCTGGCGCCATGTTCTTTCAAATCATGAAGTTGCGCTCAAATTTCCGCATTACAATACTTGCAACGAGCTTTGGAAGTCATCCTCTGGCACAAGGGCAATCCAGCATTTTAGTTCTGGATAAGTCTCCCATTCCTTTCTGTAAAGTTTTTTTTGTATTTTGCCCACTTCGGCATGATTCTATCACCAGTAAAGGCCTACCTCAGTGACTTAGTTTAACCTTTTCAAGTTGTTTTGGCGCTTATAACAAGTGACCAATACAATTTCACTCTGATGTTTGGTAAACCAATAACTGTCACTGATTAATGATGTCGTGTCATATTTGACAAATTCTGGATGGCTAAGTGACATGCATTTTTTAATGTTTCATATATTCACCATGCTTTTTTTAGGCTATGTATTAATTAGTATACTTTTAATTGATATTTTAAATAATAAGAAAAATAATAATAATCACAGTAAAAACCGCTAAATATTTTAAAAAGCAGCCCAAATTTTATAGACCCGCCCAATGCCAATTTTACCCACCCAACATAATCAAAAGAAGCCCAATTGGGCGGAAACCCGCCCAATCTGGCAACACTGGTAATAACAACACAAAAAGGAAAAGGGAGGCTCCGTTTTTCACTTCCAAAGAAAAAGGCCGAGTCACATGGGAGGCATGACTTGTGTTCCATAGTAAAAAATTAAAAAAAAAAAAAAAAACTGGAAAGATTCTGATAAATAAATAAAATTCTTTGTGCATCTATAAATGACATTCCAGATGAGGTCCTATCAGAAATAATAACATTTGGATCCAGAGTCTCCCTACTTTAACACGAAGGAGGAACTTGGGGGTTAAACCCTAACTTGTAGCCTCTTCGTACATTTTGCACAATTTCCATGTCTGAAATTTGGGTTTCGTGATACATGCGTGATAATTCACAGTGCCATTTATCAATATGTGCAGTTTCTGTTGAAGGTTTTGGCTGATGTGGATTCAGTTTTGAGCTGATCAAAATTTTGGTTGATTAAGAATTACGCTGTTTACACCTATTTCGTTGATACCCAATTTTTATGGTAATCTTATGCAATTGTGTGCGATTTTTGCGATAAACAATCAACTGTTTCACACATGTCGAACGGCCTTTCCATGCATGTACCACCAAAGTATAACTTTTATATTGCGTACACCAGGGGGGCCTAAACATATGGCCCGCGGGCCGTATCAGGCCCGCCAGGTGGTTTAATCCGGCCCAGTCAAGAAGAGTAAAAATAATAAAGATGTTTAAAAAAGAAAGCATTTTTCTAGTCCATTCCTGTGGTGAGTTATGATTTTTTAAAGAAATAACCGAAATCTGCAACTTCACCACTAGGGAGAGCAAAGCAAAAACAAAACAGGTGAAACATCAAATATCTGCATGTGTCACAAGCGAAAACTAACAGCTCCAAAATGCAATTTGGTTCCCTGTGAGCCTCACCACTGTTACATTGATATAAGAATGAAGACAAGTTTCAAAATTTACAGTTAAGAAAAGAGAAGAATCACCAACTATTATCTGGACTGAAGGAACAACCGTCTGCATTTACTGCAGCCGTGACGTCAATGATGGAGCAGTGACAGCTAGCTACCTTATTGCAAACTAGTTGGAGCAAACATCCAAATCATTTTTAAATGGTGAACTTATGGAAAAATACTGAAGGCTGCAGAAGTCTTGTGCCCCAAAAAGCAGTCGACCTTTGCCAACATAAGTCTGTCAAGTATTATGCTTATAGATCCAACATCTCTGAGGAAACTTGGGCGGCCAAATGAAAGAATCTAGTCATTTGTTGCATTTTCAGTCAGTATTGATGAAAGCACTGACATCACAGATATGTACAGCTCTGCATATTTAATAGATGTGTTGAAGATACCATAACAGTGGAGTTTGATGGACACAACAACAGCTGATGACATAGTCAGCTTTCTAGTTACTTTGCCAGACGATGTTGGAGTGAACTGGTCACATGATGTCAGTCTGGTCACTGATGAGGCCCCATCAAAGGTCAGGAAGAAGGGAGGTTTATCCACAAAATTCAGGCAGAAACCAGGAAAAGACTGTTGGACATTTCATTGTTTTGCACACTTGAATGACAGTAAATGTGTTTTTGCACAGGATTTGAATCCTGATATTGATGGCTGGGTGAAGTTTCAAGAGAGAAAGGAGATTAACTCCAAACGCTTGTTATGTTCACAAATGTTTGCAAGTTTAATTTAGTTGAATTTGTCATTGATTTGCACATTTACATTTTAGGCGGTGTTTCATTTTTTTCTATAGTCCATCTTGAGTTTATTATCGGGATTGCTTCAGTGACAGATGTAAAATATTCAGTCTGCATAAAATTGAATAAGCCCATTTTTTTAAGTGAAATGCATTTTATTTGAGATCCATTGGCCTCTGTGAATGAATGTGTGATAAACAAGTGATTAGGCTGCCATGTTGGTTGAGGTTTTTTTTTTCCAACTGAGTAAAAAATAAATAAATAAATAAATGTAAAGCTGATTTTTGCCTTAACGTTACTGGTCCGGCCCACTTGGGATCAGACGCCTTGAATGTGGCCCCTGAACCAAAATGAGTTTGACACCCCTGGCGTACATAGTGCAAATGTCACGTTAAAATTACGCAGTTGACCCACAAATCACTAATGAATTGTTTATAAACAGTGCAGGAATTACGCCTGGTTCATGTTCTACGTTGATTGATTTACGCGTTCTTTGTGTAGCCCATGTGTAATTTCACCAATATTGCCTTTTTTAATCTTTCATTTGTTATTAACACAACAAATATTACATGGGCTACATTTGTGTGGTTTATTCGTACTTCCTCCGTCATTTCAATGCGGTCCATTCGTGATACATCTTTGAAAATTTCACAAAGAGACCGAAACTTTTCTCACTTTTATGATGAATATTCACGTGTGACCAATCCATGCACAAAATATAAGTAGTGGCTGTGTGACATGGTCTTTACATACAGTTTACTGCTCCATCAGGTGAAAGACAACACATATGAGTTTATATTTAAAAAAATCACATCTTTAGCTCAGTTGTGAATCTCATTGAATTTCTAACTTTGTGAAGGTTCATTATAGGAGTGTCATGATTCATTTTAACAATGATTTGATTTGATTAAGATTAAGATTTAAAGTTGATATAAACACTTTTATTTCAGACTCAGATGCGGTCCATGGAAAAAGATACAAATACAGCGTACAAAATAAAAAGTTAAGAATAAAAATTAAGAAGAGTATAATAAAAATTTAAAAGAGTATAATCGCTGTATCCAGTGTTTCCTCAGGGCAGAAGTGTAGCGGCATGAGCTTCTTTTGGGGTCAGTCAGAGACATGATAATTAAGTTCTTAGATTTGTCCAAACGTTCCTTGAGGCTGTACGTAAGCTTACGCAGTAGAGCTTCACAAGTGGGGATGTGAGCATCCACAAACAGCTGACTGGCTTTGTACCACCTGGGCACCTGTAGCAGAAGCCTGAAAGCATCATTATATGCCACTAAGAATTTGCGGAATGTCCCACGTCCATAGTTCCACCAAAGAGGAGCTGTATACAGAGGAGTGCAGTAAGCTCTGAACAGCGAACACTTCACTTGAAGATAACATGCACGGAATTTTCTCATCAGCATGTTTGCCTGTGCATAGAGTTTACAGTAATGTCTCTGAATGTCTCTATCATCCCTCCAATCATCAGTAATGACATGTCCAAGATATTTTATTGTTGAGGTTTGTTCCAGAGGCATTCCACAATGCTTAAAAACAGGAAAGTTTACATTTTTGTCATCTTTGGTTCTTACAATCATTATTTTGCTTTTAGAGGGATTGTAGTTTATATCAAAGTCTCTGCCATAGTCAGAACAAATTTTTAAAAGCGTTTGTATCCCAGCACTGTAGGGGCTAAAAATGACAAGGTCATCAGCGTACATAAGATGATTAAAGGTTTGACATCCAATAACACATCCAGTTTTGCACAGATTCAGATTAGTGGATAGATCGTGAATATACGCATTGAATAAAAATAGAGAGACGACCTGTTGAACATCATTGCTGACATAAAAAGGCTCAGACAAAGTATTACCCCATTTGACTACCATTGTTTGATTAGCGTTCCAGAAAGCCTGGAATCGTACAAGATATTTCGGAACACCTCGATTAATTAGCTTTTGAAATAGTTTGTGGTGGTTCACCCTGTCAAAGGCCTTAGTGGCATCAATAAAACACAAAAATACAGTTGATATTTGTTCATTTTCAGCGATCCAATTCACTGACTTAAAATGGATCCAGAACATCTTTAGCCAAAAATGTAACCAGTGTGATTCAGAGATAAATACCTGGGAACTAAACAGCGCAGGTGACGTTTTCCAGATTCCTGGATCTTGTCGTCTCCTATGGATTACCTGTTTATAATATGGAGATCTGTGACATAGCTATTTCAGATTACATACCTGTGGTGTTTGAAGCTGGACTTTTAGGTGCTGCAGTAAAATCTACCTCTCCTCTTCAGCATTGCAGGATTTTTAACTCTTCCACTGCTGGTCAGTGTTCCTCTGCTTTTAACCAGCTCCCTGCTCCCTCCTCTGCTGCTGATGTTCTGGAGCTCAGTTCCTGGTTTCTTTCCTCCTGCAGCAACATCCTGGGCCCTGTGGCTCCTCCACCTGGTTCGATGAGGAGAACCCGGGCAGCTCGGAGGGCCTGCTGGAAGAAGGAAAAATTTCAGATCTCATTACAAATTCTGAAGAACTGTTTGCACTGTTATTGGGACACTGTAAGACAGGCTAAACAAGAGTACTTGGTCAATATTATTATTTTTTGTAATCAGCATAACTCACGGGTGCTTTTTAAAATGATAGATACCTCTCCTCAATGTTCCACAGGCAGGGTCTCTAGAAGCTTCCCCTGACCTGTAAGATACGTTTTTACAATTTTTTAATGATAAGATATCAAACATAAGGGCTGGCATAATTCTTCCTTCTTTTGACCCTTCGACCTGAGTTTGTTGCTCAGCTATTTTTCAGAGAATTTGAGGCAGTATCTCTTCAATTTTTAAATGAGTTGGTCAGTCAAGGTAAACAATCAAGTTCTCCCCTGAATCCTATTCCTCTCAAGCTTTTCGAGGAGGTTTCTCTCAGCGTTGCACAGACAACCCTTTCTATCAACAACAGCAGTCTGGCTGCTGGTGTCTTACCTGCTGTTTTTAAACATGCAACAGTTCAGCTTCTACTTAAAAACCCAGCCTGGACACCACTGTGTTGGCTAATTTTAAACCCATCTCCAAGATGCCTAGTATCTTAAAACTCTTGGAAAAGGTCTAGAGGATTTCTTAAACCAACATCACATTTCTGAAGTCTTCCAGTCTGGTTTTAGACCCTTGCACAGTACAGAGTCAATATTACTAAGAGTCACCAACAACATTCTCCTGGCTAATGATGCTGTTGTCCTGGTTCTGCTGGATCTAACAGCAGCATTTGACACAGTAGACCACAGTATTTTATTATCTAGGCTCCAGAACTCGATGGGGATCTGAGGTACTGGACTGGTTGAAGTCTTACCTGGCAGAAAGAAGCAGAGGTGGTGGGCTGGATGGTGCTGGTCACGCAGGATGTTGCGTGTCTATCTTCAGACAGCGGGTGGTGTAGAGACTACTCATCACTGGGAGAGTGGTCCCAATGACTTTCCCAGCTGTTTTCACCACCCGTGGGAGTCTTTGCTGATCCGCCTTTGTGCAGCTGTGAAACCACACTAGGAAACCAAATGTCAGAACACTGCTGATGGCACAGTTGTAGAAGTTCACCATCAGCTGCCTGGAGATTTAGTTTTGTACTACCTTTAGTTTCCTCAGGTAGTACAAGCGTTGTTGGGCCTTGCCCACCACTGAGGCAGCGTGTGGACCCCATGATAGGTCCTCCGTCATTGTGACCACCAGAAATTTAAAACTGGTCACCCTCTCCACCATCTCCGTGCCAATGGAAAGTGGCTGATGGTTCTTACTGCGTCTCCGGAAGTCAATAATAATTTCCTTGGTCTTTGTGATGTTTAGTATCAGGTTGTTATTGTTGCACCATGACGTCCAAGTGTTGCACTTCTTTCCTGTAGTCCATTTCATTATTGTCTTTGATGAGTCGAAGCACTGTAGTGTCGTCAGCAAATTTAACGATGAGGTTGGATGAAGATGATGAGCAGCAGTCATGAGTATACAGAGAGTAGAGTAGAGGGCTCAGCACACACCCTTGGGGGGCCCCTGTGTTGATTAAAACAGTGGATGAAGTGTAATTTCCTACTCTAACACTCTGTTTTCTGTTGGTTAGGAAATCGGTAGTCCAGTTGCACAGTGCGGTGCTGAGTCCAAGGTGGTGTAGCTTGGCTCGAAGCTTGAATGGCCAAATTACATTAAAAGCTGAACTGTAGTCCACGAATAAGAAGCCGTGCATAGGTGTTCTTATGCTCCAGATGCTCCAGTAGCCTATGGAGCACAATGGCAATGGCATCCTCAGTTGACCTGTTCTTCTTGTAAGCGAATTGATATATATCCAGTGAAGGTGGTATTGCAGCCTTGATGTGTTATAATTAATCATTACTTTTGTTTGCTAGTTCTACGATGTTGATGCGGTGTAAAGTTTGAAGAAAGGAACACCACATTAAGCAGCAGGATAAGGAACTCTAATTCCTCTCGGCTGTGTGTAATAATGACCAAGACGGCACATTAATGTCAGATCCATTCACATTCTAGTTTTCTAGAGTTCAGCCCACTGATGTTTTTCCACATAAAGGGAACATTATTTGAAGACTGTATTCAGCATATGTACTGTATTCAAAGGCTTTCTACACATTGGACTGGATTGGTGGCTTGCATGCGGTGCGATTCAGGCATTTTCTCTCTTTCCCACTCCCTTCCAGGAAAGCGTGCTGCTTTACTTGGCTGTGGACATCATCTCTGGCTCGTCTCTGCTTCTGCTCCTAGACTTGGCTGTGTACCTCGTTTCTCCACCTATACTCCTGCACTTTGCTGTGGACCCTACCTCTGGCTCATCTCGCGCCCCCAGCCGTCCCCCAACTCTGGATGAAGCGCATCTGTTGGACTAATAAGACATGTAATTGTAGAATTATATAAGCTAATTCTTCTCTAAGAGTTCTGGTACATCACCTGTCCGTCCTGGAGAGGATCCCTCCTTCATGTGGACCCCACTAGTTTTTCCTTACCAAGGAGGGTCTAAGGGCAGTGATGCCCAGTTTAATTTAGTCGGTTTAGTCCAGTTTAGCCATTCCCTTTCAAATTCTTTATGATTTCAAGCTTATTATACAATTACTGCTAGGAAGCCTATTGAGACAACTATTGTTGTAATATTAGGCTATGTAAATGAAATGTAATTGTTTTTTTGTTTTTTTTGCTGACATGACAATGAACTAGTTCATTTTTACAATATAGTCAGATAAATCTCCTGTTGCTAAATCTAAATAGTACTTTCTAAAATTGATATCATCTCTTAATTTCATTTTGAATTAATTTATGAGGGCATAGGTTGATTCGATTGACAACTTGCCTCAGACAGATCAATCTGGTTGATTGTAGGATTATAAATCGATTCATAGATTAAGTTGATGTATCATTACAGCCTTAGACCCACTCCAATGAAAACATTGTTTTAACATCAGGTCATGGGGTTCCTGGAGACAACTCAGCTACATCTGGGCAAAGGCAGGTACACCCTGAACATGTTTCCATTCTGTTGCCAAGTCAAACAATCACACACACACTTACATGCACATGCACATGGTTAAATGGCATATACTTATATAGCGCTTTTCTACCTTCAACAGTACAGTCACAGACCCATTCACTCAGTCACACACACACACATTCACACACTGGTGTCACACACTGGCGTCAACCTCCCACCAGAGGGTGGAGTTCAATGTCCTGCCCAAGGTTACGTCGACTCATGGGCGTGCAAGGCGGGGTCAACTGCCCTACCGCTGCACCACGGCCCCACATCTGGAAAAAGCAACCATCCAATGGACGAAGCATGTGTTCAGACCGTAGGAGGAAGCCAGAGTTTCCAGAAGAATCCCACAGAGAAATCCCACAAACTCCACACAAAAAAAGACCCAGTAGGGAATTGAACCATACTGTATATTTAGGGAGTGAAAATACCCCGAAGTGACTCATTGTGGTTCATTTTGTATGACGTGACTCATCTTATTGGTATAAATGTTAAACAGCGCTGTCTATTTTCCTTTAAGGCGGGAGAGTTTAAGGTGGCCTTAAAACTAAATACATTACTATACACAGTATCACTCTTATTGATTACACAGAAGGAGTAAGCCTCTGACAACATTTTCTTACTCTTTCTTTAACAAAACAAAAGAGATTTTTTCCCCCCAAAAATAATTTTATTAACAACTCTCAAACAACTTCATTCTCTTTGGGTCATACAATTAAAGGAATAATAATAACCCAAAAACCACATTTCATACAGAAGTACATTACATTGTGTAAAACTGTTGCAGATGCAGCTCAAACTGACCTTAAGGTCGTGTCACAGAGCCACTACGTACATTTAGCACATTTTCCTCATGAAATTTCTGTCTTCTGTGATTCATTCGTGATATACGTAATATCTAAGTGTTTCTTGCGCTTGTCATCAATCACAGACTGAGAATTATGCAGTTTATGTGTATTTTACGTAGTTTATATTTGTGTAATTATTATGTAAATCTTACACAATTCTGCTTGATTTTTGCGAGATGCGTAGGCAAATTTGTGGCTTTCCACGACAATTCCACACATGTTTAATGGATTTTTAACTTTTCACGCTTGTATATATACCTTTTTATGTCGCATATATGACACACAGGTGTCACGTTAAAGTTACATAATTGACGCACAAATTGCTATTGAATTCCAGACAAACAGCGCAAAAATCACGCTTGGTCCATGTTCTACATTGATTCACGCGTTCTTTGCGTTGGTTTTAACGTGATACTTTTCTCCCTTTTTCCTCGTATGACCAATTTTTACCTGTGCAACATGCGCAAAAGTATGTAGTTGCTGTGTGACCCAACCTTTAAAGATTGAGAACTAAAGATGATTTTAAAACACTGCTGCATAGTTGGTGATGTGAAGAATTCCCCAAAATCTACAAACAGTAAGTTCTAACAAATATTAAAAGATCAAATAGATTCCATATAGACCCTTCCCTGACATCTGCTGAACTGATTTATCTCAAAAATAGCAGGAAAAGGTTTACTTAACTCTTGTGCTATCCTGGGCACTTTAACATTGGGAGTTGAGTCATCCAGACCCACAGGACAGTGCGCTGAACCTTTTTTCTTCTTTTTTCTTTCTTAACTTGTTCTGTCCAACAACTTAGCAAACAGATTAGAGCTGAATGCCTTTTGTGTTGGACAGGTTTCACTTTCACAAAAAGAGGTTATAGAACTTGGAGAAACTAGAGTGTGGATTTGTATAAACCCCTTTTTGTTGTATTATTTTTTATTTATTTGTTACATTTAGTGTTTGTGGGGAGGGAGAGTGGAAGAGTGTAAAGGGGGGGGTGGTGGTGGAAGAGAGTAAAGGGAAGAGAGGTGAGAAAGTGGGGGATACAAGCACTAATTTGAATAAGTTATTAGTTTAAGCTGTAACAAATATACCAGATCTGCTGGAAAGACAAATATTTCATCCAAAGGTGAAATTCTGTCACGAAGATGAGCAGAAAATATCTGTCCATCAATACACTGTAGGTTAGGAGGAGGGATGAGCAGACAGGGAGCAGTGTGCACGTGGGGGTGAAGATACATGCATGCAGCCGAAGTGAACTGTGTGTTCATAAGGTGAACCAGATCCTCCCCAGCCCGACCAGGGGGGGGGGACCCCCAGGCCAGGAGCGTCCCTGGCATCGGGACCCAAGCAGCCCGGGAGGGGACTGCCCACCCACCCAGCCAGGCGCAGAGAAGGCCCCCCTTCAGGAGCCCCCCCCGGCGCCGAAAGGCATAGGCGAACCCGCCGTTCGGGCCCCCAGGCCACAAGACAGGAGCGCTAAGCCGTACCAGGCGGCAGCCATGGGGGCTACCGGGCACCGGACACCGAGACACCGGCCTAGGACAAGGCCAGGGCCCTGAGAATCCATGAGCCGCCCACCACCCGGCGCCCCATCTCCGCGAGCCAGCCCCGGCATCCGACCTGAACAACCCAGACATCGCCGCGCACCCACAGCTCCACCCCCCCCCCATAACCCTACCCACTACAACCCTCCTCACCTGCCATATTATCTGACCCCTCCTCCCAAACCCCCCCAATGCCCCTGGGGAGGGAGAGCCAGCCCCCAGGTCCGTCCCACCCATGCACTCTCGCACACATACTTACAATCCTCTGGTTGCTCCAGAGGAAATAAAGAAATAAATTCATTTAAAAAAATAACAATAAAAATAAAATAAAAAACCACCCAGGGGAACCCCTGCTGTAAATGTAAATCTGGGAGGCCAGGCCATGCGCCAGCTACTGGCCACAGGCGAAACACTGGCCGTGGGCAGACGACCCCAGGCCCCAGAACCCCAAGACCCCCCACTCCCCGCCGCCGTGACCAGTTCCAAACCTTTTTTCATCAATGATTTGTGATCTTTACTGGTGTCCATGGATTACATGAAATCCTCTCCACCTTTATCCACCTTTGTCATGGTGGGGAGAACACGTCAATGTAAGGGTGGGGTCATAGGAAAGCACAAGTGTTTGAAAAAAAATGGTATTTGAATCAAATGTTCCCAATAAAATTTACATCTGAAACACCTTAACATAGCACAATTTTGTGATTGACAAAACGTTTTCAAAAAGCTGAATTTAATTAAATGGAATGTGGTTTTTTTTCTTTGTCTGTTTTAGACTTCCTAGATTGGTTATTATTATTATTTTTTAATAAAAAGACATTTTACACTAACCAAACTGCATTCATCAATATAGAGGCACTGAGTGACGTGGAAACCTGACAGACTTTTTAAACATAGTATTGTAAATATTGCAGACAATTGTATATGAGTTACAATAAGCTCATCCTAAAAATATTCATAAAGGAAAAACAAAATACTAATGAATTTGAGTATTGTTGGATGATGTAATTGTAACCATAATTAGATTAAGGGGTGTTTGTCATTTTTTTTTTCCTCCCTTTTCTTTCGTTTGCAGAAAAGAAGACTTATCATGTGTGGAGGGCGGCTTCACTAACCTTTGATGTAGACATGAGTGAATGTGTTCCATCTCAAAAATGGATTCTTTGTTAACAGACTGTTTTACTGCTGTTAACTCCAGCGGGAGAAAGCTGTCATTCCACATTATACATGGTGTTGTTGGTTTCCCCCTGCACCTGTTATAATGTTGTTGAGCAAGTGTAGTCTCTCAGTAGTTTTGCTCCCAAATCCTTAGTTTAGCTTGTGACGGCTCCATGGCTCATTTAGGAATTTAAAAAAGTATATGTTCTTATCCTTCAACATTTCTTTTGGCCCGATTTGAAATCTCCTGTTGCTGCATATTGCAGGTCATGTCATGCGTGTCCGATAAGTGGAAAACCAAATCAGAACATTCCATCTGCTCCACTATTTTCATTTCATTTCTGTGATCGAGGAACCTTTGAACATCTTCTCTGATGTCCTTTCCTCTGCATAGCAGGTCTGATTTAAAGAACAAATGCAGAAACTTCTTTGGGAAATGAAGTTTATCTCTAGTAGGGGAGTGTAATAGCTGTGGCCGCATTTGTTTTTGTTATGTTTTTTTTTGTTCTATTGTTTGTACTTTATGTGTGTGTCAGAGTGGGACCTCTATTTTTTGAGGATCTTTGTGTACCTGTCTCTGATTCTTTTCAGATGCAGTACAGGACAAAGATGGCCTCTGATTGGACCAGAGCTGATGGAGGGAGTCTTTAACTCTCAGAGTGAGGAAGGGAGCTTTGCAGTAACCCGTCTGCAGTTCAGCTTGTCTCTCTGCTTCACTTTTGACCTTTGTCATGTGAAGAATTTACAGAATAAACAGAGGTCAGCTTGCTCCTAAAAGGCCGTGACACTGCCTTTGAGTCAGGAAAAAAGGATCTGTACAGGACCGGCAGAGCCGACCTGAGGAGAGGGATCAGGAAGACCAAGTTGGATTACAAAAGGAAAATAGAGGACCACCTCTCCAACAACAACCCTCGGTAGGGACTACAACAAAGACTGCCTTCCTCCAACCTTCGACCCCCCACCAGTTTGCTTACAAAGCAAACAGATCAACGGAGGATGCCATTTCCTTCACCCTCCACACTGCGCTAAGCCACCTGGAACACAGAGACACCTACGCCGGGGTGCTTATTGTACATTTTGTTTAGACATGTGAGTTATAGTATTTTCATGTTTTATTTTGTTCTATTTTAATTTATTTTCTTCACCACTCCAAGGCTGCTGCAATTTCATTGTATCACCATGTACAATGACGAGAAAAGGATTCTGATTCTGATTCTACACTAAAGTCATTTTTGAAAAACAAAAAATTGGATTTCAGTTTCAATAAACAACATTTCTGACAAATATTTCCTAAAATGATCTCATTGTTGACTATGAATTCAATATTTTTGCCTTTTTATTTTGGAGATCTGTCCACATTAGCAACCGACCCAGTCAAGATCATAAAAGACGTCACAATATTTTATTTCTATTTTATTTGTATTATTCTTTATTTATCCAGGGAAAAAAACGTGAGATCAAAACAAGCTGCCAGACTTACTGAAGCAATCCCGTTAAGGGTTTATCACTGTGTGGAGGATCCCCTATACTATATTTTATAAAAACATAAAATATATTAAAGTAAAAGCATATTAATGATCTAATAAATAAATAAATAAACCCCAACAGACAGGTAACATTTACAAATAACAATTGAATACAATATTTGATTACAATATTATAGATACATTTCTATAAGTAAATATATTTCTAAATTTCAGCTAAAAGTCAGATTAAAAGGAAGGTCTTGCTTCTTCCTTTAAAAACATGAACGGTCTGTGTGACCCAGAGGTTCTCTGACCGTAAAAACTGATTTGGTTATGAAATTACAAAGAGATTTATTTTTTCTTTGGAAGGCTTACATCTCCACCAAACACTGAAAAAAATGATTATTGAAACATTTTAGTGGTGACCAAAAGTTACAAAAGAAATTGTTGAAGATTTCCCTATTCTGCTCGATGGGCTGAGCATTTTAATAGCTAAATTGTTCAGATTAATAATAACAAAAAACGATTGCTAAAGCCAAGTAAATTGATAATTTATTGTCCTCACAGTTCCTCCTCATCCTCCCTTTTTACTTTTTGTGTGTTCTGGTGTTTGTGCTCTGGCAAATGTCTGTGGGAACATCAGAAAGATCTGATACCTGAAGCTTTACGACCTTCAAGTATCCAGCCTGCAACAGCATGTGGGTGGGTTTTTCACACCATAGACCCTCGGACCATCTTCTGAATATGTAAATGCCAGGTATATAAACCAAGCCCTTTTCTGAGTGTCTTTGTTCAGACTTTGTGATCCTGCTCCTCTGTCTGTAACCCTGCGTACAAATCTGTGCTGTTTTGTGCGGAGTAAATCTTCACTGAAGCTAAGTATTGTCTCTGTGTCCTCATTCATTTATTTCTGTGTGCTGGAAACTGAAGGGAACAAACCAACCTAATATTCTTTATTAATACAGTCCTTTATAGAAAATCCAGTTTCCTCACAGGAAACCAAGCATAAAAATATGATCCAAATATTTCATTTTAAAAATCTTAAAAGGACAAGACAGAAGTGCAATCATTAAGCTCTCTAATGAAAAGTCTCTTTTCTGTTTGGGTTATTGTATAGCACACCTTCAGCAAGACTCTATTTAATTTATATTAGTCTAAAAGAAACAGATAAGACCCTCAGGCTCAGCTCAAATGCTGCGGTTTCACAATTCACCCTGTTTTTTTGTAACGTGGCTGAGTCCACAGTTTCCAAACACTTTGACTTTGCTCTAGTTACATTTCAAAATTCAGATTGGCAAATCATTTTTCCAAACAACTCTTTTTAGCCTTAAAGACATTCCTAATGACATTTTAAAAATATATTTACTGAGCAACAATCCAAAGTAACCGGAAAAACATCAAAATGAACTTTTGATTGTTTAAATGTGGGGGCAGTATTGTGCCATAAGGCAGAAAAGTCAGAGAGAAAAAAAAACAAACCAATCAGAACAAAAGTTTATTGATGATGTCTATGAAGACTCTCATTCATCCAGGTTGGTTCCATCATAGTAGTAGGTTTAGGGACTGTCATCTGGACTTAGTTTTCAAGTTAGAAGACGTTTCACCTCATATCCAAGAGGCTTTGTCAATTCTAAATTAGCTGGTAGAAGCTAATATTTTACTTTAACAACAGGGGTTATGAATCTTCAGACAAACCAGAGAAATGTCTGAATAAACCCCTTTTGTAGTTGAGGCCAAACTTTATTAAATTCCATCATATTTGAAAATCTTTGGTGTTGGACCAGACGGAAAAGGAAAGGAGGGAAGAAGAGAGAGGGATGTTAGGGGGGGGGGGGGGTAGGAGGGTGATAAAAGGAGAGGGGGGGATAAAACCATGATGCAGCATAAAGCAACAAGTTACTGGATGTTTATCATTACGGTAAGGTTCAAGTGTAATACAACTCTCAAAGGGGCGGGGCCTGTCCACACACACTCAAATGTTATAAACACACCTGTTGGCTGCAAAAATGTCCACATGTACACAATACAGATATTGTTCACACACGCATACTTATGCCTTTAAACTAACTGGTGTGAAATATTTCATTCAATCATGCAAACTATTAGTGCAAAGGTGAGCTAACACCTGTGCTCAGGTGAGTGTTTATGTTCTTCTAAATAGATGGTGGAACGTGAAAAGAAGGAGGGGAGTGCGCAGACCCCCACCGCAGCAGCAGCGGCAGCCAGAACCCCCAACACCACACGGCACCACGAGGCCCCCAGAACCAGAGAGCAGGGAGGCATGGGGGGAAGAGAGCGCTGCCCCAGCCCAATCAAGAGAGCAGCTGGTATGACATTTTTTGTTTTGAAATTAGACATAGACAACATACTTAATATCCTCTTCAAACAAGCCCAAGGTGCTGTTTGAGTTTGCTTTTGTGGCTCTCATGTGAGAAAGTCTTCATAACTGCTATTTTGTTGCTGCCAAATACCAGTAGCAAAGAGAGGCCAAAACAAAATGTAAATGCCTCAGGATGCAAAGATATGTAATGATGGTTTCTTTTTTTAATGTGATCTGAAAAAAAAAAGCTATTATGAAAGATGCAACAAAATCTGTTTAATCTTTCATTAAAAAAGATGAAACATAATACTGATTTCTCATCAGTATTTTATTTCTATATAATTTTCTATTGTATGATATATAATGTTATATCAAATATTATATATTTAATATAATATTACATAAATACTGATTTATTTAATATTATATTTTGATATTCTTGCACTGAAATGGTGATGCTTCAATTTCATTATACTACGGACAGCGACAATAAAATCTAATCTAATCTAATCTTGAAGTAGACTGGTTGGAATGGCATCTAACACTATTGCATATTCTTTGGGTGGTACCAAATTATGAAAGAAATTCTTCATACGTCAGAAGATGTCCATGAGAGTTGAAAAGTTGTCTTATTGGAACAATATCATTTTCATACCATCTAAGAAAAAAAGTGATTTATTCTTGTATTGCACATTACTATTATTCCAAATAAAACAAGATGTTGGAGAAACATTTTTTATAAATGAGTTTCCAGGCTAGTAGGACTTGTTTATAAAAGTTTGAAAGTTTTGTGGGTAATTTTGCATTTTCCTTACTCCTTATTCCTTATTGCAACTTCCTTAACTCCTCCCATTGTGTCAAATATATAGTTGGGAAATATCCAGATATTGTCTTCCCCTTTCAATAAATTACTTAACCACTTTATATTAAAATAGTTATTTAAAGTTTTAACGTTGCAAATAAAACAATGTCTAAAGCTTCTTCAAATAAATTTACTGGAAAAGGCTGTCAATTTAGCAATAAAGACTATTAAAAAGATAAAACTCACTTGTTAGTCCATCATTCTCTGGACTATTATTATCTTAGGAGATTTAATACAATGTTTCACTTCCTCTTTTCTAATTTTCTGGTCACAGGTCTTTTCAAAGGTTTCACTGACTTTTCCAATCTTATCTTTAATATTGTTTATAAATTGTTCAATATCTTCTTCTCCAAAGCAATCTTTAGTGTAAAGTTATTGATAGAATTTTGCAACATATTGAGAAACCTTTCTTGTATCTTCACTTATTGAATTGCCCATTTTTATCTGCCATAGACTGGAAATTTCAAAATGCCTTTTTTCTAAATGGAAAAATATTAAGTACATTTTTCACCTTGTTTTAACCATTTTCTTGCTGACCTGACAAATGCTCCTCGTGCTTTTTCTTCTAATACTTTATTCAATTCTGATTGCAAAGAAATTAGTAAATTTTGTTCTAGATCAGATAAATTAGTTTTTCATTATTTTTCCTATTAGTTCAGATTCTCTTTTTTGTTTTGCTTTAGCAATTCTTTTTCCAAATGATTACTGCCAGAGATCTTATTTCATACTCCATTAATTCCCAACTATTTGAATTTTTGTAATGTAAATGCTTGTTTCCAGTATTTATCAATTAGTTTTTCCATGCCATCAATAAATTCATTGGGTATAATCTCAACAGAATCAACTGTATTTTCTATGTCACTAGAAATTAGCCAAAAATCAATGTGGGAACACTGAGATCTGTCCTTCTTGGTCCAAGTTTATATTTTCTTATCAGGATGTTTATGTCTCCATGTGTCAATCAAGTCCATTACATATAATTTTCAACTCTTTTGTGTCTTCTTTTCTGTCTTTTCTATCAAGCATGCCATTCATTACAGCATTAAAATCTCCTCCCCATAAAGTCTTAGTATTGGGATATTTTTGTAGGAGTGTATTCATTCTTTCTTCTAGCGTTAAAAAGATTGCATTGTTGTTTGTTTGATTATTGGAGGCGTATGTATTAATTAAAATAAAATAAAGTTGGCCAAAATTCATTGCGAGTATAATCCATCTCCCATTTTTGTCAATTAAATACTCAAGAGTGCAGCCTTCAAATCTGCCCAGTACAATAATTATCCCTGCTGACCTGTTGCTACCAAAAGAAAACCATTTATTTTTATTTTGTGTGTCTCTTGAATGAAATAAAAGTCTGCATTTTTATTTTGGCAATAAAAAAACACATTTTCTTTTCAGCTGGTCTATGATAATCCTGGCCTTCAGAGTCAGAACAGAGAATGACATGAACTATAAAGAACAATAAAAAATAAATAATAAATAAACTTAGGAACTTTCTGGTTTTGTTCAGGAACCGCTACACATATACAGTATCTTGAGTCTGTTTCATGCGGTTATACTGACCTTTACAAACATAGTTCAGTTTAACTCTGTACTATTTCCTAGCGAAAGCCCTGTTTCCAATGAAGTAGGCTTTCTCTCCTTTCTTCCTGGTTGCCTCCACCGCTGCGAGCTTCTTTACCAGCAGATGTGAGTTCTTCCTGGAGACGGAGATGATGATGTAGTGGGTAGACGTTCTCTTTAGAACTTTTCCACAGGAGATCTCTGGCCGATCTGGACAGGAACTTGATCATTATAGGCTGTGGACGTTAAATGCTTCCCTTCCCACTGGGCTTTCCAACTCGGTGTGCGATGTGTGTGCTGAAACACCACTGCAGAATCTTTAGTTGATAACATCTCTCTAACAATTTCCTGGACCCTTAATTTGACATCCTCTGAATTCTTTTCAGGGACACGGGACAGGCGTAGATTCATTCTCCTGTTGTAGCGGTCTGCATCATTCCTTTTGGTTTCCATCTTCTTCTCCAGCTCTTCACATTGATTTTTCAGGTTCTCATTTAGTTTTTTAAAGTTCATTACCTCCTGATGGCAAAAATCAAACAACTTCTTCTAATTGAATCTGTGAATTCAATAAGGGCCCAAGTCCAAGAAGTTTGTTTTTCCAGGAAATGATTATAATTGCATGGCTGAAAGGGAGGCTACACCAAAGGATTACTACTTTACCCAGATTTACCACCATTTCATAGCTTTCACAGGCTATAATATGAATCACTTCACTTTTATAATTTCAGAGGACTAGCAAACTAAAGTCTCTGAACTTGGGCCCTTTTTCAATTAAACATTAAACTGCCATATTGGATAACTAGTACTGCCATCTATGGGATAAAGCAAAACCCATGCAAGGTCATTTTTTCAGTAACTGTTTTGATAATGGTAGGCTGTAGTTTAGACAAAGTCGGCTCAGTAGCAGCGGTCTTATCAGCATTATTATGCTTTTCTTCTCCTCTCACCTTCTTAGAGGGATATTTTATGTATAGTGTATGGTGTAAATGGCACTGATGAGCATTCTTCATCATCCTTCATTTGACATGCATTGGAATGGGTTTCTTTGATGTGTCGTTCCTCCTTAGAGGCATCCACTTCCATATTTTCAGGAGAACTGCTGCGGTTAAGTGAGCCGCGGTTTTCTTTTGATTTCTTCATCCTTATTAGTTTAGGATTAACGTGCTAGTTTGAAGAATCTTTACGGCACAAATTGTGTTTTTGGTTTTCAGGCAAAAGGTTGGCGGAAAAAAAACAGTTCGTGCAGCAAATTTCAAGGGTTGTTTGAATTTAACGTGCTTAGTTTTGGGGGTGGTGTAATGCACCTAGCGCATTTCAAAGATTAATGGATTTAATCCTAGCTGACTTGCAGTGGACAGACAACATGCTTGGTTTATCTGGATGACATCATAGTGTTTGGGCGGTCTTTCCAGGAATGCTTGGCCCGCCTTAGGGGAGTCTTGGATGAACTGAAGCAGGCTAACCTTAAAGTTAAACCTTCCAAGTGGAACTTGTTTTCTACTCAAGTTTAATATCTGAGCCATGTTATTTCCTCTATGGAGTGATGCCTGACCGCTCTAAGGTGGAGGCGGTTGGGGTTGGCCGGTGCCCAGTAATGTGCAGAGTTTTCTGAGTTTGGCATCATACTATAGCACTTTGATCGAGGTTTTGCAGATATTGAGAGGACGTTGCATCAACCTGCTGTAGGATTGTTGCCAGATTCTCCAAAATTGCAGAAATATACCTCCTTGTGGCACCAACTGCAAGTGCAGAAGTCTAGGTTGGTGAGAATACCCCCTGATAATTCTGATGCTGCTGCTTGTGTTTGGCTGTTCTGCCCAAGTTCATGGTTCCTCAGGTTCTTCGACAGTTTCATAATGTTTCCACTGGGGGCTACTTGGGAGTTCAGAAATTGCAAGCCAAAGTGGAGGATAGATTCTGTTGGCCTGGCTGGTTCCATGATGTGAAGACTTGGGTGAGAGAATGTGTTGATTGTGCTTCCCTCAAAGCGCATGGGAAGCAGCCTCGTGCGCCCATGCACACTCTTGTTCCATCTAGACCATTTGAGTGGGTTGCATTTGATATTCTTGGGCCTTTGCCTGAAACACCAAAGAAGAACAAATACACTCTAGTGATTAGTTTTCTGAATGGACAGAGGCCTTCCCATTACCGAAGCCAGGAAGCTCTGTCGATAGCGAAGGTGTTGACAGAAGAATGAGTTTGCCGCTTTGGGGGTCCTCACAGTATTCATTCTGATCAAAGTTGTAATTTTGAGTCTATGCTCTTTAAAGAACTATGCAATCTTTTGAACATTTGTAAATCTAGGACTTTGCCTTACCAGCCTCAGTCAGACGGGTTGGTTGAGCGGTTTAATTGTATGTTACTGTCAATGTTGGCCCTTTCTTGTGGAAGACGGTCAGCTGAACTGGGACACACTTTTACCCTACGAGATGCTTGCATATCACAGCAGTTTTCATGCTAGCACCTCCTTCACGCCATACAGAGTTTTGTTTGGGCAGGAAATTGTGCTGCCAGTAGACATTATGTTTAATGTTGGTGAACATGAGACCTTTTCATCCGCAGATGAATGTATCGCGGCTACAGGAGACCTTGTCCTCTGTGGTGGATGCTGTTAAGGGGAGGGTGTCGCTCGCTGCCGTTAAGGGCTGCCGGCTGTGAAGATAGACAGAGAGGAGGATATGTTTCTATGCGAGGAGGGGAGGCTCGCTGACTCCTGTAAAAAGAATGGGGCTGGGAGTAGGAGTGAGCTGGTTGCCACTGCTCCACCCATGGTATTGCCTGTGGATGCTGCTAAGTCTTCTGCACAGCTGATCATTCCGCCGCTAGCGCAACTGTGCCCCGGGGAACCGGACGCCGCTGGAGCTCAGACCCTGGGGGAGGGGTCTTTTCGGCTGCATGAGCTAAGTTTCCCCTACAGCTCAGACGTTTTAGATTATATTTTGACGGGGTTTTGAATTGGGGTATGTTGTTGTTAATAATAAAGTATATTTTAGTAACCTAGTCAAATCTCACATGGTTCTTGCGGCTTGACTGACAGGTTTTTACCTGCCCTGGTTGGACCCCCACAAATATTACACATACATGCGGTCGCGGACGCCATCTTGGCCCCCAGCAACCGTTCAAGAGCTCTTTTCTTTTTGTTCCTCAACCACGTAACAGGGCCGCCGTGCTTGAAAAAAAAACAGACAAAAAAACGAAACACCAAATAGGCAAATACATTTGTATCAATGTAAATAATTACACATTTCATTTCACTGTGTTCTTTCCATCAACATATGGTTCTTTCTGCTACATGCTTAGAACAAAGGTCGCATCCGGGACGTCTGGATGTTTACGTTTTTTTTTATTCCAACTTTATTTAAAATGAAATGAGACAGTTATGCATTTGGAAAAAGGACGCATATGGAGGCCCAGATTAAATAAAATATATAACATCATTAAGACAAAATGACAAAGCAATAAATAAATAGATAAAACAAGGGAAATAATTGAGTATTCCCAGATATTTAAATTATGTCAAAATAAATTAAGTTTTGGGTGTTTTAAAAATGTATTTGGGGGATTTTACTTATGATGACGCTAACAAAAGTGGTTGGACTTTATGGCAGGGGGATTTTGGAACGTCCTATATCCAGTTTAGTAGAGGAGTACAAGTGTGCTAAGGTCAGGTTGGAGATGACACTGCAAGATACCTGTGACTCACCTGTTGCCCAAGCAGCCCCCAATATGGCTACTGGGAGGAAGTAAGCCCAAAAGGCAGCAACTGATCAGGCCAAGGCAGCACTCAGAACCCACAAAGGCATTGTGGGATGCGTGCAGGAGGGGAGGAGTGGTCATGATCTCTCACCTAGCACACCTTCCTGGAGAAAGCCCAACCCAGCTGAGAGGCACAGACGGGTGGTCCGAGAGATACGCCGGGAAGAGGAGGCAGGAAGGTGCGCTCAAGCCGTGGCACAGGCAAAACAAGGTTAGAGGATGGTGTGGGAAGGAGTGGAGAAGAGGAAGCTCTCCTGGAAAGACCTGTGGGAGATGGAGGCGTTTATAATTAGGGCTACCTATGATGTTTTACCTTCTCCTGCAAAACCTAAGCCAGTGTTACAGCTTAGGTTTTGACCACATGCTTGTTATGTCAAAGCCCAGCAACATTAAAGCACATCTTGGTGGGATGCAAGACCGGCCTCAGTCAAGGCCGTCACACCTGGTGACACAACCTGGTGCTAAGGTGTTTTGCAATAGTGCTGGAAAGACAGAGAACAAGCTTGAACGCCCTTCCTCAATCCTCATCTCATAGGTAGCGAACACCTTTTGTCTGAGAGGGTCAAGCCACCTTCAACACCACCAACACAGCTGACATTGGACAGCCGGGTAGAGCACGGGACTGGAAATTGCTGGCTGACCTAGACATAAAACTCTGCTTTCCACGGGAGATTGCATCTACCAGCCTAAACCCTTGTGCTATCCTAGGCACTTTAACATTGGGAGTTGGGTCATCTAGACCCACTAGTCAGTGCGCTAAACCTTTTTTTCTTCAATGATTTGTGATCTTCACTGGTGTCCATGGATTACATGAAATCCTCTCCGCCTTTATCCACCTTTGTCATGGTAGGGACAACACGTCACTGGTCATCTTGACCCCATAGGATAGCACAAGGGTTACACCAGACCTCGTACTGTGGTCATCCACGCTCCAAATCGCAAACATCATAGAGCTCACAGTACCCTGAGAGAGAGAGGAGGCCTATGAACGGAAGATGCTGAGGTACGCTGAACTCGCAGCAGACGCCAAACAGCGAGGCTGGAGTGTGAAGGTATGTCCAGTGGAAGTAGGCTGCTCAACATCCAGGCTACTCAGGGAGATGGGAGTGCAAGGGAAGGCTCAAAGGCAGGGGATTAAAGACCTCTCCTGGGCAGCTGAGAAGTGGAGTCAGTGGCTGTGGGTCAAGAAGGACCTGACCCAGGCCTCCAAATGTCTGCTGGCTGATGGGGGGGGGATCTGGGATTCACTGCTGGACCCTCTGGAGGTGTCGTGGGCCTATCAGCAAAACACTGGAAAAGGAAGGCGCCCACTTGAAAACCCAAAAGATGTCACCATTCATTTGTCTGCCACAGTGTCTCATCGGTGCCTTAGTATTTACTTAGCGATAATAACATCTAGTCCTATAAAACAGACATGATGGAGGACAAACATGAAGAAAATGATGCTTAAAATTGCATTCTGGATATTCCTTTATTGAAATTGGTGTGATTTAGGAGCTGTTGGAAAAAACTTGTAGCTGTCACATAGGGGCGGGTTAGAGCTGCATGCTCCACTTTATTCTGATGCATCCACTTGTAGACGACTAGACAATTCCGATATTGCTCGCCATTTTTGTTGCACCCATAATGCTGGGTTGGGGGCGTGAGAGGCTGTAAGGTAGCGTGTAAACCAATGGGTTATGGGAGGGACAGGCTAACTCTGCACCAAAGAGCCCCCAGAAATATATCAAAAGATGACGAAAGTGGGGATTTTAAGGTTTGAATAGCTTTTAGATTTTGATCCCTTAATGGGATAGTACTAATATTTAAATTCCACAGAGAATAACCTTAGGGTTTGAATATTTACAGATCTTTCACCAGTCTTTCCGTTCTGCAACAGTCCCAATCTGTTAGAATTGTAAATAAAGATTTTCTCTAACTCATGAATATTTGGTTAGAAAAACTGAGATTAGAAAACATTTATTTTAGACATGTTCTCCAATCAGTCATTAAAAACAAGCAGAAAAACACCACAAACAAACACAATACAAAGATGCAGTCCATAAAGCACCAAAGGTAAAAAGTCATAAGAAACATCATTAAATAGGAAGAAAAAGAAATTACTGTACAAAAAAATGACCATAAAAAATACATATAAATAAAATGATCAAAAACACACCCTGTAAGTTGGCTAAACAGACAGATGTAAAGCACAATAATACTTGTGGACAAGGCCTTCTGACATATTTGACCTAAATATATCTTGAAGAAATCTACTTGCAATATGAAAAACAAAGAAGTGCTTGGAACAAGATTATATTGGGAAAAAATTAAAAATGAAACCAGAATTTGTCTGTATGATGACATGTCCAGAATAAGTGAGTTGTAGTTTCAGGCAAAAGAAGCAGCTGGTTTCAGAAATCTCTAGCTTCAGTGAGAAATTAAAAAAATAAAAATTATATATATATATATATATATATATATATATATATATATATATATATATATATATATATATATATATATATATATATATATATATATATATATATATCCAATCAACACTGCTGAAGAAATTCTCATTACTTTTTTTACATTAACAACTTTTTCCAAACTAAAGCTTTCATACATGCAAAGGTGAAAATGCATTACAAAAGAATGTTATGTTGATGTTCCAAATAGAGCTGACGGTGTCGGATTTTTTATCACCGCTGTGATGAACCACCAGGGGGCGCGGTGTCGCGGTTAACCGGAGCCTCCCCAAAAAAATCCCATGGTGGCCGCATCAGAAATAAATACAATTACAACGTAGTAGTCTTTATTAACAAAAAACAGTAACAACTAACTACAACCTAACCAGGGCCGGCCCTGGTCTTCTGGGGGCCCTAAGCGAAATTTAATTTGTGGGCCCTCTAACTGATCAGCAGCTTAAAAAAACGCAACTGTTGTAATATAAATGAGATCTCTCTATGAATACATTTGTGAATTATTGTTGCTGCCGAAGAATTGAACACAGTATATTTATTGCCTGCATGTTGGATCCACAATTAGTGGTGCCAAACAATTTTTAAATGCAAAGAAAAAAATTTGAATGACAAATGTATATATAAAGACATATATTTTTTAATGAAACATTAGGCACTCAACAAATGACATTCACAAAACTCCAACTTATTAAAAACAGCAACTTAATAGAAAGTCAAATAACGATAAAACAATCCAAAATAAAGAACACAACAGCTCAATGAGGGGATTTTGGAAAGTCAGAGTCTTTCTCAGTATGAAAAGGACGTCTTTGCACCAAATCCATTCTTACTGGATCAGAGAGTGTGGTTGGCCATTCAGCTGGACTTCAGCTGTATTGGATCTGAAGTAGGTGGAATTTTGGATCCAGTAGCTCCTCCTCCATTCACGCCTCTCTTGGAGCCTCTGGAACATAAGACACATAACTTCAATAAAAGCAAACAGTAAAAACTAAAACAGTCAAATGTTTTCCCTTCCAACAGTAGATGTGGTAACAACAGTTTCTTCTGCAGCTAAAAAACAAGAATTATTATTATACAATAATCAATGATAAAGCTAATAAAATATCTATAGCAGAATACTAATAATAGTTAACTGGCTCATTTAAAATCAGTGTGCAGGTTTTTCACAATTTCATGATCTTTTTTTTATGTTTATAAGAGATTTATTGTTTGATTGTATATTTGCATGAGGTCATATTTATTAATTTAATTATGAACAGTTTGGGGCTTCATGCTCTTCAGCTGCTGTTTATGAAAAAAGGGTTTATGCAGACACTGTTTTTAAATGACTTTACATGCTATTAAAATGACCTTAGATGACATCTTCAGTGATGTCAGGAACATTATGCAGGGCTCCAGACTGCGACCAATTGGTCGCATTTTGCGACCAAAATTTGAGAGTGTGCGACTGAATTTTACATCCAGTCGCACACGCGCGACCCGTAAATTTGCCTCCCCCACCCTACTAATTTTTCATACATTAAACGTGGAAGGGGCACGTCAATGATCAATCAAATAATCAATGTGACGCGAGCGCACACGCACGCAGGCAGACACACACACTCGCGCACATACTCATGAAACGCGAGCACACACTCGCGTGATGTCTGTCTGTGAGGCGTTCACTGCGTGTGAGAAGAATAGGGAAAGACGCTGTAAGTGGCTAAAATGCGTGGAGGGGGAGGGGCCTAGAGACAATCGAGCGCGCGTTAACATCTGTGGGAAGGAAACGGAGACAAATATCATCACAACCTGATATGTGCGTCTGAGCTATGAATAAGTGAACTATTGATTCGTTCTTCCGACCTGCGGCTAGTGTACCAGTGACAGAACTACAGCAGGGGTCTCAAACTCGCGGCCCGCGGGCTATTTGCAGCCCCCAAGATGATATTTTGCAGCCCCCGCCTTAATGTGAAAGTTTAATGTTACTGCAGCCCGCCAGTTTTAATGAATGACACTTTTTCATTGTCGAGCACGGAGATGACCAACCAATCACAGTGGGGTTAGTCAGTGGTCCCCAACCACCGGGCCGCGGACCGATACCGGGCCGCGGGACACTTGGCACCAGGCCGCGGGAAATTTTTGCATCGGGACGCACAGAAAGAAAAAATAATTTCCATTTTATTGTTTTTTTTTCCGACAAAAACGTTTGATTTTGAAAAGTGACCGGATTCACTTTGTTACATCTGTCACACTTAACGCACGTCAAAGTCGCGACACCAAACATCAGGTGATAAACCCCACTAAAATTAAACCCAAACAACCAAAATGAGCAAAAAACAAACTTCTTTAGAAAGTTGCTTTGACAAGGGGAAAATTATAATTATTATTGTTATTATCATTACTAAAGAGAAAATACCATCCCCGGTCCAAAATTAAATTAAATTACATTAATTCTGTCTTGCGTTGTACCGGTCCACGGTGACAAAAAGGTTGGGGACCACTGGGGTAAATGACTCTTAGGGGCGGGACAATGACAGGGCTTTAAAGCAGGACACCTGACAGCCCCCAGGAGTTCCTTACTTTCCTTTTTAGAACGTATCTATTCGCTTGTAATTTTCTAAATATATGCAGTCCGTGCTGAACTTTTCTCTGGGTCACACAGAACCGGAGGAAGGTTAAGTTGGAGTGTCCTTAACAGTAAATTTAGTTTTAATATTCCTCTCCCCCTTAGTGTGATCTGTGTTATTATATATTTTATGATTATTTTTAATGTTTTGTAATGTATGTAACCTTTTTTTAATGAATTGGTATTTTAAATTATTTTAATTGATCACTGAACTACAAAAACCATCAGGACACATGTCCCATAATGCATTGTTTTGTAGTTTGTAGGGCAGCTTTCAGTCAGTTCAGTTTCCAGCTGTGTCCGGGTAGGTTTGCCCCTTGCTCCCACCCCTTTCTCGCGATATTTTTGTGATGATTGACAGTTGATGTTGGAGCAAAAACAAAAATATATGTAACACACCAGGTGATCTGCGCAGCGTTGAGTTCACCTGGGTGATCTCGAACACGCTTATTGTGCATCTTGGCTGCACCTATTTGGTGTCACAAAGATACATTTCCATCCATTTTCTTTACTATTTGTATTGTCATGACAGCGACGGTGCTGTCAGTTTACCTGTTGTTGCATCTTCAAAAGTGCAGGATAAAATGTGACACTGAATTTGAAACAGCACATTGTAATTTCTGCATCTATTATTAAAGTATTTATTAGTAATACAGTGGAAATTAGTAGATTTGGTTAGCATGTTGGTTTACGGTATGCGCCCCTAAATTTTCTGGTTGTGCCCCTAAAATTTTCAGTTAGGGGCCACTGTGCTCCTGGTGAAAAAGTTAGTCTGGAGCCCTGTTATGGGATGTGGACGCTGCACCACCTCCAGTACTTTTTGATACTTTTTGAGAGCAGAAGAAACTGTGCAAAACATCCTCATTATGTAAAACCAAAACTGCAAAATACAAATAAGAAATCAATGTGCCCATTTACAAATAATAAATGTGAACAATGATTTGAGTATAAATGGAAATATAACCATTTATGCACTTCTTTATCTATTATTTTGTATGTTCATAATTTTAAAATTAGTACATTTATTTTGTTTTTCATTCATGAGAACATTTTTTTCCTATTTGTATTTGGCAGTTTGGATTCTCCCTATTTCATGCCAATGCTAGATTTTAAGACATTGTTGAAAAAGTTAGAATACCTGACTGTCTCTAACAGATAAACAGAAGTTTTTATACTGACATAAACCAGAAAATGCAGAATGCACTAAATATGTGTTAATAAAACAATGAAACAATACGATAACATGAGTAAAAACATTTATCAGCCATTATACCGTTATCATTATTTACTTTTCTCTGTTCTCCACCGTTTTAGAAGCTCATGTCTGTCCTCATCTTCTTGGAAACTTGGATATCAGAATTATTTTCGAGTTTTCCATTGGAAATGACGACAAACAGGGTCGTTTATGATAAGGTTTCTGTGCAATCTTCACCTCGGATCGATTAGTATTTACGTAAATCACGCAGCTGCACAGAAAGGCAGGATTAATGTAAAAATACGGCCCAACATCCTCCAAACTTACCTTGTGATTGATGTTTCAGTTCTTCTGCTTTTTTCAGCTCCTGATGGATAAAGTCTCTTTGGCATGAAGTTCTCTTGTTGTCGCTTTGATCAGCGTGAAAAAATATGCTCGTTTTTTTTTCTTTTTCCCAACTTTATTGAAACACAATGCGCTCGTAAATGCACACTGTGCCAGGCTCAGATGCAAGGATGTTGACCAATCGTTGCTAAGAGTGGCGTAACGTCATCATTTGGGTTGCCAGATTGGTTCAGGTGTGTTCAAGGGGGGGATCATTAAAGTGCAGGCAACATTCTTTTTAAAGCGCACGTTGGTACGGAAGTTCTATGAAATGGGTTGCCAGATTTGGATCTTTTTTTATTTTCATTTTTTCGCCACTTCGGGGCCCTGGTGGTGACGGGGGCCCTACGCGGCTGCGTAATTCGCGTATAGGGAGGGCCGGCCATGAACCTAACTAATGAACTAACTAAAGCCGTGTTGTAGATTGACTGTGTGGGTCAGAGCTGCATGTAGGAGGAAGGTGCGCACATGTGTGTTGGGGGTGCGTGTTGATCCCTCTGCAGCGGACCGCTCTCTAACTGCATGCGAACCTTCACCTGTGCTCTCTGGTACAGACATCTACTCAGAATATTAAATATTGGCCAGTAATAAACTGACTGCAGACACTTTGTCACTTTTCCTGGTAGCCATGAAGCCAGACACCCATGAAAAACACGGAGCAGGAGGCTCCGCCTTTATTTATACAGACACGTAACGTTGCGCTGCACAAAATAATTCCCAAACAAAACATGTAGTGATATTCATGGAAATCTAACAGTGCGCGTTCATGTTTGGAGTGAAGGTGAACCATAATAACCCCCCCCTCCCTACACACACAAAACCCTCCTTGTCGCGCCCTTAAGAACACACGCAGCTTGTAATGGAAATGAATACAATGTAAATTAATAATTAGAGCGCAGTAAATTTGTCATATTTCCTCGCGAGACGAAAACTTCTGTTGTAGAAATGAGTTTGTGCGCTTCTGAAAGCGCGCTCCCGTGTGTAAAGGGAGCCGCGTGGCACGTGCAGCGCGGAGGCACTGAGAGCGAGCGCGCAGACGAGAGAGAGTGACGGGCGCGGTGGGAGAGGAGAAAACAGTCTGAAAGAAAGAAGGAAAGTCTGAACACAGGACTAGCAGAAAAAGTAAATTATCAGCAAAAGATGAACGTGTTTAATGTGTTTATTATAGCTCCATTCACGCGCCTTATGCAAAACTTAAAAAATAAATAAATAAAAACACATGCGGTGATGAGGTGATGAGGTCATCACATGCGGCTATCGTCACAGTCCTAGTTTCATGACCTCTAGCTGCAGATGAACTATCAACGCTGGGATGTTCTTAACAAAAACAAAAAGAAGCAAACACAAGAGGAAATTGTTTAGTTTTTCTCCTAATTTCCACATTGAAAAACCTGAAATAATCACACAAAAATATGAATAAATAAAGAAAAACTTAATGTAAAAGGATCAAACCCTCCCTACCCTGTTTTAAATCTATGACTTAGCTAATCTTTTGTGTTGGCCAAACACCAGAGCCCCACAGAAAATCTGTTGGTTCAGCAGCTGAACAGGGTGAGCTAAAAAAAGAGAGACAAAAAGTGGTCTAAAATAAACGCCCTCCGGATAGACTCAGACTGGTCTGTAAATCCTTGGTTGTTTAACAGTGAAACTCTGAGGTTAGATATTCCAAAACACAGCTGTCCCGAACTGGAAAACACAAAAGACCTTTATTGTTCTCTGAAATGACCTCCTCCTAACAAGGACTTTGGTTATTTTGGCCACATACATTCTTATGGTTTTGACAGGTTTTATGTAATCATGGAGGACCCAAGAACAATTTTCTTTTGGACTTTTTGTGTGCTTATTCATTTTGGGTGGAACCTATTCACAGCAATAAATTATGTTTTTTTTTTCAACAAAACATAAAACGCAGCAGCTAAATTTATTCCTGCGGTTTCTCCAGGAATAGAATTCTTCAGAGATCAGAGGAGACAGGCATCAATTTCTGTTTGGGTCCAGTTAAAAATAGTCAAAATAGCTCTGTTAGAGAGTTGTTATCTATGTGTCTCTGTGAGGAGGAAGCATGAGGAGGACAGAGAATACCAGTATATATTTAAAAAAATGGGTTCAGATTTGTTTGATCAAATGAAGCCCAGCCCGGGAGAGCAAATATTTAAGCTCCTGTATTTTGCATTTTCCATTGATATTTCAAAGAATTCCAACATTTTAGAGTTTTTTTCTTGATCATGAAGGTTTAGCAATCAGACAATTGATTAAAGAAAATATTATGAGGTGCATTTATGTCCAAACCTGCACGGTGTTGGTCAGAACACAACTAAATGAGAAATGGAATGAGCTGCTAAATGACACTATGAATATTACTTACTAGGCTAATAATAGAAAAATGTCAGTGTGCACCACTGATTCCGGTCCGATGGCCTTGACCAATCAGGTAATTTTAGTTTCTTATCATGATTTTAGCCCCAGTGTTTCTTGTGGGGATCCTTTCCTCCAGGGCTTGCCGGCTTGGTCAGGGTGAAGGGTGGGTTTGGTTTTTACTGTAATATTGTGTGTTTTCTGTTTTTAATGTTAAAGCACTTTGAGCTGCACAAAATGCATGAGAAGCGCTCATAAACCAAGAGCATATTTCTGTAGTGTGGCTGAAAAACTGTCCACTTTTTATAACATAGCTATATTATTATAAGACCTAAATATTTATAATATAAGTATAACATAAGTATTTAGGGTTTGTGGCTGGATCTTCTGTGTTCACCAACCAGCTCAGTGGTAGAGAGTCTATCTAGAGACAGAAACAGATCATTTCAGACTTTAAAAATGTGACCTCTTTGTTTGACACTAAAGAACATTTTAAAGGAGGGAGGGGGGGGGGGGGGTTGCTTAATCCGAAGATTAGGTTTAAAATAGCTAGTGGCACTCTGAGAGAGGTAGACATGGAAAAAAAAGTGAAGCTAATATTTTACAGATGTCAGTGGACTGCTGGTTTTCTTTCATTATAGTAGCAGCTTATTTTAGCTAAAGCTTTGAGGTCATAAGATTCCAGTGTGTTAGGAAGAAATATCAGTACAGAGTGGATTAGGCACAAGCAATGAATCATACAATATCAATCAAAATTGTTTTGTGTTTTGCTGTATTTTGATTTTTCAAAGTTAATTTAATTTGGTTGGAAAAATCAAAAAGCTACCGTAAACCCAAAATAGAAATAAATATGTTCAGCAATTTTACAAAATATGTTTTTCAAGTATAGAACTGATTCTAAAGATGTTTTAGAGATCCGGTTTTGGTATTTTAATGCTGTGTAACATTTCTGGTGGTGTGAGCTCAAAGATTGTTTACCCCAGACTCCATTTTCACTGCAAACACCGTTAGATCCTCCTCTCTCCTTGACTCCTCTGCTCTTTGCTTTATCAGCTCCTGTCAACGTCCTTCAGAGTAAAAGCTCCACCTGAAACGTCTTCTTTCTCTCAGTTTGTACTGTGCTTCCATGTGGACAGAAATAAATGTAACTTCAGTGTCTCTCTACAGTTTAAAACCAAACTCCACATTTGCACCTGATGGACATCAAAGGCCGGAGGATCCTTCTGCCACGGTTTCAGCAGGACTCTAAAGCAGAAACACATCAGAATAATTGTGAGATAAATCAGCAGAGACCGTCATTAAACTTCATGACAAAAAAATTCACAGAGAAAGAATGTTTACATAAAAATGCTTACATCAAAGGAAAAACAGGATTTTCTTTGTTAAACTTAAAGAAAAACACAAAAATCAACCTTAAAATCAAGTTGAATAAAAAGTGTCTCAACTTTGATTTCATCATTTAATTGTAGACAATATGATCCAAGATTTTATAAAGTCAGTCGTGCCACAGCTTATGCTGTGCAGACAGTAGAAACTGGGGTTGAATGTCGGCATCTGCAGATCTATTTCAGACTATTGGTTTCCTTTTGAAAACACCAGAGTAAAGCACTAAGTTTAACCGCTTCATGCTTTAATTTGCAACCATTAAACAGGACAGGACTGCTGCAGAAATTTAGCATCACTTTAAAAGTAAAAAAAAAAAAATTACAATCTAAAAGAAAAATAAATTCAGACATGCAGGTTCAAAGTAGGACTGCACGATACGAGGAAAACTCATGCGATACATGAACAGATAGCAAAACAACTAAATACATCATTTCATTTCACTGCAACACCTTAATGTAAATAAGAGTCAAAATAACTTAAATTAATGATACTCGTCTACAAAGGAGGCAAACATCTAAAATAAAAAGGCTCCATCTGATTGGATTTAATTGATTTGTGAAATACTTCAAACTGCCATAAGATTGTTTAAGCACATTTAAAGTTACCATTTATTGCAATTTTCGCCGTCTTTTGAGATATGAATATTGCACAGCTTGATGTCGCGATAACAATAAATTTGTGATTGATTGTGCAGTTTAAAAGTAAAACAAATTCTAAAGACATCTTCCAGTGAAAGGGTTCTGGGCTGTATCGTGGCTCTCTCCACTTTTCCAGTTGGTGACTAGAAGCCAAATTACTTTAACGAGGAAGCAAACTGAGCTTCCCTTCACTGTCATACTTTCAGATTCTTCTAGAAGTTTAAGGTTTTATAGGGTGTCAAAGTATAAATGTATCACATTCAAGCCGGCAGGTCTGGTTTGAAACAGTCTTTTTTCTTGGATCTTTTTTTTTTCAGTTTAAAATCTTATCTAAATGAACAAACCTGGATCTGCTTCAGATTAAGGGTCTCTGTTTATTTGAGGATTAACCAAAGTAAAGGAAGTAACTGACATAAGTGCTTTTTAGAGAAAATAATTCACTACAGGGGAAAAACTCAAGATGCTTAACAACAAAAAAAGGCTGTAACAGTGCCAAAGAGGGTAAAAGTGCTTCAGTAAGAGATCTAGGCACTTACTGCTACAGTGGGGCAAAAAAGCTTTATTCAGTCACTCAGATGGAAAGCTGTCAAACTGAAAAGATGAGAGAAGTCTGAAAGGTTCAGCAAAGATACACTTCTACCTCAACCCAGGGGAGGGGTCAATGTGGAGAATACATTTCACACACATAAATCAAAAAAGACCTTTACTATAATGCCACATCAGCCACTACATACATTTTGCACATATTGCATGGATAAAAATTGGTCATACGTAAATAAATTTGGTAAAAGTGAGAGACGTTTGGTCTTAATGTCATATTTTCACAAATGTATCACGAATGAACAACGTTAAAACCACAGAAAAGTACAAATAAACCCCACAAAGAACGAGCAAACCAGCGTTTCATTGAATATCTTCACTTTGACATTTAGAGCACTGAGATGAAATCACGTTACGTCAGCACCATGGTCAGCACCCACCGGGCCCATCCATCCATCCATCCATCCATCCATCCATCCATCCATCCATCCATTTTCTGAACCTGCTGAATAACTTTTGTGGTCACGGGGCTGCTGGAGCCTATCCCAGCCACTGCAGGGTGAAGGTGAGACAGGTCACCAGTCTGTCACAGAGCCACACAATCACGTCCACATCAACACCTAAGGGACCATTTAGATTCATCAATTAACCTATGTCTGACACATTTTTTTGGACTGTGGGAGGAAAGTGGGTCAAAGGACAACACCACCATGCAGCTCCTGGTCATCTGACCTTCTCCCTGCAATTAGTTGTCAGTCTGAGTTTTCTTTGCTGCTGACTGTACTTTCTCCTGCTACACTACACCTCCTTCTGGACATCAATATTCCACTGAAATCTTTTACACGCCTCAACCAAATATTACTTTCAGTACAAGATATTACTTTTTACCCACAATGCCATTCACAAAGTCACCCCTCGTACCTCACTGATCTCCATGTCCCTGAACCAGCCTCCATTCTCAGATCCTCCTCATCTGTCCATCTCACTGCTCCATCTGTCTCTGTCACAGGGAGCATTCAGCTGCTCTGCTCCTCTTCTTTGGAATTCTCTATCCTGACATTTGCAGCAAAGCAGTTGTTCCTACGTGTCACTGATCTGTTTCAAGTCACCACTAGTCTCTCAGTCCCGCTGTGCTTCATTCAAGTAACCAGAACATGCAGCACAGCCTGTTATCTGTTTATTGATTTCTTTTGTTTCTTACCTCTTCTTCCTGCTGCCCAGATGACGATCTGGTTCGCAAGGGTCTTGCTTCCTGTTTGGAGGCATAAGAAAGTGATTATTTTGTTGGTTTGGAATGATTTGAGTTGTTTGTTTTTATTGTCTGTTTCTTTTGTTTACATGATTTTACATGTAGTTTCTAAAAGATCTGAAATCTGATTATTACTATTATTATTATTATTATTATTATTACCGCTCCTTCCTCAGTATCTGCTGCTGGAGGATCTCTTCTCTGACCTTCCCTCATCTCACCCCGAAGATCGGAAAACCTTTGTAAAATACTACATGAAGAAAATAGTTTTTATTCAGTTTGTGAATTTTTCACTTCAACTTATAAAGTAACTGTTGGACTTGATACCTTTGAAGTTTTCCAGTTATATGACAATACACCCCTATAAACACGACAATCGGGAGAACCAGGAGAGCGATAAGGACACCAATGATGACACTGCAACTTCCTGTAAAAAAAACAACAGAAATGTTAATAAAACAGTTTTTACCATGCAATTGAATGTGTTCTCTCATGTGCAATAATGCTCAGTTTAAATAATAACAAAATGTTTTCCGTCATAGATCCAGTCAAATTTTCATCTATTAAATAATTCAGATTTGAAAGTAAACAATGATCACACATAAATACTTTTATTTTAAAATAATAAAATACACATCTCTATGAAGGAAACTTTATAAAAACGTTTTCATTTTATTGAACAAAGAAATGTAATAATTTACGGGTAAATATGTTTTCAACGATAGAAAATTCATACTGAAGCTTAAGGAATACAATTTTTAAATAGAAAACAAAATAAACTTCTTTTTGACTGTGTCTGTTATATAAATTATAAATTAGAGTAACATATAGTTCTATCAGAGTCTGGTACTACTAAGAAATAAAGACTAGGGGTGTAACAAATACTTAATTAATCAAATTCTATTCCTGTGATCCAACCAGATCGATTTGTTTGAGGCAAGTTGTTAATCAAATCGACCTATCCCATTATAAAATGAAACAAGATTTTGGAAAATACCATTTAGATTGAGGTACAGTAGGTTTATTTTACTATGACAGTGAGTGAATCTCAACACACGTGATGACAGCATGATCAGTCCATCATTCCAGTTCAATGTCTGGAAACCCCTTCAATTTAGTAAAGACGTGACCCTACAGTCTACTAGAATGTTCCCTTTGCATTATTTGCATGTGGAAAAGCAGTGGGCTCAACTTTAGGAAACTAAAATGTGACTGGATTGGACATTCATTCTTGTTAACTTGTTTGTTTGTACACATATTTAATTTATACTCTATTATCTTGCAGGAAACACATGGAATCTGGAAAACTTCACCTGCACTGTTTAGTATCAGGTTTTTATTTCTGAATCCCATTGGTTTAAGTTGTGGCTAAAGATGTTCTGGATCCATTCTAGGTCAGTGAATCGGATCGTTCCAAAAGTGAATCATATCGGCAACCACAAATTATGCTACGAATCATTGTTAGAATGAATTGTTACTTCTAAAGGCCTGCAATGAATTCACACTTTTAGGGTGAAAGAAAGTTCAGTGACACACAGAGTCCACAAAAGGTCTTTTGTCTGTCGCCTCTTTCTTTTCTAAAAGCACAAACCAAACGAGCACTCCCAGCATGCCTTTTCACCTCAAGAGTCATGTTTTATTCTGTAACGACAGTCTAGATAAAACTACAAATGAACTCACAGCAAACTTCACCTGAAGAGAAATGCACAAAGAGGTACGCCTGTTTGATTCCGTATGGATTTCTGGTTTCACACTGATAAAGGCCGGACAAGTCTTTGCTCTGGCTTGAAAACTGCAGCGTTGCACCCTCAACTTTAACTGACGGAGGCAGAGGCTGGCCAGACCTGAAAGAAACAAAATCCATTACAAAATGTCGATTTGACTTTCTGCTGGTCAGAACATTACTGAGACGAGCAAGATGAGCAGTTCAGCTTCTCTGCGTAGTTTCGTGTTTCACTGTCAAAGTTGTTTTTCAACTTTCAACAAAAAAGCTGACTCCAGTGAAAAATAACATACACAATATATGATGGAAAGTGCCTCTTGAATTGTTTCTTTATTTACATAAAATAACGGGTCAACTTTCCAACACCTCCAACCTCATTCTGCTGCTCCAGGGCTCTTTACATTCCCAGAGGTCAAATATGCTCTTTATTGAGGGTCCCTGAAGAGAAAATTCTTAAAAAGGTTTCACATTGTCTCCTGATTTCAGCTGTTTTCTCCCACAACATTCTGTAAAGCTGACTGTGCCCAACAGCCACAAAAATTCACACTCATCCAAATGGATTTCTTCTGGAGTCATCACTTCCGAAGCTACACAGCACAGAAAGCTATTTTTCTTAACTCATCTAGTCTACGGTATCATCTACATTGAAAACCATAAGATTTCACAAACTGGAACGCTAGAAATTATAACTGGTCTTGAATCTGTTTTGATGGCTTTGTGTCATGCGTTTGGTTTCTCTGTTGTGGCAGACAGAAGTATCTCCTGGTCATTGACTGTAAATGAGAACTGGACCGAGCCAGTGTGACGTCACTCACAGAAAATGGCTTCTGGCTGCAATCAAGTGAAGTCAATAGAGTCTTTTCTTTTAGCAATATGGACCACGCCATCTTGGAGCCAGATGCCAGTAAGCAGCAATAAAGATAAATCAGTCTGACTTTATGTTTCTATGGCAACCATTCTCACCAACTTGGAGAGAGCTTGATGGAAAGCCACACCCCTACCACTTGAAAGTGGGCTACACAAAATGTGTCAGTTAAACGTTTTGAACGTTGAACGTGGGCGCCAGCAGGCAGCACCTACTTCCATTACAGCGTCTGACTGGCCGGTTTATAACTTGACTAACTAGCACTCACTGACTCTATAAAAGAACTGGCCTGAGAGAGTGTGGAGTCAATTCAGTCGCCATTCTTCCATGATACAGACGTCGCCATTTGGAGCCACACAACAACAGTAGGCACTGATTGGTCTGAGATGGTGTTAGTCAATGTTTCTATGACAACTACTGTTGCCAATCAAAAGTCAGCTTGTTGGAAGTCCACACCCCTTCAACTGGGCTTGGGAGAATTTGTCAATGGAGCGATTTGAAGGTTCGAGGTGGGGGCCAGCGGGCACCACATGCTTTTACTGAGGCATCTGATAGGTCAGTTTATAACTTGAATAACTTGCGATAAAGAAAAAACATTTAAAAAAACTGGAGTAGCAAGATCATGTAGTAGAACAACAAAGGTTATTCTGACATATATGACGGAGTAACAGATGCTTATTTCTCAAAAGAAGTCAATGGGATTTCGGCTTTTTGGAGTTTACAGGTACTTCCTATTTGGAATGAGAGGGGGAGTTTAGGGGAAACTGAAGAGTTACAGTCATTGACTGTGTGATCTAAAAGTAGACTGACAAAAACAATTCTCTGAAATAATGACATGAAAGGTGCTTACTGTATGACTGAATCACTTCATCCATCTATCCCTTACCAATTGCAGAGTATTCTTAGTTCCTACCGTTTCTTCTTGTGTGAAATGTTTTGCAGCATTGTTCAGACTGTGGGCTGGATCCAGAAAGCAGTTACCGTTAAATCTGCCCCAAAACCACAATGGGAAGTCAACAACTGCCAGTTTTTGGAGGTTTGTGGGCCACAGAGAAAAGAGGAAGAGAAAGTGTGGATAGTAAAGAAGAGGGAAAGTGTACAGAAAAACAAAAACACAAAGAGAGCAAAGGTAAGGGTCATCCTTGACAGTACATTATCCTTTCAATGTCACATCAAAAGCTTTACTCGGTCTGTCTACTTTTATTTACGTACTATTAATAGTCTCCGCCCCTCCCTCACCGTCCACTCCGCTTCCTTCTTGACTCACAATCTGGTCACTTTGCCTTGACAATTGCAATCCTCTCTGGTCTTCCCGGAAAAACTCGGAATAAACTTCAATTGCCCGCATCTTTACCGGAACATCACTCCTGTTCTCCAGCAGCTGCACTGGCTTCTGGTAATTTTCAGGATTCAATTCAAATTTCTTCTCTACACCTTCAACGCCCTCCATAACCTGCTCCTTCTGATCTTTCTAATCTCCTCCATATTAACGCTGCCTCTCACTCTCACCGTTCTTCTTCCCTTCAGCTTTCCATCCCTGCAGTCGCTCTCTCCCCAACTCTGGAACTCTCTCCCCCCTGAACTCCATAACACTGACTCCTTTTCCATTTCTAAATCCAGACTCCAAACCGATCTGTTTAAATTTGCTTTTCCAAATCACAATTTTCCTTCATCTGTTCTGATTTTACTTAGATGTCAATTTATTTCTTGTGATTTTAAACATTTTGTCAAAGGGATTTTATTGTGTTTTACTTTTGAATTGTTAAAGTGTCCTTGAGTGTTTTGAAAGTCGCTCTTAAATAAAATGCATTATTATTATTATTATTACTAAATTAAATAGGGCTGGGCGATATTGGATTTTTTTTGTATCCCAATATAGTTTTTCATATCAGGCGATAACGATATATATGATAATTTAAACCAAACAACTATATTTATCAACTTTAAATATAACAGATGCACTGAAGGAACATGATGCAACCCCCCCCCCCCGATAACTAAGAAAATGCACATATATTACATACTAAACGGACAATTAAAGCAAAAGCTTTCAAGTTTCAAAGAGAACATAAATAAAACAAAATGCTAAACTGTTTGATCAATTCCATTTAAAAACAAAGCATTAGATGATTAAAAAAAAAGGTTGATGGTTTTTCCTGTTTTAGAGGAAACCTGCTGTAGAAGTCAGAGCTCTGTCTCCCCCTCTGGTCACCAGCGGGAACCATCTCCAGAGTCCTACATTTCCCAGCAACCCCAGCTCACACTTCCTGGATTCCGCACACCTGACTCTCATTCCCTCCATCAATCACAGCTTACTAAAGCTCTGCAGCGAGGTATGGTTTGTGTCTCTCTGCGTTCTTTACTGAGGGTTACATCCAGGCCTGATCTTCTGCTTTCCTGACCCTGTTCTGTATTTAACTCTGTTTTCCTGCTGCGTGCCCTGAATCCCACCGGGACCCTGACTTTTCCAGTTTCTCCTTCTATGCTCTCATGCCTGTTATTGACCCCTGCCTGCCTGACACTGATTTAGCTTTGTGGACTTTTAGCTGAGCTAACAAACCTTCTGCCTGATCTAGTGACTCATGCTTTCTGCACAGTTTGCAGTTCATGCCACTCTGTTTGTGGTGGATTTCAAATAACTGAAATACTTCCACACAGGGGCCGAAATTACATTTTTGAGTCAACTTTTTGAGTTTTTTGGTGGGGGGCTTGAAGGACTTTTGGGGAGTTTCCGTGATTTTAAACTAACTTAGAGTTAGACGTAAATGCTGTGCTGTCAGATGTGTGCAGTTTTTACAGTTTCATTTTGTACCCCAGATTATTCAAGCATGTACACGTCTGATTTTTGAAATAAAGTTTAGCTAGCTGTCTAGCTGAAAGCTACGAGGACAGTACACTGTTATATAAGTAGACTTCCAATGATAAACTAATACTGTTACTCATTTGCATGGACTGCATCTGTGTAGTGACATTTATTTTGTTTAAAACATTTGCATCAATTACAGGGAGGCAAAAAAGTATTTGTCAGTCCATTTCTCATCAAAGAAATGTATTTAAATACGTATTTGGCCAATAATAAAAGTTCTCTCAACACTTGTCAACAGCAGGAGTCACACCTTTTCTGTTGCTGCAGGTTTGCATAAATGTAACTGATCCATTCGTCTATGCAAATCTTGATCTTTTACGATCATAAGGCGCACTTAAAAGTCTCACATTTTCTCCAAAATGTACGGAGCACGTAACGTGTTGTTGTGTGACTCATAAGGGCCCGATCCTTGTAGAAAACCTCCTTAAGGTCATAGACTTCTGGAATGGTGGGCAGGTCAGGTGGGTCAGATGTGGAGGAGAGGACAGCATGAGAACAGTAGGGAGGGAAGTGTGGGCGTCAAAGAAGACAAATAGTACACATATGTGCATTATACAGAACAACATCGTTTTGGCAACCCTGAAAATACCTCCTGCAAAGAGACACGCTTATGAAACTGCAAGCTAACACACTCTTACTAAGATTCTGAAAATTCTGAGGGAAACTAAAAATTCTGGTCTTCACCAGACGGAGCTGGTAGCTTTGGTCATCACTCCATCAAGCATGTTTGCAGGCGTAAGCAGTAGTGTCAGTTGGTGTGTGTCCCACCCAAGAAAACCCTACCAACAACCTACGGACCTCCCCCCAAGGCATGCATGGCGGTCACAGCTGGCACTTTTAACTGGACAAACCTGTTCTTTCAATAGTTTAAAATAAATGCTGTCATATATCCTTTCAGTACAGAACAGCCGTTCTGACTATCACATGTCCTCAGTTACGCTTAAGGACTTAGTTAAACACCCTCCACCCATTACAAACACCAAACACCCATTAACTGGTGACAGAAAGTCTGGTCCTTTGATTCAAACTTTTTATACAAACCCCTCTTTGTAAATAGGAACTGGACTGAGTGACCGCTCCCGTTCTAAACAGGAAGTAGCTGCTGCCTCCAAGAAGCCAAAATCCCATAGACTTAGAAATAAACAGCTTTTACTCATTGTCGGAATTAAGTTTCTTGCTCTGATATCTTTTTCTTAACATCTTCTAGCTAATTTTTGTCATGATATTTTTTTCTTTATAGCACGTTATTCAAGTTATAAACTTCCGGGTTTTTTTTTTTTTTTACTCTTTTCATAGCTTTTGTTTTTGCTTCTTATCTCAAACATTTTCCTCATGTGTTCTTTTACTTGATAAAGAAAATATATTTTTGGATTCTGGTTTATATCCAGCAAAAAGCTGTGGCTGTAATAAGAAGCAAAAGAAATTACTAGGAAGGATTTTAAATATGTTGCCCTGCGCCAAAGTCCCGCCACAACTCGGGGGTGAATTTCTACTGAAGTATTGCTGCTCTGCAGAAACTATGCTCTAGATCAGGGGTGGTCATTACGTCGATCGCCATCGAACGGGTGGATCTCCAAGGACATAAGGGTAGATCACAGGCCAGAAAAGGTTATAAAAATTTAAAAAAAGTACTTCTAAACAATCCACCAGACAATCAAAATCCTCACCGAGAAGTACGTGCAGAACGGCCAATGGACATCTTCTAATACAGGGGTCGGGAACCTTTTTGGCCGGGAGAGCCATAAACGCCACATATTTATAAATGTAATTTCGAAAGAGCCATACAATAATGTAGCGTCCCTGCCCACACTGAGGCACGGAGACTTAACCTCTTTTAGGGTTCTTTATTCTGATTACTGTAGACCATAACAAACGCCGTACAACTAATTCATCAACTCCTCAATCTCTCCCGCTGAGACGAGAGCGCTTCTCCCACTTTTATATTCCATGCCCCCCGCTCCAGTCCTCCCATTTCCCTTCGTTGGCCCATAGCTGAACCCCATTGGTCCAAACTACTTAACAACAGGCTGAGCGACAGAACTGAGAGCCAATCAGATCTCTGCTTGATGCGTTCAATGAACTCCAGAACTTTTAACGCGGCCCAACAGGCACCCAGTCCAACTCAGTCCGCGACAATATGTTTAAAACTAAATATACAAGTGAATGTGAGCATTTGATGTAATTTTAACACTTTTAAAGTAAAATAAGTATGTGGATTCTTTTTAATAACATTGTTATGCTGTTACTAATAAATGATGAGTATTTCTCGCGGCGGTTTTGCTGATGGTCTAGTCTGGTTGATACGTGGTGAGTTTCTGCTTCATGCAGGCGTTGAGACTTTAAACGTGATCGTAGGTCTGAATGTTCTTTAGATGTGACAAAGACGTGGAGCCAAACACACACTCACACGCTGCAGTGAGTGACGGGCAGCGGGTTTTAAGTTTTGACAATCCCTGCATGATTCACCTGCTGCCTGTGCCCACAACCTCCCCACCCCACCCTCTGCTTTCTTCCTCACTCATCCCATCCCTGCAACTGCGCGCTCTTTCTCAGAGACGGGAGCGCGCAGTTTTAGGCACGGCGATTCACAGGCTTCCGTCAAAGTCTGTGAAATAATAGATAATAGTAAACTGATAGTGCTGGCGCAGATTTTTTTCTCCAAGCACCGCTACTACTGCGCCCCTCTGGCATCGCGCCTGAGAAGGACTGGTCTAATGAAAAAAAAAGTATAATTAAAGATTTGTCTGCGAGCCACATGTGACCATCAAAAGAGCCATATATATAGGTTCCCGACCCCTGGTCTATAGATACTTTCAGTACAGAACAGCCATTCTGACTATAACATGTCCTCAGTTACGCTTGAAGACTTAGTTAAACACCCTCCACCCCCATTAACTGGTGACAGAAAGACTGGTCCTTTGATTCAAACTTTTTATACAAACCCCTCTTTGTAAATAGGAACTGGACTGAGTGACCACTGCCGTTCTAAACAGGAAGTAGCTGCTGCCTCCAAGAAGCCAAAATCCCATAGACTTAGAAATAAACAGCTTTTACTCTTTGTCGGAATTAACTTTCTTGCTCTGATATCTTTTTCTTAACATCTTCTAGCTAATTTTTGTCATGATATTTTTTTCTTTATAGCACGTTATTCAAGTTATAAACTTCCAGTTTTTTTTTTTTACTCTTTTCATAGGTTTTGTTTTTGCTTCTTATCTCAAACATTTTCCTCATGTGTTCTTTTACTTCATAAAGAAAAAATATTTTGGAGAATCCTGGAGAATCTAAGGATCAGAACAGGGAGGAGGAGGAGGAGGATCCGCCTTGGGTCCCCCGCGCTTCTGAGCACGGTCGGAAAGGGGAGAAAGAAAAAAAAGTCATCGCGGGAAAGGAATTTTTTTTCAAAAACCACCCGGTTGCGATAAGAGCCCTGGAGTTGGGCCTGAATAGAGCGATAACCCCAAATATTAATCCAATTGGGACCTCGCTTCCCTTCCACTGACTGATCTCAGCAGCATCATCCGCCATGGTTGATGTTTACGTTCTCGTTCCTGCCTACTTCAACGCAAAATGATGACGTTTGTTGCGTGTCGATGACGTACGGTTCGAAATCAAGTCGCCTGGCCGGTCAGACGGCGGTCGCAATTGAAAAGATCGGATCTGTGTCATTCTGGCCGCCTTTACACTGCATGGTTCAAGTAACCCAATTCCAATTTTTTTTCCTCTCATGTGGCACAGATCAGATATGACCGGTGAGTGGGACAAAAGCGCATGGATTCCGTTTTTCTCAGATCGGATACAGGCCTCTCTCATATGTGGAAACAAATCGGATACGTGCATTTGCGTGTGCCATGTAAGCAGACAAATCGGATATTCCCCAGTAAATGCGAGTCGTACGTCAGTGATGTCAACTCAGGACACCACCAACTGAGATCACATGACTTATTAAAGTGCTTTTGTGCTCTGATTTTGCTGTCAGCGTGTTACCTTTTAGCCTGAGGCTTCATTCAGACCGTAGTCGGAAACCGCTGTTATTTCCGGTCCGGACGCAAACGGTAACTAATGAAGCGGGACACCGTTGGTCTGGAACAGGCTAGAGGCCGTTTATTTTTTTGCTTGTGTTGCGGAGTGGGGGGGTGTATGATGGGGACCGTGTGTGTGTGTGTGTGTGTGTGTGTGTGTGTGCGCGCGTGCGTGTGTGAGAGGAGAGAAGAGGGGGGGGGGGGGTTGAGTGCGGAGCGGAGGAGTGTCGGAGGACCGTAAATTAAAAAGAAGGTCTCTCCCCCGAAAGTTTTGGAGTCTTTCTACCCGCTCTTGGTTACGAACGGTAAAGTGAACCCCAAAGCAGAATCCTCCTTAGCCCTGGAGAAAATCTCCTGTGCGTTTCTGACCACAGTCGGAAAAAGAGAAGTCATCGCGCAGGAAAGGTTCAACACTTGGATCAAACTGTTAGTACAGCACATCTGCAAACACTTCCTCATTTTTTGGTGCCCCTAAAACTCCGTCGTACAGAGAGAGGCGAGCAGGCTTCCTTTTTTTCCTCTCCCGTGCATCCCCTCAGGAGCGCCCAAGGCAACACCTACGTCCGTCGCTGCGTTGGCTCCATGACAACCGCAGTCACAAAAGTCTGAAGGAGGTCCGCGGAAGGCGGGAATGCTGCTACGTAGTTCTCAGAACGCCTACGTTTGATAGTTTCAGCATTGTATAGTGTAAATGCAAAAATCGGATACGGGTCACTTTTAAAAGATGATGTAAGCGGGTCTTCAAAAAAATCGGATATAGTCAGAAAATCGGATATGGGCATCAAGACCTGCAGTGTAACTGCAGCCTCAGACTGTCATGAAAAGATCAGAATTGGGCCACATAGGGGCAAAAAAATCGGAATTGGGTCGTTTCAGCCTGCAGTGTGAACGTAGCCTAAGACAGCAGGCTTTTGAATGCATGGTGTTAAATACAGACACACACACACACAAACAACCATGAACCCCCGAGGGAGGCATAACCCTTGTCAACAAAGAGCAGATGGCTTCCTCACACCTGCATATCAGGTGCTGCTACAGCTGGGTTTTGGAGCAAACAAAAACCTACTGGACAAATAAAAGAAATAACAGAAGGATAGCAGGGTATGGTTGCAACCCCTTTTAGTGTCTCCAGCAGCTGCTACCAGGGGCAACTTCAGTGGTGGGTAGGAATCTTTAGTGAAACTGTAGACCAGATGGCTGAACAACCAAATGATTGATCAGCCATCTGGTCAAGCGGTGACTCCAAACCAAAGCGGCTTATAAACCAAAGCGGTTTATAGTCCCAAACATTCACACACTGATGGCAGCTCCACTGCCGAACACTGCAGCCAACCTATAACCACCCGGAGCAGTGTGGGGTTCAGTGTCTTTCCCAATGACACTTCAACACACGGACTGCTCTACTTCTACACCATGACCACCCCCCCCCCCCCCCCAAGGCTGCATTATCCCAACCTGGCAGGTCAGGCTGCATCTGATTGTCTGTTAGATGGCCTTTCTGGGTTCAAACATCCTGGGAAATGTGTTTTACGGTGTCCTCTGAACCACACCGAAAGTTTTTCCCATTTGTCATCCATTTCTGTATAAGTTAAAAAAATGCAAGCGCTATGCCCTGTAGGGGAAGTATGTCCTTAAGTTTCTGGTCAAGTTGGGATTGTCTCCCAGCCTCCCGAGTCTTTACTGTCTGGTGTGTCTTTCCACAAACCTCCAACAGCTGGCCTCCCGCTGTAGGGAGCTTCAAAACTGCTAGAAAAATTAGAAATCCTCCAGTCCCATTTGTTGGAAATCCCATTATCAAGCATCTGATAGGTATCTTTCTTCCACAGACAGTTGGGATACAAAAACCAAGTTCCTCTTCTGCCATTGATTTTTGGTGTATCCAGTTGCAAAGATGCCATCCAGGCAGGAAGGGTCCACCTTCCAGTTCCATAGAGAGGAAAAATGTTGTCTATCAAATTCAAAGACTAGCTTATCAAATTCGGCCAAAGTAAGTACGTAAGTAAGTAAGTTTTATTTATATAGCGCCTTTCACAGATAAAATCACAAAGCGCTGAACAATAAAAAATATACAATCCAGTAAAAGCAGAAAAACAATCAATTAAATATAATGTAAGCAAAACTAAATTGAAGAAAAATAAACATAGAATAAAAGTAACAATAAAACCAGTCAGCTAAAAGCCTTTTTGAATAAAAGTGTCTTCAGTTTACTTTTAAAAGAATCGACTGTGTTGGCCACACAAAGAGACAGAGGGAGGGCATTCCAGAGTCTGGGGGCTGCTGCCTGGAACGACCGGTCACCTCTATTCTTCTTTAAAATCTTTAAAAGATTTTGATCTGAGGATCGGAGGGCTCGGCTGGAAGCGTAGGGACAGAGCAAATCTGATAAATATTTTGGGGTCTGTCCATTTAAAGCTCTGTAGGTTAAAACTAAAATTTTAAAATCAATACGCCACTTGATTGGGAGCAAGTGCAAGGAGGATAAAATGTTATTAAGAACATACTCAAAACGCAGACAACACAGCAAAAACTGAATCTTAAGAAAGTAAAAAGGCCACCCAATGGGGTAAGAATGTTTGACTTATTTCCACAGAGCCTGCTTTGGCAGTTAACACTGCTGCTGCTGAGTGTAACTGATAAACCTATCAGCTCTTTAAAACCATATGATGTTTGAAAAATGACTGTACCTGCTCCAGATAACAGTGGCGGTTGGGTTTGCTTCCGTTTCACACTCAAATGAGACTTCAGATCGTTCAATTATGTCGACCTTTTCAGGCGAGTCTGCAAAAAGCACAAAAAGGTTTATCTGATGATATGAATGACAACATGGTGGTTTGCAAACAGTTAAAACTGTAACAAGATGTAAAATGCAATTTCGTGCAAAAATGCAATTGTTTTGTCTAAAAAACAGAATAATAATCACACAAAAAATTCTACATAAAAAAAAAGTTGGAAGAGTAGAATCCAAGCTCCTTCATGTAGTCATGTTGGATATTAAGAGTTTGTCCATTATAAAACCAAAGCACATTTTTGCCCACACAAAGAAGGATAGGATCTTCAAAGGATCTTCAACACAGTAGAGCCATGTTTTAGTTTCTTGTGTTTCATTACGATTACCTTCCTTCAGACTTCAAACCCCCTGAATCTTTCCCCTCTGAAGTTGCTAGCTTTGAGGCCTCTGGATTAAAAAGGTCTGTGCTACTGCCCACTAAGTCGTGTATGACAGAAGATGATTCTGTATTTTGTAAACTCCAGTCTAAAGAAGGAAAGCAGAGAACTGTGAAAAGGAATGAGTTACCAAACAGACAATGGAAGACCACAGAGGAGATTAATCTTTGCAAATGTTTGTTTAAAAATGAAAATCATGAGGCGACATTTGCTTTACAGGAAGTTTAAAGATACTCACAGTGGACCTGGATGTTGGTTTTCAAGGTTTCTTCTTTCGTTGCCTCACTTGAGATGACACACTTCACCAGTTGACCATTCATCTCTCTCCCAGGTTTTCCAAGCAGAGTACTCCATGTGGTGGTCGTCCCATTAGCGTGCTGAGTTTCATTAAGTTCTTCTCGAACTTTTCCTTCCAAAGAACCTTTGATCCATCTCACCTCTGCCTTCGGCTTGGAAGCAGCAGCTGTGCAGGTTGCAAGTGGAACCTCCTCATTGCCCTCTATGGGTGTATAATCCTTTAGATTTGTGTTAGGAGGCACTAAAGGAATACCAGTAAAATCAAGATGTTGCAGTAACAACAGTAACAAAATTCAGAACAATGTAAACAGTCAGATCTTACCAAGTACTACAAGTTGTGAATTTCTGCTTTGTGTTCCACTGGGGAACAAGCTGAAGATGCATGTGTATCTTCCTTCATCCTTCAGTGTCACATCAGAAAACTTCAAGGTTCCATTTTTATCATTGATATTTCCAATAAATTCAAATCTTAAATCCATTCCATCACTATACGAGAGTCCAATCGTGGGCTGAATTGTCAAGAAAACATCATTTGGGGCTTTTCCTTTGATCGTTTTCTGCCATGTGATCTGGGAAAGACCATCACTTGTGATTATGTGGCAGGGTAAGATGGTGGAGGATCCAAGCATCACAACCACATCTCCAGTCTGGACAGCTGTAAAGAGAATAAAACATCACTTTAATTCAAAAATCCGTCCAAAGTCGGCATTAAGGAAAGAAAGTTTGTACTTTGATTACTACACCACCATCTCCTTAATACACCAAGTTAAACAACAAGACATTTTCCAACTTTTTCTGTTTTCTACTTCTAGTGGTTTGGACTACGGACTGTTCATTCTTCACTTAAAGCCTTAATCACATGCACCCACATAGGGAATTGACCCATATGAGTGCTGAGGGATTGTGGGTTTTAGGGCCATAGACACGAGCGGCCAAATCTTAAGAGGAGTGCAGCTTTGTCTTGCAGTTCACCTTAATGGGTATCATGAAAATAAAATCTACGGGTGTTGTGAAAGTGGTATTGTTAAGTGTTTGTAAGGAAAATGTAAGCTGCGCACACTTATATGTCATGCTGTTATACGATGCCCTAACGCCACACCCGCTGCACCTTCTTACCTAGGTCTTAGGTCACTGGCTAACGTTTTAATCCACGTTACATCCGCCCTTTTTTTTTCTATTAAAGCCTCTAACATAAACAGGGGTGGTGAACACAAAGAGCCGAAATTTCTAACTGTGATAGTCAAAGAGCCGCACCACGCACCGACCTGCCAGACACACACACACAAACACGCAAAAAAATCCATATCATTACTGTATATTACTGGGCTAAATTTCTATCAAACACGCCATTCCTTTTGGTCATCATCAGACTCCGTCTCGTTGGCGTACGGCTCCAAAGATCAGTGCAGGCAGACGCGTCAGCCCAAGCTTAGGTCTTACAGTCTCAAGTGTGGCGTAACTCGTCTGTTTCTGCCTCCTAGTAAAAGCAGCAGAGGATGGACAGCTTTTCACGGTCATCTGCTGGAAGTTGCTGCGCTCAGCCTCGAGTTGACCTTCCAACACAGGCCACTTCCTTTCCCGCGGAAACTCAGCTGCTGCGTCTTCCTGTCTTGTCGGAGTTGGTTTGCCAGCACCCTCACTTGCTAAAAATGGATTCATTATTTTAAATTCTCTGGCAGCTGGTTAAGTTAGAAAGATTTTCACAGATTCAGACTTCCGGCCTCAATAACTCCTCTGATAAACGTTCAAATGTGTCAGCAAGTATCTCAATCCTTTTGTATTAACACACAGAGAGTGGACCACAAATGCATTTCTAAAGAAAAAAGATCATTATTTTGCCTTTTAATCCGAATTGTTCGCTTCAAGCTGTGAATGCAGGCTTGCAGCGAGCCGGCTGCTCAGGGACCGAACTGCAGCTGCTTGATTCCTGTGTTCCTCCACGTAGCTGAGAGCTTGCAGTTTAAACTGTGCTTCATAATCATGTCTCTTTGCATTTGCAGGGTTTCCAAAACAAAGTTGTTCTGCATTATGCACATATCTGCACCTTTGTACTGGGGGGTCTTCTTTCACGTCTTCACCTCTCTTCGTACCGTTCTCATTAGGGTTGTGCCGATGGACGATATCATCGTCCATCGTGATGGGTAACTGACATCCCGATGGAGAGACCACCATCGTGATGCCACGCCCCCGCCACGTTGCGAGTGGACCCCATAAGCCGCGGTTACATGTACAAAATATCTTGATGGGATCAATGGTCGGATTAGAATCCAACCGTGTACATGGGCCCAGAAAAATGTTTTCAGAATATAAAAACGTTCACTAAGGTCACACTTTCCGTCGGAATAAATCATTCGCACATGCGCAGTAGGGTTTGAAAACCGGAAGGATATAAATTCCGCCGAGCTGCTTTTTTTTTTTTTAACTTTATTGAATGTAACAATTCAATACAAAACAATGTTAAACAGCGCCAAGCGGCTATATTCATTGACATGTCAGCTCGGTAAAATACGAGATGATCGTCTAAACGTGCTTTTAATAATGTTACGGTTATTATGAAACACCTGTTCGCTCATCATTTGAATCTTAATCCGTGTGGTCAGCGCTTTTTCTGAACGGAGCCAGGATTAGCAGTATGCTAACACGGGCTAACAACATTAGTTTTGGGTGGCCCCCCGACGATGTCATCGTCCATCCCGATAGTTGACAGCAAACATCGTCAACGGCCAATTTGAGGGACATCGCCCAACCCTAGTTCTCATGCTGTTCTCTTCTAGGTCCTGTTTACCGAAGTCACACATCAACACATCAGGGCCGCTCTGTACATTTTGCAGAAAATATAAGACTTTTATGTTCGCCTTATGGTCGTGAAAGTACCGTATATAGAAACTATGATAAAAGGCAGAGAGCCGCCTGTTAGCTCTGAGAAATGAAAGTCCCGCTCCGCTGCCTCGCTGAATTTCACCAGCAAATTTCAGCCAATCAGATCAACAGCCTGCAGTTTTAAAATGCGGGGACGCTCGGGTAGAATTGCACCTGCGCGGTTCCTAATTCAGTCCCTGAATACGCCCGCTCAGTTGTCTGTACGTCCTTTCACTTTATGGCAGCGATGAAACGCCATACTCATGTTGATGATGTCATCATTTACTAACTATTGTAGATAATTTTTTTAACGTGTCATTTCTGTTGTTTAGTTGGTGTCAGTTTTTGACATAAACACATGCAGGAAGTAAAACAGCTGCACTTTATGAGATCATCAATAAACAGTAGATCATTTTTTATGAAAGGATGGAGGTTTTCTGAGGATTTTTACTGTTGGTGTTAGACAAAATTTGAAGAACGAAAAATATTTTGGAGTAATCTCAGTGATGAGTTCTGTGATTTAGTTTTTAATGTTTTATAAGACCTAAAAATCCTTTTAACAATAACAGTTTTAAAAAAAATATCAAATCCCTCTGATCCTTTTCACTAAGCAACACACCGGACATCACACACCAAGCAGAAATAAACGTATTGCTAAAAATGATGCCATGAATCCAGCTCTAAAAAAACGGACAAAAGAGCAAATAAAACGGAATGATTTGTTTTTTCTTTTTATTCATATTTTCAGACTTTGTTTAGTTCTGCAGCAAGTTCATATTTGAATCATTTTGACAGAACATATATTTATGGAGAGCAAAATATTATACGTTATTTAAGGTTAGCTTGATTTATTCTGGATTAATGTTTCTGTTATTTATGTTCAAAAAGTTAAATTTTAAAGGTTTAAAAGTTTAGTTTTATTGTCTTCAATAAATGTTTATCTTGTTCGGCTGCAAACTAAAGTGTGCTTTGGATGGAAGCCCCCGTGGGACAAAGTTTGACACCCGAAGTCTAGAAAATGTGCGCTGCATGTTTTTGTGTAATTACAGATTTGGGCTTTGTTTGTGTTCTCTCCTTCTTTGAGTCGTTTATTTGTCTTTTTTAAGGTTTGACTTAGAGGCTTTTTTCCTCCACATTTCAGAAACATTTTTTTCCTAATATAAAACAATGAATCTTTTTTCCAAAATGCTATAATAAATAGTCTCAGTCCATTTCTGAAGATACTTGTTTAAAAAATAACGTTTCGACGCCTCGCGTCGCGATAGTAACAGACGTCACGAGCGGAACCAACAGCCTTTGGTTCGTTATCTTTGAATAATAACTGTTTCCTTGAAATAATTTGCACACGTTTATTCTGGAAACCAGCCAATTCTGAACATTTGCAGACAACACACCTTTTAGTAAAGGGAGGAGTGCATTTCTCTTTGATGTTCCCTTTGTCATCATTATTGTGAGGCGCTTAAAGGACAAAACCAAAGATGGAAACAAACCTTCAACGTGTTTCGTCTCTAGATGAGATGCAGTCAACAAGAACATCTTCAGAATGACGGAGAACGGTCCTGCAGAAGAGCACAGCCCTGTTTTTCTATCTGCAGGTCTCCGTGTTGCTGCTGTAGCTCCAAACGGCTCCATTGTCGATGTTCACCCATCGCCGAATGGTTTCTCCCTCTGCCCCCTCTGCCCCCTCCCACCCTAATCCCTCATGGCTGTCTGCTGAGAAAACGGCAGAACGTTTTTAGTCTGTCAGAAGTCTGTTCTCTGTAATCATGGGATAGAGAACCTACGGAAGCCAGAAAGTATTCAGCGAACAAAGATGAAAAAAAAACCTTCTAGTGATCCTAGTGAATTAGAAGCAGGCGAAAAAGCTTGTCGTTGAACTCCTCCACTCGGTTTCTGATGCATCCACCTGCAGATCCAACACATCTATCTAAATCTAAAAGATCTAAAAGATCCAGGCCCGTCTTTGTTTTCCTTCTCTCCGCTGGTCTCTAAACTATTTTGTTGCACCGGCGACGTTAGGATGGAGTTGTGAGGGTTAAACTATTGAGAGAGAGTAAACAAAGGGATGATGGGAAATTAAGGCGGGCACACTCTGCAGAAACTGTTATGGATGGCAGTTATTTCTCCGTGTACATCCAATGTCAGCTTCCTGTTTAAATATGATCATTATCTCTTTATGATCAGCACAGTTCTTGACAATCTGCTAAAAAACAATATTTAAGAGATTTTTTTTCTCAAAGATCTCATCGTAGGTGTGTTGTAAATACTGAGAAACACAAATCAACCAAAACGACTAAATAATATTCAGCTTTTTTTATGCAAGTAGATTTACTACTGCTTCCCTTGCCAATGACATTTTTGAACAGCAGATTACATATGGAGAGAGGGTTTCACTTTAGTTTCTCCTCTGTGTTCCCCTTTAATTAAGGAGCCATCCATTTGCAGACATGTTGGTGACCCATCTGGAGGATACAGATGTGGACTAAATCCTGCACCACTCAGATGGAAGAGGCCACTTGGAAGAGCGGCAAAATATTTCATTAAGTCCAGTTTCCATAACTCGTTTTCAGGTACTGTGCAAATAAATAGATAAATGTACAGTTTGAAAAGATTTCCTTGATAATGAATATTTCTTTCAGCCTGAAAGTAATTAATGCACAACACACAATTAAAACATTCAAATATAATAATTTTTGGTGTAGGTTAAAGTTCTTTGTATGCCACAGAAAACAGTCAGAATGAAAGTTTGCATGAACTTAAACTGTGACCTACTTGATGCAACGACTGTGACCAATCATAAAAAAGTTGAATTTCTTATGAAAATGTGAGTGTGAATGTCAACAGCTCTGGCTAAAAACGGTCGCTTAAGCATGAAAAACACTTTAGAAGCTGAAATCATTGCTTAAGTTTTCCAGTCACTCGTTTCAAACCAAAAATACATGATTACTTTTAAATGCTGCATTGAGCACATGGAGTTTTAAGATTGTTTTAAATATAAAATGATTAAAACAGCAAAAAAAAAAAAATGCAGCATAATTAAAAACTAGTAAAAACACAAAGTTACAGAATAACTTTTAGAAAAATCAATACTTAATTAATGTTGTAAATGTTTAAACAAAAATCATTTGATTTCAAAATCCAATGACGAATTAGAGTATTCAATATCTGCCAAATAAAAAAATACAAATGATTTTTTTATCTAAAAAAATGTGACTAAAAATCACAGGAGTACCTCAACTTTAGTACAAATACTACAGCTGACTCACTGGAGAAGAAAAGATTGAAAGTGGCACAAAGTGGTCTCCTGATCTGCTGGAGGAAAGTTGATTAAATGAATTACACAGCTAGTCATCGGACTGTATAACATGATGAATAAAAATGTGACACACACAAAAATAGTGCTTCTAAAATGGATTTCCTAACCTTCTATTGAAGAAGAAACTTGAGCAATGATTTCAGCATCTAAAGTTGGTTCATGTTTAAGCAAGTCTTTAGAGCCTGAAGACATTTGCACAATATGAGGTTTTGTAAAAAGGGGTGGGACCTCCAAGATTTTCTTCTACCCACCTTTTTTTCCATGCTCACTGTTTTTTTTTATCTGTCCATTTTTAACTCTTGTGTTTATTTTTATTTTGTGTTTGAAATAAATAAAAAAGATAAAAAAAGTGAATTGGTGGACAAAAAATCAACAACTACAAGCAGCACATTTAAATGAGTTAAGGTTTTATTTAAAAAAGAATCTCGTTTTTATTTTTTTTCTTTATTTTTTTTTTTGCATAAATACTTAAAATCTTTAAAGTCCAGTTTTGAGAAAGTTCACATCTTTTCCTTCAATGAAGGATCTTTATTCCTTTGTTTTACTGTCACAGCGTCTTTCTATATCCATAAAAAAACAGCTTTTCTCTGAAGTACAAGAGAACCTCAAAGAAAGCAAACAATGAAGCCCCTAAAGGTTAAAATGTTTCCAACCGTTGGGGTGATTGTCTATTGAACCATTAAAGCTTTGATGTTGTAGTGGGAGCAATTTCCTTCAGTGTTTCACCTCACAGGAGAGGCAGACACATCAAAGCGTTCCTTCAATGTAGTCTGAGATGTTCTTTGGCTCCTTCAATGATTGTTTAAACCTTTATTTATATAGGAAGTGTTTCTTGAAGCCTTATCCACACTGGAACAGGTTCACATTCACACGACTCCTGAAGTGACCTCAACATGACCACCGAGCCTCTGGAGCGCCATGGTGATGTAACCAGAGTGGAGGAAACACTGCTGGGTATCATCCAAAGGTGCCACCCAGGATTAAACTTGTTGGGAGTCAAACCGGCAACTCTGCAGCTGCAGGTCCACATCACAGTTAAGTACAGCCATAGATGGAGTTCAGCCTCTCCACGTGTTCGCTCCGGTTTCGGTTGTTCCTCCAATCATCGGTGTCGGTTGTTGTTCCAGACAGGGGCAGCTGAAGCACACACACAGTTGCATCAATTGTTAATGAAGTAACACAACAGAGGACAAGCTGGGATGCTTTGACTGATAGCTGCAAGAAGAGGAAGTGCTGGAAGGAAAGAAAACATCAATCTGCCTGACCTGGGGTGAGATCTGACTCAGGCTATTTTTACCACTTACAGGCCTAGTTCTGCTTTTTAAAGTATTGTTTCTCAGACGCCAAAAACCCGTTGCTCTTCATGTTACCTCTTTTTTTCTAGTCCACTTGGACCTTCTCATAGTTTAAAGACCTACTCCAATGAAAAAAGTATTTTGGCTGTTTTTAACATTTTCTTGTGGCATATTTCTAATACCGGAGGACATTTACAAAGAACATTAAGTTCAAAAGTGCATTTCTTTGTTTAAATCACCGTAAATCCAGAGCAGACAATTGTAATGTAGAAAGTACGCTAGTCAGGTCCCAAAGTCCTCGCTCGGTTCTACTGTACATCTTTATTTTCCTCTTCTGAGCTGCTATCTGCCTCCAAACTGGCTAAAAAATATAGATCTCTATTTGTGATGCATTGCTAGTGTTAGGTTAGGTTAGTGGTGTCAGGGGGGATCATGTAAATAGAGAGCTTTTATAAACGGCGAGGGGAAAGGGGCGGGGTTGCTGAATACCAACTATAACGGCCACCACCTCAGAGGTGAATTTCTAATGAACTCCTGCCGCTCTGCAGAAACTGTTATAGAAAACCAGACAGGTTCTATTTAATTTTGGCTAAAAACGACATAATCATAATTAAAAGACCACTGGAAACACTTTGAAAGTAGATTATAAGATGACTGGAGTGAGTCTTTAACTGATTAATATATAATCATGTTTTCTTTTACTGTGGTATAATATTAGATGCACTTCAGTTAAATGTTTGGTTTCATGATACCTAAGTTCTTTTTTTTTTTTAGGTTACTAGTGTGTTTACACAAAAGAATTCCTATTCAAACTGCATCCCTCTAATCATTAATATAGTTGTAAAGAAGGAAGCTGCATTTGCAGGTCTGCTCAAGTCCTAATCAGCTGGAATGCAGTACTGGATGAATGCACCGATTCACGTATCTGAACTCGAGTTCAGATTACAGCTAATGACCACTTCTATATGGGAAAGGGAAATTCCACACATTTCTGGTTTTGGGCCAGGGTTACATTTCTGTGCGCCTGAAGCTAAAAGAAACGGATACAAAGTGGCAAATGAGAAAAGCAGAGGATGTAAATGAAAATGTGTCAGAGAGTCATTGACCTCCGTCTGAACGGGGCGTTGAGCGTCAGCACTTCTTCCAAATTTTCTGTAAAGACAAAACAAAAAAGAACAATTAACCATCTTCCTGGTTCTGAAGAGCTTAAACTTTAAGACATGAACAGGTCAGCAACAAATGCAACAGACAAAATAACTGACTTTGTTTACAAGAACAAATATGATCAACTGTTGTAACTTTGCTCCTCCTTTTTAGTTCCCAGTAAAAATATGCAAATCTGGCAGATGGTAAAAAGTCCCACAGGGCAAAGCTGCACATGATCCCTCTAAGCGTCTCTACTGTTTTCTTCAGCTTGACCTACTTTTAAGATTTGTTAAAAAACTAAAAAAACTAAAACTCAAAACAATGTGTGAAAAAATCAGCAGGGTGAAACTCATCTGGACCAACTTGTGCATAGTTTTATGTAAAAAAAAAAAAGCACACATATAGAATTCTCATGGGTGTGTCAACTCTACATACTACAGTCTACATACTCCACTATTTAGGGCATTCACCATTTGGTCATGGTGACAGCTTGTCTGAATTCCCAGCCCACTCCCCAACTACTAAAAAAACCGATACAGTGCGAGATGATTTAGTGTCCTGGATTTTGACAAACAATTTCGACAAAATGCTTTTTTTAACGGCAAATATGATGTCATTGATTTCACGAAGTGAAAATCTAATGGATTTTGGCGTTTAGCCACTGCTATTTATAAATCCACTGTGTTCTGAAGATGAAAACAACAATGGTTACATTTTAAAAAATACATGTATATACATTCTTTTCGCAAAAATGGTTCAAACACAATGCATTCTGGTCTATATTCACAGATCTACTGAGCATTGATGAACACTGGCTTTTCGCAAGGCATTAGTTATAGATTCGGATGGCGAACGCAATATACAGTGAATATACAGTGAGTAGTGAAAGAATTCGGACAGTTAAAAAAACAATCCAGTGCGCTGGAAAGTTCCCAGAAGTCTCTGTCAAAAATTAGTTAACATTAATGCTTACTAGATTTGTGTTTATAGACTACAATTTGTAATTGTCACTACTAGTGTGCCGTGGGAGATGGTCAGGTGTGCCGTGGGAAATTGCCCTTATTAAATATTAAAAATATTTCCCATCTACAGGATATCTGTGTTCATACAATAAGGCCCTGATAAAACACTGAGTAGTTAGGAATATGAAAGGTCATACAATACTTTTTTTCTTTGTGTTTATTTAATTCTATTACAGACATTTTTATAAGAATGACGGTACCGCTATTTAGCCGTAGCTACCACTGTTTTCGGAAAAGTCCCGCCCCTTTAACTGTCTCCACCAATCATTCTTGGAGGATTAATCACATGTCATCAGTCTGACCAATGAGAAGTGGTTAAAGTCTTCACTTCCTAGTTCAGATTCTGCTCATAAAGTTGCTCAAAAATACAAAAACACCAGCTAAAGCTCGTCTTTAGCAGTGTAGCTTTCCGTGGGATCCGGTGTCAGAACGTGGAACAAGTGAACAGGCTGACAAAACAACAACTGACAAACAACAAGTCTTTCCTGTGAAACGTCTTGAAACCACAACGAACACACATCAAACAGTTTTTAAATCTTCTAACTTAACTTTTATTACAACTTTTAGAAAAAACACCTGCAGCTTCCTGCTTTTTCTGCCACAATTATCACAAAAATGCATGTGGGATTGCGGAGGGGCTGTAGATCAATACAGACTATGAGTTTCTCCTTTTTTTATTTAATTTTTGGATGCTAGTGTGCCGCGGGATTTTAGTCAAGGTTAAAGTGTGCCGTGGCTCAAAAAAAGGTTTAAAAACACTGGTTTATGGGTTAGGAAGTTGAGGCAGACACAGCAAAGATTTTCTCTGTCTCTCTGATGCCCTCCTCTGGTTTTCTCTGGGATTGCAGATTTTTGCTGCAGGAGGTGAGCACTGGTTGGGACTTCAGACACACTATTTTTTTACATCCTCATTTAAAGTTCCACTCCAGTCAGCTTTTGATCTATTGTGAAAGTGTTCCCAGTGGTTTATTACTTTTTTACTTATGATCATGCCATTTTGAGCCAAAATTTAAAAAACTGTCTTTTTTTCCGAGGACAGTTTCTGCAGAGCAGCAGGAAGGAGTTCATTAGAAATTCGCCACTGAATTGTGGGCTGGACTGTTGGCATGAAGTAAGCCTGCCCCTCATTTCCTCTCATATCTTTGTTAACATTCTCTCCTGCTAGCTTACAGTCCACTCACAACCCCAAGCTAATCGGTGCAATAAAAATGGTGAGCAGTATTGGAGCCAGCTGTACAGTTTGGATCCAGGTTCCAGCTCAGACGAGGAAAACAAAGACGGACATGGATTTATTTGTTTGTAAGTGGATCATATTCTCATCGTCATATTCTGTGTTTTACGGTGAAGGACTTTGTGATTTTTATCTTGAAAGTGCTATACAAATAAGGTTTATTATTATTATTAGTAGTATTATTATTATTATCATCATCAGAATGGAGCAGAGCGGGAACCTTGTGGCTGACCGATCGTAGCACGTACGTCACAGCTACAAGCTCTTCCAGCAACAATATTACCTCTGCTCCTGATTTACAATTTAAACAAGGAAACACTCAGAAATGCAATTTTAAGCTCAATTCTTTTCATATATGAATCATCATGAGAAAAATACCACATGTTAAAAACCCAGAAAAACATGATTTTCCTGGAGTGGGTCATTTCAATCTAAAATAATCTTTCAAGCTATATTCTTTGTTCAGTTTCACTAAATTTGTTTGAAGGTGGCTGCAGATTCTGCAGTGACTGTAATTAAAAAACAAAAATGTGGCTGTTTTGTTCGATGATTATGCCATGAAAAACTGAACAGTTTCCTTCTTGTATTTATTTAAAATCGACCTTTTTGATCATTACAGTAACTGGATAAACTGCAGGCCTTTAGACTAAAATGCAGCACAAAACAAGCTTATATTTGTCATATTTGTCACATAATTATGATATTCACCATACCTTTGACTGTAATCTAGTACATTCAATTCTTTGCCAGCATTTTAAGTTACAAGCCTCTGCATTCAGGTGACACAAATGCAATCCCAAAATGTTGAGTTTTCTTTCGAATGATAAAAACATGTTAAACTGAGTGAAACACCATGAATGAAATGGGTGTTGGAGACATTCGTGCTGTTTGAGGCAATGGAGAATGTGGAATGGTGTGGGAGTTGACCTTTTGTTCCTAAGAGCCCCCTTTGGTGGGGGAAGTCTGACCAAAAATAAAAAACGGTTTGACAGACGACACCTTCACAACTATGAAAAGAAAGTTGTTTTGTCAAAAAAGCCTCAATTGTTTCTGGAGCCCAGAAAACAAAATCTGAAATACAGCCTGAAGTGAAAAACAGTTTTTTGGAGGAAAAAGCCTAGATTAGTTTTATAATAACCTAAATATTCATTAATTCAGTAAAGGAGTTTATAGAAGACATCTGTTAAAAGGTTGAATGGTAAATGGCATTGATGACTACTGTGGAAGTGAACAGGGGTTCCATTACATTTTTATGCTCTTTTAAGCGCTTGATAATTACATCATATTTAATGCTCAAAAAAATCTGATTATGATTTCTCGGACAAAAGAAGACAAAAACCAAAAATTCTCTGATTTTAACCTATCAAATGCTGTGCTTGTGTGTACTAATAAGATCAAGTATTTTGGGCATATCATTTCGGAAGACTTGTCAGATGACGCAGACATCTACAGGCAGTGTCGTGTGGTATATGGCCAAGCCAACGCTCTTTCTCGAAAGTTTGGTATGTGTACAGAAGGAGTCAAGGTGAAATTATTTAAAGCTTTTTCGACACCTCTGTACACAGCTCATCTCTGGACGAACTATAAAAGTGCCAGTATGAGAAAGCTGCAGGTGGCGTACAACAATGCTCTAAGAGTGCTTTTAAATAAGCCAAGGAGGACGAGTGCTAGTGAGCTTTTCCTATCTCTCAGAATTAACACTCTCCGGGCTTGCATGCGCTCGCTTATGTTCAAATTTATCTGCAGATTAAACGCTTCAGAGAATACTCTCATCTTATGTCTCATAATGTATTGTAAAGTATTCCTTCTTCCTGTATGTGCAGTACCAGAAAAGATGTGCCGAGGTCAGCAGCAGGCCTGTCTGTGACCCCTGGTCTCTCTTTTCTCTTTTTTGTTGTTTATGGAACAGAGACACCTGCAGAATGTAGACTAGACTTGCATCCTTAACTGGCGTAAAAACCCAGAGTCTAATGACGTTTTTTGCATGTTTACATGTTGTCTTGCTGGACAATAAAAAAAAAAAACGCCTTTCTGCTTTGGAAAGTGACAGAGCAGAGAATGAAGAAGCATCAAATGGTTGTGATTTAATCTCTGCCCTTTTGCAAAAGGTTTTGAAATTTCATGCAGACTTTTCGTTTTTTCCTTTCCTAACTGCACATTAGATTTTGGGTGTCCTGTGAAGCTGCGAAGGCCGTACGGGGCCCCAAAACGTGATGTAGCGCTTTTCTATCTTCCCTGAAAGCCCAAAGCGCTTTACCTGTGCACACACACATTCACACACTGTGCTGCCAAGCGCTGACACCAACCTATAACCACCAGGGGGGATGTGGGCATCTATATTTTGCCCAAGAACACTTGAGATGAGTTTCCATTATACATATGTGCAAAACCTTATCGAAATTTATTTAAAAAACCCTGCAATTTCCCAACTACACTGTTTCCATTGAAGCACAATAGTTAGACTGGGCATCTAACCGCAATGATTTCACATTTGTTTTTGTGAATTAAATAAAATAACAGTTGTAAATCAAAAGTTTCAGTGGCATCGGTCACCAATGATTTAAATATTAGTAAACCTAACCAAGTAATAGTGTGGCAGCAAACGTGTGCAATCAGGCTGACAGATGATGTGATCTGAAATATTTAAACCAAAGAGAATTTGAAAAATGTATACTTTTGCCATATGAATAGATTTAGTCCTCCAAGTAATAAATATTCATGAAGAATCAAGATTTGGTGAAGCTCCTTTTCCCACCTTGATCATTGTACATGTCACAGCTACCCTTGTGGGTGGATACGGGCTAACCTGTACGGGGCATGCAGCTAGCTACATGTCCTAAACATTTAACACATAAGAGTGAAGTGGGTTAAGATGCACGCATGTCGTATGTATTTGACTGTTTTTTTAAACCCCCCCAAACCCAGTGCACTTCCACTGCACAAGGAGTTCACTAGTTTTCAAGTGAGAAGTGCACGGTCCTTGTGAGTGGCCTGACTGTTAGAGATCAGGAAATTATAAGAAATATATTATAATTAAAATATAATCAACTTAATCTATTTTTGTTTTGGCCAAAGTGAAACTGTAAATATTTGATGTTGTGAGACTCATTCAACAGTTTTTCACTTCATGAACTGACTCCACAGCAGATCATCTCAGCTGCTCTTCTTGCACCTTCTTTTTGTTTCCAAAGAAGAAAATGTCAGTGCTCCCCCAAGGAGCCAACAGGTGGTGTACCTCTTCCTGTGTCAGAGGGGCCCGTGGGCGAGGGGGTGGGAGGGTGCACTAAGGCTATTCTGCTGGTTCCACTCTGACATTGGAGGGAACTGAGGGTGATGCATCTGCTCATCTTGTTTTCTGCTTGTTCAGCTCAGCTCCTTCTTCGCTTCTTTTGATTGATCCAAAATGCTGCTGCTGGAGTTTTAAGGAAAAATATCAGGAGAAATCCTGCTTCTGCCATAAACTATTACAGTAAACATAAATCTTTAACACATCTAAAACTCTACATTTGAGCTTCACCATAACGTGAACAACAGCACGACAGTTTTCCAACAGTCTACTTTGTTTTCTTACAGCATTTGAAAATCTCACCATGAGACCAAACTTCACTAAGTTTACTGCATCCCATGATGCATTGCACACTTGATTAACCATCTTTGCAACTATCTGCAGTCTTTCTTATGGCCGACATCCCAAATCTTTTGTGTTTACCTCTCCTTATTGTATGACAGCTGAGAACTACCTAGATTATGTTTTTGCCTGTTTTCTCGTGATGGCATCTCTTTATCTCAAGAGAACAAGTTTTTTTTGGTAACAGTGGGATAGCAGATGTCTTTATCACGACATTGTTTTGTTGTGATAAGGTGTTAGCAAAGAAAAACTGTAGCGTGACTTTCTCGCACTGAGACGGCAAGACGTAATCCGTTTTTAGGGTTTTTTTTATTTTCAAGTTACTGTAGACGGCAAACAACGGCGTACAGCTCACCCAACAACTCTCAACAACAACAGAAGAAACACTCCCCAAAGGTGTATTTTTAGGTAAATTCTTGATTTATTAGTGGAGCTACGCTCCCCCAAGTGTTTTAATTCCCTAAACAGGAATCAGGCCCCCTCCCTTTACTTCCCTTATTCGTCAAACACCTGAACCCCATCAGTCCAACGTTAGCAGAACCCCAACAGCCAACCAGGTCCAACTCCTTCCGCTACAATACTTCTTACTTCCTTGATTACTCATAGATTACTCTATTATTCATGGTCTAACTCAGACAGAGATCATGCGGATGTTGTTGGTCAAACGTTAGCTGCGGTTGCACGTGCAAAATACCTTTGATCCGATCAAAGAGCAGATTAGAATTGAACTGTGTACATGGTCCCATAAAAACTTCATCCGATTATAACAAACATTTAAAAAAACCCACACTTTCAATAGGAAAAAATTTATTTTAACATGCGCAGAACTGTCTAAAATACAGGAAACGTCTGTAGAAGAAGAAATAGCGACATCCGTTGTACACGAACAAAGCTGCAGCATAGAGTGAGATGATCTTCTAAACATGATTTTATTATTGTTATACTCATTAAGAAGGGCCAGTTCACTACGCTCTATTCTTGGCGGAATGGACTCAGCTGAAGGGTGAGGAAGAAGGGTTAGGATTAGGCTAAAATGTGCAACTATTCCTGGATTTCTCAGTACTGCCTGGAGCGGCATTTCTGCAAACCGTGTCTGGAGCGCCATACCGTGTATGCATGTCGTAAAAGCCAGTGCAGTAGTGACCCACGATCGGAATAAACTGGTTACTTCAGGGGTGCTCATTACATCGGGCGCGATTAACCGGTTGATCTTCAAGAACATGAGGGTAGATCGCAGGCCAGCAAAGATAAATAACCCAAAAATAACTCACCTATCTCGGTCGGAAAGAAATTTTGATCTGAATAAGTCTAATCGAGTCAGAGTATCTGAACGGTGTGTTTACATGACACATTTTTATTCGGATCAGGCGTTCATTCCGATTACTTTGGTTCATGTAGCTGCAGCTATTGACTCTATGAGAGAATTGGACTGAAGGGGTGTGACGTCACCAATAGAGAATGGCTTACGTCAGTAAGCAGTGAATTTGGTTTGAGTCAATGTTTCTATGGCCAATGAGGATGAACTTATTGGAAGTCCGCACCCCGTCCACTGAAAGTGGTTCGGGAGAATCTGTCAATCAAATGCTTCAAGCCTTTGAGGTGGGTGCCAGCGGGCTGAGGCATCTGATTGGTCAGTTTATAACTTGGATAACTGGCAATAAAGAACACAAAATATTAGGATTAGCAAAAATGTTAATAAAAGAATATCAGAACAGGAGTGGTGATTCTGGCATATGTAACGGCTGTTTATTTCTCTATAGAAATCTATGGGATTTTAGCTTCTTGGAGCCAACATATACTTCCTGTTTGGAATGCCAGGGGGGAGGAGTCACTCAGTCCAGTCCTCCACATACAGTCAATGCTGTCAGGTCACCATCAACTAAATTACAGTGAAGTGCCCCAAAGGCTTTAAAATACAAAATCCGTAGTTTGTAAAATTCTAAGAGAAATAAAAGGCAGCCATCCTTTATTCAAAGTCATCTAAACCAAATGTTTGATACATGCAGAGTTTCAGTTTCAGAGGTTCTTTATAAGTTGAATACATCTGACTGATTGACATGACACTGTGGTTGGAGGGTTTACATTTTCAGCATAACGACAAAATCAACTATCTAAAACCTTTGAGGTTTCTGAGGTCAGTCTGCAGACGCCAGGGCTGGCTCACAGTGTTTAACACCATTTTGAAACTACTGTTACACTGTTAGTCAGTTGATTTATTAAATGCTCATCTCTAGAAGGTGTGTTAATAACCTGATCATTAACTGAAGTACAATTCTGTTGTTGAGACTCTTAAAATATCAAATCTGAAGCGAAATTAAAAACTTTCAGGAATCAAAACTGTGGTCCACATAAAACCAGAAAATCAGTAGTTTGGGGGTTACTCACCGACAGAGGCAGACAGCTGGCACGATGCAACACAAAAACAACACAACAGCAGCCAGTGCTATGAATAATATTTCATATTGAAATGTAGATTGCTCTGAGAAAAGAAAATAGTTTGGAGTTAGATGTGACTTGTGCTGTGAAAGCAGTTGTGTTTGTGAAAATTCACAAATGGAAAAAACGAAAAGTCATGTCAGTGATTTTCAGTTGCCTTCAGGTAAGTGTCATGCCATACATACCTTTAACTTCTTTAGACAAAGTTAGATTCCATGTAATTTCAATAAATCCTTTCCTGTGAGTTAGATTACAACTATAAAGTCCTTCATCTTCATCATGAACCTTCAGTATCATTAACTTTGTAGGAAGGTCTGTTTCTATTCTGATCTTAGAAGAAGAGAAATTTGTAACAGTGGCATTGAGAATGATGGAATGATGAAATGATAAATTTTCTTTGGTCCATTTGATTTCTGCTGTGTTTTCCAGTGACACGTTACAAGTTAAAGTCACTGAATCTCCTCTGGAAACCTTCATGCTTCTGTGTTCAGTTGGCGTTGGACCTGAGGGTTGAAAACATGTAACAAGGTATAAACGTTTCATCATCAACATCAATGAAATCCTGCGTCATTTCCATAAAGTGTTTTAGTACCTGTGATGATGAGCGGAGCCTGAAACATCTGGATCAGGAGCAGAACTGCTGTGTTCCTCCAGAACATGATGACCATCAGAGAGCAGAAGACAAACTGGAACAGCAAGCTGTGGTTCTGATACATGTTTGGAGGAGGGACTGAGAAAAAGGAAGTGGTTAGTCGCTGCATTTAGTTGCTGCTTTGTCGAGAAAGAACATCTTAAAACTTTGATGGAAAAAGTTAAGTCGTGTTTTCTTTTTAATGCATATTTTGGGTTTTCTGTATTTTCAGATAAAGCTTGAGGATTGTTGGGTTAAGTGACTCGTGAAATTTGTCAATACAACATAAAAATAGACGATCAAGGATAGCTTATTGACCACTTTTTGTATAGTTTGACTTTCATTTTATTGATTGCTGCATCAAAATGACAAGGCTCCACCAGACTAACCCTACAATTGTAACTTGGACCTCTTGGTTTATCTTGATCAACAAATAAAAATGTTCGTTGATAGTGTAACATGTTCTATAAACAGAATGCCCACATCCCAAACAGGAAACTTCTTTATCAAGATAGTGATGCCCAACATGGTTACCCGTGCTCGCTTGCAGCCTCTAAGAGATGATTTAAAAGTACATTCTTTTTTTGGTGTGTGTTTTACGTGACGTTTGACATTGAAAGTTTCAGTATTGTTACTGTCATTGTGTTTAAGCAGCAAGTTTGGTGCAGAAGAATAAATGTTAACATTAAGAAACTGTTATGCCATTTGTGCTAACCTCAGGGGGGTGAACTTCACTGGAACACTGTGCAAAATCAAACCTGTAGGTGTTCGGCCACGTGTTGAAGTGTCCTCAGGCAAGACACTGAACCCCACGGAGTTCCTGGTGGTTATAGGTTGATGCCAGTGAAAAGCTAGAGTCACACCGCCCTCTGCAACATTTGTTCAAGTGACCACTTTCAATGGAAAGTCTATCTAAACGAAAACTCTGACATTCTCGCACAAGGACGTTCATTAATTGACCTGCTGACAGGTTGCTGTGGTGCTGTTGGCCCCAAACGCTGAAACCCAAAACAACAGACACTGGAAGTGGCGAGAATGGATTTAATTCAGAAACAGTCTTTGATGGCTTGGAGGTGGATGGCGAGGAAGAAACCGGAGCAGGAGGGGCCAGAAGCAGAGGAGGATTTTGGATCCAAACCAAAGCGGCTTCTTGAAGGTAAGTGGAACTAGATTTGCGAGGAACGGGCTTGATGACAGGATGGAGTTGGAGCGCTGGAAATCCGTGGAGCGAGACAGAGAGCTTGACGGTGATGGTCTTGTGGTTGGACCCAGGTCGGCGTGGATGAATGAGTGGACTCTGTAGAAAGATCGAGAACTTGGAATCAGGGAGAGCAAGGCATAAATGAGAGCAAGAATAATCTTAACGAGAGCTTAGAGTAGACCTAGTAAGCACCATTGAGGGCAAACGAACTGGCGTCCAATACTGGTCTGGAGCCGTCTTAAATACAGGTGCAGGTGAGGAGATGAATGCCGACAGCTGGGTCCAATCTAGGAGAAGGCAGACAAGGGAGGGGCAGGAGAGGACTCCTGGGGGTACCATGACACAAAAGCCCCTTTTATTAGGAACCTGGGGGTAAACTTTTTTCTTTAAGTGAGAGAAAAACATATACACTGGACAGACAGATCTAACAATCAAGGACAACAACCAATACAAACGCAAGAAAAAAGAGGGAACAGTGAAAAAGTCTGTGTGTGAGTGTGTGTGTGTGGGGGGGGGAGAATTCCATCGTATTATACACACAATATTTAACTGACACGGGCTGCACGGTGGCGAAGTGGTTAGCGCTCTTGCCTCACAGCAAGAAGGCCTCCGGTTCAAGTCCCGGCTGGGGGACATGAAAATCAACATCAATGGGGGACCTTTCTGTGTGGAGTTTGCATGTTCTCCCTGTGCATGCATGGGTTTTCTCCGGGGTCTCCGGCTTCCTCCCACCGTCCAAAAACATGCTTCATAGGTTAATTGGCAATTCTAAATTGTCCCTAGGTGTGAGTGTGAGAGTGAATGGCTGTGTGATTGTTGAAATTCTTCCCTGCAACAGACTAGCGACCTGTTCAGGGTGTCCCCTGCCTTCGCTCATGAGTGGCCGGGATAGGCTCCGGCAGCCCCGTGACCCCGAAAGGGAAAAAGCGGATAAGAAAATGAATAAGAAAATGAATATTTAACTGACAATAATGCATTCTGATAAATATACATAGGATACATTATTGGAGATTCATATGGATAGATGGATAGAAAGTCTATAGAAATATACATTCATTATGTTCTTGATAATAGAGGAGTCCATAGCAGTAACAAGCACAAAACTAACAATAGAATTAAAAATCATCTTGTTATTATTACAAAACATATTGAGAGTAGTTACCCCCCCCCCCCCCCCCCCCAACCATCAGATGCCAGCAGATGAGATGAATAGGGTGGGGTAGAGAGAGAGGCAGAGGGGTAACGGGAGATCAAGGTCAACACATCCAATACCAGAGAGGCAGAGACAGCCCCCCCCCCCCCCCCCCCCCCCCACACACACACACACCTGGAACCGGCATGTGAATAACACCAGACTGGGGGGCACAGCCTGCACCTTGGGGCAGACATTAACAGAAATTTTAAATTTGACAAACAGGTCCGTGCTGTAAGTCTGGTTTAGGTTTTATCACTTGAGGCTAACTAGCAAAGTCAAGCCATATCTCATATTATGCACTGCAACAAGTGATCCATGCTTTGCTGGACTACTTTAACTCTCTGTGTACAGAGGCATTGACCAGCATCTGCTCCATTGTTTCCAGCTGGTTAAAAATTTAGCAGCCGACCTGTCAATGGGGACCAGACGGTGTGAGCATATCACTCCTATATTTCACTCTCTTCACTCTTCTCTTCTGTGTCTACTTCTGATGTTTAAATGTTTGAATGGTCTGGCACCTCTGCATCTTTCAGAACTTTGACATTTTCATTGCACTTGTCGAGTCCTGAGATCTGAAGATCAGATGCTTTGAATGGGTCTCAGGACTCGGCTTGTGACTCGGGGAGACGCAGCCTTTTCAGTCGCAGCTCCCAAACTCTGGAATGTTCTCGTCTTTTCTGTGAGGTCTGTCACATCTCTCAGTGATTTTAAAAACTCAACATTTTACTCTGGCTTATACTCCAGTGAGCAGATTTAGTAGGCAAGCTTGCTAACTTTTATTGTTTTATTGCTTTTATTGTTTTATTGTTATAGTTTCTTTTATGGTTTAATGATTTTATATATATTTGATTTCACGCTTAGCGCTTTGCTTGCTTCTGCTTTTCTAAGTGCTATATAAATACATTGATTTTTAAGACCACCTTTAGCCTACAAAGCGCGTGGCCATTGAATACAGATTGTAAATTAAATCAGGTCCAACTTTGACCAATCAGGATTTGGTAGTGATTATTGGGTGGTGTCCCTTTTAATTCAGGCCAACCATTTGAAAATTGATCATAGAGGAGAAATTTGTATTTGCAGTCTGTGCCCAGCTGGAATCATATGACACCAAGTCTTTTATATATTGGAATAGAGCTGTTAAAGAAAAAGTCAGAAAGATCTGTAAAGATTTTCACTGCTTCGCACCAAACCTTTTCCAACTGTGGGTGGGGGACAAGTACTAGTAAATAATAGAAAAAGAACAAAAAGAAGAAGCCCCTCCCTGCTTTTCTAGTGTGAACGGGTGTGAATGTAGCACAGCCACTATCAGTGTGTGAATGTGTGTGTAAATGGGTGAATGAGACTGTGACTGTAAAGAGCTTTGACCTAGAAGATAGTAAAGCACTATATAAGTACACACCATTTTTACCATGCTATGGGGCAAATAAAGACTTTTTACAGTCTAAAAAACACCAGGAAACATTTGTGTCCTTGGGTTAACTAGAAATATTTAAACTGAGGTTCAGACTTCAAACCCTGTAAACATGTGAATCTGTGGAGAATAATTAAAAAAAAAACATCTTAAAAATAATATGGAGGTAAAAGTGTTGGACTGTTGAGGGTTCCTTCCTCCTCACTTCCATAGGGTGACTGAGGACACTTCATCTTTTGGTGAACTTGTGACGTGAGCTTCCAAATGGATTCATGGACTAACCAACATTTTCTAGGAAGAAAGTTGGAACGGATCTCTAATATATCAGGATGCATTAAACAGACATAAGGGCCCATAACAGCTGCCAAAATAATAATGGATGTTTTGGATGACATCAGGGAGCCAATAAAAATACTGTCTTTGTAGCATTGACTGTACATGAGAACTGGACTGAGGGAGAGTGACATCATCCATAGGAAATGGCTTACTTCAATGTAACAAAGTTAATACAGTGATTGGTCAGTTTATACTTAAATAACTCTCACTACAATAAATATTTTGAAAAATAATTAAGCTAGAACATGTTAAAATAAGGTAGCAATACGACAGAGTATTAAAGCCACTACAAAAAAAAAAAAGAAACACAAACTTATGGGAATAAAGTCGTAAAGTTATGAGCTGTAGTTTTACAAGGGAAAAGCCAGCCTTTAATGAAAATTAGTTGTTTGCGTAAGCTTCCATTCACATTATGTGCTGACTAAACAATTGAGTATGGTGATGCCATAAGGCTCCCCCGTGAACCGCCACCTTAACGTGGTGGGGGAGTTTGAGAGCTCGGGTGATCCCAGGAGCTAAGCTGTCTGGGGCTTAAGCCCCTGGTAGGGTCTCCCATGGCAGACATGTCCTGGGTGACGAGCCAGACAAAGAGCGGTTCAGAAACCCCTGATGAAAACCAACAACACGGACCCGATTACGTCGCCCGGATTGGCGTCACCGGGGCCCTGCTCTGGAGCCAGGTCCAGGGTCGGGGCTCGCAGGCGAGCGCCTGGTGGCCGGGGCTCTTCCCACGGACCCCGGCCGGGCACAGCCCGAAGGAGCGATGTGGGACCACTCTCCTATGGGCCCACCACCCGTAGGAGACCTCAAAAGGGGCCGGTGCAAAGTGGTTTGGGTGGCAGCCGAGGGCGGGTGCCTCGGCGGCCCAAACCCCGATCATGGAATCTGGCTTTTGGGACATGGAATGTCACCTCTCTGGGAGGGAAGGAGCCCGAGCTGGTGCGAGAGGTTGAGAGATACCGTCTAGATATAGTCGGGCTCACCTCCACACACGGCCTGGGCTCTGAAACTCAGTCCTTAGAGAGGGGTTGGACTCTCTACCACTCTGGAGTTGCCCAAGGTGAGAGGCCGCGGGCTGGCGTGGGCTTACTCGTGAGCCCCCAGCTCAGCCGCCAAGTGTTGGAGTTCACCCCGGTGGACGAGAGGGTCATGTCCCTCCGCCTCCGGGTGGGGGACAGGTCTCTAACTGTGGTTTCGGCTTACGGGCCGAACAGCAGTTCGGAGTACCAGGCCTTCTTGGTGTCTCTCGAAGGGGTACTGGAAAGTGCCCCAACGGGGGACTCCATTGTCTTCCTGGGGGACTTCAATGCCCACGTGGGCAATGACAGTGGCACCTGGAGGGGTGTGATTGGTAGGAACGCCCCCCCTGATCTGAACCCGAGTGGTGTTTTGTTATTGGACTTCTGTGCTCGTCATAGTTTGTCCATAACGAACACCATGTTCGAGCACAAGGGTGTCCATCAATACACCTGGCATCAGGACACCCTAGGCAGGAGGTTGATGATCGACTTTGTAGTTGTTTCAGGCGACCTTCGGCCCTGTGTCTTGGACACTCGGGTGAAGAGAGGGGCGGAGCTGTCCACCGATCACTACCTGGTGGTGAGTTGGATTCGCTGGCGGGGAAGGAGGCCGGAAAGACTTGGAAGACCCAAACGTACTGTGAGGGTCTGCTGGGAACGTCTGGCTGAGCCCTCCGTCAGGGAAGTCTTTAACTCCCACATCCGGGAGAACTTCAAACAGGTACCGAGGGAGGTTGGGGACATTGAGTCTGAGTGGACCATGTTTTCCACCTCCATTGTCTCTGCTGCTGCTCGGAGCTGTGGTCGCAGGGTCTCTGGTGCCTGTCGCGGCGGTAACCCCCGAACCCGGTGGTGGACACCGGAAGTAAGGGATGCCGTCAAGCTGAAGAAGGAGTCCTACCAGGCCTGGCTGGCCTGCGGGACTCCGGAGGCAGCTGACAGGTACCGGCAGTTCAAGCGAGCTGCGGCCCGGACTGTTGCGGAGGCGAAAACTCGGTCCTGGGAGGAGTTCGGTGAGGCCATGGAGAATGACTATCGGTTGGCCTCGAAGAAATTCTGGCAAACCATCCGGCGACTCAGGAGGGGAAAGCAGTTCTCCACAGGCACCGTTTTCAGTGCAGGTGGGGAGCTGTTGACTTCGACTGGGGACATTGTCGGGCGGTGGAAGGAGTACTTCGAGGATCTCCTCAATCCCACTGACACGCCTTCTTTTGAAGAAGCGGAGAATGAGGACTTTGGGGTGGGGCTGTCTATTACCCGGGCTGAAGTCACTGAGGTAGTCAACGAGCTCCTCGGTGGCAAGGCCCCGGGGGTGGATGAAGTCCGCCCTGAGCACCTCAAGTCTCTTGATGCTGTGGGAGTGTCTTGGCTGACACGTCTCTGCAGCATCGCGTGGCGGTCGGGAACCGTACCACTGGACTGGCAGACAGGGGTGGTGGTTCCCCTCTTTAAGAAGGGGGACCGGAGGGTGTGTTCCAACCATAGGGGAATTACACTCCTCAGCCTCCCTGGGAAAGTCTATGCCAGGGTACTGGAGAGGAGAGTCCGTCCGATAGTCGAACCTCGGATTCAGGAACAACAGTGCGGTTTCCGTCCTGGTCGTGGAACAGTGGACCAGCTCTACACCCTATCTAGGGTGCTGGAGGGATTGTGGGAGTTCGCTCATCCAGTCCATATGTGTTTTGTGGATTTGGAGAAGGCGTTCGACCGCGTCCCCCGTGGCATCCTGTGGGGGTGCTCTGGGAGTATGGGGTCCGGGGAGCCTTACTGAGGGCTGTCCGGTCTCTGTATGACCGGAGTAGGAGCTTGGTTCGCATAGCCGGCAGTAAGTCAGACCTGTTCCCAGTCCACGTTGGACTCCGGCAGGGCTGCCCTTTATCACCGGTTCTGTTCATAGTTTTTATGGACAGAATTTCTAGGCGCAGCCAGGGGCCGGAAGGGATCTGGTTTGGGGACCACAGGATTTCCTCTCTGCTTTTTGCAGATGATGTTGTCCTGTTGGCTTCATCGGACCGGGACCTCCAGCGTGCATTGGGGCGGTTTGCGGCCGAGTGTGAAGCGGCTGGGATGAGGGTCAGCACCGCTAAATCTGAGGCCATGGTCCTTGACCGGAGAAAGGTAGTCTGCCATCTCTCGGTGGGTGGAGTGTCCTTGCCCCAGGTGGAGGAGTTTAAATACCTTGGGGTCTTGTTCACGAGTGAGGGAAGATCGGAGCGTGAGATTGACAGGCGGATCGGAGCGGCGTCCGTAGTTATGCGGTCGCTCTATCGGTCCGTCGTGGTGAAGAGAGAGCTGAGCCGAAAAGCAAAGCTCTCAATTTACCGGTTGATCTACGTTCCAGTACTCACCTATGGTCATGAGCTATGGGTCATGACCGAAAGAACGAGGTCCCGAATACAAGCGGCTGAAATGAGCTTCCTCCGCAGGGTGGCTGGGCGCTCCCTTAGAGATAGGGTGAGAAGCTCGGTCACCCGCGGAGAGCTCGGAGTAGAACCGCTTCTCCTCCACATCGAAAGGAGCCAGTTGAGGTGGCTCGGGCATCTAGTCCGGATGCCTCCTGGACGCCTCCCTGAAGAGGTGTTCCGGGCATGTCCCACTGGGCGGAGGCCCCGGGGAAGACCCAGGACACGCTGGAGAGACTACGTCTCTCGGCTGGCCTGGGAACGTCTCGGGGTCCCCCCAGAGGAGCTGGAGGAAGTGGCTGGGGTGAGGGAAGTCTGGGCATCTCTGCTCAGTCTGCTGCCCCCGCGACCCGGTCCCGGATAAGCGGAGGAAGATGGATGGATGGATGGATGCCATAAGGTATTAGTTATAGTTTATCACAGGAATCTTTGTTCCATAACGCATTTGGATCACTGCAACTACTGCCAACACACCATAAAATTACTCCTTATTGTGGGTCAAGAATCTTTTTAAGGTCCTTATACTTATAATAAAACAACATTGACTCATTAAAATATTTTTTCTGACTTATGAAACCAAAGCTGAAGTCAGATCTTATAATGCGCCCCACGTCTCTCAAACTGAGACCCAACATTGTTTTTTGTTTGTTTACATTTTTCTTAGTAAACAGTCTTTTGCCTCATAAATGTATTAATTGTCAGCTTAAATGTATGAAATTGTAACTTTAGTATCATCATGCAATGTTTCCTCTTTTACTCACAGTTCTAAGAATTTGTTCTTGAAAACTTGTGACTCTTTTTTCCCACGAGGGAGGGGTCACTCATTTCTTCAGTACAGTCCATGGTTAACAGGTCTATAAAGGATTCTGGGTACAGAAAAAGAGGATTTGTCTATTTAGCTCTATTTCCTGCATTTCTGCTTTCGATCTAAGTTAGATGCTTTATTTCTTATCAAACAGATTGTAAAAGACACTGCATGATAAACAACTGGAATTGAGTGGACGAGGTGCTGCACTCCCACCTCAGCGAGAAGATCTTGGTTCAAATCCTGGCTGGATTCTCTCTTGTGTGGAGTTTGCATGTTCTTTTTGTGCAAACGTGGGTTTTTTTCTTGGTACTCTGGCTTCCTCCCACAGTCCAAAAACATGCTTTACAGGTTAACAGGTGACTGGATGCGAGTGTGTGCATGTGTGTGAGGGTCTGCAACAAACTGGAGACCTGTTGAGGGTGATGTGCCTCGTGTCTGATGCATAAAAATCATAAATGTATTTAATGACTAAATACTAAAAACTGCTATTATATTGTATGTGCATACATTTCCATGTAACATTATTATAAATTGGTTTAAAGTTAACTGCACTTTTTGAAATGATCCATCATGATTAAAACCACAAAACTTCAAATGAATTAAACTAAAGTGCTGTTGACAAAAAAAAATCCACATTTTATCAAACTCCTCATAAAATAAAATAAAAACATCAAAGAATTTATATTAGTTTTCAGATTTACCTTCATGGTTTTTGGTAACAAGCATGAGAATTTGTGTGGATTTATTAACGTATTGCACGTTAACTCTGTGTATAGTTTCTGTAAAACTGTGACTTATGTGGTTCAGACTCTTTTGAGGTCTAAGTATTAAGGCGCTGCAGCTCAATGTCAGCTAAAGAAAAACCACCAGGATTTTGTGGAAAAAACACGTAGCAAAGTTTAAATACAGAATGTCTGTGGTTGTGACGCATGTGTGCCAGTTAATTGTAATAAATAAGATCAGCCATTACCTGTTTCTTTTCAACCGGTTCTGAAGCTGTAGAACTAAAGATCTGTGCTTGCAAGAACTCCTTCATGCTCAAAGCTGCAGCACGAGCGTTCTGCAGGTGTGTGATGTCAGACACCTTCAACTTTGCTGTATTTCTTTACCTCAGTGTTCTACAGGCTGCTGTGTAAAACTTTGAGGCTATTGTTCTGATTGCATCTCTGATCACTCAGCCACATATTTGATGAGGAAGTACATGCACCTCATTAGAAAAGAAAATAGAAAAGGAAGTACAAGGTAGCACTCCCCAGAGGAAGCAAACACTTTAGTCTTTGTACAAACTAAAACCACAACATTGCTCAAGAGAACATGAAATTCCATTTCAATATACGGTATATATCTGTGCAAAGTGCAATTCAAATAACACTGAAGATCTTAGACACACAGTGCAAGCTACAAGGTGAAAAGAATTGTAACTGATGAACAACACCTTTCGTAAAGTGTGAAACTGAGAAAACTGAGGCTGACTTCTACCTTGAGTTTGTGGTTGTTAAAGTTTACTAGTCCTCTCACTCACTGATCTGTGCTAAGAAAAAGGTTGTACCTGCACCACACAGCAGCAGATCAGGACCTAAGCTTTAGCTCCGTTAAATGAACGACATCACACTCTGATTACCTTTAGAGAAGCTTCCAAAGCTTTGCAGTGGTCTTTTAATTATGATTACTATATTACTAAATTAAAACAAATACTTGTTTTCTAGGTCACATTTTCTGCTGAGCGGCAGTAGTTCATCAGAAACCTGTCTCTGAAATCTGTCTGCCCCCCCCCGTTCCCCCAATCAGTTCCGGAGAGATCTCTGTGTAAGCCGAGCAGGGTTCTTGTGGCAGCGTGTTTTCAAACTTTCTTTTTCAAACTGTATTTTTTCCATCGGCTCCTCAGCGATTTGAATAAAAAGTTGTCAGAAATGCTATTTTCAGCTTAATTTTATTAATTTCTGTCCTCCATCATAAGAAAAATTCAACCAGAACATGTCAAAAACATTATTTTCATTGGTTCTTTAATTCTCTCACAGCTTCACACTGATTTTAATTCTGACTTGACTCCACTTGTTATCTTTTAGGTTGCTCTGAGTAAAAGCATCATGACACCAGCTTCATGTTTGTTTCTGACGCTTTGAATCAGGAACATGAAGATCCGTCAGGTTTTTGATTGGAAAATGTTATCAATTAACTTAATTTGATGACAGACACACACAGTTTTAAACTTTGAATTCATAAAATTCTTAAATTAATCATGTGACATTTTTTTGTAAACTAGTACTAAAACTAATTCTAATCCTAATTCAACTTTATTTAGTTTTCCTGCCAAAATCCATCTCACTACTTGTTTTCTACTTTCCCTTTTAAAATTCTGCTAAATGCTGGTTTATTTCTGTGATTCTTAATGACTGAAGAGTTTTTAATTAGATACAATGTGGGCTATGGAAACTGTGAGGGCAGGAACACAGAAAGGTGTCAAAGCACAAAAGCATGAATGCCTTTTGCTGTTTATTACATCATGTGACCGCTTTGGCAGGCCACAGCCAAAAGAGAGTCCTAAATTTTACTGAGGTAGAACTCAGAGGGGACTGTGGATTTTACACATTTATTTTTTTAATTTCTAGAAAACTATCTTCAAGCTGATGTTCTCTGTGAGCCATAGAGGGGGGGTATGTTTGGGGCATAGACCTCGTCTTTTCACATACTTATTAGAACTAAAGTATACCAAAAAATAAATAAATAAATGGTTTCTTCTTGAAAATTTGCCCAGATTTTCTTTTTTCAGTTAGGATTGATTGTTTACCTCTTTTGTTGTTCTCAGTGTCTGTACGTGTACGTTGATAAAAAGCAGCAACTTTCATGGATCAGAACTGCTCACATGCACACAAACTGCCTCCTACACACCTGAAACACAAACGCACGCTGACGTGCCGCTGAAGCAAATTCACATGTTAGGTGTTCCTCTTCTGTAAATAAATATTATGACACACACACCCCATTTCCCTTCCCCACAAACTGTTTATTGAATCGTCAAATAAAAAAATAGATTTAGCTGATTTATTTGGCACTATGACTTTGTTGTTTATTTCAGAAAACACATTATTTGTCATTTATCATTTCCATTTAAAAAAGCTACCGTGCTTTTTTCTTTTGTGTAAAAATATCTTTAAAGATTTGTGTAGTGTTACAGACTAAATTAGCATGTGTTGGTTCTGGACTGCTTTTTAATTTAAAATGATAAAGAATGAATTTTTTTTTTTTACATCTGTAGAGAAGACATCAGAACTATAAAAAGGTCAGAAATTCAGGAAGAGTAGAGGTCATGGTTCCTTAACGGGTTTATTAACTGAAATAAAGCAAATGAAAACGAAAACCAAAAACCTGAACCAAAACATGGAAAATGGAGACGTTACTAAAGTGAAACATGACAGAAGGAAACTCAAAGCAGTGACAGGAAACAGCAAGGAGCCACTAAAACTACAGACCTGTAATAACCAGGTAACAAGCTAGAATCAACTGAGATGATTATAAACTCAAACCTGATCTAAAAGGAAAAGAAACAGAGAAAAACCGAAACAGAAGATTGGACAAAAACAATGTTGGTGCACAAAATGCAAAACTGAGGAAAGAAGAAAACAAATTTAAATTCACAGATATGGTCCCTTAGCAGACAGCTTTAAGACATCATCCAGACTAAACGGGAGGGGTCTGCGTGTGTCAGAACACCAAAAATATCATATTGGCTAATACGTTTTAGAAGAAACATATCATCTAATCAGTACAGATTCTGACGATCTCCATCCACTTGCAGGATCTCACCTGGTCAAGCATAAACGACCTTAAGAGTGATAAGGAAACAGTCCAGAACTGCAGGAGGGGACTGGTCAGTAACCTAAAGCGAGCTGGGACCAGGATAGGTTACTATAGTAACACATAACATCTTCATAGATTCAAGTCCTGCAGCGTCCTCATGTCCAGAACCGTCTAAAGTTCTCCACAGACCATCTGGACGATCCAGAGGATGATCGGGAGAAGGTCATGTGATCCGATGAAAACTAACTGGAACTCTCTGGTAAAAACGTCACTCGCCGTGTTAAGAAGGAATAAAATGCTGAGGCCACAGAGTAAAAAAAAACCACAATCTAAAATTGTTCTGTTGTATTTATAATCTGATTCTAAAGAAAGTGTTATCTGAGAAAACTCTGTGGTTTTTGTCCTCCACATCCACCTCGTTCTTGATGCATGACAAGTTAAAAATATCCAGTGAGGAAACAGAAGAAGTGATATATTTCAAAATAAAAGAAATCTGCATTTAAACAGACAAAAATCAGAAATCTTTGCTCCAAATATGGATCTAGTGTAACAGTTGCTCCTACAGGCCATCATAAAAATGCATGATAGTCAGCAACCGGCTGTCTATTGTTAAGGTGATGCTGCTAATAAAGTTGCTCAAACAGTGGATTCACGTTTACTACATTTAGAAAATACCAGTTTTAGTCACCTTTTTTTATTTATCCATTCAGTTAAACGAGGCTTTAAAAAATTAGATGACCTTAAGCCTGACATTATGGTCTGACATTAAACCAGTCTGTGTCAGCTTACCTTCTGGTTGTACACGGGTATGGTGGAGGTTTTATTTGTTTATTGTTGGTCGCATAACGATCAATCCTCCATCATTAATTTATGAATATACTCAAAACCTGTAAATAGCTGTGTGCAGACTATTTGTATGTGAGAACTAAGTCATGCAATCTACCTATGACACGCTTCAGTTATGACTCTGTATTATCAACCCCCCCCCCCATCTCCCACATTTTAACCCCTTATTCCCCATCATCCCACTCTCTCCCTCTCCTTTTCCTTTCCTCCACCGTCCAACAAGAAAGGTGGGATTGCTTGAGTCGCAGCATTCCAACAGAACCTTGTTCTAGTCCATTTCCATCTCGTTCCAGTAGCCCACTTTCCCAGCACCTGATGCAGATCTTGTTTGGCCGGGCGACATCTGATGCTAGGTTAGGTTATGTTAAGTGCTCGCCGTTGTTATGGACATTGCCCCATGACCATTGATTCCGCCCCTGGCCGAATGAACCCGGGTTTCCTGCGTGGCAGTCCTGCACCTTACCATTGGAGCACTGAGCTACCCAGCAGCTGTTCCTGGCAGCTCAGGAACAAACCCTGAGCATCAGAATGATAGAGGCTCAGATCTACCACACCAGACAAGACCCAAGGTGTAGGCTGTGCAAAGAGGCATCTGAAACAATCAGTACATATATGCAGGGTGGATGCTGCAGGAAAAGCATACACACTACTCTCTTTTATTTTTCATGAAATCTTTACATTTTATCACATGCAGGTTCTTGAGTGGACATTTTATGTCATCCCAAGTATAGTAACCCTTTCATATCTTCTTGGATACATGCGATAGGATGGGGCTCTCATAGGAAACCTTTGTTTTATCTTGTTGTACTTCTTACTTTTGCCACAAGATTTTAACAATTTCAAGTTTAAAAAAAACAAGCAGCTTTAAAAAAAGTGACCAAAGTTTGAATAAAGTCCATGTTCTCATCTGTCGTCTTCTTCTATTGTGTTCAGCATCAAGACAGAGGCTTTGAGTAAACTACAGAGAAGGACGATCTGAAAAACACAAGAGAAGAACAACTCCATGAAGGAAATGAGAGATGAATCATCACAGGAACTGAGGTTAAAGGTTATGGTAAATGAGAGCAGACAGGACGACAGACCAGAGCTTCAGAAAGGTTTGGTCAGACACACAGATGCTCTGCAACCAGGAAACCAAAACCCTCCTGTGTTTTCAGGAGACACAGTCAAATAAATCTGTTGCAGACGGTAACGTTTCACTGACCTCGTCTCACTGAGACTCTGCTCTTCTTCTACATTTTCTGCAGAGATAAAGAAACGATCATTTGGATTTATTTTCTTATTTCTGCTTTTAAACTAAAATTTTAGTGACCTGTTAACTAATACAGGCATGTTTTCTGTTTCTGTTTAATTTGAGCTTTTTTTCAAAGTAGTTAAAATATTTCTTTTTTTAATAGACCAAAAATCCTAAACTGACTTAAAGTCACTGAAACCGTGCGTGTGTGTTTCCTCATCTAAGATGACAACAATAATTCAAATCTACCATGAAGGTACTTGAACTGTGTTACAGTTTATAACATCTGATAATTTTTCTAAAATACCTTTTTCAATCACAAGTAACAATCACAAAGTTATTTATGGAGATTTTTCACCCGCAATTCAAAGGGAAATTAAATTCTCAATTGTCAGTTTGAAGTTTGGCTCAGAAAAAACATCCTGTAAATAAAAGTGCATTACACTGGGAAAGCACTGTTTAGCAGCTTCTTTTACATTTTTGCACAAAAACACAACGGCAAATTGAAATCAGTAGGTCTTAGGGTACTTTAAAAATAATTCAAAGGAAACATCAAATTGAAATTTTTATTTTTTTTCTTGGACTGTAAATTGCTGATGGCATTTTCATTTGAATTATGGTACCAAATTTAAATGATGACAATTCACATGTTGATTTGAATTCAGTTTAGCTCAAGCGGTAGAGCAGATTGTTCAACAACCACAGGGTTGGCAAATCAAGCCCCGCTCTCCCCAACCAGCTGTCGCCCCCTGAGCGCAGCCTGTCTGCAGCCCAGCGCTCCCCCCAGGGGAAAATGTGGAAAAGAATTTCCCCACTGTGGGAACAATAAAGTATCAGTTATTATTATTTTTTAATTTAGACAGGTTAGATGACAATTTATATTGCATTCGGTTTTGCTTTCATTAACATTTCTTTTTTAAACATGCAAGATGAAACTTTCATATTGAATTCTAAATTGCAAAATTTTCAAATGAAAAATTGAAATTGCAATTATGAATTAAATTTTACTCTAAATTATGGGCAAAGAAAACTTCTATTGTTATTATACAGATACTATAGTTTAAAGAGAACACTTAAAACTACCTTTAATCCATGGTAGTTATGTAAAATAAAATAAACAATAACACTATTAATGGTGATGATATTAATTTCAACAATAAACTACGGCTGCTGTCAATTGATTTTTCTTATACTTTATAAAATTAATATATGCAACATTAATTAAATCATTGTAAAATGATTGAAAAATACATTTTGAATGATTAATTAATGTTTGTTAATGTTCTTTCTACTAAAAGTGAGAATTTTTAGGGACGTTTTTCCAAATAGTCATTTAGTAATTCTATGTAATCTAATTTAGGCATGAAATTTTGAATACATTTCCTGAAATGGATCAAAACATAAACAATGAAAACACTTTTAATTGGTTTTGTGTCTGAAGCTGAACGGAATAACTCACCTGTAGTAGCAGAAAACTGAAAGGGCACAACACAGAATAATTCCTGCTCCAATCGGAACTTTTAGAAGACAATATAATGAATATCTGATTTCTGGGGGAAAAAAGTCATTTGTTCAGTCAATTGTTGGTAAGTGGCTCTATTTTAATTTTTTGCTGTCTATACCACACGTACCTTTAACTTCCTCAGACAAAGTTAAATTCCACCCAATTTCTTGAAGTCCATTCCAGTTAGTTACAGTACAACAATAAAGTCCTTCATCTTCATCTTGAACGTTTAGTATCGTCAACCTGGTCGGGAGGTCGGTTTCTATTCTCAGTCTGGGAGAAGAGAAATTTGAAAAAGACGCATTGAGGACGATGGAATAAAGAAAAAAGGAATTTCTTTTGGTCCATCTGATGTCTGCTGCCTCTTCCATGGACACGTTACAAGTCAAGGTGACTGCGTCTCCTCTGGGAACCTCCCTTCTGTGTACAGGTGGTGATGGAGCTGAGTGTTAAAACAGGTCAAAGGTAAGAAACAGGCTTTGCTCTGGATGAAAGCGTAAACCAACGACATGTCTTTACCAGCATGGACCCGAAAGTCGGAGAAAAGAGCGACTAGCAGGGCTGCTAGGTTCAGGCTGAACATGACGACCATAGGACAGTAAAAGAAAAGCAAAGACAGGAAACTGTTGCTGGTAGCATTAAAGAGAAGGAGGTGCAGAGAAAAGGAAGTGGGCTTAACCTTTTACTACCCCACCAAGAAAAAAGTATAAAAAAATAAATTTGTTTGCATTGTTTGCATTTCTTATTGCTTTAGGTAGGTAATGACCACAATCGGTTAAGGTTTTTTTTAACTTACCTTTTATTTTTTTAAATAATGACCTCTACCAAACGGTTGAGATGTCCTTTAATGGTAAAAGGACAAAATGTCACAGAGATAAAACAAATGTTTGAAAAAATCATGTAAACCAATTAATTTAGACATCATTAAGACTCAATATTTAGGGCATTTGTCTCCAGTCAAACATTGAACTTTTTTAAAACAAAGCAAATTTTGACCTAAACTTCCTAGAAGTTCTTTGACAGTACAAAGATTTTGGATATTGACTCACTTTTGATGGTATTTCATAAAGCATTCTTTGTTTGAAATGAGACACAGAAAAACATATTTCTGACATCTTGACCTTGACCTTGACATACCCTTTGGACAGAGGTTTCACCGTCCCTGCTTGTCAGAGTGAAGAGGCAGCTGTACTATGTTGTCGTAGTGCACATTGTGGTTTTGGTCGTGAGAGTCTTGTGTGTGGCCTTTCCACACTTGTGGTAGAGAGCTCAATGATGGTTGGCCAACTTTGGTTGGTTGCTTGTTGGTCTTATTTAAACTGTGTGCAACAGCCAGGCGGAACCTTTTAAGGGACACTGGTTTTTGTTTTAGTAGAGCCATCTTGTAGACCAGCCAGGGAATTAGTGACACATAAGTTGATGATTTATCCAAATAGGGGACTGGACCATCACCTTGATTTGGCTGGGGTCTTGTACAGGGAGCTCTATTCCTCCCATGTGCTCATTGTAGGCAGGGATCAGTGATGGGCATGGGATGAACTCTTTTGACTCTTTGCTCCACCTGTTGAAAGAGGCATGATCCCAAAGGCGTTGCTAAGAAGGTTGAATCATTTGTTGTGAAATGTTTTTAAACTTTGTAAAACTGGTCTGGACTCTCGTTGATGTGCTACTTATCACAAAAACCTATATATCTGCGTAACAACTGGAATCTTTTTCTTGGCATGATGTCAGCAGTTATGTCGACTCTTGGTGCCAGTTGTCTGCCTGCGATGGGAAGGTGAAAACACCCATATATAGAAGAATTGCTCAATCCTCAATTTCTTCAGAACTTGTCTTTATAGGATCAGCCAACTTCTGAGCAGACTAATGATTTGTAAGATCAGCAATATGTTTAATCATTTTTGAAGCATTTTGAAGTATTGGAAGGGTGTGTGTACATCCTCAGAAGGCTCAAATCTTGAATCTGGAACCTTGAATTCCTCATTGTCCTCATGCTTCCATATTCTTCTTGTGGTTTTGCTTGGGTTAGAGGAGGATATTGAGTCAGGAGAATAGCCTGTCTCCTCCAACAAAATGTAGATAGCCCAATATTACAATAACAGTCATCTCAATGGGCTTCATTTTGGTAATTGTATGATGAACATGAAATCATAAAGAACATGAAGTCACAGAATTCAATAGGTAATGGCTAATCTAAACTAAACAGACTAAGCTAAACTGGGCATCTCTGCTTTTGGACCCTCCTCCTCGGTTAACGGATGACTTGGGGTACGCTGAAAAGTTGCTTTAATGCAGGGGTGTCAAACTCATGTCCACCAAGGGCCACATCAGTACAGTGGTTGTCCTCAAAGGGCCAAATGTGTAACTTATGCATGTAACTAAATGTAATGAAAAATAAATGTAACTTCTCCTTAATGTTAAATAACTCATTATTTACTTATTATAACTTTTTATTACAGTTGCATTGAAAACAGATGTTTGCTTGTTACTCTAGCATAAATCCCTTTACATTTTGTCTGCTTATTAAAACCCGCATAACTCCATTAATTAAGGATCAAATTGTCCAAAAGAATAAAGAAAAATAATATAAAACTGAGCTAGAAAGGACATGTATTACACGTGTAACATTTTGTCTGCATACACACATTAGACCTGCTAACATTGAATAATTACAGCAACTACACATAAATAATCAACTAAAAAATATATATATTTTAAGAAAATAAAAACATTTTATGCTCTCGCGGGCCACATAAAGCAGTGTTTTTCAACCAGTGTGCCGCGGCACACTAGTGTGCCGTGGGAGATGGTCAAGTGTGCCGTGGCAAATTGCCCTCATTAACTGATCTAAAACCATTTCCCATCTCCAGGATATCAGCTCTGTGTTCATCCAAACAGGCCCTGATAAAACACTGAGTAGTTAGGAATATAAAAGATCAGAAAATTACTTTTTCTTTGTGTTATTTTGATTCTATTAAAGACATTTTGATAAGAATGACGGTACCACCGCGATTTAGCTGCAGCTATACCTGTTTCCTGAAGTCCCGCTCCTTTAACTGTCTCCACCAATCATTCTTGAAGGTTTAATCACATGTCATCAGTCTGACCAATCAGAAGTGCTTAAAGTCTTAACTTCCTTGTCCCAATTTAGCTCAAAAAGTCGCTCAGTTCTAACAAAATTACCAGCTAAAGCTCGTCTTTAGCGGTGTAGCTTTCCACAGAATCCGGTGTCAGACCGTGGAACAAGAGAACAAAACAATGAAGCTCAGAGACGCTAGTCTTTCTGCCCTTTTGCGGCAGTTTCACACTTCATCTCCCATGATGCATTAGGTCACGTGACAGCGCCTCGGCGCCTCGACAAACCACAACGAACATACAGTTTGTAAATTTCCTAACGTAACCTTTATTACATCTTTTAGAAAAAAAAAACAGCTGCAACTTCCAGCTTTTTCTGGCACAATTATCACAAAAATGCGCGTCAGATTGCGGCGGCAGCCGCGGGGGGGGGGGGGGGGGGGCGCTGTACATCAAAACAGACTATGAGTTTCTGCTTTTTTAATTTTTTTTATGCCGGTGTGCCGCGGGATTTTTGTCAAGGGTAAAGTGTGCCGTGGCTCAAAAGAGGTTGAAAAACACTGCCCTAAAGCATTAGGGTTCTAGTTTTTTTTTTTTTTTTTTTTAACTTTTTTACCTATTACAGATCTGTAGTTTCAGTGGCTCTTGAATGAACCTTATTTAATCCCAGCAAGGGGAAATTCAGTTCCAGTGACTGTTTCCTCTCAATGCTCCTGTTATGTTTCACTTAAGTACCATCTCTATTTTCCATGTTTTGGTTCAGTTTTTATTTTCTTAGTTGTTATACAGAGAGAGAGAGAGAGAGAGCGAGAGAGAGAGAGAGAGAGCAGGCAGACAGACATTAGTGAGTGGGAGGACTTATAGACCTGGACGACCACAGTTTCAAGATATAAGTCAGCCTCAGTTTTCTCAGTTTCACACTTCACAAAATGTTGTTTTTCAGTAACAAAACGTCTGAATTGTGTGTCTGAGATCCATCTTGGAATGGAATTTCATGTGATCTTGAGTGATGTTGTGGTTTTAGTTTTGAACAAAGGTTAAAGTGTTGGCTTTCCTCTCTGGTGGGTGCAGAAAACCTTTACCCTATACTTCCTTTTTTATTCTTTTTCCAGTAAGGGTCACAATTCTCCTCAGTCTGCATAAAACTCTAAATGCAAATAAATCATAGATAGAATAAGTGACCACAGATGCAATCAGAAAAATATCTGACCTCAAAGCTTTCACACATCTTCTTGTATGAGCACAAACTGTGTCAGTGAACTGGAAAGAAAAATAGTGCACAGTTGAAGGTGTCATGGTCCCTCTGTCTCCATCTCCTGGTCATATTTTGGGGCTGCTTTCTGTTTGTTGTCTGCTGTTTTTCTCCCACAGGTGTGCAGAATTATGGTGACGAATCCAGACACACCTGCAGCCCATCTTTACTAAGCCCAACTGTATTTAGCTGTGGTTTTTTGAAAGCCTTTAGCTGCTTGTCTATCAGATGACCTCTAGTAAACCCATACATTTAAAGAAGTACTTTAGTAGTAAAAATATCAGAAAAAGCTTTATTGCCAGGTTCAGTAGAGCGCTCTTTACAGAGCGAGGAATTTGAGTTGGTGCTGGCAGGTGGTGCATCTCAGACGAAAAAAAAAGTGCAAACAGTATAACATACAGACAGTGCAGTTAAGGATAAGTTAAAATTAAGTCATCAACAGATTATATACAGTGGAATGAAGTGGATGCGGACTATAGACAGTGGAGTATAGTGGGTACGCAGGTGGGCAGGGATGGTAGGGCCTGTAAGTGGCAGCGATAGACCTTTGGTGGGGGGGGTCAGCTGGGAGGAGTTGGGGTACTGTTCAGCAGGCTGACTGCAGTTGGGAAGAAGCTGTTCTTGTGGTGCGAGGTCCGGGTCCTGATGGACCGGAGCCTCTTGCCAGAGGGGAGGGGCCAAAAGAGTTCATGTCCTGGGTGAGAGGGGTCGGCTACAATCCTGGCTGCCTGCCTCCGGGTCCTGGAGATGTGCAGCTCCTGGAGAGACGGGAGGTGGCAGCCGATCACCTTCTCCGCTGAGTGGATGACGCGCTGCAGCTTGGCTTTGTCTCTGGCCGTGGCCGCAGCGAACCAGACTTTCTGCTCGCACTTGAGGTCCTGGCTGATGATGGTTCCCAGGAAGCGGAAGGACTCCACAGAGGTCACCGGGGTGTCACAGAGGATGACAGGGGGGAGGGGGGCTGGGTCCTTCCTGAAGTCCACTGTCATCTCCACTGTCTTCAGAACATTGAGCTCCAGGTTGTTAGCGCTGCACCATGACACCAGACTGGCTATCTCACTCCTGTAGGCCGACTCATCTCCGTCAGAGATGAGGGCCGATGAGTGTGGTGTCGTCAGCAAATTTCAGGAGTTTGACAGACTGGTGACCAGCAGTGCAGCTGTTTGTGCACAGGGAGAATAACAGGGGTGAAAGGACACAGCCTTGGGGGGATCCGGTGCTGGTGGTCCGGGTATCTGAGACAAGCTTCCCCAGCCTCACATACTGCTGTCTGTTCGTAAGGAAGTCTGTGATCCACCTGCAGATGGAGTCAGGCACATTCAGATGGGAGAGTTTGTCATGGAGCAGGGATGGAACTGTTGTGTTGAAGGCGGAGCTGAAATCTACAAACAGGATCCTGGAAAGACCCACTCCATTAAAAATCGTGTATTAACTTGTTCTTGTACCATGTTTCCCATGATTGGGATTTAAGGTCAATTAAGATTACAATACCTAGGGATGGGAATAGAGGTCCCATGAAGCTTCCCTTTGGGTTCATGTAATTGTGCCGGAAAAATTAAAACACTCATTCAGGGCTTTGAAACCACACAGAACAGCGGCATCTGGTGGTGGACTGGACGTACATCAACATATGTTTCAACTAAGCTCCTTGTAACACTTCAATGTGGATATGATGATGAAAAAACGTAAAACAAAACAATGTTGTTAATGATGATTAAAAAAAACAACGTAAAACAACACAACAGGTGACGTTTTATGTGAGAAATGCTTGACAGCAAAACACACATCACATGAAGAAAACAAACGCAAATAAATAAAAAATTGTAAAATGTTGGTCTTCAACCCAGGACCTCTGGATGCAAATCCCATTGACGTTTCCACTGAGCTATCTCTACCGATACTGGTTTGCTGTTCTATTGTAAATTCATTGAAGTTTTTCTTTCTTTTTATACACAACGTTCATAGTGTATTGTCTTATTAGGAAAATTGAGTTGAAACGATCTTGAGCCACGTTTGTTACCAGGAGTCATGGTAAAGTGCAATGAACTGACGCTGATTCCAATACAGGGGAAACAGTAGAACTGGTCGGGAAACGTTTGGGATTAATTTCGTATTTCTAAAGAATAGCGCGCCCAATTGTTCAAACACAAGTAACATCTTAACTGTGGTTCGACCAAACTATACATTTGGCGCTTCATACGTCATCAACCATGTGATCTGCACTAGTTGACACACGCTCTGAAACATTGTGCCGAACCACTCTGCTTCGTGAAGGTGTGTCGTGTCAAACGGGCCATCCCTAAAAGTAGCATTTCTGAGTATTCCTTTTTTCACATTGTTGTGAATCAGGACCAGATGGAAAAAAAAAACTTGTTTTAGAAAGCCTGTAGCAGTGATAGCAGCTACAATCAGTGGGCTCCAAGCTGCCTGCTCCGCTCCATTCTGATGCATCCACTTGGAGACAGACATATCTATGTACATCCTGGTTTTCCTCATCTGAGCTGGAATCTGGTTTAACAGTGTACGGCTGAATAGCTTCAATATTGCTCGCCGTTTTTGTTGCATTGCTAATGTTAGGTGTAGGTTGTAAGGGCTGTAAGCCTGCGGGAGAGAGGGAGAAACAAAGGGAAGATGGGAACAATCCCATCCGCAGCTTGGGGGGGGGGGTTCCTTTTGAACTCCTGAAACTATGTCCCAGAAAATGACAGTTTTTTTCTTTTAAATGTTGGCTTAAAATGGCATAATCATAAATAAAAGACCTCTGGGAACGCTTTATATGCCTTCATCCTTCCTACACCTGTCCTCGTAGCAAGGTGTGTCTGACATCACACATCTACAGAGCACTAATACTACAAACAAACAAGTAGCAAGCATTAATGCCAAATCCATCACATTTTAGTTTGATTTAATTTTATTTTTAATTGTTTTGCACAGTTAAAAGACAAGAAAGAAAACATTAGAAAAAAGAAAATTATACATAGAGTGCAGGGAGAGGCAAAAAAAAACCTGGAGGGCTTATTTAAAGCCTCCACCTAATACATTTGCAAAAGATGACAAAGAACACAGAATTGCAGAAGTATATGAAAGGCAGAAAATTAGAGCAGATCAGGACATTATGGGGGCTTGAATTGTGCTGTCGGGGGGGGGACAGAGGAGTTCAAGGTGGAGGTGGGATTGCATCAGGGTTCAGCTCTGAGCCCCTTTCTGTTCACAATAGTAAAGGATAAACTGAAGGATGAGGTTAGACAGGAATTACCATGGACTATGATGTTTGTAGATGATATTGGGATTTGTAGTGAGAACAGAGAACAGGCGGATGAGAAGCTACAGAGGTGGAAGACTTCCCTGCAAAGGAGAGGAATGAGGAATGAAGGTTGGCTGCAGCACGACGGAGTACATGTGCGTGAGTGAGAGGGACCCAAGTTGACGAGGGAGGTTCCAGGGAGATGAGATAAAGAAGGTGGAGGATTTGAAGTATCTAGGGTCAACAGTCCAAAGTGCTGGTAGTGGAGAGTGTGGAAAAGGAGTAAAGAAGCATGTAAGGCAGGTGGAGAAGAGTCACCTGTGATAGAAGAGTTTCAGCTCAAATGAAAGGAAAGGTGTTCAAAACTGTGGTGAGACCAGCCGTGTTGTTCAGCCTAGAGACAGCGGTACTGAGGAAAAGACAGGAGACGGAGCTGGAGGAGGCAGAGATGAAGATGCTGAGGTTCTCTTTGGGAGGGACCAGGATAGATAGGATCAGGACGGCACATTTTAGAGGCTTGGAGATAAAATCAGTAAGGCCAGACTGAGATGGTTTGGGGAAAAAAAAGAATAAAAAAAGAATTTTAAGGATTTTGAAACCCCACATTTAACTGAAGTGCAGCTAATATTATACCACAGTGCAAATAAAGAAAACGTGATTCCATATTAATCAGTTAAAAACTCACTCCAGTCATCTTATGATCTATTTTCAAAGTGTTCCCAGTGGTCTTCTAATAATGATTATGTCATTTTTAGCTAGAGTTAAAAAATCCTCTCGCCGTTAATGAGGGCACTTTATTTACCAGATTTTCCACCAGCTTACGGTGCCTCACATCACTAACCTAATATTAGCGATGCAACAAAAATGGAGAAAAATGTTTTTTAGCCAGTTTGGAGCCAGATGGAGCCTCAGACGAGGAAAACAAAGATGTACAATAGAAAGTGTTTTCTGGATGATAGTGAGCTAGCACTAAAGACGCAAAGAGACAAGAAGAAGAGACAGCAGAGAAGGTCTAAATGGGCTAAAAAAAAAAGGTCACATGAAGCGCGACAGCTTTTTGTCGTCTGTGAAACTATACTTTAAAAAGCAGAACTGGGTCTTTAAGTGGTGAAACTATTTAAATAGCATGATTTAGATATTATCCCAGGTCATGCAGATTGATGTTTTATGTTCTGTCTAGCACAACAACTGCTGTAACCACTACATTTCTTTTACTAAAATTAACCACCACAAATAGGTCATAACCACAAACTTTCTGCATCTAAACGTCGCCACATGTTTGCTCCACAGAACGCTGCTGGTTTCTCTGTAGCTGACATTGAGCTGCTGCATCGAATAAGAAACTTAGGTCTCAAAAGAGACAAAACAACTTAAATAGAAATGATTATTTTAGAGCAACAATCAGTGTTAATGTACATAATTTTAATCTACAACAGTTGTCATGTTTGTTTGCATTAGTTTGTCAGGAATCCTGTTAGATCTGTGACTTAATTAACAAACGCTGTTTAAACTGTTGTGGCTGCACCACTAGAACTTCTGCATCTTTCAAGATCTTTCTATGAAGACACAGAAAAACAAAATCTGTACAGATAAAAATGAACATGACTTTAAACTTTTACATCAAAGATTCAGAATGTACTTTAACACCTAGCAAAGCAGCATCTAACCACTTCCTTTTTCTCAGTCCCTCCTCCAAACATGTATCAGAACCACAGCTTGCTGTTCCAGTTTGTCTTCTGCTCTCTGATGGTCATCATGTTCTGGAGGAACACAGCAGTTCTGCTCCTGATCCAGATGTTTCAGGCTCCACTCATCATCACAGGTACTAAAACACTTTATGGAAATGATGCAGGATTTCATTGATGTTGATGATGAAACGTTTATAACTTGTTACATGTTTTCAACCCTCAGGTCCATCGCCAACTGAACACAGAAGCATGAAGGTTTCCAGAGGAGATTCAGTGACTTTAACTTGTAACGTGTCACTGGAAAACACAGCAGAAATCAAATGGACCAAAGAAAATTTATCATTTCATCATTCCATCATTCTCAATGCCACTGTTTCAAATTTCTCTTCTTCTAAGATCAGAATAGAGACAGACCTTCTTACAAAGTTAATGATACTGAACGTTCAAGATGAAGATGAAGGACTTTATAGTTGTAATCTAACTCACAGGAAAGGACTTATTGAAATTACATGGAATCTAACTGTGCTTGAAGGAGGTAAAGTTATGTATGTTAAGACAGGAAAGGAAAGTAGAGTAATTTACCTGAAGGGAATTTAAAACCATTAACATGACTTATTTATATTATTTATTTCAGAAGTCAGTTATTCAGTTTTTTGGGATTATTCTTCTCTAAGTTTCTTGATTGCTGCAGGATTTCTTCTGTGTTGCATCATTTTAGTCGTCTGCTTCCACAGGTGAGTTCTTCTGTTTAACTTCAGACATTAAATTATCTAAAAAGAAAACTATTTTCACCTTTTTTGTTTTTATTTCCACATCTACATTAGATCAAATAAAACTTTATTTATTTATAAATAAAGAATTACAAAGAATTATTTAAGACGTCTCCATAAATGAGGACTTTCAGTAAAGTATAATATTATCAAAAGACGTGAAAATGACTAAATATTTGATTCAGGATTAATGAAACTAAAAATCAAAAAAGGAAAAAAAGGAAATCCACTTTTTATTTGGAAAACTAAATTGAGTAGTTGTGCAATAAAATGAAGCATATCTAGTTTCATTTTTATGAGACATTTAAATACGTCTATTATATTATTATATTATATAACTTCAGTATCTGAAAACATCTGTTTTATAACATTTATTAATATTATAAAATTAAAAGAGATAAAAATTGTTGATTGCCAACAGTTTTTCTATTTAAATACATGTTATAGAAATACAGCATATGGCTTTTTTAAACACCTGATATTTTTTTCTAACATATATTTATGGCAAAATAGAAAATAATGAAATCCGCCTTTAATAAATGTTTGAAATGATTAATGTGATCAGTAGTTGTGATTCCGGTTATTTTATATATAATTAATCTGCATTAAATGTGGTTTTAAGTTTATTTTCTTTAAGTTTTAAAGATAAACCGTCTTTTTAGAAACATTTAATGATTCAAGTTTGTTTTAGAGACAAACACATTTCTAAAAAGAGTGACATCATCAAATGTTCTACACTGTAACACAATAATCCAAGTCTCTTCATGGAGGATTTTACTGGTTGTTGTCGTCTTACATGAACAAACAGTCAAAGACTCACAAACATTAGGTTAATAACAGATTTGTGGACCATTAAAGATTGAAAAAAATAAATAAATAAATAAAAACTTAAGATTAAATGAAAAGTATCATTTGACTTAAAAAAATGAAAACTTTTGACCATAAAGTAACAAGAAATGTTATGAAAGATTGACTTGTTTCTGTTTTCTTGCTTGTATTATTTAATGTTGAATATTTCAGCTAAAAATCAGAAATAATAAATTCAAATGCTCGTTTCTTTATCTCTGTAGAAAATATGGAAGAAGAGCAGAGTCTCAGTGAGACGAGGTCAGTGAAACGTTTCTCTGATTGTGTGAAGCTCTGGTCTGTGTCTGTTGTTCTGTCTGCTCTCATTCTCACCTTTAACCACAGTTGCACGGTTGATTCATCTTCATTTCCTTCATGGAGTTGTTTTTCTCTTGTGTTTTTCAGATCGTAGTCCTGGTGCCTCTGGCAGTGCTCCTCCCCCTCCCCTCTCTGCTCTGCTCCTGAGGACTCCCAGCTGTTTCCACTCAACTCATCTCACCTGCAGCCTTCTTAAGGAGATCCAGCTCCAGCATTCATCACCAGTTTGTTGCTCCTCCATGGTGCCTAGTTTGGTCTTTTATTTTTTTACTCTCAAAACTCTTTTCTCAAGCTAATCTCTGCCTACGCCTTGCTTTCAGGTAAGGATGGGAATTGAAGCCCCATGAAGCTTCCCTTGGGCTTCATGTATAATTGTGCCGGAAAAATGAACCACCCATTCAGGGCTTTGAAACCAGTGGCGCCACCACTGACACCTGGCCACCCCACTAGCCACTGTAAGCTGTGGTAGCATCAGTTGTGCGTTTCATCCCAAATGCACAGCCAGCAAGCAGGCAACTCGCTCTGATCACCTAAACCGGCCCACACCCCCTCCCCTCCCCTCCCTGCTGCCTTTGGGTGCGCAGACATCTACAGACGAGCCGCTGGATGCAGAACAGGAATAAGACTCGGGGTTCACTTCCGTGTTCGAACCCTCAGAGCCTCCGGGCCAACTAGACAAAAGAACCAGTCTCAGTTACTAAAGATGAACTTTCTTTATTACTTTTTCCTCAAGTCCAAAACGGCGACTGACCGTGTATGCGCTCCACACCCTCACACGCGCTCTCCCCCCTCTCTTCCTGCATTGCGCGAGCATCGTTTCACGACACACACACACACACACACACACACCCCAAAACACTACATTTCTTTACATGACTTTCTTTCGACAATCTCTTTACTGTACTTTAGATCACCTGATCTGTATTGTGTGCAAATACTTGGTGCAAATACGCTATTGAAGCACTGGTTGTTGTTACCGCAACATTTTGATGTTTTTGTCCTGTTTCCACAGAGTTACCTATAATCATTAGTTGATGCTTGTGAATGTCAATTTTCAGAGAATGAAGAGAAATTCAACATATATTCTTATTTTAAGAAGAAAAGTACAGCAGAAGGAACGAAAGAGATGGTAGGGGAGCAACAGAGGAGTAGTGAGGAGGAGGAAGATGAGACAGCCAGCATGAATGACAGAAGAGAATGAGGAAGACAAAGATGAGACGGCATCAGACGAGGGACAGTCAGCATCATTGGTCAGAGAAACAAGGCAGAATTCAGCATAAGCAGGGGCTGGACCTGTTCCTGGACCAACAGGCGAAGTTAGAATTATGTTGCCCTAATAATAAAACTGTTTCATGTTTATTAGCCTGAATAGAAATGTCTACAGATATAATTAATAATTACCAAGGACGGGTATTATTATTATTATTTCAGAACAACTGATTTCACTTTTTGTTCATTATAGAAATCTCTCAGTCAAGAGCCAAACACCCCAAGCAGACACACCTAAGCATTAAATATAAGCAAAATAAATAAAAATACATCAGTAGTAGTATCTACTAATGGTATCTACCGGTATCTATTAGTTATTATACTAGTAGTATCTACTACTAAGTTAATGTTCAACAAAATATCAGTAGGCATTTAACTTTCTGTTGGTTTTCTAAAAGTTGTTTTACTACGTTTGGTAGAATGAATTTTAAAAATATAGCTCATGGTTTTTGTTTGCCACCCCAAGATTTAATGTGGGTTCCTATCGGCCACCCCCATGAAAAATTTCTGGAGGCGCCACTGTTTGAAACCACACAGAACAGCGGCATCTGGTGGTGGACTGGACGTATATCAACATATGTTTCAACTAAGCTCCTTGTGACACTTCAATGTGGAAATGATGATGAAAAAACGTAAAACAAAACAATGTTGTTATTGATGACATGTTCAAATGAATTTTTTCCTATTGAAAGTGTGGGGTTTGTAAATGTTTGTTATAATTGGATGAAGTTTTTATGGGACCATGTACACAGTCAGGGCCGGCCCTGGTCTTCTGGGGGCCCTAAGCGAAATTTAATTTGTGGGCCCTCTAACTGATCAGCAGCTTAAAAAAAACGCAACTGTTGTTGTAATATAAATGAGATCTCTCTATGAATACATTTGTGAATTATTGTTGCTGCCGAAGAATTGAATACAGTATATTTATTGCCTGCATGTTGGATCCACAATTAGTGGTGCCAAACAATTTTTAAATGCAAAGAAAAAAATTTGAATGACAAATGTATATATATAGCCATATATTTTTTAATGAAACATTAGGCACATTAGGAATGTCAAATGAGATTCACAAAACTCCAACTTATTAAAAACAGCAACTTCATAGAAAGTCAAATAACGATAAAACAATCCAAAATAAAGAACACAACAGCTCAATGAGGGGGATTTTGGAAAGTCAGAGTCTTTCTCAGTATGAAAAGGACGTCTTTGCACCAAATCCATTCTTACTGGATCAGAGAGTGTGGTTGGCCATTCAGCTGGACTTCAGCTGTATTGGATTTGAAGTAGGTGGAATTTTGGATCCAGTAGCTCCTCCTCCATTCACGTCTCTCTTGGAGCCTCTGGAACATAAGACACATAACTTCAATAAAAGCAAACAGTAAAAACTAAAACAGTCAAATGTTTTCCCTTCCAACAGTAGATGTGGTAACAACAGTTTCTTCTGCAGCTAAAAAACAAGAATTATTATTATACAATAATTAATGATAAAGCTAATAAAATATCTATAGCAGAATACTAATAATAGTTAACTGGCTCATTTAAAATCTGTGTGCAGGTTTTTCACAATTTCAAGATCTTTTTATATATTTATAAGAGATTTATTGTTTGATTGTATATTTGCATGAGGTCATATTTATTAATTTAATTATGAACAGTTTGGGGCTCCATACTCTTCAGCTGCTGTTTATGAAAAAAGGGTTTATGCAGACACTGTTTTTAAATGACTGTACATGCTATTAAAATGACCTTAGATGACATCTTCAGTGATGTCAGGAACATCTTGAGATGTGGACGCTGCACCACCTCCAGTACTTTTTGATAATTTTTGAGAGCAGAATAAATTGTGCAAAACATCCTCATTATGTAAAACCAAAACTGCCAAATACAAATAAGAAATCAATGTACCCATTTATAAATAATAAATGTGAACAATGATTTGAGTATAAATGGAAATATAAGCATTTATGCACTTCTTTATCTATTATTTTGTATGTTCATAATTTTAAAATTAGTACATTTATTTTGTTTTTCATTCATGAGAACATTTTTTTTCCTATTTGTATTTGGCAGTTTTGATTCTCCATATTTCATGCCAATGCAAGATTTTAAGACACATTCATTGTTGAAAAAGTTAGAATACCTGACTGTCTATAACAGATAAACAGCAGTTTTTATACTGACATAAACCAGAAAATGCAGAACGCACTAAATATGTGTTAGCAAAACAATGAAACAATATGATAACGTGAGTAAAAACATATCAGCCATTATACCGTTATCATTATTTACTTTTCTCTGTTCTCCACCGTTTTAGAAGCTCATGTCTGTCCTCATCTTCTTGGAAACTTGGATATCAGAATTATTTTCGAGTTTTCCATTGGAAATGACGACAAACAGGGTCGTTTATGATAAAGTTTCTGTGCAATCTTCACCTCGGATCGATTAGTATTTACGTAAATCACGCAGCTGCACAGAAAGGCAGGATTAATGTAAAAATACGGCCCAACATCCTCCAAACTTACCTTGTGATTGATGTTTCAGTTCTTCTGCTTTTCTCAGCTCCTGATGGATAAAGTCTCTTTGGCATGAAGTTCTCTTGTTGTCGCTTTGGTCAGCGTGACTAACTGTGCTCGTTTTTTTTCTTTTTCCCAACTTTATTGAAACACAATGCGCTCGTAAATGCACACTGTTCCAGGCTCAGATGCAAGGATGTTGACCAATCGTTGCTAAGAGTGGCGTAACGTCATCATTTGGGTTGCCAGATTGGTTCAGGTGTGTTCAAGGGGGGGGATCATTAAAGTGCAGGCAACATTCTTTTTAAAGCGCACGTTGGTACGGAAGTTCTATGAAATTGGTTGCCAGATTTGGATCTTTTTTTATTTTCATTTTTTCGCCACTTCGGGGCCCTGGTGGTGACGGGGGCCCTACGCGGCTGCGTAATTCGCGTATAGGGAGGGCCGGCCATGTACACAGTTCAACTCTAATCTGCTCTTTGATCCAATCAAAGACATTTTGCACGTGCAACCGCAGATAACGTTTGACATCAGCATGATCTCTGAGTTAGACCATGAATAATAGAGTAATCTGTGAGTAATCAATAAGAAACTGATCTGTTTTTCTGGTGTTCAACATTTTCTCTGACAAACTGCTGTGTTTTTCTGCGGATTGTAGAACAAAGTAAGAAGTATTGTAGCGGAAGGAGTTGGACCTGGTTGGCTGTTGGGGTTCTGCTAACGTTCTTTGTTCCTGAGCTCAGAGAACACACCAGGCAGAGATGCTTGTTGGTCCTGGGTTCTGTCATCCTACCTGTTGTTGTGGGTTTGGACTGATGGGGTTTAGGTGTTTGACGAATAAGGGAAATAAAAGGAGGGGGCCTGGTGCCTGTTTAGGGAATTAAAACACTTGGGGGAGCTTAGCTCCACTAATAGATCAAGAATTTACTTAAAAAGACAACTTTGGGGAGTGTTTCTTCTGCTGTTGTTGAGAGTCGTTGGGTGAGCTGTATGACGTTTTTGCCGTCTACAGTAACCTAAAATAATGAAAAGCTAAAAACGTCTCAGTGCGGGAAAGTCACGCTACAGTTTATTCTTTGTTAACTCCTTTATCACGAATAAAAAAAACAATCTCTGTTTTGTCATAAAGACATCTACTATGTCATTGTTACAAAAAAAAAACGTGTTTTCTTGAGATAAAGAGATGCCATCACGAGAAAACAGGCAAAAACATGATCTAGGTAGTTCTCAGCTGTCATACAATAAGGAGAGGTAAATACAAAAGATTTGGGATGTCGGCCAAAAGAAAGACTGCAGATAGTTGCAAAGATGGTTAATCAAGTGTGCAATGCATCATGGGATGCAGTAAACTTAGTGAAGTTTGGCCTCATGGTGAGATTTTCAAATGCTGTAAGAAAACAAAGTAGACTGTTGGAAAACTGTCGTGCTGTGGTTCACGTTATGGTGAAGCTCAAATGTAGAGTTTTAGATGTGTTAAAGATTTATGTTTACTATAATAGTTTATGGCAGAAGCAGGATTTCTCCTGATATTTTTCCTTAAAACTCCAGCAGCAGCATTTTGGATCAATCAAAAGAAGCTGAACAAGCAGAAAACAAGATGAGCAGATGCATCACCCTCAGTTCCCTCCAATGTCAGAGTGGAACCAGCAGAATAGCCTTAGTGCACCCTCCCACCCCCTCGCCCACGGGCCCCTCTGACACAGGAAGAGGTACACCACCTCTTGGCTCCTTGGGGGAGCACTGACATTTTCTTCTTTGGAAACAAAAAGAAAGTGCAAGAAGAGCAGCTGAGATGATCTGCTGTGGAGTCAGTTCATGAAGTGAAAAACTGTTGAATGAGTCTCACAACATCAAATATTTACAGTTTCACTTTGGCCAAAACAAAAATAGATTAAGTTGATTATATTTTAATTATAATATATTTCTTATAATTTCCTGATCTCTAACAGCCAGGCCACTCACAAGGACCGTGCACTTCTCACTTGAAGACTAGTGAGTTCCTTGTGCAGTGGGAGTGCACTGGGTTTGGGGGGGTTTAAAAAAACAGTCAAATACATACGACATGCGTGCATCTTAACCCACTTCACCCTTACATGTTAAATGTTTAGGACATGTAGCTAGCTGCATGTCCTGTACAGGTTAGCCCGTATCCACCCACAAGGATGACAAAACTTAAAAGGATTTATGCCAGAGTAACAAGCAAACATATGTTTTCTATGCAACTGTAATTGTCACTTTAAAAAGTTAGAACAAATAAATAAGGAGTTATTTAACATTAAGGAGGTGTTACATTTATTTTTCATTACATTTAGTTAAATGTATGTTATTTCCGGCCCTTTGAGGACAGCCACTATGCTGATGTCCCTCGGTGAAAATGAGTTTGACCCCCCCTGCTCTATGTAGTGGAGTAAGTAGTGCATAGTGAGGGGAGTTGACACACCCATGAGAATTCTACTTATGTTTTTTTTACATAAAACTATGCACAAGTTGGTCCAGATGAGTTTCAGCCTGCTGATTTTTTTTTTCCACATTGTATTGAGTGTTTAGTTTTTTAACAAATCTTAAAAGTAGGACAGACTGAAGAAAACAGTAGAGACGCTTAGAGGGATCATGTGCAGCTTTGCCCTGTGGGACTTTTTACCATCTGCCAGATTTGCATATTTGTACTGGGAACTAAAAAGGAGGAGCAAAGTTACAACAGTTGATCATATTTGCTCTTGTAAACAAAGTCAGTTATTTTGTCTGTTGCATTTGTTGCTGACCTGTTCATGTCTTAAAGTTTAAGCTCTTCAGAACCCTGAAGATGGTTAATTGTTCTTTTTTGTTTTGTCTTTACAGAAAATTTGGAAGAAGTGCTGACGCTCAACGTCCCGTTCAGACGGAGGTCAATGACTCTCTGATACATTTTCATTTACATCCTCTGCTTTTCTCATTTGCCACTTTGTACCCGTTTCTTTTAGCTTCAGAAATGTAACCCTGGCCCAAAACCAGAAATGTGAGGAATTTCCCTTTCCAAAATAGAAGTGGTCATTAGCTGTAATCTGAACTCGAGTTCAGATACGTGAATCGGTGCATTCATCCCGTACTGCATTCCAACTGATTAGGACTTGAGCAGACCTGCAAATGCAGCTTCCTTCTTTACAACTACATTAATGATTAGAGGAATGCAGTTTGAATAGGAATTATTTTGTGTAAACACAGTAGTAACCTAAAAAAAAGACTTTTTTTTAAAGAATTTAATATTAACTGAAGTGCAGCTAATATTATACCACAGTGCAAATGAAGACAAAAATGATTCTATATTATTCAGTTAAAGACTCACTCCAGTCATCTTATAATCTATTTTCAAAGTGTTTCCAGTGGTCTTTTAATTATGATAATGTCGTTTTTAGCCAAAGTTAAAAAGAACCTGTGTGGTTTTCTATAACAGTTTCTGCAGAGCGGCAGGAGTTCATTAGAAATTCACCTCTGAGGTGGTGGCCGTTACAGTTGGCATTCAGCAACCCCGCCCCTTTCCCCTCGCCGTTTATAAAAGCTCTCTATTTACATGATCCCCCCTGACACCACTAACCTAACCTAACAATAGCAAAGCATCACAAATAGAGATCTATATTTTTTAGCCAGTTTGGAGGCAGATAGCAGTTCAGAAGAGGAAAACAAAGATGTACAGTAGAACCGAGCGAGGACTTTGGGACCCGACCAGCGTACTTTCTACATTACAATTGTCTGCTCTGGATTTACGGTGATTTAAACAAAGAAATGCACTTTTGAACTTAATGTTCTTTGTAAATGTCCCCCGTCATTAGAAAAATGCCACAAGAAAATGTTAAAAACAGCCAAAATACTTTTTTCATTGGAGTGGGTCTTTAAACTCTGAGAAGGTCCAAGTGGACTAAAAAAAAAAGTAACATGAAGAGCAACGGCTTTTTGGCGTCTGAGAAACAATACTTTAAAAAGCAGAACTACGCCTGTAAGTGGTGAAAATAGCCTGAGTCAGATCTCACCCCAGGTCAGGCAGATTGATGTTTTCTGTCCTTCCTGTCGTCACTTCCTCTTCTTGCAGCTATCAGTCAAAGCATCCCAGCTTGTCCTCTGTTGTGGTAGTTCATTAACAATTGATGTAACTGTGTGTGTGCTTCAGCTGCCCCTGTCTGGAACAACAACCGACACCAATGATTGGAGGAACAACCGAAACCGGAGCGAACACGTGGAGAGGCTGAACTCCATCTATGGCTGTACTTAACTGTGAAGTGGATCTGCAGCTGCAGAGTTGCCGGTTTGACTCCCAACAAGTTTAATCCTGGGTGGCACCTTTGGATGATACCCAGCAGTCGCCGCGTTTACATGGGCAAAATATCTTGATGGGATCAATGGTCGGGTTAAAATTCACCCGTGCACATGGGCACAGAAAACCTTTTTCCGATTAGAACAAGCGTTCCCATGGGTCACACTTTCGGTCGGAATAAATCATTTGGGCATGCGCAGTGGTGTTGAAAAACCCGGAAGGAAGTGTCCCGTTGTAAACAACCCTTTGCTGTCACATACATTTATGCAGTAGCTCGGTAATATACGAGACGATCTTCCAAACTTGCTTTCATTAATGTTATGAATATTATGAAGCATCTATTCGCTCATCGTTTTATATTTAATCCGTGTGGTCGGTGCTTTTTTATGCAGGGGGAGCTTGAAGCCAGGGTTAGGAGAGGCTATAAACACGGGCTAACAACATTAGCTTGGCTGCACGCAAATGTGTGGGAATAAGCCTTTATTCAGCCTTTATTTTGTCGGGACACAACTGGAAACACAAATCCACGTGATTGTTTGGACTGAGCGGCATTTCTGCTTTGAAGCTCACACACCGACCCAAATGTGTGAGCTGACGGGCCGAGCTCTGCTCGGTTCTCCTGAGTCCTGCAGCCGCTAACCCAGAGCAGCGGTTCGGCTCACAGTCCGAATTCTCACACATAACAACACAACAAAACGCACACGTAACAAAGCACCCCCCCCTCAAACACATTAATAAATCCGCCTGCTCTGCTCAGAGAGGTTCACTCGGTCCACTGGCACCGGAGCCCGAACGCAGAGCTCGGGTGCTGGGTCCAGACCTCAGTGGACATGAAGCGCTCCTCCCCGGCAGCCCCTTCGTGAGGTGTGAAAGAGAGGCAGAGAGCCAGCGGGGCGAGAGCGGAGCGGCGCTTCTCACGGGGCCGCCGCAGAACAGCTGATTGGTCCCGTATGCGCTCCAAAGCTTTATCTCAGTGAAACACCGTCTATGAATGACGTAAACCAGAGCAGAAGTGACACACGATCGGAATGACCGTTTACATGAACCACGATCGGATAAAGGATCGGTGTAACCCACCTATCTCGATCGGAAAGAAAGTTTGGTCCGAAAGAGTCTGACCGGGGCAGACTATTCCGAACGGCGCATTTACATGACACATTTTCTTTCTGATCAGGCATTCTTTCCGATTCCTTTTACCCATGTAAATGCGGCTAGTGTTTGTTCCACTCTGGTTACATCACCACGGCGCTCCAGAGGCCCGGAGGTCACTTCAGGAGTTGGATGAATGGGAACCTGTTCCAGTGTGGATAAGGCTTCAAGAAACACTTCCTGTATAAATAAAGATTTAAACAATCATTGACGGAACCAAAGAACATCTCAGACTACATACAACATCAAAGCTTTAACGGTTCAGTAGACAATCAACCCAACGGTTGGAAACATTTTAACCTTTAGGGGCTTCATTGTTTGCTTTCTTTGTGGTTCTCTTGTACTTCAGTGAAAAGCTGATTTTTTATGGATAAAGAAAGAAGTTGTGACAGTTAAACAAAGGAAAAAAGATCCTTTATAAAAGGAAAAGATGTGAACTTTCCCGAAACTGGACTTTAAAGATTTTAAGTATTTATAAAAAAAACATGAGATTTTTTTTAAACTAAAATCTTTTCATTTAAATGTGCTGCTTGTAGTTGGATTCTGCACCAATTCACTTTTTACTTTCATTTAAAAGTAATCATGTAGTTTTGGTTTGAAACGAGTGACTGGAAAGCAATGATTTCAGCTTCCAAAGTGTTTTTCATACTTAAGTGATCGTTTTTAGCCAGAGCTGTTGACATTCACACCCACATTTTCATTGGAAATGTAACTGTTTTAACTTCAGATCACAGTCGTTGAATCAGGTAATCAGGTAGTTTAAGTTCATGTGAACTTTCATTCTGATTGTTTTCTGTGGCAAACACAGAACTTCAACCTAACACAGAAAGTTATTATATTTGAATGTTTTAATTGTGTGTTGTTCATTAATTACTTTCAGGGTGAAAGAAATATTCATTATCGAGGAAATCTTTGTCTGCAAATGCATGACTCATTACAGGGGAACACAGAGGAGAAACTAAAGTGAAACCCTCTCTCCATATGTAATCTGCTATTCAAAAATGTCAGTGGCAAGGGAAGCAGTAGTAAATCTACTTGCATAAAAAAAAGCTGAATATTATTTAGTCGTTTTGGTTGATTTGTGTTTCTCAGTATTTACAACAGCACCTACGATGAGATCTTTGAGGAAAAAAATCTTTTAAATATTGTTTTTAAGAGATAATGATCATATTTAAACAGGAAGCTGACATTGAATGTAAACGGAGAAATAACTGCCATCCATAACAGTTTCTGCAGAGCCGGAGACCAGCGGAGAGGAGGAAAACAAAGACGTGTCTGGATCTTTTAGATCTTTTAGATTTAGATAGATGTGTTGGATCTGCAGGTGGATGCATCAGAAACCGAGTGGAGGAGTTCAACGACAAGCTTTTTCCTCTGCTTCTAATTCACTAGGATCACTAGAATTAGGAAATAATATGTCCTCCATCAGGGTTGTTTTTTTTTATCTTTGTTCGCTGAATACTTTCTGGCTTCCGTAGGTTCTCTATCACATGATTACAGAGAACAGACTTTCGACAGACTAAACACGTTCTGCCGTTTTCTCAGCAGACAGCCATGAGGGATTGGGGTGGGAGGGGGCAGAGGGAGAAACCATTCTGCGATGGGTGTGAGCATTGACAATGGAGCCGTTTGGAGCTACAGCAGCAACACGGAGACCCGCAGAAAGAAAAACACGGCTGTGCTCTTCTGCAGGACCGTTCTCCGTCATTCTGAAGATGTTCTTGTTGACTGCATCTCATCTAGAGACGAGACACGTTGAAGGTTTGTTTCCATCTTGGTTTTGTCCTTTAAGCGCCTCACAATAATGATGGTGAAGGGAAAATCGAAGAGAAATGCGCTCCTCCCTTTACTAAAATGTGTTGTCTGCAAATGTTCAGAACTTGCTGGTTTCCAGAATAAACGTGTGCAAATTATTTCAAGAAAACAGTTATTATTCAAAGATAACGATTACCAAAGGCTGTTGGTTCCGCTAATCTGCTTTACTAAACTATCGCGGGGCGTCAAAACAACAAGACTGAATGATGAAAGTATCTTCAGAAATGGACTGAGACTATATTTATTAGATCATTTTGGAAAAAGATTCAGTGTATCACATGTTTTATTAGGAAAAAATGTTTCTGAAATGTGGAGGAAAAAACCCTCTAAGCCAGGGGTGCTCACACTTTTTTTTGGCGTGTGAGCTACTTTTGAATCGACAATGTCTTGAAGATCTACCTATTATATATATATATATATATGTATATATATATATATATATATATATATATATTAAATGTTTTATAGTTATGTTTATTAGTTACATGTTTATTTGAACATTATTGTTTGTGTACTGATGATTAAAAACTACACAGTAAGATTATACCAGTGCTTCTCAATTATTTTTTGCCAGCCCCCCCCCAGGAATAAGAAAATGTTTCGCACACACAAACACAGCAGCATCAATATATTAACTGTTTTTAGTCTAAAGAAATAGATTAAAAAAAAATTGTGGTGATTTTTTTTTCTAAATGATAGATTGTTTATTTATGATGTCATAAAGCGCAGCTGTTTTCCTGCATTACCTTCTGTCTTTCTGTCAAATACTAAACAACACCAACTAAAGACAGTCAGACAAAGAACACATTTATGGGAAATAAAGACACGTCATCAAAATGTCTACAATAGTTTGTAAAGAATGATATTATTTGCATTAGCTGAGGAATCTAAAGGCACGCAGTGATCCTGGTGTTGGGCAACAGGCAGCGCTTGCTGCTCCTCCGCGTGCCCCAGTTCCCCTGGCAACCAGAGCCCACACCACCCCTCCCCTTTCGTTCTCACAGGAGCGCGGCTGCAGGAAACGGGGATTTCCATCATCTCATTCATCTGAACTCTGGTTGTTTGACAGACAGAAAATTCTATTCAAGGTTGTGGAAAATGGACAAAAGATCAAGCGAAGCATCAGGCTCATAAAGAATAACAACAATACAAATAATTAAATAAATATCCTGCCAGCATTTTGAATCAATACAAGTTTCGCCAAATGAACATTCACGATATATCAGCAAAATTTTTTTTTTTTTTTTTTTCTAACACACCTAGTGTTGCGGTTCCCTGCTTCCATTTCTGTGGGACACTGATCCAAATGGCTCTTTGAGAGGTACAGGTTGCCGACCCCTGGTCTAACACATCCACGTGCATTCCCGGTTTGTATTGTATGTTTATCTCATTTACAGTGCGTGGAAGACATGGAGAATGTTGAGAGATCAGGTTTTAATTTTGGAGAGTTCTACATGGTAATCCTGTTTCCATGTGTGAGTTCATGACATCATCCCAGCTTCAGCTCCCTTCATGACGGCTGCTTCGGCGTTTTTTCCATCTCTCCCTGACTGAGTTTGAAAGCTTGCTGTCCACCCGAGAGGGAAAAATAAAACCAAGGGGACCTGATTGATAAATATCGTCTTGATGAAAATAAAGAAATATCATAAGGTTCAGGAGTCTCGAGCAGCTTGGCGCTGCTTTCGGGTCTCTTTCTGGCCGCCAGCTCGCCTCCCGGGAGCTGCCACAGTGATGGCGTGTGGGGGAAACAGATGTGATGACAGACTGGATCCGTGAGCACAAACAGCAGAGCTGTGTTAGAGAAGAGCTCTGGGAGAATTGCGTGAGGATTTTCAGATAACCTGTGCGTTTTCCATAGAAAAAGCATAGAATTATAATAATATTCAACATGATTAAAATGAATATTTTAAAGTGCTGTTTTAAAATAGAACAGGTTGTTAAAGTAAAATGAAATGGATTTAATTATATAATGGCTAATTTAAAATCGGTGTCCAGGTTTTTCACAATTTCATTATCTTTTTATATTATTTATGAGAGATAGATTGGTTGATTGTGTGATTGCACAAGGTCATATTTATTCTAATTAATTATAAAGAGTTTGGGACTCCATAACACCCAAGTGTAAGTGAAGGTGAAATGGTGAGATGGGACGTTTCATATAGATTTTCTTTCAGCCCCCTGAAACCCTGTAGACTGAGCAAGACAAACCTGCACTCCACTTAAGATTTGGCCGCTCCTGTCTATGGCCTACAACCCACAAAAATCCCTCACCACTGATATAGGTCAAACCACTGTATGGGCGCATATGACTAAGGCTTTAAGTGGAAAAAAAACAGTCCATGGTCCAAACCACTAGAAGTAGAAAACACAGATAAGTTGGAAAATGTCTTGTTGTTTAACTTGTTGAATTGAGGAGATGGTGGAGTAGTAATCAAAGTACAAACTTTCTTTCTTTAATGCAGACTTTGGACGGATTTTGTACAAAAGCATTAAAGTCATGTTTTATTCTCTTTACAGCTGTCCAGGCTGGAGATGTGGTTGTGATGCTGGGATCCTCCACGATCTTACCCTGCCACATAAGCACAAATGATGGTCTTTCCCAGATCACATGGCAGAGAACGATCAAAGGAAAAGAACCAAAGGATGTTTTCTTGACAATTCAGCCCAAGAGTGCTCCCTCGTATAGAAATGGAAAGGATTTAAGATTTGAATTAATTGGAAATGTCACTGACAAAAATGGAACCCTGAGGTTTTCTGATGTAACACTGAAGGATGAAGGAAGCTACACATGCATCTTCAGCTTGTTCCCCAGTGAAACACAAAGCAGAAATTCACAACTTGTAGTACTTGGTAAGATCTGACTGTTTACATTGTTCTCCATTTTGTTACTGTTGATACTGCCACATCTTGATTTTACTGGTATTCCTTTAGTGCCTCCAATCACAAATCTGATGGATTATACACCCATAGAGGGAAATGAGGAGGTTCCACTTGCAACCTGCACAGCTGCTGCTTCCAAGCCGAAGGCAGAGGTGAGATGGATCAAAGGTTCTTTGGAAGGAAAAGTTCGAGAAGAACTTAATGAAACTCAGCATGCTAATGGGACGACCACCACATGGAGTACTCTGCTTGGAAAAGCTGGGAGAGAGATGAATGGTCAACTGGTGAAGTGTGTCATCTCAAGTGAGGCAACAAAAGAAGAAACCTTGGAAACCAAGATCCAGTTCCACTGTGAGTATCTTCAAACTTTCTCTAAAGCAGATTATCCCGTGAAGGTGAGAAATGCAGAAAGAATAACGAATGCAGTCCTAGAGGGGAAGACAGGACACAGGTGGAAAGATTGTTGGACAACATGTCCTCCTTTCATACCTTTGGAGCCTACTACACTGACCAAAAATATAAACGCAACACTTTTGTTATTGCTCCCATTTTTTATGGTATGAACTCAAAGATGTGAAACATTTTCCACATACACAAAATAACCAGTTCTCTGAAATATTGTTCACAAATCTGTCTAAATCTGTGATATTGAGCACTTCTCCTTTGCCAAAGCAATCCATCACACCTCACAGGTGAGCCATATCAAGATGCTGATTAGACAGCATGATTATTGCACAGGTGTGCCTTAGACTGGCCACAAGAAAAGGCCACTCTGAAATCTTCAGTTGTATCACACAGCACAATGCTACAGATGTCGCAAGTTTTGAGGGAGCGTGCAATTGGCATGCTGATAGCAGGAATGTCCACTAGAGCTGTTGCTAGGGAATTGAATGTCTATTTCTCCACCATAAGCCGTCTCCATAGACGTTTCCGAGAATTTGGCAGCACATCCAACCGGCCTCACAACCACAGACCACGTGTAACCACACCAGCCCAAGACCTCCAGATCCAGCATGTCCACCTCCAAGATCGTCTGAGACCAGCCATTTGGACAGCTGCTGAAACAATCGGTTTGCATAACCACAGAATTTCTGCACAAACTGTCAGAAACCGGTTCAGGGAAGCTCCTCTGCATGCTCGTCGTCCTCATCGAGGTCTCGACCTCACTCAAGTTCGTCGTCGTAACCGACTTGAGTGGGCAAATGCTCACATGCGATGGTGTCTGGCACGTTGGAGAGGTGTTCTCTTCACGGATGAATCCCGGTTTACACTGTTCAGGGCAGATGGCAGACAGCGTGTGTGGCATCGTGTGGGTGAGTGGTTTTCTGATATCAGTGTTGTGGATCGAGTAGCCCATGGTGGTGGTGGGGTTATGGTATGGGCAGGCATATGTTATGGGCGAAGAACACAGGTGCATTTCATTGATGGCATTTTGAATGCACAGAGATACCATGACGAAATCCTGGGGCCCATTGTTGTGCCGTACATTCAACAACATCACCTCATGTTGCAGCATGATAATGCACGGCCCCATGTTGCAAGGATCTGTACACAATTCTTGGAAGCTGAAAACATCCCAGTTCTTGCATGGCCAGCATACTCACCGGACAGGTCACCCATTGAGCATGTTTGGGATGCTCTGGATCGGCGTATACGACAGCGTGTTCCAGTTCCTGCCAATATCCAGCAACTTCGCACAGCCATTGAAGAAGAGTGGACCAACATTCCACAGGCCACAATAGACAAGCTGATCAACTCTATGTGAAGGAGATGTGTCGCACTTCATGGGGCAAATGGTGGTCACATCAGATACTGACTAGTTGTCTGAGTCCCCTGACCCCCTCAATAAAACAAAACTGAAGATTTCAGAGTGGCCTTTTCTTGTGGCCAGTCTAAGGCACACCTGTGCAATAATCATGCTGTCTAATCAGCATCTTGATGTGGCACACCTGTGAGGTGGGATGGATTGCTTTGGCAAAGGAGAAGAGCTCACTATCACAGATTTAGACAGATTTGTGAACAATATTTCAGAGAACTGGTTATTTTGTGTATGTGGAAAATGTTTCACAAACATAATAAATGGGAGCAATAACAAAAGTGCTGCGTTTATACTTATTCCGTTTTTTAACATGTTCTTGTGGCATTTTTGTCACAGTGGAGGGTATGTATTAAGATGATGCTTAAAATGCATTTCTGACTATTTCTTTATTCAAATCGTCATGAATCAAAAGCATGGACGTTTTTCTGGAGCATAATTAAAAATAAAAGTCAAAACCAGAAATGCTTTTTCATTCTCAAAATGAAACTGCATTTTTTGACTAAAAATTAAAATGAAAAAGCAATCCACCAAAATGCTTTTTCATTTTCTTCCTCAACACAGCCTATTTTGTCACTTATTTAAAATAATAATGAAAATAGTATTTGACATTTCACTTTTACAAGGTTCTCTGGTAAATTTGTAGCAAAATTCATTTAGAAATGTCTCATTTGCCAATTAAAATGAATTAACGGAAATGCTATTTAATTTTCAAAATGTAACTGCATCAAATGACTCAAAATTAAAATAAAAAAGCAATACTTCAAAATGCTTTTTCATTTTATACTCAAAAACTGCTTATTCTGTGTCATAATTAAAACAAACATGCAAAGAGGGGATTCATTTGCATTTTAACATCCACCCTGCCAAAAAGGGTCACAATATTCAGTTCCACTTAGCATTTCCAGAGGGGAGGCGGGGCGATGACGTCACTGCTTTCTCAGTGTGTCCGCCTGCTAAGAGGCACAGACATGTCTAGTAGCAGCTTTGTGTTAGCGGCAGGGGAGAGAGCTTTGTGACAGTTCAGCACTCTCGATGATTGGACACAGCTTCTCTGGACTACGTAGCAGCATTTACGCCTTATGCGGTCTGGAGTTTGGGACCACAGCCTCCTTCGGACGCACCGCGGTTTGTCAAAACTTTCCCCCGGATCGCCGAAGGCGGAATTGCTGCTATGCAGACCTGAGAAACTAAACCATCATATGAATTTGTGTTTCCAGTTGTGTCCAGACAAAATAAAGGCTGATGTAATTCCCACATATTTATATTCAAGATAGTAGTGCAGTAATAAAAGGACAGATCTGTGGCTGTGTATGGCTGTATTGCTCCAAAAGATGCATGTTGGTGCAACCAGCAAACGTTTAGCATGGTGAAATCTGCTTCAGCTCTGATGGGGCCCCAGCTGTCCTCGAACAGCAAAATCAGCACCACGCTGCAGGAGACTATCTTCTAAATGTGCTTATTACTGTTATGATTATTGAGGGGTTGCTCGCTCATAATGTTTGAAATCCGTGCGGTCAGTGCTTTTTTCTTGGCATCAAAGACCCAAAGGGAACGTCTTTAGCTTCTACTTTAATATTTGAGGGAAAAGTTGAGGAAAAATCTTTATGGGTCCAACTCAAAAGCCAGTGAAGACGGTTTAAACCGACCGCAGATATTTTGCAGAGCCAGAGATTTAACGAAACAGTTTCTGAGTTGTGAAGAATTCTGAAAGGGACATAGAAAATTTTGGAAAAATAAATTTTCCGGATACCAGAAGCTTAATAAAAGAAGTAAAATGAGACTACAACTTCGGTCAATGAAAATATTGTCTGACATTAAACTGGTCAGTGGCTTAAAAAACGTCCTGAACAGCGCTTGTGTAAAGGACTTTATATCCAACATGATCACATGGAAGAGCCTGGATTCTTGCTTTCCAATATTTTATACAATGAAAAAGGCTTTTTTGTGGTAAAATTTTTGGATTTTAGGCAGAACAACTTTATTTTGGCAGTAAGTTGCACATGTTTCTCATTACAAATATAAATGCTTTTAAACTGTTGTTATCCTTGTAGAACTGACACTTCTCTTATGTCATAAACCTTTTTTTTTATTTATTGCAGACCCGCCTGGGAATGTCAACATTGTTGAACGATCCGAAGTCTCATTTGAATGTGAAACTGAGGCAAATCCAAAAGCAACTGTTATCTGGACAAGGTACTGAAAAATGTCTACAAAACAGATCTTTTTATCAGATACACTAAATAAATGCAGTGTTGTTGTTGGGTTAAAACAACCTGCAAGATCAGAATAACAACATAAGGAAAGAAAGACAACAGACCAAAGGTACTTGTTAAAGTGTGGATGCCATGCTTTGAACAACTTTGTCAAATAAAAAAGCCCTTTAAACGCTGATTCTATTGATACCAATAGTTAGCGTCGAAAAAAATCCGAAGCATATGAATAATAGACATCGTTCGAAGGAATCAGAGATTTGAATTTGCCGCTAAGAGCGCAGGCTGGAAGTGAACTCGATATGACCTGTGACGTCACGAAAGGCATTGACTTTCATAGTTCCGCTTCGGACAGCATGTAAACAAAACAGGTAGTCTTCGTTTCTCTCGTGTTTAAATCTGTTAATCATCAACATGCCAAGTCGTTGTGTGGCAGCTGGATGTAGCAATACATCTAGTGAAAGTGTATCTGTGTATAAATTCCCAAAACAAGAAACGCTGCTGAAACAATGGACAAAACAAGTTCAGCGAACGAGGGCGAATTGGGTGCCAACTAGAGGTGAGATCTTAAGCCCGAGCCCGAGTCCGAGCCCGACCGGACCCGAATTTCGGGTCCGGTCGGGCTCTAAATGACAGTCATTACGTTCGGGTCGGTTCGGGCCGGGCTTCTCTCTCGCTGACTGTTTTAATAAATATATTGTAATGTCTGCAAAGAAGCTCCTCAGGCGGCGGTTGTCAAACAGCTCTTTATTAATCCTGTACGTCACAACGGTTACCGCACGAACCGAAAGGCACAGCCAGCTTCTTACTCAGAGGGAGAACGTTCCCCTAGCGCACACACACACACACACACAGGTAGACCCCGCCCCCTCCCACCAGTCACCAGCCCACCGTTGATTGACATACACTGTGGTCCAGCAACTGGCAGAAAGAGGGGGGGCGCCGGCCACCCGCAGCTCTGCGCACGTGTCATGAATGTAATCTTCCCCCGCAAGCCTGCATCTATTTTGTTTAGGGATCCCTAAATCCCTCCATATCCCTAGGGATATGGAGCAGCAGGAAGTCAAGGAGAAACTTCAGACAGGGGAACTGAAAAGGCAAACGCGCACCGCTGCGCCTGCAGTATTTCCTGCGTAATGAAGCGAGTGCGCACCAAGATCTCTCTGTCACTCTCTCTGTCTGGCCTCTTCTTCTGTGTTCCAGCGTTATTTCATTGATCAAATGCATTTGTCATTTAGGGAGGAACCTATGCGCAGCGCTTCCAGCGGAACTCTATGCCACAACAGCAGCTTATACGCGCGCGGCTGCAGCGCCCACTCTCTGTTCGAAGGAAAATAACTTTCATCATCATAAAAATATATAGATTATTTTACCTTTAAGAAATCTGGCGGGTTTTTTTCTGTCAAAAATCCTATGGGTTAAATTGAAATTTCGGGTTTGCTTCGGGCTCGGTCCTGCAAATCAAGTTAATTGGTCGGGTTCGGTCCGAGTTCGGCTTTAATGCCCGCGGGCCTGTGTCGGGTCGGGCCGGATTTTTTAGGCCCAATATTACCTCTAGTGCCAACTGCTTCTTCAACTTTATGCAGCGAACATTTTGAGGCAGACTGTTTTGAAGAAACACCACAGCTCATGAAAGATATGGGAATGCATGTCAGATATAAAAAAGTATTGAAACCGAACGCAATCCCCACCATTTTCAAGAGATCGCTAGACCTACTACTTTCTGCTATATCCTCCTCACTTTCGCAAAAGGGTTCGAATCGATACGGTTGCAAAAGTGACTCATCATCATGATAATCTCCGCAACTTTCCTCTTCATCTTTCTGTTCAGCTAGCCATGTTGTCTGCCTTTCGTTACGTCACAAACAGGGCGGCGCGAATTCGGCGGAATGCGTGAAGCCGGCGGCCGTCCTTGTTGTTTATATCGCGTTTTTCGCTATTTATTCTTTTTCGAAAAATATTAAAAACAATCGCAACATGAAATAGAGACTATTTACTATATTTTGGCTTATTAAAATAGGCCATGTCACCCACACTTTAAGAGGAGAAGGAACAGAGAATATTACCCAGCAACAATCTCTCCGCTCTGGACCGATCCGTCCCGCAGCTCTAGGTGAACGAGCAGGTGAATTCAGGAGAACCGGGGCTCCCGGTAAAAGTGTGTGTGGACCGCCAGCTCACACAGCGGCTTTGGGGCGGTGTGTGAGCTTTACAAAGCAGAAATTCGCTCAGTCCTTCAGTCCATTCAAACAATCACGTGGATTTGTGTTTCCAGTCGTGTCCTGACAAAATAAAGGCCGATGTAATTCCCACACATTTACGTGCAGCCAAGCTACAGATTGCAGCATGGATATTATGGTCATCAAATGCTAAATGTGGTTAGCCCGTGTTAGCATACTGCTAACCCTGGCTTCTTTCCGGCTCCGTTCTTCTACAGAAAAGGCACTGACTTCACGGATTAAAATAAAAATGATGAGCAAACAGGTGCTTCATAATAACCGTAACATTAATAAAAGCACGTTTAGAAGATCATCTAGTATATTACCGAGCTGCCATATCTATGTATGTAGCCGATCGGCGGAACTAATTTCCTTTTCCTGTATTTCAAACACTACTGCGCATGTGCGAATGATTTATTCCGACGGAAAGTGTGACCCATGTGAACGTTTTTTATAATCTGAAAACGTTTTTCGGGGCCCATGTACAGGGTTGCATTCTAATCCCACCAATGATCCGATCAAGATATTTTGTTCATGTAACCGCGGCTTATGGTGTCGACTCGCAGCGTGGCGGGGGCGTGGCATCGCGATGGTGTCTCTCCATTGTGATGTCAGTCACCCATCACGATGGACGATGCTGAGAAAACACTAAGATAGTCGGTCTCCTCCCAAGAGTTTCACCTTCTTGTGAAACAAACTTTGACAGACACTTCTGCATGCATGATTATATTACCTATACAGCTAGGTAATGCATAAAAGCTAATGTGAGATAGCTTATATACATTTTTCCAACAGTTGTTTGCATTTTGGGTATGTTTTTAGAAATGTATTTATTTATAGCCTTATAGACTTGTGCGTTCAACCTAACCTATGGAGGTTTTTGCACCCATAATTCAAAGTAATATGCAAATCTCAATTGACAATTCTGTGTGCACCAATTTTAGGCTTGGAATATGATATATACATTTTTTTTTTGTGACTAAACTTTTTTTGGTTTCTTTCAGGTCTGGCCAGCCTCTGCCTCCATCAGTTAAAGTTGAGGGTGCAACGCTGCAGTTTTCAAGCCAGAGCAAAGACTTGTCCGGCCTTTATCTGTGTGAGACCAGAAATCCATACGGAAGCAAACAGGCGTACCTCTTTGTGCATTTCTCTTCAGGTGAAGTTTGCTGTGAGTTCATTTGTAGTTTTATCTAGACTGTCGTTACAGAATAAAACACGACTCTTGAGGTGAAAAGGCATGCTGGGAGTGCCTGTTTGGTTTGTGCTTTTAGAAAAGAAAGAGGCGACAGTCAAAAGACCTTTTGTGGACTCTGTGTCACTGAACTTTCTTTCACCCTAAATGTGTGAATTCATTGCAGGCCTTTAGAAGGGCTGTAACAATTCATTCTAACAACCATCGTAGCATAATGTGTGGCTGCCGATACAATTTGCTTTTGATTTAGTTTCATTTTGAACGATCTGATTTGTTGACCTAAAATGGATCCAGAACATCTTAAGACAAAACTTCAATCAGTGTGATTCTGAGATAGATACTTGAGTTTTCTTTTCTTGGAGCATGGGCCATTTTCTGAGTTTTCCTCAGTCTCCAGTTGTATCATGGCCATAACAAGTTGATGATCGCTTCCAACATCAAATCCCTGCTGGAACCTAACGTCTATTAGTGACCTTCTCCACATCCTGTTGATCAGCATGTGGTTGATTTGGTTCTTGTCTCTGTCATTTGGTGAATACCATGTCAGCTTGTGGGAACAAGGTGCCCCCCACCATAAGATTGTTGGTATTGCAGAAGACAATCAGTCTCTCTCTGTTCTCATTCATTGTCCCACAGCCGTGCTTGGCCATTGCTCTCTCGTTTTTGCTGTTTTCTTTTCCAACTTTTGCATTCAAATGATGATCAAAACGTCATGTCTTGGTGTTAACTTCTGCATCCAGCTGTTCATAGAAAAAGTCCTTAGCTTCCTCCTCACCGTCATTGGTAGGACTGTAGCACTGAATTATGGTCATATTCAAAAGTCTCCCTCTCATCCTGACTTTGATCGATCTACTGTTGGCAGGTTTCCATTCAATCAGACTTTTCTCTGTTCCTTTCTTTAAAATGATGGCAACTCCTTCTTGGTTCTTATCATCCTCTCTGCCTGAATACAGTAGTGTTTCTTCTGTTGATGTTATCACTTTGCCAGATCCTGTCCATCTGGTTTCACTTACATCTAAAATGTGAAGATTATATCAACGGATCTCTGATGTCACTTGTGCCAATTTTCCTGTTTGGTACATTGTTCATACATTCCAGAATCCTAATCAGGTCTTGGTTTTAGTGCTTAAGACTTCCATGTTCCTGTCAGTGGCTTCCAAAGTTTGGCTTTCAACACAGTCTCTTGTTGGGACTTTGGAGGCCCGTTGCACGTTAGAGTGGTTTTTGATTTTGTTGCTGTTTCGTAACCATCGTAGTTTTCTAGGACTGGGTGGTTAGCCCTGTTTTAACACTCCAACCTGGAGGGCCAGTGGACTGCTCTTATGGCCTCTACCCTTCAATCTGTCTGGCATGGGAGACCCTACCAGGAGCACAAAGCTCCAGCCAGAATAGCAATTCAGGTCATTGAGACACGGAAACCCCCCAACCAGGACAAGGTGGCAGTCCATGGGCACCTATTACAGGTGGCCTGATAGAGACGGGGATCGTAGGAATAGAAATCGATTAATTGTTACACCCCTAGTCTTTATTTCTTAGTAAGACCAGACTCAGATAGAAATATATGTTACTATTGTTAATAATGTATATAACAAGTATAAACAAAAATAATTTTCTTTTGGTTTCTATTTAAAATGTGTGATTCCTGAAGCTTCAGTGTGAATTTTCCATCTTGGAAAACATATTTACCCATAAATTATTGCATTTCTTTCTTCAATTAAGTGAAAACTTGACCGTTTTTATAAAGTTTCCTTCATAGAGATGTGTATTTTATTATTTTAAAATAAAAGTATTTATTTGTGATCATTGTTTACTTTCAAATCTGAATTATTTAATAGATGAAAATTTGACTGGATCTATGAAGGAAAACATTTTATTATTTAAACTGAGCATTACTGCACATGAGAGAACACATTCAATTGCATGGTAAAAACAGTTTTATTAACATTTCTGTTGTTTTTTTACAGAAAGTTGCAGTGTCATCATTGGTGTCCTTATCACTCTCTTGGTTCTCCTGATTCTCCTGATTCTCACGATTATTTTAAGGGTGTATTATTGTCATACAACTGGAAAACTTCAAAGGTATCAAGTCCAAAAGTTACTTTATAAGTTGAAGTCAAAAATTCACAAACTGTCTAAAAACGATTTTCTTCATGTAGTATTTTACAAAGGTGTTCCAATCTTTGGGGTGAGATGAGGCAAAGTCAGAGAAGAGATCCTCCAGCAGCAGATACTGAGGAAGGAGCGGTAATAATAATAATAATAGTAATAATCAGATTTCAGATCTTTTAGAAACTACATTTAAAATCATGTAAACAAAAGAAACAGACAATAAATAAACAAACAACTCAAATCATTCCAAACCAACAAAATAATCACTGTCTTATGCCTCCAAACAGGAAGCAAGACCCTTGCGAACCACGTCGTCATCTGGGCAGCAGGAAGAAGAGGTAAGAAACAAAAGAAATCAATAAACAGATATAAGCCTGTGCTGGATGTTCTGGTTACTTGAATGAAACCCAGCGGGACTGAGAGACTAGTGGTGACTTGAAACAGATCAGTGACACGTAGGAACAACTACTTTGCTGCAAATGTCAGGATAGAGAATTCCAAAGAAGAGGAGCAGAGCAGCTGAATGCTTCCTGTGACAGAGACAGATGGAGCAGTGAGATGGACAGATGAGGAGGATCTGAGAATGGAGGCTGGTTCAGGGACATGGAGATCAGTGACATACGAGGGGTGACTTTGTGAATGGCGTTGTGGGTAAAAAGTAATATCTTGTACTGAAAGTAATATTTGGTTGAGGCTGGTAAAGGTTTGGCGCTGTGTGTTTGAGGTTGGCTCTGCCACAATGAGCACTGCGTCCCGGTGCAGGCTGATGGTGTGTGAGTCCTTCATGCAGCTCGCATTAAACCATCTGAGGGGAAAAAAAACAAAAAAAAAAACGTCTGAGGGGAGATATAAACAACGTTAACTGTGACCGATGTAAACTACAGCAGAAGAGATTTCAGTGGAATATTGATTTCCAGAAGGAGGTGCAGTGTAGCAGGAGAAAGTACAGTCAGCAGCAAAGAAAACTCAGACTGACAACTAATTGCAGGGAGAAGGTCAGATGACCAGGAGCTGCACGGTGGTGTTGTAGTTTGGCCCACTTTCCTCCCACAGTCCAAAAAAATGTGTCATACGTAGGTTGATTGATGATTCTAAATGGTCCCTTAGGTGTAGATGTGGACGTGATTGTGTGGCTCTGTGACAGACTGGTGACCTGTCTCACCTTCACCCTGCAGTAAATGGGATAGGCTCCAGCAGCCCCGTGACCACAAAAGGTATTCAGCAGGTTCAGAAAATGGATGGATGGATGAATGGGGCCCGCCCGCGGTGGGTGCTGACCATGGTGCTGACGTAACGTGATTTCATCTCAGTGCTCTAAATGTCAAAGTGAAGATATTCAATGAAACGCTGGTTTGCTCGTTCTTTGTGGGGTTTATTCGTACTTCTCTTGTGGTTTTAACGTTGTTCATTTGTGACACATCTGTGAAAATTTCACGGAAAGACCAAAACTTTTCTTACTGTGCGTAGTGGTTGTGTGACGTGGTATTATAATAAAGGTCCCTTTGGTTTTCACGCACATAGGTGTGTAAAACTAATTCTCCGCATTGATCCCTCCCCTGGGTTGAGGTAGAGGTGTATCTTTGCTAAACTTTTCAGACTTCTCTCATCTTTTCAGTTGGACAGCTTTCCATCTGAGTGACTGAATAAAGCTTTTTTGCCTCACTGTAGCAGTAAGTGCCTAGATCTCTTACAGAAGAACTTTTACCCTCTTTGGCACTGTTACAGCCTTTTTTTGTTGTTAAGCATCTTGAGTTTTTCCCCTGTAGTCAATTTTTTTCTCTAAAAAGCACTTATGTCAGTTACTTCCTTTACTTTGGTTAATCCTCAAATAAACAGAGACCCTTAATCTGAAGCAGATCCAGGTTTGTTCATTTAGATAAGCTTTTAAACTGAAACCAGACCTGCCGGCTTGAATGCAATACATTTATACATTGACACCCTATAAAACCTTAAACTTCTAGAAGAATCTGAAAGTATGACAGTGAAGGGAAGCTCAGTTTGCTTCCTCGTTAAAGTAATTTGGCTTCTAGTCACCAACTGGAAAAGTGGAGAGAGCCACGATACAGCCCAGAACCCTTTCACTGGAAGATGTCTTTAGAATTTGTTTTACTTTTAAACTGCACAATCAATCACAAATTTATTGTTATCGCGACATCAAGCTGTGCAATATTCATATCTCAAAAGACGGTGAAAATTGCAATAAATGGTAACTTTAAATGTGCTAAAACAATCTTATGGCAGTTTGAAATACTTCACAAATCAAATAAATCCATTTATGGATTTGCCCAATCGGTTGGACTGTGACTGTCATGGTTTGGGTTTCTTTGTATTGTTTTTTGCTTTCTATCTTATTCTGTCATATTTGAATCCTGTTTCCTGTTTTATTTTAAAGGTTTCCAGGTTCTATAGTCTGAAATAGATCTGCAGATGCCGACATTCAACCCCAGTTTCTACTGTCTGCACAGCATAAGCTGTGGCACGACTGACTTTATAAAATCTTGGTTCATATTGTCTGCAATTAAATGATTAAATCAAAGTTGAGACACTTTTTATTCAACTTGATTTTAAAGTTGATTTTTGTGTTTTTCTTTAAGTTTAACAAAGAAAATCCTTTTCTTCCTTTGATGTAAGCATTTTTATGTAAACATTCTTTCTCTGTGAATTATTTTTTCATGAAGTTTAATGACGGTCTCTGCTGATTTATCTCACAATTATTCTGATGTGTTTCTGCTTTAGAGTTCTGCTGAAACCGTGGCAGAAGGATCCTCCGGCCTTTGATGTCCATCAGGTGCAAATGTGGAGTTTGGTTTTAAACTGTAGAGAGACACTGAAGTTACATTTATTTCTGTCCACATGGAAGCACAATACAAACTGAGAGAAAGAAGACGTTTCAGGTGGAGCTTTTACTCTGAAGGACGTTGACAGGAGCTGATAAAGCAAAGAGCAGAGGAGTCAAGGAGAGAGGAGGATCTAACGGTGTTTGCAGTGAAAATGGAGTCTGGGATAAACAATGTTTGAGCTCACACCACCAGAAATGTTACACAGCATTAAAATACCAAAACCGGATCTCTAAAACATCTTTAGAATCAGTTTTATACTTGAAAAACATATTTTGTAAAATTGCTGAACATATTTATTTCTATTTTGGGTTTACGGTAGCTTTTTGATTTTTCTAACCAAATTAAATTAACTTTAAAAAATCAAAATACAGCAAAACACAAAACAATTTTGATTGATATTGTATGATTCATTGCTTGTGCCTAATCCACTCTGTACTGATATTCTTCCTAACACACTGGAATCTTATGACCTCAAAGCTTTTGCTAAAAGAAGCTGCTAAGATGAACCAGCAGGGAAAACCAGCAGTCCACTGACGTCTGTAAAAGATTAGCTTCACTGTTTTAAGATGTTCTTTAGTGTCAAACAAAGTGGTCACATTTGAACCTCCCTGTTATGTTCATTTGTGAGGAACAGAGATGATGTTCCTGGGTCAGTTTGACCCGGTGCATGTTTTATTAATTAAAAAATGTCTAAAACCCAAAAAATCCTAACAAGCAGTGTGAATATCTAACTCCATTAGTAATTATTCTATTAAAAAACTTGTTCCTTACCTCTTGCAGGTAGTGGTTCAGTTATTAGATGATTCACTTGTTTTTCTTAAAAATATACATGTTCAAACTTTTTTTTGAATTTTTTTCCCTAGAGAAACCACAGGAACAAATTTAGCTGCTGCTTTTTATGTTTTGTTGAAAAAAATAACAAATGTAATTTATTGCTGCTGTGAATAGGTTCCACCCAAAATGAATTACTAAACACACAGAAAGTCTAAAAGAAAATTGTTCTTGGGTCCTCCATGATTACATAAAACCTGTCAAAACCATGTATGTGGCCAAAATAACCAAAGTCCTTGTTAGGAGGAGGTCATTTCAGAGAACAATTTAAAGGTCTTTTGTGTTTTCCAGTTCGGGACAGCTGTGTTTTGAAATATCTAACCTCAGAGTTTCACTGTTAAACAACCAAGGATTTACAGACCAGTCTATCCGGAGGGCGTTTATTTTAGACCAGTGGTCCCCAACCACCGGGCCGCGGACCGGTACCGGGCCGCGGGACACTTGGCACCGGGCCGCGGAGCGGTCCCGGGCCGCGGGAAATTTTGGCACCGGGACGCAAAGAAAGAAAAAATAATTTCCATTTTATTGTTTTTTTTTTTCCGACAAAAACGTTTTATTTTGAAAAGTGACCGGATTCTCTCTGTTACATCTGTCACACTTAACGCACGTCAAAGTCGCGACACCAAACATCAGGTGATACACCCCGCTAAAATTAAACCCAAACAACCAAAATGAGTAAAACACAAACTTCTTTAGAAAGTTGCCGTGACAAGGGTAAAATTATTATTATTATTATTACTAAAGAGAAAATACCACCCCCGGTCCGCGGTAAATGTGTCTTGCGCTGCAGCGCTGCACCTCACCCCCCCCCCCCCCCCCCCCCCCCCCCGACCGGTCCGCGGTAAATGTGCCTTGCGTTGTACCGGTCCGCGGTGACAAAAAGGTTGGGGACCACTGTTTTAGACCACTTTTTGTCTCTCTTTTTTTAGCTCACCCTGTTCAGCTGCTGAACCAACAGATTTTCTGTGGGGCTCTGGTGTTTGGCCAACACAAAAGATTAGCTAAGTCATAGATTCAAAACAGGGTAGGGAGGGTTTGATCCTTTTACATTAAGTTTTTCTTTATTTATTCATATTTTTGTGTGATTATTTCAGGTTTTTCAATGTGGAAATTAGGAGAAAAACTAAACAATTTCCTCTTGTGTTTGCTTCTTTTTGTTTTTGTTAAGAACATCCCAGCGTTGATGGTTCATCTGCAGCTAGAGGTCATGAAACTAGGACTGTGACGATAACCGCATGTGATGACCTCATCACCGCATGTTTTTTTATTTATTTATTTTTTAAGTTTTGCATAAGGCGCGTGAATGGAGCTATAATAAACACATTAAACACGTTCATCTTTTGCTGATAATTTACTTTTTCTGCTAGTCCTGTGTTCAGACTTTCCTTCTTTCTTTCAGACTGTTTTCTCCTCTTCCACCGCGCCCGTCACTCTCTCTCGTCTGCGCGCGCGCTCTCAGTGCCTCCGCGCTGCACGTGCCACGCGGCTCCCTTTACACACGGGAGCGCGCTTTCAGAAGCGCACAAACTCATCCTACAGACAGAAGTTTTCGTCTCGCAAGGAAATATGACAAATTTACTGCGCTCTGATTATTAATTTACATTGTATTCATTTCCGTTTCAAGCTGCGTGTGTTCCTAAGGGCGCGCGACACGGCCACCCGCTGGAGGATTTTGTGTGTGTAGGAAGGGGGGGGGGGGGGGTATTATGGTTCACCTTCACTCCAAACATGAACGCGCACTGTTAGATTTCCATGAATATCACTACATGTTTTGTTTGGGAATTATTTTGTGCAGCGCAACGTTACGTGTCTGTATAAATAAAGGCTGAGCCTCCTGCTCCGTGTTCTTCATGGGTGTCTGGCTTCATGGCTACCAGGAAAAGTGACAAAGTGTCTGCAGTCTGTTTATTACTGGGCAATATTTAATATTCTATGAAGATGTCTGTACCAGAGACCACAGGTGAAGGCTCACCTGCAGCTAGAGAGCGGTCCGCTGCAGAGGGATCAACACGCACCCCCAACACACATGTGCGCACCTTCCTCCTACATGCAGCTCTGACCCACACAGTCAATCTACAACACGGCTTTAGTTAGTTCATTAGTTAGGTTGTAGTTAGTTGTTACTGTTTTTTGTTAATAAAGACTACTACGTTGTAATTGTATTTATTTCTGATGCGGCCGCCATAAGTTTTTTTTTTGGGGAGGTGTGTGTGAGGGGGGCTGCGGTTAACCGCGACACCGCGCCCCCTGGTGGTTAATCACAGCGGTGATGAAAAATCCGACACCGTCAGCTCTATTTGGAACATCAACATAACATTCTTTTGTAATGCATTTTCACCTTTGCATGTATGAAAGCTTCAGTTTGGAAAAAGTTGTTAATGTAAAAAAAGTAACGAGAATTTCTTCAGCAGTGTTGATTGGATATATATATATATATATATATATATATATATATATATATATATATATATATATATATATATATATATATATATATATATATATATATATATATATATATATTTTTTTTTTTTTTTTAATTTCTCCCAGAATCTAGAGATTTCTGAAACCAGCTGCTTCTTTTGCCTGAAACTACAACTCACTTATTCTGGACATGTCATCATACAGACAAATTCTGGTTTCATTTTTAATTTTTTCCCAATATAATCTTGTTCCAAGCACTTCTTTGTTTTTCATATTGCAAGTAGATTTCTTCAAGATACATGTAGTTCAAATGTCAGAAAGCCTTGTCCACAAGTATTATTATGTTTTACATCTGTCTGTTTAGCCAACTTACAGGGTGTGTTTTTGATCATTTTATTTATATGTATTTTTTATGGTCATTTTTTTGTACAGTAATTTCTTTTTCTTCCTATTTAATGATGTTTCTGATGACTTTTTACCTTTGGTGCTTTATGGACTGCATCTTTGTATTGTGTTTGTTTTTGGTGTTTTTCTGCTTGTTTTTAATGACTGATTGGAGTACGAGTCTAAAATAAATTTTTTCTAATCTCAGTTTTTCTAACCAAATATTCATGAGTTAGAGAAAATCTTTATTTACAATTCAAACAGATTGGGGCTGTTGCAGAACGGAAAGACTGGTGAAAGATCTGTAAATATTCAAACCCTAAGGTTTTTCTCTGTGGAATTTAAAAATTAATATTATCCCATTAAGGGATCAAAATCTAAAACCTATTAAAACCTTAAAATCCCCACTTTCGTCATCTTTTGATATATTTCTGGGGGCTCTTTGGTGCGGAGTTAGCCTGTCCCTCCCATAACCCATTGGTTTACACGCTACCTTACAGCCTCTTTCACCCCCAACCCAGCATTATGGGTGCAACAAAAAATGGCGAGCAATATCGGAATTATCTAGTCGTCTACAAGTGGATGCATCAGAATAAAGTGGAGCATGCAGCTCTTACCTGCCCTTATGTGACAGCTACAAGTTTTTTCCAACAGCTCCTAAATCACACCAATTTCAATAAAGGAATATCCAGAATGCAGTTTTAAGCATCATTTTCTTCATGTTTGTCCTCCATCATGTCTGTTTTATAGGACTAGATGTTATTATCGCTAAGTAAATACTAAGGCACAGATGAGGCAGGCAAATGAATGGTGACATCTTTTGGGTTTTCAAGTGGGCGCCTTCCTTTTCCAGTGTTTTGCTGATAGGCCCACGACACCTCCAGAGGGTCCAGCAGTGAATCCCAGTGTTTTTCTCCCACAGGTGTGCAGAATTATGGCGAGGAATCCCGACACACCTGTAGCCCATCTGTACTAAGCCCAACTGTATTTAGCTGTGGTGTATTGAAAGCCTTTAGCAGCTTGTCTATAACCTCTAGTGGTGCCGAACACCCATAAGTTTAAAAAAAAAGTTGTTTTTAAAAAGCTGGTGGCAGTGTTAGGAGCTACGATCAGTGGGCCACAAGCTTCCTGCTCCACTCCATTCTGATGCATCCCCTTGCAGACAGACATATCTATGTACGTCCTGGTTTCCCTCGCTTAGGCTGGAATCTGAATCAAAACTGTACGGCTCAATAGCTTCAATATTACTCACCGTTTTTGTTTTACCGCTAATGTTAGGTTGAGGTTGCAAGGGCTGTAAGATAGCGGGAGAGAGAGTGAACAAAGGGATGATGGGAACAGTCCCTTCCACAGCTTGGAGGGGAATTTCTATTGAACTCCTGCTGCTCTGCAGAAACTATGTCCCAGAACATGACAGTTTTTTAAATACAGGTATATATATTTAGGCCAAAAAAATGGCATAATCATACATAAAAGACCTGAAAAGAATGCTTTAAATGCCTTCATCATTCCTACTTACAGCCCCTCACACCCCTAACCTAACACTAGCAATGCAACAAAAATGGCAAGCAATATTTTTTAGCTAGTTTGGAGCCAGATGGCAACTCAGACGAGGAAAACAAAGATGTACATTAGAATGAAGCGGGGACTTTGTGGGCCGACCAGCGTACTGTCTGGATGATTGTGTGATAGCAATAAAGAATGTATGAAGGAATTTACTTTCCAAAATAAAAATGTGATAGTGTAGTTATCATGTGCTCACATGTTCAGGTATCACCTGATATGACTGTGTGAACTGGGAAGACAGAGTTCCTCTGCGGCAGCCTGCGCTGTGACACTCTGACTCTCCTTCTGCACTTCCCTGTGTGGTTCTTTTCTTTGTTAAGAAATAGTCAAAACAAAGTGGTCATTAGCTGTAAACTGCACTCAAGAGTTCGCAAACACATAAAGAAAATAAAGAATGAAATAAAGAAAAACTGATTTTGGACAGCAGAGAAGGTCAAAATGCGCTAAAAAAAAAGGTCACATGAAGTGTGACGGCTTTTTGGCGTCTGAGAAACTATACTTTAAAAAGCAGAACTGGGTCTTTAAGTGGTGAAACTAGTTAAATAGAATGATTTAGATCTTATCCCAGGTCATGCAGATTGATGTTTTGTGTTCTGTCTGGAACGACAACTGCTGTAACCACTACATTTCTTTTACCACAATTAACCACCAGAAATACGTCACAACGACAAACTTTCTGCATCTAAACGTCGCCACATGTTTGCTCCACAGAACGCTGCTGGTTTCTCTGTAGCTGACATTGAGCTGCTGCATCGAAAGTGAAACTTAGGTCTGAAAAGAGACAAAAACACTTAAATAGAAATGATTATTTTAGAACAACAATCAGTGTTAATGTACATAATTTTAATCTACAACAGTTGTCATGTTTGTTTGCATTAGCTTGTCAGGAATCCTGTTAGATCTGTGACTTAATTAACAAACGTTTTTTAAACTGTTGTGGCTGCACCACTAGAACTTCTGCATCTTCCAAGATCTTTCTATGAAGACACAGAAAAACAAAATCTGTACAGATAAAAATGAACATGACTTTAAACTTTTACATCAACGTTTTAAAATGTACTTCAACACCTAGCAAAGCAGCATCTAACCACTTCCTTTTTCTCAGTCCCTCCTCCAAACATGTATCAGAACCACAGCTTGCTGTTCCAGTTTGTCTTCTGCTCTCTGATGGTCATCATGTTCTGGAGGAACACAGCAGTTCTGCTCCTGATCCAGATGTTTCAGGCTCCGCTCATCATCACAGGTACTAAAACACTTTATGGAAATGATGCAGGATTTCATTGATGTTGATGATGAAACGTTTATAACTTGTTACATGTTTCAACCCTCAGGTCCATCGCCAACTGAACACAGAAGCATGAAGGTTTCCAGAGGAGATTCAGTGACTTTAACTTGTAACGTGTCACTGGAAAACACAGCAGAAATCAAATGGACCAAAGAAAATGTATCATTTCATCATTCCATCATTCTCAATGCCACTGTTACAAATTTCTCTTCTTCTAAGATCAGAATAGAAACAGACCTTCCTACAAAGTTAATGATACTGAACGTTCATGATGAAGATGAAGGACTTTATAGTTGTAATCTAACTCACAGGAAAGGATTTATTGAAATTACATGGAATCTAACTGTGCTTGAAGGAGGTAAAGGTATGTATGTTAAGACAGGAAAAAGTTAAAGTAGAGGAATTTACCTGAAGGGAACTTAAAACCATCAACATGACTTATTTATATTATTTATTTCAGAAGTCAGTTATTCAGTTTATTGGGATTATTCTTCTCCAAGATTCTTGATTGCAGCAGGATTTCTTCTGTGTTGCATCATTTTAGTCGTCTGCTTCCACAGGGGAGTTCTTCTGTTTAACTTCAGACATTAAATTATCTAAAAAGAAAACTATTTTCACCTTTTTTGTTTTTATTTTCACGTCTAAATTAGATCAAATCAAACTTTATTTATTTATAAATAAAGAATTACAAAGAATTATTTAAGACGTCTCCATAAATGAGGACTTTCAGTAAAGTATAATATTATCAAAGGACGTGAAAAATGACTAAATATTTGATTCAGGATTAATGAAACTAAAAATCAAACAATAAGATACATTTATGTTTCTGAAAAAAAAGGAAATCCACTTTTTATTTTGAAAACTAAATTGAGTAGTTGTGCAATGAAATTAAACAGCTCTAGTTTAAATTTTATAAAACATTTAAACTCATACATTATATTATAATATTATATACTTTAGTAACTGAAAATATCAGTTTTATAACATTTATTAATATTATAAAATTAAAAGAGATAAAAATTGTTGATTGCCAGCAGTTTTTCTATTTAAATACATGTTATAGAAATACAGCATATAGCTTTTTTAAACTCCTAATATTTTTTTCTAACATATATTTATTTGTTAGATGTATGTTTTAAAAAATAAAAAAAATGAAATCTGCCTTTATTAAATATTTGAAAAGATTAATGTGATCAGTAGTTGTGTTCATGGTTATTTTATATAATTAATCTACGGTATATTAAAAATCTAGCCACAGGGGTTGCAAGCCAGTTACTTCTGTGCCGGTCCCAAGCCCGGATAAATAGAGAGGGTTGCGTCAGGAAGGGCATCCGGCGTAAAAATTGCCAAAACAACCATGCGAATCATTCACAACACTTTAGACATACCGGATCGGTCGAGGCCCGGGTTAACAATGACCGCCACCGATGCTGTTAACCTACAGGGTGTCGGTGGAAATTTGACTACTGTTGGTCGAAGAAAGAGGGGAGGCAGAAGGGTCCGTGGCCAGAGAGAGAAGGGAAAAGGCAGGAACATAGGTTTGAGAATAGGGACTCTTAACATTGGCACAATGACAGGGAAAGGCAGAGAGCTGGCAGACATGATGGAGAGAAGGAAGGTAGATGTACTGTGTGTGCAGGAGACAAGGTGGAAGGGCAGCAAGGCACGTCGTATTGGAGGAGGATACAAACTGTTCTATCATGGTGTTGATAGGAAGAGAAACGGGGTAGGAGTGATTCTGAAGGGGGAGTTTGTAAACAGTGTTCTAGAGGTGAAAAGAGTCTCAGACAGGGTGATGAGCCTAAAGTTAGAAATTGAAGGGGTGATGGTGAATGTAGTCAGTGGGTATGCACCACAGGTTGGCTGTGAGTTAGAAGTGAAGGAGAGATTCTGGAGTGAGTTGGATGAGGTCATAGAGAGTTTTCCCAGAGGAGAGAGAGTTGTTATTGGAGCAGACTTTAATGGGCATGTTGGTGAGGGCAACAGAGGTGATGAGGGGGTGATGGGCAGGTTTGGTGTGAAGGAAAGGAATTTGGAGGGACAGATGGTGGTGGACTTTGCAAAGAGGATGGAAATGGCTGTAGTCAACACTTACTTCCAGAAGAAAGAGGAACATAGAGTGACATACAGAAGTGGAGGTAGGAGTACTCAAGTGGACTACATCCTATGTAGACGAGGTCATTTGAGAGAGGTTAATGACTGCAAAGTGTTGGTGGGAGAGAGTGTAGCCAGACAGCACCGCATGGTGGTGTGTAAGATGACTCTGGAGGTCAGGAAGAAGAAGAGAGGGAAAACAGAAAAGAAGACCAAGTGGTGGAAGCTACAGAATGAAGAAACTTGTGAGGAATTTAGGCAGAAGTTGGGACAGGTCCTGGGTGGTCAGGATGAACTTCCAGATGACTGGGAAACTACAGCAGAGATTATCAGGGAAACAGGTAGGAAGGTGCTAGGGGTGTCATCTGGAAAGAGGAAAGACGGTAAAGACACTTGGTGGTGGAATGGGGAAGTACAGGAATGCGTCCAGAGGAAGAGGTTGGCTAAAAGGAAGTGGGATGTAGAAAGGACTGAGGAAGGTAGACAGGAGTACAAGGAAGCGCAGCGTAGAGTGAAGAGAGAGGTGGCAAAGGCCAAACAGAAAGCTTACGATGAGCTATATGACAGGTTAGACACAAAGGAAGGAGAGAAGGACTTGTACAGGCTAGCCAGACAGAGAGACAGAGATGGGAAGGACGTGCAACAGATAAGGGTGATTAAGGACAGAGATGGAAAGGTGCTAACAACCCAGGAGAGTGTACAGAAAAGATGGAAGGAGTATTTTGAGGAGCTGATGAACGAGGAAAATGACAGGGAAAGAAGGGAGGAAGATGTGGTTGTTGTGGAGCAGGAAGTAGCAGAGATTGGAAAGGATGAGGTTAGGAAGGCTCTGAAAAGGATGAAGAGCGGAAAGGCCGTTGGTCCTGATGACGTACCTGTG